>CM033747.1:25208114-27608114 GCA_019671005.1 Hibiscus mutabilis
ACAATGTGATGTCTAATACATATAATCCAGCTTGGAAGAAGCACCCGAATTTTTCATGGAGTAATCCCAACAATGCTCTAAACCAGAACAATCAGAATGCACAAGCATCGGGATTCCAGCAGAAAATGCCACGGCAATAGTTACCGCAACAACAACTGACAACATCTAGTTCTTTGGAAAATTCTCTAAATGCTTTTATGATGAAAACTGAATCTTATATGGCTGAGAATAGTAATTTCATAAAAAGAACTGATGCTTTAATTAACAGGATCGAGATGAGATTGCAAAACCAAGAGGCGACAATCAACTCATTGGAAAATCAAGTCGGACAATTTGCTCAAAATCTGAATACTAGACCGTAAGGAGGTTTACCTAGCGATACTGAAGTCGCAAGAGGAACTGGCCATGAGCAATGTAAGGCAATCACCACTAGAAGTGGCCAACAACTTAGAGAGGCTCAAACCCGCTCATCAAACAAAACTCCACAAAAAGATCAAGATTTAACCTAGCGGCAAAGCCTCAAATGCTGAACTAGGAATTACCGACAACAACCGCAATAAGCATGCCTCGGCAACCGATTTATAAGGATGCTTCGCAACTTGTGATAACCATACCTCGGCAACCCCAATTGATAATGCCTCGACAACTCCAGTTGTCCCGGCAATGTCGTCAATCAGGTTCCAAACCAATGAAAGGATCGAAGATATCCGACTTCCACCACCATTCCCATAAAGGTTGAAGCGACAAAAGCAAGAATACCAATTCAAGAAGTTTCTTGATATCCTAAAGCAAGTCCACATCAACTTGCCATTGGTGGATGCAATTGAACAAATGCCAAACTATGCCAAGTTTCTTAAAGACATTGTGTCCAAGAGAACAAGGCTAGGAGAGTTTGAAACAGTTGCCGCAACAGAGGGATGCATGGCAATGTTACACAATCGTATGCCACCCAAGTTGAAGGATCCCGTAAGTTTCACAATACCCTGTTCCATTGGAAATCAGTATGTCGAGATAGCATTATGCGACCGTGGGGCTAGCATAAACTTGATACCTAAATCGGTTTTCCAAAAATTAGGAATTGGGAAGGCAAGACCTACAATAGTTATGCTACAGCTAGCCGACAGATCCTATGTGTATCCAGAGGGAAAAATCGAGGACATACTGGTAAAAGTTGATAAATTTATTTTTCCCGCTGGTTTTATTGTTTTGGATTGTGAAGCAGATGAGCATGCACCCATCATTCTCGGGAGACCATTCCTAGCAACAGGGAGAACCTTGATCGATGTTGAAAAGGGAGAACTCACAATGAGGGTGAATGACCAGCAAGTTAAACTAAATGTGTTCCAAACGCTAAGGCATGCCGATGATCCAGAAGAATGCAAACTTCTTCATGCCACGGCAGAGTTTAACTTCGACGGGGAATTTAGTTGCCTCGGTAACTATATTACCGATCAAGAGAAACCTGAGGAGTATGAAGAACCGATCAATGAGGAACAACAAGAAGAGGCAAATTGGCTAGTCAATCGACCAGGAAAAGAAGCTGATCAAAATGTTGATGCTACACAAGAAGGCAATAGGGAGGAGGACGCGGATCTAGAGATATGCGATGTATTCCCGGATGAACAAATTTTAGTTACCTCGGCAACCATGGACGCGCACGCCTCGGCAATCCTTGATGCCTCGACAACCACAGACGTGCACGCCTCGGCAAATCTCGATGCCGCAGCAGCCCTTGACACGTATTTCTCGGTAACTATAGATGCGCACGCCTTGGCAACTCTCGACGCCGCACAGCCTTTGACGCGCATGCCTCATCAATTTTGGGAGCAGTCACCACGGCAGCACATGCCTCGGCAATACCCTGGTACGCGAATTTAGTTAATTTCCTTGTTTGTGGTATTTTACCTTATGGCATTACTCACCAAGGGAAGAAGCGGTTCCGCCATGATGCTAAGCATTACTTTTGGGACGAGCCTCTTTTGTTTAAACAATGTGCAGATCAGGTTATACGTCGATGTGTCCCTAAAGAAGAGCAACAAAATGTACTCTGGCAATGTCATTCTTCACCCTATGGAGGACATTTTGGAGGAACTTGTACCGCGGCCAAAGTTTTGTAATTCGGTTTGTATTGGCCAACATTGTACAAAGATGCCCAAGACTTTTACAAGCATTGTGATCGTTGCCAGAGGACAGGCAATATCTCTAGACGACATGAGATGCCGCTCCAGAACATTATCAAGGTAGAATTGTTCGATGTATGGGGGATCGATTTTATGGGACCTTTCCCATCTTCATTCGTCAACCTCTACATTCTACTTGTCGTCGACTACGTGTCTAAATGGGTGGAGGCAGCTGCAGTTCCAAACAACGATTCCAAGACCGTGCAACGATTCTTGCAGAAAAATATATTTACACGGTTTGGGATGCCGAGAGCAATTATCAGTGACGAAGGCAAGCATTTTGACAACAGACTAATTGCCAAGATGTTGCAACGCTTCGGCATATCACACAGAATCGCCACGGCATATCACCCACAAACCAACGGGCAAACATAAATTTCCAACCGGGAATTGAAGGGTATACTCGAGAAAGTTGTAAATCCCTCTAGGAAGGATTGGTCATTAAGACTATATGACGCACTTTGGGCATATCGCACTGCATTTAAAACACCCTTAGGTATGTACCCCTTCCGACTTGTCTATGGCAAAACATGCCATCTACCGGTGGAAATCGAACACAAGGCATACTGGGCAATCAAAACCGTGAATATGGATTGGGAAAGTGCCGAACAAAAGCGTTTGTTGGACCTCAATGAGATAGAAGAATTACGTGCACTCGCCTATAACAATGCACGAATCTACAATGAGAAAACAAAGCAATGGCATGACAAGAAACTATTGTCACGGCAATTCACGCCAGGGCAACTAGTTCTCTTATTCAATTCTCGGCTAAAACTTTTCCCGGGAAAGCTGAAATCAAGATGGTCGGGACCATTCGAAGTCGTCAAACCATTCTCCCATGGTGCTGTGATAATCAAGTCCATCTCTGACAACCATGAATTCAAAGTTAATGGACAAAGATTGAAGCACTACAATGGTGCCCATATGGAACGTAACAAAGAAGTGGTTAACTTAGGAGATGCATGAGCATGCTCTCCCTTTGATATATATTTTTTTATTTTTTATTTTTATTTTCGATTAATTTTTATTTTATTTTTCGAACTAATTTTTTTATTTTTGATTATTATTATTCTTTAGGATAGATTTTTTTTAATCTTTTTAAGTTTAAGAATCACATTACACATCTTTATTTATTTTTTTTCTTAGTTTATCTTTAATTTTAATCCTTATTTGATTTGTCTTTGAATTGTAGGAAAAGAGTTCAAGATAAAGAGGAATTTTAATCCAAGAAGGAAAACATCTTCAACAAGGAAATTAATGGGCTGAATCTAAGGCTTATATAAAGCCTCCAATTTACCCTAATCAAACCCCCTTGCCGTCACCCTCTCCCTA
The DNA here is from genome assembly GCA_019671005.1 of Hibiscus mutabilis. NCBI lineage: Eukaryota > Viridiplantae > Streptophyta > Magnoliopsida > Malvales > Malvaceae > Hibiscus > Hibiscus mutabilis. The sequence goes on from CM033747.1 coordinate 25,211,627, forward strand.
AACCAAAACCCTTTTTTTCGTTTTCCCCTAATCCCACCCACCATATTTACCACCTATCTTTTCTATAAAACTCATCACCCTTAACCTATTCCTACTTTTTATCTTGCAACTTTTTAGTTTCTTTTCTTTTCTTTGTTTTTACTCACAACCAAGATCATCCATGGCATCCAAAATTAAATTTTTAGTTCATCCAAGTTCCTCCAAAGAACCAAGATACAAGAAGTTTGCTACACTGGTGGTTCAAGAAAGATTTCACTCCAAGTTTGAAAGCTGGAAGATTCATGAAGAACAAGGCTTTGAATACTCCAACTCTCATCAAGATTTCGGCCTTGAACCATTCATCTTCGAGAGGATTGCACATCAAAAGTGGCAAATCTTTTGCCATCAACCGGAACCGGGTAACATCTCATGGGTAAGAGAATTCTATGCTCACTCACCTAACCCGGATAATCCTTATGTTTTTGTTCGTGACAAGGCCATACTCATAAGTCCCGAAAATGTCAACACCTTTTACGGGCTTTACATTGAGAAGGACGAGCATCAAGCCTTCATTGATCAAATCATGCCCGAGCAACTCGACAAGGTACTTCAAGAACTCACTCAACCGGGAACTCGTTGGAACGACGGTAAATACAAGGGCACAGTAAATCGCCTTCGGCTTAAACCCGGCGCAAAACTATGGAATAAGTTTGTTAAAACTTCTTTAATGCCCACCACACACAATACTACCGTTGATATACCACGTCTTTTGCTCATACATTCTATTTTGCATAATCGCATCATTAAATTGGAAAAATTATTTGTGATGAGATTTTTGTATGTAGCTCAAAAGATAAGGGTTCTCTTTTCTTCCCTTGCTTAATTTCTAATCTTTGCAAGGAGATGCATGTCCCAAGTGAGTCCACCGATGAAAATGCCCTACCAAAGTCCGGTTGGAATCAAACACAAATCCGAAAGCTAATGGGAGAGGCACCGGGAAATTCTTCAAGGCCTCTAATTGCCACGGTAACTCCTGCCGCCCCGGCAATCCCTAATGCCTAAGCACCTAACGCCCGGGCAACTCGGCCATCAACCCCGGGACACTTTGAAGCACTCTTGCAACCATTGGTGAGCCACCTAAGACAAATTAAAGACCGACAACTAATGTTCATGCGGTACATGAAGAAGCACAGCAACGTCATCACCCAAGTCATCCTAGAAAAGTACCCGGACAGTAGCGTGCCGTTCTCAATCTTTTCTGCCGAGATCCTTGCCCCGACAACCAATGAAACAGTCGCCACGGCAACCGCAACAGATGATGCCGCGGCAACCTACATCGTGCCTGCACAAGCTGATGCCACGGCAACCAAACCTGAAGATGCCACGACAACCAAAGCTAAAGACATCCCGATAACCACTAAAAAAGCCAAAGGTAAAGCACCTATGCCCGAATCAACTCCTACGGAATCATTTTCTGATTTTCAGATTCGGACGAGTCCTCCATTGCACCAACAAGGACCGCACCAATTGAATCCTCCAAGCGAAAAGCCAATGACACCGATGAAGAGGACGATGAGGACAACCCCGTACGAGGATCGATTCCACCACCGGCAATAAGAAAACAACCATCTCGTTCAAGCAAGAGAATCAAGACACCGACCAAAAGGAAACTAATCATCTATGATGACGAACTCTCGGAGTAAGTCCTCGTATGCATTTTATTTTTCGTTATTTTTATTTTTCTTTAATGCATGCATTGAGGACAATGCCTCACTCGAGTTTGGGGGGGATTGTTATTAGTAGTTACCATGTTTAGTTACATTCATCTTAAGTATTACATTTAGGATACATAAATTGCTTGCCATGCATTTAATTGGAACAAGAATTACTTAGATATGATGAATATCCGATGATGACTTTGCCAATGCACTTAATTGATAGAATTTTTATTCTAGGATAACTGTTGCGCGTAATAAGTGCTACGCCATTGTGCAAGTATACACGTCACAAGTTATAGTATAAAAGATATCGTCTCCACAGGGATTGGTGCCACATCAAGAATCTAGTCTCTTGCACTGCAAAAAGTAAAAACACAAGTAAATGATTATAGGAGTTTAACTAATAACTAATCTAGAAAGCAATAAAGTAAATGAATAGATGAGATCAATCGTGAGAGAGATAGGCCAGGTTATCGTGAGTTGAGGTGTGATAGCCGATTGGATCGTTTTGGTAAAAGAGTGCACGGGCAACTCAGTTGCCGTGGCAACTTGCATAACGGGGTTGCCTTGGCAACTAATCGATGGTTGCCTGGGCAACTACTTGGGCGTCTGGGCAGCAACCTTCAAGGTTCGACAGAGCGTTCTTCAATGGTTTCTTTTTATCCCTAAGTCGAAACTCTAGCTACTTGTGCATGCCATGAAAATACATCCATGCGTGAATCAAGGGTGAACAACAACCAATCTTGCGCTCCTCTTAGCCGTTGAAATCCTTGACTTATTCCTAACCCGGATTAATCTTCACCATCAATAGATTGAATAAATATCATATTCATTCGTTTCTTGAATCTAACTCTCCCGATATTAGATAAATAGATGAAATCACGAGATCCTCTCCCAATTCACTCGCAAACAAGAATAAGAACCAAGAATGAATAAAGCTTGAAATAGAAAAGTGCAAACTCTTATTACCTAAACAAAAACCAATAGTTTCTCACAACCACAAAACACAATAACCATAGCCAAGTAGATTTAGTTCATGGCTAGGTTCCAAAGAAACACAAGATAAACAATCCCTAGCATGAACTCAATCGAACAAGAAAGAAAAGATGAAGCTTGTCGAAAATTCCCCTTGCTTTCTTCCTTGGTCTTGTCGAAAATTCCCCTAATGCTCTCTCTCTCCATCTTGTCGAAATCTCCTTGCTATTTATAGGGCTAGGCCAAAGTCCTTCTCTGAGGAGGAGTTTGAGTTGGAATTAAATTATCTTTAAAGAATATAATTCTTTATTATAATTGTATTCCTACTAGAACTTCTCCTATCTTCTTGGAATTTAATTCTTCTTTAATCTCTGCATGGAAATCAAATTCCTTTGGGTTTGGGCTTTTCTCCACGTCATCTTGGGCTTGTCTAGTCATCAATTTCGACTACCATATCACCTTTGCTCTTGTCGAAAATTGCCATGGCAACTGGCTCGGCGTCTCCTTCATGCATTGCGCTGGCAACTAGCTCGGCATCTCCTTCATGCATTGCCCTGGAAACTAGCTCTAGCTTTGCTTTGGCAAGTGATCCTGCACATACACACAAAACACACCAAAGCAGCATCTTTTCCCACAAAAACTACCAAGTTATGTAATCAAGCTCAACGATGGAAGGAAACATGGATTAATGCATGAATGGCTAATTATGCAACTAATATGAGCCTAAGTCTAACAATAATATGAGTAAAAAGGGTAAGAAAATTAGTACTTTTGAACACTTATCAATAACCATGGAAAAACTTAGAATTTTACTATGATGCTAATTTTGATGAAACACTGTTGTGGTTTGATTGATTTAAGGAATTCTAGTGAACTTAGGTTGATAATTAACAAATTAGAGGATTAGAATAAAAATTGGATGAATGCTAGAGGTGCCCGAAATTGGCTCTAGCATGTGCTAAAAAAAAATTTTGCGCTAGAGGTGCCCGAAACTGGCTCTAGTATATGCTAAAAAAAATTTCGATAGAGGTGCCCGAAACCGGCTCTAGTCGAATAAAACTAAAAACAAAACACTAGAGGTGCCCAAAACTGGCTCTAATTAAAACATGTTAAAAAAAACCCAAAGAAGTAATTTGAAAACCTACTGTTTGCATAGAATCCGAAAAATCAACTTGTACACAACTCCGCACACACTCACAAGCATTATAGTTTGATTCCGAGTAATTCCTAAGTTTTCCGAAAAATGAAAAGTCAATCATACTTTTTACCCCGGTTCAGAGAATTGAAATCAAGTTCAAAGCTAAGTTTGTGAAAATTGAAGTCTTGGCAGGTAATTATTAGTTTGCATTACTTGAGGACAAGCAATAGTTCGAGTTTGGGGGTGTGATAAGTGTTCAAAAATACTATTTTTTCTTCCCCTTTTTACTCATATTATTGTTAGACTTAGGCTCATATTAGTTGCATAATTAGCCATTCATGCATTAATCCATGTTTCCTTCCATCGTTGAGCTTGATTACATAACTTGGTAGTTTTTGTGGGAAAATATGCTGCTTTGGTGTGTTTTGTGTATATGTGCAGGATCACTTGCCAAAGCAAGGCTAGAGCTAGTTGCCAGGGCAATGCATGAAGGAGATGCCGAGCTAGTTGCCAGGGCAATGCATGAAGGAGACGCCGAGCCAGTTGCCAGGGCAATTGTCGACAAAGAGCAAAGGTGATATGGTAGTCGAAATTGATGAGTAGACAAGCCCAAGATGACGTGGAGCAAAGCCCAATCCCAAAGGAATTTGATTTCCATGAAGAGATTAAAGAAGAATTAAATTCCAAGAAGATAAAAGAAGTTCTAGTAGGAATATAATTATAATAAAGAATTATATTCTTTAAAGATAATTTAATTCCAACTTAACTTCCCCCTCAAAGAAGGACTTTGACCTAGCCCTATAAATAAGATGCCATATCGTCAAACTCCAAGAAGAGCAAAGAGAGGGGAATTTTGACAACACCAAGGAGGGCAAGTGTAGAGAATTTTCGACAAGCATCTAGGGCAAGAAGGATTTCGACAAGCTTCCTTCTTCATCCTTTTCTTTCTTGTTCGATTGGGTTCATGCTAGGGATTATTTATCTTGTGTTTCTTTGGAACCTAGCCATGAACTAAATCTATTTGGCTATGGTTATTGTGTTTTGTGGTTGTGAGAAACTATTGGATTTTGTTTAGGTAATAAGAGTTTGCACTTTTCTATTCAAGGTTTATTCATTCTTGGTTCTTATTCTTGTTTGCGAGTGAATTGGGAGAGGATCTCGTAACTTCATCCATTTATCTAACATCGGGAGAGTTAGATTCAAGAAACGAATGAATATGATCTTTATTCAATCTATTGATGGTGAAGATTAATCCGGCTTAGGAATAAGTCAAGGATTTCAACGGCTAAGAGGAGCGCAAGATTGGTTGTTGTTCACCCTTGATTCACGCAGGGATGTATTATCAAGGCATGCACAAGTAGCTAGAGTTTCAACTTAGGGATATGAAGAAACCATTGAAGAACGCTTTGCCGAACCTTGAAGGTTGCTGCCCAGACGCCCAAGTAGTTGCCCAACTAGTCGCCCAGGCAACCATCACTTAGTTGCCAAGGCAACCCCGTTGTGCAAGTTGCTCGTGCACTCTTTTACCAAGACGATCCAATCGGATATCACACCTCAACTCATGATAACCTGGCCTATCTCTCTCATTTGTTCTCATTTATTCTTTTACTTTATTGCTTTCTAGATTAGTTATTAGTTAAAACTCCTATAATCCTTTATTTGTGTTTTTACTTTTTACAGTGCAAGAGACTAGATTCTTGAAGTGGCACCAATCCCTGTGGAGACGATATCCTTTATACTATAACTTGCAACGTGTATACTTGCACAATTATGCAGCACTTATTACGCGCAACACTCGTAATACCTTACTTTATACATTTTGTCTAGTTTTGTTGGTCTTGAAATGTTACGCGGTTTAGTGTATGCAATCACTGTGTTTATGTAAGCTTGTCACTTTGCTTTATGATTATTTTACTTACATATATATGTTTTTATTGTTAGCTGAGTTAACATAGTGAAATGGTGTGTGTTGCTTTGGGGTAGATCATATCCACTCACGTGTTCCTGTGTATAGAGAGATTGGTACTGGAGAAAATTGTGCCAATGAAGGATAACTTAAGAAATAAGATACTATGTGTTGTTTCTTTGGTTATTCCTTATTGGTTTAGTTTTTTGTGCTTGGTATCTATTGGGTTGTCATGATGATTTAGACAATTCAAAATAGATTATGATGAAAGAAAACTTCTGACTAGGTGTGACATGTGCATGTGCCTACCTGCACAGTTATTGATGGGAAGTTTAAAAGTTGTGTGATTTCGGCTATTCACCTGATATTTTGGGGTCTGTGAAGTAAATGCTCATATATGTAGCCCTTCATATTAAGAATGTGAAACGTCATTGCTTGGCCTTCCCATTGGTTACTATAAATAGGTGTTCGTGGGCCTGTATTTTCATAACGTGCTTTATGAGTGGTTAACTCTCTTTTATGCTCCCTTGATTAAAGTTTTGCTTGTTTCATTCTAAGGGGAGGATAAGAAAATATGTTTATAAGCGAGAGTGGTGAGCAGAAATCGCTCCTTATAGATATTGGATGAGTGTCAGTTTTAATGTTTAGGCTACTTGGATTTATAGACAATAGTATTCGGAAGGCTATGATTAGGCATATGTAGTAAGGAAGGCCAACAAATAATGTATTCGGAAGATCTTGGTACGAGGTTTTCTGAGTACTATTATCTGTTGAAGTTTGCTATTACATTAAGGGGATGCGAGTGAGGAAGGGGCATATTGTCGATGCAGTAAATTCGTGCTGGAATTTGACCCGTTTTCCTCTTGGTGTAGAGAAGAAGTTTTTGGATTCGAAAATAGAAGAGTCGTTTGTCATCTCTATGCACTATGCCTGCTATATTAAGGAGCCTACTTTTACCTTATGGGGTTTTGTGGCTATCTCTAGCGAGTTTGCTAGGAAGATCTGCATTTCTCTTGGAAACTTTGTGGTATTCCCGTTACTTCTATCTTGGATCAGTTATTATAGATATACATGCGCTCGATGCTAGATATATGGATAAGTCAGATGACTGTATGGGACATGCCGAGTATGCCTTTTGGCGATGAAAAACTGGTGGAGAGTGAATCTAGAAAGTTGTTAAGATTGTAAACTGACAAAATATGCAGCCAGCGAACGCTTGCCTTCTTCGCTGATTATTTTGTAAATTTAGTTTTTATGAATTTGAAGATAAACCTTAGAATAAAATATGTATTTTAGTGTTTATATTTTTCATATCACTGATTTGTAGTGAATAAAAGAGTTTGCGTACATCAATGCTGGAAGTGAATTCTTGCCCCGAGTGATGGAGAACTTTGTGAGGAGTAAATTATAACATCAAAAAAATACTTGTGTTTGATTATGTTGCGATTTGCAAAATTGAATAGATAGCAACGTGTTGCCTCATTTTTCCAATTTGTTTGATAGCGATGATATCTAGACAGAGCAACGTATATTTGCGTGTGTTCTTGGATGTGGCTAGCGAACCTTGTCTCGGCAATTGGTCACTTCATTATGCATACTTGTTTGGAGGCGGCTGACGACCCTTACCTTTCTCAAATATGAATGACTATAGTTGTTTGTCGCCCTTGGACTTTGCGCGAAGCTCTTAAATATTTCTCTCTGAAAGTGCTGACCATAAAAATGTCTTGCGGATATCGCAAACCTATGAAGGGAACTATATGTCATTTCGTGTTCATATATTGTATTTTTAGCAGCGGCCAGTCTTGCCTCTCAGACAGGGTAACTATTCGTTGGAATTTTGGACATATATTCCTGTATTTTAATTCAAAATTTCGAGCGTTTTCTTTAATACTGACAAAAATTTAGGTTACTCTATAATATTAAGATCAACAACTAGAAATGGTTGTAGAAAGAGGTTTTTAATCAACATATATTACTCATGACTCACTAGGTTCAGTTTCAGCGTCGACATTTTGTAGCCTTACTGTTAGTTACTTCTTTATTTGTTTAACACAATGATTCGTATACCCAAACGATCCTTTGTTTTTTTTATTTGCTTACTCAAGAAGCGACGATCTTTAAAAGTGGCAGACGCTTTTTAAATGCGACTGACGCCCAAACGATCCTTTGTTTTCTTTTATTTGCTTACTCAAGAGGCAACAATCGCTAAGCTAATTCTTTTATGCACGCTTTTTAAAAGCGACAAATATTTTTTAAAAGCGGCTGACGCCCAAACGATCATTTGTTTTCTTTTATTCGCTTACTCAAGAGGCGATGATCACTGAACTGATTCTTTCATGCACGCTTCTTAAAAGCGGCGAAAGCTTCTTAAAAGTGGCTGCCACCCAAATGATCTTTTGTTTTCTTTTATTCGCTTACTTAGGAGGTGACGATCGTTGAGCTAATTCTTTTATACACACTTTTTAAAAGCGGCAGATGCCCAAACAATCTTTTATTTTCTTTTATTCACTTACTCAAGAAGTGACGATCGTTGAGCTGATTCTTTATGCACGCTTCTTAAAAGCGACATGCACTTTTTAAAAGCGGCTAACGCCCAAACAATCTTTTGTTTTTTTATTCGCTTACTTAGAAGGCGACGATCGCTGAGCTGATTCTTTTATGCTTACTTTTTAAAAGCATGGGACGCTTCTTAAAAGTGGCAGACTCCCAAAGGATCATTTTTTCCTTTTATTCACTTACTTAGGAGGCGACAATTATTGAGCTGATTCATTTATGCATGCTTCTTAAAAGCGAATGATACTTCTTAAAAGCTGCTGACGCCCAAATGATCTTTTGTTTTCTTTTGTTCGCTTACTCAGAAAGTGATGATCGCTAAGCTGATTCTTTTATGCACTCTTCTTAAAAGCGGTGGATGCTTCTTAAAAGCAGCTAATGTTTAAATGATCTTTTGTTTTCTTTTATTTGCTTACTCAAGAAGCGACAATCGCCGAGTTGATTTTTTTATGCACACTTATTAAAAGCAGCGAACGCTTCTTAAAAGTGGCTGACGATGATAGCTTCTCATAGGTAATAAACTCATTTTATAGCTACATTCCCTTGAGTTTGCTATATACAAAATATGTGGGACTATAGAAAATATAAAAATGTAAGAAAGAAAAAAGGTATGAGGTATATAAATGAACCTCGAAGCAAGTGACAGATATTGCGAGATCCAAGAATTCCCCTATCGTGAAGATTTGTACCCGCTCCACTGTCTCATATCGACATTGTTTGTACTCGCCTACTTAGATTGTTCAATCTTTCTCTTTGAAGTTCAGGCTGCTAAGGGTCATTATGATTTTGCTCAGAACATTAACTTCAGGTCCTTTTCACCGGGATGAAACCTCTTCACTTGTGTGATTGTGATCTGTCTGCCTCTGTACAAATTACAGTGAAAATATGTGGCATTATCGTGTTTTCTTCTGATCAGTTTGCATAAAGCCTTCCCCGTAGCAAAAAAGGTCTCCCTAAAATGGCATTAAACGCGGACGGATTATCGATGACCAGAAAATCACCCTTTTGTGTGACTTTGTGGTTACTATCTTCTATAGTTACGGAGAGTCAGATGAAACCCTCTACTTTGATAGGTTGGTTGCTAAACCCGTACACAGGACTGACTAGCTTTAATTTTGCATTTGAAATTCTCATTTGGTTAAAAGTATTCTAGCCCAACACTTCTATAGCACTACCTGTGTCCACTAAATTTTTTTCACAGTAAAACCCGCCATCTCTGTTGTAACAATGATAGGGTCATTACTTTTTTCATCAAAAATAATGTCATCCTCTTTTTTCGAGAAGAAAACTTTCCACAAGTCTCTTTGTTTTGATTTCTTCATTATTCTTGCTAAAATTGACATTAATCCCTGCACATGTGCTCTACGCTTGGAGCTTGGTTGGTTTTATTTTTCGTCTACTCTAATTATCATATATATGGTGCCCCTGTTATTCAGGTTGTTTCTTCTATCACATTTCGGCTTGGGCTACCGGCTCTCCCTATTATCCTCGGCGTGTCTATAGCGAGAAACTAAGAATCTCTCCAACTACTCTCTTCTTACCGCAAATTTAGTCACTTTTTTAGATGTATGCAGTCATCTGTAGAGTAACCATGAGCTTTGTAAAATACACATCGTCGCCCAAAACACTCTCTGTGTTGGCTTTCTCTTATTGGCAATAGTGGTATTAAGATTCTCATTTGTTCAATCTAGTTCAGTATTGTGAAGGCAACTCTGTCAATTCATGATAAGTTCTATACGTGGACAACCTTTCTTGGGCTATCTCGCGCCGCTGATCTTCCTGCGTATGCCGCTATGACAGACCGTTGTTCTGAACATATTGTGGTCTACGGCAAAACTGCGGGTTTCCACTACCAATTCCCTGATGGATAGGGGGTCTTCCCCATCTAGGGTCGTGATCAACTTGTCTCTAGTTCTCGTGCTGTGAATTGTGTGCCAAGGCCCTCATACTATTTGCCTCATTGTTTTTAGTGTATGATTGAACCTTTCCATACAGTTTTGATAACGTTGCTAGTAGTTGATCCAACAAATTATACTTTAGATGTTGGTGGGAAGTGTCGTTGATAAAGGCTGAAATTACGAACTCATTGGATGCCTCTTTGGTTTGTATAGTTACGGTGTGAAACCATTGAACAACTTATGCAAAGATTCGTCCAGCTTTTGAATGACCGACATAAGGTATACTGACGACCTTTTCAATACCTTATTTACCAAAAAAGGCTCATGAACAGTTCTGCCAGCTGATCAAAACTGGAAATCGAGTTTGACAAGAGTTGAAGATACCATGCTTGAACTGAATCCTTGATAGTCATTGAAAATGTTCGACATTTAACCTGATCGGAGGCACCAAACAAATCCATATGATTCAAAAAGTGTGATAGGTGATCCTGAAGGTCACCTCTTCCATTGTACGCTAGCTTCGGAACCTTGAAAGACGTAGATACATGATGTTCTAGGATGTTTTTAGATAACAGCTTATTTTTATACCTTCGGGGGTTTCGAGAAAGATCATCTTGTCGAAGGCTCTGGATGCTCTGAAAGTTCTTCTCTAGTTTCTCCATCTTTGCCTTTAACGTCTGTTGTTCATCATCCTCTATGGGGATATAGTCCATATCCTCTAAATTCTCATAATCTTTATCTAGCTCTCGAGGTTGTTCTCCATCAATGCCTTGATGGGGAGAAACTTGCTCCTCATGAGGCGCATTATCTCTAATTTTTCTGGAAAACTGTTTAATTAACTTCTTATTTTTCTCTTTTACGATTCTATACTGTTCGGCCCGCTCTTGTATAGACTTTTGTTGCTGCTTGAATTGTTGTTTTGAGAGTGATAAGACTTCCTCCATGCTCTTTATATTTTCCTGTATTTCTAAAAATTGTTGGTTGCTGCCTTTCGACGAGGATGCTCCTCTCATTTGTTGTATATACAGTCTTGTTGTAAACCATGAGGGAGGTTGATCCCAGAACTGTTGTCGAAAACTCTATTGAAACTGTTGTGCAGCAGCCGGTGCTAGTTTCCCCATCGCAATATCATCTTTTATAACCACGGTCATTGGTTGAGTTGTTAGTGTGGGCTCCTCTGTTATATCTTTCTCTAGGTGTTTTTGGTTGTCTCCTCCTATCTCTAGGGGTTTTAGGGTTATCGATAAACCTAAAGGTCGCGTGTCTGGTCCACATTCGCCATACCAATTGTTGATTGTCAAAGTCAACAGGGGTTAGAGACGACGGTCCGACGGAGGTTTGGATGGTGGTCTCCTGTAGGAACGTGTTTGTTGCTCTTGTTATAGTGATTCGTGGTGTCATTTTGGTCTGGGGATGCCTCGTTCCTCCCATTGCATGTCATATTTATGCAGTTGCGACATGTGTCATGACCAAGTACTCGTGGCGTGTTGATTGGATAAGCTATGATGGGATGTCATATGTTCATATCGTCATTCGCAACGATTTTTTTACGTTGTTACGGGATCGCTGGGCAAGGTGTTGTCTGCGATCTCACGTTCGCCATACATCTCGGAGCTTTTGTATGACACTATTCGCAACTTCGTTTGTCTGTTGTTGGCTGTGTGGCTTTGACACGTGGCGGTGAGTATTTGTAGGTACTAACATAATTATATAAATAATAAATGATATTAAATTTATTAATATGATATATTTATAAAAAGAATAAACTATTGCAATATGTATGCAAAAAAAACATTACAGAATGTAATTTTATAGTAATAAAATAAATTCAAATAAAATGTAGAAACTCAAGAAAAGTTACAGTATTGTTTTTCGGAAAATGTTTTAAGTAAAATTTATCAAACAACAAAAATATTTTATACAGAATAGTTCAAATATCATAAAATAGTATTATTTAAAAAACAAATAATTTTCTAAAGAATCATTTTTAAACTTTTTTTATAACTATTAATATTCGACCCATTAACTGACTGTTCTGGATCGGGTATGTACATAAGAACGAAACCATAGTTGAAGTTGGAGGCAAAACATAAAGCTTGAAAAAGTAGGAGGACATGTTTATAATTAATTCACTTTTTAAATAAAATATATATACAAATAAAAGTAAAAAAAACTATTGAGTGGCTCAATACAAATAGTTTCGTCTCTAATTGTACATGCTCATTATGGGTGACTTCCATCCCAGTTCACTCCATTCACAATGTCAAAATCTGAATTTATGTTTGTTCCATTTATAATATCAAGATTTGAACATATGATCTTATTTAATGGATCTAATACATCATCCCAGAAATCAACCGATAATTAGTTTTGTAAAGTGAACAAACTATTGCAAATTGAGGAGTGTTGGTTGGTTGGTTGGAGTAAGTAAAATTCGATTTGACTCAAAAAAATTATTATTTTTAATTTAATTTATTGAGTCAACTCAAATTATAGTGGCTCGATTTTCAAGCTTGAATCAAGTTCGGATTTTACCAATTCCAGAAATTGAAGTCAAATTTTCTTGTTTTGCATTTCAATCTTTATTTTTTTATTTCTTCAATTTTTTATCTTTTTAATCCATTTTTGACCAAATTAGAACCACGTTCTTCTCATCTAACCATTGTAGAATACCTATGAATTTCAATTTCTTTTTTATAATAATTTTTCTCTTTTTGGAACTTAGTGTCTCAGTTTTGTATGATTTCTAAAGTCTAATTTTGATCAAATTTGAACCACATGCTCCTCACTCACATTAGAACATCTATGTAACTTTAATTCTTTTTTACAAGTATTTTTTCTATTTTTTTCAATTTAGTCTTTTAACTTTTCATTTTATCAATTTAGTCATTTGACCACAACTCTTTACAAATGATTTGTTCCATCAATTTAGTATATCAATTAATGAAAAGATAGTACGATCTTTTCCAAGCTCCTCATTTTCTTTGGATGAAACTAAAACAACCAACAAAATTTCTCAAAGATTACTCAAATAAAGTTAAGAATATTGTAATTTATAAGTCAAATTATGATTTTTGTCTACTAATCTTAACTTGAGGGTTACTATCGATGTTATTCCTTAGTTTAGTCACTGACATCTTTGAAAAACTCCATTTATCAATTGAATTTTTTACAAATCATAATCAATTTGTCGAAATTCGGACAATTCGATTAATAACATTTGAATGATAAAACATTTAATTCGGCTAACTTAAAAATTTTATAAATCAAAATCGAATGACGAATGTTGATGTCGCTTTTGGGAGACACCAGAACAGAAGGCAGAGACAATGATCGAAAGAACGACCGGGGACTAGGATTGGTGGTTCACCCATCACAAGATGGGTAGAGAGCCACAACAAGCGATGGTTGACTGTAGAATCGGGCAGTTCACCCCTAGTTGATTTGGGGCCAAGAGCAGCAAACAATGTAGAGAGGATGATCAAAACCATGTGTGTGGGGAGAGATGGAGTGATCAGTGTAAAATGGTTGTAGAGTCATCCCCTTTGTCTTTAGCCTTGGGGGTATTTATATCCCCATGGTGTTGTAGATAGAGTGATGTTTGACGAGACTGTGTCAGGCCTATTGATGGCTACTGATGGGCCGGTAGGTGTTAGCTCAGCTTTCAGACTGCAAGCTCAGTCGAACTTGATGGTTGCCTTGTACTAGTTCAGTGGTATCTGAAGCTGATGTGTCAGGAGGTGTAGAGGTGTTTGGCGGAGGGGCTCTGGGCTCTATGATACGGGAGTGTGGTGCGAAGATGAAGGTGGTGATGTCTTTTTCAGTGGCGTTTAGGCAGAGATACAATATTGGTCCTCCTTTATCGAAGAAGTGTTATAAAGTGGCACGAGCTGAGACTTTGCTGCAAGAGTTCGCTTGTCCGCTGGTTCTAGAGCAGAGGTGCTATGTTCTTTAGCATAATATCTTTAACATTTTTATGGGAATCTGTCAAATAGTGATTCTAATGGCTGTTCACCCCTGGTTGATTTGGGGCTGAGAGTTGCAAACAGTGTAGAGAGCCCTAAGACAACATCAGGGTAGTGAATAAATGACTCCAAAAAATCAACGAAAAGTAAATGACTCGACCCTGAGACAACATCATGGAAGTATGTTGAGATAAAGACTTTAATATAACAAATTAAAAAATATTTTTGGACTTAATGTAAATATTGCAAAAATTATTCAGAGTCCAAATAACTTGAAAAGTGTGTTTGAAATATTTTTGAAGTGTTTTTGACTTGAACAAATGTTTTCAAAAGGTCTTAAAAGTCAAAAACAGGTCTTAGGTACCGATACCCTATCCCTGGTACTGATACCCTATATTTTAAGGAAATTTTAGTGAGCACTTTTCTTACCGGTACTGACCCTCAGTACCGATATGCAAGGGTGGGTACTGACACCCTGGCAACAGGTACTGATACCCCATGTGTTTTTGTGTCTAACAACTCTTTCAATTTAAGGTAGATACTGATACCCTATCTTGAGAATCGAGACCCTCTACATCAAAAAAACATTTATTACTAGAAATTATATGCCCAACGACTCCAAATCAACCCCAACGGCTAGTAACGACCACAAGCTCTTTAGAGGGTTTAAAAGAAGTCTTCAAGCATCTATGGAAGTAACAACAACTTCTACCAACATTCGATCGTATAGAGAAATTCATTTTGTGCTTAAATTGTCATATTTATTGTAGAGAACACTTGTTGAGCTAAATTGTTATAATTGTTCAATTGTTTAGGTTTTGGGTGAGTGATTAAGAGTGCAAACAATTTACCTATAAAGGTTTTCTTTGTTTGCTTATTTGTAATTTTCTTTTGGGAGAGAGTGTCTCAAAGCTTTGAGGTATAAGCTTTGAGGGTCTTGTAAAGGTTACTCTTGATCCTTGAAAAAGAAAGACAAATTAGTGAATTTATGGAAAATCCTTAGTAAGGAGTTATGGTAGTGGATGTAGACTTTGGTTAGAAAGTCGAACCACTATAAATCCTTGTGTCAAATTTTTAAATTCCATTGCATTCACTAAAATTCCTTTCAAGCCAGTTTACTTCTTTTGGCAATTCAGTTGATGATATTCGAGCTCAACAGAGTGAATAAATGACCCGACTCCGAAAAATCATCGGAGGAGTAAATGAGTCGACTATGAAGCAACATTAGGGGAGTGAATAAATGACTCGACTATGGAAAATCACCGGAGGAGTAAATGACTCAACCCTAAGACAACATCAAGGGAGTGAATAAATGACTCAACCCTAAGACAACATCAATGGAGTGAATAAATGACTTGACTCTAAAAAATCATCGGAGGAGTACATGACTCGACCCGGTGACAACATTAGAGGAGTGAATAAATGAGTGGGGGCATTGCTGTGCTCTCGGACCATCGGTCCCAAGTAGTGGACGCATTGTGTGTTGTTTGCTTATGTCTGCATCTCGCTTAAGGAGATAAACGCATTTTGGCAAGCTTATGATATTGATTTGTACTCTTTTTCATAGTTGTTTCCCTTATAATTTGGGGAGGTTGGCTCCATGTAAGCCTTATGAGTTATTTTAATATTTTGGATCAAATTGTCGTGTGGTGAGCGGAGGTAACTTGACGCTCTTGGATAAATAAGTCATATATTGAGAGAAGGTGCTCGACACTCTTGGAGAAATCAGTTATTCGTTGAGCGGGGGCATATATCATTTTTTGCCCCTTGTGAAATTGATCGTAAGTGGGCGGAGGTATTTTAGACTTCTCCTTACCCCTTTGTAGAATCAATTGTAAATAGGGCGAAAGTATGTCAATCGTCTCTTTGACCTTTGTAGAATCAATTGTAAATAGGACAGAGGTATGCCAATTGTCTTCTTGCCCTTTGTAGAATCAATTGTAAATAGGGCGGAGGTATGTCAATTGTCTCCTTGCCCTTTGTAGAATAAATTGTAAATATAGCAGAGGTATGTCAATCGTCCTTTGTAGAATCAATTGTAAATAGAGCAGAGGTATGTCAATCGCCTCTTTTCCCTTCGTAGAATCATGCCCTTAGAGAAACAGTCTAAAGTCTAGGCAGATGAGCGAAAGTATCTCAATGTTCTTGTAGAAACGCAATACCAACGACACTGGATGGACGAAGGGATTAGTATTTTTGTAGAAACATATGTTCGTCGAGTTGAGTATTCCAAACATTGTTGAACTTGTCGTAATTCAGAGATATTGTCGAAACAGACGAATTTTGAAAATGTTGTAGAAATAGATAGAATTCGAGGTGTTGTTGACACGAATTTTGGAGGTGTTGAATGAGCATATGGATTCATCCATAAATGCATACATTGAACTATTTTATCATTCATCGTCCAAGTAGTTATGTGGTAAATTCAAGTACTAACACATTCATTCATTTATCAATAGTAGTGGCTATTTTGGGATTCATAGTAATTCAAACACTTGTCTAGGACGTACCAAGTCTTTGGGGTGCTTTATGTACCAATGGTTTAGCCCCTGTACCTTACAGTTTTGTGGCGGAGATCTTTTGCAGAAGAAAGGTTGCGGAGAAATCATTTGTAAAAAGTGTAGTACTTCGCGGTAGACGCTGGGGCGGTTAGCTCAATATCGTCTGATGGAGGGTAGATGCTCATGTCGGCTAAATGTGGATGCATTTTTTGTGAGGTCTGGGTTGATACCCTTTCATCTTTTACATCTTGCATACGCATGGTAAGGTGGTAAGTGTATGCAAGATATCACTGCTTTCCCGTGTTGGCAGTCGTGCTAATGGGTCTGCTTTTATGGTTCTATGTAAAGTCATCGCTTTCTAAGTTTACCACATCCCTCAATTTCACGTGGTCCTGAGTTATCGCTGAATAGAAAGCATTCACAAGCATACATGGTGAGGTATTGCTATCCCTTCGACCCCATGGCCTCACCTTTGAATGTTGGTGGTGAGATGTTGGTATTGCTCAGTCGAACTTGATGGTTGTCTTGTACTAGTTCAGTGGTATCTGAAGCTGATGTGTTAGGAGGTGTAGAGGTGTTTGGCGGATGGGCTCTGGGCTCTATGATACGGGAGTGTGGTGAGAAGATGGAGGTGGTGATGTCTTTTTCAGAGGCGTTTAGACGGAGATACAACATTGGTCATCCTTTATCGAAGAAGTGTTATAAAGTGGCACGAGCTGAGACTTTGCTGCAAGAGTTCGCTTGTCCGCCGGTTCTGGAGCAGAGGTGCTATGTTCTTTAGCATAATATCTTTAACATTTTTATGGGAATCTGTCAAATAGTGATTCTAATGGCTGTTCACCCTTGGTTGATTTGGGGCTGAGAGTTGCAAACAGTGTAGAGAGCCCTAAGACAACATCAGGGTAGTGAATAAATGACTCCAAAAAATCAACGAAAAGTAAATGACTCGACCCTGAGACAACATCAGGGAAGTATGTTGAGATAAAGACTTTAATATAACAAATTAAAAAATATTTTTGGACTTAATGTAAATATTGCAAAAATTATTCAGAGTCCAAATAACTTGAAAAGTGTGTTTGAAATATTTTTGAAGTGTTTTTGACTTGAACAAATGTTTTCAAAAGGTCTTAAAAGTCAAAAACAGGTCTTAGGTACCGATACCCTATCCCTGGTACTAATACCCTATATTTTAAGGAAATTTTAGTGAGCACTTTTCGTACCGGTACTGACCCTCAGTACCGATATGCAAGGGTGGGTACTGACACCCTGGCAACAGGTACCGATACCCCCATGTGTTTTTGTGTCTAACAACTCTTTCAATTTAAGGTAGATACTGATACCCTATCCCGAGAATCGAGACCCTCTACATCAGAAAAACATTTATTACTAGAAATTATATGCCCAACGGCTCCAAATCAACCCCAACAGCTAGTAACGACCACAAGCTCTTTAGAGGGTTTAAAAGAAGTCTTCAAGCATCTATGGAAGTAACAACAACTTCTACCAACATTCGATCGTATAGAGAAATTCATTTTGTGCTTAAATTGTCATATTTCTTGTAGAGAACACTTGTTGAGCTAAATTGTTATAATTGTTCAATTGTTTAGGTTTTGGGTGAGTGCTTAAGAGTGCAAACAATTTACCTATAAAAGTTTTCTTTGTTTGCTTATTTGTAATTTTCTTTTGGGAGAGAGTGTCTCAAAGCTTTGAGGTATAAGCTTTGAGGGTCTTGTAAAGGTTACTCTTTATCCTTGAAAAAGAAAGACAAATTATTGAATTTATGGAAAATCCTTAGTAAGGAGTTATGGTAGTGGATGTAGACTTTGGTTAGAAAGTCGAACCACTATAAATCCTTGTGTCAAATTTTTAAATTCCATTGCATTCACTAAAATTCCTTTCAAGCCAGTTTACCCCTTTTGGCAATTCAGTTGATGATATTCGAGCTCAACAGAGTGAATAAATGACTCGACTCCGAAAAATCATCGGAGGCGTAAATGAGTCGACTCTGAAGCAACATTAGGGGAGTGAATAAATGACTCGACTATGGAAAATCACCGGAGGAGTAAATGACTCAACCCTAAGACAACATCAAGGGAGTGAATAAATGACTCAACCCTAAGACAACATCAATGGAGTGAATAAATGACTTGACTCTAAAAAATCATCGGAGGAGTACATGACTCGACCCGGTGACAACATTAGAGGAGTGAATAAATGAGTGGGGGCATTGCTGTGCTCTCGGACCATCGGTCCCAAGTAGTGGACGCATTGCGTGTTGTTTGCTTATGTCTGCATCTCGCTTCAGGAGATAAACGCATTTTGGCAAGCTTATGATATTGATTTGTACTCTTTTTCATAGTTGTTTCCCTTATAATTTGGGGAGGTTGGCTCCATGTAAGCCTTATGAGTTATTTTAATATTTTGGATCAAATTGTCGTGTGGTGAGCGGAGGTAACTTGACGCTCTTGGATAAATAAGTCATATATTATGAGAAGGTGCTCGACACTCTTGGAGAAATCAGTTATTCGTTGAGCGGGGGCATATATCATTTTTTGCCCCTTGTGAAATTGACCGTAAGTGGGCGGAGGTATTTTAGACTTCTCCTTACCCCTTTGTAGAATCAATTGTAAATAGGGCGAAAGTATGTCAATCGTCTCTTTGACCTTTGTAGAATCAATTGTAAATAGGACAGAGGTATGCCAATTGTCTTCTTGCCCTTTGTAGAATCAATTGTAAATAGGGCGGAGGTATGTCAATTGTCTCCTTGCCCTTTGTAGAATAAATTGTAAATAGAGCAGAGGTATGTCAATCGTCCTTTGTAGAATCAATTGTAAATAGAGCAGAGGTATGTCAATCGTCTCTTTTCCCTTTGTAGAATCATGCCCTTAGAGAAACAGTCTAAAGTCTAGGCAGATGAGCGAAAGTATCTCAATGTTCTTGTAGAAACGCAATACCAACGACACTGGATGGACGAAGGGATTAGTATTTTTGTAGAAACAGACGTTCGTCGAGTTGAGTATTTCAAAACATTGTAGAACTTGTCGTAATTCAGAGATATTGTAGAAACAGACGAATTTCGAAGATGTTGTAGAAATAGATAGAATTCGAGGTATTGTTGACACGAATTTTGGAGGTGTTGAATGAGCATATGGATTCATCCATAAATGCATACATTGAACTATTTTATCATTCATCGTCCAAGTAGTTATGTGGTAAATTCAAGTACTAACACATTCATTCATTTATCAATAGTAGTGGCTATTTTGGGATTCATAGTAATTCAAACAATTGTCTAGGACGTACCAAGTCTTTGGGGTGCTTTATGTACCAATGGTTTAGCCCCTGTTCCTTATAGTTTTGTGGCGAAGATCTTTTGCAGAAGAAAGGTTGCGGAGAAATCATTTGTAAAAAGTGTTGTACTTCGCGGTAGACGCTGGGGCGGTTAGCTCAATATCGTCTGATGGAGGGTAGATGCTCATGTCGGCTAAATGTGGATGCATTTTTTGTGAGGTCTGGGTTGACACTCTTTCATCTTTTACATCTTGCATACGCATGGTAAGGTGGTAAGTGTATGCAAGATATCACTGCTTTCCCGTGTTGGCAGTCGTGCTAATGGGTCTGCTTTTATGGCTCCATGTAAAGTCATCGCTTTCTAAGTTTACCACATCCCTCAATTTCACGTGGTCCCGAGTTATCGCTGAATAGAAAGCATTCACAAGCATACATGGTGAGGTATTGCTATCCCTTCGACCCCATGGCCTCACCTTTGAATGTTGGTGGTGAGATGCTGCTAACCCATTCTATTTGTTTCCTTCCTCGTCATTGTCGACACCACTACTGGTAGAGGTTAGCGGTGGCGAGGACGCTGTTAAGAAAGATGAGGGGTTTCCAGAAACAAGAGAAACGTTGCGACTGATTCACTTGGTCGGGAGGATCTCCACGCTCACCACACCAATTATTGATACTGATTTTGGGAGTCACCAGATAAAGAGGTAAAGACGGTAATTGAATGAATGATCAAAGGTTAGAATTGGTGGTTCACCCGTTGTGGGACGGACGGAGAGCCATATCAGGTGGTGGTTGACTATAAAATCGGACTGTTCACCCTGATTGATTTGGGGCTGATAGCTGCAAACAGTGTATAGAGGGTGGTCAGAGTCATGTGTGTGGGGAGAGAGAGAGTGATCAATGTAGAACGGTTGTAGAGTCGTCCCCTTTGTCTTCGATCTTGGGGTATTTATATCCTCCAGGTGCTGTAGATGGAGTGATGTTTGATGAGACTGTGCTAGACCTAGTAATGACTATTGATGGGCTGGCAGGTTTTAGTTCAGCTGTCAGACTACGAGCTTAGTTAAACTTGATGGCTGTCTTGTCCCATCGCAGTGGTTTCCAAAACTAAAAAGTCTGAAAGTGTAGAGGTATTCGACGTAGGGGCTCCGAATTCTATAATGCGAGAGCGTGGTGCGGAAATAAAGGTGACAGTAATTTTCTCGGAGGCATTTGTGCGGAGTTACAATAATAAACTATAGTCAATCCGACTAAGGCCCTATTTTTAGTTGTGTTTGACTTCTCAAACTAGCTTTTCTACCTAAAAAATTCTAAAAAGCAACAAAAAAAACTAAACCTTTTAATGTCAAAACCTTGGTTTGACCCCACCACAACAAAAAAACAAAGCCTAACTCGGATTCTTTTTACTAAAATCGAGCAACAAAGCCAAACGGTTAACGTTGTCGTATTAGCTGGTGTTGCTTCTTTCTTCGACTTCTCTTCTCGATATATCACTCTGTAGAAAGCAAATTACTGGAATATCTTTCGCTCCGAGAAGTCTTTTTAGGGTTTTGGGAACGCATGATGATCGGAATTTGATGGTGTGGCTAAAGAGTAATCAACGTTGAAAGAGAGGGGAGGAGGGGTGTAAATCGCAACACTAACAGCAGTAAATGGAAAGCTTTGAATCTGAAGAACCAGAGAAGAAGAGGCCTCACTTGGATTCTCCCGCCATGGCCCGTAATTCCTCCACTTCTCCAAACCACGTTAAATCTGTAATTTCTCTTCCTCAAACTTTTTTTAAAAAATGATTTATTTCCTGCTCAAATTGATGGGCGTCCATGATTTTGTTCGCTCTTTTCTTATTTTTCATCTGTAATTTATTCTCAAACCACAATTGTCTCTGGAATAAATTTTGTTTTTGTATTTTGCTTATATACACGTTGAAACTTTTGATTTCAAATGCTTTCTCTCTGCCATCGAGACAGTATTGGAATAGAAGGGGGGATTTAAGTTGTTTTGGACCGATTGTGAATTTGCGATTTAATTGAATTGATAATGGTTGATAGAAGTAGTTTGTTCTGAAACCCGGTTCCTCTGCCCCTAGGGTTTTTACTAGGGGAAGAAGAAAGAAAAACAAGATTCACTCTTTTAGTGACTTAGCCGTAATCACTATAGCATTTATATGCTCTTGTTTGTCCAGATTTGCAGATTTAGGACTGCATGCCAAACTCTCTTGTTTTTTGCACTTTTTCACTGAAGTTGTCTGCTAGGGTTATGCAACTCTATTGTGATGAAATTGAGCTGATAATGTGGATAAGTTATTTAGTTTGCACTAACAGTGGATTCACAACATCAGTGCTCTATTCGGGAAGGGAAGAGAAATGTGATTTCATATTCGATTTTAATTATCAAAATTGCCTATTTGCATCATCTTAGAAGTTTTAAAAATTTCCTTTTAGTTATATGGTGGCCTCTTCTCTGATTCAAAGTTTCAAAACATTCATAGTCTTGCCATGAATCAGTTCATTAGACATCTAATTATATGCTTGGAAACCATTAATCCAAGCTAAGCCCTTTGCATAACCTAATTCAATATTAGGCATACCTGTCTGTGAGTGGAGATATACTGTCTCCTCCCTCCTGATTGAATTTTCCTTTCACCTTTTATCCCTGCTTTGGTTTTTCAGACTTTCATCTTGCTATTATCAGGGTTTTCTACATACACCACAATTTATAAGGCTGGTGAACGTGTATTAGTAAATTCAAAATTCAACATCAATTTGGATTTTGTTTTTTATTTTATGCGTATGGATTTGTGTTTTTAATTCTCTTACACATTCGACTTGATATAGAGGGATTTTATTTTATCCAGGTTGACGCAGCAGTTCTCCAGTACCAGAATCAAAAACTTGTCCAGCAGTTAGATATTCAGAAACATGAGTTGCATGATCTTGAAACCAAAATTAAAGAACTAAAAGACAAGCAAACCTCTTATGATGATATGCTGATAACTGCGAATCAACTTTGGAATCAGGTATTTTTTCATGACACTTTTACTGCTGTATCTTTTACGATTATCATGATCTTTTCTTTTATGCTTTTTGTTACTCTACTGTATAGTTGGTTGATGATATGGTCCTGCTTGGAATAAGAGCTGGAGGAGGCCATAATGTTTTACAAATCTTGGACCATGCTGACAAGTTTCGAGGTTCTGATCATAACTTAAATTGTTGGTTGAACATGTTCTTTTGTTTGTGTTTTTGGGAGTTAGGAGAGGTTTTTTAATAAATAAAACATGTCAAGTGTAAGTTCTCTCAATAATAAATTAACTTGAGCTCTCTCTTTAGGTTCTATACCATCATGCCCTGTGGAGGAGATGTTTCTTTGTAGGCTTCTAGAAACAGATTTTATTGATAGTGGTGACGATGATGGGATTGCTAATTATGTTGAACGAGTGTTATCTGCTCGCCATTCATCCACTAGGGACTTGATAAAATCTCTGGATGATACCATCTCTGCTGAGAGGATGAAAACTGAGAACATGACTTCTTCTTTGCATGGAAAATTATCTGTTGAAGGTTAGGTATTTCAGTTGCTTGGTGATTTTTCATTCCACATGGTTTTCGTGAATTTCTGTCTTTATTTTTCTCTCATTATTTAGTACTTCTATCCATGGTGCTAGTGCTACGTTTTGATTATTATTACATATTTCTCTCAGACACTATAATGCAGCTTTCTAAGATTGATGATATGATGAAAGAAGAGGCTAAAAATTTGCATGAGATGATCAGCTCTCTACATTTGAAGCATAAAGAATATGCGGATGGGATTCAAACATATATAAGCAACCATTCAACTGACCAATCTGAAATTAAACATCTTCAAGGTCTTTGCTAGTTCAAATCTTGGAAGATATTTTTATTTTATACATTATTAATTAGATATAGATGCTTCCAATAACTACCTAACCTATATAAATGGAATACTCAACAGCAACTTTGGTACCGACAGAATGACTGTATGCTGGCAACCTGGCTAGTTTCCAGCCACTGCCTCAATTTTCAATTCCTTTCGTTTTAGGTCTTCTCATGATTGTATGTTAAAGCTGTAAATAATTTATTGATACTGAAAGGTGAGCTGGAAGAAATCATGGCCGAACTTGAAGAAAGCAGAAGAAAACTAGTTGATCTGAAAATGCAGAAGAATATAGCATCTGGGATGCATGCATCAACTCCGGTTGTAGCAAATGGCAGCTTGTCACCAGAAAAGCCTGCAGATAAGACAATGGGCTTGCGAGAGATAATGGATTTGATTGAGGAGACAAAGGTATTGGTTTACGTAGCTTCTTTTGACTTCTCTATCTTTGTGTGACTAATCTTGTAGACTATGTTACTAAACAAGTGTTGCAGATAGTAGCAGCAGATCGACTTTCTGAACTTCAAGACGCACAGGAACAGAACCTAATATATTTAAAGCAACTTAAGGATCTACAGGTTTGCTTGGATTTTTACCTCTGAAGTGACTTTGAATAACACTACATGTTCAAGTGATTTAACTTGCAATTTTATTCTTTTAGAATGAACTGAAGGATGACAAATTCATACAATCCTCTCGGCTCTACACTTTGTTAAATGATCAGCTTCAGCATTGGAGTGCTGAAATGGAACAATACAAAGCACTGTTAGATACTCTGCAGGTTAAGCTGCTTGATATACTTTTTCACATGCTTTGGTTGTTTGATTACTTTTTGGTCCGTCTTGAAAGTATAATTTCAGACTGACAGGTTACTTGTCATGAGGAGGGAGAAGGAACTAAATATGAAATCCGAGTCAGCCGATTCTGTTAGGAATACAATTGACAATGCTGGTTCTAGAATCGGTGAGCTAAATTTGCAGCTCCAGAAATGTATCATAGAAAGAAATGATCTTGAGATTAAAATGGAAGAAGCAATCCAAGATGCAGGTAAAATAGTAAATCAGGATTGTACATTTTCAAATTTTAAATTTAAGGTGAAATTTTGGATCTTTTGGTTTATTTAAATGCTACTTTTTTCAGGAAGAAATGACATTAAAGCAGAAATTCGTGTGATGGCATCAGCTCTGTCCAAGGAAATGGGAATGATGGAAGCTCAGTTGAATCGCTGGAAGGAGACAGCACATGAAGCTATTTCTCTGCATGAAGAAGCCCAAGCACTAAAAGCTTTGCTAAGTGATAAGGTTTTTTTTCTTATCCTTAATCCTTATCAGTTCTTTTTGGCGAATAAAAATTCGAAAGTTTCCAATATGGATGAAGAGTTCTTAAATGGTTGAATAACGTGAGATAAACACAATGAGTTACTTTTGTACCAAGTGGTGGAACTTGATTGCCGGATAGAATATCATTTTGGAAGTTCAGAATTGTGTGTTTGTGCACCACAGTGTAGTTGTTGATTTTTATTCTTTCAATGTTTTGTGTCACTTATCCAAAAAAAATCATGTTCCTGTTTTATTAGTGCTTCATTTTATTATCAAGCATGTAATTTGAAGATGATTGTGGTCTTTCATAAAATGGTTCTATATTTCGTTAATTTAATGTATATAATAGAGAATGTTTTGGATGTTAATATGAATTTTGAATGTTTTGGAGCTTTTTAGTTGCTAATTGTCAAAATTTTAAGCATATTGGTAGCTCAGATCTGTTCAATCTCTAATCAATGTGCTTTCATCTAATATTTCCGATAGACAAACTTACAAAAGTGCTTGGAAGAAGAGTGTGCCGAACAGATTGTGGAAATCAAATCTCTCAATGATTTGGTATGTCTATTATTTTGATAATTCCAGTTCTTTTTCCCCCCTCTTTGTTCATTACAATAATGGGGAAGGGGGAAATGCTGGACCTGGGGCTGGAATCCCTGCTTCCCTAGAAATTCCAGCTACATTTGCTTGTTATGTGCAAGTTTTTTTTTTTCCTATTATGACTATGGAAATAAGATAATTCATTATTGAATAATATTCACTTATGCAGATTGAGAAATTGCAGAAGGAAAAATTGGAATTGCAAATCTTCTTGGATATGTATGGTCAAGAAGGCTACGATAATAGGTATGATAATTTGAGAATCTATTGAGACACACATAGTAAGAAAGTGAAAACGCAATGAAGGAAATAAGAAAAAACTTCCTTGGTTCTATATGCAAGCTGTGGATCTTTCTGTTAATTCTCCGTCTGACTATCATTGTGCAAGTCCTTTCTTGGGTTGTGCATTGTATGTACATCATGCTTGAAGTGAAACAAATCTATAATTGGTTCTCCTGAAATTCAGAAGCAAATGACTTCTTCTGCTAAACTGCTATTAAACAAACCTATAATTTTAAATTTTATAGAAGTTATGCTGAAATAGTACAATATTTTAAGTTACATGTTTTCATATTTGTTTTTCTTGATGGGTGCATTAAAACTTGCAAGTTCTCGCTTCTATGCTCGTGAAACAAGGAGCTGTAAGCGATTCTGTATTTGAAATTCTGTTCTCTTAGATTGAGCTGGGAATTGTGATATAGTTTGAGCTCAATTTTATGCATTAACAGTGATTATGCTTTCTTCTCTACCATTTCATTCACATAACTATTTTCTAGTTTCATTGGTTTTTTAGTATTTTTCACTTTCTGTTGATTAATAATTTGGGTTCTCGACTTAAATTTAGAGATGCGACAGAAATAAGAGAATCAAGAAATAGAGCTTATTCACAAGCTGAAATCTTGCAAAATGCTTTGGATGAACATGGTCTAGAACTAAGAGTGAAAGCTGCTAATGAGGCCGAGGCTGCATGCCAAGAAAGGCTTTCTGTTGCTGAAGCTGAAATAGCTGACTTAAGAGCTAAACTGGATGCTTCTGAGAGGTTTGTACTTTTGTAGTTTTTGGTTTGTTTTTGAATATTGTTTCATTGATGTTACTTGGTTTGCAATGATAGTGATTTGACTGAAAGGAGGTTGATGGAGGATGCAAATATGCTGGTTGAGAATTAAATTATATAGGATTTTTATTTTAGATTTTAGGGGTTTTATTGTAACTTAAAAGGATCTTTAGGATATTTTAGATTTTTTAGGTTATTTTAAATCGATTAGTTTTCTTAGTATTAGGTTTCAGATTTATATTTGGTATTTCTTGTTTTATTAGGTTTTTGGGATTATGTTTAGAATGCGCAAACAGGATCGTGTCACAAGGCGATTGACGGGGAGGTCGAAGTCAATTGTCTTCCTTTGTCTAGATTCTTGGGATAACCTATCATGATGGACAATTCAGTTTATCCAAGGGAGAAACCTTACGATTTGTTTGAGAGAGACCCATATGTCTGTGTCTTACGTTTTTTTTTTTATATAAAAATCTTGGTTAGGGGTTTTATTTTTCCATACATCCTTTAAAATAAGGGCCAATCTTATTTCATACTAAGTAGGAAACCTATTCTAGGAAGGAAAAAAATAAACTGAAATAAGATCACACCAAGAAATGTAAGGAAATTAATAACTTCACAACCAAAGCCTTAATTGGAGAACAAAAACGAATGGCCTTTCCTTGCTAGGTTTGTGATACATGTATATTACTGAGATTCCACAAGACAGCTGAGGATTAGAATAGTTCTTTAGTGTACTAGTGCACAATGGCGTGATTGTAATTTAGAGAATAGAGAAGTGTGTAATTCCATTCATAATCTTGAATTCCTTCTTCACAAATTTTTTTATATCGATGGATTAACATGAACTGAAATGATACAATTAATCGACTTCTGTTAACATTGTTTCCTTCCAACCCCTGTAACAATAACTACTAATGACTACCTCATAACAATACCTCCCTCTCAAGCTGAGCTTTGACCTCAAAGGCCGGAAATCTGGCAACCTCTGCAATAGATCAAACAAGTACTCCCATATGGTATCCATGGGGAAGGAATTCTTCCAATGCACCAGGACTTGAGATGTTGCACGATTCTCTCGTTTAACCACCCTTCTAGCTAGCACCTTGGATCCAAGGTTGGTGTTGTACTAGGGGTAAACAGTTGATTTCTAATGCCATTAGAGGCCCACCTTTCTCCTTCAATTCAGATACATGGTGTATCCGAGATTTTGCTGGTAGTTCGAGTCACTAAGAAGCCTCCCCCTCCTTGTCAACAACAAATTACCTTGGGGATATCTTCTAGTATTGCACTATTGCTTGTCTCCCAATGCATTATGCTTATAAGGCTGCAGCTTAAGACCATACCTCCAGGTTGAAAGTGCCTATCGGCATGATTTTTTCATCATGAGCTGATGTTAGATTATCCGATAGAGTTAAGAGTCCTTATGTAAATAGTAGTTTAAATTAAAGTTTAAAGATAGAGTTAGAGTCCTCATGTAAATAGTAGTTTAAATTAAAGTTTATTTCCTAAAAGATAGAGTTAGATGTCTTGTGTACTTAGGACTCCTAATTGTAACTAAAGTCCAATACTTGAGTCTATAAATTCACTGTAAAGGGATGTAATTTTTTGAAAATATTCAATAACAGAAAATCAATTATGTTTTCTTCTTCTTTTCTGCAGAAACTTAAATTCTGCTTTATTTTTATGCGTTAATTAGTTTTTCCTAAAGCTAGAAAATTGCTTTTCTACAGCTGAGCCTTCTCTAACTGGTACTTCAGTAATTGCAACATCTTATCCCTAGCCACTAATTTTGTATCAACCTGGTTTACCTGAGAGCTCCCTGGTACATGAGGAATGCACAATTGAGGTGCATATCCATACAAAGCCTCAAAAGGAGTGAGATGAGTGGAAGAGTGATACTTGGTGTTGTACCACCATTTTGCAAGCCATTTGTACTGGGATTCGGACTGACACGCATCTAAGTAGACCTGTTGAAAACAAAAGATCAGTTAAGTTAGGCATGTGATGACGTGTGACTTTTGAAAATCTTTGATTCTAGTCCAAGTTCATTTCTCAAGTGTGTTCTTCCCTGAGAAAAAAATTCTTACCAAGAAAAAGCATGTTGATGATGTTTATTTGTGAGCATCTCCCTTGCTTTTGAGGCACTAAAGAACAATCTTGTTGACGGAGGGGTTAAGAGATGAGATGTGTGAGATAGAATCTATTGAGTTATTGCAACAAGATTTGCTGAATGAGAATGCACAATATACTGCTTTATTTGTGAGCATATACCTTGCTTTTGAGGCGCTAAAGAACAATCATTTTGAAGTGTGGGTAAGAGATGAGATGCTTGAGATAGAATCTGTTGAGTTATTGCAACAAGATTTGCTGAATGAGAATGCTCAATCTGCTGCTTGTGAAACTAAATTAGTTGCTGTCCAAAAGAGTTTGTTCAGGTTGTGCCTAATCAAGTTCATTTGAGTTACTCATCAAATTAATAAGATTATGCTCATCGTTGTTGACGATAGTTTTTCCATCGACTTTTTCATTCCTAGTATACAAAAAGATGAGGTGCAAGTTCCTTGATTGAAGATTATTATGCCGCAAATGAAGTAGCTTTCTTGCTAGAATTTTCACTTTTGAGTTTTTAAATTGGAGATTTTCTCCAACTATAGGAGAGAGTGATGGGTTTCAAATTGAATGATGAATATTTGAGTTATTGTGACTTTCTTTCTGTGTTAAATAGAAAAACAGCCCATGCAAGTTTTTCTAAATTCTCAAGTTTGCCTCCTTCTTTGAGCTTTTAAAGTAATATTTTGTTTATTTAAGCTCTTGCTTTGTATGAAAACTGCTAGATTCCATTATTTTTCTCATGTCACCATATGGGTGTTTGTCGTTGTTGATAGAAGAGATGAAGCGAAGTTATTATTCACATATAGAATTAGGTATTTATACAAAGTACATCAGCTTTAGAAAGGAAATAAGTCGACATATTCCTGAGATCAAACCTAATAGTTAGCCTAAAATCAAGTAATCACATACTACAGCTATAGATAATCTGTAACGGTTGTTATCTTTGCCAAATTAATGTCCATGTGAACTCATCCTGGATTGGCGATCGCATGGTGGTAGTATCCCATACTCCACTCTTATGTAGTCCTTTTTCCCATATAAGCCATATGGTTTTTAACCTGGCAAAGATTCCAATCATGTAGACGTGGTAGAAATAATGAACTTGAGCGGTTTTCATGCTAAAGATTAATTAGACAAAAAGTAGTTTCAAGAGCTTCCTTTAAGAGCTTAATTGTGTACTTCCATAGAACAACTATTTTGTTTATTTATTTAGTTCATTACGGAAGGAGAATGTTGTGGTTACCTCTTCTGCAATACCTTATACTGTACAGTAGTTTCTTAACTATTGCTAAAACTGTTTAATTAACTTATCTTATCCTCCTAATCTTAGCAGATGCATCTATTAATAAAATTAAGCAGTAAACCAGTGGATACTTTTAATAGGTCAAATGCTTATCATGAGTTACCAAACTCCGTATGTGGTATGATCCAAATTGTTTCATCCTTAATGTAAAATTTGTGTGCTTGCATAAGAGGTGTTGAAGTTTTTAGTTTAAGTCTATGGTTTCTATTTTTATGATTTTTTCTTTTTGTTTCCCGAAATTTCCATTTAGTACTATTGTCTATAACTATTTTATCCTACAATAAATCACAGGGATGTTTTGAAGCTCACGGAGGCTATTAAAAGTAAAGATGGAGAGTCAGACACATATATTTCTGAAATTGAGGTTTCTCTGAGATTCTTTTTTCTTAGGGAAAAAATAAGTATTTATTCATTTTTGGTTCCATCCACGCTTCTCTCACATTTGTTGAATTGTTAGAGCTGCCTTTCCCTGGGTACTGCTTTTTCCATTCACTGCCTTTTCTTTGTCTGCATGTTGAGAGTTCTCTTTATCTTTTGCTAGACCATTGGCCAGGCATATGAAGATATGCAGGCACAGAATCAGCACCTCTTGCGGCAGATGACTGAGAGAGACGACTACAATATTAAGGTCCATTGCATATTATATGTCTTGTATTTCAACTGTATTCTTCCGTACTGTATATTGTTAATTTAGAAGTTCTGTTATCTGGTCTTGATGCTTGGGCGACTTTTGTAATTGTGATGGGATTAAATGCAGCTTGTCTCTGAGAGCGTAAAGACAAAGCAGGCACATAGTTCCTTGCTCTCAGAAAAGCAGACATTAACAAGGCAACTTAAGCAGGTCAATACATCAATTGAATCTGTGAAAATGAGGATTGCACAGAGTGAGGAGCAGGTAAAATTCATCGGAACTGTGCCACTAAAGCTCGTTCCAAAAATTTACATTCTAAGTGTATTTACATTTTTTTATTTATTCATTCGTTTACTTATTATCAACCTACTGATTTTTTTGGCCAACCTATAATTTAAACTTTGCAGATGAAAGTTTGTCTGACAGATGCTGTTAAATTCACACAAGAGGATAGACATTTTATGATTAGCCTTGAAACTGCAAAGTGGGAGTTGGCAGATGCTGACAAGGAGTTCAAGTGGCTTAAATCTGCTGCAGCATCTTCAGAGAAGGACTATGAGCAGCTCCAGCGAAAGGTGGAAGAGTTCCAAATTAAGTTGGATAAGGAACAGTGAGTTCTCTTTTCTGTGTTTGGTGGATTTCCCAGGCTTATATTTTTTTTCTTGCCCATTTGTATTAAATTTTGGGGAATTAGAAGATAAAAGATTATATGCATTTTATCTGACTACAAAAAAGTATTGCTCTGCTCCTATGTTACTCGGACTTGGTTGTGAGTTCTTGATACGAGTATCTGTCATGGGTAACTTTTTCCTTGTATTTGGAGAAGTATTGCTCTGCTCCTATTTCATTGCAGAATACATACCTTTTTCTTTTCATGTTTTAATTAAATTATTTAGCTCACCTTCAAATTAAATCTCCTCTTTTGAAATGGGTTTTTTCTCCAGAAGCCAGAGGAAGAAGCTTGAGGAAGAGCTCAATGAACTGAATAGCAAGGTTGCTGAGTTGAGTTCTGAAACTGGAGAGACCACCATACAGAAGCTTCAGGACGAGATTAAGAACTGCAAAAACATTCTGAAATGTGGTGTATGTTTTGATCGGCCAAAGGAGGTGCGTGTGTATGCTTGTTTTCTTGACCTCTACTATTGCATTTTGGATTGCACTGATGTGTTGCTTCTCGTATTGGGCAGGTTGTAATTGTGAAATGCTATCACCTATTTTGCAATCCATGTATACAGAGAAATTTAGAGATACGGCATCGCAAGTGCCCCGGCTGCGGAACTGCTTTCGGTCAGAACGATGTTCGGTTTGTAAAAATATGAAAGTCTGTCCCATGGCTTTGTATTCCGATTAGTCAGAACTTGATAGTTATAGATATAATATGATTTTCTTTTTGCTGTTTTTCATATGTAATAATTTGATCGGCGTATGTCAATTGTAAATGAAAATCAAACTAGGCCTAGGTAAAAGTTATTATATCATCGGAAATTGTTTCTTTGGATCTCTGGACCTGTTTGATGTTAGAACGAACAAGAGAAAGCATGTAATACAGGTGTGTTATTAGTAAACTCTGAAGCCGAAATGACCCTATTAAGAAGGGTAAACTATTGCAGTGGTCATAACTGTTTACTCTTGCTTAAGGTAATGTTTTGGTCACTTATGTTATCATGTATAACGTTTGTGTCAATTTAATATTTAAAGTTGGATAAAATTTTGATACACAAAAGCTTGTGTATTCACACTATAAAAATTCAAATTTTAAATTCTTAACCCTAAAAAACTAAATCCTAAATTTTAAACTCTAAATTCTAAACATTAACCTTAAATTTTAAATCATACAACCTAGACCCTTAAACTTTAAATCTTAAACTAAAACCTTAACCCCTAAAATTTAAGGGCTCGTGTAAATTAAAGTTTATTCGGTCTGTGTATCAAAGTTTTTTTATTTAAAGTTTAGATAAAATATCAAATTTACTCTTTAACTTTAAATAGAATACCAAAGCAATCCGTCGGACTCCGAAATTTCTCCTTTATAATAGTCTAAATCTGCAATTACAATTTCATCAACACTTAAAAAGCATCATAATTGTCTTTTTTTTTTATAAAAAAAATCTTCAACCTTCATTGTTTTATATTGGTATTCGAAACACGCATATATGCATGACATAATTTTATAATCAAACATGATTTTAGAACTTAATTTATCTTTTCTTAATCAAATAATTTTTAAGATAAATTCTTAGTTTTTAAAAATAGTTATATTATGAAAATATATTTTTTAAAAAATAATGAAATTTATTAAAAATAATTATATTATAAAAAGGTTAATTTAATTTTTCAAATTTAGGGATTTAATTATTTTTGATTTATTAATAAATAAAGTTAAGCTATTATAACTTTATATTTTATATTAATTTAGGGGAAAAAACTTTGATACACAGACTGTGTAAACTTTAGTTTGCACGTGCTTTTTAGTTTTAGGGGTTAGAGTTTTAGTTTAGGGTTTAAGGTTTACGGGTTTAGGTTGTAGGGTTTAGAATTTAAGGTTAGTGTTTAGAATTTAGGGTTTAGGGTTTAGAGTGCGGGATTTAGTTTTTTAGGGTTAGGGTTAGAAATTTAAAATTTAGGTTTTTACAGTGTAAATACACAGGCTTGTATAAAATTAATTCTACACAGCTTGTGTATCAAAGTTTTACCCTTAATTTAGGTGTACTTTTATAACTAAATTCATCACTAAATTAAGTGCGATCAAAAGTAGGCGCTTTAAAAAATATAATACATTAAAAATAAAAAATATTTTAATGTAAACACTCTATTTGAAACAAGTAAGTCAATAAATGATTATTGATGGGTGATAAAACCTATGTATATTAAAATTATTAGTAATGCTTTCAAATATCAAACACATATTTTTATTTTTATTCTTGGATAAGTTTGTGTGTATATTTATAAAAAAAGCAACATAGCTGCTACAAAGCATCCAAAATACCTTACAAAAAATAAATAAATACTCTATTGTAACCCCCAAACTATACACAAATCAGAATATATTGTTACAATAATATTTAATATAGTTCAAAATGAGAACATGTTTATAATTTTTAATTAAGATGATATTTAAATTGACATGACACTAAATTGGCCTAATAGCTAAGGATTCTCATCCTGCCCCATTTTGTATGGGCTCAAATCCCGGCATGAGAATGTAATACCTCTATATTTAATAAAAAAATGATTCGTGACACTAAATTAATTTTTTAATAAATTGTATAAATATTTAAGTCATTCACAAATCTTAAACCTTTACATATAGACAATTACGCTTAAAATTTTTAAACCCACAACGTTCTGAAAAATGTCAGCCAAGCTAAATCGATTCTTCTCTTTTTCTTGGCTATTATTGAGTATATGTGCTAAATCCTAAAATTGAACATGAATAAAAATCCTAATTTCATCAAAGTGGGCAACGGCGGAACTTGGTCCCCAAAATTTTAAAAATTCATTATTTGGTCTTTTAAAATTTTTAAGAATATAATTAGGTCCCTTCAAATATTTGAATGCCCTTAAAATTTTAAAGTTTCATCATTTGATCCTTTGAATTTTTTTAAAATCTCATTAGGCCCCTTTAAATATATAAAATAGTAATTATTTCTTTAAAATCTCTAGTTGGTCCCTTCAAAATCGAATGAAAAATTCCGCCCGAAATTTGGTAAATTACATTACTATGTGTCGATCAATGTTGATTCACATTTTACAATTGAAGCCTTACGATGCTCTAGGGGATAACTTATTAAGGTAGGTGTAGATACCAAAATAAGTTTGTAACAATTAAATTGTACCTAATAGACCTTATATTTAATTTATATTTAAATAAAACCTTAAATAAGTCCATATTTGTTTGAATTATAGCTTAATTAAGTATAAATAAAAAGTAATGATTTATTTAAGTACAATAAAAATAGATGCTTAAAAAATTAAAACGAAATAATATTCACTTAGTATTCTAGTAATATAAATAATAAAAAAGTTTAAAATTTAGCTTAGATATGATTTAACACTATTTGGTGTTAGAAAAGGGGGTCCATCCATCTATCCACGCAAGCTCGCGCGCACATATATACATATGTACATTTATGAATTTGATTATAATATAGATTTATATTGTATGTCTTTATTTTTTTAAAAAAATTATTAATGGTAAATTTATTAGGGTAAACTACATAAATGATCTCCCGACTATGACCCAATTCTTTGTTAAGTCCCCTAACTATGAGAAGTTACAAATAGATCCCCGACTAATCGCGACTAACAAATCGGTTCAATTCCATTAAAGAAATAAACGGCTGATGATGGGGCAGTTAATAAAAGCTGTATAATAACATATTTAGCCCTCAACCTTTACATTTTATTTTAATTTGGTCCTAAATTTAAAATTTTAGGTCTCAACATTTAAGTATTACAACATTTTAGTCCCTTAAATCCTAAATTTCATCTTCTTCCCTTCTAAAAAAAACAAACCTCCATTGTTGTTAACACTAGCCATCTGCAACTCTATTTGTATGAGAAGTGAAAACAGTTGGAGAATCAAAACCTTCATTGGTGTTAACGGTAGCTAATCTCTTTAAAAGGCTCAAAAAATAACTAATATCATACCGTTTTTAGCTAAATCTTTTCTTTTTCTTTTATTTCACTCCCTTTTGTAAAGTTTAGTAAATTCATGACAATTTTACAAAGCTGAATAAAAGAAAGGTTATTCTATAGATTAGTAAATTCATGACGGTAACTAATTTAAGATCAAATTAAAATAAAATGTAAAGTTTGAGGGTTAAATATGTTATTCTACAGATTTTATTATCTGTCACATCATAATCCGTTTATTTTTTAATAGAATTGGACCAATTTGTTAGTTGTGCTTAGTCGGGGGACCTATTTGTAACTTCTCATAGTCAGGGGACTCAACAAAGAATTGAGTCATAGTCGGGGGACCATTTATGTAGTTTACTCAATTTATTATTATGGTTTAATTTTAAACGAAGTTGAAGAGTTTCATGCTAGATTTATGGAGTTCTGGGTACTTTTTGATGAAACAAACTTCATATTCACATTTAGGAGGCCAAAAAGAAGTGAACTAAAAATTTTGAGGTCCAACAGTCATTGGTGATTGATAGTGTGGTTGTAACACCTCGATCCGACCCGAGGATCTAGAATGTCACATTGGGTTGCCGATCTGACCCACCAAAATTTCAAATCGTCATTAAGCCATGAAATTAAAATCATTTACATTATAAAACATTCATATTGAAACAACTATTATTTAATCGACAAAACACACAGTTTCTATTTTAACAACTTACAGTTTAAAAGGTTCGAATATTATAAAATATTTACAGACTCCACTTGGTAAGGTCCTATTTATGCATAACCCACTAAATACAAGTATCGTACTTCAGTGATTTACCGTTTGCTAGATTCCCATACTAATAATGCTCCTCGAGCTCCCAATCGATCTACCAACCTACGCACGGAAATAACGATTTCGAGGGCTAAGTTTACAAAACTCAATGGTACACATCTACTCTACTATAGTTCATGCTAATCATAAACGTAAGCATGCAAGCTAGTACGAGCAATAAGACAAAATAATAAACACGTGGTGCTACCACTAGTCGCCTAAACGCATGCTTACATCATGTAAGTCATCAAATGGCACACAAAGCCCAACTATACCCGAGATCTCATCATATCATCTAGGCAAAAACACATATATCGTACAACAACAAACATGGAGTGAGGCCCTGTGTCACACAGCCTTGAGAACGTACACTCTAGGTGAGGCCGGGTCACACAACATCGAAACATACACCCTAGGTAAGGTCGAGTCACACACTATTAGAACATACACCCATACTCGAAATCCCCTCTCGAGTATCTTCGAATGAGGCCCGGGTCACACAACATCGGTAACCTCCACTCGGTATCTTTAACCATGTTGTTGCAACACTCTTTGGGTATTCGGATCACATCAATCATCAACTCAACTAAACAAATGCCTACCTGGCATACAAGCAACGCAAACCCAAGGATCTCCCTATTGTTGCTGATCGCCAACACCTCGTTAATTTTACATTATATTAGTTGTTAATACATTATAGAAAAGTACGTAATTATTCTCATTTATTATCTCTATTAATCTATGTTATCTCATTTATTAAGACACAAAACAAGTTATTAATCATACATGTCAATTTCCATTTTTAATTAGCATCTATAGATTATTTAGCTCATATGGTACCGATAATTGAACACGAGTATCGGTACTGTACCCTCGGCTACTTGTACTCACACATGTACCGATACTAATAGAAGGTGGAACCGGTGGTGGAGAGGAAGGTCACTTTCGTGACCTTACCTCTGCCCTCTTGCGTGTGGTGTAAGCTATCCCGAGGTAATTTGAGGTGCCTCGTAAGACCCCTATAGAGAGGCTTCATCATTTTGGGCCTAAGAATTTCGAAGGCTTGGGTAAGGATAACCCGATCAAGGCTGACAACTGGTTGTGCGACACATAAAGAATCTTGAGAGTGATGAAGGGAAGCCCGAAAGATGATCTTAATTGCATTGTTTCCCTTTTTAAGGGTAATGCACACGAGTGGTGGGAGACTATTGAGTTGGGTCTACAGCCTGAATGACCGATATGGGATATCTTTGTGGATGAATTCTGGAAGAAGTACATTAGTGAGGTATATATGGATGAGATAAGGGACCAGTTTCTGCATCTGGTACAGGGAGATTGAACGGTGTTTGCTTATGAGCAAGAGTTTTTGCGTTTGAGCCATTATGCTCCAGAGTTGGTTACCACGGAAGAGTTGAGGTGCAAGAGGTTTAGGCAAGGCTTGAATGTTGACCTTCAGTTACATGTGATAGCGGGTCCACTTGGGATATTCTTCGAGTTAGCCAATAGTACGAAGGCACTTGAGCGACTTCTGAGTTCAGCATCTAATCAGTTCGAGGATTCTAGAAGTCATGATGGGGAGACCCAAAATATCATAGATCATTCTCCCTATCCACATAAGAGGTTTTATGCTTCGAGGAGTTCGAAAAGAGTTGCTTTCGACCAGCTACTGAGAGTCAGCTCAGGCTCTAGATCGAGGGTTCGTAGAGGCCCTTTTGATTTTACTCCAGAAGGGAGTACTAATGGTTCTGTTGGAGCTTTGCTTTCATCAGCGTGCGAGCATTGCGGCCGACATTACCTTGGAGTGTGCTTTCTACTTCGAAGGGTTTACTATAGGTGTCGAGCACCGGGACATATGGCAAGGGACTGCCCAGTTGTGGACGAGATTTCACCAGCTCAGTCTCAGAGGTTGGTTGCTTCCTGGCATGATCAGAGTTTTATTAGAGGCGGAGCTAGGGCACCGTCGGGTTATCGAGGTGGAGGTCTTGTGAGATCCATCGCTAGTGTTGGCGCGTGAGGCGTTACTAGACAATTGCTGCTCAGATTAGAGTCGATAGCAAAACGATTGAGGATATGTCAGGTAATTAAGTTTTGTGTTGGTTTCAGCTGTTGCGCTAGCCATTTAGCTCTTCGATTGTGTAATAGACCGATTATTGTGATGTGCATCTGGGTAACTCTTGGGTTTGTTGTTGCTTTAGATGGTAATTAGAACTGCATCCTTTGCTAGATAAGATTTTTATCCTAGATGGTTGTTCAGAGTGCAAGTGTACCGTATGTTGTGAGTGAGAAGTTATGAAGTTTTAGATTGCTTGAATCTAGTTGTTAGTGTTAGACGCGTAGAATCTTAACCTCTCTATTGTGGACGTTGTGCCCCGTAGTACTAGCTCAAGAATGGTTCTATAGGTTGCAAGGTGTTCTTATCTTGCGTTGTAGACGCGAGGGCTAAGAGTTCCTGGTCCTAGTGTTGTGGGTGTTCTGAGGGTATTGAGGTACCCTTGGTGAATGAGCAATCTTACCGGTTGACTGTGGTTTAGAACCACGATAAAGGTAAGGTTGAGTTCGTTGTTAGTGTCCATCGCTCTAATGTATGGTACTTAATTAACTTTTTGTTGGGGGCACACTTGTGTAAGCGACCAATTGGGTGTCGTTGCCAAGTGCTTCGCCGAGATCGTACCTGCATGAGAGTAGCTTGTATGGTGGCTTTGGATATGTTGAGCTGTAGTGCAATGGTGGAAGACTGTTGCCAGTTTCGTGAGATATGCGACCTTGTTTTGGCCATAGAATGTGAGAGATTCACGTGTTGTTTGTCAGAGTAAAAGTACTATAGAAAATGGTAAATGAAGGTTGTGAGGATTATGGTTGAGGTCCTAAGGGCGATTCGTAAGGATAGTTGATTGGCATGTGCACCTGTTGAGCTAGATTTTGTGGGGCTGGAGGATTACCCAATTGAGTTCGACCAAAGTTTTTATCGGTTAAGGCAAGCAGTATGGAAGTTATCAAAGCAGCGCAACAGAAATGTGGATCAATAGTTATGTTGAGGGTAACCGGATGGTTGCTTTGCAAAGAAATATTTTTAGACGGACCAGTTGGTGATCCTTGGGAACAGTCAGATGGCTTTCCACATCTGATGGTTGGGACCGAGGCAAGGGTTAGGAAGAAGGTGTTTAGACCTTCACAAGTAGAATGGCTAAGTTTTGGGTAGCTTGTGTGAGTTCCTAAGTAAAGATGGCCATTTCTCAAAACCAAGTGGTTGAAGTTGAGAGTGGTTGTTGATCCTGTTGAAAACAAGTTTGGGTAAAGCAAAGTTTTATGTTCCGACTTGGTGGGTCAAGTCTGGATAAAAGAGCTGTTAGTTCAAAATAGATTGATGATAATGATCGGTTGTTAGGATTTTGCTGGCCCTTTAATGGTTTAACCGGGATATGGTTGTTAGGTGTGATGCATTCCTAACAATGGGTTATGGATGTGGTGCAGTGTTTTAGACGTAGATAAAGTCTAAGTTTAGTTTTGGTTGATGGATGCTAGTGGAAAGGTTGGTTAACCGAGATAGAATCCTTTAAAAGTGAGTTCCTTAAGTTGATGCTGAACAGTATTGCTCGAAGTTGGTTATGTTACCAAGCGTAACGGTTCTTCATGAGTGTCGTTGGTTGCTGAAAAAGAGTCGTGGGAAATCTCAAGAGAAGTGTTGAGAGCGCGTGGCTTTATGCTATGGTTCTGTTTAAGGTAGGTTGAGAGAGAACTCTTCCTAATCAAGGTGATCATATCATATTTGAATGGAGAGTTGTAACGACCCAAATTTCTTGAGTCAACAATGGGCGTTGACTTGGGTCTTCGACCTATACGTCGGGCCAAATGCTCGGTTTATGTTGGGCCTTAATTGTTGGGCTTTGTGGACCTCCATGTGTTGTTGGGCTTGGTTATTGGGTTGAGCTTAGACAAAGAAGGTTTAATGAGGGGTAAGGGAGTAATTCCCAAAATGGGGGACAAGAGGGCTGATGCTTCTCTAATTTTTCTACATAGTGTAAGAGGAGGGTGAGATTATCTTCATATTTATCTCATCTCAATTCTCTCTCCCCAAAACACCCACCCAAACCAATGGAAAAAGTTGGGAACTTGTTGTTTTAGAGTGGAAATCACGGATTTGTGGTCAAGGAAGAGTTCATCAGCATACGAAGATCTATCTTTCAAGTTATATATCTCTAGCATTGGTGAAAGTTGGGTTTGAAGCTTGGAGCAAGGAAGAGAGGTGGAAGAAGCTTGATTTCTGCCTTAGTTCGTGAATTGCTTGCTTGAGGTCAGTACATTTCTGTGTCTTACATTTCATGAGCATCCTAAAATGATTGCCTTGTATGGTTTATAGTTTTGGGTTGTATAGTTGAGGTTTATAAGCTTAAAACCCCCTTTAATGGCTAATCATGTATCATGCGTTAATAATGGGTAAAATTGGTAGAAAACCACCCTATAAACCTCCAATAATCTGTAGGAACATTTTGGGACTTAACCATGTAGGTTAAGGGATGGGGTTGTGAAATCTCGAGCTCTAGATTTCGAAATCTGGGCTCGCGTATCGGTACATGGTGGTAACGTATCGATACACCTTTGTTATAAGGGAGATGGATTGTGAGAGGCGTATTGGTATGCCTTCCTGTGTATCGGTACCCCTCGCCTAATGTGAATTCAAGTAACGCTTTGGCGTACCGGTACGTTAGGGGCGTATTGGTACGCATTATTGCATTGTCTGGGAGAGGCTTCTGTATCGGTATGTGTATGTGGGAGTATCGGTATGGGGGTGGATTGGTACGGGGCGATCCTAGTACCGATGATGCGTATCGGTACGGTTCAGAGCGTATCGGTACGGTTCATAGCGTATCGGTACGGCTTGAGGTCTAATTCTTTCAAACCTAATTAGCGTATCGGTACTCATGGGGGAGTATCGATACCCAGAGGGCAGTACCGATACTCACCTTGGGGTATTGATACTCTTTGGGCAATCTGCCCAAGTAGGTTGAGTTTGCGTTCGAGGGTTCTATAATTCAAGGTAAAGGGCCCTAGGGGTCTATTAGGGTGTAAAATGAATACTAAAGCTGAGAAATGTAGAGTTAAACCCCGTGCGTGAAATAAATAGCTAATGGCTTGGTAGTTATTGAGTGGATCACTTGTTTAATCACCCATAGAGATCCGTGGTGGATCGGTTAATGTCACGTGGAAGATCGGGGTCCTTGCTGTATGTTGAAGGGACGCCCATACATGCTGGTTGCCGCGAATAATAAGATAATTTAACGATAAAAGCGTAAATGAATCCTAAAGACATATATTAATTAGTGTAGCAAACGAGTTATGCCTTGGGGCATTGGTAATGGTTGGCTGGATGCCTTTTATCTCTCAGTGAGATATATTGATGCTCGGGGGATAAAGTGTTAACGTATGTGTCTTGGTTAGGAATCCTGATGTCCTAGAGTCAGTGTAAGGGTACTTAAATAAGGGGATGGGTACTCCGGGCTATGTGATCGAGTACATCCGACGTATCCACGGGCTATGTGATCTGGATGCGGTCTGAAACCTATCATTGGGCTATGTGATCAGGATATGGAAATATAACTCGGGGGCTGTGTGAGCTCGAGTAACTCGAAGGGCTATGTGATCTCGAGTAACCTGATTGGAAATGTGACCTCAGGAAAAGACTACTTGTGGCTATTGTGATCCAAGTATGTCTAGGATGTATCTGTGGCTACAGTGATCTGGATATGATCCTAACCCGACAGTTATGTGATCACGGGTAATCCAACGGCTGTATGAGCACGGGAAAAGTAGTAGGGCTTCGTTGGCCATTAGGGAATGTATGTTATTTACGTTGTTGTTGGATAATAAATGTTGGCTATTTTACCCTTAGGCTATGTGATCAGGGCAGGGTTGTTACTCTACGGGCTGTGTGAGTTTGAGTAACTCGGTGGGCTATGTGATTTCGAGCATGGGATAGATAACCCTTACGCTATGTGATCAGGGTATGAGGCGTAACTCGATGGACGGTGTGGCCTCGAGTAAGGTAAGCCTGGGATGGCTTGGTAGACTTCTTACATAATAGTGGTATTTTGAGACATGGTTATGGACTCTAGCTAGGGTAGGCTAGACGATAATCCTTAGATGTTGAGAAGCCTTTCTGTGCACTCTTAATTATATTATCATGCATGCTTGTTTTATGATATTCATGAATTACGGTAGAGTAGAAATGTACCACTGAGCTTTGTTAGCTCAGCGTGCGAAATTGTGGTTTTTCCGTGCGTAGGTTGCCAAGTTGCTTTTGGAGGAGCACATCGAGGAGGATTTCCCAGTACCGGGCCAGTTTCAGAGTACAGTACTTAATGTTTAGTTTGGACTGATTGTATTCATAGGACCTTACCAGAGTCGATTCTGTATCTTTATTTTGATTTACTACTACGTGGTCAAACGGTGTATTTTAATTTGAACTTATATTTTGTAAACCCTTTTAATCTTATTATCTATGTGGATTTTATGGAAATGGATCATTTGAGAATTGCCAACTTGTGGTTTTATATGAGAAATTTTGAAGGGTCGGTTTTGGGTAACCCGAATGTGATGTTCCGGATTTGGGACGAGATTGGGGTGTTACAAGATGTGTACCATTGAGCTTTGTAAGCTCAGCGCTCGAATCGTTGTTTTCGTGCATAGGTTGGTCGTAGGATCATGGGATTGAGGAGAACTATCAGTACATGATTCCAACATATGGTGATTACTAGAGTATGATACTGGTATTTAGTGGACTGTGTATTCAAGGACCTTACGTGGTGTAGTCTGTAATCCTTCTTTTGAAATTGTATTAATCAAATCGAATGTTAAAATGTTTTAAATTAAATTAGAGCTCATTTATACCGTTTTGAATTATTTATCTATATTTTCAACTATTGACTTTAAATGTTTTTGAGAAATGCCTTGTTGGGCTAGACCCAGTTTGATAAATTTTATGGTTTTTGGGTTGGGCTTGAGGCCCAAATATGACATCTGGGCTAGGGGTATTATAATAGTGGTATCAAAGCTTAGGTTTAGCCAGTTATAAGAAACCCCGAGGTAGTGTAGGTGTTTTAGTAAGGTGTCTAGTGAATACAAACCCTTAAATTAAGTTATTACTTCTTAAGACTGGAATCCTGATGGTGCGTCCAATGTTACGACAATAAGATGGTTATGATCACAGCCGAAAGGGCCAAGTTAAGTGTTGAGCCGCTCATGGGAGCAATAACTGGGGCGGGGTCACCCCAGATTGTTGAGATATGAGTTAGTTGAATAACTGGGGCGGGGTCCTCCTCTTGCCACCTAAATGGTGTCTTCACCGCGTGTTGTAGTCATTCCAAAGCCTTTCAGATACGTTAAGATAGTTGTGGTAAAGAATCTTCATCGTTACGTGTAAATAACATTTATGAAGTGGGTATGGATAAAACGCTCTTAAAATCGATCAGTGGACACACGTTGGTTGAAGGACCCCGTGTTTGCTCAAAAAGAGTCTTGTTGACACTTGGGGAGTATCATCGCCTTTCTCAAAGGTATTTCTCAGATATAATGGATTCAATATCCACTGGTTTGTTAGAGTGTGACCGAAGTTAGACGTTTTACAGGTTTGATAGAACTACCTTATGAATGATTGTTGCACCTTGGAAATTTCTTTGGTTAATCAAGCGCGATGCTAGCTAGTAATGTCGAGAGTTGTTCTCGAGGCTTTGATATCTCGAGGGAATCCAAACTTTGGTAATGAGAATGTTGAATTGTTGCCCTTCTACTTTTATTTTCGTAGTGGTTGTTTGGAGAATGGTATAATAGGGTTGTAGGACATGTTTGACCGTTTGGTAGATGCCAACTTGTGTAGTTCATCGCCTAAGAGCTTTCAGACGGTTAGAGTGTTTGTTTATGCTTCTTGGAAGAGTCATTAGGACTTTCTCCCTATTAAGAACATAATTGGATATTGAGGTCAGGCCGAGTTGGATGTCGGTGCCCATCACCCTTGTCAGAGGACACTAACCCAGTTGAGAGAGTTAGAGATTCAATTGTAAAGGTGTAACTCGAACAAGGTTTCTTTTGTCTGAGTGTTTCACCCAAAAGAGGAACATGCTTGTTCGCTTGTGAGAGGTTGATTCGTTGAGGTGATACTTAAACCGTTGATAGCTTGTTAAGTGATAGTGAAAGATAGTTACTTGTCTCCTAAGGTGGATAACTCATTTAACTAATTATAAAGTATCGTATTTTTTTGGGTTTAATTCGAGAATAAGATGTTTACGGTTAAAATGTTGGAGGCTTGTAGTTTCGAAATGAATTTTAGAATGAGGATTACTCTGTTTAAAGTG
The DNA here is from genome assembly GCA_019671005.1 of Hibiscus mutabilis. NCBI lineage: Eukaryota > Viridiplantae > Streptophyta > Magnoliopsida > Malvales > Malvaceae > Hibiscus > Hibiscus mutabilis. The sequence goes on from CM033747.1 coordinate 25,256,258, forward strand.
TGTTGTGGTAACGTTTGATGTCTGCAATGATGTTTGAGGCATTTCAGTGATGTTAGGGTGTGGGCCACCATTTTATCTCTCAGATATAAGTTTGATGCTTTACGTGACACTTGTGAATGTGAAAAGAATATTGAAAGTTGGGCACTGGCAAGATAATTACCTTAATGACCTTGTGTGGGGGAAAGGTTAGTTACTGTGTAATCAATTAAAGAAGTAAAGGGTTGAGGCTTCGTAAATGCTTTTGATTTGTATCATAGTTTCCTTGGAACGAGCCGAGGAACATTGGAGAGATTCGAGCTGCGTGAGACCATTTTGTTGTGATAATGGTGCTAACTCGATTAAAGTTGAGTAAGATTTTGAGATCTTCGGGGATGTTTTGTTTTAATATCAAGTCTGTATTTTTATGCTAGAAGATGGAATGTTGTGTTCACCCCAATAGTGTGAAATTTTGGGTACTTGATCTTTAAGGAAATTGAGATTAGGACAACGACGTGTGTCAAAGTAATTGAGGACTGCTAATCGTGTGTTTGATCACCACCTAAATGAAGTGAACTTGATAAGTGATGGATTTGACAGAGTTAGTTTGGGTTATAGTATCATGTTGCCCATGTAGGGTGATCAAAGGTCACAAGTGATGGTCGTGTATGGGAGTACCGATGCTAGCTCAATACAGTATCGGTACCCACGTGTTTTGTTGGTTAAGCTCCAAGTTGAGGATTGGGTAACTTTGAAAGCCATGAGAAGTATCATCTAATTGTAATTAAAAGGATACAATGTTAAGATTGAATTTAGGTTCGATGGTTTCTGATAGACTTCGAGAACTTGTTGTGGGTGCTTTAGAGAAAAAGATATCAAGGCAAGATATTCCTCCCATATAGTACAGTGGTCAGTACATGGTGAATTTTGAGAAATATAGTTTGTATCGAGCTTTCGCCACATGTTTTGAGAGACATTGTGGAGTCGTGTGTTTGAGATTGTGATAAGTGTTTGACTTGCCATCAGTTGGAAGTCAAACATTAAATTTCTCAAAGTTGTTATGATACTTCGATATTCATCGGTGGGAGTTAAATAGATGACCGTGGACCTTGTAAAGGACTTGTGAGTGCATTGTTTCATTGGGATTATGTTGCGTAATGATATAGTCCTTGGTGGGTACCATTTGATATTTTCGGAAAAGGTGAGAATCAAATAGAAAGTCTACTTAGTTTGGTTACGGGTTGGTCTGTACGACATTACGATGTGTACATGTTACCTTTTGACACGAGATTCGAGGTTTGTGATGGAATCTTATCCTTTGGTGGGATTTCATGCAATGAAAGATCTGAGTGAGGGTATAGATGATGTATTTTTCCAAACACATTATAGTTTGGAGTGTAAGTCTTATGTGAGCCAAGTTTTTTAGGGCTACTTTAGTTGCCAATATGAGTTATCGTGTTGAGTTTAAGGTAAGTGCTTGAGGTGAGTTGAGACGCCGTTCGTTTTTAGAAGTCTTGCACCAGGCAAGCAATGATTTTGATAAGGGATGTCATCAGGGTTAGAGTCTCCTTCAGCGAGTCACCATGAGAGGGATCACTTCATTTTGGTTACCACGACTGTGTAACCTCGTGTTCTTTTAGATCATGTAGAGTTAAGGAAAGATTTTGTTGTACATCAATATTTAGGTTCTATAGTATAAGTTAAGTTTTTTTTGATGATGTATTCGTGTAACAGTTTTGTCGGGGTATCGTTGGGTTTTGCTTGTCATTTGTAATGTGCCAAGCGAAGATGGACTCCTTCTAGGAGAAATAATCAGTTGAGATTATGTTTGTATCGTTAGAAGACAAGGGTTACAATTGACAAGTGTGGTGAGAGATCAGAGTAGCGCATTAGAATTATTTTATATCTTGGAAGGGCTAATTAAGTTTCAGCGTATTCTTTTGATTTATGGATACAAATTTCGAGGACAAAATTTATTTTAAGGAGGGGAGAGTTGTAATGACCTAATTTCTAGGTTAATAATTTGAGCCTCGGATTCGAGTTTAGATATTTTAAGTTGGTAAATTAATTAGGGATAATTAAGGTTGAAGCTCGGTTTGAGGGTGCTAAAGACTAAAACTTGAAATGGATAAAATGTGGAGCTTTAAGCAAAAACAATGACGAATATAAATGCCCAATTAATTGGTTTACCCATGTTGTTGGGGGTTGGTGTATTTAAATTAAATGGGGATGAAAAGTGGGATATGGATAAGAGGAAAAGATATTATTGGAGAGAGAGAAATGAAAAAAAAGAGAGAAAAATGTAGGTGGAGGCTTTTGTTAAGTGTGTAAAAGTACTATATTTTCTACCCTTTTTACTCATATTATTGTTAGACTTAGACTCATTTTAGTTGCATTCTTAGTCATTTATGCATAGTTTCGTAGTTTCTTCATCTATTGGGCTTGGCTTTATGTTTTGATGGTTTTTGTGGAGAAATCGCTGGTATTTTGCTTTATTTTATTTATGACGACTTGCCAAGTCACTTGCCAAAAGATACCGTGGCAAGTTAAGATAAGGATGACGACTTGCCGAAGGAAACCATGGTAGGTCGTGATAAAAGCCATTATTTTTCAAAATTATTTCAAACGCAAGGATAATTATCCCATATTCAAATTCAAATTTAAAATCAAGTAGAGAGCTGTTTACACAGATTCTACATGCATTTGGACTCTCTTTCCTGACCTATTTAAGGAGATTGCAACAACAACATCAGGAGAGTCGATTCGGGGGGGAGTGAGATTGGGTCGCAAGAGGATTCACGCACAACCTTTTCTTTTTCATCTTGTATCGTGCGATCCCATGTTTGGGCTTTATTCTTTTGTGTTTCTTTTTATCCGGCCATGAACTAGTTTAATTTGGCTTAGGTTATCGGGTTTTATAGGTGTGCAGAGACGAATGAATGGTTTTGGTTTTTAATTCAATAAATTTATTGTTTATCCATTCTTGATTCTTTATTTTCTCTTCAAGGAAATTTTGAAAGGAACTTGATTGCATCCATTTATCTAGGCTCGGGAGAACTAGATTCACGAAACGAGTGGATACGATTTCCATTTAAACAACTGTTGGTGAAAACTAACTCTCCTTAGGAATAAGGATCAGATTTCAGTAGCTAAGAAGAGTACAAAGATCGATGTTGCTAACCCAAGGTTAAAGTCGGGATGTATAACCAAGGCTTGCGCAAACGTCAATTCTTCGGTTAGGGATAACACGAAGGCATTGAAGAATACTCCACCGAACATTGAAGGAGGAAACCCAATTGCCACGACATTCTACTAATAGTTGCCATGTCAATCAGCTAAATCTAGTTGCCATAGTAGTCTACTAAACCCAGTTGCCACGGTAGCCTACTTGCCTCAGCAATTACTAGCCATAGCAATTCATCCGACAATCACACCACTACTCGCGATAACCCGACCTAATCTCTCATATCGATTACTCATTGCTATTTACTTTACTTTTCTTAGTTTATTTTACTTGTTATTTATCACCACCTATCACTTTCATTATTAATATCTTTCAATGCAAGAAGCTAGAAGTCAGAGTTTCACCAATCCCTGTAGAGACGGTCTTAATCTATACTATTACTTGCGATGTGTTCACTCGCACCGTTTGCATTGCACTTAAATCATGCAATAAGATTTTGGCACTGTTGCCTAGGATTGACAATGATAACTTCATTTTTAATTTCTTGCACTTTTATTTTACACTACTATTTAGTTCAAGGGGTTAACCTCATTTTGCAGGTTTTGCACCTGTGTATGACCAAAGCAAGACCAACAACACAAGATTACCCATTTGGACAAAAAATGGAACGAGTTTTCTGTAATAGAAGACTAAACCAAAAAGTTATGGAAAACCAACCAAACTATCCAGTCGACAATCAGAATGCCTACGGCAATCCAAATGCCAGGACAACCAGAATGCCCTCGGCAATCAAAATGCCCATGGCAACCAGAATGTCACAACAGGAGACAAAGAGCAATTTGTTCGTGTACGGAACAAACGCATATGAGATTCTATACTTCCAGATCTTGATGATCTCAAACCAAGAATTGTAGCTCATGAGATCCAAACTGCATAATTTGAGTTGAAGCCGATTATGTTCAGCATGCTCAACTCAATTGGGAAATTTGGTGGTTCGCCTCCTGAGGATGCCCAACAACATTTGAGAGCTTTCTTAGAAGTTTGTGTCTCTTTTCATCAACAAGGAGTCCATGAAAATGTCTTGAAGATAAAACTATTTCCATATTCACTGAGGGATAGAGAGAGAACGTGGTTGAATGGGGTACCACCCGAATCATTAAAATTGTGGGCAAAACTATGCTACAGTTTCCTATTAAGGTACAATCATCCAAATATGACTAATAAACTGCGTAATGAAATTACTTATTTTCTTCAAGAAGATGATGAGTCCATGTACAAAGCTTGGGATCGATACAAGGAGATTATGCGCAAGTGTCCCATGTACAGATTTAGAGATTGGACATACGTTGTAATGTTCTACAACAAAGTAAATGCATTCACTGGGATGATGCTAGATGCCTCGACAAATGACACTCTCATTGACAAATCACCAGAGGAAGCCTTAGAGATCTTGGATAGACTTGCCAGCAATGATTACTAGTTCCCAGCCACCAAGAAGGGAACGACAAGAAGAAATGCCACAACTGTTTAGCTTGATTCATTGGACGCTATTTCAGCACAACTTGCTACATTAACCAACATGGTTAAGAATTTGCAGCGACCCAATGATACACAAAACTTCATGGTAGCTGATTCATTTTGTGTTTTAGGTAATACTAATCATGATTCTTCTGAATGTTTGCAGAATACGGAGTCAAGTCATTATGTTGGGAATTTCAATCAAAACGATTATCCATATTGCAACACATATAATCCAGAATGGGGAAAGCACCTAAAAATTTTTTAATAACCAAGACGGCTCTAACAATCTACCCGCCAAAACATATAATCATCGAGCTTTCAACAGAACTTGCTGTGAAAACAAACTCTGTTGCCACAACAACAATCATGATCAATAAGTCATTCGGAAGCAACTTTGAATACTTTTATGCTTAATACTGAGTCTTATATGGCTGAGACTAGTAATTTTATGAAAAAGAATGACTCTTTTATAAATAGGACTGAAATGACAATGCAAAACCAATGAGCAATGTTGAAATCTTTGGAGACACAGGTTGGGCAATTTGCCCAAATCTTGAGCTCACGGCTACAAGAAAGTCTGCATAGAAACACATATGTTGTACAAGGATCAGACCATGAACAGTGTAAGGCGATCATCACCCAAAGTGGACCAAAGGCGAATGATGTTCTTATCCAACCCAAGGAAAATAGTCAGCCAGCAGAGCAGTCCTCTGTTCCAAAAGTAGTGCCTTACAACAATGCTATGACAATCGTAGATGATGAGATTTTAGCAGTTGCCATGGCATGTTCACATGTTGCGGCAAGTTCATCCAACGAAGCCAAGCTAGATGAGACAAGCAAGGGCAAAGAAATCAGATTGCCACCTCCATTTCCACAGAGGCTGAGGAAGCAAAAGAATTATTATCAATTCAAGAAGTTCCTTGACATCTTTAAGCAAGTTCACATTAACTTGCCATTGGTTGAGGCAATTGTGTAGATGCTCAATTATGCTAAGTTCCTTAAAGACATTGTCTCTAAGTGAACATGGTTGAACGATATTGAAATAGTTGCCTTGATAGAAAGATGTAAGGCAATGCTGCATAATCGATTATCGCCTAAGCTAAATGATCCAAGCAGTCTCACGATACCATGTGCTATTGGCAACCATTATGTCAGAAAAGTACTGTGCGACATTGGAGCAGACATAAATCTTATGCAAAATAGGTTGTCCAACGATTAGGCATAGGAAAGACGAAACCCACCACAGTCATGCTGCAGCTTACCGACAAATCTTACGTTCAACCAGAAGGAAAAATCGAAGACATTTTGGTAAGATTGGATAAATTTATTTTCCCACTGACTTTATTGTTTTAGATTGTGAAGCAGATGAGTTCGCTTCCATCATTCTTGGGAGACCATTTTTAGCAACGGGAAGGACGTTGATCGATGTCGAGAGTGGACAACTCACAATGCGAGTGAATGATCAGTAAGTCACGTTGAATGCCTTCAAAACACTCAAGTCTATGGATGATCTAGAGAAATGCCAATTCATTAGTACCATTGAGACAAATCTAGGTATCAACATAGAGGAATATTGCCACGAAAATTGTATGATGTCGAGTCTGGATTTGAAAACATCAAGGAACAAGAGCTAGACAATGAAATTCAACAAGAAGCAAACTGGAAATCTACTAAATTCAGTTGCCATGCCATTCTACTAAACCTAGTTGCCATGATAGCCTACTTGCCTCAGCAATTACTAGCCATAGCTATTTATCCGGCAATCACACCACTACTCATGATAACCTGGCCTAATCTCTCATATCGATTACTCATTTCTATTTACTTTACTTTGCTTAGTTTATTTTACTTGTTATTTATCACCACCTATCACCTTCAATATTACTCTCTTTCAGTGCAAGAAGCTAGAAGTTAGAATTTCACCAATCCCTGTGGAGACGATCTTAATTTATACTATTACTTGCGACGTGCTCACTTGCACCATTTGCGTTGCATTTAAATCAGCTTTGAACTCTGATCTATGACCACCAGAGTCACTGTGGCTCTCACCGCCAGTACCATTGGTTTCACCTCAAAGAGACGAGTCTGACGGTGGTCTACTTGTCATCATCGCTGCCGCCGTTTGCTAGGTGAGGATATAATAGTTTCAGAGAGTTCAAATAAAGGCAGTTACGATGGTTGAAATTAGAAACGGAGGGCACCACTGGACTTACTAGCCAGAGAATTACAGATCTGGAGCTCGCCATTACCGTCCGGCTACCAGAAGGCCTGCCACAAACCACTACGTGCTGCCCCTACGAGTGGCCATGCGTTTTCCCAGACGGGTGCACTATAATCTAGTGCACTGCTCCGTACTAGATCTCGTACCCGGGTGCACTTGCTCTCTGCAGCATTGGATCACTTGTTGTAGGTGCACCTTAGCTGTTGTGCACCTACGCTGCATTGGATCACTGAACCTTTGACCAGTCTTTGACCGATGTTGACTAGCTGTTGACTTTCTCAAGGGGACCATACTCGGGGGCTTCTCGACGTTCTGAGTTCGTTGGTGCAGTCCGTTTCACCAAATTTGTACCCGAGCTATTTTTATGCGTTTTATCCCCTAAAGTAGTTCGATAGTGTGAAATAGCTTATGTAGTCGTATTTGTTTTTATCCGAGGATTTGGTAGACTCAAATATTGGAATTAAAGAGATGATTGGAGGAGTTTGGATGGGGATTTAACGCTTTGGCTTAAGGTTAGTACACTTTAAACTCCTAATGCTTCATGAGCATCATAAATATGATCATTTTGCATGTTAGTGTGCAAAATATGTTGATGATAATTAAGCATGTGTTGAGACCGATTTTATGAGACGTGGTAATTATGAGATGCATGATGTGTTTGAGAATATTTCGAGACTTGTATGAGCTTCAGAGTCTATGTAGGGTGGTTTGGTTATTCGTATGATTATCTGAGTAACTGTTTGCATGTTGAGTTGCTTGAGATTTGAAATTGGCATGTTTGATGGAAATTATACTTATTGGACTGATAATTGGAAATACTCGACTAAATGATCATGAAGCTGGTAATTAATATTAATTGATTGTATGCGTTAGTAAACAAACCCTTATGACTTTCATAAGATTTAGAGATCGAATAAAGTAATGTAAAACTATAATTTAAGGAAATGGTGCGAGCTCGTGAATAGGGTATCGGTAGAAGCCTTGGCCATACCGATATGATTTTGGGGGATGTATCGATATAGGTCGACCCATATCAGTACTTATGGAAATTAAGGATTTCTAGTAAGCTATATTAGTATCGATACACGTGTGAGTACTGGTATCCAAGGGTACCATATCGGTACTCATGTTCGAGTACCAGTACCCACCGAATATAATGATCTATAGTGCTAATAAAAGATGGAAATTTATGTGTGATGTTAATGAGATAATATGGATTAATAAGATAATTAATAAGGATATTAATGTACATTTCCATAATGTATTAACAAGTTGGTAAACTTAAATTGGGTGACTTGTTGTAATAGAAACCATATGAGATCCTTGGTGGATCTAGTTATGCTGTGTGCTGTATGGTATTTGTGTCAATGTTGTGTTCGATTTGGACACTTGGTTGGTTGAGTCACCTTTGATTGATTTGATCCAGATACCCTGAGAAAAAGTGTTGCAACACTATGGTTTGAGATACCGAATGTACATTCCTGATGCTGCGTGGCATCGAGCTTTATTCGAAGACACTCGATGAGAGATGCCAAGTGTAGGTGTATGTTCTTGAGGCTATATAAAATCGGACCTCACCTAGAGAGAGTGTACGTTCTTGAGGCTATGTGACACTGGGCCTCACTCAGAGTGTATGTTCCCGAGGCTGTGTGACATCGGGCCTCATTCTAGGTTTATGGTATGACTATGTGTTCTTTTGCTCGGATGATCTGGTGAGATCCCGAGTATGGTTGGGCCTTGTGTGCTATGTATGATGCATTGCTATGTTGAGAGCATGTGTTTAGGCGACTAGTAGTAGCGCCACATGTTATTTATCTCTCCTTATTGCTCGTACTAGCTTGCATGCTTATGTTTATGATTAGCATGAAGTATAGAAGAGTAGATGTATTCCACTAAGCTTTGTAAGCTTAGTGCTCAGAATTGTTGTTTTCGTACGTAGGTTGGTCGTCGAATGGTGGTGGATTGAGAAGCACTATCAGTACGGGATTCCAGCATGTGGTGATTACTAGAGTATGATATTTGTATTTAGCGGGTTGTATATTCATATGACGTTACGTGGTGGAGTCTGTAATCATTATTTTGAAATTGTATTAATCAAATCGATTGTTGAAATATTTTAAATTAAATTAGAGCTCTTTTGTACCATTTTGGATTATTTATCTGTATTTTCAACTGTTGACTTTAAATATTTTTGAGAAATACCTTGTTGGGCTAAACCCAGTTTGATAAATTTTATGGTTTTTGGGTTGGGCTTGAGGCCCAAATGTGACATCCGGGTCGAGAGTGTTAACAAGGCAATTATATTTATAATGCTCATAAATTATTTCAGAGTTCAAGGTATAGTAACCTCAAGCGATTATCGATAAATCCTTACTCGAGCTCCTCAAACACTCCTCTTGATTCAGTATTCGAGCTAGAACAATCTTCATATAAATATGAATATAAGATATATTAATTAACTGCGTACTTATATTAATTAATTGCATACTTTAACTAATCTGCAAGGTTAAACACGTAAAAATAATTTACCGTTCAGATTTGGCAAAATGGGCTGCAAAAATAGACTCAGGACATCAAAATCCCCCCGAGTAAGGTTCCCAAAAAAGTCAATACTTGGTCAAAGTTAATACCCCTGGTCAAAGTCAACGGTCAAGCCAGCTGGTCAAAAGTCTAGGCAATCCACTACGGCACAAGTACACGAGAATTTTGGTGCACCCCAAGGGCGGGATCCAGTACGTGTAGGTGTAGGGGGTTGTGGTGCACCTAAAGGGTAGGATCCTGTATGGCGTGGATGTATGGGAGCATAAGTGCACCCGCCCGCGCGTAGTTGGTGGCACATAGAGCGCGTGCGACAACCTCTGGTGGCCGAATAACAACAAAAACCTCCATATTCGCTCTTCTTCTGCTAAGGAATCCAATGGTGCCATTGGCTTGCGATAGTGGACGACAATTTTTGTCATTTGAGCTCTTCCGAATCTTCTTTCTTCTTACCTCAATGAGTGGCAGCAGTGACAAAAAACCATGTTTGGACTCTTCTCGACGAGACGAAGCTGATGGCGGCAGTAGTGTCGGCCACGAACAACTAATCGACGATGAAAATAAGCTAAAAGCTCTCATTTTTCTCTAAAATTATTTCTTTCTCCCTCTCTCTCTAAAATTTAAATCTGATTCATTTTTCCCTTTCTCCATGCCAAATCTGATCCCATTTAATGTCCATCAGCAACCAGTGGATAAACTACACAAAGGTCACCAATCTTTCAAAACTATACTCCTTGGTCTCCAAAGTTTGTTCTTTTTCATCTTAGACACCAAAAGTACTAGAATTAGGCTTCAAGCACCAATTCCTTTTAAAATTGGCCTCAAATAAAAAAGATAAAAGCCAAACCAAACATTTGGAAACCTGAATATGAGACTTGCTTTACTAGCCCGAAAATTGAGTCATTACAGTGGCGATTGGTGATAGTGACTTTGGTTGGGCCCATGGGTTAAAATTGGCATTTTATCTAAAGTTCAATAGTCAAATTGATATTTTATGCAAAAACTAGGGATAAAATTAGTATTTCTCAAAGTTTAGGGGTCAAATTAAAATTAACCTCTTTTACTAGTATGGCACATCATCAAACTAACAAAACATTATAAGCGATGACATATGAAGACACCATTGAGGAGGAAAACTACAAAAATCTACTGATAACTCTTCAAAAGTACTATTTTTCACATATAAATTGTCATGCTTTTGCTTGATTTTGAGTACATATTTGTGCATTTAGCTAGTAGAATCATGCATTTGCATCTAGGAGTTAAGGAGTGTTTTCTTTTACTAGAGTAAGAGTGTATTTTCTTGCTTTGGTGGCAGGTTAGGAGCAGGGAAGGCTTGGCACAACAAAGCAAGACAAGAGTAGGAAGCCAGGGAAGCAAAAGACAAATGCCGAGATGCAGTTGGCAAAGTTGGACGAGAATTGCCAAAGCTCGATTGGCAAAAGATGGACGATCGATGCCCGATCAATTAGCCGTTGGTCAAAGTACACATCAACCCTAAAATTCAAAAGAAGGATAAGATGATAACATGCCTATCCTGGTGTGTAACTAAATTACAACCCAGTAACCCAAACCCGAATCCAAACTCGTTTACAACCCATGACCCGACCCAGTAATCAAAAACCCAAAAAAACCAAACCTTAAATAACCTCTCTTGCCGCAGCCGCCACTGCCTCTGCCGTTCGTCCTTGCCGCCGGCCACCAACCATCCAAAACCAAATCAAATCGAAATCCCTAAATAACCCTAAACTAAATTAACACTAAATTTAACCTCCAACTCGTAAACCCTAAATTAAACCTAAATAAATAAAATAAAACCTTTACCCATAGCCCCAAACTGACCTCTGCCTCCACCATACCCTGTCACCAACCCTACCCATACCTTGTCTTCACCAAAACCCCAGAAAATCTGCTCCAAATCTGTAATCAACAGAAGAAATATATATATTTTTTATTTTGTTATATAAGAATCGAAAATCAAAATGTAAAGGGGAGAAAAAAGAAAAGACAGAGTGATTTTGGGGATTTCGGGGTTCTTAAAAAAATTGTAAGAACTTTCTTTAGATCAATAACAAGAGGTTTTCGAAGGTAAAAGAAAAATCTATTGAATTTCCTTTTTTATTTTTATTTCGAATCAAAGAAAATAAGGGGAAAGAGAGTTTGAATTTTACCTGTCCACGAAGATCTCCCCGGCCGTGTTGCGCCACCCGTCGTGAGGCTTCAACGCCGATGATCGGCTTCATCCCTTGAGTGGCATCGTTGCCGTTGGGAGAGTGAAGAGTTGGGAGAGAAGGATTGAATGTTTTAGGTTAGGGTTTTATTTTTATTAAACCGTTTTAACCAAAAAATATAATAATCTTTAGTTTTAAATCGGCCTGATCAAAACGACGTAGTTTTGAGGCCCCGACCCGCGCGGTGACCCTGGCCCAGGGAAGGATCCGTGTTTTTTTGGGTTAGGGGATAATTGCTCAGTTGGTCCCTTCTCTTTTATACCGTTTTCGTTTTGTTCAGGGTTAAATTACGCACGTAGTCCCCCTACTTTCAACCCGTATTCATGTATGCCCCTCGTTTAATTATGCTTTCGGTCCATCTTCTTTCCATGCGTGTTTAATACCATCCTCTTTTGCTTTTTTTTTGCAGCATTCAATTTTCATTTTGTTTCAATCCGGTCACTGCTGTTATTAATGTTGTTTTTTAGTCCTTCAATTATGTACGTTTGCATTTGTACCTCGATGTTTCATGCATCTCACATTCCTGTCCTTGCATTTTATATTTTGTTTCATTTTAGTCATATTTTCATATTATTTATGCCATGTAATTTAATTTTCATGCACTTTGATACATGCATTTTTATTAGCTTCATGTTGTAAATAATCAATCCATTTATTTTAGTCCCTTTTGTAATACTTCATGCATTCTAATTTGATCCATGCATACTTACTCTTATTATTATTATAATCATCATCATCACTATTTTTATTATTATTGTTATTATTATTATTATTATATTTTATGTGTTAGATTCATTTTATTTATGCGATTGATATTTATGTATTTATGTTAGATTAGTATTTTATTATGTTAGTATTTATTTATATGATCATCGCATCGTATTTATTCTTGTTCGCCATATTTTAAGTTGCATTTCAGATATATATTTTGTCAATGCGGCGCCCTTTTATCTTAGCGTAAATGGGGCCAGTATCAGGCATGGTGATAGTGGTTGGGCGTTTACTCTCGCATAACGGGGCTTTTAAAATTTACTCACACTTATGACTAAATTTTAATTTAATCGTCACTTTAATCCGGAAAGTTTAATATTAATAAAGTGGTAATTGTTAAAGTACCAATTTTGGGAGGTGTGGGGGTGCTAATCCTTTCCCATCCGTAACCGACTTCCGAATTCATCAATTTTAGATCTCTGGTTTTTACGCTGTCCGGTCCACCTTTAGTGGCCGGTGGCGACTCCATTTTTAAATGAAACACGGTTTTTGCAAAATCCCACGAAAGACATCATTTTCAAAATAAAACAGAATAAAATAAAAACACCACTTTTTTAGCGAGAGGGACATCGCTACAGATGGCAACTCCGCTGGGGATATTTTTCTTTTTTCAAAAAATAAGAGAGAGCTTTTTTCAAATAATTACCACTTTATTAATATCGGAAATTCCGGAGTAAAGTGACTATTAAACTAACATTCGGTTACACGTTTATTTTAACGCATTTAAAATTTGGCATATAAACTCGTCCTTTTTAAGTGGGGGAAAACGCTAATGCTTTCGTGAGGATATTGTTCCTCCGTGTAGGCCTAGCAAGTACCTTCGGGGCTCGAGTAACTTATGCTTTCGTAAGGACATCGTTCCTTCGTGCAGGCATAAGTGAATGGGTCCCCCTAAATTGAACCCGGTTGAAAGGAGCGTATAATGGGTGATGACCAGGGGCCTTGCTACTCTTAGTAGAGGACAACAAGGACAATTCGGGTACCTCTTAGCACCAAAACTGCATATAGTGAGCCGTAGGAGCCAACCTTTTAGAGCCATGTCAGTACTCTGCCCGTTAGTGGTCACCCTATTTAGGCTCTAGTGCCTTATTTCTTGTTCATGAACGGTTTTAATTGCTTTATTTTGTTTACCATTTATTTTATTTAATAATTTTATTTGGTACTACCTCATTTCATTTTATTCTCATCGCATTGATTTCATCTGCATCATTTCACAACATCATCACAATCTTAATTTTGCATTGCATTCATACACGACATCAATTTAGGACACACTTTGCATGCATATACATTCATTTTCAAAATAAGAAAACTGATTCTAGGGGTGCCCTATGACAGTGATACTGGATAAAGTAGAAGATCAGTCATCTCAGCATCTATACAGAACCCGGTACAAAAAAAAGATGGCGAACGATGAAAGATTGAAAAAATTGAGCAAGATCAGAAAGAATTGCAAGCGAACATAGCCAAGCAGGTTGAGGAACAGTTGGCGAGAGTCCAACAGGATATGAGGGAACAACTTGCAAAGTCACAACAAGACATGCTGGGCCAAATGGCACAAATGTTGGGATTAAAGCTTCCTGAGCTTGGAGAGGCCTTTGTTGTAAATCCCACTGTAAATCCTAAACCCACTGTTGGGGACGAGGATCTTATGTATCTTTCGGGGTTCACGCCCATTCAAACCAGGATACAACCGGAAACTCAACCTCAGGTGATCATTTCTCGGGGAAAGTCTCATCTACATCAGGCCGATACTTCAATCCCTATAAATCAGCCATCTGCATCAGAAGTTAAGCCCGGGGGCAGTCAAGCTGAAAATTTTATCTCAGAAATGGATCATCTGTTTGAGGCCGAAGGTAGAAGCTTCAAAGGAAATCGAAGATCGATGTAAGAGACTCGAAGAGAAGCTAGAGGCTATGAGAGTAGAGGATACCTTCAGTGGATTCGATGCCAGTGAACTCAGTCTTATCCCAGATTTGGTTTTACCTCCTAAATTCAAGGTCCTAGAGTTCGAGAAGTATGATGGGACAAGCTGTCCCTGCGCTCATCTTACTATGCTCAGTCAGAGGATGAAAAGATACGGCCGAGACGATAAGCTATTAATTCACTACTTTCAGGACAGTCTATCGGGTTCTACCGCCCGATGGTATAATCAATTGAGCCCACATCATATCAAATCCTGGAGAGACTTGGCCAAAGCTCTTCTGGAGCAGTACCGACACATCAATGATATGATGCCAGACCGGTGGATGTTGCAACTGATGAAACAAAAGCATAATGAAAGCTTCAGGCAGTACGATCAGCGTTGGAGGGATATAGGAGCTCAGGTCCAACCCCCGCTCAGTGAGAGGGAGACGGTGGTCACATTTGTACAAACTTTGGAGGGTCCGATCTTGGGTCGCTTGATAGGCAACACGACTACCAATTTTTCCGACCTCGTGTTATCCGGTGAGCTCACCGAGAATGCTTTCAAGACTGGCAAAATTGACGATGGGGGTAGTTCACCCCATAAGAAGCCTTACCATGGAAGGAAAGAACAAGAAGTGAACTCTTCGGGAGTTTACAATGCCAAATTTTCTAAGCCCATCACAGTTGTGCAACCTAAGGCCGTGCCAAGTGCTCAGTTGCCTCAAGCCAAGGTTCTGGTCAGAGGAAGAACACTGAGAAGATAGAGTTCACTCCCCTGCCGATGTCGTATGGAGATCTTTACAAGGATCTGCTAAAAGCCCATATAGTGGTACCTTTCCACCAGACTCTGACGCAACCCCCATTCCTTAAGTGGTATGATCCTAACGCGAGTTACGAATATCACGTTGGACAAGTTGGCCACACGATTGAAAATTGTTGGGGCTTCAAGAGGCTGATAGAAAGGTACCTCAAGCTCGGTGTTATAAGTATTGAAAACCCTGCAAGTTTAGCCACAAGTGAGAATCCCTTACCACAGCATGAAGACCCCAAGTGAGAATTTTTGAAACCCAATATTAGGGCATGCCCTGTTATTAAGGATCTTATTTTGAAATGCTGGATATTAAGCTATTCCGACCCTTGTAGGTCCGCTTGTAGTTTTTCTCTCTTTCAAGATAACACTTTTTGGATTAATTTCACTGTCTCAAGCCTGAGGACAGTGAAAATCTTTTGTAAGGGCAAAAAACTACAAGTTTTAATGAACCTTTTTTATTCAACTATGTTGACTCTAATTTGAAGACTATTGTGATCTCACTTATGGATAAAGGAAATCAGAAATTGTGAAAACAACAAATGTTTGGATGGTATTATAATCTAATTTGGGGGCATTACATTTTCCACAAAGGGACAAAAGAAAAAGCCACTATGTACTTTGAGGGATCAAGTTTGATGTGTAAACCTTTTTGGGGCATCAATTCGAGATAAATGAGGATATCTGGAGTCGGTCGAGGTTGGGGGCATCATGTTAGAGACCATAAATCTGACAAGACCAATGAGAAGTCAGGGGCATCCCTCTGAGGTCCAAAAATCGCATTCACACGTTCAAATCATTTTGCATGTAGGATAAAATTCATAAATCTTACATACATTTAAGTTGTCATGTATTTAGACTAGAAACATGTATTAGGCACAAATTTAGGTGCACTCATGGTGCATTTATTTGTGCGTGCGAACAAGTCCAAGGAAGAGACCGAAGAACCTCAGCCATGGGGGCAACAACACAACTGCCAACCTCTAGCCATGAAGAAGGCCAAACATGCAGAAGAGATGAAATCTTTAGACAAAAGGTATTAGCGGCAAAAATTTTGAACAAATACTAACTAATGATTTCTTTCATTTTTAGGTCTTGTCTACATCAGTAGTGGTGGACCAGCTCAGACAATCCAAACAAATCCAACATTTTGAAGATATTTTTCTCCGTTGATGGTGTAATAGGTCAAATTTTCCTTTGAATCTCGTCTCTTCGCCAGTGATGTGACATACCCAGCATCTTTCAAATCTCGCTTCTCCGTTGATGGTGAAGCAGACCAAATTTCTACTCAAGTCTTGTTTCTCCGCTGATGGTGCAGCTTGACCTAACTTTTTTCCTCAAGCTACTTCTTTGTACATTTACAACAAAAAAAGAAAAAAATTAAAAAAAGAAAATAAAGAAAAAATGAAAAAATGAAATGAAAAATCAAAAGAAAATTTATCAACTTTCATCGCCCGATCTAGTCTCTCCACTGATGGAGTGGCTAGATACAAGCTATCGTCGTCTTTAGATCTTGCTCTCTGCTGATGGTGTAGCCGGTTTCGGGTCGTCATTATCCGATCCAGTCCTCCGCTGATAGAGTGGCCAGGTACAAGCTATCATCGTCTTCAGATCCTGCTCTCCGCTGATGGTGTAGTCGGTTCCAGGCCGTCATTATCCGATCCAGTCCTCCACTGATAGAGTGGCTAGGTCCAAGCTATCATCATCTTCAGATCCTGCTCTCCGCTGATGGTGTAGCCAGTTCCAGGTCGTCACTATCCGATCCAGTCTTCCGCTGATGGAGTGGCTAGGTCCAAGCTGTCGTCGTCCTTAGATCCTGCTCTCCGCTGGTGGTGTAGCCGGTTCTAGGTTGTCATTATCCGATCCAGTCCTCCGCTGATGGTGTGGCTGAGGTCCAAGTTGCTGCTATCCTACTTCTCTGCTGATGGTGCAGTAGGGTTCCAGTTAATGTTCTGTTTCTTCGTTGATGGCGAGGTAGAATCCAAGTTACAATTCGATCTTACCCCTCCGTTAATGGTGTGGTTAAATCCAAATTTATTGACTTTCAAATTCCCTTTATTAAAGTTGCAGCTAAAAAAAACAAGAAAAAATTGAAAAATTGAAAAAAATCAAATTGAAAAAAAGAAGAAAAAAAGAAAAGAATGAAAAAAAGAAAAAAGATGAAAAAAAGAAAAAATCAAAATGAGCTTTCAATCATTTGATCATGCCTCTTCGTCAGAGTTATAGCTGGATCAGACATCAGAACTTTCATCCATCGATCTGTGTCAAAGAGAAAGAAGATCTACCGAAGAATGAAGACATACGTCAAGAGGGGAGAAGCTCAGCCGGACCGGACAAAACGGGTCATTTTTAGTCTTTGCTCTATTGTCGTTACACAACAATGAGCAAAGAGGGGCAACT
Organism: Hibiscus mutabilis; assembly: GCA_019671005.1. NCBI lineage: Eukaryota > Viridiplantae > Streptophyta > Magnoliopsida > Malvales > Malvaceae > Hibiscus > Hibiscus mutabilis. The sequence continues at coordinate 25,273,816 of CM033747.1, forward strand.
GTAATAACCCATTTTGACCTAAACCAAATTACAACCCAGTAACCCAAACCCGTTTACAACCCATGACCCGACCTAGTAACCAAAAACCCAAAAAAAACTAACCTTAAATAACCTCTCTTGCCACAGCCGCAGTCGTCGCTGCCTCCGCCGTTCGTCCTTGCCGCCGACCACTAACCATCCGAAACCAAATCAAATTGAAATCCCTAAATAACCCTAAACTAAATTAACCCTAAATTTAAGCTCTAACTTGTAAACCCCAAATTAACCCTAAATAAATAAAATAAAACCTTTACCCACAGCCCCAAACTGACCTCCGCCTCCACCATACCCTGTCACCAACCTTACCCATACCTTGTCTTCACCAAAACCAAAAAATCCACTCCAAATCTGCAATCAACAGAATAAATCTTTTTTTTTATTTTTATTTTGTTATATATGAACCGAAAATCAAAATGTAAAGGGGTTTTTGAAGGTAAAAGAAAAATCTATTGAATTTCCTTTTTTATTTTTATTTCGAATCAAAGAAAATAAGGGGGAAAGAGAGTTTGAATTTTACCTGTACACGAAGATCTCCCCGACCGTGTTGCGCTGCCCACCGTGAGGCTTCAACGCCGATGATCGGCTTCATCCCTTGAGCGGTGCCGTTGCCGTTGGGAGAGTGAAGAGTTGAGAGAGAGGGATTGAATGTTTTAGGTTAGGTTTTTATTTTTATTAAACTGTTTTAACAAAAAAATATAATAATCTTTAGTTTTAAACCGGCCTGATCAAAACGATGTAGTTTTGAGGCCTCGACCCGCGCGGTGACCCTGACCCGGGGAAGGATCCACATTTTTGGGTTAGGGGATAATTGCTCAGTTGGTCCCTTCTCTTTTATACCGTTTTTGTTTTATTCAGGGTTAAATTACGCACGTAGTCCCCCTACTTTCAACCCCCATTCATGTATGCCCTCGTTTAATTATGCTTTCGGTCCCTCTTCTTTCCATACGCGTTTAATACCATCCTCTTTTGCTTTTTTGCGGCATTCAATTTTCATTTTGTTTCAATGTGGTCACTGCTATTATTAATGTTGTTTTTTAGTCCTTCAGTTATGTACGTTTGCATTTTTACCTCGATGTTTCATGCATCTCACATTCCTGTCCATGCATTTTATATTTTGTTTCATTTTAGTCATATTTTCATATTATTTATGCCATGTAATTTAATTCTCATGCACTTTGATACATGCATTTTTATTAGCTTCATGTTGTAAATAATCAATCTATTCATTTTAGTCCCTTTTGTAATACTTCATGCATTCTAATTTGATCCATGCATACTTACTATTATTATTATTATAATAATCACCATCACTATTTTTATTATTATTGTTATTATTGTTATTATTATTATTATATTTTATGTGTTAGATTCATTTTATTTATGTGATTGATATTTATGTATTTATGTTAGATTAGTATTTTATTATGTTAGTATTTATTTATATGATCATCGCATCGTGTTTATTCTTGTTCGCCATATTTTAAGTTGTATTTCGGATATATATTTTGTCAATGCGGTGCCCTTTTATCCGAGCGTAAATGGGGCCAGTATCAGGCGTAGTGATAGTGGCTGGGTGTTTACTCTCGGATAACGAGGCTTTTAAAATTTACTCGCACTTATGACCAAATTTTAATTTAATCGTCACTTTAATCCGGGAAGTTTAATATTAATAAAGCGGTAATTGTTAAAGTACCAATTTTGGCGGTGTGGGGGTGCTAATCCTTCCCTATTCGTAACTGACTCCCGAACCCATCAATTTTAGATCTCTAGTTCTTACGATGTCCGGTCCACCTTTAGTGGCTGGTGGCGACTCTATTTTTAAATAAAACATGGTTTTTGCAAAATCCCACGGAAGACATCATTTTCAAAATAAAACATAATAAAACAAAAACACCACTTTTTTAGCGAGAGGGACATCGCTACACACACACATGGTTTGACTAGGCTTAGAACGAGAGCTCTAGATTCATTGAAGGGCTGTACCAATGGATCTCATTCTTTGTCTATTTCTCTTTATTTTTATTTTCTTTAAAATGGTGATGTTAAGAAACAATGATTTGTGGATGGACTCCCCAGCCATGAACTAATTCTTTTAAGTTGGTTGGGGATGCTTTTGCTATGAACGCTTAGTTAATTTTTAGTTTTTAATAATTGAATGGCTTGGCATTTTTGTCTATTCTACTAGTGCTTAATTTTCCTAAATTATTTGCCATACGATAGTTGGCATTGAATGCTTATTATTCCTTAATATCTTAACAGACTTAGGGGATAACGAGTCATTGCCAGGTACAAAGGAGAGAAACTTTGACAGAAGATGTTCAAGTAGATGAGCTTACTTCGGAAGTGAATCTACCCCTTAGGAGTAAAGATTAAAACTTCATAGTTAATTTATGAAAAACGTCGCTATAAACATATAGGGGTTAATCGTAATTAACTTAGGGTATTGTTATCGATAGAGGCAATACTAACCTTAAAATCTACTCGACAATAAAACCAAGGCTGGAAATTATTAACTACTGTCTTAACTGGTGGAAAATCCAGACATCCCTTTCCAATGCTTGTCATCCATTTGAATACATTTATTTGCCAACCTATCTGCACTTTCGCTGCATCTTTCTTAATTTATTTTCTAAAATCAGAATCCAAGATCCCATTCAAACTCATTTATTCCCATTAAAAAGTAAAATATCATGGCATTTAATTCTTAGACAATTCATGTGGAGGATACTCAGCTTATTGCTGTATTACTTGCTGACCGTGTATACTTGCATGCAAAAAGACCTACTCTTGGCATTATTTCCTACCTATATACGTTAATTCATCAATTGTTTGCCAAGTGTTAGCGAGTCGACAAGTTTTTGTTGTCGCTGCCGGGGATTGCAATAGAATTTACTGTTTTGATTTTTACTTGTGTTTTTTTTATTTTACTTGTTTTGTTTTGCTTGGTGTATGACCAGGAGTCGCACTGTAGCAGAAGATTGGCCATACGACCCAAAGATTGAAAGAACCCTACGCAGATTGGAAAAGAAAGTACGAGAAATGAATCTTAACAGACAAGAGGGAGGAGATGGTATCCTAAACAACCATGAGGATCCACTAATACACAATGGGATTCTGCCTGCACCTGTTGTCGCTACTGAAAATCTTGAAGAGAGACCCATTAGAGAACACTTGGCACCAAATATAGACAATTTGATGCCAGGACTAATTGGTCCAGAGGTAAAACAGTCAATTTTGAACTTAAACCAGTAATGATTCTGACACTATTGAATGTAGGTTAATTTGATGGATCGACAAATAGAGACCCAAGGCAACATTTGAAGCAATTTATGGAGGTTTGCCAACTATTTTAGCAACCTAGTATAGCTGAAGAGACAGTGAAAGTTAATATTGTTATTATTTTCCTTAAGAGAGAGCAAAAACGTGGCTAAGTTCTTTGCCACCTGGTTCAGTTAACTCGTGGGCAAAATTATGCCAGAAGTTTCTTCTGACACTATTTTAGACACCAAAACTTAATGTCAAGCTGCAGAGTGAAATTATTACTTTTAAGCAGGCTAATGATGAGACTTTGTATGATGCCTAGGAGCGTTTTAAGGACCTGTTGAGAAGATGTCCCATGCATGGATTTCCTACTTAACCAGATGAAGACATTTTACAACAGTCTCAATGCTCATGCCAGAACTGTGGTAGATGCTTCAACATAATGGTTCGTTGCTAGATAAAAATTACACGGAGACATTTGACATCCTTGAAAGGATTGCCACCAATGATCTTCAATATCCTACTTCCACACTAGAACCAGAACAAAAGTTGCTGGAAAATTGGAGCTTGATGCATTATCATCTATTAATGCTAAAATTGCCAACCTCACTAATATAGTGAAAACAATGCAGAAACCTACTGATATTCAAGACTTAAAAGTATTAGAACCATTTTGCACAATTTGTGGAGAAGATCACGATGTTAACGAATGCCCAACAAACCCTAAATCAGTAAATTTTGTTGGAAATTTCAATTGTAATTTTAAACCACATGTCAATATTTATAACGTAGGTTGGAAGCAGCATCCAAACTTTTCTTGGGAAAACCAAGGTTGTAACCAATTTAATGCCCAACGTCAGAACAATAATGCACCGCCAAGTTTTAACCAAAATGTGATGCCACAAAAAGCACAAAATAATTTCCATTAAGGGTAGAGATCTACCCAGGGGAATTCTTTAATGGAGTACATAGAGTGAAATGATACAATTGTTCAGAGTTTAGCAGCATCTATGTGAAACTTGGAAGTTTAGATAGGGCAGATTGCTAATGCACTCAGCAATAGACTCTAGGGGAATTTTTCGAGCAATATGGAAGATGCTCGACAAAAAGAGAGAGAACAATGCAAAGCAGTCACTCTGCGGAGTGGAAAGCAAAGTGAGAACGACACACCTATCAAACAATCAACTAATTTTCAAGACGAAAAATTGATGCCAATAGATGAATCCAAAGAAACAGAGAAAAAGAAGGCGAGCACTGAAAATGCCAAACCTCAATCTGATGCCAATACCACCTTGGCAAAACTAACAGAACCGACATTTGCTTATCCACGAGAATTGGTGAAACTCTAACTTCTAGCTTTTTACACTGAAAGATAATAGTATTGAAGGTAATAGATGATGATAAATAACCAGTAAAATAAACTAAACAAAATAAAGTAAGAAGTAATTGATATGAGAGATTAGTCCAGGTTATTGTGAGTAGTGGTGCAATTGCCAAATGAATAGCTATGCCTAGATAAATGGATGCAATCAAGTTTCTTTCCCAATTTCCTTGAAGCAAAAATAAAGAACCAAGAATGGATAAACAATGAATTTATTGAATTAAAAACCAAAACCATTCATTCGTCTCTACACACCAACAAAACCCGATAACCCAAGCCAAATTAATCTAGTTCATGGCTGGGTAAAAAGATAATACAAAAGAATAAAACTCAAACATGGGATCGCATAATACAAGAAGAAAAATAAATGGTTGCGTGTGAATCTCTCTTGCGATCTGATCTCACTCTCCCAATTGACTCCCCATTTGTTGTTGTAGCGGTCTCTTTAAATAGATGAAGAGGGAGAATCCAAATCTGTGGGGCTTGATCCTTATTTGATTGAGATTTGAATTTGAATCTAGGATACTTTGCATTTTAAGTTAACCCTACGGATAATGTCATCTTTATCGATACTTTCCACGACGTCTTTCAGCAATTGGTTCGGCAAGTTGTCCTACACAAAATAAACCAAAACACCAGTGATTTCTCCACAAAAACCAACATAATGTAAAGCGAAGCTCAATATATGAGGAAACTACAAAAACTATGCATGAATGACTAATAATGCAACTAAAATGAGCCTAAGTCTAACAATAATATGTGTAAAAAGGGTCAAAAATATATTACTTTTACAAACTAATCACACACTCAAACTCAAACTATTTCTTGTCCTCAAGCAATGCATGAGCTAACAAAAATTACATGCCAAGGTATTCACCAAAAATATGCTTTGAACCTGACTTCAATCCTCAGAACTGTGGCAGTAAAGAATCATTCACCTTTCAACCTTCAGAAAGCATAGAGAGTTACTAAAAAATAAGCTATAATGCTAGTGTAAGTGTGTGTAGAGTTGTGTACAAGTCAATCAACAAGATTCCAAGCAAAAATTAGTTTATTATATTGCCAAAGCAATTTATTCAGCTAGATGCAGTTAGACACCTCTAGCAAATTCTTTTCTCTCTCTTTTTTTCTTTTTTTAGCTAGAGCTAGATGGGCACTTCTAGTAATTAATTATCATCATTCAATTTTTTAGTTAGAGCACGATAGGCACCTCTAGCACATTTTTTTTCATTTTTAAGCAACCTAATATTTACTAGGTCTCCATAGATCAACAAGTCAAAACCGTGTGAATATTAAAAGTATCATAGTAAATTTTCAAGTTAATTCTATGCGAATCCTAATGTCTAAGGTTCTTTCATCTAAATGTCGTGGCAAATAACTAATCTTAGGATATCACAACAGTTTTTTGGTAGTTTAACAGGTAATTGTCATGGCAAGTAATTTATACAAACTACAATAAGATAGATAAAACAAACCCCCAAACTCAAGAGGAGGATTTTCCTCAATGTATGCAAAACAAATAAATGAAAATGAAAAGAAATGAAATGAAAATGATACAAAAAGTCATCACCATGGATCCATAGCTTCTATTGGGGAGTTCGCTAGAGATGTTTGCTGCCTCACTTTGCTAGTTGTGGTGGGGTCAGTGCAGGGTCATTTTTAACTTCCTCAACCCCCTTAACCTGTTCATCCTCCTTCTCGGCCTCTTCGGTTGGCAAAATTTATCGCTTCGGTGCTTGGTTTGATTTTGTTGCCAAAGGTGGAGGCTTCAATGATGCGGATGTGGTATCTTTGGAATTGGAAAAATTATGACAAGAGTCGGTGCATTGCTGGTATAGAGTTTTGTTCCTACCTTGGTTTGGTATAGGCCTTGTCGTGACATTGTTACTCGCAGCTGGCACAGAATTGCCACCTTCAGATGCCGTGGCCAGTAACTAGGCAAGAATCATAGGAAAAGGCACACTGTACGTCAAATTAATCTTTGATAGGACTCTATGCAGAGCGATATCTTGGTCTTTCATGTTTCCCCAAAACATATGATGCCTTGCTTCCAATCGATCAAATCGATGCAACAAGGGACGAATTAAATCTGCTATCAACTAGAGAGTTACTGCGGCAAGTGCACTTCCTGGGGTAGGTCTGGTAATAGTGATTTTTTATGTTACCGTGGGTGCTTTTGGAGGACCTTCTTGTATGATCTTCAAGTTGTTACTTCTTGAGAAGCCTTATTTTTGTACTTTTTCTTTCCCTTAGTAATTCCTGTTAAAAATGATGACACTAACAAACCAATCAAATCTAAAAATACTAATGTAAAACTAACTACATAATAACAAAAATAAAGGAAAAAAAATCAGGGTTGCCTCCCTAGAGCGCTTAATTTATAGTCTCAGCATGATTATGAGTATGGCATTCTTTCCTTGAATATCCAACGTAGGAAACAGAAGAACTTCTTTCCTTTAAGTTTACCGAACTCTCGATTGTACAACAAGAAAGTATATTTTGTCATACTGGCTTTGAACAACCATCTGAGGAAATCGGATTACCTCTTACCTGTAAATCTAACGAGCTTTTGACTTAACGTAGCACCCTAGTAGTGCTTATGATTTTCTACCTCTCTTTCCTGTTCAGGCTGCAACTGAGAAGAAATTATCACCGGTAAGGTGTTATCCTTTCTTAAGCAAGCATATTTCAATTGCTCATGTAATGAATTCAACTCAAGAGAAGGTGATTGTTCAATAGAAAGTTTATGGGGTTTAAATTTCTTACTCGAGTAATCAAGAAATTCAAAATTTTTACCCGGTTGATTCAAAACCCAGTTTTCTTCCTATTGAATTTCATTGTCTAGCTCTTGTTCCTTGATGTTCTTAAACCCAGACTCTACAGTCATACAATTGTTGTGGCAATATTCCTATATGTTGATACCTAGATTTGTCTCAACGGTTCTAATGAATTGCCATTCCTCTGGATCATCTGCATACTTGAGTGTTTTGAAGGCATTCAACGTGACTTGCTGATCATTCACTCACATTGTGAGTTATCCTCTCTCGACATCAATCATCATCCTTCCCGTTGCTAAAAATGGTCTTCCAAGAATGATGGGAGCGAACTCATCTTCTTCACCATCTAAAACAATAAAGTCAGCGGGAAAAATAAATTTATCCAATCTTACCAAAATGTCTTTAATTTTTCCTTCTAGTTGAACGTAAGATCTATTGGCAAGCTGCAGTGTGACTGTGGTGGGTTTTGCTTTTCCTATGCCTAGTTGTTGGAAAATCGATTTTGGCATAAGATTTATGTCTATTCCAAGGTCGCACAGTGCCTTTCTGACATAATTGTCACCAATAGCACATGGTATCGTGAGACTACCTAGATTATTTAGCTTAGGCTGCAATCGATTATGCAGCATCACCATACATCCTTCTATCAAGACAACTATTTTAAACTCGTTTAACCTTGTTCGCTTAGAGACAATGCCTTTACGGAACTTAGCATAATTTAGAATCTGCTCAATTGCCTCAACTATGTCAAGTTAATGCGAACTTGCTTGAGGATGTCAAGGAACTTCTTGAATTAATACTCATTTTTCTGCTTCCTCAGCCTCTGTGGAAATAGAGGTGGCAATCTGATGTCTTTTCTCTTGCTAGTCTCACCCAGCTTGGCTTTGTTGGATACACTTGTCGCGTCATGTGAACTTGTCGTGGCAACTGCTGAAAGCTCGTCATCTAGGATTGTTGTAGCATTGTTATAAGACACTTCTTTCGGAACAGAGGACTGCTCTGCTGGCTGACTACTTTCCTTGGGTTGGATAGGATCGTCATTCTCCTTTGGTCCACTTCAGGTGGTGGTCACCTTACACTGTTCTTGACCCGATCCTCGTACAACCTCTATGTTACTGGGCAGACTTCCTTGTGGCCTTGAGCTCAAGATTTAGGCAAATTGCCCAACCTGTGTCTTCAAAGATTTCAACGTTGCTCCTTGGTTCTGCATCGTCATCTCAGACATGTTTATAAAAGAGTTAGTATTTTGCATAAAATTACTAGTGTCAGTCATATAAGACTCAATCTTAAGCATAAAATCATTTAGAGTTGTTTTCGAATGACTTATTGATGATGATTGTTGTTGCGGCACCTGAGTTTGTGGCCATGGCAAGTTCTGCTGAAAGCTTGATGATTCTGTATTCTAGCAGGATGGATTTTTGTAGCCGACCTGGTTGCTAAAAAAATTGGGTGCTTCCCACATTTTGGATTATATGTGTTGGAATATGGATTGTCGTTCTAATTGAAATTCCCAATATAATAATAACTTGACTTCGTATTCTGTGGACAATCAGAAGAATTGTGATTAGTATTACCTAAAACACAAAATGAATCAGCTACCTTGAATTTCTATGTATCATTGGGTCACTGCAAATTATTAACCATGTTGGTTAATGTAGCAAGCTGTGTTGAAATAGCGTCTGATGAATCAAGCTCAACAGTTGTGGCATTTCTTCTTGTCGGTCCTTTCTTGGTGGCTGAGAACTAGTAATCATTGCTGTCAAGTCTATCCAAGATCTCTAAGGCTTTCTCGGATGATTTGTCGAGGAGAGTGCCATTTGCTGAGGCATCTAGCATCATCCTAGTCAGTGCATTTACTCTATTGTAGAACATTATAACTTGTTTCCAATCTCTAAATTCGTACATGGGACGCTTGTGCATATTCTCCTTGTATCGATCTCAAACTTCGTACATGGACTCATCATCTGATTGACGAAAAGAAGAAGTGTCATTGCGGAGTTTAGAATTCATATTAGGATGATTATACCTTAACAGGAAACTGAGACATAGTCCTGCCCATGATTTCAATGATCTGGGTGGTACACCGTTCAACCACGTTCTCACCTTATCCCTCAGTGAATAGGGAAACAATTCTATCTTTAGGACATCTTCATGGTTTCCTCGCTGATGAAAAGAGCCACAAACTTCTAAGAAAGCTCTCAAATACTGTCCGACATCTTCATAAGGTGAACCGCCAAATTACCCAATTGAGTTAAGCATGCTAAACATAGTTGGCTTCAACTCAAATTGTGCTACTTGAATTTCAGGAGTGACAATACCTGGTCTAAGTTCATTAAGATCTGGAAGTATATAATCTCGAATGGATTTGTTTCGTACAGAAATAGATTGCTTTACTAGGACTGCTTTGTATTCAACTGCGGCATTCTGGTTTCCATGGGCATTTTGATTCCCGAGGGTATTCTGGTTGTCCTCGACATTTGGATTTCCATGGGCATTCTAATTGTCAGCTGGATAGTTTGGTTGGTTTTCCATAGCTTTTTGGTCTAGTCTTCTATTAAGGAAAACTCTTTTACTTTTTTGTTCAAGCGGGTGATCTCGTGCTGTAGGTCTTGCTTCGGTCATACACAAGTGCAAAACCTATAAAATGAAGTCAACCACTTGAATTAAATAACAATTTAAAAGAAAAGTGCAAGAAATTAAATATGAAGTTATCATTGCCAATCCCCAGCAACGGCGCCAAAAACTTGTTACGTGATTTAAGTGCAACGCAAATAGTGCAAGGGAAGCAATTAATAGTATATATTAAGATTGTCTCCACAAGGATTGGTGAAACTCTAACTTCTAGCTTCTTACATTGAAAGAGAATAGTATTGAAGGTAATAGATGATTATAAATAACCAGCAAAATAAACTAAACATAATAAAGTAAGAAGTTATTGATATGAGAGATTATGTCGGGTTATCGTGAGTAGTGGTGCAATTGTCGAATGAATTGCTATGGCTAGTAACTACTGAGGCAAGTAGGTTTCTATGGCAACTAGGTTTAGTAGAATGCCGAGGCAACTAGTTTTAGTAGATTTTTGTGGCAACTGGGTTTAGTAGATTGCCCTGGTAACTGGGTTTCCTCATTCATTGTTCGGCGGAGTGTTCTTCAATGCCTTCGCGTTATCTTTAACCGAAGAACTGATGTTTGCGCAAGCCTTGGTGATAAATCCCTACGTTAACCTTGGGTGAGCAACATAGATCTTTGCACTCCTCTTAGCCGCTGAAATCCAATCCTTATTTCTAAGGCGAATTAGTTTCCACCAACGGTAGTTTAAATGGAAACCATATCCACTCGTTTCTTAAATCTAGCTTTCCCGAGCCTAGATAAATGGATGCAATCAATTTCCTTTCCTAATTTCCTTGAAGAGAAAATAAAGAACCAAGAATGGATAAACAAATAATTTATTGAATTAAAAACCAAAACCATTTATTCGTCTCTACACACCAACAAAACCCGATAACCCAAGATAAATTAATCTAGTTCATGTCTGGGTAAAAAGATAACACAAAAGAATAAAACCCAGACATGGTATCGCACGATACAAGATGAAAAAGAAATAGATATGCGTGAATCTCTCTTGTGATCCGATCTCACTCTCCCAATTGACTCCCCCTTTGTTGTTGTGGCAATCTCTTTAAATAGATGAGGAGGGAGAATCCAAATCTGTGGGGCTTGATCCTTATCTAATTGAGATTTGAATTTGAATCTGGGATAATTATCATTTGTATTTTAAGTTAATCCTACAAATAATGCCATTTTTATCCATACTTGCCGCGAAGCCTTTCAGCAATTGGTTCGACAAGTTGTCTTGCGCAAAATAAACCAAAACAACAGTGATTTCTCTACAAAAACCAACATAACGTAAAGCCAAGCTCAATAGACGAGGAAACTACGAAACTATGCATGGATGACTAATAATGCAACTAAAATGAGCCTAAGTCTAACAATAATATGAGTAAAAAAGGGTAGAAAATATAGTACTTTTACACACTCATCATCCACCACCACCTTTTCCACAAAGGCTCTAGAAACACAAGCAAGTTTTTGAAAGATTCAGGAAGTTTTACTATTCCCTACACCATTGGCAATAGATTCATGGGTAAGGCACTGTGTGACTTGGGAGTCAGCATCAATTTGATGCAAATGTCAGTTTTTAGAAAGTTTGGAATTGAAGCAAGGCCTACTACGGTAACACTTCATCTAGCAGATCGATTTTTTTCACATCTCAAGGGTAAGATTGAGGATGTGTTGGTAAAGGTAGAAAAAATTATATTTCCAGCTGATTTTATCATTTTAGAATATGAGGCGGATGTTAATGTCCCAATTATATTGGGAAGACCATTCCTTGCCACGGGTAAGGCCTTAATTGATGTTAAAAAAGGTGAACTTACTATGCGCATGAATGATAAACATATTACATTTAACGTATTTCAATCACTTAAGTGTGAAAATAAACCTAAGGAATGCAAAGTTGTTGAGATGGTGGAGTTTATCTTTAATATGGATATGACACAGATTTTCCAAGATCCAAATGATGATGCCAGAGAACTGGATGATGGAGACAAGACGAGCGAAGAATCTGAAGAACCAACCTTGGAGAATGAAATCGTGAGTTATTTCGGGAGACCAGAGCCACTGGAGTTGGCTGGTAGAGAAATCAAGGCACCCAAGCCATCTATTGAGGAGCCACCAGAACTGGAGCTGAAATCTTTACCAGAACACCTCAAATATGCTTACTTAGGTAACAACTCAACTTTTCCAGTGATCATTGTTGTCGATCTAACTAATGATCAAGAGGAGCAATTGTTGGAGATACTGAGCAATTATAAGCAAGCTCTTACGTGAACCTTAGCCGATATCCGAGGGATAAGCTTGACTATTTGCATACATAAAATCATTCTAGAAGATTACCATGGTAGAACAATCAAAGCCCATAAGAGACTGAACCCGAGCATAATGGAGGTAGTCAAAAAAGAAGTCATCAAGTGGCTGGATGTCGAGATAATTTATCCCATTTTTGATAGCTTGTGGGTCAGCCTGGTGCAATACATTCCAAAAAAGGTAGAATGATCATAGATCAGAACAACGAAGATGAGTTAATCCCATCAAGAACCGTCTCAGTCTAGAGAGTGTGCATGTAATACAGGAAGCTAAATAATGCCACCTAGAAAGACCATTTTCCACTACCTTTCATTGACCAGATGCTGGATAGGTTGGCAGGTAAGGAATTTTATTACTTCTTAGATGGCTACTTGGGCTATAATCAGATTGCCATCGCTCCAGAAGATCAGGAGAAAACTACGTTCACTTGTCCATATGAGACATTTGCCTTTAGAAGAATGCCCTTTAGATTGTTCAATTTTCCAGCAACGTTTCAACATTGTATGATGTCAATTTTCCCATACATGACTTAAAACAATTTAGAAGTCTTCATGGATGACTTCTCAATTTTTGGAAAAACTTTCGAGGAAAGCCTTCAGAGCTTGGAAGTTGTTTTACAGAGATGTATTGAACCAACATGGTCTTGAACTGGGAGAAATGCCACTTCATGGTAAAGAAGGGCATAGTTCTCGGACATAAAGTGACCAAGAGAAGACTGGAAGTAGACAAAGCAAAGGTAGAGGTAATCAAACAATTGCCACCACCCACAAGCGTTAGAGGTATTGATAAGTGTTCAAAAGTACTATTTTTCTTACCCTTTTTACTCATATTATTGTTAGACTTAGGCTCATATTAGTTGCATAATTAGCCATTCATGCATTAATCCATGTTTCCTTCCAACGTTGAGCTTGATTACATAAGTTGGTAGTTTTTGTGGGAAAAGATGTTGCTTTGGTGTGTTTTGTGTGTATATGCAGGATCACTTGCCAAAGCAAGGCTAGAGCTAGTTGCCAGGGCAATACATGAAGGATATGCCGAGCTAGTTGCCAGGGCAATACATGAAGGATATGTCGAACTAGTTGTCAGGGCAATGCATGAAGGAGACGCCGAGCTAGTTGCCAGGGCAATTGTCGACAAGAGCAAAGGTGATATGGTAGTCGAAATTGATGACTAGACAAGCCCAAGATGACGTGGAGCAAAGCCCAAACCCAAAGGAATTTGATTGCCATGCAGAGATTAAAGAAGAATTAAATTCCAAGAAGATAGGATAAGTTCTAGTAGGAATACAATTATAATAAAGAATTATATTCTTTAAAGATAATTTAATTCCAACTTAACTTCCTCCTCAAAGAAGGACTTTGCCCTATCCCTATAAATAGGAAGGAGATTTCGACAATCCATAGAGAGCAAAAGAGGGGAATTTCCACAACTCGAAGGAGGGCAAGAGGAGAGAATTTTCGACAAGCATCTAGGGCAATGAGGATTTCGACAAGCCTCATTCTTCATCCTTTTCTTTCTTGTTCGATTGGGTTCATGCTAGGGATTGTTTATCTTGTGTTTCTTTGGAACCTAGCCATGAACTAAATCTATTTGGCTATGGTTATTGTGTTTTGTGGTTGTGAGAAACTATTGGTTTTTTTTTAGGTAATAAGAGTTTGCACTTTTCTGTTTCAAGGTTTATTCATTCTTGGTTCTTATTCTTGTTTGCGAGTGAATTGGGAGAGGATCTCGTGATTTCATCTATTTATCTAATATCGGGAGAGTTAGATTCAAGAAACGAAGGATAAGAGAAGCAATGGCAAATCAAGACGGCAATATGAATCAAGATGTTCGAGCAGGAGGAGGAGTGATTCTTGCACGAAACAGAACTATTCGAGACTATCTTCAAGAAGATCTTGATGGACTTAACCCAGGAGTTGTCGCACCTAAAATTGAAGCCGACCACTTTGAGTTGAAACAGGTAATGTTTAATATGATCAACACAATTGGTCAATTTGGCGGCTCAGCATCTGAAATCTTTCCTCGAGATTTGCAACTCGTTCAAAATACACGGAGTCACCCCCGATGTCTTACGATTAAGATTATTCCCCTATTCACTGAGGGATAGGGTGAAAGCATGGTTGAATAGCATTCCTGCCGGATCCATAGCATCTTGGACTGATCTTTGTCATGATTTCCTTGCTAGATTTAATCCTACAAATTTGACTGATAAGCTTCGTAACGACATTACTTCTTTTCGGCAGGCAGATGATGAATCCATGTACGAGGCTTGGGAGCGATATAGAGAACTTCTACACAAATGCCCCCTACACGGATTCCCGGTGTGGACTCAAGTAACAATGTTTTACAACGTCGTGAATACACCAACAAAGATGATGCTAGATGCCTCGGCAAACGGCATACTCTTAGATAAGTCACCGGAGGAAGCAATGCAAATTTTAAACAGGTTGGCCAAGAATGATTATCAATTCCCATCTACTAGAAGAGAAGGAGTTAGACGCCAAGCCGTAATACATGAACTAGGATCATCAAATTCAATTTCGGCACAATTGCCCACTCTAACCAAGATGGTCCAGAACATGCAAAAACCAAACAACACTCATGAAGTCAAGAATCTGGAATCCAGCTTCTATGTGGGGAATTACAATCGGAGCAACAACGTGATGTCCAATACATACAATCCAGCTTGGAAGAAGCACCCAAAATTTTCATGGAGTAATCCCAACAATGCTTTAAACCAGAACAATCAGAATGCACAAGCATCGGGATTCCAGCAAAATATGCCACGACAACAGTTGCCGCAGCAACAACCGACGACATCTAGTTCTTTGGAAAATTCTCTAAATGCTTTTATGATGAAAACTGAATCTTATATGGCTGAGAATAGTAATTTCATAAAAAGAACTGATGCTTTTATTAACAGGACCGAGATGAGATTGCAAAACCAAGAGGCGACAATCAACTCATTGGAAAATCAAGTCGGACAGTTTGCTCAAAATCTGAATACTAGACCGCAAAGAGGTTTACCTAGCGAT
Organism: Hibiscus mutabilis; assembly: GCA_019671005.1. Lineage (NCBI taxonomy): Eukaryota > Viridiplantae > Streptophyta > Magnoliopsida > Malvales > Malvaceae > Hibiscus > Hibiscus mutabilis. The sequence continues at coordinate 25,289,235 of CM033747.1, forward strand.
ACTGAAGTCGCAAGAGGAACTGGCCATGAGCAATGTAAGGCAATCACCACTAGAAGTGGCCAACAACTTAGAGAGGCTCAAACCCGCTCATCAAACAAAACTCCACAAAAAGATCAAGACGAACCTAGCGGCAAAGCCTCAGATGCTGAGCCAGGAATTTCCGCGGCAACCAGCAATAAGCATGCCTCGGCAACCGACGATAAAGATGCCTCGGCAATTTGTGAAAAGCATGCCTCGGCAACTCCAGTTGATAACGCCTCGGCAACTCCAGATGTCCCGGCAATGCCGTCAATCAGGTTCCAAACCAATGAAAGGATCGAAGATATCTGACTTCCACCACCATTCCCACAAAGGTTGAAGCGACAAAAGCAAGAATACCAATTCAAGAAGTTTCTTGATATCCTAAAGCAAGTCCACATCAACTTGCCATTGGTGGAAGCAATTGAACAAATGCCAAACTATTCCAAGTTTCTTAAAGACATTGTGTCGAAGAGAACAAGGCTAGGAGAGTTCGAAACAGTTGCCGCAACAGAGGGATGCATGGCAATGTTGCACAATCGTATGCCACCCAAGTTCAAGGATCCCGAAAGTTTCACAATACCCTGTTCTATTGGAAATCACTATGTCAGGAAAGCATTATGCGACCTTGGGGCTAGCGTAAACTTGATGCCTAAATCAGTTTTCCAGAAACTAGGAATCGGGAAGGCAAGACCTACAACAGTTATGCTACAGCTAGCCGACAGATCCTATATGCATCCAGAGGGAAAAATCATGGACATACTGGTAAAAGTTGATAAATTTATTTTTCCCGCTGACTTTATTGTCTTGGATTGTGAAGCAGATGAGCATGCACCCATCATTCTCGGGAGACCATTCCTAGCAACAGGGAGAACCTTGATCAATGTTGAAAAAGGAGAACTCACAATGAGGGTGAATGACCAGAAAGTTAAACTAAATATGTTCCAAACACTAAGGCATGCCAATGATCCAGAAGAATGCCAACTTCTTCATGCCACGGCAGAGTTTAACTTCGACGAGAAGTTTAGTTGCCTCGGCAACTACATTGCCAATCAAGAGGAACCTGAGGAGTATGAAGAACCGGTCGATGAGGAACAACAAGAAGAGGCAAATTGGCTAGTAAATCGACCAGGTACATACTTTGAACCACTGGATTACTCAGGTAAGGAAGGTAAACTCGAAAAACCCTCTATTGAACAACCACCGATTCTTGAGTTGAAACAATTGCCAGAGCAACTAAAATATGCATACTTAGGAACCGATAATACATTGCCTGTAATTATTTCTTCTAAGTTACAGCCTGAGCAGGAAAAGAAGCTGATCAAGATGTTGAAGCTACACAAAAAGGCAATAGGGTGGACAATTGCCGACTTGAAGGGAATTAGCCCGGCAGTGTGCATGCACAAGATTCTATTGGAAGACGATCACAAACATTCAATTGAAGCCCAGAGGAGACGGAATCATGCCATGAAAGGGGTTGTAATGAAAGAAATCATTAAGTGGCTTGACGCCGGCATTATATACCCTATCTCTGATAGTACGTGGGTAAGTCCGGTACAATGTGTACCGAAAAAGGGAGGTATAACAGTGGTAAGTAATGAAAATAATGAACTCATTCCAACCAGGACTGTGACCGGTTGGAGGGTTTGTATGGATTATCGAAAGCTAAACAAAGCCACAAGGAAAGATCACTTCCCATTACCCTTTATTGATCAAATGCTTGATCGTCTTGCAGGTAAACCCTTTTATTGTTTTCTTGATGGTTATTCAGGTTACAATCAAATTGCCATAGCACCAGAAGATCAAGAAAAGACAACCTTCACATGCCCATACGGTACTTATGCCTTCCGAAGGATGCCGTTCGGATTGTGTAACGCCCCGGCAACCTTCCAAAGATGCATGATGGCGCTCTTTTCAGACATGGTCGAAGACTTCCTTGAGATCTTCATGGATGATTTTTCTGTTTTTGGTAATGACTTCGACAGCTGTCTCGGCAATTTAGAGAGGGTGTTGGCAAGATGTGAAGAAACGGATTTAGTCCTCAATTGGGAGAAATGCCATTTTATGGTAGATGAAGGAATAGTGTTCGGCCACAAGATTTCATCCAAGGGAATTGAAGTAGACAAAGCCAAGGTGGACGTGATCGAGAGATTACCCCCACCAAGTTCGGTTAAAGGAATTCGAAGTTTTCTCGGACATGCAGATTTTTACAGGAGGTTCATTCATAATTTTTCTAAAATCTCTAAACCCTTGTGTAATCTGCTTGAACAGGATAAAGTCTTCAATTTTGATGATTCTTGCAAACAAGCATTCAAAACCCTAAAGAAAAAGCTTGCCTCGGCACCCATTGTCATTCCACCATATTGGACGCTACCTTTTGAGCTCATGTGTGATGCAAGTGATTTCGCGGTAGGAGCAGTCCTAGGCCAACGCATAGGTAAGACCTTCCATGTGATATACTCCGCTAGTAAAACTCTTAATAGTGCTCAAGTGAATTACACAACAACGGAGAAAGAGTTACTAGCTGTAGTTTTCGCATTTGACAAGTTCCGATCCTATTTGATTGGTACAAAGGTAATTGTTCATACGGACCATTCGGCAATCAAATACTTATTTGCTAAAAAGGATGCTAAACCTCGTTTGATTCGTTGGATATTACTTTTACAAGAATTTGATATTGAAATTAAGGACAGGAAAGGAACAGAAAATCAAGTGGCCGATCACTTATCACGTTTGGAACGCAATAGGGAGGAGGACGTGGATCTAGAGATATGCGATGCATTCCCGGATGAACAAATTTTAGTTGCCTCGGCAACCCTTGACGCCTCGGCAACCCTCGACGCCTCGGCAACCATTGATGTACACGCCTCGGCAACCCTCGATGCCGCAGCAGCCTTTGACGTGCACGCCTCGGCAATTTTGGGAGCAGTCGCCACGGCAGCACATGCCTCGGCAATACCCTGGTACGCGGATTTAGTTAATTTCCTTGTTTGTGGTATTTTACCTTATGGCATTACTCACCAAGGGAAGAAGTGGTTCTGCCATGATGCTAAGCATTACTTTTGGGACGAGCCTCTTTTGTTTAAACAATGTGCAGATCAGGTTATATGCCGATGTGTCCCTGAAGAAGAGCAACAGAATGTACTCCGGCAATGCCATTCTTCACCCTATGGAGGACATTTTGGAGGAAATCGTACCGCGGCCAAAGTTCTGTAATCCAGTTTGTATTGGCCAACATTGTACAAAGATGCCCAAGACTTTTACAAGCAATGTGATCGTTGCCAGAGGACGGGCAATATCTCTAGAAGACATGAGATGCCGCTCCAGAACATCATCGAGGTGGAACTGTTCGATGTGTGGGGGATCGATTTTATGGGACCTTTCCATCTTCATTCGGCAACCTCTACATCTTACTTGCCGTCGACTACGTGTCTAAATGGGTTGAGGCAGCTGCAGTTCCCAACAACGATTCCAAGACCGTGCAACGATTCGTGCAGAAAAATATATTTACACGGTTTGGAATGCCGAGAGTAATTATCAGCGACGAAGGCAAGCATTTTGACAACAGACTAATTGCCAAGATGTTGCAACGCTTCGGCATATCACACAAAATTGCCACGGCATATCACCCACAAACCAACGGGCAAGCAGAAATTTCCAACCGAGAGTTGAAGGGAATACTCGAGAAAGTTGTAAATCCCTCTAGGAAGGATTGGTCATTAAGACTAGATGACGCACTTTGGGCATATCGCACTGCATTCAAAACACCCTTAGGTATGTCCCCCTTCCGACTTGTCTATGGTAAAACATGTCATCTACCAGTGGAAATCGAACACAAGGCATATTGGCCAATCAAGACCGTGAATATGGATTGGGAAAGTGCCAGACAAAAGCGTTTGTTGGACCTCAACGAGATAGAAGAATTTCGTGCACTCGCCTATAACAATGCACGAATCTACAAGGAGAAAACAAAGCGATGGCATGACAAGAAACTATTACCGCGGCAATTCACGCCAGGGCAACTAGTTCTCCTATTCAATTCTCGGCTAAAACTTTTCCCGGGAAAGCTGAAATCAAGATGGTCGGGACCATTCAAAGTCGTCAAACCATTCTCCCATGGTGCTGTGATAATTAAGTCCATCTCTGACAACCATGAATTCAAAGTTAATGGACAAAGATTGAAGCACTACAATGGTGCCCATGTGGAACGTAACAAGGAAGTGGTCAATTTAGGAGATGCATGAGCATGCTCTCCCTTTGATATTAGTAGTTTTATTTTATTTTTATTTATTTATTTTTATTTTTGATTAAGTATTTAATTTATTTTATTTCAAAATTTTTTATTTTTTTCCGATTATTATATATATATATATTTTTAGGATAGATTTTTTTTAATCCCTTTATACATATTTATTTATTTTCTTTTATTAATTTAATTTTAATCCTTATTTGATTTGTCTTTGAATTGTAGGAAAAAAAAGTTCAAGATAAAGAGGAATTCTAATCCAAGTAGGAAAACATCTTCAACAAGGAAACTAATGGGCTGAATCTAAGGCTTATATAAAGCCTCCAATTCACCCTAACCACAACCCCTTGCCGACAACTTCTACCTCACCCTAACCCTTTTTCGTTTTCCCCTAATCCCACCCTCCTATCTTTTCTATAAAAACCCATCACCCTTAACCTATTCCTACTTTCTATCTTGCAACTTTTTTAGTTTATTTTCTTTTCTTTGTTTTTACTCACAACCAAGATCATCCATGGCATCCAATATTAAACTTTTAGTTCATCCAAGTTCCTCCAAAGAACCAAGATACTAGAAGTTTGCTACACCGGTGGTTCAAGAAAGATTTCAATCCAAGTTTGAAAGCCGGAAGATTCATGAAGAACAAGGCTTTGAATACTCCAACTCTCATCAAGATTTCGGCCTTGAACCATTCATCTTCGAGAGGATTGCACATCAAAAGTGGCAAATCTTTTGCCATCAACCGGAACCGGGTAACATCTCATGGGTAAGAGAATTCATTGCTCACTCACTTAACCCGGATAATCCTTATGTTTTTGTTCGTGACAAGGCCATACTCATAAGTCTCGAAAGCGTCAACACCTTTTACGGGCTTTACATTGAGAAGGACGAGCATCAAGCCTTCGTTGATCAAATCACTCCTAAGCAACTCGACAAGGTACTTCAAGAACTCACTCAACCGGGAACTCATTGGAACGACGGTAAATACAGGGGCACGGTAAATCACCTTCGGCTTAAACCCGAGGCAAAACTATGGAATAAGTTTGTTAAAACTTCTTTAATGCCCACCACACACAATACTACTGTTGATATACCACGTCTTTTGCTCATACATTCTATTTTGCATAATCGCATCATTAACATTGGAAAAATTATTTGTGATGAGATTTTTGTATGCAACTCAAAAGATAAGGGTTCTCTTTTCTTCCCTTGCTTAATTTATAATCTTTGCAAGGAGATGCATGTCCCAACTGAGTCCACCGATGAAAAGGCCCTACCAAAGTCCGGTTGGAATCAAGCACAAATCCAAAAGCTAATGGGAGAGGCACCGGGAAAATCTTCAAGGCCTCCAATTGCCGCGGCAACTCCTGCCGCCCCGGCAATCCATAATGCCCAAGCACCTAACGCCAGGGCAACTCGGCCACCAACCCCGGGACACTTTGAAGCACTTTTGCACCCATTGGCAAGCCACCTAAGGCAAATTAAAGACCGGCAACTAATGTTCATGCGGTACATGAAGGAGCACAACAATGCCATCACCCAAGTCATCCTAGAAAAGTACCCGGACAATCGCGTGCTGTTCCCAATCTTTCCCGCCGAGATCCTTGCCCCGGCAACCAATGAAGCAGCCGCCACGGCAACCTCAACAAATGATGCCACGACAACCTACTTCGTGCATGCACAAGCTGACGCCACGGCAATCAACCCTGAAGATGCCACGGCAACCAAAGCTAAAGACATCCCGGCAACCACTGCAAAAGCCAAAGGTAAAGCACCTATGCCCGAATCAACTCCTACGGAATCATTTTCTGATATTTCAGATTCAGACAAGTCCTCCATTGAACCAACAAAGACCGCACCAATTGAATCCTCCAATCGAAAAGCCAATGACATTGATGAAGAGGACGATGAGGACAACCCCGTACGAGGATCGATTCCACCACCGGCAACAAGAAAACAACCATCGCGTTCAAGCAAGAGAATCAAGACACCGACCAAAAGGAAACTAATCATCTACGATGACGAACTCTCGGAGTAAGTCCTCGTATGTATTTTTTTATTTTATTATTTTTATTTTTCGGTATTTTTATGCATGCATTGAGGACAATGCCTCACTCGAGTTTGGGGGGGATTGTTATTAGTAGTTACCATGTTTAGTTACATTCATCTTAAGTATTACATTTAGGATACATAAATTGCTTGCCATGCCTTTAATTGAAACAAGAATTGCTTAGATTTGATGAATATCCGATGATGACTTTGCCAATGCACTTAATTTATAGAATTTTTATTCTAGGATAACCATGGAAAAACTTAGAATTTCACTATGATGCTAAATTTGATGAAACACTGTTATGGTTTGATTGATTTAAGGAATTCTAGTGAACTTAGGTTGATAATTAACAAATTGGGGGATTAGAATAAAAATTGGATGAATGCTAGAGGTGCCCGAAATTGGCTCTAGCATGTGCTAAAATAATTGATCACTAGAGGTGCCCGAAACTGGCTCTAGGATGTGTTAAAAAATTTTAACTAAAGGTGCCCGAAACTGGCTCTAGTCGAATAAATTAACTTAAGAAAACTAAAAAAAAAACACTAGAGGTGCCCAAAACTGGCTCTAGTTAAAACATGTTAAAAAGAACCCAATGAAGTAATTTGAAAACCTCTTGTTTGCATAGAATCCGAAAAATCAACTTGCACACAACTCCGCACACACTCAAAAGCATTATAGTTTGATTCCGAGTAACTCATAAGTTTTCTGAAAAATAAAAAGCCAATCATACTTTGTGCCCCGGTTCAGAGAATTGAAATCAAGTTCAAAGCTAAGTTTGTGAAAATTGAAGTCTTGGCAGGTAATTATGAGTTTGCATTGCTTGAGGACAAGCAATAGTTCGAGTTTGGGGGTGTGATAAGTGTTCAAAAGTACTATTTTTCTTACCCTTTTTACTCATATTATTGTTAGACTTAGGCTCATATTAGTTGCATAATTAGCCATTCATGCATTAATCCATGTTTCCTTCCAACGTTGAGCTTTATTACATAACTTGGTAGTTTTTGTGGGAAAATATGCTGCTTTGGTGTGTTTTGTGTGTATATGCAGGATCACTTGCCAAAGCAAGGCTAGAGCTAGTTGCCAGGGCAATACATGAAGGATATGCCGAGCTAGTTGCCAGGGCAATACATGAAGGATATGCCGAACTAGTTTCCAGGGCAATGCATGAAGGAGACGCTGAGCTAGTTGCCAGGGCAATTGTCGACAAGAGCAAAGGTGATATGGCAGTCGAAATTGATGACTAGACAAGCCCAAGATGACGTGGAGCAAAGCCCAAACCCAAAGGAATTTGATTGCCATGCAGAGATTAAAGAAGAATTAAATTCCAAGAAGATAGGAGAAGTTCTAGTAGGAATACAATTATAATAAAGAATTATATTCTTTAAAGATAATTTAATTCCAACTTAACTTCCTCCTCAAAGAAGGACTTTGCCCTAGCCCTATAAATAGGAAGGAGATTTCGACAATCCATAGAGAGCAAAATAGGGGAATTTCGACAACTCCAATGAGGGCAAGAGGAGAGAATTTTCGACAAGCATCTAGGGCAAGGACAATTTCGACAAGCTTCCTTCTTCATCCTTATCTTTCTTGTTCGATTGGGTTCATGCTAGGGATTGTTTATCTTGTGTTTCTTTGGAACCTAGCCATGAACTAAATCTATTTGTCTATGGTTATTGTGTTTTGTGGTTGTGAGAAACTATTGGTTTTTGTTTAGGTAATAAGAGTTTGCACATTTCTATTTCAAGGTTTATTCGTTCTTGGTTCTTATTCTTGTTTGCGAGTGAATTGGGAGAGGATCTCGTGATTTCATATATTTATCTAATATCGGGAGATTTAGATTCAAGAAACGAATGAATATGATCTTTATTCAATCTATTGATGGTGAAGATTAATCCAGCTTAGGAATAAGTTAAGGATTTCAACGGCTAAGAGGAGCGCAAGATTGGTTGTTGTTCACCCTTGATTCACGCAGGGATGTATTATCAAGGCATGCACAAGTAGCTAGAGTTTCGACTTAGGGATAAGAAGAAACCATTGAAGAACGCTCTGTCGAACCTTGAAGGTTGCTGCCCAAACGCCCAAGTAGTTGCCCAGGCAACCATCGATTAGTTGCCAAGGCAACCTCGTTGTGCAAGTTGCCACGGCAATTGAGTTACCCATGCACTCTTTTACCAAAACGATCTAATCGGCTATCACACCTCAACTCACGATAACCTGACCTATCTCTCTCTCTCAATTGATCTCATCTATTCATTTACTTTATTGCTTTCTAGATTAGTTATTAGTTAAACTCCTATAATCCTTTACTTGTGTTTTTACTTTTTACAGTGCAAGAGACTAGATTCTTGAAGTGGCACCAATCCCTGTGGAGACGATATCTTTTATACTATAACTTGCGACGTGTATACTTGCACAATTGCGTAGCACTTATTACGCACAACAGGTAACCAAAGTTTTTTGGAACACACAAGTTTTTATTGTCATTTTATTAAAGATTTCTTAAAAATTTCTAAACCTTTCTGCTTATTTTAGGAACAGAATACCACTTTTGCATTTGATGATTCTTGTTTGAAAGCATTTTAGGAATTAAAAGACAGGTTGATCAATGCACCAATTGTTGTGGCACCATATTGGAATGAGCCATTCAAGCTTATGTGCGATGCCAGCGACTATGTCGTTGGAGCTGTGTAAGGACAGAGGCATGGAAAAATATTCCATACCATCTATTATGCCAGCTGAATATTGAATGAGGCCCAACTTGATTACACAACAACTGAGAAGGAATTTCTTGCAGTTGTCTTTGCGTTTGACAAGTTTAGATCTTACTTGGTGGGTAGTAAAGTTGTGGTGTACACAGACCATTCGACACTAAAATATCTTTTGGCGAAGAAGGATGTCAAGCCCAGACTAATTCGATGGACACTTTTGCTGCAAGAATTTGATCTCAAAATTCGAGATAAGAAGGAGAGTGGGAATTTGGTAGCTGATCATCTATCACGATTAGATCATCACCATGAAGATGGCAATACTGCTGCCATAAGGGATGAATTCCATGATGAGTGCTTGCTTGCAGTCAATACCATGCCATGGTATGCTGACATAGTCAATTATCTAGTCAGCAATATGTTGCTACCGAATTTGGCAAGTAATGCCAGAAAATGATTCATGAGATATGTTCAGCAATATTATTGGATGAACCATTTTTGTTTAAGCAGTGTGCTCACTAAGTGATATGTCGTTGTGTGCCAGAGGATGAACAACTAAATATTTTTCAACTCTACCACGCAACACCATATGGAGGCCATTTTGCTAGGATGAAGACAACAGCTAAAGTATTACAGTCAGGATTTTTTTGGTCTACACTGTTCAAGGATACCCATTATTTTTCTATGGCATGTGATTGATGCCAGCGAACGAGTAACATTTCTAGCAGACATCAACTGCCACTACAGAACATCATGCTAGTATACCTTTTTGATATATGGGGGATAGACTTTATGGGTCTTTTCCCCCATCATTTGGTAACTTATAAATCCTCGTGGCCTTTGACTGCGTCTCAAAATGGGTTGAGACCATTACTCTACCAACAAACGATGTCGTGGTAGTTGCTAAGTTCTTACACAAGAATATTTTTACTAGATTTTGTGCCCCCAAAACTATCATTCATGATGAAGGTACCCACTTTAAATGTAATTTAATCACTAAAGCTTTGTGTAGATACGGAGTCTAGCAAAGAATTGTCACAGCCTATCATCCCCAAACAAATGGCCAAGCAGAAATCTCAAATAAGAAGATTAAGAATATTTTAGAGAAAACTGTAAACCCAACAAGGAAAGACTGTTCCTTGAGGCTAGATGATTCCTTTTGGGCATACAGAACAACTTTCAAAACTCCTTTGAGTTCCCCATATAGGCTTATTTTGGGGAAGTCATGCCACTTACCAGTGGAGTTGGAGTTTCGGGCTTATTGGGCAATCAAGCAGCTTAATATGGAATGGAGGGTTGTTGGTATGAAACGCTTACTAGACTTGAATGAATTGGAAGAATTCAGAACACAAGCTTATGAAAATGCCAAGCTTTACAAGGAACGAACAAAAAGGTAGCATGACAACAGGATTTTGCCAAGGCAGTTTGAAGTTGGGCAAAGAGTTCTGTTGTTCAATTCAAGGCTTAAGCTATTTCCAAGAAAACTTAAGTCCAGCTGGCCAGGACCATTTGAAGTTGTCAAGCCCTATTCTCATGGAGCAGTTGATATCAAGGATTTGAAAATAGGGGCAACATTCAAGGTAAATGGCCAGAGGTTAAAGCATTATCTGGAGGGATGTCATGAGAATGCCAAGGAAATTATTATCTTGGTAGCAAATTAGTGAATTATGTCATCACCATTTGACCATTGTACATAGTAGGTTAGTTATTTTTTCTTTTATTTCAGTATATTTATGATTTTTATTTTTATCTTATTTTTCTACTTTGAAAGGTTTTCCTTTTGTGAGTGTTAGTACATAATACACTACTAGGGCATTATGCCAAAGAAGGGATGGCATGTGGACATCCGACATCGCGCACCACATGGACTTCGCGTGAGTCAGGCCCAAGAGAGGAATAATTTTTGCTAAGAGAGGGAAACCCTAGCTGTCTAGGGCAAATCTTTAAATTTCAAATTTTCAACCTTATCACTTTTTATCCTTATCTTTTCCCACGCCGTCATTATCCCATTTTCCCAAACACGCATAACTGTCAAACTTATCATTATCCCTACTAAACCTAATCTTTAAACTTTCCCAATTGTTTCCCTCTTCCAATTAATAACCACTAATTTTCACTTAGCTAAAAATCCTTTTCTTTTTACTTTCTCACACGACAAGCAAACCAGGAAAACATCTTTCTTTCAACCTTTGATATTCAATCAATTTTTCTCCTAATGGCATCTTCTTTCGCAACTTTCCAAATTTTCTTTAATAAAGAAATCAAGAAGAAGTATGAGGAGAAATTTGCAGCTCGCACGTTCTGTTATGAAAAGGGATTCAAATTCAAGAATGAACCTAATTTGGGGTTCTCATCAAAGGTGGTAGACATTGTAAAAAATTATAAATGGGAAACCTTTTGCCAGCCACCAGGAGAGGTAGATTCCACCATCGTCCACGAGTTCTATGCCCACCTCACTACAAAATATTCACCTTTTCTATTTGTAAGAGGTACTTGTGTGCATTTTGATGAAGGGTTTATTAATGGTTTGTTTAGTTTGGATGGTATAGATGAGGAGCATTCAACGTTCACAGACTCTATGAATGCTGCCACAAGACAACTACTTTTGAAGGACCTATGTGAATCGGGAATAAAGTGGAACACTTCATCTAAAGAAAAGAGGACCATAAAGAGATTGGCATTAAAACCACGACCATGGGGTTGGAATCACTTTTTGAAAGCTAACATGATGCCAACTGCGCACAATGAGACTGTCTCCAATGAGCATATGGCATTGCTGCACTCTATTATAATAGGAAAAAAATCAATATAGGGTGTCTGATTGTAGATGAGACCTACAAATGTGCTGTCAAAGAGAATATAAGTTTGGTTTTCCCTTTGCTAATCACGAGGATTTTCCAGGTGCACAAAGTCCCCCGCTTGATTCTGATAACACTTAAAAATGCAAAGAAGCCATCACCCCTACATTGTGGAACCAACTGATTGCCAAAGAATCCAAGGAAAAAGGCTAAGGGAAAGTTGCTGAGCCAAAATCTATTTCCAAGCCTCTAAAAGTAGAACCTGCCTCGCTAATGCCAGTTGACGCTTTGGCATTACTTTCCCAGATTTACCAATGCCAGGAATTCATACTGCAAAAATTGGAGAAAGTAGAGGAGCATAATACAACGCTTTGGCAATATACCAGCGCCTGGGATCGTTCTTTCAAGACTACTCTTGAAGGCATGTCAGCCAATCCTTTGCCAACCTTTCCTGAGTTCCCATCTGAGCTTCTTACTACATAAGGAATGCCAGCCAGTCCTCAGCATGTTCACACTCTGACCAAACAATCCGATGCCACTGTACCTACTTCACCTGTTGAAGTTGAATATTCCAAGACTGAGACCTCACAAGAATCTAAAAATGAAGTACCTGCCAAGGCCGATGTGCCACCTACTAACTTGCTGCACCTAATTCTTCCCCCACTACTTCTGAGCCAGTACAGATTGTTAAGAAAGTTATTCATGATGTGCAGGCCTTAACTGTTGTCTCAAAGAAAAGAAAGAAGCACATGGCACCCAGTAGAGGGAGCTTTGTCAAGAGAAAGACCCGCGTCTCACGGCCAAAACCCTCCAAAAATGAGTCTTCTTCCCCTTAACTCCTTCATTTCATTTTGTTTATTTTCTCATGCATTTCATTTGTATATATATGTTCTCATGCATTGAGGACAATGCACACCTTTGGTTTGGTTATGTGTGTTTCTTTGCATGAATTTCTATGACATTCATGCATGTTTATATTTCTATTGCATTTTGTTTGCATTAGATTGCCATATAGGTTAACACATGCATACCAAACCGCTAATTTTTTCCTTGGTTAATTTTAGAATGATAATTTTGCTAGTATAAGTTAGAATTTGCACTAGTATGCCTTATCTGATGATGAAATTTGAATCTTTAGTTAGCATGAGCCAGTAGATTAGTAATTCCAGGTTTCTTGGCAATTGATCTCTAGCTTAGGAAACTTTAGTCTCACTTAAACACGTGATATGCATCTAGTTCCTAAGATAAACTTCGGATTCTTGAAACTGAGCTCAGAATAAAAAGAAAAAAAGAGAAAACAATTACATGGTAAAAGTAAAGAATAAGGCAACAATGTTTTGCCACGACAAGAAAAAACATTTAGAACACTCCTCTGCCTTAGAGACAATAAGTAACTTGGGGCTTCATGGTTTGCTTCCTCTTAGTTTTTAAGTCAACAAAACTTTAGGGTATGAGTGTAATGGGCTAGCTTAGTGGTGTAGTCTGGATTAACGTAGGGATTCGTGGTTTTCCCCTTCTTATTTTTCACGCCAAACAGCGTCACGACACGCACCCTAATTTAATGCCAGCAAAGAGAAACCCTTGGCAAATAAAAAAATTCTGAGTTTTGGTGTTAAAAATTTGCTGAGGGGGTTAAAAGATACTTGATGCATATTGCCTGCACTTCATGCACACTTGATGACCCTAGGCTAGTCTTATATTGCTACACTTTAATTTGTTGACCTACTTGGCGTTACTGCTCGGGGATATCTGAGGACAGAACTAAGACCAAAATCTACTTGTTGGCTTGTGTTATTAATCAGAACAGTTTTGCCGAGTTACTTTCCTTTATTTTTTTATAGTTTTAGTTGCATTACTTGAGGACAAGTAATGAGCTAGGTTTGGGGGAGTGTTAACTCTTCAAAAGTATTGTTTTTCATATATAAATTGCCATGCTTTTTCTTGAATTTGAGTACATATTTGTGCATTTAGCTAGTAGAATCATGCATTTGCATCTAGGAGTTAAGGAGTATTTTCTTTTGCCAGAGTAAGGGTGTATTTTCTTACTTTGGTTGTATGTTAGGACCAGAGCATGCTTGGCAGAGCAGAGCAGGACAAGAGCATGAAGCTAGGGAAGCATAAGAGAAATGTCGAGATGTAGTTGGTAAAGTTGGACTAGAATTACCAAAGCTTGGCTAGAAAAAGAAGGACGATCGATGCCCGGTCAAGTAGTCGTTGGTCAAAGTACATGCCAGTCCTAAAATTCAAAAGAAGGATAAAACGATAACACGTTTATCCTAGTGTGTAACTAACTTTCGAGTCTGAAACCCAATCTAGGATTTCCACGCATGCCTATTTAAAGAAAGTCGATCCATGAGCCAATGAGGCTGTACCGTGGTGAAATAGGAAGCTAGAGGGCAAACGTAGTTCAACCAGGCTTAGACCGAGAGCTTTGGATTCGTTGAAGGGTTGCATCGACAGATCTCCTTCTTTGTCAATTTCTCTTTATTTTTATTTTCTTTAAAATGGTGATGTTAAGAAATGATGACTTTTGGATAGACCCTCAACCATGAACTAATTCTATTAAGTTGGTTGGGGATGCTTTTGCGATGAACGCTCAGTTATTTTTTAGTTTTTAATAATTGAATGCCTTGGCATTTTTGTCCATTCTGCTAGTGCTTAATTTTTGTAAATTGTTTGTCGTACGACAGTTGGCATTGCATGCTTATTATTCCTTAATATCTTAAAAGACTTAGGGGATACCGATTAATTGTCAGGTACTAAGGAGAGAAACTTTGACAGAAGATGTTCAAGTAGATGAACTTACTTCGTAAGTGAATCTACCCCCTAGGAGTAAAGATTAAAACTTCATCAAGTTAATTTATGAAAAACATTGCTATAGACATATAGGGGTTAATCGTAATTAACTTAGGATATTGCTATCAATAGAGGCAATACTAACCTTAAAATCTGCTCGACAATAAAACCAAGGCTAGAAATTATTAACTACTGTCTTAACTAGTGTAAAATCCAGGCATCCCTTGCCAACGCTTGTCATCCATTTGAATATATTTATTTGCCAACCTATATGCACTTTCGCTGCATCTTTCTTAATTTATTTTCTATAATCAGAATCCAAGATCCCATTTAAACTCATTTGTTCCCATTAACAAGTAAAATATCGTGGCATTTAATTCCTGGACAATCCCTGTGGATACGATACTCAACTTACTGTTGTATTACTTGCTGACCGTGTATACTTGCATGCAAAAAGACCTACTCTTGGCATTATTTCCCTACCTATATATGTTAATTCATCATTTTTATTGACCAAGATGGTGACGCGTGTCACCATTTTATTAGTAAAAAATAATTTATTAAAAAAACACTTGAGTTGAATATGAGGAAAGAGAAAATGACATGGGAAGAAAAAGAAGACAATATTGTAATTACTAAAATAGAAAACGAGCTAAATTTAGTGTTTAATTATATTGTATATTCATTGTATCCAAAATAGAAAAAGAAGATAACACTAATAATAATTTTTTAAAATAGTTTAATGGCCAAAATATAAAAATGGAATTAAGTAGTGACCAATTTTATTGTTCACCCTTCATTTTTTAAATTAAAAAATGAATAATAATTACCTTCAGACAGGTTACCAATTAAGGGGTCACCATCTAGAATAGAAATCATCTATTTTTTGGTGTCTTTATGTATGTCCAATATTAAAAAAAAAAGAGTTTAAAATTTCGGGTTAGTAGATATGATTTAGAGTGTATGATTTAATTTTTAGGGTTTAAATTTAGAGTGCAAAATTTAAATTTTTAATGTTGAGATACAAAAATACCAAAAAGACCCATAGTATTTTTGTTCCACCGTCTATCTATTAAAATTGAAGATTTCATTTTGAAAGTGTTTTTTTTTTTTTAACAGTTAACCTGGACGGAACTCAGGAGGAACAAAAGGGAGCTATGCCACCAATTTTAAAAACTGAAAAATCTTAAGTTGGGAATGTAATAAAAGAGCAGTATATTAAAAATGTATAATTCATTGGTGTTCTTTCTAAATTTAAACGTTTAAAAAATAACTTTTCAATGAATAACGTTGATCTGTATTTACTGTTGGACAAAAATCTTGTCCTTTTTCGATTTTACTTTTGGTGTCTTTTTATACCTCAACACTACAAAATAAATTTTAAGCCTTAACCTAAATTCTAAATCCTAAACCCTAAAAACACACCATATACCTAATTTGTTAAACTCTAACCATAAATCGTAATCTTAAGCCTTAACCCTAAAACTTAAACTTAATTTTTTTAGCATAAGACATAAATAGAAATATTAAAAAGGACAAATGATTTTTATTCCATATTGTTATGGAATAGCTTAATTAAAAAAATAGTTTGAAGAAAGGAAATTGAAAATGAGATTGCATGCACTAATTTGAAGCAAATGATTTACACAAATACATCAAATATCTCACTAATTATATATTTTTAAATATGCTGAAGTGATTACAATGTAGTATCTGTTCAATTTTTTAGCCCTTTAATATTTCACACACACCGTACACTTATAGTACTCGAACCCAGATTACCTGGATGAAATAAATCATCCTTTACTACTTCTACCACTCCACGAGTTCCGCTCATTATAACTCATAAGTAAAGGAGCCTTGAAGACATTGATAATTTGATGACTATATTATTAGGAGGGTAACTCCAACCCGAGCATGATTCTTATAAGAAGAAAAAAAACATAGGTAACTGATTGTTTTCAACAAAAAAACATAGGTAACTGATTGATATTATTTGGAGTCCAGCTAGGAAATTTGTCATAGCCGTCACAGTAGTGGGGATGAAAAGACAAGGCAAATTAATGAAAGTTGAAAGAGAAATATGAAAAATGAAAACTAAAAATACAGAACTGTGGTAGTATTCAAATGGTGAAAAATCTACTTGCATGGAGGGCCCAAAAACACTGCCATGTCTCTTTCTCTTCAGTCCCTTCCACCACCGCAGTCCAGTGTCCCCGTCCCCACCACCATTCACAAGACTCCCCTTCCCGGTCGACGACTCGCTGTCGCTTGCAGCTGTTTGATTATGCAGTTTGAACTTTGAAAGCATCAACTCATGGCTGGATTGAACCCATTGAAGCAAACTTAACAAGCTCTTGTTGTTCCAATAATGGCCTGTTTGATTCACCTCCCACGCCAAGAAAATCCCTGGTTAAGCTCAATTCAACTTCGTTCAAGTTATTGCCTTGTTTTCCTTTTGTGGCTGCTTGAGTTGAAGACAAGGAGCTCACTAATTTGTTTATGTTGTCAGATTCATCATTATCTTGGGCGAACACCTTGTAAACTTCATTCTTAGTCTGGTCATAAGTACTGTCGGAAGAACTCATTAACCCAAAGCCACTGTTGTTGAATGCCGGGTTGCTTCTTGTAGATCCCATTTGGGCTGCTTTTTGCAAGAGTGCAGTGGCTGACATGGGACTTTGAGCCTGGCTTTGTTGGAGACCATTGTTGGAATACAAAGAGGTTATTGATTCGGACAAATCTCCCTTGTTCTCTTCTTCCTGTTTTGGTCGAAATGCAGACATGTTGAGGTTGCTGCTCAGCCATTGTGTTTGTGTCTGCGACAAGGAGCCAAACATGTTGAGTGGTGCCATTGCCAAGTCAGGAAAGGTCGTGGATTTTGGTGCTAAGAAAGCGTTTGCAGTGTTGGGGACAACACCAAATGGGTTAACGTGAGAATTAGCCTGGTCGATCCATAGCTGTACCGATGAAAACTGGTGCATATCATTTGTAAAAGCTGCTGCTGGGTTCACAGTCGATGAAACCGAAGTGAATCTCGCACTTTCTTCAGCTAAAGCATCGCAGAAAGCTCTATGAGTGATGAAACTATCTTTCCTGGCAGCCATTTTGGGTCAGAACCTCATTAAATTCAAGGATTTAAGCATTTAATTCTTCAACAAACATAAACTATATATATACCTACCTGGAAAAGAGAGTTCCACAGTCACATCTATACTCCCGAGTGCCACAAATCTTACTATGAGCTTTCCAATCCGACTGAACCGCGTATTTTTTCGAACATTTCTCGCACTTCCATTTCTTCTCGCCGTGTTTCCGGCTGAAGTGCTTCTTTATTCCGGTGAGGTCTCCTAGAGCTCTCGCCGGGTCGTGGTGAACGCAGGTCTTTTCAGGGCAGATGTAAACTTTTTTTCTGACTTCTTTGTTGGTTCTTTGCTTCAGCTTCCATGGCAGATTGTGACCTCTCCTATGGAGTTGTAAGTTCTGGTCCCTTTGAAAACCCTTGTTGCAGATTTCACACAGGAATCTGTTGGTCGCCATGAGAGATTTAGGTGACAAAGCGATAACTTCTGCATCTGGATCTGCTTAAGTTGAACAAAAAAAAACCCATAAAAAAACACTTTTAAAAAGAACAAAATAATGAGATTATAGTATACCAACTTGCCTGGTGTTCCAGGAAAATTTCTCCTCTTCTTCACTGGATTAGGGTTAGGGTTTGGGTTTGGTTGTTGTTGAGCTAACCCTTTGATAGTTGAAGGAACTGAGAGGCCATCTTGAGACATCATTTCTGATATACTTTGATGGATTCAACTAATCAAAGCAGCTTCAGGGAAACCCTTAACTACTGAAAATTCAAAACTTAAAGATTTACTTTTACTACAAAACAAAAGCTTTGCTACAAAGTAGAACAAAACTCAACAGATCTATATCTTTGAGAAAAAAAAATATCTGAAAAGAAGAGAAAGATTGGTTTTTGAACGTTTTGTAACTGAGTGAAAAACGTTATATATATATGGGTGGGGGGGGAGGGGGGGTTGTTCAACTTTGCCTTAAAATTAACCCAAGGAAAATACCAAAAAGGAAGGTAGATGGAGGGAATATTGCCTTCCTCCTTTCTTTTTCCTTTTTCTTATATTCTTATCTTACATAGGGTTCTTGCTTTTCAAAAGTGTTTTTTTTGTTTTTTAAGGCCTTGTTGTTTTGACTAATTCGGATCGATCCGTGTCGTACACTTATTTTCAGCGGAGATTTTCTGCACACATAAGGCTTCGAACACGAGACCTACTTATAAGTGACACCAAACTGCTTATCACTCAGACCACCCGTTGGTTGCTTTTCAAAAGTGTTTTTTATAACTAAAAAATAATTTAAATTAAAAGTAATACAGAACAAATAACTTTAAATTAAAAATAATACAAAACAAATAACTTTATGGACTAAAATTATTTTTCAACTAAGATTGAAAAATACTTTTCAAAAGATAAATTTTCTAGCTTTCAAAAAACTGGCCCCAAGTATATATCATAGACTCAACATGACCACTTTTATATATAATACTAGTATTATTGTTTAGGGTAAACTACCTATTTGGTACCCGTCTATTCTCGTGTTTCTGTTTTTGTCATCTAACTATTTTTTTGATAAAATAATATCTAATGTTAGGTTTTATTTTTAGTTTGGTACCCGACATAAAAACTTAATGACAAAATTTACGTGACATTTTTATTTTTTTATTTTCTCTCTACTCATAAAAAGCCACATCGGATTTTATGTTAATCTTTAATGGTAGGGTACCAAATCTGAAACAAAATCTAACGTTAGGTATGCCAAAAGAAATAGTGGAGTGACCAAAACAGAAACACATGAATAGTTAGGGTATCAAAAAGTAAGATCATGAGTTTAAATCTTGACATTATAAGTGGAGAAAATCAAGTTGAAATGGTCGCTCTCATAAAAAATTTCTATATTATTCGATTCGGATTATCCTATCAACAAGTTAAATGTAGATAATTATAAAAATTAATTTATAATTATGAAAGGATCGAAGAATGGAGGGGGGTTGGGGGTGAAAGAAAAGGAGGTAGCCTTTCCAGCCAGCCAGGTTGATTGAAGAGGTAAAAATGATTATGCTATAATTGAAGCAACAAACCATGAAAAAGATGCAAGAGCCAAAAGAAAAGTTGAAACTGAAAAGAAAAGATTTGAGAGAGGGGGGTGCCGCCCGTGAGAGGTGAGTGGGCAGTGGTGGGGACAAAGTGACCCACACACAACGCAAAATGGAGGAGAAAAGCCACATAGTTACAAAAGACAAGAGATGACGCCCATCGCTTCACTTGTTCACCACCACTTCCCTCTCTCTCCTCTTTCATACTTCTCTCATTTCTTGCCTTTGCCTTTGGCTGTCCATTTATCAAAGAATTAACTCATACTAATGTGAAATGGTATTATTTATCTTAAGTGATTTGAGTTTAAACTGTAGGTGTGTGTGCTTTTTCAAATGAGCTAAGAATAAATAACATATACTACTATGTAATCATATTTAGTGGCGAAGTAACATAGGGGCTGACAGAGGCTAACCCTCGTGCCCACCCTTATGGTCTATTTTACTTCAATGTTATAAAATAGTTTTTACCTTAGTGGTAAAATATATAAGTGAAAGTGAACTTGAAGTCTAACAGATCAAATCCTACTATTTCAGCCTCGTTAACTTTTAGTTCCTGACTCTGTCCATAATCACACAAAAATATTAAAAAAATTATTAATTTGAATTTATTTTAACATATATTAACATCTGATCCGAAGATTTGAGAGTTACTGAGAGCAATTTGTTCATATATTATTTTATATAGGCATAAAGCCAAAAATTGTCCCTAACGTTTGACTGAATTGTCATTTTGTCCCTTATTTTTTTGAAACAATTTTGCCCTCAATGTTTCATTTTGGGTCAAAATGGTCCCTCCATGATGATGAAAAAGTTAGTCAACCAACAAGAAATGGCTTGAAATGAAATGACAAATCTACATGGCAGTGCACGTCGCGATAGTAATGTCATATAGACAAATATGCTGACTTTATAGAATGAAACATCAATTAAAAATAATTTTATAAAATTGTATAAAATATAAAATATATTTTTCTTCTGACGTGTCATTCTGCCAAGTCATTTCAAGTTGTTTATCGTCAGTTGACTAACAGTTTTCATCCGCGGAGGGGCCGTTTTGACCCAAAATAAAACGTTGAAGGCTAAATTGCTTCAAAAAAGAATAAGGGCTTAAGTGACAATTCAGTCAAATGTTAGGGGCATTTTTTAGCATTATGCCTTGTATATATGAGTGAAATTTTTTGATTAAATAGAGAGGTTTTATATTCTCATACCGAAATTCGAACCCATACAAGATGGGGTAACATGAGCGCCCTTGACCACTTGGCTAATTAATGTATCTCTATATATGGGTAAAATTTTGATACACAGACTGTATAAAAATTATTTTACACAATTCTGCATATTTACACTATAAAACTTAAATCCTAATTTTCTAACTCTAAACTCAAAAAACTAAATCCTAAACTCTAATCACTATACCCTAAATTCTAAACATTAACCATAAATTCTAGACCCTAATACCTAAAAGCTTAAACTTTAAACCTAAAGTTAAAGGCTCTAGTTTACAGTATCAAAGTTTTTCCTTTATATATTTGTATAATTGATTGATATAGTTTTTACCTTAGTGGTAAAATATATAAGTGAAAGTGAACTTGAAGTCTAACAGATCAAATCCTACTATTTCAGCCTCGTTAACTTTTAGTTCCTGACTCTGTCCATAATCACACAAAAATATTTAAAAAATTATTAATTTGAATTTATTTCAACATATATTAACATCTGATCCGAAGATTTGAGAGTTAGTGATAGCAATTTGTTCATATATTATTTTATATAGGCATAAAGCCAAAAAATGTCCCTAACGTTTGACTGAATTGTCATTTTGTCCCTTATTTTTTTGAAAAAATTTAGCCCTCAATGTTTCATTTTGGGTCAAAATGGCCCATCCGCGGATGAAAACTGTTAGTCAACCAACAGTAAATGGCTTGAAATGAAATGACAAATCTACATGGCAGTGCACGTCGCGATAGTAATGTCATATAGACAAATATGCTGACTTTATAGAATGAAACATCAATTAAAAATAATTTTATAAAATTGTATAAAATATAAAATATATTTTTCTTCTGACGTGTCATTCTGCCAAGTCATTTCAAGTTGTTTATCGTCAGTTGACTAACAGTTTTCATCCGCGGGGGGGGCTGTTTTGACCCAAAATGAAACGTTGAAGGCTAAATTGCTTCAAAAAAGAATAAGGGCTTAAGTGACAATTCAGTCAAATGTTAGGGGCATTTTTTAGCATTATGCCTTGTATATATGAGTGAATTTTTTTGATTAAATAGAGAGGTTTTATATTGTCATACCGGAATTCGAACCCATACAAGATGGGGTAACATGAGCGCCCTTGACCACTTGGCTAATTAATGTATCTCTATATATGGGTAAAAGTTTGATACACAGACTGTATAAAATTTATTTTACACAATTCTGCATATTTACACTATAAAACTTAAATCCTAATTTTCTAACTCTAAACTCAAAAAACTAAATCATAAACTCTAATCACTATACCCTAAATTCTAAACATTAACCATAAATTCTAGACCCTAATACCTAAAAGCTTAAACCTTAAACCTAAAGTTAAAGGCTCTAGTTTACAGTATCAAAGTTTTTCCTTTATATATTTGTATAATTGATTGATATAGTTTTTACCTTAGTGGTAAAATATATAAATGAAAGTGAACGTGAAGTCTAACAGATCAAATCCTACTATTTCAGCCTCGTTAATTTTTAGTTCCTGAATATGTCCGTAATCACACAAAAATATTAAAAAAATTATTAATTTGAATTTATTTCAACATATATTAACATCTGATCCGAAGATTTGAGAGTTACTGATAGCAATTTGTTCATATATTATTTTATATAGGCATAAAGCCAAAAAATGTCCCTAACGTTTGACTGAATTGTCATTTTGTCCCTTATTTTTTTGAAACAATTTAGCCCTCAATGTTTCACTTTGTGTCAAAATGGCCCCTCCGCGGATGAAAACTGTTAGTCAACCAGCAGTAAATGGCTTGAAATGAAATGACAAATCTACACGGCAGTGCACGCCGCGATAGTAATGTCATATAGACAAATATGCTGACTTTATAGAATGAAACATCAATTAAAAATAATTTTATAAAATTGTATAAAATATAAAATATATTTTTCTTCTGACGTGTCATTCTGCCAAGTCATTTCAAGTTGTTTATCGTCAGTTGACTAACAGTTTTCATCCGCGGAGGGGCCGTTTTGACCCAAAATGAAACGTTGAAGGCTAAATTGCTTCAAAAAAGAATAAGGGCTTAAGTGACAATTCAGTCAAATGTTAGGGGCATTTTTTAGCATTATGCCTTGTATATATGAGTGAAATTTTTTTGATTAAATAGAGAGGTTTTATATTCTCATACCGGAATTCGAACCCATACAAGATAGGGTAACATGAGCGCCCTTGACCACTTGGCCAATTAATGTATTTCTATATATGGGTAAAATTTTGATACACAGACTGTATAAAATTTATTTTACACAATTCTACATATTTACACTATAAAACTTAAATCCTAATTTTCTAACTCTAAACTCAAAAATCTAAATCCTAAACTCTAATCACTATACCCTAAATTCTAAATATTAACCATAAATTCTAGACCCTAATACCTAAAAGCTTAAACTTTAAACCTAAAGTTAAAGGCTCTAGTTTACAGTATCAAAGTTTTTCCTTTATATATTTGCATAATTGATTGATATAGTTTTTACCTTAGTGGTAAAATAAATAAGTGCAAGTGAACTTGAAGTCTAACAGATCAAATCCTACTATTTCAGCCTCTTTAACTTTTAGTTCCTGACTCTGTCCGTAATCACACAAAAATATTAAAAAATATTATTAATTTGAATTTATTTCAACATATATTAACATCTGATCCGAAGATTTGAGAGTTACTGATAGCAATTTGTTCATATATTATTTTATATAGGCATAAAGCCAAAAAATGTCCCTAACATTTGACTGAATTGTCATTTTGTCCCTTATTTTTTTGAAACAATTTAGCCCTCAATGTTTCACTTTGGGTCAAAATGGCCCCTCCGCGGATGAAAACTGTTAGTCAACCAGCAGTAAATGGCTTGAAATGAAATGACAAATCTACACGGCAGTGCACGCCGCGATAGTAATGTCTTATAGACAAATATGCTGACTTTATAGAATGAAACATCAATTAAAAATAATTTTATAAAATTGTATAAAATATAAAATATATTTTTCTTCTGACGTGTCATTCTGCCAAGTCATTTCAAGTTGTTTATCGTTAGTTGACTAACGGTTTTCATCCGCGGAGGGGCCGTTTTGACCCAAAATGAAACGTTGAAGGCTAAACTGCTTCAAAAAAGAATAAGGGCTTAAGTGACAATTCAGTCAAATGTTAGGGGCATTTTTTAGCATTATGCCTTGTATATATGAGTGAAATTTTTTGATTAAATAGGGAGGTTTTATATTCTCATACCGGAATTCGAACCCATACAAGATGGGGTAACATGAGCGCCCTTGACCACTTGGCCAATTAATGTATCTCTATATATGGGTAAAATTTTGATACACAGACTGTATAAAATTTATTTTACACAATTCTGCATATTTACACTATAAAACTTAAATCCTAATTTTCTAACTCTAAACTCAAAAAACTAAATCCTAAACTAATTACTATACCCTAAATTCTAAATATTAACCATAAATTCTAGACCCTAATACCTAAAAGCTTAAACTTTAAACCTAAAGTTAAAGGCTCTAGTTTACAGTATCAAAGTTTTTCCTTTATATATCTGTATAATTGATTGATATAGTTTTTACCTTAGTGGTAAAATATATAAGTGAAAGTGAACTTGAAGTCTAACAGATCAAATCCTACTATTTCAGCCTCTTTAACTTTTAGTTCATGACTCTGTCCATAATCACACAAAAATATTAAAAAAATTATTAATTTGAATTTATTTCAACATATATTAACATCTGATCCGAAGATTTGAGAGTTACTGATAGCAATTTGTTCATATATTATTTTATATAGGCATAAAGCCAAAAAATGTCCCTAACGTTTGACTGAATTGTCATTTTGTCCCTTATTTTTTTGAAACAATTTAGCCCTCAATGTTTCATTTTGGGTCAAAATGGCCCCTCCGCGGATGAAAACTGTTAGTCATCCAGCAGTAAATGGCTTGAAATGAAATGACAAATCTACATGGCAGTGCACGTCGCGATAGTAATGTCATATAGACAAATATGCTGACTTTATAGAATGAAACATCAATTAAAAATAATTTTATAAAATTGTATAAAATATAAAATATATTTTTCTTCTGACGTGTCATTCTGCCAAGTCATTTCAAGTTGTTTATCGTCAATTGACTAACAATTTTCATCCGCGGAGGGGCTGTTTTGACCCAAAATGAAACGTTGAAGGCTAAATTGCTTCAAAAAAGAATAAGGGCTTAAGTGACAATTAAGTCAAATGTTAGGGGCCTTTTTTAGCATTATGCCTTGTATATATGAGTGAATTTTTTTGATTAAATAGAGAGGTTTTATATTCTCATACCGGAATTCAAACCCATACAATATGGGGTAACATGAGCGCCCTTGACCACTTGGCCAATTAATGTATCTCTATATATGGGTAAAATTTTGATACACAGACTGTATAAAATTTATTTTACACAATTCTGCATATTTACACTATAAAACTTAAATCTTAATTTTCGAACTCTAAACTCAAAAAACTAAATCCTAAACTCTAATCACTATACCCTAAATTCTAAACATTAACCATAAATTCTATACCCTAATACCTAAAAGCTTAAACTTTAAACCTAAAGTTAAAGGCTCTAGTTTACAGTATCAAAGTTTTTCCTTTATATATTTGTATAATTGATTTATATAGTTTTTGTTCAACTGTAAAATGAGTGGCCATAGTGAAAATGGGATGGTTTTCTCTCCAAATGATTTGAAGAGTTTTTCCAGTAAAATATTCATGAGTGATTTTAAAATTGAATGTTCAAAAAATAGAAAGATACTACCATAAAATCAAATTAAAAATGTTAAAAATAAAATGTCTCAACTGTTTAAGAAAACGACCGTAGACGTGTAAATTTGCACATGAGGAGCTCAAAATTAAGGCAGAAAGTATCCTAAGATTTCGGCTTTACCATTAAGCCGATACCTCATTAGTTTCGTCAAGTATTGTTTTTTTCAACATTTTGGTGAGCACATGATCGTATCTATTATTTATTTTTAACTCTTAAAAAAATATGCACACACACCGTTTAAATAAACTGTTCTAACTCGAGTCTCTTAGAAGTACCAATACTCTCTTTTCTACTGAAACCACTCAACGAATTCATCAATTATTTTCTAAATTCTCGTTAAGTCGATTAATTTAATTTTTAAGGAAATACATCTCAAAATTCAAACTTTTGATGTCCTTCCTACCTTTTTAAAGAAAACACAGCTTTTCTTTATCAATTTCACGAACTCGTCTATTTCCTAGAAGGAGAATAAAAGACCCTAATAATTGAAAATTTTAGAAAAAAAAAAGGTCCCAAAAAACCTCAAAGAAATGTGATATATATGTTTGGTAGATTTAAGGTCTGGTACTGCAGCTACAGAATGGAGGGGAGAATTACACTGTACATATAAACTGGACAAAAACATTACTATTGGTTGCTTTAAAGAAGAAGCTTCCTCTGCGTGCAAAAGTAGGGCTTTGAACACCATTGTTTTCACACATGGAGGTAGAATTCAAAATTTGAAAACAATACTCGTTTGTTTTTTATTCACATTTATATAAATAATGTAACATGATGTACTGTATAGGAATAGGAAGATACATGTGAAATATCTGGTTGCTTTTTACGAAGCTTCCCCAGGGGACAATGTCCGTAGGATCATGAAACCAAAATTTTCAGATGTAAAATGGACATATGAAGCAGCACTGCACTTTGAAGTGGCCGCTAATTAATTGCTAATGACCGTAATAATTAATTAAGGCTCTCCAAAGGTCGTAGCCTGATTTCAATATGATTGGATTTTTACTCCGCGGCGCTTCTGTTGCACTGCACCTTAACTCAAGGCTAATTTGCGATGAGTTTTATTTTAAAATATTATTTTGATTACTCTAAAAAATTATACAATTATTCAAAAAAAGCTACACAATTAGTAATAATTTGGGTTACAGCCCAGAATGTTATATTGTAGCGGTTTTAACCTAAAACGTTAATTGCCTACTCAAAAAGTTACACAATTGGTAATAATTTCAGTTATAACAGAGAATGTTACGTGAGTAGCTTTTTAGGTTGCAAACCAGAATAGTTTTGCAATCTACATAATTTGTTATAGAAAACATAACATTTTCAATTTCAGCCTAAAATATTACCCAATTTAACCTAAAATGTCACGCACTTGGTAAGTTTTTTAGTTATAACCGATTTTAGCATTTTTAGCCTTATATTAACCAATTGTATTTTAGACCCCCCTTCACTGAGAATTAATATTTATTGATAAAATATTTTTTAATGAAGAAGGGATTATTACCATGTGCCTCATTAAAAATGTAACCCCTTAGCTCGGCCTAGCCGAAACCAAAATAAAAAGATCACATTAGGTTTGCCGAAGCAAACCCGAGCTAATAACCTAAACTGGGTCCATTTTTTTCCTTTTAATCTTATCTAAATGCATCGATATTAATTCCTATGGTGAACATACTTCAACAAAAATGTTACATTGCAATCAGATTTCAAAATATGATTCAATTGCTCAAACGCGCACAATGGGGACTAAAACATAATTTCCACAAATTATAGGGACTTAATTAAAATCAAGTTTACCAATCCTTCATTAGTCCAATTTCATGCTCACATGTTAAAATCCAGCTCAAAACAATCATCCGAATTCATTCAATTACATACATAACATTCAGGGACCAATTTGTATAATCTCCAAACTTCAACAGACTATCATGCACAAAAACAACAGGGGGTACTGATACGGGCAAGCCTGTACCGATATGGCTCAATGACCTTAAGCTTCTCATATCGATACACGTTTTACCGTATCGATACGGTATGTTGGCCCACCCGTATCGCTACGGTCTTAACCTCGTACCTCCCCCTTGTGATTTCTCAAAATCTAGAGTTCTAGTGACCAATTTGTGTACCAATACGGTACCCGCTTATTGGTACGTCTCTTTAAAAATGAAGGCGTCGTACCACTACTCAAACTTGTGCACCGATCCTGATGCATAAAACTCCAGGGGTGTACCGATACTCGGCTAACCGTAATGGTACCCCTTTGCATTTTACACTTAAAACGGAGTCATTTTAGACCCTGCGTACCAATCCCTAGGTACTCGTACCGGTACGCGAAGGACTGCAATGACCTCTAGGTCCAACATATGACTCTAAATACTAGACTAATAACTATTGTTATAGGCAAACTCCACCAACGGTAGTTGTTTCTCCCACGTTCCTTGAAAATCAATGATGCAAGATCATAACATATCTTCCAACACTTGGATAATGCCTTCAAATTGACCATCCGTTTGAGGATGATACGAAGTACTAAAATTCAACCGCGTACCCAAAGCCCTACGTAAAAACTCCCAAAACCTCGTTGTAAAGCATGGATCCCTATCCAATACTATAGACTTAGACACCCCATGCAACCTTACAATCTCAGCAACATACAACTCCGCCAGCTTATCCAAAGTATACATCGTATGCACAGTCAGAAAATGTGCACACTTCATAAACCTATCCACAATCACCCATATAAAATTCTTCTTTGATGGTGTCAAAGGCAAACCAGTCACAAAATTCGTGGTAATTCTCTCCCACTTTTATTCTGAAATCCTCAACGGTTCCAACAACCCAGAAGGAAACTGATGATCAACCTTAACACGCTAACATACCATACAATGAGCAACAAAATCTGCTACATCCTTCTTTAAACCAACCCAAAAATATTCATTCTTCAAATCCTGATACATCTTTGTACTTCCTGGATGCATAGCTAAAGGACTCGAATGTGCTTCATTCAAGATAGTTTGCCTTAACTCCTCATATTTTGGCACAACCACTCGACCCTTGAAACACAAAACACCCTCATCATTAAAACAAAAAATTCATCTAATTACCGTCCATAATATCCTTAACATGCAGTACCAATGAATCACCATATGGTTGTTTCTCCTTGATCAACTGTAACAATGACGGTTTCACTTGCAACTCAGCCAATAAACTACCCTATCGAGTCACACTCAACCGAGCAAACATTGCCCTTAACTCCACTGCAACCTTTCTACTCAAGGCGTCGGTTATAACTTTAGCCTTACGCGGATGATAATCTATTGTCAAATCGTAATCCTTGAGCAACTCCAACCTTCTCTGTCAAGATTCGTGGTAAACCAGTCACAAAATTTGTGGTAATTCTCTCCCACTTTTATTTCAAAATCCTCAACGGTTGCAACAACCCAGAAGAAAACTGATGATCAACCTTAACACGCTGACATACCATACAACGAGCAACAAAATCTGCTACATCCTTCTTTAAACCAACCCAAAAATATTTCTTCTTCAAATACCAATACATCTTTGTACTTCCCGGATACATAGCAAAAGGATTCAAATATGCTTCAGTCAAGATAGTATGCCTTAACTCCTCATATTTTGGCACAACCACTCGACCCTTGAAACGCAAAACACCCTCATCATTAAAACAAAAAATTCATCTGATTACTGTCCATAATATCCTTAACATGCAGTACCAATGAATCACCATACGTTTGTTTCTCCTTGATCAACTGTAACAATGACGGTTTTACTTGCAACTCAGCCAACAAACCACCCTCTCGAGTTACACTCAACCGAGCAAACATTGCCCTCAACTCCACCGCAACCTTTCTACTCAAGGCGCCAGCTATAACATTATCCTTACCCGAATGATAATCTATTGTCAAATCATAATCCTTGAGCAACTTCAACCTTCTCTGTTGCCTAAGATTTAACTCCTTTTACAACATCAGATATTTCAAAATCTTGTGATTTATGTACACAATACACTTCTCACTATACAAATAATGCCTCCAAATCTTTAACACAAACACCACCGCGGTAAGCTCTATATCATATATAGAATAGTTGCGCTCGTGTACCTTTAACTACCTAGATGCATAAGCCACAACTTTACCCTCTTGCATCAACACACACTCCAAACCAACATAGGATGCATCGCTATAAACTACAAACCCTTTCCTCAGCTCAGGCTGAATCAAGATCGTAGCTTGATCCAAAGCTTCCTTCAACTTATCAAAAGCTTGTTGTCTAACCTTCGTCCACTCAAAACTTATATCCTTTTGCAACAACTTATTCAAAGGAGCAGCAACCTTCGAGAAACCATCCATGAAGTGATGATAATACCCTGCTAACCCCAAGAAACTACAAACCTCTATCACCGACTTAGATTGTTTCCAATTCACAATCATCTCAATCTTCTGCAGATCCACACAGATACCTTCTGATAAAACAACATGACCAAGAAATACTACTTCCTTAATCCAAAACTTACACTTGCACAGTTTAGTATAGAGCTTATTATCAACCAAAATTTGTAACAAAATTCGTAGGTGTCGATCGTGATCCTCTTCAGTACGAGAGTACAGGAGAATGTCATCAATGAACACTACCACGAATTGATCCAAGAATTCATGAAATACTCGATTCATCATGTCCATAAAAGCTGCGGGTGCATTAGTCAACCCGAACAACATCTCTAAGAACTCATAATGCTCGTAACACGTACGAAAAGCTATCTTTGGCACGTCTTTATCTTTCACCTTCAACTGATAATACCCAGATCTCATATCAATCTTGGAAAACACCGTAGCACCCTCAAACTAATCAAATATATCATCAATCCTTGGCAAATGGTACTTGTTCTTAATCGTCAACTTGTTCAGTTGCCGATAATTAATGCACATTCTCATTGTGTCCTCCTTTTTCTTCGCCAACAACACTGGTGCTCCCCACGGTAACATACTAGGTTAGATGAAACCACAATCCAGCAACTCCTAAAGCTGTGTCTTCAACTCCTTCGGTGCCATGCGATACGATTCAATTGACACCGAAGTTGTATCTGCATACGTCTCAATATAGAACTCTACCTCCCAATCTAGTGGCAATGCAGGAAACTTCTTCAAAAATACCCCTGGAAAATCACAAATGGTGCGGATATTCTGGACTCGCGCCTCCTTTATATTTGGGTTCATATAAGCCAGATATGTTTGACCCCAAGCTCCAACAACTTCTGCGCTTCTAAAGCTGAAACTATATTGGACAAAAAATTAACATTCTCGCCCACAACCACCACTTCATAATTCTCAGCAAGTTTCAATGAAACTCATTTGGTCTCAAAATCGACTACAGCCTTATGCTCGGTCAACCAATCTATCCCTAATATTACATCAAAACCATGAAATGATAACTCCATCAAATTATCCGTAAACACGTGACCATGAACCATCAAAGGATATCTTTTAAACAACCTCCTAGAGATTACCGTCTCACCAAAAGATCTAGTTACTCGCATGCTCATATCTAACACTTCTACAGGCATATCAAGCAAACGTGCATGTTGGCGCAAGAAGTATGAATGTGTAGAACCAGAATCTATCAAAGAGAGTAATGATATGGACTGCAAAGTAACTGCACATACAATCATATTTGTGTTATTCTTTCCCACACAATACGCGTAGATTCTCACCAGTCCACCAACTTTAGGTTGAACTGCCACGGTATGAGCAACTGCTCTCTACCCTTTCTCCCTACGCTAAAAATTACGTCGACCGTACCTACGTCTTTTTTACGGTACAACGGCAGGCACAAGATCCTGTCCATCCCTAGAAAACTACGGACAATCACACCTAATGTGATCTTGAAAACCATAGTTCCAGCATGTACCAAGGGTACCCCAACGCTCCTCTGAATGTCACCTACCACATCGCCTACCACATCGCCTACACTCAAATGCTCAAACATAGGTGCTCTGACTGTACTGTCCACGCCCAACACTACTCCCACCACGTCTCTAATTAGGGCAATACATCATATCTCGATAATTTTTATACCGATCTTTGCCAACGTCTGACTCGATAATCCTCTTTCCAGCAGAAGAACTCCCTAATCGAGATGATAATCCCAGACTCTCCTCTATATCCTTAGCTCAAGAAACAAAGACATCAAACTTCGTGTAATTTGTAGCCAGCATATAAGTCTTCACTTCTTTAACCAGCCCCTATCCAAAACGATCAAATCACTGACGCTCATCAAGAACCAGCACAAGTGCATACTGGCTCAACCGAACAAATTGAACCCCATATTCCGACAAGGTCATGCTACCCTGGACCAACGCCATGAACTCTTGCTTTTGTCATCCTGGTATTGAAAACACAGATACTTCTTTCAGAAAATAGTACAAATGAACTCCCACATCATATCTGTAGGTACCATACCCGCGATAAAAGTCATCCACCAGCTATAAGCATCTTTTTGAAGCAAATATACTATACAACCCAACTTATAAACATTCGTACACTCTATCTGTCAAATAATTCTTTCGGTACTAGTGAACCACTCTTTATCTGCCTCTAGAGCTAAACCCCTAAGCTCGGTACCTCTTAAACTACGCAAACACTCCAATGGAAGTCCCGCATTAACAACTGTTGTAGGTACTGGTGCAGGTACTTACACTCTAGCCATAGATGCCTAAAACGCTCTAGTCATCGCCTGGATCAACGGTGTCATATCCCCAAAAATTGGTCCTTGCGGTGCCTGAGGCACACCACCCTCGACACCAGCACCAATAAGACGGTGGAGGAGGAGGTAACTCATCGTTATGCCCATCCACAACACTACATATATAAGCTTTCGTCTCTTGTGTCGGTCTCATTTCTCAAAAATATGATACTAAAGCATGATAATGCAACAAAACAAAACAATTATGCCAGCTTGAATCAAGAATCCAAGTTGCTCATGTTTCAAAAAGAATCATTTTACACTTGTAGTAATAAGGCAACGTGTCCCTAAGCTTTTACCCCAACATAGCAAATTTCAAACATAAACACACAAAATCATACACTATGCATGCTATACAACAAAATCATACAACAAAAATACACCAAACAACCATAACCTACCTCCCAACAATCAAACTTGGCTCTGATATCACCAAATGTAACCCTCTTGACCCGCCTAGACGTCAAACTAAATTGAGCGAGCTACATTAGGTTTGCCGAGACAAATTCGAACGAATTGCTTAGAAAACGGTCCATTTTTTCATTTTATCTTATCTAAATGCATAATTAAGTCCTAAGGTAATCATGCTGGCAAATTTACAATTAAACTGGTGTCGAATTGACAATCGATTGGTCAAGATTACACTTTAGGGACTAAATTTTAATTTAAAAATCTATAAGAACTTACTTAAATTCAAAGTTGCAAAACTTCAATTAATTAGGTTTCATGCATTCCGGTTAAATCTCAACTTAAAATAATCATCCAAACTCATTTAATTGCATGATCAAGAAACATGGACTAAACTGTAAAGATTTAGACTTTAGAAATCATATTACCAGAATTAACTAACTGGGTACTGGTACGCTACATGCTTGTATCGTTATGGGTACATTTTATAAAGGGTATCGATGCGGTCCTCAAGCGTACCGATACGGTTGTTCGATATCAAATACATAGGATTCCAGTAGCCAAAGGGCATACCGATACAGTTTTTCGTATACCGACACCAGTTATAATTTTCATCTATGCGTATCGATACAACTACAAGGCGTACCGATACACCTGTGCAATTTTGCATAGATTTGAGCTGAGATAGGCCTCGCGTACCGATCTTTGAGGACCCGTATTGGTACGGACTGGCCTGTAATAACCTCTTGGTTGAACATATGACACTTTGACTCAATCTAACATACTCCAAACATCTTACAAACATCATAAAATATTCCAATCAACATTTTCACGATCATATAGTCATGGTAGAAGATCATTCATATCAAAGCAAAACCAAACAAAGGTCATATAGGTATGATATCTACCCAAGCATGCAAATCATATCCCAACCCCTCAAAGAAAGACTTACAACCTCATAGAAGTCAAAAACATCAAATGAAACTTTTCCAAAACAGGGAGTAACCAAAACAACCCTCTCAATTACAACTTGGTCACATTGCCTCTTATTACTACATAGTATTTATAAAACCATACTTGAAATTGCTTCGCCATTGGATAGGCCCATACTTGCTCGCTGTCCAAATATGCTTACTTCTCTGCATTGATAAGAAATGAGACCGTAAGCTTACAAGCTTAGTGAGTGAATCTAAAAAACAGTCATTAATGCATTTAAAACCATTTTGTTTCCAAATAAGTGTTAAAGCTCATGCCAAAACATCTCATACTTCTATAGTCTTTACAAATATGCATTTTTAAACAATTGCAACACATGTATCATGTATTTCTAGCATAAACCTCAATTTAAGCTTTCTCATGCTAAAACCTCAAAACAACAAGCTTAAAGAGCATCACATGTATAAACCATATTATACAAAACATAATCCATTTCTCATGATACATTATATCATATATTGGCATTCAAATGACCCAAAAACTATTTCAATCTTTATATAAAAAAATCGGATACAAGGATTTCCCAAGTGGTTCCTTCGACCATTTCACATACATCCTCGAGTCGGAGCATGGTACTACTACCCCTCAATGGTTATGATATATAAATCCACCAGCATGAGAATTGGCACACTCTTGACCCCTCGACTCTGCGATTCTCATGTTGGATCATGGCACACTCTTGACCCCTCGACACACATGAGGTGACTTATTATAGTGCATTTTAAACCTTATGGCTATCCAACTATATCCGATAACTTTTAATCATAGCCACTTGCCAATATACTATATAAAACCACATTACCTCACTGTTTAACATATGCATCAAACCAAACCAATTTCCAATACATTAAATCATGTATTCCAGTATTCTCAAAACTCTTTCCATAAACCATTTGACATACTCAATAATCATCACATATGATCATTTGCAACATCTTTCATTTCTAAAACATGCATATAATAGTAAGTAATCAAAACCATAAACATGTGTATGAGATTGTATTTTGTAAAACCAAAAATGAGATCGAGAACGTCCAATACTTACTTTTGAGCTTAGACAAGTGTTTCAAACTTAACCTAAACTCCCAAAAATCATCTTTAAACCTTTATAAAGCAGTAAACAACATTTCTACTCACCGAAAACACAACTTTCCACTAGTTGATACGAAAACAAGCTTCCGAAGCCTCCGAGACCTCTCCAAAGGATGAAGGATCCATCTCCCCTATTTTACCCACACAAAAATAGAGGATTAATGTATTTCCATGCATCTCTAAACACAGCAACACATCAACTCAACTTCGCATCACTAAAAACAATCAAACACTAACCTTAAAACATCTGAAATCATCACCAAACTCAACCTAAACAAAGCTCAGGCAAAACCTAACCATTTTAACATCTTAACATCATCAATTAACATAAAAAAACAATATAACAACCTTATATCTCCAGCAACCTTCCAACATCAAGATCACCTCAAAATCTAACTGCTTACAACCTAGAAAATTAACAATTCACTTAGTTTTTAGGATTCCTTTTGTTAATCTCTTCTCGTAACATTAAAACATATCATATAAATGATCTAAATCAATTAGAATCAACACAAAACCATATCCATATCAAGATTCATCAAATTTCTTATCAAAACTCAATTAAAACCTTAAAATCATAATTTATTCACAAACACATAACAAAAATCTGTTGTAAAGGATTAAGAATTTGGGAATTTCAGTCAAGAACCTTTAATTAGAGGAGATAAACAAAAATCACCTCTAATTGCTGATTTCCACTTAATTGGCAAGATTTGAGTGAAATCTTCAAGAAAGCAAATATGATTTGGTGTAGAAATCAAAAGGAAAACAAAAAGGAATGATTCCTGAGAATTTTGGAGTAAAATCGATAGTTTGGCTGCTGAGAAAGTGATTAGAGAAAAGTTGAGAGCAAAAGTAGTTACGTAAGAAATTGATTTTGGCTCATAAAAATATTTTTAATTAAATTTATTTTATCTTTATTTATTAACCTTTTAAAAACCATTTAAAAATAGCCTAAGTTAAGAGGAAAATCTGATTAAAAACTTTGGTAAATTATCTCCTTAAAGATTCTAATTTTTGACCCTTTTGCAATTTAGTCACCAAAACAGTTTTGAAAGCTTTACATATTAGTCACCAGACCAAAATGTCCCAAAATATGATTTTATTTATTTAAATTGAGTTTCCTAAAGCCCTTAGAATATTAATTTAACATTTTTTTGGTATTTTCCATATTTTATTTTAACAAAAAATAATTTATTGTAAATTAATTCCTGAAGCTAGCTCAAATTGCCTAATTCGGTTCTCTTAAACCATCTAATCGATCTAAGCTAACAGCTAGGCCCAAATTTAGGGCGTTACAGAATAGATAGTGACCGAAATGTATGAAAGAGAGAGATCTCCTATCATATGATCTGATGCTCCTAGGTCAACAATCCAAATTGAACCATTAGTTTGATCAGCTAAACCAGTAAAAATTGAACTACCTGGTCCAGTAATTTTTGCAAATCCTCAATTTGTTGTTTGTTAAAGCTAGGTCCAGTAATTTTTGTAGATGTCATATGAGTAGAGCTAGTAGTTTGTTGTTTCATTCTTTGAGATTTTCAATTTACTAGTTTACCATGAAGTTTCCAATAGTTTTCTTTTACATGACCAACCCTTCTACGATGGTCATACCATGCTTGCTGGTGGAATGAGTGATGAGAGCAGCACCTTCAGACTGGATAGTTTGTGACAGTATCACAACCCTTCTACTTTCTTCTCTTCTAGCCTTAGATAAGACCTCTCTAGAGAAAGAAGAAGCTTCGTAGCAATAATCCTCCTCTTTACTGCAAGATTACTCTTAAGACCATAAAGGAACTGAAACACTCTTCTTTGGGTTGTGATTTGCTTATATAATGTTGCATCAGTAGTAGATGACCATATATGATTTTCATATAAATTCAATTTTTGTCAGTACCTTACAATGGTGTTGTAGTACTGTGTAACGCTCATATCTTCTTGGCAAAGGCTATTGATCTTATTCCTAATCTCAAATAACTCAGCAACATTGTTTGAACTGGAATAGGTTTCTTTAGCAGCATCACATATTTCTCTTATTGTATCATAGAGAAGAAAATCAACACCAATATCAAGAGTCATAGAATTTATAAGCCAGGACATAATCATGTTGTTTTCTCGAAGCCATATGTGATATGTTGGATCAGTATTTACAGGAAGGAATTTCTGTTTTTCCCGAGATGTAATCTGCTTTGCCCCTGCCAGCAAGGTAAAGCTTCACAGTTTGAGACCACTAAAGGTAGTTGTGGCCATTTAATTTGTGAGAGGCTAATTGTGTAGTGGAGATATATGATGCAAAATTAAGGTTAGGGTTTTGAGCTACTCCAGAATTGGCTACTATAAAGGAAGATGCTTCAACCATGGTGATGGATTTTCGGATCGAGAGTCTAAAATGATACCATATTAATTAAATAGAAGTTTGAGGGTAAGAGTCTCAATGTGAGTACTCTGCTGAAAGTTGTGTTTCATTTAATAAAGAAAGAACATATTTATAGTTTACAAGAGAAAGCCTAAACTAAGGAAAAAATAATTACAAAAATTTAATTCATTATTTACAACAATTAACACGATATTATAAAGATAATTGCTAATTGATGACTGCTTGATATTAGGGAATTTACATCTCTAATTTTCTGCAATTATGATCCACATAACCATATGTCAAAAATAAGTTTCGACCACGTTCCACACCTTGTTTTTCTTGGATTTTAAAACAAATTTTATAGTCATCAATGTTTTAATCTATATGTATAAAAATTATATCTCACAATATGTTAGTTTTTTTTTTAAAAATAGTTTTCCATTTTTAAAAAAAACTAATACCTCATGCGACACAATCTCATTTTAAAATATTTCAGCAACTAATTTTAATGTTGATCCTAATCATATTTTTTCTTCATATCTTCCACCATCAGACATACAACTATCCACATGATCATTAATTTCAATCTCGACACCTCCCATGCGCAGCGACACCCTTTTTCAATCGGGTACTTTATCTTCTTCTCTTACCATTAATTGACATAATCTCATCACATCCTCTTCTCCATAATCAACCCCTACGACAATCATAAATACTACCATATCTTGAGTCATCACTTACAATCATTACCACCAACATCGACCTCTTCTATCATCTTGTAGTGTATTGAGAATATATTTGATGATAGAAAATGGGCTTCATAGAAAACATAAGTTGTTTTGTGAACGAGGTATAAAGATGGTATTTGTGATGGTGATTAATTTGATATTAACGAGGTTTGAAGCTGTTGAATTTTGATCGAGTGATCAGTGGAAAATTAGATTGTTTTTTCCATTGTTTTTAAAACCTCTTAATTTATATTGTAGTGGTATGGAATCTTCGTACACAAAGTCTAATCTGGCCCCACTATATGAAAATCTCGACTCTGCCACTGCTTAAGTGACTTCAATTCATAATTCATAGGGTTTAACTGTTTATTGTTTTTGAATAAGAGCTTAGTTAGTTTGTTTTTCATAATTTTCGAGGGCCTTTTCCAACATTTGAGTCATAAAAAACAAACTTTCTTAATTTTGATTTTAGATAATAAAAAACATAGAGTATCATATTATTCCCCGAAGACAATGTTTCAATAATGTTAATTTCATGTTCCCAATCCTTTTCCTTTTTTCCTCACAAAACCATAGTTTCTCCCAATAGATGTATTTAAATTCAAAATAATGAAATGCATTACAAGTAATTTGGATGCTTATGAGCATACTCTTATTAGGAGAGATCATATTCATATCGTATAAGATAAGAAAGCTATATTTAATAATTTCTTCGAAAAATTAAAAAAATAATGAGAACTAATTTGTTTTTGAAGCTAATTTTTTTTGCCAAAAGTGCTCAAAAAAGAAATTGACAAAATATCACTTGACGATATATGTTTGTATACTTGTCATTCTTTCGAATAAAAATTCTTTCGGTCCGATATTAAGCTCATGTTGCGGGGCTCTACGTTGCTCACTTAAGGTTGGTTCATTTACATCCTCGTTAATGTACTCTACTTGATTTTATTCCCCTACATTAATATGGTAGTGAGACGTGGATGAGCCATCAAAGTAATTGGGGTGAGAGGGGGAGGGGGAATCCGAGTCCGAGTGCTCGATATTAAAATTCGATCGCCTGGGAGAAGTATTGAGGCTGTTGATTTCGCCCCGGTGGCTCCTGAGGAGGTGAACTGGGGAGGTGTGGTGAGACAGGGTGTTTAGCCTGCTCGAAAAAGGGGTCACCGAACCCTTGTTGTGTTTGACATGTTTCTTGGCAGTGTTGTGCCAGTTCTTTAGAGCCGTGGCCACTCTTTCGTTGAATATCGTTGGTTTCATGCTTGAACCCATCTAATTATAGTAGAAAAATGAAATAAATCACATGATTAAGTGATTAAAATATTTTAACTTGAAACCATGAAAATAAAACATATCAATGTATTCTTTTTAGTTACCTGTGTAACAAGGGCGTAAAGAGGGAGTGTGACGTAGCTGCAAAGAATTTGAACAAGAACCCTAATAATAAAAAAACAAGTTAGACCTATTAAGGGTAAATATATATTTTAGTATCTGATTTTAAATTTAGTTTCAGTTTGGTCCCTAATTGGACCAAAACAAAGTTTAAATACCAAATTAAACGTTGAAGCTACGTTTAAGTACCAAATTGGACCGAAAAAGCATAGATATCAAATTGAACCTTGAAGTCAAATTCAAGTGTCAAAACGTATATCAACCCTTTTCAATTAACTAATAATTTCCGGTAATGAAGAACGAGTGATGAGACAGTTTCCAGATGATTACCCCATTGAAATTCTGATGATGACATCTTCCACATGCTCATGGAAGCAAGATTTGAATCCAAATTCATACTGCATTTCAGGACCAAAGACAATAAATTTCATTACAAAATCAAATCCAAAACATGAAATAAAGCTTGTGAAGAAACATACCCAAGTCCATGCAAAGAATGCAAGCTGGAAAGCATTCTGAAAAAGGACGAAATTTATAATATAGAGAAGGAGGCGGGGGCGGTTGAACCAGAAAAGGTCATCGCCGGGTTGAACCACCGGCACTCCTTTCACTACTTCGCCTCTCTCTTGAATCCTTAGGCCCATCTTTGTTATAATCACCTGTAGCTTTGTTCCCACTAGCAGTATGGTCTGCATGTGTTTTCCCCAGAATCACAGCCGTTAATCTATCAATTCCATCATCAATGCTATAAATATCAGATATCACTAAACTTTAAGTTTAGTATCGATTATATCACTGAACTAAAAATCGATATTATTTTAGCACCGAACTTTTGTTAGGCTTCAATTATACCACTGGGACGTTAAAATCTCTCCACGTCATCGCACACAAACCGTTTAAGATCCGTCCAGTCATCGTTTTTAATTTCTTGATGGTATAATTGAAGCTTAAACTAAAGTTCAATGCTAAAATAATATTTGATTTTTCGTTTAATGGTATAATCGATACTAAACTTAAAGTTTAATGGTATCTGGTAGAATTTACCCTAAAATAAATTAAGGTTGAAGAGATTGATTTCTTATTCTTACAATCAATGGAATAAATGGAAGCCAGAGATAAGAATACCATCCATGAGTATTGAAGAGTAGAAAGAGTACAGCCAAAAACCAAATTGGAGGACTGTAAAATTGATGGGAAAAACATGGATTAATTAATTTTAAATAAAAGATTAAGGGGAAAATAAATTGGATGAAATTAATTTACCTGATTCCCACAACAACATTGAAATCTTCTTCCAATGATCTATTAATATATTTTTGAAAGTCGAATTTGGTTTGGCTGTGAGGTGCCAAGTGCGCCTGAAAAAAATATAATTCTTAGTAATTATAAATAAATGATAATAATAATTATTATAATAATAACAAAATTGTGTTCGGCTTTAAAAAATAATTACCATAATAAATCCATGTCGGAGAGTCAAGTAATCAACTTTAGGGACCGACCTCACAAATTGTCTAAAGAAACAAACCTGAAATAAAATACAAATAAGAATGGAATTATGATTAAATTCAGGAAACTAAATATAAATTAGTAATAGAATGATATGAATCAAGTTAAATTTAAATTTTAAGGCGTTATGTTCTAATTTATTTAATTTTAAAATTGATATGAATTTAAAAAATATTCAAACCGGAAAAAAATGATGGGTTGTCACTTAATTCACTTAGTTTTCTTTTTCACAAAACAATATATTAATATTATTAATAATAAACCTCAAAGGAGGTACTTACAAAGTCAAGATTTAACTTGCCTAGTTCTAAAAATAAGAGGACCTAACAAGTAATTGAACCTAAAAAAATTAAGAAGAGTCCATAATTTATATAGTTTTAAAATTAAGAGAAACCTAAAAACAATTAGACATAAAATATGGGGGCATGGCCCCTCCAGGCCCCAACCATACCTTTGGCTCCTTCAACGAGTACAAAATAATGTGAGATAAGATTATTTTAAAAAAATATTTAAAATACTTGTCATTTTTAATTTAATTTATTTTTGATAAAGTATTTAAATTAATCATAACTGCAAACTTTTAATCGGTCGAAATTACAATTTCAAATATATTTAAACTCATGTCTTCTGGATTTGTTACAATAGTAATAATATTAAAAATTTGGATCGATTTAAG
Organism: Hibiscus mutabilis; assembly: GCA_019671005.1. NCBI lineage: Eukaryota > Viridiplantae > Streptophyta > Magnoliopsida > Malvales > Malvaceae > Hibiscus > Hibiscus mutabilis. The sequence continues at coordinate 25,330,994 of CM033747.1, forward strand.
GACGATTCAAAAGTTTACGGAATTTTTTACAGTTTATTAAAACGAGGCACTTTTAATTTATAATCACAAAAATATATAAATTTTTAAAATATATATATTTTTATTTTAGTAAAAACTATATATTATGAGTCATGGGGAAATTCAAAGATAAAATGTCAGAGTGTTGCAAATTTGTGCATTGTTTTGGACAGAGTTGGATGGCTTTGGCATGTCTAAAAAGGTCAAAGACAAAAAGTCAAAGTGTTGCATGGTTTTGGACAAGATTTACCGAATCAAGGAATGTATGACGTCACTATAGTTACTAAATTGATTAATTAATTAATAAGCCTCCTCCATGTGGAAAGAGTAACAATAAAAAAGGGTTAAGTTTTGTTCTACATTACATACAATTTGAATGTATTTCTTTAAATAAATTGGACGTAGACAAAAAGAAATAAATATTTAGAGTTTTCAAACATTAAAGAAACTGTGGTGGAAAGTTTATGTTTAACCAAGCAATGAGTTATTTTTATGTAATATCTAAATTATTTATATTTTTAGTTAATGAATCGAAAGATATTATAGATTTAAATAGGTTCGATCTCATATTTTTTATGTGTTACGATAAAATATTAAATGTTAATTTAACATTATTTTTGAAAAACTTGTTTTAAGATTTAAGTATTTAATATTACTGTTAAAATATATTTTTTGAGAAGATATGTGATTATTTTAGACATAAAGTTGTAAGTTAAATAATATACATTTAAATTATATTTAAATTCTTTACTATTACAATATTAAAAAATACTCAAAACTTAAATTATGATACAAATAAAAAGGTAATTTTATAAAATAAATAAATTTAGAATGGTTGTACGTGTCTCATGAAAATATATAAATTGAAAATGATTTTATATAAAAAATTTACATGATAGGATGTAAAATTTTCAAGCCAACAAATAATTTATTAATCATATAATCACGACTTGATAAAAAAATAGTATAAATTTATAAATTGTAAAATAAAAACAGCATACGATAATAAATGAAGGTTAAAATTATAACTTAACTCTAAAACTATTTTCAAACGCATTTTTTTTATAAAAAAAGTTATCTGTTAAACCTTATTTATAGCTTCAAAAGTACTTTTTACTTAAAAATACTTTTTAAAAATAATATTAATCAACTAAGACTCAATCAAATAATGATTTGATTTAGCAAAATGAAAAATGGTCTTACAATCCAGATGAGAACCGGGTTTTTGGTCCAAAAGCTAAGATGCCTTCTTCCAAATGACGTTTCCCTCGCAAATCTGAACCGCTCCGGATCTACCTCGAATCAAATCAATTTATACGTAATTATTTTCAAAATTAATACTAACTTATATCAATAGTTCAAATATATTAAAATATGCATGCACGCGTATCACATGGAACACGTTTTCTGTAAGTTATCACTACATCAAAACAAAGCAAATCTTGTAGTATTATATATTTATAGAGTTTGTACTGACCATGTGTGAACTGATATTCAATCGTTCTTGTTTCCTTTTCCCATCTCTTCCAACTTCTCATCTAAACAAAAATCAAATTATTTATGTATTAAAAACCCGACCCAAACCGTATTATTCTCAAACAGTAACACCGGTAGTTGTACCAAAAAAACAATTTAAGAAAAAGGAATAGTAAGGAAATACCTTAGCTTGTCCCAATGCCAGTGTAAGAACACAGTAAAGGACATGAAAAAGAGCTAGCACGAAGATAAAAATGTGAAGTTGGTGGATTCCATCCGATGATACAAAAGGTGCTTTACCCTGCAATATCACACATTATTCAATCCATAATGGACCTCAAATCATTTGAAAATGACAGAATATTTTTCTAATATATTAGTCAATTTTTGTAAGCCGGTGCCAAAATGGACGGTTCGTATGATCATGTACCTGAGCTGCACATTTGTCGTCTGAAGCTCCGGCCAATGAACGCCGGAAAACCCCACCGGGATCCGAGATCGCGAGAAGTCTCCGGCGATGCTCGGTGTCTTTGTTATCTTCTTGATCAGATTCATTGACCGAATTCTCTTGTTTCTTGTTGCATGGATGCCAAGTAGCTGCAATTTCCTTTGATATGCATATATCTGATATTAACCCTTGTCCTACTGTTAGAAGCAAGGATATAAATCCCAGCAACATAAGCTCTACACAAACAAGAAAACCCATCAGTTTCTTCTTGTCTGAATTAACCTTTAAAATTCATTAAAACTAAACTAGTTTACCTGATTTGATCTTTTCCAGTGCTTCATAAAGTGCTCGTTTATGTTTCTTCCTCAACCACTGCAAAACAAAAGCAAAAGTTGCAGATTTGAAGTTAAAACTTCCATTAAAGGACAGCTTCAAAGAATATTAAAACGTACCTCTCCAATCATGTGGAGTATGTGTTCAATTATGATCGAAATCAAAACCAAAACAAAACAAACAACAGCAACAGCCCATGTTGGTGTTTCCTCCAAAGATCTTCCTCCACTTGCTCCAGCCATATATGTTTCCTTAATCTCCTCAAACTTCAAATTCACTTCTCAGTACCCTTTGATGAAAACCAGCAAAAAAGATTAAAAAAAAAAGTTTACTTTGTTTGTGAAGTAGTAGTTTTAGAAAGAAAGAAGAAATGAAGTGTAGTTCAATACATATAGGCGAAGGGAAAGGAGATGTGAATACAGATGATTCTGGCCAATGGGGTGTAAAGCTTTGAATGAATTTTGATCTTTTACTTCTATATAAAAAAAATAGTAAGAGATTAAAGAAGGTTTGAAGGGGAAGATGTCTTTGACTTTGAGAAGGCGTTAGGGAATAAAGAAAGGAGAAAATGGAAATAAATAATAGACCCCATGAGTCATCATCTTATCAAATAATGCAAACCCCAGATTCGTAGGATAAAACTGGAAAATATGGTTTCTTAATTTTGATGCTGATGTAATTTCTGTTGATCACTCGCCTGAGTTTCCTTTGGATATGTTTTTCTTTTATCGTTATATTTAAGTACAAGGGGAGGAGTATTTATATCCGGTCTTAAATTTGAGAAAATTCATATACACCTGCAGTTCAAGTTACTCAAATCCAAATTATTTATGTATGCTTGCGGAATTCAATATTATCTATTGAAGGATCATTTAAAAAATCCTAAATTTAAGGGTGAATAAGAATTATATATTTTTAAGTGATTAAAGAATAATTTGTATGATATTATGGGGTAAAAATGACTTATTTATTGAGGGATCATTTAAAAAATTTTAAAATTTTTTGAATTTTTGCACAGATCATGTCCCCTCTAATCCTAATTGAGTTCCGTCACTGCCCAGGTGGAGTACACCATCCCCTACCAAGAGAATCTTTGGGTTCTTGTCTATGTTCTTTTTAAATGCCCAAAAACTATTTGTATGATATTATGAGGTAAAACTGACTTATAGGATATCTCGAGTTTGGATATTACAGTGTAATTGTCTAAAAATATAATCAATGTTCTAATAGTTACTACATTATAAGAAATTTTGATTTTTTAGACATGCTTGACTACTAGAGTATAATTACATCTTAATTTTATATGTCATGTTTGATAGTATATAATGTAATTAAACAATTATATAAATTTAAATTATAAATAATTGGCTTAAGGTTGTAAGAAACCCTTGAACTTTTGAAAAAAAAACCAATTAAGCCCTTGAACGTTTTTGCACCTAATTAAGCGAAATTAAATCAATTAAGCCATTTGACCAATTTTGGCCAACAAATCTTGATAGTTCTTTTGGATCTATTGGTACAGTGTGTCGTGTCACGATGTTTCTACTTGGCATTTTAGGAATTTTTTATTTTATTTAAAAATTCTAATAAATTCTAAAAAAACTTATAAAATTTATAAAAAAAATATTTTTTGAAAAATATGTAAATGCAACATAATAGAACTGTAGTGTATCATGTGCAGTAATATCTAAAAAAATTGTCATGATTTAATGGTCAAAATGGGCCAAAGGACTTAATTGATTCAATTTCTTGGTTCAAGGGCTTAATTGATTTAATTTCATGGTTCAGGGGTTTAATTGAATCAATTTCTTGGTTCAAGGACTTAATTGGGTGTGCAAAAAGAGTTCAATGACTTAATTGATTTTTCTTTCAAAAGCTCAAGGCTTCTTACACCCTTAAACCTAAATAATAATATTTATTATAAAATTGTAGAATGTAATTACTGTCACGAGGGTAGAGTCTGACTAGCTGATCCATGCAGCCCTAGTCGTGAAACTCTAGATGAGAGGCTAGGTCAGCTTGAAAAAACAAGCAAAGAACTTGGTGAATAGCGGAAGCAAAGGCAAGGAAAAACAAGAAGAATGAGTGAATGTTTTTCTTTATTACTCAAGAAAGAATGGATGAATGACAAGGTTGGGGTGAGCAACTATTTATAGGCGAACACCCTTAGATCTGACGTTTACAAATGAATACATCAACGGTCAAGATTAGCTTATTCTAACTATATAAGGAAAGGAAATAACGTCCTAATTGCCTTCCTTAATAGTTAAAATCACAAGGGATTTACATGGATGCTTTCCTTGTGTGGTGGGAGGAGAATCTCCATGAATCGGGTAATTGAGTTGGCTCGATTCCTTTCTATGCCTAGCTCGGTCAACCAAATTACCCTTCTCCAAGGTGTGGATAGACTTGGGCGGATTGAACTCGGACAAGCGCAAGAGTTTGGATAAAACCTCTTAGGCTGCAAGTAGTGTGTTGGACTCGGGCCCCTGGTGTGCATGGATAGTGCTGGCTAGGGGTGCTTTTCGAGCGAGTCGATCGTGAGTTGGGTAGTGGTCAACTCGTGCTCGTTAAAAAATTTTGTTGCTCGATTCGACTCATTGCTCGTTAAGCGCATTAAAATTATGCTCGACTCGTTGCTCGTTAAGCTCGACTCGTTGCTCGTTAAGCTCACTAAAAAAATTACCTTTTTTAACTTAAAGTGAAATTTAATAATACTATACGGGGCTTAATATTAACATAAATTAACAAATTTAACCAAAAAATATCAAAAGAGTGTATAAAGCACTTTCAAAGTCTAAATTCTAAACTAATAATCCACAAATACACCAAACTAGCATATTAAAACTAAAGTAACAATCCACAAATTCACCAAACTAACATATTAAAACTAAAGTAACAATCCACAAATGCATCAAACTAACATATTAAAAGCATTCTTAAAAAAAGTTCAACAATACATAACCAATCTTGAAAATAAGGAAATCAACATCTCTTCACTTAATTCATTGTTTCTTGCAATCACCAAACTACAAACTTGGGAGAATAATTTCATTTGCTTGATCAACATAGTTATCATATCAATAAAAAACGGTTATAATATCTTATATTAAGAAACTAAAATAAATATTCTTACTTTGTCATGAATAATATAGAACTAAATCAATTAATATGCTTAATCTTAAATAGTCTTACTTTATTCTTTCTCTTCACTCCATGGAGAGATCGACTCCAATCTCTACTAAAAATCAATATTTGCATGGTATCCGAAGATAGTGAAGCTCTATAAGAATCAATCACGTGGCTCCCAGCACTACATGTAGCCTCAGAAGCTACAGTTGTTATCAAAATTGCTAAAACATCAATAGCCAACCTTGACAAAATACGAAACTTCAAAGATTGATCCTTCCACCAACTTATAGGTTCAAAGTGGTCACCTTTATCCATTACACATCCATCCTCAAGATACAAATCAACTTCATTCTTTTCAACATTAGCCCCAACTTCATTGTTGACCACTTTATTTATTAGATCAAATAAAGCGTGAGTGTTTTTTCCTCTACTAAGATGTGAAGTACTTTCAATTCCATTTTCTCCACCTTTTACATTGTGGGGGGATAATACAAACTAGCATACTAATCATAAAGTTCATCCAAAGTTTCCCAAACTTTATGAATGTTATCTCGAACAACTTCTAAAGGAAACATATCTGAGAAAGTCACTTCAATACCTTTCATTTTCAAACGAGGATCCAACACACAACCCATAGCTATAAGTAGATTACATTCACCCTAATACTTATCAAATATTTCTTTCATATTCTTAACCATACCACTAACAAATTCGTTGGGAGAATTCAATTTATCATCCAACAATATTTTAATCTTATAAACTTTACCAAGGAACAAAATAGAGGTTGGATATTCCGATCCCGAGATAATATTAGTAGCATTAGAAAACACAACTAAAATATCAAGTAATTTCTCATTTTTTCCCAATCACTAGCTCTAGGACAATAAACATAATCTTTATCCTCCAAAGCAAGTCTAGAAAATACCTCTTTAAATTTGATTGCACATGCTAGCATGTCATAAGTTGAGTTCCACCTAGTCTTGCATTCAAGAACCAACCTTTCATGCTTAATGTTGAATTGTCCAACAAGTTCAGCAAACTTTTCAACCGATGCTCACTAGCATTGATGTAATCAACAGTATCATGAATATTCTTGATGATTGTTTTCACTTTCTTCAACCCATGTTGAACCATAATGTTTAAAATGTGAGCACGGCAACGAACATGGAACAATTTTCCACCACAAATTAATCTCTTAGTTAATGAGAATATATCCTTTAAAATTTCTATGCAAACATCATTTGCGATCGCATTGTCTATCAAAATTGTGAAAACCTAACAAAAAGAATAAATATAATAAATGAATAAAATTTTATATAATATTAGAAAAAGTATGCAAATATAACTTAAAAGATGAAACTACTTACTTTATTCTCAATATCCCACTCCTTTAAACATATGAATATGCAATTAGCAATGTCTTTGCCTTTTCAAGGAGGAGGTATGTGAACAAAGCTCAATATTCGCTTTTGAAGTTTCCAATCATGATCAACAAAGTGAGAGGTAAGAACCATATACTCAATCTTTTGAGGACTTGAACACCACAAATCGGTGGTCAATAAAATTATATCTATACTCTTTAACAACTCTTTTAACTTTCTCTTCTCAATCTCATAAGTTTTGAAAGCATCACTTCTTACAGTATGACGAGACACACTTTTCCATTGTGGGATTCCTCATTTCAACATCAAGTTAAAACCTTCTTCTTCAACAACTAAGAATATATTTTCATGCATGACAATCCAATGAGCAATGCCTTCTCTAAACTTCAAAACATCAAACTTGCCATCATACAAAGCACTAACAAATGAAGAATCAGGTGATCCAACACTTGAATCCGATGGAATGAAGTTAATTAAAGTTTGTTGCTGTAGCATCATCTGTTTTTGTAGACATTTATCCAAGTGGATCTTATAATGAGTAGTACTACCATAACTAAGTACTTTTAGTTGTTCCTTGCAATGTAAACATCTTATCTTCCACTGATTGTCTATCATTTCAATTTTTCCCAAGTCTTTCCAAACTTTGGATTGTCTTGCTCTCTTAAAAGGGCCACTTGGAGGAACATTAGAATTATCTTCATGGGTGGTTTCTTTAGTGTTATTTGGAGGTATTTTTTTATTTGATTTTTCCACCTTATCATTATCTACCTCGTCATTGTTAATCTCCACCTCATCATCAATATTCACATTAAATTCCTCAACCACAAGATTTTGAAAAGAAGAATCATGGGCACTAGAAGCATATGTTCATATTTAATCAAAATATTATCATAACACATTAAAACAAAAAATAGCATACTAGAATTCAGTGACATAAATAAACACACTAAACAGATAACAAACTTAATAATCACGTGTACTATCTTAACCTATCTTTTATAATCAAGCTATATTCCTTGGTCGATTTTAAATTTGGAATCATCTCACTACCATAACATGCCCTATAGTGTAACCAAAAATAATATGCCATACAGCATGACAACGACATTAAAGCAAGTATTATTGTTGGAACAAGTTGGGTATTTTAATTTTTATGAAAGATAAATTTTAGAAACAATTTTCATGATAGAGTTGAAGTTGCTTCATAATCCGAGCAAGGTTTTAGAGAATTCAAGTTTTAATATGGTAATATATAAGTTGAAAATAACAAGGGATTTCATTAAACTGAAGGGATACCCTATTGAAGCTGGCCAACCAGCCTAAACAACGAAACTAACAGGGCCTCATGCAAAGCTCTGTGAAGACAAAAAAGGCTTCCACCACCAACAACAAACACAAGAACATAGGAAGAATCAAGCCCGAACATACACGATTGTTAAAAGAAGAAAAAACAAGACATTATTGAAAACTAAATTAAAGTAAACTGTTTAAATAAAATAAGAAGAATGATGAGATAGGTAAACTAACCTGTCATGGCTGGCAAATTAGAGATGAAATTGAGATTCAATGTTTTAAGATTTCTCGATTTAAAATTTTATAGATAAGAAGAGGTTTGTAAGGAGGAGCGGGGATGGGTGTGAAAACTGATGAGATAGGGTTTTTTTTTCTTTGTAGTAAAATAATATTATTAATTAATAATATTTTATTATTTATTAAAAAATTAATAGATTGGTTAATTTATCATTTTTTATTATTTATTAACAAATTAATAATTATTATTCAGATTTATTTTTTGAATGAAATAATTTTAAAGTAATTACTAAAAATATTTTATAAAATTAACGAACTGCTCGCAAACTTATCAAGTCGAGTTAGACTTTGCTCGACTCAACTCGTTAAGGTCTCGAGTTAAGTTTGAGTTCTTGTCGAGTCAGCCTGAATCGAGTGTTTACCAAGTTTTAACCAAGTCGAGTTCAAGTTGCTCAACTCGTTAAACACCCCTAGTGTTGGCTCGAGCTCCTTGGTGTTGGACAACACGTGGTGTGGTTGTTTGAGCCCCTTGGTGTGCGCTCATCTCGGTCATGGGCTGGTGGTCTATGATACTCCCCCCCACTTGATCTAGCACCGTCCTCGTTGCTTATTATTGATAGAATTCAGCTATCTTGTCCTCGAATTGCCATAGGTCCTCGATAAGTTCCCAACTACCCTCGGTTTTAGAAAGTCCCTTCTAAAGCACAAAGTATTTATGCCTTGGCCTATGGACTGGTCATTGTATCACTCAGTCTATTAGTATGTCTTATGCCTCTTTCTTATAGGAGACCTTCACTCTTAATGGTGCTCTGCTTGATCTACTTTGCTCTGGATCATCAACATCATCATAGAACAACTTGAGCATGCTGATATTAAATATAAGATGGGCTCACAGCTTTAGCGGTAACTCCAATTTGTAGGCAACTTTTCTTACTCACTTCACGACTAAATATGGTCCCTCATATCTCCTAACGAGTGCCCTGTAGATAGAAGAATTATGAAGTGTTAGATTTCATTTTGAAAGGATAAGCCTTCTACCTAAAACTCTATGTCTCTACGCTTTTGATCTACCCACTTCTTGGTCCGCTTCTTAGCCTTGTGTAGACAAGCTCGGGCTAAGTCATGCTACTCTTGCCAAGCCTTTGTGAAGTTAAAGACTGCTAGATTTGGCCCATCGTAAACAATCACAATAGCGTTAGGTGTGAGTGCCTGTTTTCCGGTCATAATCTCGAAGGGCTTCAGTTGGTTGCCTTGCTCTATTGTAAGTTGTATGAAAATTAGGCCACATCTAATAGCTTTGGCCAGTCCCGTTGCGTGGAACTCACATAGTGCCTCAAGTAGATAACTAGTAGCGCATTCACACTCTTAGTTTGCCCGTCCGTCTACTAGTGAAAGCTGGTTAAAAAATTCAAGTTAGATCCCATCAACTTGAATAGCTCGATCCAAAATATGCTGGTAAAGTGAGTGTCTCTATCACTCACGATCGTCTTTGGAATTCCCTAATACTTCACCACGTGTTTGAGGAAAGGACGAGCTACCTCCCCGGCTAGGCAAACCTTACTAGCTAGAATAAAAGTTGCATACTTTGAGAACCTATCAACCACAACCATAATACTCGAACAATTATTAGTGTTAGGAAAATTAATAATAAAATCTAAAGAAATACTCTTACATAGTCTCTTATGGATGGGTAATTGGTTGTACCAAACCAATCGGCCACTTGACATCGACCTTATCTTGTTGGTATACAAGACATGTCTTGACATAGGCTTCAACATCGTTACCCTTGTGTGGCCAATAGAACTGCTCCTTTAGCAACGCCAATGTACGCTACATTCCTGGATGACCCGCCAATTTTGAATCATGGCACTCCTTCAAGAGTTGCTTACGCAAGTTGTTGAATTTTGGGATGTAAATACGGTGTCTTTGTATGTACAACAAGTATTTCTTGATCCAAAATCATCGAGATTTGCCCACCTTGGCATAATCGATCAAGGTCTTGGTGCTAGGGTTGTGGGACAACCCCTCTTTGGTGATCTTTAATAATTCCCCTTAAGGTTGGCTGATGGTGGCAAATATGGACTTTTGGCTTAGTTTGTCGGCTACGATGTTTACTTTTTCTGGTTTGTTCTCCATAGAAAAGTCAAACTCGACTAAGAACTCTTGCCATCTAACCTATTTGGGAGACAATTTCTTTTGGGTTAGAAAATAACTTATCACAATGTTATCAGTAAAGACAACAAACCTCGAACCTAACACATAGTGTCTCCATGTGCGCAAGCAATACACTATAGCGGTCATCTCTTTCTCTTGAACAGTGTATCGCCTCTCAGTCTTGTTTAACTTTCTACTCTCGAAAGCACCTGATGCCTCTCTTGCATGAGCACCCTTCTGATTAAAAAATTTGATGCATTGGTGTAGATCTCGAACGCCTTGGTATGGTCTAGCAGAGCCAATCTTACCATAGCTTGTTTTAGCTCCTCAAAAGGCCCTTTGACAGCTTGAACTCCAGTCCCACTCCTTTTCCTTTTTTCAGCAACTCGGTCAAAGGTGTGGCAATGTTGGAATAGCCTTTGACAAACCTTCGATAGTAGTTTTCCAATCTAAGGAAAGAGTGTACCTCGATTACATTGGTTTGTGACTCTCAATTGCCTATTTCTCGAATCGTACTCTTGTCCACCCGAATCTTGCCCACTCTAACGATATAGCCTAATAATGGAACTTCTTGTTGGGTAAAGGTTTACTTATCCTTCTTGATGTACAACTCGTTGTCTCGGAGAACCTGCAAAACCTTTCTCAAGTACCTTATATGCTATTCAAAAGTTTCACTATAAATTACAATGTCATCAAGGTATACAAGTACAAATTGATCAAGGAAATGATGTAGTACCTTGTTTATTAGAGTGCAAAACATGGCAGGGGCATTGGTAAGTCTGAAGGGCATCACGAGGAACTCATATGACCCATACCTTGTTACACAAGCTGTCTTAGGCTCATCTCCTTCGGCAATCTACACTTTGTAATATCCATAGCGAAGGTCTAACTTGGTAAACCATCTCGCACTTTCAAGTTTGTCGAACAAGTCAATAATCAATGAAATAAGGTACTTGTTCTTCACGATGAGCTTATTCAAAGCTCGGTAGTCGATGCACAATCACAAGCTACTATAGTGCTTCTTCTAAAATAGCATTAGCTCACCATAAGAGGCCTTGGATGGTCTAATGTAACCTGCATCCAAGAGCTCTTTCAACTGCCTTCATAGTTCTTCTAAATCTGGTGGTGCCATTTGATATAAAGCCTTGGCTGGAAGCTCGACATTCATATACAACTTGGTCTTATGGTCTACCTCTCTTTTTGGTTGCAACATATTTGGCAACTCGGAAGACATTGTGTCCTCGAACTCTTTTAGGACTTGTCATACTGCTTCAGGGATTTCCATGTTGTCCATGGTCTCGTCATCCTTGAGCATTGCAAAGTAAAATATTTCTTCCTTGTATACTCCTTTGTTGAATTGGATTGCGGATAACACCTTGGCTCGAACACCTGTCTCTCGACTCATCAGCATAATACATTGATGTCGTGGGAAGCATATTAATTTAATCCAAAAAAGATAAACCGATTACAAAATTGTAGTCGTCGAGAGGGATTACCTTTATAGATTCTTTACCTATCCAACCTCCAAGTTGAAGTTCTACTCTTTTTGCAATTTCGGTAATTGGTTCTTCCTTAGATTTAACTATCTTGATCTACCCGCTTGCCTTCTCCATATGAAGGCCAAGCTTCTTGGTAACTTCTTCGGACATGAATAACTCGAATGCCCCAGTGTCCTCTAGTACGCTCAATTTCTTACCGACAATCATGACATCTGCATACATAAGTCCCTTCTTCTTGTGGGTAGACTTGGTTTAAAGGGAACTTATGATTATGTGAAGCTTGACTATTGCCTCGTTTGTCTCATCATCTTATTGAATAGAAGAAAGATTGGCCATTTTCAGGCAATCCTTTATGTAGTGAGGCCTCTCACAATGGAAGCATTTTATTGGTCTTTGTTCATTTCTTTCCCATATCCTGACAAACTTGTTGGGCTTATTGTTTGATGGCTTTCTGTTTCCATTCGAAGGCTTTTCGGTCCAACATTGACTTATCTATCATTGTCTCCCCAACCATTGCCTTTATGTTTTAGCTTTGGTTTAGGCGACTTATTCTTCTTTTCAAACTTGGCTATAGCCTCAGCCCAACACTTTAGAGAGTTCTTGGACTCTCCTCCTATCTAAATCTAAATTAGCCCATTATTAGAGTCCATCCATGAAGATGGAGAAACCATCGGCTTCCTTCAAGTCTATAATTTAGAGTTTAACCTCGGTGAATTGCCTTACATACTTTTGGATTGAGTCGTCATGCTTGAGTTGTCATATCTTTGTTCTCAATTCACTTTGAGTATTTTTGGGGTAAAACGTCTCATTGATCTTGACTTGAAATTCTTCCCATGTCTCGATGGGAACATCCTTGCTCTTCTCTTTTGAACACCTACGTCACCACCATAAATGAGCAACGTCAGTTAAAAGTGGAAGAGTATTTTACCTTTGTAGATTCATCAAAGATACTCATGTGACAGAAATATTACTCCATGCTCTAGATAAAATTCTCCACATCTTGAGCAACTCTTGTCCCTTTGAAATACTTTAGTTTTGGGACATCGGCTAGCACCTTTTGTGTGCTAGTCATCATGCCACTCGTTATGGTAGCTTTGCAAATGAATAGCTTGGACTTACGCTCATCCACCATCTTCTTGAGATCGGTTACCTCAGCTTTGAGCGAACCACTTTTTAGTTCCATACTTTCTATTGTCTCATCAAAAATAGCTTAGAACTCTTCCTTGAGATGGTCTCTCTTGGTGTCCAACTCATCAAGTTGGTCATCCACCACGTCGAGTTTATCTCTCACCTCAATCGCAAAACTCTCTAGTCAGGTAACATTTTCTTGCAAGAAAGTTCTAGCATCCCTCGAACTGGCCTTCTTCGCCTTGTCCGAACGAGTCTCAACAGTCTTTGTTGTAGCAGCTTCACTTAGGTTCGTCATTTCAATCTTTCCTTGCTGAAAACGTAGCTCTGATATCACTTGTTACAGGGCTAGAGTCTGACTAGCTGATATGTGGGTCCCTAGTCACGAGCTCTAGCTGAGAAGCTATGTTAGCCCGAAAAACCAAGCAAAGAACTTAGTGAATAGAGGAAATAAAGGCAAGGAAAAACAAGAATGGTTGAATGACAAGGTTGGGGTGAGCCTCTATTTATAGGCGAACACCCCTAGATCTGACGGTTACAAATGAATACATCAACGGTTATGATTAGCCTATTCTAACTATCTAAGGAAAGGAAATAATATCCTAATCACCTTCCTTAATAGTTGATATTACAAGGGATTTACATGGATGCTTTCCTTGTGTGGTGAGAGGAGAATCTTTATGAATCATGCAATTGAGTTAGCTTGGTTCCTTTCCATGCTTAGCTCGGTCAACCAAATTAGCCTTCTCTAAGGTGTGGGTGTAACCCCCTAGATCGGCCTATGCGGAATGTCCGTGTCTAACAGGGCACATCTCAACTTTAAAACCCAAGTAGAAAAAATGTTGGAAAATTTCAAGCATCTAGTTAAGAATATAATAGCATATATGGCTGTGAAGTAATCGGATAAAAGATACATATGATAACATATCAGACAGTAGTTACAAAATAATTTATATCAAATATAGTAGCAAAATACTTAAACGTGAACTCCATACATCACAAAATATGGGCACATGTCACCCTGAAAACAAAATGGTAGATAGAAACATTACAAACTAGATAGAGTACTGAATGTGTCGATCCTCCAATGTCAAGAACAGGGCTGCCTATCCAAGATATTTGAAAGGAAGAAAATTTGAAGAGTGAGCTAGGGAGCTCAGTGTGTTCCAACAGTGCGAAGCTAAAACATGTACAACAAACAATACAGTAAACATTTTTATTTCCAAAAACATATGTATCAAATAGCAGTAAGGTACATTTTAATTTTCTATCTACCCTCTAACCAAACTCCAGTATACAGTTCCCCAGAACTGCATCTATAGGGGGCGTTAATCTAGGCCCATTGGTCATAGGTGCCAGCCTAAGGGGATACCTTAGGTACGATAGAAATCATCATAGCCGAATCATAGGAATAAACGGTAAAGAATTACCCTAGCTGAAGCGTATGAACCTAATACGGTAAGGAATTACCAACTGGATCAGGGCTGAACCTGCGGTAACTTCATACTCTATCCTAAGTAGCCCAATAACAGTCCAGACAAAATTTTAGTAGTCAGTAATGGCAATAATTACATAAATTGTTAGTAGTAGTTACGGTAAATATAGAGCAGACAATTGTTTTTAGTAACATAGTAACCAGAGAGCATACTATTCATTTAGGTATTTAGGCTTAAATCTAACAGATAAAAATAATCATGCTCGATATCAGTAAACATGTTAAAATTTTCACAAAAATCAGAGATAACTAGTCAAGTGCACATGATCAGTTCAAACAAAAACATTAAAACATTTATATGACACTAGTGGAACACACCTCAAAATGTCAGGTCGATCGGTCAAATGGTCTACTGAGCACTAGTGTGACGCTTCGATGCTGTACTAGAACCTAATACAGAACGAGTTTTAAATTAATACAAGGGAGATTCTTTACTATGATAATTTACAACATATTGATACTTATGAGTCACAACAGGATCACGCTGTTGCACATATCGAGAGGAGCTGGGCTGGGCAAAAGCACGATCGGGAAAAACTCTAGCACCTTAAACAAATAATACCAAGTGTCAGTCTTTTATTCAACAACTTTGCTTAAATAAATTAACTTAGTAAATATGCATGTTCGGGTCTAAATGTCCAATTTGGGGAAACAAACTTCAAAAATGGACTCAAGATAAAATATGAATTTTTGGAAAAAAGTTGACATTTTGGTCAAAGTCAACACTAACGTCAGCAGTCAAAGTCAACGCTGATGTCATCAGTCAAAGTCAACGCTGACGTCAGCAGTCAAAGTTAATGCTGACGTCATGATGACATCACTGTTCAACTGAGTTGACTCACTGAGTTGAGTCGAGCAAGTTGACTCACTGAGTTGACTCGGTCAACAGGTTAACTCAGTCGGGTTAGGTTGATTACGGGTCGGGTTTAATACCCAAAGTCATTGGGCCTTAAAACAGGCCGGCTCACAAGCTTTTAATAACCAGTCTAATGGGTTATCAAACCGGGTCGGTTAGACCAGCTTAGACCAATGACCAGACCGGATTTAAACCGGTCAGGCCGGGTCAATTTGAGGGCCACCGTCCCAGGCGATCGAAAATTGCCTCAGGATGGTGCGTGAAGCCCATGCGCGGCCCTGGACGGCCAAAAAATGCCCCCAAAAGCACCATTTTCCAGATTTCCCCAAAACCACTTCCAACAACAGAATAAAACCAAAATATAGGTTGAACTTACCAAAAATTACCCAGATCGAAGGGGAAATTGGTCGGACTGTCGAAACTCCGTTAAAGCCCTTGCCGGCATCAGTTTGGTGATCGGTGTCAAGGGTTTTGCTCGGCTCGACACGCCGAGCACGGCTACACTGTCGGTGCCCATATCGGTGACTAGAATAGCCAGAAATGGCGAGAAATAGAGGCGACAGAAGTTTAGGTTACAGTCGAACCTTTAGGCTGATCTCACGATGATCGACGGTGCGGCACAACGGGTGGCGTTGATGGCCAAGATCGATGCACGACTGCGATTGGCTGGGTTACGACGGTGCACGACACCGTCGGACGGTGGAGTAGATCGGGAAGGTGGCCAGGTGAGTTTATTGTTTGGGGGAAGATGAATGATCTGACAATTGGGGGTGGTTTGAATTTAATGGGTAATAAATGGGGTAGTTGGGATATTTCATTTGTTTATTATTATTTTCCTCAGAATCCTTGACAGTTATTGTTTAAAATAAACCATGTGCGTTTAATGATCAAAGGCATGCATAGCTTAGATGGCTAGGTTATTGGTTCAAAAGCTTAAGGTTGAGGGTTCAAAACCCCCAAGCATCATTCATTTATTTTTTTCTTCTTTTTTTACTAGGGGTGTTACTGTGGGCAAACTTGGGCGGATTAGACTTGAACAGACTCAAGAGTTTGGACAAAGCTTCTTAGGCTGCAAGTAGTGTACTGGACTCAAGCCCCTGGTGTGAATGGCTGGTGCTGGCGCGGGCTCTTTGGTGTTGGGCAGCACGTGGTGTGCTTGTTTGGGCCCCTTGGTGTGCACTCATCTCGGTCATGGGTTGGTGGTCTGTGACATTACACACATACCATAATAATATAATTACACACAAATTCAATTATCATACCACTTTCAAAACACATCATTAATCAAAATTTCATTTTCATCCAACCTTTAAAAGCAACATTTATAATCGTGCAAGCACATTTGCCCGGTTGGCCAAGATGCTCATCTTTGTTCCCTCATTTCCCTTAGGCCATGAGTTATAGACGCACCAGGAGCACCCTTTCCTTCCTCTAGAGTCTCCTCTTTCCCCTCCTATCTAAGTAGGATTATAATTAGGCTTTGTAAAAAAAAGCAACATTTAAAATCTATAATAACTCAAAACATTTTTATCATCTATCTATTTGTAACTCAACAGGTGGTCTTAGTGAAAAAGCGGATGATGTTTATCCTACGAGACCTGGGTTCAATCGGAATGTATGCAAGGTGTGTGTGCATTGTCAAAGGTTTGGGAAATTAAAAAAGGGAAATTATAAAGGTTTAGATCGAACTGTCAACCGTGCTAGAGTCTAGCTTCCGAAAATGATGAGTAAATCATTAAATTAAGCTTCAATACATTGACAGCCGTATTAAAATCTAGCTTATAAGAATGATGACCCAATCATTAAATTTGGTTCAAAATATTGACTTATGGATGCACAATTTGTCAAAAATGAACCTTATGACAAATGCATTGGAGAACATGAGTTGTTGTTCTTTGTTTCTGGCCACAATTTTTCTTAAAAGAAAAAGGGGAAATTTTAATCAAGTCACATCTCTTCCGCAAACATTTGATTCATCAAATTTGACAAAATTGGCCGTTTGTACACTGTTCTTGGACAATACACAATTATCATGATTGCCCAAAAATTATCCGCCTATTAACCGGGGACGAAACTAGAAATTTATAAAGGGGTCATAATGAGATTAGAAATTTTGAGGGAGAAATAATAAGATTTTAAAAAGATTGAAGGATTGTAAAACTAATTTTACTTTTTTTCTAAAACAAATGCTCATATTTGTTCTCCTATATACCCTTAGGTTATGAGTTCTCGATCCACTAAGAGCAACCCCTTTATTTTCTAGAGTCTCCTTCCCCTCTCCTTTAGGTACGATTAAAATTGGAATTAAAATTTATAAAAAAAACTATTCTATTGCCATTGAAAAAAAATTAACAGTGGCTCAAGCCCACAAAACTCCTTATGTTCCGCGCCTAATATTAACCATTCATGCTGATAATTAATAATATAATCTTTTAAATATATGATTTGGTGATAATATATAATTTTATGGATCGTCAATAAATTTAAAAAATATCTCATTAAATATTGAATAAATATAATTTTAAAAGTATATCTCATCTGTACATTAAATATTAAATATTTCTATAATACACAGAAAACAAAGGTTTGGGAAATTGAAAAAAAGAAAATTATAAAGGTTTAGATCGAACTGTCAACAGTGCTAGAGTCTAGCTTCTGAAAATGACGAATAAATCATTAAATTAAGCTAAAATGCATTGACAGCCGTATTAAAATCTAGCTTATAGGAATGATGACCCAATCATTAAATTTGGTTCAAAATATTGACTTATGGATGAACAAATTGCAATTTGTAATCTAAATCGATGGATTAATTAAAACTTTCAATGTAACCAATAATAATTTGGTTCAGGGAATAAGGTATTAAATATTTTACGGTCAGAAGTTTAAATTTTAACATTGTAAATATAATATATTAGGTTGGAAGAATTAAAATCGCTCCCAAAATGAACTTTTACAGTACATGATCTAAATTAGTTAATCAATATATTAGATATCAATTATTAAAGGGAAAAAAATCTCGGGGTAAAAAAATCTTCAATCTATGATCTTATCTCAATTCTATTAAAGATGTACAAATAGCTACATTAAGTCCCTTTAATAGTATTGCAGATCTTTAATTATTTTTTGGTAAATTTTGAAGTTATTTAATTAAGTTCTTAGTAATGATAAAAATTACACCCTAATTAAATTTTAGGTATCAAGTTAGATAATCTTTTATTGATTTCGTTCTACTTTTCTGACCATGTTTTTTATTAAATAGAGAGATATTGGTCATGTTTGGTAAACAACCTTTTGAGCCAAAATTAGAGGTTTGAAGTTTATTTTTAAAGATTTGATCAGTCAAATTCATTAATTTGGATATTTGGTAAATAGATGATTATAATAGCGGATTAACGTGAAACCTCTCATTTTAAAAAATCTCCTTTTAGTAGCTTTTTTAGTTAGATGTGTGGCTAAAAACTTGTAAAGACTATTTTATCCTCGATAATTATAGAAAAAATTTTTCTAAATAACATAAATTTGAATAACTAATAAAATTTTGAAAAAAAATAATTTCATAAATAAGAAATTAATATACAAATTAATAAATACATATAAATCTAATAATTAATAAAATTATATTCAAAATATAATCTCATAAATAAGAAATTCATATATACGTCTAAATTTAAAATATATTAAAAATATATTCATAAATAAAAAATTAATATGTACATCTTTCATATATGCTCAGTAATGATATTAAAAAAATTAATTCTCATTATCTACTTAATTTTATAGATACAAAGTGTTAATAACTAATAAATTATTAAAACAAGTATCAAATATAATCTTGTCATTATATGTCATTTTGCTTGTTCAAATAATCAAACAACTATCAGCTATTAATTTTTTTAAAAAAATTATATATAATATTAATAAAATTCACTAACATGAGCCTCGCTAAAAAAATCTCCCTAAACCTATTGGATGAAAAAGAGTGCAACATGTTAGTGAGATACAACACATAATACAACCTAAAAAAACATATAAAAACCAACCAATGTCTAACACAAACCAATTTTCAATGCAAAGCATCCAGAGTACACCTATGCTCTCCTTAACCTGAGCTTGCCGTCTAGATATAAGACCATCTTCGTTCAACTGTTCAAATAAGCAAAGGAGTACTTCTAGAAATGCCACTTTTGTGAGTCTATCAACAGTACCATTCGCATATCTGGAAATCTCTTGTACACTCCATGAAAATGATTCACCTATTTCAAAACATTCTGCAATGCTGCTACGAAAAACCAATAGGGAGAGGGGAGGGGATTTAAGCCACTCCACAAGCAAACTACAGTCACATTCCACCAGTAGTTTAAAACCATTAACCCAGTTGGAGTTTCTAAACACAATCAATGCCTCCTTAATAGCCAACAATTTCGCAGAGGTAGCATCCAAATAACCAACTGATTTCGAAAATAAAATGAGAGATATACTCATAGTGTTTCGTAAGATACCACCAATCCTAACCCTTCCGAAACCACCTTCAACGTTAAATTTTAGGAAGTCTACAAATGGTTTAGACCACAAACCGCGGTTGTGACAAGGCTAATTCGAAACAGATCCTTTAAGGATAAGTGGGCCGCAAACTACATCATTTACCGAAAAGCTCAGTGTTGGACATTTGGCCTTACACCACCACCAGATGTGAGAAAGACATAATACAAATAATTGGTTAATGTTAGTCTGCACCCCCTAAGCACAACATCATTTCGATGTAGCCAGATAGACCAAATGAAGCTAAAGAAGCTTAAATACCATACCTCGGTAGATGCAGAGTGACTGAGAGTAGAACACTATTGTATAATAAAGGACTTAACATCACCCGGCATAACAAATGACACTCCCCAAGTACGAAACCAGCGCTGACATAAGGACCAGAAAATATAGCATTGACAAAATAGATGGTCCACAGATTCAGTTTCAATAAGACATAAAGGGCACAACAAATTTTGTTGATCGAGGATTTCTCTCTTAGATAACTCGACCTTTGCGGGAATTCTTCGATGAACAACTCTCCACATGAAAGCTTCAACTTTAGGAGGAATTAGATTTGGCCACACCAGATTCCACACCTCATCTTTTTCTCGGACATCCTCCGTCGCTAAAACACAGAAGTCTTAAGAGAATATATCCCATTAGATGAACCCAACCAGCGAACATAATCATCGCGATTCGAAAATGGTACCACGCTATTAATTAAATTCAGAAAACTTTCCTATAAGGTTTGCTCCCAATCAAAAAGACTTGCTAAAACAAAAATTCTAGGATAAGCTTCTTTAAGAGGAGAGGTGCCGACCCATACATCAGACCAAAACTGAATGAAATTTTCCACGCCAACCACCAGCCTCAATTTTTTAAAAAATAGATTCTCCGAATCAGATATCGAAGTGATGATATTCTTCCACGCCCAAGATTGGTTATCAGGCTGTAAATTCGAAGGCATCAAAGAGGTGAAGTTCCTCTCATATTTTGCTGTAACAACACGTTTCCACATACTGTCGTTTTCCAAATCCATTTATTTAAGAGCGCCCTATTTATTTGTCTTCAAGTCAATCAGTCCTAACCCTCCATACTTTTTAGGAAGACATATTGTCTCCCAACTGATCCAATGTATAGCTCAATTTTTCATGGAGCCCCAAAGAAATCTCGCTACCAAGCTCGAAATGGTCTTGTTAATTGACACCAGCATTGTAAATATAGATAGAAAGTAAATCGGAAGACTTACTAGAACAGATTTGATTAAAGAGGTCCGACCTCCAAAAGCGAGTGATTCGATTTCCATTCAGGAACTTCTTTTTAAATTTCTCAACAATCGAAGACCAAAGTTGCACTGTGTTTCTACTGGCACCCAAAGGAAGCCCCAGATACGAACTAGGTAATTTCTCATTTTGCCATTGTAAGAGCGAGGCCCAGTAATCGACTAACGAGTCTTCCACATTTAACCCGATTATTTTTTATTTGTTTAATTTAGTTTTAATCATGCTGCTAGTTCAAAGCCTCTCAGAATTCTAACCATATTTCTAATCTAGTTTTTACTGGCACCACAGAATAAAAACAAATCGTCCGCAAATTGGATGTGCAATACTTCCACTAAAAAAGCTCCAGCAACAGCTTTATGGAATAGAGCACTCAAAGATTCCGCCACTATGTTGAATAGAATCGGCGAAGGAGGGCAACCCTGTCTCAAACCACGACCAATCGCAAAGGGAGCTAATGGCCAGCCATTGATCAAAACCGAAATATATGCAGTAGAAATGCAGCAATGAATCCACTGGCACCATACAGAGTCGAACTTTATTTTTCTCATAATCAGCAATAAAAACTCCAAAAGACTGTATCATACGCCTTTCGAAAATCCACCTTGAACACCACACCTTCTGTCTCATTCCTAATTTGACTGGTTAAACTTTTAAAAAAGATTCAAATCTCTAATTTTAACTCAAAAGGATGTTTACTAAACATGACAAATATCTCTCTATTTAATAGAAAAACATAGTAAAAAAATAGAACGAAATCCATAAAAGATTATCTAACTTAACACCTAAAATTTAATTAGGGTGTATTTTTTATCATTAATTATGCTAAGAACTTAATTAAATAACTTCAAAATTTACCAAAAAATAATTAAAGATCTTCAATACTATTAAAGGGACTTAATGTAGCTATTTGTACATCTTTAATAGAATTGAGATAAGATCATAGATTGAAGATTTTTTTACCCCGAGATTTTTTTCCCTTTAATAATTGATATCTAATATATTGATTAACTAATTTAGATCATGTACTGTAAAAGTTCATTTTGGGAGCGATTTTAATTCTTCCAACCTAATATATTATATTTACAATGTTAAAATTTAAACTTCTGACCGTAAAATATTTAATACCTTATTCCCTGAACCAAATTATTATTGGTTACATTGAAAGTTTTAATTAATCCATCGATTTAGATTACAAATTGCATTTGTTCATCCATAAGTCAATATTTTGAACCAAATTTAATGATTGGGTCATCATTCCTATAAGCTAGATTTTAATACGGCTGTCAATGCATTTTAGCTTAATTTAATGATTTATTCGTCATTTTCAGAAGCTAGACTCTAGCACTGTTGACAGTTCGATCTAAACCTTTATAATTTTCTTTTTTTCAATTTCCCAAACCTTTGTTTTCTGTGTATTATAGAAATATTTAATATTTAATGTACAGATGAGATATACTTTTAAAATTATATTTATTCAATATTTAATGAGATATTTTTTAAATTTATTGACGATCCATAAAATTATATATTATCACCAAATCATATATTTAAAAGATTATATTATTAATTATCAGCATGAATGGTTAATATTAGGCGCGGAACATAAGGAGTTTTGTGCGCTTGAGCCCTTGTTAATTTTTTTTCAATGGCAATAGAATAGTTTTTTTTATAAATTTTAATTCTAATCTTAATCGTACCTAAAGGAGAGGGGAAGGAGACTCTAGAAAATAAAGGGATTGCTCTTAGTGGATCGAGAACTCATAACCTAAGGATATATAGGAGAACAAATATGAGCATTTGTTTTAGAAAAAAAGTAAAATTAGTTTTACAATCCTTCAATCTTTTTAAAATCTTATTATTTCTCCCTCAAAATTTCTAATCTCATTATGACCCCTTTATAAATTTCTAGTTTCGTCCCCGGTTAATAGGCGGATAATTTTTGGGCAATCATGATAATTGTGTATTGTCCAAGAACAGTGTACAAACGGCCAATTTTGTCAAATTTGATGAATCAAATGTTTGCGGAAGAGATGTGACTTGATTAAAATTTCCCCTTTTTCTTTTAAGAAAAATTGTGGCCAGAAACAAAGAACAACAACTCATGTTCTCCAATGCATTTGTCATAAGGTTCATTTTTGACAAATTGTGCAATTAGCTGTTAGGACCATAAGTTTTGTAACAAGTATGACCAATCTAGAAAATTCTTGTTTCAAAACCAATGACCTAAAACTATGCACTATAAATGATCATATCATTGACAGTGGCAATTTTTTATATGAAATTCAAAAAAAAAATAATATTCGGTAAAGTATATCAATAGTCACTAAACTATAAAATGATCATTTTAGTCATTGACCTTTCAAAAGTAATAAAATTATCGTTAAATCTATAGAACTGTTACAAAACGGTTATTGGGCGTTAAAAATAGTATAACAACTTGATTAAGTTAATGACCATTTTATAACAGTTTAATAAAAATTAACTTATATTTTATAACGTTCGAAAGGTCAATAATTAAAACGACCCTTTTATAATTTAGTGACTACTAAATACTAATGTACTCTACCTAATAATACTTTTAAGGCTTAAGGGTGTAAAAAGCCTTTGAATTTTTGAAAAAAATCAATTAATCCCCTGAATTTTTTTAGCGTTCAATTAAGCCATTGAACCAAGAATTGAAATAATTAAACCATTGAACTAATAAATTGAATCAATTAAGCCCTTTGACCAATTTTGACATTTTTTGGATCTGTTGGTGTAGTACGTCGTATCACAATGTTTCTTTGAAAGTTCTAAAAATTCTAAAAAAAAACTTTAAAATTTGTAAAAATATATATTTTTTGAAAAAATCTATAAATACAACATGAGATAACTGTAGTGGATCATGTGATAGTAATATCTGAAGAAAAAATGTCATTTAATAGTCAAAATTAGTAAAAAGACTTAATTGATTCAATTTCTAAGTTCAAAGGTTTAATTGGGTGCGAAAAATTCAGAAGTTTAATTAACTTTTAAAAAAAAATTCAAGGGTTTCTTTACCCTTAACTATTTAGTCTCCCGCGTTTGGTATTCGCGTGGGATCATGATGTAAAGGCCACCGCAAAGCAGTCGACGTAACATTCTTTTCCCCTGCTAAATTCAGCGTATAAACCGTGCATAAAAGTCTTGTAACAAGAATTTTTCTCCTTCATTTTAATAGTTAATTCCACAGAGTATTACTGAAAATCCCTAATTAATTTAGTATCACGTGTTAATTAGATATCAATTTAATTGAGAAATTATTGAAAATTTCAAGGGTTTTGCATATAGTGATTGGTATTAATTGAGAAATTATTGATAAATTAATCTGTAAATATAATTAAAATCTACTATTCAAGGATCAAATATGAGATTGATAAATTTAAATACAAGATCTTTTATTACTTCATATGTAATCATTCGTTGAATAAATTGTTATAAATATATATTTATTTAACATAAAATATTTTTTTACTTGTATCATAGATGTGACAAAATCTTGTGTAATTTATATCATTTGTGATGAGTAGTTTAATTGTTAAATAGTCTTGACATTATTTTAAGCATTCTCTACAAGATGTATGTGCATTGTCAAATGGTGAAAAATATGTATGAACAGATATTACTTTGTAATCACCTTTAGACTATTAAAAAATATTATAGTACTATTAAAAGGGGAAATTAAATATACTACAATGAGTTAAGATGACACCAATTCAATGAATTAATTACTATTCAAAAAATTAATTAATTTAATAATTGAAATTTTGAAATTTATATTTATTCTTGGCAAAAGATTTTTTTTTTTTTGAAAGGAAAGTTCAATCTTATTGATAATAGAAACAATCTCAAAGATTTTCTTTTGAAAAAAAAATTAATTAATTATCTATAGCAGGTCGAATTACTTTAGTGAAAGTTGTTTTATGCAATCTGCCTGTGTTCTAC
The DNA here is from genome assembly GCA_019671005.1 of Hibiscus mutabilis. Classification (NCBI taxonomy): domain Eukaryota; kingdom Viridiplantae; phylum Streptophyta; class Magnoliopsida; order Malvales; family Malvaceae; genus Hibiscus; species Hibiscus mutabilis. The sequence continues at coordinate 25,356,215 of CM033747.1, forward strand.
ATGTATCTGTTTATTATGCATGTGACTGGCAAATACGTTTAAAATGATAGCTAATTTTATTTAGGGAGCAAATAAGGGCAGATCCATTCATTGGATCAAATGGGAGAATCTGTGTAAACAAAAAAATTGTGGTGGGCTAGGCTTATTCGACTTAAAGCTTAAGAACAATGCTTTACTAAATAAGTGGCTATGGAGATATAGCAGCAAGGCTGACAGCTTATGGCGTAGAGTGATTGATCAAAGTATGAGCACTCAAATGGAAAGCTGATCCCCAATTCTGATAACATCAATAGGGCATCCTGGACTTGAAAAAAATATTCTAAAGCCTCTGTCTATTCAAGAAGATCCTTTTACTCAAAATCTAAGGTTCGTACTTGGGGATGGTAAGTCCATTAGCTTCTGGAAAGAACATTAGACGGAGTTCCCTTCCCTCAAAATTGCTTTCCCTCGGATTTTTGGTTTGATGACAAATAAAACAGGCAGGGTTTGTGAGTTTGGCTCAAAAGAGTCGGGAGTTTGGGTTTGGAACATTGTCATGAGAAGAAGACTCTTCGAGTGGAAAAAAGAAATGCGGGAAGTGTTTTTGAATGCATTGGATCGAGCTGCCATGGCTGGGGTAGACAAAGATTGTCTAAAATGGGTAGGTACTTCCTGCGGTTTGTGTAAGCCTAAGGACCTTTGTGAGCTTTCTTCCTCTCTCGGGGCAGAAAAAGACAGCTTATGGCAACTGATTTGGGTTAATATTGCCCCCCAAAGGTGGAGATCTTTGTTTGGCGAACCGTGCAAGGGAGGCTACCAACCCATGATGAGCTTACAAAATGAAGTATGCTTTCTTTGAATAACTCGATATGTGTTTTGTGCTCCAAGGTATGTGAATCAGTCGACCATTTATTGTGTCAATGTGAGTTTGTATGGAGAGTATGGTAGAGGTGGGTGTGCATATGGAGCTTGCAGCTAGTTATACCCCAAAATTTTAAATCCTTTCTTCTTGTTTAGGATCAATAGCCTTTTAAATCTGCAATAAAGCCAGATTGAAATCTTGTTTTTTTGGTATTGTTTAGACTATCTGGTGTTGTACGAACGAGGCTATCTTTTGCAATAAAAGATTCAACGAGAATCAAGTCTTTGAACTCGCCCTTCTGAGAATTGGGTTATGGATTAAAAGCAAATGGCCTTTCTCTTTTGGTGCTATATTAGATTTTTTTCTCTCATCCTTATCATTGTCTAATCAGTGTCAATCAAAAGTCAAGACCTACCAAAGGGTTATGGTCAACCCCTCCAAAAGATTTCCTTAAATTCAATGTTGACGCTTTAGTGAGAGGGAGTTTTGGTGAAGTCGGAATTGGGGCATCCTACGAGACCACTGTGGCACACCCTTAGTTAAATTCTCCAAGTCAATTGAGTTATCGGATCCAAAAGGAGCTGAAACCTCCATCATCTTGGAAGCTTGCTGTATTTTTTCAATGTCATAGTGGTCTAGTCTTTATTCCTTGATTATCAAGTGATACGAATCCGGTTGTGAAGTAGCCGAATTTGTATTTGTGTTTGCCCGATCGTGATTCGAGTAAGAACTTGAATTGTTAGCAAAAGAATTGATAATGGCGTTTAAGGATGAATCGAACAGTAGTGAAGAGGTGATGAGATAATGGTTGTATTGTGGTTATGGGAATTAAGATGGTGTGAAAAATGGAACTAAAAGAAAGGATGGAAATGTAGATGCAAAGATAAGGAAATGATCGAATGGTTAAATGGAATGAAGGTTTAGTGGTAATGGGAGGAAAGGATGTAGATATGTGTGGTATGGAACAAGGGAGAACCAACACTAAAGAGTGAAGACCCAATCCTTATTAGTTCTTAACCGAATTGGTGGAAGTGTATGAATTGTGACCCTCTAGTTATAAGAACTAGGAACCAACAATATAACAAGATTAATGGATAGATATGGTAGGGAATGTATCGTGACCCCCTAGTTATAAAGAACTAGGAACCATCGATATAACAAAATGAAATGGATGAATAGCCACAAGATTAACTTGAAAGTCGATAAAGTTCTCAAAGAACTATAAAGAAAGCATTCACAAAGATGTGCTTATATATCAAAGTTGTGTGTCTACAATGAAAAGAAAGGTGCCTATTTATAGTGTTCATAGGCTGAATATGAAGGGTCACACAAAGGAGATGAATGCTTCATCTTAAAAGCATTTATCCTTATTGAATGTCATAATGGTATAAATTAAGAAGGCCTTCATTGCATATCTCCTTGTAGAATTCGAAAGGCCTTACAAATGAAGGATAAGAAGGCCTTGAATGATTTGTTTGTATGAACAAAGAGGGCCTTCAATTCTTGTCTCCCTTGCAAAATTCGAACAACCTCTCTTAGTTTCAAACTCATCATTGCATGCATTTCCCGTAATTGAAATTTTAGCCTGCACTATCTTTAGAAAAATGATCATATTTCAAGCTCCCGATATCATATTGATGTGATTCAAAAGGCATTGGGAAGCTAATAAATAGAGAAATAAATTTGAAGAAGACTTCAAGACTCAGATCTGCCTAGATCCTATCCAAAAACGGCAAACAAGTTGACTGAGACTCCTTGAATTCCCTCCTTAAGTGTTGTTTTAATTCATGCTTTTACTCTTCCTTAAGTGGTTATAATGAAGGCTTTGATTGCATTTCCTTGATAAAAACTGATCCGCTTTATGGAGGATTAAGTAGCTCTTAGATGGTGTTTAAGTGGCTCTTTAAGTGGTGTATTTAGAAGCTTTTGAATGTCTTGTAACATTGCTGAAACTGACAACCTTTAAGTTGTGTAAATCTCCCTTGAATGTCTTGAAACCGATCAGCCATCATGGTGTCTTCAAGTGTCTTCAATTGGTGGTAAATGCCTTGTCATTCTTGTAGAAAATGATCAGCCATCTTCTCCTTGCATAGTCTTAAACCGAAAACACATTAAACAACCATTAGATAAAAACTTGTTTATTAAAAACGAAAGTAAATGCTGAACTGGTTTAAATGAGCTAGTTAAATTAATGGAACTAGTTACATTGAATGAACTAGTTTAATTAACTAACTAACACACTAAATGAACTTACAATCATAAGTAAACTTACATGCTTTAAATGAACTAACATGTATTAATTAAACTGACTAACATGCTTAAATGTTCGAACAAGCATAAATGAACAGGATGTTTAAATGAACATTAAGCCTTATTTATTCATGTACACATGCTGAAATTAAATATAAAAACTTAAGAAAAACTCATGCAAACTCATGCACGAGTAGGAGGCTGTATTGCTCCAACAAAGTTGGCGTTCCTTTCTCTAATTTCTAGTCTTGACTAAACAAGTTTCCCGTAGCTTCTTGGAACTTTGTCGCCCAAGCATGAGTCATAGGTCCACTAGGAAATTCCTCCGTCAGTCACTCCCTCTTGAAAGCGATTTGTCCGCAAATCGCCACCTACATCAAAAGGAGATAAATCAGCCATATTGAAAGTTGAACTGACATTATACTCATCTGGGAGGTCTAATTGATAGGCATTGTCATTGACACGCTTGATCACTTGGAAATGGCCATCCCCTCTAGGCATCAATTTTGATTTGCGATGGGCAGGAAACCTTTTTTTCTCATGTGCAGCTGTAATCACTCATTTTTGTCCAGATTGTAAATATTATAGTAATATTAATTAGTTATAGTAATTATTAAATATGTTAGTATGTATTAATACCTATATGTATGTGTGGTAATATGTATTTGAATATAGGTGTTTATTATGCATATATAAATGTCCGTGTATGTGTGTTATATATGTATATTAATGTATTGCATGTGTATGTATTAGTGTGGTATATGAATATATGTGATGCATATCAATATTATATATATATATGTCGCATGTATGTATTTATTATTAGTATTAATGTGTGCATGTATGTATGGTTATTATTTATGTGATGTATACATATGTGACTACATATGTATTAAAGTTTGTATTTATTACATGTGTACGTATGTTATATGCATGTATAAATATATATGTTTATATGTATGTTTGATATGTGTATATATATGTAAGTATGATATGTAATATTTGAATGTATGTATGTATGTATGTATGTATGTATGTATGTATGTATGTGAGTGTGAATATTGCATGTATTATCTATTATATGTACGTATGTATGTGTATTATTATTGTTAATGTTATTGTTATTTATTATAATTATTAATTATTATGGGCTGAAAATATTATATTACAAATTATTAAAAACCCAAATTATTATTCAAATGTTCAGTCCAATGTCCAAATATTACAAAACCCAATTAAAATATTACAGAGCCCATTCGGCCAGACCCAAATCCAACCAAATTAACTAAAAAACCCTAAAAATAAAGCTAAACCTTAATCTAATATCATTTCTTTATTTTGCGCAGCCGGCTGAGAACCGTTGGATCAGATTTTGATCCAACGGCCACGATCGAAGATTGAAGACCCCTCAGTTGCCGCGTATGATGCACGCGCGGGATGTCCGTCTTCCCACACACACGTGTAGCCCACGCGCTAGGCCATCCATCCTTCACGCGCCATGTGGCACGATCAGGTGCTGTGACATCATCTCACAGATCGCATCCAGGCCGTTCATCTTCAAGTAATCTCAGTCGTTGGATCATATCTGATCCAATGGCTGAGAATGATTCTGGCCGATAAACTCTTCATTTTCTCAGCCACGTGTCTTGGCAGCCAGATTTCCCGCGCCGCCATACAGCCTCCCCTCACCGACTAACCCACCCAACATGGCCAAACAAACACAAAAAAATAGACAATATCAGAGTCAATCAAATCCATAGTAGATCCATTTAATGTTTCTTAAAATGTAAACAAAGCAAAGAAATCAAAAAGGGATATATATATGTGTGTGTGTGTGTGTTTGTGTAAATTAGACCCAATTACAAAAGCCCAACTCTTACCAACCCTTACCTAAATACCCACAAACCCAATATTAAAACCCAAAAGCATAACCCAAACCCATACCCGGATCAAGCTCATACCCAGATCTAACCTAAACCGAACAAACAACCCTAAAAAAATAATAAACCCTACCCCACAACTTGACTTGCAACCGCCGCCCTAACCGTCCGGCCACGCGCGGCGCGTCAATGCCCCATGGCCGCCATGCGCGATTTCATTAGTTACCCCCACCACCCATTTGACGCCTGTCACCCCACTCCACCGCCCATGTCGAAGCCCAGATCTGCAAAAGGGAACAGAGAGGTTAAATCAAAATAAATTAGCTAAACAACTTGTAAAACCTCTCGGGTATAAATCCACCCGAATATCCGTTGTAATATTTTTGGGGACGGACGAATGCTTTGTATAAAAAAACACGAAAAGAGTTTTAGTTTGTTCGAATCTTCAGTCTATATCAACCAAGCAAAGGTAAAAATAACCCTTCGGTTCTTATTACTCTTTCTAAGAAAAAATAAAAAATAGTATATTAAAAAAATATTCGAATAAAACCTAAACCCACGGGTTTAGGGGGCATTTTGAAAAAACTAACTTGAGAATCGAGGTCAGAGTCCAAAAATACGCACCTTTGGAATTTTTGGGTGTCTTCGGCTGCCGGTGACGAAGGCCCTCCGCCGCCGCCCGACGGCGGTCCACAGCTGTGACTGGCCGACACCTTGGCCGGCTAAGGAACCTATGAGAGCATTTCAATATGTTTTTTTCTTATAAAGCTTTGAAATGATTTTTTTGGTGTAAAAAACACTTATAGGGGTATTAAACGACGTCGTTTTGGGCGTCTGAACCTCGGCCCAAAACGATGTCGTTTTGGTCGTTACTCTGGCGCAACCCGACTCACTCCCAAGGTCCGCGCATGAAAATAAAGAGGGGAAATTGTCGTTTTAGCCATTCCCCTTGGGAAAATTCGTTCCGCGGTCCCTAGAAAATTTTAAAGCTTTGCAATCTCGTCCTTAAATCAGATTTACTCATCTTTTAAATGGTAAAATTACTCACTAGGTCCCTCAGCTCTTAGCGTTTTTTGTTTCTACCTTTTCGTATGGGAAAATTATTTTAGAGGTCCCTGATGGTTTTGAAAATCTTGCAAAATGGTCCTAAAAAGTCAGATTTAATTAGTTTTAATGGGATATTTGTCGTTTTGGCCCCTAGAACTCTCAGACGCACTCAACTTGGTCATGTTTTGATAGTACAATTTCGGATTTAGTACTTGCTTACTGTAAATTATTTAATCCTTGCCCCCATGTATTATTTTTATTTAATTTCTGCATAGTTTTTTTTATTTTCTTTGATTTTGATCCTTTATTTATTTCTTTTCTATTGCACTTCTTTTATGTATTTATTATATATGATGTATAATATATTATCATGTATAATATATGTATATATATATATATTTATGTAACATATGTGATATATTTATGTATTTATATATATATATAGTATTTATGTGTACATATTATGTAGTATTTTATATGTATAAAATATTATTTATGTATTTATGTATATATTATGTAGTATTCCATTTGTTTTATTTTATTATTTCATATTCACATTATTTATATTAATTTTATAATATTTTACATAAATATTGTACATAATTTTTACCCTCATTATTCTGATATTTCTATTAGGAGTGTCATCCCGGCCTTCGGGTGATATCTCCTCTAAATGTCGTGGATACAAAGGCCGATTTTGGATTTATCACACAGATTTGACTATCTTTATCTTTTTACTTTTTATTCATTATTCATTATTTACTTATTTATTTATTTTATTTTTCTTTAATAATTATCGTGTTCTGCCTCATTATTTCGATGTTTTTGCTAGTAGTGTCATCCCGGCCTCCGAGTGACATCTCCTTTGAACGTCGTGAATATCAAGGTAGATTTAAACTATTGTTCGTTTTTTGGAAATTAATTATTAAATTAAATTGAATTTTTGTTTTCCTTAAGTAAATATAATGCGAACTTTTGGGTACCAATTTTGGGCGTAGTGGGGGTGCTAACCCTTCCCCACTCGTAACCAACTCCCGAACCTATCTCTGGTTATCTTTTCGGTGTTCGGCCTACCAAAAGTGGCCGGTGGCGACATCACCCTTCGTTTTAAAAATTTAACGGTAACCTATTGGAAGTGTCCTCCCGGTCTCCGGGTGTCATCTTCTTTGGCGCCGCAAAACATTTCAACCACTATCTTCAAATAAAAAAAAAGTGTCGCTACAGCATGGCGACTCCGCTGGGGACTTAATTTGTTTTTAAAAAAACAAAAGAGGAGTTAGTCCTTAGTTAGGGTTCGCATTATAATTATTAAGGGAAATTTAAATTTTATTTAATTTAATAATTAATTTCCAACTTTTGTTTGATATAAATTGTCATCATATATTAGTGATATAACCCTTAAGTGGGAGAGATTACTTCGGTCTGTGGGGTTTTCACCTCCGTATGGTATAAGGATCGTATTCTCCCGAATCGATGTCCCAGTGACAGTTCGGGTACCCTTACTTTAGAACCAAACTGCATATAATGAGCCGTAGCATCCCACCTTTTGATCACGCCGGTACTCTGCCCATTTAGGATTGACCTTTTTCTAGGTTTTGTGTTGTTTGTTTATATTTCCTGTATATTTTAATTGCTTATTTTCTTCGTTATTCATCATTTAATTCCTATTGCACTGACTCATTTGCTATGTTGTTTTTATTTTATTTTTCTTTCTTTTTTCTGCATTCGCATTACATATCATATCATACATAGGTGTTGATTCAAAATGAGTCCATTTTAGAAGGCGTTCAGGTATAGAAGGGGGGTTCTGTAATGTCAAAAGCGATAATGCTACGGTCTAGGGATAGTCCAAGATAAGACATCATGACAGCTGGATATGTATCAGAAATTACTAGGCCGCATTGATAGTTTCTAAATAGAACAATCTTAATGAGCTGAGAGGTATGGCGAAGTTGGTATCCCGAGTAAATGCCCAACCTCAAGAAGTCGAAGTCTTAAGGATATAAGCTAGACGTTATCTACAAATGCATTATCTTTACTTTTTGCAATCAGACTCCTTCATCTAATGAAAGTCTTTCTAAGGACTACTTGTGAATCAACACCTACATGTGCATTCATCATTGATTTTTGTTTTCTAATAAAGCTTTCCTTATAGCATTGTTTACACCTTCCATTTTGTAAGTTAACACATTCATTGCATTAAGCATATTGCTAATGGAGAGAAGATATTCATCTCAAAGTGAGGTAGCAGGAAAGACAAGAAAATAATCTCACCAATACAACTTCAAAATCATGGACAACTTAGTGGCTAGAGTAGAGAAGCTTGAAGAACTTCAAGGATATCTGATCGGGATTCAGAGAGAAATGATGACACACATGAAAGAATCTCAAGAGGAATTTAGAGAGAAACTGAATGAGCTGAAGAATATATGACTACTACAATCAAAGGAAAAGGTTTGGCAGAAAATCATTCGACAGAGATGGAAATTGAAAATGCTAGTGAGAATTGGGGTTTTTACTTCGTGGAAAAAGGAATTGTACCTGAAAAAGAACAAGCTGTTATCAACCAGTTTGAGGTAGCTCGCACAGTCTCAGAATGCCCCACTGATCTTATGTTGGATAAAATCTACGATTCTGTCATGAAACTCTTATCCCAGCCAATGAAGAAAGATTCAGATGAGATAAAATTGCAGAACGGAGAAGATCTAGAAAACAACAATGAAGCAAAGATGTTAGCTACTCCAATGACTGAATTAGCGCCCTCTCTGACCCAAAATCAAGATTTGGTGCCCGCCTCTTCAGAACCTCTTCAATTGTTGGCTAATCATGCTTCCAGTTCTCAAAATGAAGAACAGAACCTGAATGACCCTTAATATTGCCGTATCCATCTTACCTACCAGGAGTTGTTTTCAAAGTTTCTAGAAGCCTGATTAGTCAATCCTGGTTTTGATAGGCCCCGGTTAACTCCTTATTCGAGAAAGTTTAAGGAGAATGATCGTTGCGACTTTCATGCCGGTAATCAAGGCCATTCCATTGCAAATTGTAACAGTTTCAAAAGAAAGGTGCAATGTCTTTTAGATTCAGGGGTATTGGAGTTTGAGCCCAGAAATCAAGGTCTAAAGATCAACTTGCCAAACACGATCAGCACTGTAAAATCAGGGGAAGAATAGGTCACGCAAAAGAACAAGATAAATGAAGCAGACCTGCATGTGCCGGATGAAATTGGAAATGTAAGCAGTTATCAAGATCACAATCCTTCCGTAAATAATGTTGTTCTGGACCCACTTGAGAAACCCGAAGCAGCTATAGAAAAGCCCGAACGAGTAATGGCACCTGGAAACAATGATGTTTTCCAAAGAGGTAGATTTTGGAAAATAGGAGCAAGGAATGCCGAAGTGCATGATGAGGGCGCCAAAAAGAGTAGCAAGAGGATAAAAACGTTAATCCCGATGTCATATTCTGACCTATTACCCATGTTAGTTTAAAACAAACACTTAAAGCTAACTCCCCCAAGACGATACTTGTATCCTGATATGCAAGGTGTCAGGGTTTCACGTGAATATCATCGTGGTGACTTTAGTCATACAACGAAAGATTGTGTGTTTCTCAAAGGCAAGATCTATGAACTTCTTGAGGAAGGCATGCTCGCTTTCAAAGATGGAAGACCTAAGTTCAAAGGATCAACATACGCCGGAGAGTCAAAATCTTTGCTAACCAATGAGAATCAAAACCAGGTCTCTCAGAGTATATCCCCAGAGCTGAATCTGTTACGTCCATCCAGTTCACATGCCAACGACCCGATCAGAGTCAGTGGCCATCAAGATGTTAAAGACAAAAAGAATAAAGGTACGGTCGAAAGGGGAAAATTTCTGATCACATTGGCCGAAGGAAAATATCCAAAGATGAAAGGGGCGAGACCTCTTAGGGTTTTCAATACACCCATTTTAGTTTTACTCCCCTATTTGATACAAAAAAATACCTTGCTCCCATGCCAATGGAGGATACGTTAGATCTATCTCTTTTTTCACGATCCAAGTAGTACTTATGATTTCCATATGGGGGCACCAGGGCACCATACCAACGAATGCTAGATTTTGAAGCAAAAAATAATGAAGTTGACTTATGAGGAGAAACTAACGCGCGATATGGTAAAGCAGTGGAAGCAGAAGAGGAGAGAGCAGAAAGTATTGAAAGGATAAAAGTAAATAAAATTTTGCTCAAGACAGACTGAAGTTCTGCTTTTTGTCTTATCCATGTTTTGACTACTGCTTGCAAGGGCATCTCTACAGTTAGGGTTTCTTTTTTGAAGTAATGCATTGAATCAACTTTGCTATCCTTGGTTTGAGTGTAGCAAAGATCTTTTTGTAAAGGGCATATGTCATGTTTGGTAATTTTCATTCTAATAAAGAATATATTTTGCTTAACATACAATGGCCTTGAAAGCATGCATATGTATATCTCTTCACGCCTTTGTAGGTCCCTAGATATCAATTGCAAAATGCGACATTGAGATCAATTGAATATTATGATAACGATAAGGTCTAATTACTCTCTTAATAGACTCTGGTCAGCAAAGCAAGATTACTACTCTTTTGATGAAGTTCGATGATGAAAAAGCTCCAAAGTTAACCATACAGAGTTACTTGAAATTGAAATTTTAAACGTAGTCTTCTATGCACTAATGGATCAAAATATAAGGAAATGATAATGAAATATTAAAAGAAAAAATCACTCATTTGCTCGAAAGCCTGGTAATAGGCAATAATTAAAGCCTGGTAATAGGCATGTTTAAAGCCTAGAATGATATTTTTGCACTCTAAAGGTTAAACAAGTCTATTTTCTTGGATGGAGCAAAAGTGATAATTGAGAAGGAGTAGTCTTCTGTAGCGACGCGGTAATCATAGGGATGAATCGAGTCATTTAAGGGAATTTTATGACTTCCAATCGCCATAATATTCAATCTTCATAGACACAAGTTATGCTTGGAATGATTACCGAAGGGTTAAATCTGGGACGCTTTTGCACTTGATATTCAGAGCTCCTATTCTAGTTTCTTTTTTATTATAATTTTGGTTTCAAGGTCATGTATGCTAATCCAAAAGAACACCCTTCATTGGAATGACAATCAACAAAATTGACATTTTAAACAAAAAGATTTCCTTGTATTACTTCAAGAGTAAGCTTCAGGATACAAGGTTGTGAATACAAATGATCGACCTAACACGGAGGAATAACGTGTCAATGATTACAGCAAAAGTAAAGACAAGAGTACATATGCCAGATAGTTTGGAGATTTAAAGCAAGTTTCTCCCATTCAGAGAAAAGAAGAATGAACCAGTGACGAGAATAATATCTTTGAACACAATGAAAGATTACAAATCTGAGGCATTCGCTCGCCAGAAGGTCAAAGATAGAAGAAGACTCTATGGGATAGGTCAGTGCCAACAAATCAATTGTGTCTAAGACCGAATAAGGAGAAGTACCAAAAAAGTAATAAGAGCGCAGATAAGAAAATAGTTGAGTCCATGATCGAATGGGGCAATGATGAGCAAAAGAATGGTACGAGTCCCTACAATAGTATAGGGACTAAAGGAGAATGTTCACAGAAATGAGAAATGACTCTGGATTAAGGGTGTGTTGTGGGACATATTTGAGATAAAAACCCAACCGATAAGAAAAAGATTAAAGAGCATGCAGCAAAAGGAATAAAGCGAAGAAGAAATCTGAGGATGGCCTTTCAAGGGCCAAGAGTTTTTAAAACAACCCTGAAAATGCCCCATATCATTCATTATATAGATAGGCATCCCTAAGATTAGGAGCATGCTAACTCGCATTATTCAAGTTTCTTGTCTGTTTCCTTGACAGATGCTTAAGAATTAGAGGAAAGCCAGATTTTTATGCTTCGTAGCGGAAGAAGCAACTCTCAACAAAGATTCAAGAATTTTTCATACTAAAACGTTTGTGATTTGATGCCTATGACGGCCAGAAACCAGGGCACACCATCTAGAGATTTTGCAATCTTTGGCTTTCAGAGAAGTAGCAGAAATCTTCTAGTTGTCTTGTGACAAGATACTCTTTTGTGTCTATAACGGACAGAAATCGGGGCACACCATCTAGAGATTTTGTAAGGTTTGGCTTTCAGGGAAGTAGCAGAAATCTTCTAGTCGTCTTGTGACAAGATACCCTTTTGTGTCTATGATGGACAGAAACTAGGGAACACCATCTAGAGATTTTGCAAGCTCTGGCTTTCAGGGAAGTAGCAGAAATCTTCTATTCATATTGTGACAAGATACTCTTTTGTGTCTATGATGGACAGAAATCGGGGCACACCATCTAGAGATTTTGCAAGCTTTGGCTTTCAGGGAAGTAGTAGAAATCTTCTAGTCGTCTTGTGACAAGATACTCTTTTGTGTCTATGACGGTCAGAAACCGGGGCACACCATCTAGATATTTTGCAAGCTTTGGCTTTCAGGGAAGTAGCAGAAATCTTCTAGTCGTCTTGGAACAAGATACTATTTTGTGTCTATGACGGTCAGAAATCGGGGCACACCATCTAGGGATTTTGCAAACTTTAGCTTTCGGGGAAGTAGCAAGATAGCCTTTCATACCTATGACAATTAGAAATTGGGGTATGACTTTTTCGGTCTTCAGCTTCTTAAGAGGTAGGGAAACTCGTACTTCTGGTACTAACACTACTTGGGAATAAAAATAAACTGTCACTTTTTTCAGAACTTCAAGACGAAGAATTCTATATAGGAAGGACTCCTCACTCGAAGATTTCACATGTAGAAGGTTCTATATAGGAGGAACCTAGAGTTTCGAGACGCGAACGTGAAAAGTTCTATATAAGAAAGACTCGCAACCTGAAGATCTCTCCAGAAACTTACGGGATTTGAGACAAAGGAAGAGAAAACAGTTCTATATAGGAAAAGCTTGTGACCTCGAACTCCCAACTCAAAGATTTTGCAGAGCACTCTAGTTTGAAGATTTTGCCTCCAAAAGTGGTCAAGCGGATCAACTGAAGATCAAGAGAGCGGGCGATGGTCAGAGAAGAACCTTTAGCCTACCCAGACCAAAATGGTCACTATTTTGTCTTGGCTCTATCTCTGTTACACAGTAATGAGCAAAGAGGGGCAGCTGTTATAGCCCATTTTGTTCGGGCCCGTTAACCTTACCCAACCCATTTACAATACCCACATACATACCCAAACACAATCAAACCCTATTACAAAAGCCCAACTCTTATAAACCCTTACCCAAATACCCACAAACCCAATATTAAAACCCAAAAGCATAACCCAAACCCATACCTGGATCAAGCCCATACCCAAATCTAACCTAAACCGAACAAACAACCCTAAAAAAATAATAAACCTTACCCCCCAACTTGACCTACAACTGCCACCTAACCATCCAACTTCCCTGCGCGTGGCTGCCACGCACGGTGTGTCAATGCCCTGTGGCTGCCACGCGCGATTTCATTGGTTACCCCCACTGCCCATCTGTCGCCTATCACCCTGCTCCACCGCCCATGTCAAAGCCCAGATCTGCAAAAGGGAACATATAGGTTAAATCAAAATAAATTAGCTAAACAACTTGTAAAACCTCTTGGGTATAAATCAACCTGAATATCCGTTGTAATATTTTTGGGGACGGGCAAAAGCTTTGAATAAAAAAACACAAAAAGAGTTTTAGTTTGTTCGAATCTTCAATCCAGATCAACCAAGCAAAGGTAAAAATAACTCTTCGTTTCTTATTACTCTTTCTAAGAAAAAAATAAAATAAAAAATAGTATATTAAAAAAAATATTCGAATAAAACCTAGATCTACGGGTTTAGGGGAGCATTTTGAAAAAACTAAATTGAGAATCGAGGTCAGATTCCAAAAATACGTACTTTTGGGATTTTTGGGTGTCTCCGGCCGCCGGTTTTGGATTTATCACACATATTTGACTATCTTTATCTTTTTACTTTTTATTCATTATTTACTTATTTATTTATTTATTTTTTCTTTAATAATTATCGCGTTCTACCTCATTATTTCGATGTTTTTGCTATGAGTGTCATCCCGGCCTCCGGGTGGCATCTCCTTTAAACATCGTGAATACCAAGGTAGATTTAAACTATTGTTCATTTTTTGGAAATTAATTATTAAATTAAATTAAATTTTTGTTTTCCTTAAATAAATATAATACGAACTTTTGGGTACCAATTTTGGGCATAGTGGGGGTGCTAACCCTTCCCCACTCGTAACCAACTCCCGAACCTATCTCTGGTTATCTTTTCGGTGTCCGACCTACCAAAAGTGACAGGTGGCGACTCCACCTTTCGTTTTAAAATTTTAACGGTAACCTATTGGGAGTGTCCTCCCGGTCTCCGGGTGTCATCTCCTTTGGCGCCGCAAAACATTTCAACCACTATCTTCAAATAAAAAAAAGGTCGCTACAGTTTTATACTTATGCCTTTTTTATTTTATTTTTATTTGTTATGTTACATTTTTATTGAAAATATGTGCTATTTTTGTTTATATTTGATCATTATTTTAATTTTTGTATCTGTATATGCATGTTTGGGAAAAAAATATTAATACATGTGTTTTAGTATATTAGCATATGTATATGTATTATGTTATGAATATTAAATAGTATTATATATTATGAATATTATATTACATATTACTTTGTTTAAATAATTTATATTATAAGTATATATTATAAATATTAAGTTCTTTTATATATTAATGCATAATAAATATTATATATTATGTTTTTATATTATATGGATATATTATCCATTTTATATTATTTCTGTATATTAATGAGTATTAATTATTATACGTATTACTTATACATGAGTGATTGTTTTATTTTAGTTGTATTTATTTATTTGTAGTTGTTTTTTTATTTGTTTACACTTTATTAATTCATGTTTTTTTTAATTTATTCATGTTTATATTTTTCCACGCATAGTTTTTAGGCCTTTTATCTCGGTATTCTAGTGGGAGTGTCATCCCGGTCTCCATGTGTCATCTCCTTTGGTACCGTGGATCGAGGCAAAGTTTTAATATTTGATCCTTGCTTTTTAGGAATTAATAATTAAATTATACCGAATTCTTATTTTCTTTATAAATACGATACAAACCTATTTGGTACCAATTTTGGGCGGTGTGTGGTGCTAACCCTTCCCCATCCATAACTAACTCTCGAAGCTAATTAAAATCCTTGGGTTTTTTTTTCGGTGTCCGGTCTACCTAATTCAAGTGACCGGTGGCGACTCTATTTTTTAAAAATACGAGTTTTTTAAAAAATTCCCCTTTTAAAATAATTTTCCAATAAAAGAGGGAAACCCCAAACATGATTTTTTTAAATTTTTCGTTACAACACTTAGGAAAAATTAGTCGCTACATCAGCCAAATCCAATCTTCGGGTTTAAAGGTGACTTGCTTACTTCCTTTGTTAGCTTGCTGCTCGTATTGCCAGTTCTCTTTTCTATATTGTCTCGGCACTTGTTGATGGAGTTTCTTGACAAATTCAGCCTTGTTTCTTCCATCTTTATTCACAATTTGATCAGCGGGCAAAGGTAATAAATGCAATGGGGTCAAAGGATTGAACCCATACACAACTTCGAATGGTGACATTTTAGTGGCAGAATGTATGGACTGGTTGTAAGCAAACTCAACATGAGGCAAGCTATCTTCCCAAGTCCTCAAATTCTTTTTGACAAGTCTCATCAACAACATGGACAATACTCGGTTCACCACTTCAGTTTGACCATCCGTTTGCGGATATTTTGCAGTAGAAAACAACTTGGTTCCGATCTTGTTCCATAGTGTTCTCCAAAAATGGCTCAAGAACTTCACATCTCAGTCGGATACGATAGTCCTTGGAACACCATGCAATCTCATAATTTCCCTGAAAAACAAGTTAGCAACATGTGAAGCCTCATTAGTCTTGTTGCAAGGAATAAAATGAGCCATTTTAGAAAATCTATCCACAACTACAAAGATGGAATCGTTGTTATTATTTGTACGAGGCAACCCAAATACAAAATCTATGAATATATCCACCCTCTGTGCATTTGGAATAGGTAATTGAGTATAGAGGCCATAGGGCATGACTTTTGATTTGGCCTTTCTACATGTGATGCAATGCTCACATAGCCTTTCTACATCTCGTTTTATCTTCGACCAATACAAATGTTCTTGAAACATGCACAATGTCTTGGCTACTCCAAAATGTCCAATTAGCCATTCACTGTGTGCTTCCTTGATAAGCAACTCACAAATGGAACCTTGTGAAATGCAAAGCTTCCCTTCCTTGAATAGGTATCCATCGTCCCTACAAAACTTATCATGTGCACCTTTCTCACAAACTTTATATACTTCACCAAAATCATGATTAGACTCGTATAATTCCTTAATGAAAGCAAAACCCAACAATTTAGAGTCTAAGGTGTTAAGAAGGGCATACCTGCGTGATAGCGCATCAGCAACAATGTTTTCCTTGCCCTTTTCATACTTGATTACATAGGGAAAGGCTTCAAGAAACTCAACCCATTTGGCGTGCCTCTTGTTTAGCTTATGTTATCCCTTGATGTGCTTTAACGCCTCATGATCCGTATGGATGATGAATTCCTTTAACCAAAGGTAATGCTGCCATGTTTCTAAGGCTTGAATTAGTGTATACATCTCTTTATCATAGGTCGGATAATTGAGTGTGGCTCCACTTAACTTCTCACTGAAGTATGCTATAGGGCGTCATTCTTGTGATAAGACATCTCCAATTCCCAAACCTAATACATCACATTCAACCTCAAAAACTTTGTTAAAATCTGGCAAATTTAACAATGGTGCATTAATTAAACAATCCTTAATCAATTTAAAGGATTTCTCTTGTTCTTCACCCCAAAAGATGTTGGAATTAATTCTTCTTAATGACTCCTGTTAAAGGGCGGCTAAGGTGCTGAAATTGGGCACAAACAGGTAGTAGAAGCTAGCCAATCTATGGAAGCTTCTCACTTGGATAATGCTTGTGGTTCTAGGTCATTCCTCAATTGCCTTAACCTTTTCTCTATCAGCCTCCAAACCATCTACACCCACAACAAAACCTAAGTAAATAAACTTGTTAGTGCAAAATGTGCATTTTTGTATATTGGCATAAAGTTTTTCATTTCTCAAAACATCTAACACTGACCTTAGATGTTGAACATGATTATTCAAACTCTTGCTATAGATAAAAATATCATCAAAATACACTACACAAAACTTACCCAAGAAATGTCTAAGGATGTGATTCATTAACCTCATGAAAGTGCTAGGTGCGTTAGTTAGGCCAAATGGCATAACCAACCCCTCATATAATCCTTGCTTAGTCTTTAATGCAGTTTTCCACTCATCCCCTTCTCGCATATGAATTTGGTGATAACCACTTTTAAGATCAATCATAGAAAAGACATTAGAACCGCTAAGCTCGTCTAATATATCATCTAAACGTGGAATGGGATAACGATACTTTACTGCTATTTTGTTCACCGCACGACAATCCACACACATGCACCATGTTCTATCTTTCTTAGGCACTAGTATAACCGATACGGAACAAGGACTAAGGCTCTCCCTCACATAAACCTTTTTCATCAAATTTGAAACTTGCCTTTTTTTATCTCTTTGGTCTCTTCGGGTTACTTCGGTAAGCTGGTTGATTAGGAATGATAGCGCCGAAAACAAAGTCAATTTGGTGCTCTATTCCACGAATTGGAGGCAGCCCACTTGAAATCTCTTTCGGAAATAAGTCTTCATATTCATGCAGCAATAAAACAAAAAAAAAGATGGCAAATTAGGGTCAAGATCGTTAGTGCTAAATAAACTTTCCTTGTACATGAGTACAAGAACCATCTTTTTCAACAACAAACATTTTCTGATTTCTTTTTCTCTTGCAAAAATGCTCACTCTTTTTCTTTTTTCTTTTTCACTTTCTTTTGATTTTCTCTCAGATGTTACATCACTCTCTTTTGCTTTTGCCTCTAAATTTTTGTCACACTCTTTGGCTTTTTCAAAGCTTTCTCTAAAATGTATTTGATCTTTGTGAACTTGCTTTGGAGAAAGTGGGGCTAGGGTGATCTTCTTGGCTTCATGGGTAATAGTATACCGATTGGTATAACCATCATGTATGACTCTCTTATCGAACTGCCTTGGTCTCCCTAACAAGAGATGGCCTACATGCATTGGCATGACATCACATAGCACCTCGTATTTATACTTGCCAATGAAAAAAGACACAATGACTTGCTTGGTCACTTTGAGTTCCCCACCATCATTAAGACATTGTAGCTTGTAAGGGTGTAGATGTTTTGTTGTTTTTAGGTCGAGCTTATATACAATCAAAGTACTAGCAACGTTAGTGCAACTACCATCATCTATAATGACAAAGCATACCTTTCCATTAATATGGCAGCGAGTATGGAAAATGTTCTAGCGTTGTTGATCTCCCTCAATTGCTTGCATGCTTAGGCTCTTTTTAACAACAAGGGCCTCTCCATCTACGATATGTTCTAACTTATCTTTCTCTTCAAATTCTTTTTCAGCATCTTCTTCCTCCTCTTGATCAGTTTCGATCTCTCTATCATCTCGAATGAGCATTGTGTTGTGGTTAGGGCGTTGAATAGCAATGTGACCTCGCCACAAACACTTGAAGCATTGGACATCACGCGATCCAACTTGCATGGTTGTGCTCTTTCCCTTGCTGGATTTGGCAATGGGTTTGACATTCTTTGATGGCCTACCTCGGTCATTAAGAGTAAAAGATGACTTCAGTTTGTTGGTACCTTGCCCCTATTTAGAGGTAGCGCTTCCATAGGCACGAGTGGTACCTTTCCTCTTGAGATCCTCTCCACTTTCATGGCCATATGAACCATGTCTTCAATCTCCACATAATGTTGCAACTCAACAGTGGCCGCAATGTTAGGATCAAGGCCAGATAGAAACCTTGTCATGGTGGCTTCTCGAGCCTCATCAATGTTGGCTCGGATCATGACTACTTCTATCTCTTTATAGTAATCTGCAACACTACAGTTGCCTTGTGTGAGGTTTTAAACCTTGTTGAATAGCTCTATATGGTAGTGAGTTAGAATAAACCCCCTACGCATAATGTCCTTCATCTCATTCCAAGTAGAAATAGGATGTTCACCATTACGTCTCTTGCTAGATGTCAACTGATCCCACCATATTAGTGCATAATCCGTAAATTCAATGGCTGCAAGTTTTACCTTCTTAAGCTCTGAGTAGTTATGGCACTCAAAAATGTGCTCAACCTTTTTTCCCATGCAAGATAGGCTTTAGTATCCGTCCTCCCCTGAAAAGGAGGAATGGTAATCTTAATGTTGCTGAGATTATCATCTACTCATGGTCGAGCTCTTTGGCCTTGTTGTGCCATGCTATGTTGGGATACTTGATTTTGCATATCATCTACTTCTTTAGGATTCTCCTCGTGTTCCTGATTGGCTTGTGACATTTATAGCGATTTTATTTGTTTCAACAATGGTTCTAATTGATCTTGAATCATCTTGGCCATTGCTTGAAACAAAGCTTGGTTTTGCAAATTAGGAGCTCCATCTCCACTGTGCCCAAATCTTTGAGACATGATTAGTTAACAAAAAAAAATTAAACCTCACTAACACAAATTCTCACCTTTCCACTCCAAGAAAAATGCACTCACACTCGTTTTTCACTTGGGTTTGACTTTTCCCTTAATGCACACTCTTGACTTTTACCACTCTTGCTCGCTTTTTAAGTACTTAGAGAACTTACTCTAGGCTCAACAAGTGTTTCTTTGTGGAATTCGGCTGAAACAAAGTGGTTAGGATAGGGAAACAAAATATAGGTGGCAAACAAGATGGATGAATAAAATAAGGGGAAATAACAGTCTGGATTATGTATTAACAAAAGAAACAACCAAACCTCTTATTTTGCTAAATCTAGGAGAATATCCCTCCCTCTTTGAACTTTTCTTCTTTTAGAATTCTTTTTTTTAATTTTTTTGATTTTTTTGAATATTCAGAGAGATGATTTAAACAACTTACTGAATCGCCAACACTCTGATACCAATTGATACAAATTCGATTGTGAAGTAGCCAAATTTGTATTTTTGTTCGCCCAATCGTGATTCGAGTAAGAACTTGAATTGTTAGCAAAGGAATTAAAAATGGCGTTCAAGGATGAACCGAACAGTAGTGAAGAGGTTATGAGATGATGATTGTATTGTGGTGATGGGAACTAAGATGGTGTAAAAAATAGAATTAAAAGAAATGATGGAAATGTAGATGCAAAGATAGGAAAATGATCGAATGGTTAAATGGAATGAAGCTTTTGTGGTAATGGAAGGAAAGGGTGTAGATATGTTTGGTATGGAACAAGGGAGAACCAACACTAAAGAGTGAAGACCCAATCCTTATTAGTTCTTAACAGAATTGGTGAAAGTGTATGGATTGTGAACCTCTAATTATAAGAACTAGGAACCAACAATATAACAAGATGAATGGATAGATATGGTAGGGAATGGATCGTGACCTCCTAGTTATAAAGAACTAGGAACCATCGATATAACAAAATAAATTGGATGAATAACCACAAGATTAACTTGAAAGCCGATAAAGTTCTCAAAAAAACTATAAAAAAAACACTCACAAAGAGGTGATTATATATCAAAGTTGTATGTCTACAATGAACAGAAAGATGTCTATTTATAGTGTTCATAGGCTGAATATGAAGGGTCACACAAAGGAGATGAATGCTTCATCTTAATGGCATTTATCCTTATTGAATGTCATAATGGTATGAATTAAGAATGCCTTCATTGCATATCTCCTTGTAGAGTTTGAAAGGCCTTACAAATGGAGGATAAGAAGGCCTTGAAGGATTTGTTTGTATGAATAAAGAGGGCCTTCAATGCTTGTCTCCCTTGTAGAATTCGAACAGCCTCTCTTAGTTTCAAACTAATCATTGTATGCATTTCCCATAATTGAAATTTCAGACTGCACTGTCTTTAGAAAAATGATCATATCTCAAGCTCCCGATATCGGATTGATGTGATTCAAAAGGCGTTGGAAGGCTAAGAGATAGAGGAATAAATTTTAAGAGACTTCAAGAATCAGATATGCATGGATCCTATCCAAAAATGGCGAACAAGTTGATTGAGACTCCTTGAATTCCCTCTTTAAGTGTTGTTTTAATTCATGCTTTTACTCTCCTGATACGGAAGCCATGATCCAAGAATTACCTCAAAATCTAGGAACCCTCTAGATCACAATTAATCTAGCAAACTCACTATTATGATCCGAGAAAACCCTGAACTCCACGTTCAGCAAATCGATAATAAAACATGATCTTGATGTAGAAAACGAGATAGGATGAATTTGACGGTGGCAGTGTTGGATAGATTTGTCCTTGGAACCCTCCTAATCGCAATTGAATAGGCAAACACATGTAAATGGCACGAATCCCTCTGATGAATGGATGATGACGAGATAGATGTTGTAGGATATTTTGTCCTCGGCACCCTCTTAGACGCGATTATCTAAGCAAGCAATCTCAAGCGGCTCTAACCTACCCTCCTAGATGCAATTAACTAGGCAAGCAAGAGTGTGGAGATGATCTCCATTACAAGAACTTGACGAACTTACATTGAAGAAGACTTCTAATACGAGAAATAACAAGGCAAATCTATCTACCTTGAAAATAAAATGGCCCATGGCCAAAGGTTTTTGCAACTCATAAATTCATGATGTTGTTCTTATTAATGAAGCAAATATGCCTTTAAATAGGCTACAAATGAAGAGTTCAACTTAAATTAGGAAAAGTAAAGATAATAATAAAATAAATAAATATATTTTATCTAACCTAAAAACTAATAAATAAATAACAAATCTAATCCTAAATCGTCTAAATATCTTCATAAAGAATCCTAGATTAAATTTAAGTACAAATAATCAATAAAATTATTGAAAATTCGTAATAAATAATATTTCTCGTGATAAAACCGTATATAGATTTCTGCTCGCACAGTCTTCACTAAAATGGACATAACTTGAGCTCCCGATGTCAAATTGATGCGTTTCAAGATGCGTTGGAAAGCTAAGAGACAGAAGAATATGTTTGAAGAAGACATGTAGACTCAGAAGTGCCCGGATCCCATCCGAAAATTCGATGCAAGTCGGTTGAAATTCCAAACTTATAAAACAGCTTCAACTCTTTGGCTACAATGCATCATTTTAGCCCCCCATACATGTATCATTCTCCTCCTGTTGAAAACGATTCGTCCCGAATCTTAAGAGTTGTTGATCACAACCTTCAAATCTCTTGAGATGTCTCCTGGAATGAAATATTAAAACTAGGATCTATATAGAGAATTGTATATTTTTTCTTTTTTCTCAACTACTAAAACAACAGTAAAAGATAATTGTTTCAAACACCTAAACCAAGGCTCTGATACCAATTGATACGGAAGCCAGGATCCAAGAATTACCTCAAAATCTAGGAACCATCTAGATCACAATTAATCTAGCAAACTCATTAATATGATCCGAGAAAACCCCAAACTCCACGTTCAGCAAACCGATAATAAAGCATGATCTTGATGTAGAAAACGAGATAGGATGAATTTCACGGTGGCGGTGTTGGATAGACTTGTTCTTGGAACCCTCCTAATCGCAATTGAATAGGCAAACACCTGCAAATGGCACGAATCTCTCCGATGAATGGATGATGACGAGATAGATGTTGTAGGATATTTTGTCCTTGACACCCTCTTAGACGCGATTATCTAAGCAAGCAACCTCAAGCGGCTCTAACCCACCCTCTTAGATGCAATTACCTAGGCAAGCAAGAATGTGAAGATGATCTCTATTACAAGAACTTGACGAACTTACGTTGAAGAAGACTTCTGATACGAGAAATAACAAGGCAAATCTATCTACCTTGAAAATAAAATGGCCCATGGCCAAAGGTTTTTGCAACTCATAAATTCATGATGTTGTTCTTATTAATGAAGCACATGTGCCTTTAAATAGGCTACAAATGAAGAGTTCAACTTAAATTAGGAAAAGTAAAGATAATAATAAAATAAATAAACATATTTTATCTAACCTAAGAAACTAATAAATAAATAACAAATCTAATCCTAAATCATCTAAATATCTTCATAAAGAATCCTAGATTAAATTTAAGTACAAATAATCAATAAAATTATTGAAAATTCGTAATAAATAATATTTCCCGTGATAAAACCGTATAGAGATTTCTGCTCGCACAGTCTTCACTAAAATGGACATAACTTGAGATCCCGGTGTCAGATTGATGCATTTCAAGATGCGTTGGAAAGCTAAGAGACAAACGAATATGTTTGAAGAAGACATGTAGACTCAGAAGTGCCCAGATCCCATCCGAAAATTTGATGCAAGTCGGTTGAAATTCCAGACTTATAAAACGGCTTCAACTCTTTGGCTACAATGCATCATTTTAGCCCCCCATACATGTATCATCTCCCTTAAGTGGTGATAATGAAGGCTTTGATTGCATGTCTTCCTTGATAAAAACCGATCAGCTTTATGGAGGATTGAGTAGCTCTGAAGTGGTGTTTAAGGGGCTCTTTAAGTGGTGTATTTAGGAGCTCTTGAATGTCTTGTAACATTGTTGAAACTGACAACCTTTAAGTTGTGTAAATCTCCCTTGAATGTCTTGAAACCGATCAGCCATCATGGTGTCTTCAAGTGTCTTCAATTGGTGGTAATTGCCTTGTCATTCTTGTAGAAAATGATCAGCCATCTTATCCATGCATATTTCTAAACCGAAAACACATTAAACAACCATTAGATAACAACTTGTTTATTAAAAACGAAAGTAAATGTTGAACTGGTTTAAATGAGCTAGTTAAATTTATAGAACTAGTTACATTGAATGAACTAGTTTAATTAATTACCTAACACACTAAATAAACTTACAATCATAAGTAAACTTACATGCTTTAAATGAACTAGCATGCATTAATTAAACTGACTAACATGCTTAAATGTTCAAACAAGCATAAATGAACAGAATGTTTAAATGAAAATTAAGCCTTATTTATTCATGCACACATGCTGAAATTAAATATAAAAGCTTAAAAAAAACTCATGCAAACTCATGCACGAGTAGGAGGTTGCATTGCTCCAACAAAGTTGGCGTTCCCTTCTCTAATTTCCAGTCTTGACTAAATAAGTTTCCCATAGCTTCTTGGAACTTCGTCGCCCTAGCATGAGCCATAGGTCCACTAAGAAATTCCTCTGGGTCCTTGCTAGGTATGATCACATCATCGAGTCTGAGAGTATGTTAGCAATGAATTTTATCGTTAACCCAGTCTGTGTTCCCGCTGCTTTCGCGGAGAAAGTTGACAAGTGCATGCAGTATCGATCATAATTTCAATGGGAATTCAAATTTGCTTTCAGGAAAGCGAATTGCACCCGATCATTGCCTTGCTAAGCAAGGCGTTCGGAGGGTTGTGGACCTGTTGTGCTATGCTGAGAACAGTAATGGCAGGGGGGTTTAAGCAGCCATTTTTTGTTCTGCAGTTTTTTGGAAATTTATTATAATAGCCTATTTTTGTCCGAATCTTAAACCCAAATTATGGGGGAAAAAAACAATTAAAAGCCTCACAAAATAAATATCCTTTCAATCCTCTTTATTATAAACCATGCCAAATAAAAAATAAATGTCCCAATTACATTCAAACCAACACAAATACATTAGCCATCTGACCCATTGGGTGACCTACTACCTAACTTATATCAGCTAACCTAAAAACACTAAGTGTTGTAGCTGCCGCTGCCAACCCTTCAGCTTCTTAAAGTTTTTCATCTCCACCGATTATCACTCCACATCAACAAAAGTAGCTCAACTAACACCAACAACCAATGGTCCTCCTCAGCTCCTCAACGAGACAAAGAAAGATGGTCCCCCATCCACTTTGATGGACACCTACACAAAGAAACAAAATGGCAGAGATTTTCTTCACCAACCAATCGGGAATTTTCTTTTTTTCATTGTAATATCTGGTTATAAGAGCCGAATCAAAACCAATGCAAGGAAAGGAATTTTCAGAAACAAAAAATTGGAAACATTTTAGGTATTCTCTTCTTCTTTTAGATAGAAGATTAGGGTTTTCTTAAGCAAATTTCTTTTTAAAACAAAAATCAAAGAGTTTTTTTAAAAGCTCGTTTTTAAAATCCAAGCTTAGTTTTCATTTTGAATCAGGGTTGGTGATTTTCGGAATCAAAATAAAAAGAGGGGTTTTTTCAAAAACGATTTTGAAATCAAACGCGATTTTATAAAAGGGGTTTCTAAAATCTAAAGAAAGAAGGCTTAAAAATATACCTTTGATTTCGGGGCTGGGGGTTAAGGTTTGAACATGAAATATCATCCGCCGCCGCCGCCGAAACAGTTGTTGTGAGGCTCGGCCGCCAATGATCGGCTTGTTCCCTTGTCTGGCTGGAAGAAAGGGGCACCACCGATGAATTGGTGCAGGGGTTTGGTTGCTAGGGTTTTGGTCGAGTGAAACAAAAAAAAAGTTAAAAGCTTTTGTTTTTTCTTGGTGATCGGTTTTAGTATTGAAATGAATGACTTTTTTATTTTCGTCAATTTCCCCCATTAAATACCTTGTTTAATATCAAATCCTTTTAAATGACCATATCCCATTTTCTTCTCCCTTTTTACGCTGGATCGGTGTGGTTTTTAGGGGTATTTTCCCTTTAAATTTGCAGACGTTTACCCTGCCTTATAATTCCCCCTTTTTAATTTTTTTGGTTTTTTTACTAGTTTGGTCCTTTTCTTTTATTGTTTTCCTAAAAATTCGCAGTCTGTTTTGCTCATGTGTTTGTTCTCAAGTTTCTTTATGTTTGTTCCATTCGGATTATACTATTGCTTTCATTATAATATATATGTACTACCTTTTTTTCTTATCATATTCCATAGTTTTATTTATTACTGTGAGATATTGTGATACATATTAACATAGTACTTATATTATGCGTGTATTCTTTTTTATATATGTGAGCTTTATTTTCATTTCAAATTTCTTTATTTTGTGCATCCTCTAGTTTCTTTAATCTTTGCAATTATATTGTTTTATTTTATACTATTTTGTTCAGATGACATGCTTATTTGTCTTTAATATTGTATTTGGACTATATTAATTGTTAATGTGGTGTTTCATTATTTGGGGTAAACTTGGTTAATGCCAAAGACGTTGACGGTGATTTTTATTTACTTTTCGAATAATTGAGCCTTTAAAATGAACTCACATTTGTAAATGGATCTTAAATTAAATTAAGTTCGAACTCGCAGTTTTCAATATTAAGGCAATTCGTAATCGACTAGGTACTGATTTCGGGCGTGGTGGGGTGCAAATCCTTCTCCACATGTAATCGACTCCCGAACTCTATTTTTCTCTGATTACTTTTCATTGCTCGGTCTACTTTATTCAAGTGACCGGTGGCGATTCCACCATTTTTCCAAATATTTTTTAAAAAATTAAAAACCAGTTCTTCCAAATAACACCAGAAGGGAACTTTCAAATTAGTCGCCACAGTTATGTGTAAGTAAATGTGATCTGCTATGTTTTATTTCGTGATGTTTGGTAACTAATGTTTGAAAGTGTAACAAACATTCATTCTTAATAATATAGGGCACTCTTTTCCACTTAACAGGTTTAGAGGGAGTTTTTAATGAGGCCACTTTTTTTCAAAAAAATAATAAAAATATTGATACGAAATAATATGCAGATTGAATTTTATTAGAAATCAAAATAGAGAAATAGTTCTAAAAAAATAAAATTGTAGAAAAAAACACACAATAAGTTTAAATTGGAAAAAAAAAACTAAAGAATGAAACATCATACCAGTAAAACACATACAGTGGGCTGCAAAACAAGAAAAAAGATGAAACACTGGAAAAATAGAAGCAGGGAGCAAGACTTCTTGTCTCTATCCACCTACACGTTTCATGATTGAAGTATGAATGATGAGCAAAACTAACAATATTGAAGACCGTTTCGCAAAACAGATCTGACTGAATAGGCAAACAAACCACAAATGAATCAAACTAATAAAGACCACCGAAAAATCGCAAATCAGAGCCGAGCGTCATGAAAAAAGTATCCACAAACGTAGATCTACTACAACGGTAGACGATAATGTGTCATAAGGTATAAGCGTGCCACAAGGCAAAGGAAAAGCGTACCACAAGGCAGAAGAAAAACGTATCATAGAGACAGATAAAATACTAGAGGAAAATAAAAAAATAATATTAGAGAAGATAATAACTAAACATATAAAAACAAAAGAAAATGAAATACCGCCGGTTGGCAACAAGCACTAAATTGGTGTCACCGTTGGTTAATCAAGAAAATGAAAGCAAGCAAGCATGTCGTTAGAGGATATAACGGTGACAATTACAATAAAACTTTTGTTAACGACAATAATTAAATTGACAATACCTTAAAAACTAAGTAAGTTAAAATAATTATTTTAACTAAATTAATAACGTCTTAAATTTTAGGTGACTCAGTTTACCCTATACATATATATATTTTTTTTGACAAAAGTTTACCCTATACATATTGACTCGATTAAAATTAACTAATCAAATGAATGTAAAACCGTGGAAGGCACTGAAAGAGTAATTAGTTCTTTTGAAAATGTAAGCACATAAATATAGATATTTATGTCATGTTTTAATGACGGCTAATATAAATATATAAAATTAAAATATATTTCTAAAAATTATAATATAAATTTAAAAATATCAATTAAAAACTAAATAGTAAAATATTCATGAAAAAGGCAATGAATGGAAAAATTATTAATATATTTTTGACAAATAATATCCATTAGTTTTAATGAGTAAGAAAAAATACCAAGATTACAAGAAGGATTTACAAATAATAATGGACTAATTGTGATATTTCACTTAAACTCAACCAAACACGGAAAGATTATAAACTCAACCAAACAATTCGGACAAATAATAGATACAAACAAGCATCGTTGTCGGCGATGAAGGATAAACGTCGTCAACACGAACAAAGATTGCGAGCATCTGTTAATATTCAGTCTGAAGGTTCAAAACAAAGATAGATCAACAAGATAACATAGTGAACGTCATCCGAAAAGGCTATAGCAAATCCAACCCTAAGAAAATAAACAAAAAAAAAAACCTGCGACAAAAGTAAAAAAAATATCATAAAAATAGAAAAAAATGTGTCACGAAAGAAAAAAATATAAATTATTTTTATACGAAAAAAAGAGACTAGCTAAACAAAATAAAATGATATAACTCAAAATAAAATAATATAAAATATATTAAGAGAAAGAAGAAAAAGTGAAGTGAACCAGCAATCTGTGATCAACCGAAGGTTGGTGCGTCACCGACAATGGAAAAAAATATAAAACTAGAAGAAGAGTAGCATAAGAAATAATAAGGGAAAGAGCGGCTAGGTTTTTTCTTTATACAGAGTGATTATTCTTTTATTTTGCTTTTTTTAAAAGGTCTTTTTATTTTGCTTTAAATCTTAATCAAGAGATTTTTTTAATATAAATATTTACGTAATTAAGATCAAACATTAAGAAGGAAAAGATCTATTAAATCTTTAAATAGTTTAAATTTTGAGAAGATATCTTATTTTACGATTATTTAAATTAAAAGAGAGCTTAAATGCAATTATACAAATTAAAAAAAAGTTGGGAGGGGCTCTTGTCCCTCACAAGCTACACATGTCTTCGTCCCTAAGTACACATGATAATTATGAATTATACAATAAAGGAAATAGGTTGTTATGTATTTTTTTAACATTCAATGTACAATGTTTATACTATTTAAATTTCTCTCCACTCATAAATCGAAGGATATTAAGCGCTTAAACACACTCGATCTCATATCCTCATGTATATTGTACCAACGATATTGATCGAGTTATATTTAATCAACCGTTGTTATATATAATTAAATTATATTAAAACATCTTTGGAAAGGATTCACATCTCATGGCATATGTAATACTATTAAAAATATATTTGTTATAATTTGATTTTATTTTATTTCAAGTTGCATGAATCTACTATCGGTATATATAAAAAAAACACTATATTTTTAAGGAAAAAAGATTGTCAAAAATCGATGAGAAAACCTAATTATAACCAAATATAAAGCCATGTCTATTGTTTATATTATTACAGCCATGTCTATTGTTAATCCTTTAATCCAATTAAAGGATTGTATGAATTAATTTTAGTGTAGAAGAAGATATAAAAATAATAAAATTCAGGAAGTTTGTATTTCGTATTAAAAAATATGATTAGTTTATGAATAATCGAAACCCGAAATGGGGAAGGATTTATTCTCTAAAAGTCCTATAAAGTTTCCCCGCGTTTGATTTACTCTTTCAAGTTTGACAAGGTTTAAAATCTTATTTTATTTTTATAACTCTTTCAAGATTTATGTTTTTTTTAAATAAAATAAAATAAAATAAAAGGGCAGAGTCCTAGCTACAGGGCTTTGCCTATTGTTTTATAATAATTTGATGCACGTGGTTGTAATGTTATATAAGCTCAAAATCCACCTAACAATTATTAATGTTTTTTTTTTCCTTTTTTCACATGTTATAATTGAGTTGAATTATTATTATTATTATTATTAGTTAATAAATAATTTATTAATATTTTTGAATCATAATTGATATATTACCAATGATTTTTGAAATGAATTATGGGTATGAACTGCCAATACACTTTTATATGATATTGTAATATGTTAATATCTAGTGAAATTTAAATAAGTGAAGAGATCATAATAGTGAATTGGTTAAAAGCCCATTGTATGATTATTGAGATTCTTGGTATAATTGGCATGCCAATGAGGTGGAGTATAGTGATATAGTGATACAGTGGCGCCGTGTTCTACATCTATGACCTAGTGATACAGTAATGTTGTATAAAGTGTACAACATTTATAAAGTGAAACAGTGACGTTGTGTTCTACAGCTATGACCTAGTGATACAGTGATGCTGTTAAATTACAACAGTGATATAGTGATGCTATTAAATTACAGCAGTGATACAATGATTTATTCTGGCACAACATATTAGTTGATGCTGCACATGTGCATACTCAATAGCGACTCGCATACCATGCATTCTCAATTAAGTTACATTGGGCTATGAATTGAATAAAAAGTAACAAGTACAAGTGATCTAAAGGAAAGTGAAAGTGATATGATTTAAATAAAAACAAGTGATTTACTGGATATTTGATTTGGCATGACATTGTCTTATATATGTTATATGAGATGTTGATTTTTACAGGTTACATGATAGAGGAACGACTTCGATAAGTCATTCTATACGATTCTAAATTCTTATATGTTATATTTAGTATTTGATTTATTATGCAATTTTTATTAAAATTAAAGTGCTTTACTTTGATTTATAAGTTTTGCCTCACTAAGTTCGTATTTAGCGTGTGTTTGTTTCACACGTAGATTAAGTCATTCTATACGATTCTAAATTCTTATATGTTATATTTAGTATTTTATTTATTATGCAATTTTTATTAAAATTAAAGTGCTTTACTTTGATTTATAAGTTTTGTCTCACTAAGTTCGTACTTAGCGTGTTTTGTTTCACACGTAGATTAAGATGGAGGATTTGAAGAGGAGTTGAGCATGCTGATCAAGCTTCAATCTGCAAAATATTAGTAAGATATTCTAGCTTATGATAATCTCTAGTGGGCATGTAATTATTTAATTGCTAATAGAGTATGTTGCATTAAATTAGACTAAATGATAGATAAGTAATCAGTTTTGATGATGAATCGTATATAGATAAAGAAAAATAAAGCATTAGCATTGTAACATAATAAAGTTAAGGTAGAAAGGATAATTACATTGCTAATAAGAATAATCGATAATCGCGTAAAGATTTTAAAGCCAAGAAAGGGCCTAGATAGCGAATCTAGTTTTCACCCTGAATTAAACTATTGTTTTTAATAATTGCCAAATATATTTTAAAATAATTAGTTCAGGGTTGAAACTAGCTAACTGCACATAGGTTGTGTTTTCAAGAAAACCGAGAAAGGGTTAGATTTACAAACTAAAATTTGTAAATACTTGTACAAATAAATTTATAAGTCGAGATTTCTTTAAACGACTCCATAACATCTTTAATGTATATTCGGTTTACGAGTATATATTACGGGTGTTACATGATTGCTTTGATGAGATAGCGTTATGTGTTTATTTACCTCTCTTTTACTTGCACTAGTTTGCATGCTTATGTTTACGATTAGCATGAAGTATAGTAGAGTAGATGTGTACCACTGAACTTTGTAAGCTCAGAGCTCAGAATCGTTGCTTTCGTGCATAGGTTGATTGTCAGATCATGGGATCGAGGAGAACTATTAGTACAAGATTCTAGCATGTGGTGTTTTCCAGAGTATGATACTTGTGTTTAGTGGGTTGTGTATTCATAGGACCTTACGTGTGTAGCGATGTCCGTTTCGCTAAAAAATATCAAGTTTTCGAAGTGTTTGTGAATTTTTCGGATATAAAATGTTTATTCCGTGGGGCTTTTTAAAAAACCGCATTTTATTTAAAAATTGAAGTCGCCACCGGCCTCTTAGGTAGGCCGGACACCATAAAACCAGAGATTCAAAAGCTTTGAGTTCGGGAGTCGGTTACGGATGGGGAAGGATTAGCACCCCCACACCGCCCAAAATTGGTACTTTAATAATTACCGCTTTATTAATGTTAGATTTTCCGGATTAAAGTGACGATTAAATTAAAATTTGATTATAAGTACGAGTAGATTTTAAAGGCCCCGTTATTCGAGAGTAAACGTCCAACCACTATCACTACGCCTGATACTGGCCCCGTTTACGCTCGGATAAAAGGGCACCGCATTGACAGTTTATCTCGATATGCAATCTTAGTGAGCAAAATATAAAATATGGCAAATAATTTAAATACAATAAAATACTAACATAATAGAATACTAATCTAACATAAGTAAAACACTACTCTAAAACATACATACATATATATTAATCCTACTTGTAGATAAGAACAAATTTAACATATCACAATAACAAGGCATGAATAAATGCATACGGGAACGAAAACACATACCACAAGAAGACATACATATTAAAAAATAAAACATATTGTAACATATATAGAACATAGTATTATGCATGACAAAGAAAACATACTAACTCATAACCTAAAAGCACAGAGAACATGCAATACATGCTAAAACACGAAACAAGTTATATACGAGCCGACTAAAATATTAATCGAATATGTGTGGTACGACAGATCAAAGAAAAACATAAAAACATAATCACCATGAACTGAACACATATATACATATAAACATGAAAATAAGAAACATGTACAAGAGACGTATGAGCAGTCACAAAGGCTACATCAACCTATACGATCATAATAAACGAACATGAACATTTAAATATGGAACAGAACTGAAATGAGAAAAAATAAACATAAGAGACAGAAATTAAAAGGCAATAATATGCGATTTAGGGACGAAAATGCAAGCTGAACCGAATTTGAAAGGACTAAAACTGTAATTGGACCAAGGGGCAGGCTTGAAGTGAAAATTTCAAAAACACGGTGGGACTGGTGAGGTAATTTCGCCATTTGAAAACTGATTCAATTTAATTCGGGGATTAGATTGCAAGATTTTAGAATATAAGGGGGACCGGAATTGTAAATATCCCATGCGGCGAGACAGAAGTGAAAATATCGAAAACGCGGGGGGATTTATTTCAGAATTTAACCATTTCACAAAATAAAATACCTATAAAAAACCCTTTTTTCAGCCCGATCCGAAATTTTCTCATTTTTCTTTAACTAGTTTTATAATAACCCTTTCCTTCCTCATTTTCTCTCAACTCACCCATCCCCAAACCTTTGATGAACCCAGAATCCGGCGACTCTCCGCCGCTAGCCGGCGCCGGCGAACCAAAAGAAACACCCAAAACGAACCTCTTTCCACACCGAACCCGAATATGAACTTAGATTTACACTAAGACTCACCCTTTTGCCTAGATCTAAGTAAATACGAAACGAAAAAAAGGTTTTTGTTTATATTTAACCGAAATGAAACCTAAAAGGACCTCCCACTCCCTTCAGTTCACCATGTTCAGCTTGGGAAAGCTGAAGAGGCTTGTCACTGGTGAGGGGAGATCCATTGACGACGAAGGTAACAAATCTACATCTCTCTCTTTTCGTTATTACTTTGTATATTTTTTGTATGCATGCAAAGAAGTAAGAAAAAAGAAAAGAGCGTTACCCCTGAAACTTTGTGCTTCTTTTTTATTTTTCTCTCCGATTACAACTGGACTCCTTTACAATTCCTTTTTTCATACATATATCACTCTCTTTTTGGTTTGGTAGCAAGTACTATAAAATATTTTAGATCTGAACTGATACTGACATTGCCTTTTTTGTGTTTTTCTTTGATATATCTGAACGCGGTGGTTGGAGGCCGGCATGGTGGAAGCATGGTGGCGGTGTGGGGGAGATGTCTTCGGCCAGAGGCATTCTCGGCCGTTGGATCAGATTCGATCTAACGGTCGGGATGGCTTGAAGAATGCACGGTCCAGATGAAACCTCGATCGGTGAAACGACTCCAGATCGTGAAACGTGGGGCTCAGCTGTCGAGGGGTTATAGCGCGTGGGACTCACGCACGCGTGGGATATCGAAGGGTCCGCGCGTAGATCGTACGCACGCGTGGCCTTCGAACAGTCCGAGCATGTAGTTCACGCGGCCAGCTAGATATTTTTCCCTCCTTGATTGTGGCCGTTGGATCCACATTTTGATCCAACGGCTCCTGGTTGGCTGCGCAAAGACAAAGTAATTAGGGTTAGATATATGATATATTATGGTTCTGCTAGGGTTTTGGGCTTGGGCCAACCGGGCCTTGTAATTTATGGATTTTGTAATAATATGGGCACTTAATTTAAGTGGTTTTTTTTTTTATTTTTTCAGATTTGTCCATATATATTAATAATAATATATTAATATAATAGTAAATGCATACACATACATACTTACGTACACATACATACAATTGTAATGAAATACATTCCCACGTAAATACACTTAATATTAATACATGCAACACTCATTCGTATACATTCAATAATAACAAGGACATTAATAATATATACATGCAAACATATATAAACCTACTCATAAATGCACATATACTAACATACATTATACTATACTCCTAATATAACCATATCACACACATATTAATAGGTACGTAATACACCACATAAATATATGCACCATGCATACATTCACACATATATTATTATGTAATATTAATAACTTATACACGCACACACATATATGTAATCATGCACTAATATATTAATATGATACTTAGAGATTAGATAAAAATGAGTGATTACAGTTGTCCCTCTTTGCTTGTTCTCTTGGAACGAGGACAAAGCAAAGATTCATAAGCACTTATTTTTATCCGACTTCCCTATTTGTAGCTTCGGAAACACATGCTCTTCTAGAACTCTCCGCTTTTCCTTGGCTGAATCTTCGGGCTCGTAAGTCCTTTCTATATAACTTCTTCCCCCTCCGATCTTGGAGCTACAGACCCTTCTTATATGGAACCCTTCGCTGTGAAGCCTCAAGTTATGAGTCCCTCCTATATAGAATTTTTCATCTTGAGACGGCAAGGCTCGGAGTCCTTCCTATATAAAACTCTTTGCCTTCAACGCGGCTAGTTTTTTTCTATATACAACCTTTTGCGTCTTTGATGGATTCTTCCGACTGGGAGTTCTCCCTGTATAGAACTGCTAGTCTTCAAACCCTGGAGCCGTCAATCCTTCTTATATAGAACTTTTAGCTTCTGAAATCTCAGAGCTACGGGTTCTTCCTATATAGAACCTCTCACCCTAAGACAGTAAAGCTTAGAGCCCTTCCTATATGGGACTCTTCGCTTTCAACACAATAGGTTTTCCCTATATAAAATCTTGTGTATCATGGGTGAATTCCTTCGGCTGGGAGTTCTTCCTATATAGAACTGCTAGTCTTCACCCTGGAGCTGCAAGCCTTTCCTATATAAAACTTTTAGCTTCTAAAATCTCGGAGCTACGGGTTCTTCCTATATAGAATCTTCCACTCTAAGACAGTAAAGCTCTAAGCCCTTCCTATATATGACTCTTCACTTTCAAACACAACAGGTTTTCCCTATATAACCTTGTGTGTCATGGGTGAATTCCTTCGGTTGGGAGTTCTTCCTATTTAGAACTGCTAGTCTTCACCCTGGAGCTGCAAGCATTTCCTATATAAAACTTTCAGCTCCTGAAGCCTCGGAGCGGCGGATTCTTCCTATATAGAACCTCTCTTTGCAGGCGCTTGGAAACATAGACCTTTCGTATATAGAACCTTCATCTTCACATTTGGGATTCACACCATGATGGCTACCGATGTCTCTTTGAATCTATAGATACCTGTTTAAGATAAAACAAAATGCTATGATAAATAAATTGACATGCTCCTAATCCTAATGATGTCTAACTATTCATGATGCATGAGTGTCAATATCTTGGTGGGCCTGCTTCAGTCCTCAGTCGATCTCGACTTCACGTTGTTCACTTTTCCCCTTTTTGGCGGCGATACCCTATTTCACTATCGGGTTCAACCGTTCCAACCTTTCTTTTTCTGAATTTCTGACTTGGGGTTCTAAAGTGCCCTTTCGGGTTTTCACTTTAGAGGTTTTTTTTCAAGGGGTGCCCTTCTGGGTTTTCACCTGGGAGATCTCTCTTGTTATCTCGCATACTTTCTTTTGAATAAGCAGGGCGTGCGCCATTGGTCATCTTATCCTGTTGCTTGAAGCCTTCCGCCTTCCCTATCAACGGCCGTTATGTAGGGAGCTAGAGGGCAAAGTTAACATCGTTTTCTAATCACCTGCATCTTTAAGGTTAGATCACAGTAATGCTCAGAAATCTCTTGTTCACCATAAGCCTATGTTAGCTTATTTGCCTGAAATTAACAAGAAGGCAAGGAATGGATGCTCAAAAACACGATTTTATTACGATTGAGGGTTTGGGATACTTTAAGAGAGTTATGACACACATGAGAAAGAAGAAAAGCTAAATATGAAATACATGATCCCTCATTATCTTCGGTATGAATGATACATGATCCTGTCAACCGGCGTAGAATCTTTTGCCTGAAGCTCCCTCTTCACAGGGTTCATGGGGATGACCTTTCTCTTCGGATATCCAACCTTTCAATTTATCCGAGCCGCCCTTTACGGGTTTTCAACTCGGGTCCTCCCTTTGCTTCAAGACGCCCTATTTCAGGTTTTCGCCCTGAGCTCTCCATTTTTGTTATTTTCTTCTTTTTCTTTTTTCTTTTTTTTTCAAACATAGTATTTCTTAACAACATCAGAATTTACAGGGCTTTTCAGCTCATCTTCATCCATTTCAGTTAAGATTAGGGCTCCTCCTGAGAAGGCATTTTTTACCACGTACGACCCTTCCCAATTGAGCATCCACTTTCCTCGAGAATCTTTCTGAATCAGGAGGATTTTCTTGAGCACCAGATCCCCCTCTCTGAATTCTCTTGGGCGCACCTTTTTGTTGTATGCCCGCATCATCCGCTTTTGGTACATCTGACCATGACAAATAGACTTTAGTCTTTTTTCTTCAATGAGATTTAGCTGGTCGAGTCTGGCCTGCACCCATTCAGATTCTTCTAATTTTACTTCATTTAAGACCCGAAGAGACGAGATCTCTACCTCAATGGGGAGTACTTCTTCGGTATCATACACCAAGGAGTAGGGTGTTGTCCTTGTTGATGTGCGAATGGACGTCATATAGGCGAAAAGGGCAAATGGCAGCTTCTCATGCCAATCCCTGTAGGTATCCGCCGTCTTTGCTATGATCTTCTTTATGTTCTTGTTTGCTGCTTCCACTGCCCCATTCATTTTAGGACGATAGACTATGGAATTATGGTGTGTTATCTTGAATTGATTGTACACGTCCGTCATCATTTTGTTATTCAGATTGGAAGCGTTGTCGGTGATGACCCTTTTTGGCAAACCGTATCGACAAATAATCTCCTTCTTTAGGAACTTACATACTGTAGTCCTTGTGATGTTGGCGTAAGATGCTGCCTCTACCCATTTAGTGAAATAGTCTATGGCGACCAAAATGAAACGGTGTCTGTTGGAAGCCTTCGGATGAATCTGCCCGATGATGTCCATGCCCTACGCCGTAAAAGGCCACGGAGAATTCATGGTGTGTAAAGGCGATGGGGGTGCGTGAATCTTGTCAGTGTAAATTTGGCATTTGTCGCATTTCCTGGCGTAATCGATACAATCCCCCTCCATGGTCAACCAGAAATAGCCATATCTCATAATTTTTCGGGCTATAGACAACCCGTTGGCGTGCGTTCCACATAGCCCATCATGTACCTCAGCTAAAATCTCCTTCGCCTCCCGGGCATCCACACATCTCAGCAATGTCTGATCATGACTTCTCTTATATAGGATCTCCCCATCTAGGACATATCCTGTTGCCAATTTCTGAGTGTTTTTCTGTCATTGTCATTTGCCCCTTCGGGATACTTTCGAAGCTTGACATATTGCAAGATGTCATAGTACCATGGGTTTCCATCAATCTCTTCCTGCACATTACAACAATGAGCAGGCCTTTCAAACGTCTGCATCTTAATGGGCTTCATTTCTGCCCCAGTGTTTGTTTTAAACATGGATGCCAGGGTCGCCAAGGTGTCTGCCATCTGATTTTCTTCTCGGGGAAGGTAATTGAAGCTGACCCTTTCGAACTCCTTGGTGAGCTCTTGAA
This sequence comes from Hibiscus mutabilis, assembly GCA_019671005.1. Classification (NCBI taxonomy): domain Eukaryota; kingdom Viridiplantae; phylum Streptophyta; class Magnoliopsida; order Malvales; family Malvaceae; genus Hibiscus; species Hibiscus mutabilis. The sequence continues at coordinate 25,394,166 of CM033747.1, forward strand.
TCAATTCATAATATTTGACCAACTTCGGGTCCCTAGTTTCCCATTCCCCACGCAATTGGTAAATTACTAAGGATGAATCTCCGAATACTCGAAGTTCCTTAACCTTTCTTTCAATAGCTGAGTTTAGTCCCATAACGCAAGCTTCGTATTCAGCTATATTGTTGGTGCAGAAGAATTCTAATCTACCGGTGAAGGGATAATAGACATCCTCAGGAGAAATTAGCACGGCTCCTATCCCATGTCCGAGGGCGTTAGAGGCTCCATCGAAGTAAAGCTTCCATGATTTATTATCTGAAACCTCTTCCTCGGTTGTAATGCACATCAAATCTTCGTCTGGGAAATTAAAGTTCAACGCCTTATAGTCGTCTGAAGCGCGACTAGCTAGGAAATCTGCTACGGCACTTCCCTTTACGGCTTTCTGGCTCACGTATACAATATCGAATTCGGATAAGAGCATCTGCCAGCGGGCCATCCTTCCCGTTAGTGCTGGTGCTTCCATTAAGAACTTTAATGGGTCTAGTTTGGATATCAACCAAGTAGTATGGTACAACATATACTGCCTTAGCCGCTTGGTAGCCCAAACTAGAGCACAACATAGCTTCTGAACTGGCGGGTACCGCGTTTCGCAATCATTGAACTTCCTGCTTAGGTAATAGATGGCTTGCTCCCTTTTCCCTGACTCATCGTGTTGCCCCAGTACGCATCCCATTGAATTCTCAAAGACTGTCAGGTAGAGGATTAATGGTCGATTTGGTACTGGCGCGACTAAAATCGGAGCGTTTGTCAGGTACCTTTTAATCTTTTCTAGGGCCCCTTGACATTCCTCATCCCACACACCAGGATTATTCTTTCTAAGAAGTCTGAAGACCGGGTCACATCAGTCGGTTAATTGGGAAATGAAACGAGAGATATAATTCAATCTCCCCAGGAAACCGCGAACTTCCTTCTGAGTGTGGGGTGGTGAGAGATCCTGGATGGCTTTCACTTTATCTGGATCGATCTCAATCCCTCTTCTGCTTACCACGAACCCTAGTAGTTTTCCAGAAGTAACGGCGAAGGTACACTTGGCAAGATTAAGCCTCAGCTGGTATTTCCGTAGTCTTTGGAATAGTTTTCTCAAGTTCTGTAGGTGCTCCTCCTCTGTTCGGGACTTAGCAATCACGTCTTCCACGTATACTTCTATTTCTTTGTGCATCATGTCATGGAAAAGAGTCACCATTGCTCTTTGGTACGTTGCCCCTGCATTCTTGAGCCCAAAAGGCATCACCCGATAACAAAAAGTCCTCCACATGGTTATGAACGTAGTTTTCTCCATGTCGTTAGAGTCCATCTTTATCTGGTTGTACCCTGAAAAGCCGTCCATGAATGAAAACCATGAATGTCCTGCGGTGTTGTCAACCAGCGTGTCAATATGTGGTAAGGAGAAGTTGTCTTTAGGGCTGGCTCGGTTTAGATCCCTATAATCTACACACATACGAACTTTCTCGTCCTTCTTTGGTACTGGTACGATGTTTGCAACCCATTCGGGGTATTTGGCTACCTCCAAAAAACCAGCGTCAAACTGTTTTTTACCTCTTCTTTGATATTTAACAACATGTCTGGTCTCATTCTCCGAAGTTTTTGCTGTATTGGTTTGCACTCCGGCTTTGTTGGCAATTTGTGCACCACTATGTCAGTATTCAATCCTGGCATATCTTGATAGGTCCAGGCGAAAACATCCTTAAATTCTCGAAGTAGGGTTATCAATTCGTGCTTGGTTTTCGAGGAAAATGTCGTCCCTATTTTTACTTTTTTTCTCTCTTCTTCGGTCCCCAAGTTTACAATTTCTGTTTCTTCTTGGTAGGGCATGATCTGCCTTTCTTCATTGGCCACCATTCTCTTCAACTCTACCGGGACCTCACATTCTATCTCATCATCTTCTTCCTCAATTCCCTCTGAGATCTCAGGGCATTCAAAATTCACTCTGGGATTGGATCGGGTATCATTCATATAGTCAATCATGAGCGACCTGCATTAGATGAGAATGAATTGTATTGGGAAGAGGATGGCTTTATGAAGTGAATGAACATGAAGAATGCATGAATGAAATAAATGAAATGTTGGTCATTCAGGAAAACGGGGATATTTTTATTTCAACAAAAAGTTAACATAGGTGCCCTATACAAAAGATCCCCATTGTTTATGGGCGAAAACAAAAGGTTGATTCGGAGCATTACTCTGATCTATTCCTAAAAACCACAGGTAGATCAATGTAGCTCCAGTTATTAAGTGTTTCCCCGGGACGGTAGGGGCGGATGTTGGTCAACATTTTGTTGCCTTGGCCCTTTCTAGCTATCATGTTGTTGTACATCCCTTCAAGTGATTCATTGAATATCTCCTCCTTGTTGAGTACGTCATTTTCCTTAATTGCCTCTTCAACTTCTTGACCTGGTTGGTAGAATCCTCCGGAGACAAAAGTGGTTTTCAAACTAGGAAAGGACATTGGTCTCCACGGAATATCTTCTCCTTTAAATCTGGCTTTTCTTTGCTCTTCTTTTCTCTTGTATTCCTCTTTTCTCTGTTGGACACTTGGTTTGTAACCCAGCCCAAAACGGTCATTCTTGGTTATCATACTTTTGGCTCTTAGGCTCCTTTGTAATCTCTTCCCTAACCCTCTTCCTACCTTGGCTCCTCGGCCCAAAGTTTCTGCGACGGTCATCTTGGTACAATTAGATAACCTGGGATAGGGGATCCGACTTCCCTCCGCGACGAATGTGGCATTCACTAGCTCTAAGGCTCGAAAAGAACATTCTGTAGCATCCTCATCATTTTGAATATAGGGGGCATCTGATGTCACTAACGCAACAATTTCCTGTTCGGCCTCTACTGTGACCAATTTGCCTTCGACTACGAATTTTAATTTCTGATGCAATGATGAGGGGACAACTCCTGTGGAGTGGATCCATGGCCTTCCCAATAAGCAGTTGTAAGATGGTTTTATGTCCATTACCACAAAATCAATCACATACTCAGTTGGCCCGATCAATAGAGGCACCTCAATTTTTCCAATTGTTCCTCTTTGTGTACCATAAAAGGCTCTTACGGAGTTATGGCAGGGCTTTAGGTGAGAGTCATCTATTGGTAGATTCTGCAAGGTCACCATAGGCAACACGTTCAATGCTGACCCGTTGTCAATCAGTACCCCAGGTACTACATACCCTTTGCAGTGGGTTGTGATGTTAAGGGCTTTGGTGGACCCCATTCCTCCCTCGGGGATCTCATCATCACTGAATGTTATATGATTATAGGCAGTGATATGCCCCACTATCCTGTCCAGATTTGTCACAGAAATATCATGGGGCACAAAAGTTTGATTTAGTACTTTTAATAGTGCCTCACGGTATCTTTATGAACTCAAGAGCAACTCTAGCACTGTGATCCTAGCCGGTTGCTTTCGTAGTTGTTCCACTACGCTATACTCGCTATGTCTCAGGAACTTCAGAAATTCTTTGGCCTGGGCCTCAGTTACCGGCTCATTTATCTTTGGGGGAGGTTCTTCACCGAATATCTGCATGGGGCTAACCGCTGTATTCTTTCCCTTATCTTTGACCGCTTCAGCTGCTCTCAAAGTCTCGGAGGAATAACATCTGCCGCTCCTCGTGAAATGGCCCACCTCACCAACATTCACATCGCTCTGGCTTTGTTCGTCTTTTAGCGTAGGTTCTTTTACCTGACCATATTCTGGCTTTTCTGGCGTGGTTACATTTATAGCATAGTTCCAGGGAGTTTGCCGCATATCCTTGAATAGGAATGGGGATGGTGCTGAAATGATGATCTTGAGATTTATCTTGGTGGTTTCTCCTTGGGAAGCACCTGCATTCCCTGGCTTGGAAGAGATGATAAAAGGTCTATCCTTCACGTATTTAGAGTTGGGGCTATCCGTCATATGTACGTCCGACCCCTTCTTTCCCGTGGGCTCTTCGAAGAATTCTATTTGCTTTTCATTCATCAATTGTTGTACCAATCTCTTGAACTCATCGCACTTTTGGATGTCATGTCCTTCGTCCTGATGGAATTCGCAATACACTTCACATCCATTCTGCCTTATTACCATGCCTTTGTCGATCACACGGGCCATGAATAATTGTTGAAATACCCACAGCAAAAGAGATTTGATTTCTGACACATCATCCTTAATCCTCCTGGTAAAGCATTCTTCAATAACATTTACCCCTCTGTTCCCATGATTAGGTAACGGGTTAGTAGCTACACTTGGTTCTTCAAACTTCAATATCCCAGAAACAATTAAGTTCTGCACAAGTTTTTTGAAGGAAAGATAGTTCTCGGTGGGATGTCCAGGGGCACCGCCGTGATAGTCGCAATGCGTGTTCGGGTTATACCAAGAAGGGAATGGCGGTTTGAAAGGAGTAACGTAATATGGACGGACCAGGTCTGCTTTATACAACTGGGAGTAAAGCTTCGAGTACGGAACGGGTAGGGGAGTAAAAGTTTTCATCACTTTCTCTTTTCTGGAGGTTCTCTCCTCTCTTTGATTCGAGTTTTGTGCTTTTCCCATAGGTGCTTGTGGCTGTGAGACTGTAAAATTCTTCGGGGTGGTGTAAATGCTGGTGGCGTTTATTTCATTCTTCTTGCTGTATTTCTGAGATCCTTCCCCGCTACCAATTCTAGCACTCTTAATTTCCAATTCAAGGGACTCCCCAGTCCTAATTAAATCAGCAAAACACTGTGTTGTGTTATTAATGAGGCGATCGAAAAGTGCCCCTTTCAAAGTATTAACAAATAACGACGTAATTTCATGTTCCAGGAGGGGTGGCTGAATTTGGGCGGCCACTTCCCGCCACCTTTGAGCATATTGTCGTAGACTTTCGTTGGACTTCTGCCCCATATTTTCCAACATAATTCTACTGGGGGTCATATCTGTTACATGCTTATATTGCTCAATGAATGCTCTTGGCAGATCTTTCCATGTCTTGACATTTACCTTGCTCAACTAGGTGTACCACCGTAACACCGCTCCAGTTAGGCTGTCTTGGAAACAGTGGATCAGTAGCTTCTCGTCCTTAAGGTAGGCCGCCATCTTTCGACAGTACATTGTTATGTGCGCGGAAGAACACGTGGTTCCATCATATTTGTCGAACTCTACCGTTTTAAATTTTGGCGGTAGGACAAGATCGGATACCAGACTTAGGTCACTAGCGTCATTTCCTGACTCTTCCATAGCTTGTATCGTTTAAAATTTTTCCTCCATGAGGCGAAACCTTTCCTCCCACTTTTTCTCTACCTCTGTCCTGATCCTTTGGACCACATTCAGGTCTGGCACCTCCTCTTCATAGAGTGCTTCAGTGTCGAGGGGTTGAGTTTCAGGTGCCCCTATCTGAAGACTAGCTGACATTCCTGCAGGGTCGATATACACCTTTCTAGTCGGATTTGGATCAGCTGGTTGAACCTTATAGTGAACTGGGGTACCCTCTAGTTCTTGAACGGTTTCTCCTTCAACTCTCTTTCCAAGACTTTTAGCCAACAATACGGTTATGTCGGATACTATCGATGCTTGCGACTGAGCAATCTGGTCACTGAGGCTTCTTTGAGCCTCTTCAAACCTTGCCTCGAGCTCTCTTTGCCCCTTTTCTAGACTGATTATCCTGTCTTCCATGAGCTTGCTTTGTAATTGGATAAGGTATGGATGATGAATGATTGCGAGTTAACTTCTATTTTCACACTGCCACAATATTCATAACATTAATATGGTTGCAAGAAAAATAAATGCATGTATAATGATGCGAATGTCATGATGCAATGCAAGAATGTATGCAGATAAGGTACTGATTCCGCTGGTAAGCACCCTTTTGAACTACTTCCACGGGAATTAAAGGGCCTAAATTACAATAAAGTCCATATTACAAAATGAAGACCCCTAATACAAAAGAGTACTAATTACAACACATAGCCCTATAGATAAGCCCTAGCTCTATCTCCTAATTTTCCAATCGCCCTGAGCAACTTGATGAACCTAGGAGCTTCTTCCATTTCTGGGAATACGAAAGGTCGAAGTGTTTCGGCCTCGATGGCCAAATTATTCACATGCCTGGCGACTCGCTGTATATCCACCATCAGGTTTACGTAATATTGGTCCCTATCTTGTACCATCCGGACAGCGTCACGCAGTCTCATTTGCCAATAAGTGTTCCCTCCGACTGTAGATTCCTCGAATACACTAATTCTTTCCTTATAATCTTCAACAGTTGCTTCAAGGGACTTAATTCGGGTTCGTAACATGCCTACTTCACGTTCTCTTTCTTGTAGCTCAGTGAAGCCATTCCTCTAGCAGTACGTTCGAAAGGAGTGTTCTACTTCTACCATCTTTTCTTTCAATTCGTCATTCTGACTTTGGCTTTGATCCAGGCTTTGAATAGTGTCATCATACAACTTTTGCATCTCTAATAGTCTATTTCGGCTATTCATGGACCTTCTTTTCCATGCGGCGACGTTTTCTCTCTCGTGGTTGACTGCTTATTTTCCTTTGCTAATTTCCTACCTAGTTCTTTCCTTTTCTTGATCAATGACCTTCTTGAAGGACTGTCTTTCTTCCTCAATAGCCAACTGGCAGCTTTCTATCTCCTTCTCGATCGCTCTCTTGCTGATTTCTCGTTCTTCTTCCACCAAACAGATACCACTTATTCTTTCCTTTTCCACGGCTATAAACTGACTTCAGCCGGCCTTCTGTATTTTCGCTTGTAGTAGAAGGGTATCCTTTTGGTAAAGAGCGTTCTTGTCGCTCAAATCTGCATTTAATTTCTTCAACTGTCTAATGATCCCATCCCGTTTGTCGACCTCTAAGCTTGCTTTATAGAGCTCACTCGCATGCTGAGTCTGTTGGATGTCCATTTTCCTCTTAATTTCTTCGAGTTCATTTCGTAATATATCGGCTTCAGATGGTACCACCCTTGTAAGCTCCTCAAGCGACACCACGGGTCCTTGATCGGATTCGGGAATCATATCATTTACCCTCAAACGTCTCCAAAGATCGTAGTCTGGGGTGGTCATGTGCTCGGTGTCTCCTTCCACCCTAATCCGGTAACAATGGTCCCAAGCCCTCATGATAGTCTGAACTTTCTCTTTAAACTCCCCTTTGAAAAGAAATTCAGTTCGGCTTAACCCGGCGGTATTGGGAATAAATTGTCGTGATCCGAATTGTCGGGACACCAGAAGCGGAACACAAGCAATCCCTCCATGCAGTCCCAACATCATCAGCCAGTTGAAATCACCGCAACTATATAAAAAGTAATTAACTCTACCGAGCCACGGGACCCTCCATACTATGTCTTCGTCTTGGATGTTCCTGAAGAAACTAGCCCATTTTCTTGTTTTCAAGTCATCTCGCCACTCTTTTGCTAAGTATTCCCGTAAAGGCGAAAAACCTTGGAAGGATATCCCCAGTAGAACCTTCGTCGGCGTCTTCCACATGTGGCTCTGAATCTATACCTGTAACAGTTGTGCGCATCCTCAAAAACGTCCTTCTTCGTGCTTCTGACTGGCATTTAAAGAAATAAAGGTCTCGACCAAAATAGCTGATACTGGGTTTGCTCGCCGTTTTACACGCTCAAACAGATCTAGAATGGCCACATCAATGTTTCCCAGAATTCTTGGAAAGATCACCAACCCATATATTCCCAAGGCAAGCATGTCTATCTTTTTCTCCTTATCCGGATGTGCAGGTAGGATGTCTCGAATGTTCTCCCATGCGAATACTGTACTATCTCCTCGAAGTCGGATCAAGCCATTGACCCAATCGTCACTCATTCCGGTAAAGGTTTTGAGCTTTGAAGTGTAATTCTAATTCCTCGGAGGTTTTGCGTAAATCTAATCTTCCTGAACATTTTTATGATTAAGCAGAACGGTGTATTCTTCTACTGTGGGCATCATGTCCTGTCCATTGAAGATGAAGCAGCAAAAGGCAGGATTCCAGAACTAAAAAATGGCTCGGAGTAGGGGCTGGTTGACCCGAATGTATATCAACTGTGCAATGTCGCCATAACTATCACAGAACCTATCTTGTAATCTCTGGTCCCATCCTTCCCAGATACTTTGAAGATCCCCTAAGTTGTTTTGTTGAAGACTCACATAAGTGTACCCTGCTATCACGCGTTCACTTGGTAAACTGTCCCCTTGGGCCCTCTGGTTGACTTCTGACCAATGTCTAACAGACAAGTTGAGCTCCTCTTTTCTAAGACACCTATTTTCCATGGTGAAAGACTTTCTGATCGGGTAAACAACTTGATCCAGTACCTTTATGTAATGCGAATGTAATAATGCATGAAAAAATAGCAAAAGGAGACAAGTCAGTACCTGATAGAATTAATAAATACATAAATAAAAAAGACGAATAAAATAAGGTAAACAGACAAAACGACCCTATTTACCCATCTAAAACACCTAAGGTTATCCGCATGGCTCTAATAGGGTGGGTTTCTATGCTCTCTATATGCAGTGTTGGTGCTAGGAGGTACCCGAATTGTCCTTGCTGTCCTCTACTAAGAGTAGCAAAGCCCCCGATCATCACCCATTATAGGCTCTTTTCAACCGGGTTCAATTCAGGGGGACCCATTCGCTTATGCTTGCACGAAGGAACGATATCCTTACGAAAGCATAAGGTACTCGAGCCCCGAAGGTACTTGCTAGGCCTACACGGGAGAACGATATCTCCACGAAAGCATTAGCGTTTTCCCCCCACTTAAAAACGGGTTTATATGCCAAATTTTAAATGCGTTAAAATAAACGCGCAATTACAACCGAATATTAATTTAATAGTCACTTTAATCCGGAACTTCTAATATTATTAAAGCAGTAATTATTTGAAAAAGCTTGACTCTCTTTATTTTGTTAAAAACAAAAAATAGTCCCCAGCGGAGTCGCCATCTGTAGCGATGTCCGTTTCGCTAAAAAATATCGAGTTTTCGAAGTGTTTGTGAATTTTTCGGATATAAAATGTTTATTCCGTGGGGGTTTTTAAAAAACCGCATTTTATTTAAAAATTGGAGTCGCCACTGGCCACTTAGGTAGGCCGGACACCATAAAACCATAGATTCAAAAGCTTTGAGTTCGGGAGTTGGTTACGGATGGGGAAGGATTAGCACCCCCACACCTCCCAAAATTGGTACTTTAATAATTATCGCTTTATTAATGTTAGATTTTCCGGATTAAAGTGACGATTAAATTAAAATTTGATTATAAGTACGAGTAGATTTTAAAGGCCCCGTTATCCGAGAGTAAACGCCCAACCACTATCACTACGCCTGATACTGGCCCCGTTTACGCTCGGATAAAAGGGCACCGCATTGACAGTTTATCTCGATATGCAATCTTAGTGAGAAAATATAAAATATGGCAAATAATTTAAATACAATAAAATACTAACATAATAGAATACTAATCTAACATAAGTAAAATACTACTCTAAAACATACATACATATATATTAATCCTACTCGTTGATAAGAACAAATTTAACACATCACAATAACAAGGCATGAATAAATGCATACGGGAACGAAAACACATACCACAAGAAGACATACATATTAAAAAATAAAACACATTGTAACATATATAGAACATAGTATTATGCATGACAAAGAAAACATACTAACTCATAACCTAAAAGCACAGAGAACATGCAATACATGCTAAAACACGAAACAAGTTATATACGAGCCGACTAAAATATTAATCGAATATGTGTGGCACGACAGATCAAATAAAAACATAAAAAACATAATCACCATGAACTGAACACACATATACATATAAACATGAAAATACGAAACATGTACAAGAGACGTATGAGCAGGCAAAAAGGCTACATCAACCTATACGATCATAATAAACGAACATGAACATTTAAATATGGAACAGGACTGAAATGAGAAAAAATAAACATAAGAGACAGAAATTAAAAGGCAATAATATGCGATTTAGGGACGAAAATGCAAGCTGAACCGAATTTGAAAGGACTAAAACTGTAATTGGACCAAGGGGCAGGCTTGAAGTGAAAATTTCAAAAACACGGTGGGACTGGTGAGGTAATTTCGCCATTTGAAAACTGATTCAATTTAATTCGGGGGTTGGATTGCAAGATTTTAGAATATAAGGGGGACCGGAATTGTAAATATCCCATGCGGTGAGACAGAAGTGAAAATATCGAAAACGCGGGGGGATTTATTTCAGAATTTAACCATTTCACAAAATAAAATACCTATAAAAACCCTTTTTCAGCCCGATCCCAAATTTTCTCATTTTTCTTTAACCGATTTTATAATAACCATTTATTTCCTCATTTTCTCTCAACTCACCCATCCCCAAACCTTTGATGAACCCAGAACGAACCAAAAGAAACACCCAAAACGAACCTCTTTCCACACCGAACCCGAATATGAACTTAGATTTACACTAAGACTCACCCTTTTGCCTAGATATAAGTAAATACGAAACGAAAAAAGTTTTTTTTTTGTTTATATTTAACCGAAATGAAACCAAAAGGGACCTCCCACTCCCTTCAGTTCACCATGTTCAGCTTGGGAAAGCTGAAGAGGCTTGTCACTGGTGAGGGGAGATCCATTGACGACGAAGGTAACAAATCTACATCTCTCTCTTTTCGTTTTTACTTCGTATATTTTTTGTATGCATGCAAAGAAGTAAGAAAAAAAAAGAGCGTTACCCCTGAAACTTTGTGCTTCTTTTTTATTTTTCTCTCCGATTACAACTGGACTCCTTTACAATTCCTTTTTTCATACATATATCACTCTATTTTTGGTTTGGTAGCAAGTACTATAAAATATTTTAGATCTGAACTGATACTGACATTGCCTTTTTTGTGTTTTTCTTTGATATATCTGAACGCGGTGGTTGGAGGCCGGCATGGTGGAAGCATGGTGGCGGTGTGGGGGAGATGTCTTCGGCTAGAGGCGTTCTCGGCCGTTGGATCAGATTCGATCTAACGGTCGGGATGGCTTGAAGAATGCACAGTCCAAATGAAACCTCGATCGGTGAAACGGCTCCAGATCGTAACACGTGAGGCTCAGCAGTCGAGGGGTTATAGCGCGTGGGACTTACGCACGCGTGGGGTATCGGAGGGTCCGCGCGTGGCCTTCAAACAGTCCGAGCGTGTAGTTCACGCGGCCAGCTAGATATTTTTCCCTCCTTGATCGTGGCCGTTGGATCCACATTTTGATCCAACGGCTCCTGGTTGGTTGCGCAAAGACAAAGTAATTAGGGTTAGATATCTGATATATTAGGGTTCTACTAGGGTTTTGGGCTTGGGCCAACCGAGCCTTGTAATTTATGGGTTTTGTAATAATATGGGCACTTAATTTAAGTGTTTTTTTTTATTTTTTCAGATTTGTCCATATATATTAATAATAATATATTAATATAATAGTAAATGCATACACATACATACTTACGTACACATACATACAATTGTAATGAAATACATTCCCACGTAAATACACTTAATAATAATACATGCAACACTCATTCGTATACATTCAATAATAACAAGGACATTAATAATATATACATGCAAACATATATAAACCTACTCATAAATGCACATATACTAACATACATTATACGATACTCCTAATATAACCATATCACGCACATATTAATAGGTACGTAATACACCACATAAATATATGCACCATGCATACATTCACACATATATCATTATGTAATATTAATAACATATACACGCACACACATATATGTAATCATGCACTAATATATTAATATGATACTTAGAGATTAGATAAAAATGAGTGATTACAACGTGGTGAAGTCTGTAATTCTTATTTTGCAAATTGTATTAATTAAAGCGAATTTTCAAATATTTTAATTTAATTAGAGCTCTTTTGTAACGTTTTAATCATTTATATATATATATATTAATCGTTGGCTTTAAATATTTTTCAGAAAATATTTTATTTGGGCTAAACTAAGTTGAGAAATTTTATGAAAACAATTTGGGCTTAAAAGCCCAAATGTGACGGTCGGGTTTAGATGTTACAGAAATTATCCAAATTAGAAGGCTTTAGTAAACAAAGAAAAATGGAAGTAGAAAACAATAATATCCAAGTTCCACAACTCTAATATGATAGCATAATGGGGAGGAGCGAGGCAGAATAATGTAAAATGGAGGGCATGTCATTTGCACGTGAATTAATAGCATTATCACCCTGGACGGCACCAAGATTTGAAGGGGCAAAACATAAATTTTAAAAAGTGCGACGAAGGGTGTAAATTCATAGTTATTTTAATTTTGAAAGGTGTGAAAGAGGGGGCAAATAAATATTTAAATACATATTTTGTTTAAATTGTAGTGTTTATATATTCTATTTATTTATTTTGCATAGTTCCTCTATTTTAATGAAAAAGTATTTATCTTACACTTGATATCTGAGATATAATATATTTTATTTCTAAAACTAGTGCATGTATATCTAAGTAACGAAATGTCTCTAAAATGGATTCTGCAAATAAAAAAAATTAAGATTTTGACATGTCGGTTTTTTTTTACTTCACTTCACTTGACTTGTCTTTTTTACTTTATTGTATCTTGCTTTTAATGTTCTTCATTAAAGACTGAATTTGTAGGTATATTTTTTTAGTTTTCAGGATTAATTGCCTTTCTTTTATCCTTTCATCAAAGTCAACTACTTTATGTTACTTTTTTGTCATGAAAATTTAGAAATTAAATGGATATATACATATTTATTCTCTATACTAAAATATTTATAAATAATACCTGAGGTATTTTTTTATCCTTTTAAATATAACTATATCGTATTTTGTGTTTGTCAATGAATAGTTGAATTAGTTTCTACTAAGATACATTTTCAATTGTTACTTTGACAGCAAAGCTTTTTGTAATAATAAAATTTAGTTTATTACAACATGAAACTGGATGATTTTATGACTTGATAACAAGATTATTAAGATTTTTTTATTGCGAGTTATATGATAGTTTGATTTTTTTGAGTTTTTTTGTTCGTATTATGTTTGTTTATATATTCTGTCATTTTTTATTTTCTTTGGATTGACATTGATTGTGACAATTAATTTTGGTTCACTAATTTGTTATCGGTGACATATTACAATTCTCTATTTTTATACAATATGGCTAATGATTAGAATTTTTTTTATGTGTTGCGTTATTTCCATGGTGGCATATTTAGGACCAACCCCAAGTTTGAATATAAAAATGGAGTGGTTAAACGATTTCATATTGATCCCGATAGATTATGCTTATGAGATATAGTAGATAATGTAAATGTTTTGGGATATCACCATCAGTCATTTGTTTATTACAGAGATTCTGAGTTGGAGTTCAATTGTGATAGTTTAGTGTTGATTCATAATGATGACACTGTACAGCAAGTGATAAATTTGTTGATCGAAAAAAGGTAGTATAGATATTTATGTTGACCATAAAATAGATGTTGGTAAAATATGTTAAAGAATTAATAGGGTGGATGAAGGTAGCAAAAACAGGATTAGTGAGGATTCAAAAGAAGAAGATGATAGTGAAGATAATGTAGATGTTGATGGTGAGGAATTAGGGGCTGATTTTCTTGGTTTAAAAGCTGCTGGTGAAGATTTAAAGGCTGTCATAGAAGAATTACATGCAGATTGTGAGGGAATAAGGGTTCTTGCTAATGAAGGGATCTTGCCTGTTGTTGATGAATTGTTAGATGATGTTTGTGAGAATTTAGAGACTGAGATTGATGCAGATTTTAATAGCGAATTAAAGAAAGATGATGGTCAACACTATTTTTTGTATAAAGTCGAATTATTATCAGATGTTGATGAAGAAATAGTTTTCATTAGAAGGAAGTTAACAGGGAAGAAGAAAAATGGAAGAGCTCTATATCAGAAAAAGTTGACTTAGATGTGAATGATGACAGTAATGATGAAGAATGTGTACGCGAGATTGAAGTGAGAGATGATGCATTAAAGAAATATCAAGTAAAAGAAAAGGATGGGAAGCTTGAAGGTCATGAGAGTGACTACTTAGACTCCTCTGATCCAGAAGAATATGGTGATAGTGATGAGTCAGATGAAGAAATTTGTGGGACATATTATGGGCAGAAAACACTAGGACCTAAATATGACCTAAAGTGTGCTATCCCAACATGGAAAGTATGTATGAGATTCGAAGACAATATTCAGTTTAAAGAAACTGTTAAAAAGTATTCAGTTGTGAAAGGTCTAAAATTGAAGTTTATGAAAAATGAACCTAAAAGAATAAGGGATTTATAGTGGATGGAGAAAATAACTTCAACTAATAGAGGAACGAAAATGATACTGAAGAGTGTAGCAATCAATCGAATAAAGCTAAGAGGGGAGTGAATTGGAATTTTAAAGAATGGTGGAAACTAATTGCAAAGATAGGAAATTGCAAAGGGTTTTATAGTGGTTCAACTCCCTCAATAGAATCTACATCCACTACCTTAGTGACCACACTAAGGATTTTCCACAAATTCACCAATTTGTCTTTTCTTTAGGATAAGGAGTAACCTTACACAATTCAATAGACTTATACCCCAAAATCTATTGAATCCTTTTCCTAAAACAAGTACAAATAAGCAAACTAAAAAATCCTCACAAGGAAGGTGTTTGCAAAGTTTAAGTTCTCTCACACACCCAAGAAACACTAGATAAAGAATTACAATGAAGAACAACTCTAGTGTTTACAAGAAAGATGGAAAAAAATAAGCACAAATTGGATTTTTGATTGTTTGAATATTTGGATAGGCTTTCTTGTTGCTTCATTAATTTTTAGAGACCATTTTTATATGCTCTTGATCTTTCCTAACCGTTAGGAGACGTTGGGGGGACTTTGGAGCCGATTAAAGCCATTAAAACTGAGCATTAAATGTTCACATGCACAAAAGTTTCAAAACCTTTGAAGGGGTTTCGAAACCTGGGGTTATTTCAAAAGGGAAAACTAGCTGTTACAAGCCTTGGTTTCGAAACCAGCAAGGAGGTTTCGAAACCTATAACCAAAATATCAATTTTAGGCCTTACTGCCATAGTGGTTTCGAAACCACCTAGGGGGTTTCAAAACCTATGCTTGAAAACTCATAATTTTGACTTTCTGTTGACTTTTTAAGGATTATACAATATAAGAATTAAGTCAAACAATTTAGAAAAACTTTATTTAAGTCAAAATTATATTTTTGACAAATTTGAATCGAATATATTAAGTACAAATTTTTGAAAATTAGTCCCTTTAGTTACAACAAAATCAAAATAAGTCTAACAGATACAAGAGAGGAAGGGAAATGAATGACAAATTTGTTTGAGTGGGTTAGGTTTTCCATTTGGCGTTGATTTTTTATCGAAAGATTTTGGGTATAAAATAAAATAAAAATTATTTAATTATATATTATAATATTTTTTTATTAAATAATTTCTTTACGTGTCAGCATAATGTGGTAGTTTTAAAGAATGTTATGTGGCAATTTTAATAGATAATTCAACATTTTTAAGAGGACTAACAGTAAATAACGAATTCTGTTAGTCAAACGGGTACATTGATGAAAATTTAAATTTTAAAGACTTAATTGAGTGAAAAAAATAGTTGAAAGGCCTAATTGATTTTTTCTTAAAAGTTTGAGGCTTTTTATACCCTTAACCAAAAAAAAAAATATAAAGAAACAAACGTAAAAAAATAATTTTTCCCTGCCTTGGGTGGGAGCAAGAGCCCCTCCCATTGTCAATGCAGCTTTGTCCCTGATTATCAAGGGAAAGAAGAAAAGGAATAATGTAAAACGATGGGTATATAGACACTAACTTTTATCTCATGACTTCTAACTTCTCCTCCTTGATTATGATGAGGTGCTCAAGTTCCCTCCTCCTTCATTCTCTGTTCACGAAACACGGTGGTTTGTTGCTCGAATATCAGTCTCGGTGGCGTGGAGCTCCCCCCCGAGAGGCTTCATCGGTTTTTAGTTATGGGTTCGGTCTGAAAGCGGTAAAAAGGTGGGTGAGAGACACCTTGGGGTGGGGTTGTTTGGTCTATTTGGATTGTCCAGTTGATTCATACAACAATTCCGGCAGATCTGTTTGCCGCCTGAGTTCCTGGCTTAATGGTGTTGATAGGAACATGGTTTCCAATGCCCTCCATGATGAAGTTACTAGCCACGATGATAAAAAAATCATTAAGGAAATGATTTGGGTGCACCGTGACTTGTACATCCCGCTGAAGGTTCGCACAAGGGTTTACGTTTACGCGATCCCGCAAAAGGTCACCCTTGGCTTACTTTGGTTATTTCAGAAGATTTAACGAGAACCATCTTTTTTGCAAATTCAAAGGCGTCATTGCTCACCGTTTAATCGAGGAGAAGGAAGATTTATTTTTTATGCCATTCTCGCCCATGTTTGCTTCGATTCTGAAAGGCTCGCGTTGGTCACTGTCCCTTATGCAGTTAAGTTTTTCGCGGTGATCTCCTGGTGGTCTCCAACTGCTGCCCATTGCTAAAGTTTTGTTTGCTTCAGGATGTTTCACGGGGGTGTAAGGCTATAGGGGCTATGTCCTACTTTTGTTTGCTTGTAATTCACGCTAATTTGGGTTGGCACGCTTCTCAATCTTTGCTCTCTAAATTTTTTTTGGGGATTTTATCCCATTGTCAGATGGATTTTACCAACCTGGCATGGTACTCTCCGAAGAGCTATGGGGATTTTGGCTATGTTGGTCTCTGTTCCTTATTTTCTTAATGTATGATTCGGTTGACCTGTATTTTTTGGATAGTGTGCCTTGGCCCTCTTTGGGTCATATGCCTTGATTTTCGTATGGCAAGGGAATGGTTACTCTCTGAATGGTTTCAGTCGACTTTCATGAAGTTTTTTCTAGGCTTGAAGGTAGCCATGAGAAGCTCTCGGATGATAATTCCACCTTTATGTCCGCGGATAACCTTCAGAGAGGTTATCCGCATTGCAAATGAGTCTAATCAGCCCTGCTATCTTCGAAGATAGGAAGGATCGAAGAATAGCTTTGGGGACTTTTCCTTCCCCTAGGATCATTTGCTTCACGCTGGTTATGAATGAACCTAGGTTTTGTTTTCTTTGTCAGGGATGCAATTTTTGCATTGTTAAGGGCGTTTCTCCATCGAAGAACTTGGAAATGGTTTCCTTTGGGGCTGCCATTGGCCTTACCAAGTCTGGTGTGTATCTACATCGTTTATGATGACAAGATCCTCGCCCTTGATGGAAGTGGGAGCCTGTCTCTTGATGGAGCTCTCGCATGGACGTAATTTGAGTTGTTTAATCCAGATCCTTTTTATGGTCCTTGCTTGTTCTTTGCTGTGGAATTTTCTTTTTTAGTTTTTATGTTTGTGTTTCTGGTTTTCGGTCATGATCCTTTGTTTTCCTTATGGTTCTTTCGACTTGGGCTATGCAAGGAAATGCATGGCTTTGAATTTTTGTTTGTCCATCGTTTGTATGTTCTATCCTTTTCCTTGGTGTTTTGGGGTGTATGTTAGGCCTTGTGACCTTTTCAAAGGGATTGATGAATGCTTGTAATGGTTTGCATACATGAATAGTACTTCTTTATTGATAAAAAAAAAAAAAGTAAAACGAAGGGTATACCATATTTATGACAGTAAAAACTTAGTCAATCAAAATTTTGGGAAAGAAGTCCAAGAACTTCAACTCTTACCACTTTTATGAGAAAGCTCCTTATGCTTCTGCGGTTTTCCTTGAAAATTATTGTCAGTGTTGTTTTTGGCTATATTAAAGGAATATTTTTTTTGGAATTAATTAGAAAAGTACCCCTATTAATGGTTATTTAAAAAAATACCCCTTTTAAGTCCATGTAAGGTAAATTTACGTTTAGCCAAAAGCGAGTTTACGTGATAGTTTGTGGAATATCATAAAAGTTAGCTATAATGCAGTCCT
Source organism: Hibiscus mutabilis (assembly GCA_019671005.1). Taxonomy (NCBI): domain Eukaryota; kingdom Viridiplantae; phylum Streptophyta; class Magnoliopsida; order Malvales; family Malvaceae; genus Hibiscus; species Hibiscus mutabilis. The sequence continues at coordinate 25,412,121 of CM033747.1, forward strand.
TAAATAATTTAACCATCATGTTCCACTTCTCAAAGACCTACAGATCGCACAGAAAAATGCTATAAAACAAACATTGACGGTGCAAATTAGGAGAAGATAGGATCATATCAAGAGTAATGGAAAGCACCTACACAATATTAATGAAAAAGAAAACTTTAACAAAGATTATGAGAATGTATATTGCACGAACAAAGAGTAATAACAAGCAGCAGAATATTATTAATTTTCATGAACAATGAGTAATAACAAACAGCAGAATTATAAATTGAAAATAAAATTAAAGATTTTGATCACTTATGGAGAGTACAATACTACGTACATTAGCATAAGCATAAGCATAAGCATGAGCATGAGCATGAGCATGACACAAATAGTAATGGTTTTCATAAACAAACAGCAGAAGCATGAGCATAACACAAATAGTACAAGTTTCAAATCATTTCCATGAAATGATTGAATTTAAAACATTAAACAAGTACACCACTTCTTCCTTCATTTAAGATAACCTAAACTATGACTGTAACCATAAAAGGTTGGTAAGAGATCATTCACCTGAAAACTTCCCATCATATATGCTTTCACATGCCCGTCCATGCACAAATGTAGTATGTGACACGTTACAGGGTCCCAAAATTTGGGGTGTCACTCTTTAAAAAAATTTACTAACTCAAAAATATATATATTTTTTAATTTTTCCCTTATTATCTCAAGAATTTAATTGTAATATATTTTAAAAAAACTCATCAAATTTATGGTGTGTAACAAACAATTTTTTTGGGTCGATCCTAATTTCAATCTTCTTCAATTACTTTAGATTCAACTATTATTTAGTGATATTCATCTTCTAAAGGTAAAAAAAAAGTTCCTACAACTACTTTTAATTAGTATTTTAAAGGTTGAATTTCTAATTAGAGAATTTGAAGATTTTAGAATTTTGAAGGCTATCTCTTCACCAATTGGATGGTTCTGTTGAAGGTGTAGTGCATCTTTTTTTTTGGAGGATATAAATTACTTTTTTCATTTTTGAGTATCATAAATTTATTGTTATTCTCATATTTTGTATGTTTGATGGTTGTTAATTGAAGGCTAAATTTTTAATTGGGAGATAAAATGTGGATGGCTAAGGCTCTTGAAGTCTTGATCAATTGATGACTAATGTTCCAGACTTTTATTCTTCTAATTTTTTAGGTTTTTTTATATCATTTTAGTTTTTAGTTTATCAATTGACCTCTTTCTTTGAGAATTTGATCATGGGTCCTGAAATTAGGAAACATGATTCCAGATGTAAAAAATGTAAGAAAAAAAGAGACAAATATAGAGTTTTATGACATTGTCCTAGTTTCAGATGTTTTATTTTGTAAGAAACGATCATAATATGATAAATTTTGCTATTTTACAATTTTATCTTAGGCTTAACTACAAAATAAGTGTCAAATTATGTCTCTCTTTTTTGTAATAGTTGCCTAAAGTATTTTTTGGCTAAAATAGGTGCCTAAAATTTTATTTTTGGTTGAATAGGTACAAAAGTTGATGCCTCAGTTGACTTTAAAACAAGCCAAAAATGAAATTGTAGACACTTGTTTTACCCAAAAAATACTTTAGACACTTATTTTAGCCAAAAAATATTTTAAACACCTATTGCAAAAAAGAAATATAATTTTAACACTTATTTTATAGTTAAACTTTTATATTATTATAAAATATTTTAAGGGCCTTATTTTTAAAAATATCACAGTGTCGGTACAATTTTTTAGGACGGAGCTGTGCTTTCCCCACCAGTTCCTTAAAAAAAATGAAAAACAAATAAAAAATCAAATGTGGTTTTTAAGAAAAGCAAGCCCTGTTTCCTACAGCATAAACACTAGTAGCTGACCAAACGACATACCACTTCTAAGCCACGTTTAACAAGAAAACAACAAGAGAGAAATCCCAGTCTGAAGTAGTGCAACGATTTTCCAGCAATTATAAAAGGTAAACAATTATAACCCATAAACTCTCTTGCCCCTGACCAGCAATTCCTGCTCAAATTGAGAAAAAAGTCAAGGGTTAAGATGAGGAATTATTCTTAATATAAATTTTTTTTCCAAAGTGAAACCAAATGCAAAAATAACATAATAATTGGACATAAGAATACTGGAACACATTTATAATCACATGTAGAAAGGGCATGTAAGTTTCTGTCCGGAACCAGATGATTTCATAATTTATAGGGTAAATATACAAAGGGTCAATAAACTATATAGAAATAATTTTGTAGCCATTGAAGTTTCATTAATTACAAAATGGTCACTGAACCTTATCAAACTATCACAGAATGATAATTGAACTTTATCAAATTGTTATAAAACGATCATTACAACGTACCAAATTGTTACATAATGATCCTTAAACTTATCAAAATTTATCACTATTTTATAATGTGTAGTGATCATTTTGTAAAAGGTCTATAATTTAATGATTTTTTTATAATTTATAAAACTTCAGTGGCCAAAAAATAATTTTTACTTAGATTAGTGACATGCACTTTCGCATAATTTATGTTAATTCGATACACTTCAAATGATGGGTAATTTGTATTAAATAACTCAATCATGTTTTGGATTTGGCCACAATTATTTTCGCTCTAAAAATTTAGAGACATCATATTTACTAAAAAAGTGTTATATTTACACAAACTATAAAAGGATTTTAGAATTTGCTCAGACAGAAAAAGGTTAAACTTGAGGCAATGTAGATAGATTGAGTTGCTCAAGAACTACAATTACAATATTGATTATTATCCGGGTAAAATTAATGCCTTAAGTAAAAGTTAATATTAAAATTAAGGGCAATGTTCACCAGGTTGAGGATGAAAGATGATCAATGCTTGTTAGTCGAGCTCTGAGTAGAGCATGTCTTAGTACAAGAGGTCAAGAGAGCTAGGCTTACATTAGGTATTTGTAGTCAAGATGGACTTGGTTCGGAGAGATAAAACGAATGAGTTTGAAATAAGGATGATGATGTATTGTACTTTCATAATCAGCTATGTGTTCTTAGGCTCGGCCCTGGTAAGAGCGTCCACCCAAGATCCACCGCTCATGTAAGTTACATTTTTATAATTTTTTTGAATTATATTTATTTTTAATGTCTAATTTTTTTAATACTTGTTAATAGGGGCTAGTTTTTAAATATTTATTATTAAGGGTCTATTCTTAAAATTCAATTTTTTCAATATTTCTTATTAGGGGCCCAAACTTTCAATACTTGTTATTATGGACATACTCTTAAAATTTATTTATTTTCATTATTTTCTATTAGAGATGGAGATTTAAATAGCGGTATGCAACCGCCGAACCCGGCCTTAGGGCGCCAGCCCAGGGCCCATCATTTAGGGAAATTAAATATTGTATTTTTCGAGTTATATTTATTATTAAAGATTCAATTTTTTTAATACTTGTTATTAGAGCCAATTTTTTAATACTTGTTAAGAGGATAAGTTTTCTCAATATTTATTAGGAGTTAATATTCAATTTTTTCTAATAGTAGTTATTAGGTTACCGATTTTTTCAATATTTGTTATTATGGATATAGCCTTAAAATTTATTTATTTTTTCAATACTTGTTACTATGGATCTACCCTTAAAATTTAATTTTTTCATTACTTGCTATTAGAGACAAAGGTTTAAATAGAGGTATGCAACCACAACAACGACCGTTATATGATGGGTCGAGCTGACTCAGCATGAGCCAAGCTGAGCTGGGTCGAGCTGAGCCAAGCCGAGCTGCCAACTATCGTGCCATCGCGCCGCCAGTTGTCGTGCCGTCATCGTTGACCGCTTTTGAGCCACCGCTACTGCTATTGGCTACCATCGTGCCGCCACTGCCGTTGACTACCGCCAGCCGTCGTTGATCGTTGACCGACGTTGACTTTTTTTAGGGACTCTACCCTAGGGTTTCTCGATATTTCAGATCTAATGGCGCAGTCTGTTTTGCCAAATTTGAACCCGGTAAACTGTTTTTACATGTTTGACCTTTCATTTGGTATATGAAATGCATGGAATTTAAGTATTTTCGTATTTTTTGATATACAAGGATTATTCGAATTTGGATATTGGGTCAAGTAGATTGTTCGAGAAGTATGGGTGAGGATTTTAGCAATATCCGTTTAAGGTTAGTACACCTCAAACTCTGAAATGCTTCATGAGCATCATAAGTGTAATTGTCTTGCATGTTAGTGGTTGCAAAATAGGAGGTGTGTAATAAGCATGCGTAGGTACTGGTATTTCGAGGCTTGGTAATTATAGAGATGCTTGATGAACTTGAGAATGTTTGAGATTGTTATGAGCTTTTGAGACCGTATATGATTGTTTAAATATCCGTATGTTTATCTGATTTATGATTGCTATGTGATGATGTCTTCTGTGCTAGTGGAATGAATTAATATGCTCGATAGAATATTGGTTAGGGGCAATGCTGATAAATATTCAATTAAATGCTTAAAAATCGATAATTATTATTAAATAATTTAAATGCGCTAGCAACAAACCCTAATGACTTTCATAAGCTTTAGGGGTAGAATAGGGCCCTGTAATTAATATTGATGCCGACGAGCTTAATGGCCTATACTGCTAGTTTACTGTAAGGGGGTTATAATAACAGACAAATACCAGCAAATACTCGATAAATTGCTTATGGAACCGAAAATCAACACTAATTGGTTTAAAGGTTAGTTCAAGATAGAAATTGACGAATAAGATTAACAAAGCGTTTATTACCTTAATCAATGAGATACTGTGAATTAATGGAAATAATTGATGGGAATGAATTGTATACTCCTCCATAAAATGTAACAACTCAGTAATGCTTGATTTGGTTGTAATAGCAACAATAGGGACCCGTGGTGGGTCGTATGATGTCGTGTGCTAGGTAGGACACTTGTATGGATCCTTGGTGGATCATATGTGGTTGTGCCATGTATGGGCACTTGATTGGTTACGAGTCCTTGTTGGCGGGATCTAGATACTTAGAGTTAGGTGTTGCAACACTTTAAAGATTTTCGAATGGAAGATCCCGATGCTTTATGGACGCGGGCCTTATTCGAAGATGCTTGATGGGAGATTCCAAGCATGGATAGAGGATCCCAATGCTTTGTGGATGCGTGCCTCATCCCCATGAGTGTAGGATCCCGATGCTTTATGGGCGCATGCCTCACTCAGAGTGTAAGACCCTGATGCTTTGTAGACGCGGGCCTCACTCGGAGCGTACGATCCCGATGCTTTATGGACGCGAGCGTCACTCTAGATTTTATGGTTTTGACTTTGTGTGTTTCACTCTCATGATCTAGTGGGATCCCGAGTATGATTGGGCCTCGTGGGGCATGTATGATGTTTTGCTATGTTGAGAGTATGTGTTTAGGCGACTAGCGATAGTGCCACATGTTTATTTATCTCTTCTTATTGCTTGTACTAGCTTGCATGCTTATGTTTATGATTAGCATAAAGTATAGTAGAGTAAATGTGTACCACTGAGCTTTGTAAGCTCAACGCTCGGAATTGTTGTTTTCGTGCGTAGGTTGATCGCGGGATCGATGAGCACTGTCTGCATGGGATTCCAGCAAGCGGCGTTATCAGAGTATGATACTTGTATTTAGTGGGCTGAGTATTCATAGAAACTTAAGTGTATGAGTCTGTAATCCTTATTTTGAATTTATATTAATCAAGTTAAAAGTATTAAATGTTTTATTTAATTGGAGTTTCTTTGCAATGTTTTAATCATTTATATATATATATTTATTTTGATTTCTGGGTTTTAAATGTTTTGGCAATTAATTTATTTGGGCTAAACTAAGTTGAGACATTTTATGATTTTGGTTTGGGCTTTAGGCCCAAATGTGACATCCGGGTTGAGGGTGTTACAATAAATAATTTTTTCAATGAGAATAATTAGAAGATGATTCATTCCCTTTAAGGGTTATAAGAAAATCAACAACGTCCAAATGAATTGGATTAACAACGCCCAAATGAGTTAGACCAGTATCATCTTCGTCATTTTCGCAAACAAAATTTTTCTATTTTCTTTCTTTTATCATTCAATGATTGTTGATTTTTCAGCGTACAACAAGTACGAGACCAATAGTTTATAACATCGCATTGGTAATAAAAAGGATTTCACTTCCTTAGAATGATCTTTATCATTTGTCATTATTATAATCCCACTTGTGATGGCTATAATTATTTTTAAAATGACCACCTCGTCTATGTCCTCAACCGTGAGTATGACCACGATCACGACCACGCCCATAGTTATGACTACGATTGTTAGTGTGACCTTTATTTTTTCCGTTATAGAATGTCGCATTCGCTTCAAGGAATGGAGCGGAGTCAGTTGGGCGATATTCATGATTTTTCATTAGTAGCTCATTGTTTTGCTCAGCCACAGGAAGGCAAGAAATTAACTTAGAATATTTCTTAAAGCCTTTTTCACGATATTGTGCCTGTAGGACAACATTGTTTGCGTGAAAAGTAGATAATATTTTTTATAACATATCCTCATCAGTAATATTTTGACCACATAACTTCAATTGTGAAGTAATTCGAAACGTAGAAGAGTTATACTCGCTAACTGATTTAAAATCTTGCAATCTCAAATGCAACCAATTATATCGAGCTTTAGGGCGAATAACAGTTTTTTGGTGGTCATATCTTTCCTTTAGACGATTCCAATGAATAAAAGGATCTTTTATCGTTAAATATTCAGATTTCAACCCCTTATGGAGGTCACGACGAAGAAGTATCATAGCTTTAGCCTTATTTTGAGCAGATTTTGCATTTTCCTCCTTAATAGTGTTTTTCAGACCATCTGCATCTAGGTGTATTTCGGCATCTAAGTTTCAGGATAAATAATTTTTTCCAAAAATATCAAGTGTCATAAACTCAATTTTTGCAAGATTCGACATTGATATACTGTAAAAGACAAACAAACAAATTAGATCAAATATAAATTAATATAATAATGAATATGCCCAATTTTTTTACGTCATATCAATATCTTTAAAAAACATATATATACAAACCAATAGAGAACAAAGATTTAATCCTCATACGCAGCATTGTTAAACCAGTTCACAAGGTCCTTTAGAAACCTCGTTTGAGACCAATAGCCTCGCAGAACGGGATGTCCAGCCAATGTACTTGGATTAAACCAACATAATAGATAACATATTAACTAATTAAAGAACATGCTTTATGCGTTAAATTAATATGACAAAACCTTTTATAATAAAAAATGTTTTAGGTGTTAAAAGAACAAAACATATAATCAATTTATTATTATTATGGTGTTTAGTAATTAATTAAAATATAACATAGTAGAAAAAAGAGATACATACCAAATAATTACCGTATTTGAAGCGGCATGATTTCTGACTAAAAACTTCCGAACAAACTCGTGCTGATAACGTGTTGTGAATAAAATAACAAAGAACAACGAACAAGAATAAAAGAACAAAGAGATGAGAGAAATAGGGAGATTTGTATTATTCTCAATATAGACTTGTGTACAATGCCTCCATCAAATCATCTATTTATAGGCATAAGAAGTACATAATACATTAAACACTAATTAATGAAGATAATATTTATAATGATAAAGTAAATCAAATCTCATTGATAAAGTTCTTATTATGACAGACATCCACATAGATAAATATTCATAACAATATTTAAATTATTAAAAAATATAAAAAATTTATGAAAATCGAAAACGTTTGGAAATTTGTAAAAGAAATATAAAAAATATTTAGAAAGTTGTTCTTTTTTCAGTCAATCAGTTTGATTAAAAAAATAAAAGTTTGATAGTTAAAAGAGACCAACAAGGTTTAAGGACCTAAATGATTTTTTTTTAGTTTGAAAGCCAAAAATGTCACTAGGCGTTTAAATTATAAGTACAATGATACCATCAATAGTATAAACAATGCCTAGACAATAGGGATTTAAACAAGAATAAAATATGAAGTCCACACATAATTTACGTAAAATAAGAGTCGAACCTGAGTACTCAAAACCATAGAACCACAACCTTCACCACTCTACAATATTACATTGATAATTTTAAATTTTTCTTTTTGGGTAACATTCGATATCTAATCATTTGGCCAATAAATATGAATCTACTACTAAGATTTATTATGAAAGCAACATTCTCAATTCAGTTTGTTTCATTCGCAATACCATAATTTGAGCCTTTCACCTTATTTAAAAGATCTAACACTTTATCTCGTTAAACAAATTAAAAATAATAATTTTAAATTCAAATGATCTTACATAAGTTATTTTTCATACTCAAGTAATAAATATTTTATCTATTATATATGTCTCGATATTTTTTATTTGTATAATATTTTTCATTCTCTGTTTTTAGTCATTTATAAACATACAACTGTACAAATAAAATGCTTAAATTCGATTTTTTTTTTAAAATAACGTTCCTTTTTTAATGGACCTTAAATGAATTCTTTTGTATAAATATAATCTAAAGATATTTGTCTCAATAAAAATAAAGTAAAAAGTTCAATTTTCAAAGATTTAAACAGTCATCCACCTCAGAAGAATGGTAAAATCTATTTTCACATCCAAAATTTTATAATTTAATTATTATTATTATTATTTTTATCTTGCCCCCATAATAAAATTCTTAATTTATACCTTAAGATGTCAATATTTTTTAACCAATATAATTTAATTATTATTATTTTTTATCTTGCCCCTCATAAAATTCTTAATTTATACCTTAAGATGTCAATATTTTTTAACCAATAAACATGTTTTAATTTAGGACCACATTGCTTGAGTTTGAAAGCTGAAGCTGTGGCAATTTTTCCGTTCTCTGATATTTACACGTCAGAAGCTCGTGCTCTTACGAAGCTCTTCCGTTTATAATACGATTTTATTTTAGTTTGGAATGAATTGTTTAAATTTGAATTCTATTTTTAATAAAAAATGTTTATTCTCGGTATTGGTAATTTCGTATTAAGGATACAAACGGGTACAATTTTACGGATTTCGCACTGCATCCGCCCCAGTCGGGGCGGGTATAGGTATGAGTTTAGTGGGTAGTGGGTGAGTGTGGATGTGAAAAGTAATATTTGTCGTAGATAGTGGGTAGATGATCGATTTGAGACCTTACCCGCACTGTACCCGCCTGCCCACTAACTACCCACCATATGAACTTTGGACCATTTATGTTTGTAGAATTTCGTTATGCCTTTTATTATGGTATTTTATGTACTAAGATCTTGGTTTGTTTTAAAATCTACGTTAATCTTTAAGTTTGTAGACTTTAAACTCTGTTAGTTTAGTTTGAAAAAAATGATAGTTTATGATCGAGCTTGAATTAATCAGTTGTAAAGTAGAATTTATGCCAGTGTAAATGTTCTTTAGTTAAATTGGCTATAGTTAGCTAGCTAGCTATAGTTAAATTTATATTGGTGTAAATGTATTATATATATGCGCTTGATCAATTAATAAAATATGTGAAGTTTTACTCTTCTTTATAAAAGTTTATGGTTTATTTTTACATAAATTGATATTAGTGTCTGCTTGTCAGGCGGGTACGGACGTGTATGAGTTGGGTGGTGGGTATCCAGTTGAGTAGAGGGTGTGAGGATGGATTTAAGAATATACTCACATGGACAGGTGTGAATTTGAAAATTGTACCCGCCATGGGTGGTGGGTAGATGATGAATTTAAAATTTTTAGATGGGTATAAATATGAGGGAATGGATATTCGCATCCGCCACGCCCGTTTGCCATCCCTAATATGCCTTTGTATAATATTTGACACCCAATTTAGTCTTTAATTTTTTAGTTCAATTAGATACATAAACTTGACTTTTATTGTGAAAAAAACTTGGATTCTATGATACAAATTACTTTGAAGCTTACTTTACTAAAATTCTTAGGCTTATTTTATAAATTGGTATTTGAATTTGACAATTTCTCTTAAATTGACATCTAAATTATTTTGTCTCAAATGAGAACTTGAAAAAATGCTCAAATTGATGCATATGTTGACTTTTTTGAAAAAAATGGTTGTGTTGACTTGACATCTTAACAATTAATCAAGTTATTGACGTGGTATTGACCAATCAAAATGATTTTGCCATTAGGTGTCATATATCACAATCTGATTGTTTGTTAAAATATCACATTAACGTCAAGTATATATTTGAGATTTTCTTAAATTTACCAATTTGAGAAAAAAATTTCAAGTACCAAATTTGAAAAGGACTTTAAGTTTTGGGAATTAATTTGTATAATAAGGTTTGGTGCAAGACAAAGCACTGGAATTGAGATTTGTGAGGCACAGACCGAGTCTAACAATCAAAATGAGCTGTTTGAGGGTGGAAACTTAGGATTCAAATAGCAGTATACTTTTGTAATAGCGATCATTATATAACGGTAGCGGTATCATTCGAAATTGTTATTGTGAAAAATAATAATAATCTATAATAATTACAATAATATTTATTATGTTTATAATCGTAATAAAACACCACGATTAAAAGTACAAATTATGATAATAATTTAAATCCCTGGTAGAAACCGAAAGGGAAAAGATCTTCACATATATAAAGCTGGTGGCTGCAGGTAACATGAAAGTGAAAAGGGGTAAACGTGAATTCAGGTACTGAGGAGTCACATGCAAACCAAACCTTTTTTATGCCTAAACTGTTAGAGAAGCAGAGGAGGCATTCAAGTTTCAAAGAATCCAGTCTTTAGCTAAAATGTCTGTAGTTTTGCTATATTGCTGTTGGAAGGATTTTAACGTAAAATATTATTCTGTCTATTTTAATAAATTATACAATTAGTAATAATTGAGTTATAACCGAAAATGATATATTGCGGCGGATTTTAATCTAAAATGTTAAAATATTTATTTTAAAAAGTTAAATAATTTTGATTATAACCAAGAATGTTACTTGAGTTTTTTTACAGCAACATTTTAGGTTGTAACAAAGATAGTTATGCAATTTACATGATTTATATGAAGATCGTAATATTTAGGTTTTAACTTAAAATGTTACCTAGTTTGCTCCAAAAAAATTATACAATTGATAATTTGTTTTTTGATTATAACCGATTGCAACTTTTTTTGACTTTATATTAATCTGTTGTATTTTAGACTCCCCGCTGTAAAATGTACTTACTATGTTCCACCTTCACTGCAAACCATATAGCAGCGGGACAGATGGATATGTGCTAACAGAAACCAAACCCTTCCTCCTGGCCGTTCAATTCTTATGCTGACAAAGAGGTTCGAACAAAATATTAACATTGTATAATTTAATATGATATGGGCGGGATCGGGAAAGTTATTCGGTGTCGGAGGGGTAAAATCAGGGGTGATCATTTGATTGAGTTGAATCACAAAATTTTGAGTTAATGTTTTGATGCATATTAATTGGTTCAAATTTAATTGTAAAAATTATAATATTATGGTACTTATTGATTTTAATATAAATGGCTTTTTATAACCATATACGATATACATATATATTTCTTCATATCACACGTGATATGCATATATCAGACAGAGTTGAGAGACTCAACTCGAACTTGAAAATCAATCCACTAATTACTAAAAATTTCTAGTTATTCAAAGTCTCATTTTATAAACAATTTTTATTTGAAATTTTCAATTCGAGTTAAAGTCGAGTTTATGAAATTACGATTCAAGTCAAGTCGTATTTATGAAATTACAATTCGAATCAAGTTTATGAAAATATAGTTTGAATCAAGTCGAGTTTATAAAATTACGATTCGAGTTAAGTTGAGTTTTTTTGCATCAAGTCAAAGTGATACAAGTATACAAGCTTGTGCCTTGTGTGCTGCAAGAAGACAACTAGGTAGACTAATACGTGTTAGTTTAAAGGTCTAAAATCAGGTAAAATGGGCTTTACAGGCATCTCGGTATCGATACGGTACCCGTTGTATTAGTGCATGGGGCCTAAATCAGGTATGGGAAGTGAGAAATTAGCCTGGGTATCAGTACAGGGTGAGTCATATCGGTACGGGTTTGAGTTTCTAGAATTTGTGTTTAAGCCTTTTAAGCCGGGTACCTATACACTAGGAAGAGTATCAGTACGAGCCTTGTGTTTTGTGACCTGGGTATCGGTATGTGTATGTTAGTATCGATATAGCCCTTGGGTATGAAGCATGGTATCGTTACATAATCCTGAATACTGATACCGAAGGCTGTTATGTCCGTTAATTGGTTGTTGAAATTGAGATTCTTCTATTTTGGTCCATGTTTCACATGTGTGCTAATTGAATGTGTTTTAATGATCTGTTTTAGCAAAAAATTGAACATGTATGCATATAACCTGACTAATTGAGGAATTGTAACCCCAAACATAAGTAAGTCCTCATAGTTTTCTAAATTTGCAATTTGGTCTCTAAATTGCAAATTTGCACAATTGGATGTCAAGTCGACGTCCGATTCGAACGAGAATTCAACCTCTTTCATTATATACACTCTAGGTAATAATGATGCATCTAGATAAGATAAAAAGAAAAAAATGGACCTAATTCGAGATATTTGGTTCAAGTTTGCTACGACAAACCTAATGTAGCTCTCTCGGTTCGGCCTAGTGCCTAGGTTGGGTCAAGAGAGTTACATTTGTTGGTATCAGAGCTAGGTTTGCTAGTGGTTATGGGCCGTAACATGAGACTCGAGCTAACACGAGTAATGCTCACAATAACTAGAATTCCGAGGATAGCATGATTCCTCAAAATGAATTGTCACCTCTTCTGCCTAATCCACCAACTGAAGTAGAGGAAACATACCCCAAGCCCCACAATGAACAGTCTTTGGGGACATGATGCCTCTAATTTAGGCAATAACCAGAGCTTTCTAAGTAGCTTTTGCTGGAGTGCAAGTTCAGGTGCCAGCCCCGGCAAATATGGCTAATTATAGATTGCCACTAGAGCGTCTGTAGCTTGGGAGTGGTTGAATTTTGATGCATACCATTAGTGGATGACCATTATTGCTGGAGTACCAGATGTTGATATTACTTGGGAGTTCTTTTGAAGGGCTTTCAAGAGTAAGTACCTTGATCTACAGTATCAGAACGTGAAGAATAGAGCGTTCAAGGCTTTCGTATAGAGCTGAATATAGGTGGCCGAGTATGAGGTGAAGTTTGTCCGTTTAAGCCAGTATACTCCCAAACTGGTTTCGAATGATCGTCAGCATTGCGATAGGTTTTGCTATGGCCTTGTGAAGGACATCAAGGCATATTTGTTTGCGGTTGACTACAATAATTTTGATGTGTTGGTCAATAGGGGCAAGGATATTGAACAGTCCTTGGGTTTAACTTTTGAATTAGGGAATGTTAATTCAGGAAAAAGAGCCACTGAGTCAGACTTTTCTAGTGGTCAGAATAAGAGGTCCAAGGACAAATGCTACAAGTCAGATCGCAAACAAGGTGGTAGATGTGGTCAGGATGTTCGAACCATTATGGCTGCTGCGGTCGATTGTGAGCATTGTGAGAGACGCCACTTAGGAAGGTGCTGGGGAGGACCACGTACTGAAGCTTGTTGGACTTGTGGCTTAAAAGAGCATCAGAAGCATGATTGTCTGCAAGTGGTCAAAGAGGCACCAGCTCAAGCAACTATTGCGGCTGTACCTGCTAGGGGCTAAGGCCGTGATAGGGGTAATTTTTAGAGGCTTGATGAGGGTCAGAGAACTGTTTCTTATATCGTGGCTAGTCAATCAGAGAATGGAGGCCAAGCAAGAGTGTATGCACATCGCGAGGGTTGTAATAACACTGATGTGATCGCAGGTACTTTTACCTTGCAATTTTATATGTGGGTGTCTTAGTAACTAGTTTTCTTGGGGAGACCATTACTGTTAGAAGAATGTATAGGAGATACCCATTGGTTGTTCAAGGCCATGTGTTTGCTATTGATTTAATAGAGTTGTTATTCCATGGTTTTAACGTTATTTTAGGTATGGATTGGTTAAGTGAACATAGGATTGTTTTTGATTCTGAAACCAAAAAAATTTCTCTGAGACTTGCCGACGACTATATGGTTGTTGTGGTAGGCGAGAATGATAAATTTTGGCAAGCTGAATGATTGATGAATGAGGGGAGTCAAGCCTTCCTGGCTTTTGTGATAAATTCAAACACCAAAGGAGTTCAAGTACAGGATATCCGGATGGTATGTACTTTTTTAGAAGTATTTCCAGAAGAATTGCCCAGGTTGCCACCAGATAGAAAAGTTGAGTTTTGCATCGAGACATACTCCAGTGTCTATTACTCCCTATCGCATGGCACTGAAGGAGTTAAAAATCCAACTTCAAGAGTTGTTGGATCATGGTTTCATCCATCCAAGTATTTTACCTTGGGGGTACGCCAGTGTTGTTTGTAAAGAAGAAAGATGGAACCATGCGGATGTGTATTAATTATCGACAATTGAACAAATTGATGATTAAGAACAAGTACCCGTTAACCTAGATTGATGATTTGTTTGACCAATTTTGAGGTGCGTTGTGTTCTCAAAGATTGACCTTAGGTTCGTGTACTACCAGTTAAAGGTTAAAGAAGTGGATGTGCCAAAAACTACATTTCACACAAGGTATGGGCATTATGAGTTTTGGTGATGTTGTTTGGTTTGACTAATTCCCCAGCTACTTTTATGGATATGCTGAATAGGGTGTTTCATGAGTTTTTGGATCGATTTATGGTTGTGTTTATCGATGATATCCTTATGTACTCCCGTACCAAGAATGAGCATGATCAACATCTTCGGATAGTGTTGCAAGCGCTAAAAGAGAATCAGTTGTTTGCTAAGTTGAGTAAATGTGAATTTTGGATTAAGGAGGTTATGTTTCTTGGTCATGTGGTATTGGAGGATGGTATTCGTGTGGATCCGTAGAAGATTAAGGCTATCCTTAATTGGAAGCAACTTAAGACAGTATCTGAAGTCCACAGTTTCTTTGGTTTGTGTAGACTCTCTAGGTGAAATGCTGGCAAAAGGGGCAGAAGATATGTTGGAAAAGTATAAAACAGTGCCAAGATGATTCTTTTGCGTGCAAGTATACACGATCTGCAAGTAATAAAACAATAAGCTGAGTATCGTCCTACAGAGATTGACTTAGAATTCAATTGCTTTGATTGTTACTTGCGTTGAGAAAAAGTTGGTTTGTTTTGAAATTGGTTTTGGAAATAATTAAATAGAAAAAAAAAATAAAAGTAAAGTAAAGACGTTGGCAAGGAAGGTGCTTTAATGAATGATGAGAGTTGGCAGAGAATGCCTGGTTTTCACGCTATTCATGCTGTGCCAGCCTTTAATAACAACCTATCTTGGCATTGTTTGCCGAGCAGATTCAAAATTAGAAAAGCCTCTCTCGATGGTCATTGCCCTAAATTGATCATGTAAAAACCCCTATATCTCTATAGTGCATGCTTTTAAATAAACCAATTTGATTAAAATCCAATCTATACTCCTAAGGAGTAGATTTCTCTCCCGAAGTAAGTTCATCTACTTGAACGACTTCTCTCGAAGCTTCTCTCCTTAGTATTCAAAAACTTAATCGTTGCCACCCCAAGTCTGTTAAGATATTGAGAAGCAATAGGCCAACAGTGCTAGCTCTCGCTTGACATAGTATTTAGAAAACATTAAAGTATGCCGAATAGATAAAACATTGCCAAGGCAAATTTATTATCAAAAACTAAACATGAAAACAGCGTTTCAACGCAAACATCCCCCACCAACTATTGAATTAGTTCATGGTGAGGGATTTAACCGAAAAACCATAAATGTTTTCAAAATACATCATCATTAAAAAATAAAAATAACTAAACAAAGAGAATGGGCAAGCAGTGGGTCTCTCGATGCAGCCCTTCAATGGCTCCAAGCCTTCGGTCTAACTGTTTGAACAATGCAGCCTTTCTCTTCCGATCGTCAATGAAATCCTCTCCAAGTTCGTTCTCTAAATGCTTGCTTGATCGTTCTTTAAATAGGCATGCAAAGAAGCCCTAGGATAAGCCTTCACGTTTGAAATTTGAATGCCCCAAGGGATAAGGGATGTGATCATCTTATCCAGATTTGAAGTGATAAGCTGATCAGGTTTTCACTAGGGCTGATGTCATATATCGTCGATCCTTTGGCAGTCGAGCTTGTCATCGTTCGATCCATCTGTGCTAGACAGACTTGGCATCCTATTTTTTCGCCATCCTATTTTTTCGGAGTTTGACCAAATGCTATTTTTCTGTAGCCTGATCTGGTCCTATTTTTTCGGGCTGGCATTGCCAAGGGTTCTTGGCATGGCAATGTAACACCCCCTTCCCGAATCTGTATACCGAACACGAGTCAAAGATGTCACAATAACTTATAGATCGTTATATTTAAAATTAAGGGTTATAAAAAATTTTCAATTAATTTATAAATATTAATATCATAATATTAAAAAGGTAAATATAAAACATATTAATTATACATACCATATCTCATATAATATAGAAAAAAACCATTACAAGGCAGGCCGGTTTAATAATTTTACAAAATAGATAGATTATTTCGTTCATGCCACTATTTACATATAAAACTAGGATGTCATAGGTACTGAAAATAACCTGTCAATATCGTATTTCATTCCAAGGGATCTGATGCAAAAGCTCGGCCCAACTACTCCTGATTACCTACGCGTATTCAGAAATACACGCCGAGAATATACTCAGTGAGGCATAAGGTAAGTAACATAAATAAACAAATACAATTACATGGTATTTTTAAAACATGATCATCTTTGAAATCACATACTTTAATATGCAGGAATGTTTATGCAAGAAATTATATCATATCGTTCTTTAACATAAAGCATACTTATCATGTGAAATCATATAGCCCAAGGTAACTGTCGAGTGACTAATATTTGAGTCGAGTACTAAAATGTACTATCCTTTACAAGAGCCATAATTAAATGACAAAATCAAGCGCCACAATGAAGTGACGAAAAACAAGCGACACAATAAAGTATCGAATACAAGCGACACAAAGTGTCGAATACAAGCGACATGTCGAATAACAAATATGAATCATAATGGTATACCACAATATTGTCTAACTCATAATTCTATTACCATGGGCAACATTAAAACATTTCCTGCAATAATGGCCAGCAATCCAAATATATTCCATGACCATATCATATAAGACACATTCATACTAGAGCAGTTCATACTCCAACATGTACTTTAACATTCATAATATGCTGCCATTTAAAAATTAAAATCAAGTATCATGCTAAAAATATTATGCTTTAAAAAATAATTACCTTTTTAGGTCGACTTAACACAAGTCTTCCTATAATATGTATGTTACTAACATACATTATAAAAACATGTATGCACTCACCTTTGCCTTGCAATGCCTCTTTTACTATTCGAGTAGTCTTGAACTTTTTCTTTACCGGGTCTTCTACTACGATCTTGATTTTTATCCAAATCTACATCAAATAACATATACAATTTCAAAGTATATGTTAGAACATACTTAACCCACAAACAATAATGGAAAGTATACAAATAACTATCCATTAATCATAAACTCGATCCCATACATCTTTTCATATTCGAATCAATATTTCTCATACTATTCTTTAAATTTCCAACTTCTCCCAAAATTTACATTTTAGTCCCTAAGGACACTTTTAAGCTTCCAACAACTATTTTCAAGCCAAATCCTTACATTTCTCATAATGTACACTTTAGGACCCAAACTTTAAAAAATTACATATTAGTCCTTGAAGTTTCCGAAATCCACAAAATAGTCCCAAAATTAGAATAAACTTCAAAATCAACATTCAAATCATTTAACTTGATTTTCCAACCCAATACACTTCAAAAATAAATTCAACAACCAACTCCCTAAACTTTCCAAAAATTACAACTTAGTCCCTAATGTCAAAAAATAGGGATTTTCATTCCAAACACCTTATATCATCATTTTGAACCATTCTTCCTTCAATCACACCTTAAAATTCCATACTTAGCATAAACCCTAATTTTCCATAATTCAAGAACATATGTATTTCTTCATTCTAACAATAAAATCACACTTATATAACACCATTCTCATCATTTTCATCATCAAACAAATTTTTGCAAGAACTTCCTCTCATCTAAACAAAGTAGCCGAAGGGCCACTACTAGGCTTTCCATGGAATTTTCATCATTTGAACCATAAGAACAACACCACAAGCATGTTTCCAACATGAAAAACCATTAAAACTCAAAATTCCATCATGTTCTTCATCCAACCAAATCTTCAAACTCAACTTAGAGATATGAACTTTGCATAAAAATTATACCAAAAGATAGAGAATTTGATGGAGATAAAATTCCTATTTCATGTCTCAAGCTTAAATCTAACCATGGAAGCTTAAAAAATCAAGTTGAAAATCTTACCCCCAACCCTTGGAAGTTTTTGGCAGCTATGGAGAAAGATGAAGATGATTTTTGCAAATTTTTGGTCTTTAATTATGCCAAATGGCATAATATTTAACCATATTAAAATAATAAAAATCCTTAATAGTTAAAAGACCACTTTAGCATTGAATTATGACTAATCATCTTCCAACACATATATTATTTTATCCAAAAATAAATAATCGATTACCTTAATAAAATATGGGTGAAAAGTCTCTTTTGTCCTCCAACTAATTTAATAGTTACTAGTTTGCCATACTAGTAAAAATCCAACCAAACTAGTTGGAATCCAACTAACTAAAATAGAATATTCCCAAAATAATATTCCATGACTTTTCTATAGCATTTTGAATCAACCTCTGAAATTTTGATTCAATCCGTTATACCGATATTCATAAAATACTTCTACTGCGATTTACCCCTTTTTTGGACTATCGAATTTAATCCATACGAATCTTCTCTAATCTTACTGAGTCTAAAATATCGATAAAAAATCACTTTTATGGAACCTTCCCGGAAGTCACCTATCATAAAATTTCTCTGACCTGAGCATGCTTAACAATTATTTTCGATCAAATATCAGTACCTTTTTCCCATCTTAATTCTAAAAACCGACATTAAGGTACTTAATTCGATCTGATCTACACTTATACCGACTTAATGGGGAAATTACCATCTTGGTCCCTAAACTTTTCCTAACTTTTCACTTTAGCCAACAACACTCAGCATTCTCTCTGGCATTCCTTATTGCGTTGTTTTTCTGTGCCAAATACTATGCCAAACCTGCAAAATTGCCAACAAAACAACCCTTCACACTGCATAGACAAAATTCTAAACTCTTTATGTAAATGCATGGTTTTAACATCCTAATGCAACTAAATGTACCTAAAAACAAGCAAAAGCATTGTAAGATTGACATTAAAAATAGTACTTTTGGATAGGTAACACACCCCCAAACCTAACTCATAACTTGTCCCCAAGTAATGCAAACAAATAAAAACAAAAACTGTGAAAATGTTACCTCGACAAAATTTTGGTTAAAATGCCAACAAGTATCGGCATGCAGATTTTGGCTCTATTTCTGTCCTCAGTATCTTAGTGAAATAATGCAAAGCAGGTAGTAATTCAAGTGCAACAATATAACTCTAATATAAGTTTATGAAGAGTGCATGATGTGTAGGCAATATGCATCAAGTATCCTTCCACTCTCTTAGACAATCTTACTACCTAAACTCAGATTCTCTTCTTTTTTTCTTTGCCAAGGGTTTCTGTTGGCATTCATTTAAGCTTGCTTCTTGACACTATTTAGCGTGAGAGATAAGAGGGAGCATACCACGAATCCCCACCTTAATCTAGACACCACTAGGCTTTTTCTTCAACTCATACCCTAAAGTTTTGGACTTAAGAACTAAAAGGGAGCAAACCACGAAGCCCCAAGTAGCTTATTATCCCTAAGGTAGAGGGGAGTTCTATTTTTTTTCTTGCCTTGGCAGAATATTGCTGCCTTATTTACTTCTTTTACCCTGTCATTATTTTTTTAAATCTTAGCATAGTTTCAAAAGGTCTAGGTTTGCTAAGGAACTAGATACATACTACGTGTTAAGTGTAAGTTCAATTCCCTAAACTAGAGATCAATTACCAAGCAAACCTGGTATAACTATTCTGTTGGCATGGCATTGCAACTAAAGATTAAAATTTCTTTATTGGACAAACACCTAGATCAAATTAAACTTGCCTAACAAGTGTTAACATTATTCAAAATTAAACTGAGGCAAAATTTTTTTTATTTTTTAGTGGTTCATTATGCATCTTTTCTAAATGACCTAGATGGAATGGCAACAGAAATGTAAAAATGAAATGCATGGCGTGGCATAAATGAAAGGAAACGCACACCCCCAAACCCAAGATGTGCATTGTCCTCAATGCATGAAAACAACACATATATACAAGAAAACATAAAAATAACATGCATGATCATGTAAATGCAATGGAATGACATGTAAAAGAGTTTAGGAAGAGGAGGACTCCCCTTCGTAGACTTCTTCTCGTGTGGATTGGCTAGCATGGCATCATCGCTGGCAGAGGGCTCGGCAGGGAAATCTGGAAATTTTGTCACAAAATCATGGGACATTTTATTCAAGAACCTCCCTAATGATAGCATCCCTCTCTTTGTGTAGTGCCTTATCTTATCATTGAGTTCCTCGGCTGTCTCTAACTTTCAGAGAATGATATTCTGGCGATTGTAAATTTGAGACAGCAGTGCCAGTGAACTGGCTGGCACTGCCTTTGACACATTTGGCTTTGGCGTGGGCACTTTTTCCTTCCCCTTGCCTTTGTCTTTTGGCTCGGCCACGGTGAGGTTTCTCCAAATAGCAGCTGTGATTGTTGTTCCCTTGATCCTTTGACCTTTATCTGTATCAAGCTTTGGCACACTATAGAGCATGCAAATGTTAGAAATTAACAAAGGAAAGAACAAACTGCCATTACCTCTTGCTGCACATTTATAAGTTTCATCGACGATAAGCCTGCCAACGTTAATTTTTTGCCACATCATGATGGAGTGTAATAAAATCACCATTCTTCCGAGATGGTCTCATTGTGGGTTGTAGGCATCATATTGGCCTTTAAAAACTGATTCCATCCTCCCGGTTGATGTTTCAATGCCAATTGTTTCACCGTTTGGTGGCCCTTCGATGACATTGTCCATGCTATGCTAGGCTCACACGAATCTGCCAGCAACTTCTTTCTCTTGGCAGCATTCATCGAATTGGCATACTCAAAATATTCATCCCCTGTACCATCCAAATCAAACATAGTGTTAATATATCCTTCATCAAAACGAACACATTTACCTCTAATCATCAAGAAGGGCAAATCCTTGGTCACAAGGTGCGCATAGAATTCTTGGATGATAGTGGCATAAATCTCCCCTTTTTGTTGGCAGAACTGAGTCCATTTGTGCAAGTTAATCGTAGACATGACTTTCGGAGGGAAGCCATTGTTCGCCTCTGTTTTGAGGTCGAGGAGCTTCTCATAGAAAAAATTCCTCGAGGCAAAATTGGATTCGAACTTTTTCTGAATCTCCTCGTTGAAGAATCGCTTGAAGGAAGTCAAAGAGGAAGCCGTTGAAAGATATTGGACGATGTTGAACAAAGATGAAGAAGAAGAAGCGGCTTAGGTTTTGGTACTTGCTTTTCGAAAAGGAAAGTAAAAATTGAGACAGAGTTTTTGTTATTTAACCGGTTAGGGTAAGAAAGTGAAAGGTTTTGGTTCGGTTGAGTGTTTTAATGGGAGGAGTAATTAGGGATAATGATGAAAAATAAAAAGAATTAAATTAAAAGAGGTGACGTGATAAGGATGAAGTGATAAGGTGATAGGATAGGGTAAGGATTGGAGTGATAAGCTGTTTGGTTTGAATTTTAAATTTTAACCCAAATTTTGGGCGGCTAGGGTTTAAGGTTAAAAGAAAATACTCTCTCTCCTATTGAATGGGCCGGTCAAGCTAGAGTTTTTCTCATTCTTCCAAATTTAGCACCGCCGCATGACAAGCCGTTCTGGCACTATGTCTGGCAGACTTCGCTATTGGGAGATCAGCTCATGCCAAATAATCCTGGCATGCTTCCTAGCATGGTTCATGGCATAACGAATCTGTGCAACTCACAGGAAACCTTTCAACACAGTAAATGAATAAAACTTAAAATATAAAAAGAAAGAAAAACTATTAAAAAGCTAAAAATCTAAAAACAAAGAAAAACACTAACCTAATATTTGCAAAAGTTCAAACCTGATGGTGTTTTCATGTTACCTCTGCCAAGAGGATCACCTCTTTGGCATTGTTCTGATCACCTTCCATATAGTGCTTTAAATGTTGGCCATTCACCTTAAAGATTTCGCCCGTCTTCAAGTTATTAATGTCTACAACTCCATGAGCATAGAGCTTTACAACTTCATAAGGGCCCGTCCATCTCGATCTGAGTTTCCCTAGAAACAACTTAAGCCGTGAGTTGAATAACAGAACACGTTGGCCTACCTCAAACTGTCTTGGCATTATCCTACTGTCATGCCATCGTTTTTCCTTTTCCTTGTAGATCCTGTCGTTCTCATAGGCTTGTGTTCTGAATTCCTCCAACTCATTTAGGTCTAGTAACCTCTTTTCTCCAGCAGCTCTCCATGCCATGCCAAGTGTTCTGATGGTCTAGTAGGCTTTATGCTCAAGCTCCACTGGCAGATGGCATGGTTTTTCGAAAATGAGTCGAAATGGTGACGTACCCAAAGGAGTTTTAAATGCAGTCCTGTAAGCCCATAAGGACTCATCTAGTCTCAAGGACCAGTCTTTCCTTGATGGATTAACAGTCTTCTCTAGAATGTTTTTAATCTCCTTATTTGAAATCTTGGCTTGCCCGTTTGTTTGTGGATGATATACCGTGGCAATTATCTACTGTATACCATACATGCACAAAGCTTTAGAGATTAGATTACATTTAAAATGGGTGCATTCGTCGTGAATAATCACCCTAGAGGTGCCAAATTTAGTAAAAATGTGTTTGTGCAAGAACTTGGCATCGTTTGTTGGCAGGGCCACAGCCTCTACCCATTTAGATACATAG
Organism: Hibiscus mutabilis; assembly: GCA_019671005.1. NCBI lineage: Eukaryota > Viridiplantae > Streptophyta > Magnoliopsida > Malvales > Malvaceae > Hibiscus > Hibiscus mutabilis. Next base: position 25,435,197 of record CM033747.1, read on the forward strand.
TCAACAGCCACAAGAATATATACATTACTGAATGAAGGTGGAAAAAGACCCATAAAGTCTATCCCCCATACATCAAATAAATCCACATGCATAATGTTTTGGAGTGGTAGTTGGTGTCTGCTAGAGATGTTTCCTGTCCGTTGGCATCGATCACATGCCTTGGCATACTCGCGGGCATCTTTATATAGTGTAGGCCAAAAGAATCCTGATTGTAGTACCTTGGCAGCAGTCTTTACCCTAGCAAAGTGACCTCCATATGGTGCGGCATGGCATAGATGCAATATGTTATGCTGTTCATCCTCGGGCACACACCGGTGGATCACTTTGTCTGCACACTACTTGAACAATATTGGCTCGTCCCAATAGTATTGCCTAACTTCCCACAAGAACCTCTTCTTGGCATTGTATGCCAAGTCTGGTGGCAGAATGTTAATTACCAAGGAGTTGACAATGTCAGCATACCATGGCACGGCATTAACTTCAAGCAAATACTCCTCAAATTCTCGGATCTCAAGATGATGCTCTAAAAGTGAGAGATGGTCAGCTACTAGGTTTTCACTGCCCTTCTTTTCTCGGATCTCAAGGTCGAATTCTTGAAGTAGGAGCGTCCATCGGATTAGTCTATGCTTGGCATCATTCTTTGCCAAGAGATACTTCAATGCCGAATAATCTGTAAAAACCACAACTTTGTTACCAATTAAGTAAGATCTAAATTTGTCAAAAGCAAATACAACCGCAAGAAATTCTTTCTCGGTCGTAGAGTAGTTCAGTTGTGCTTCGTTCAAGGTTCGGCTGGCATAGTAGAGGGCATGAAAAACCTTGCAATGCCTTTGTCCCAAAACTGCTCCAACGGCATAGTCGCTGGCATCATACATGAGCTCGAAGGACTCACTCCAGTCCGGTGCCACAACTATAGGGGCATTGATTAACTTCTCTTTAAGCTCCTGAAATGCTTTCAAACAAGAATCGTCAAATGCAAAAGTGGCATTATGTTATAACAACAAGCACAAAGGTTTAGCAATTTTTGAAAAGTCTTTAATAAAATGCCGATAAAAACCGGCATGTCCTAAAAAACTCCTTATACCTTTAACACTTGTTGGAGGCGGTAGCTGCTTAATTACCTCAACTTTTGCTTGATCCACTTCTAACCCTCTCTCAGTTACCTTGTGCCCGAGAACAATGCCGTCCTTCACCTTGAAGTGGCATTTTTCCCAATTCAACACTAGGTTTGTCTCTATGCATCTCTTCAAGACTTGCTCCAAACTCAGAAGGTATTCCTCAAATATTTTGCCAAACACTGAGAAATTATCCATGAATACTTCCATGTCGTGCTCGATCATATCGGAAAAAATAGACATCATGCAACGTTGAAACGTTGCTGGTGAATTACATAGGCCAAATAGCATCCTTCTAAACGTAAACGTCCCATAAGGGCACGTGAACATGGTTTTCTCTTGATCATCAGGAGCGATGGCAATCTGATTATAACCTGAATAACCATCCAAAAAATAATAGAAAGCTTTACCTGCCAACCTGTCTAGCATCTGATCAATGAATGGCAATGGGAGGTGGTCCTTCCTCGTGGCATTGTTCAGCCTCCTATAGTCCATGCACATTCTCCATCCTATGATAGTTCTAGAGGGGATTAACTCGGCTTCACTCTTTTGTACCACGGTCATGCCACTATTCTTTAGCACATATTGCCCCGGGCTAATCTAAGAGCTATCGAAAATGGGATATATAATCCCGACATCAAACCATTTTATGATATTTTTTTCACTACCTCTTTCATGCTTTGGTTTTGTAATATCGCAATTCTTGGTTAGTGACTAAAATTTAATTTTTGAAAGTTTAGGGGTTAAAGTGTAAACTTTAGAAAAGTTTAGGGACCAAAGTGTAATTTTGAAAAGTTATGTAATTTAACCTCGTAAATGGATAGTTCACCCCCAAGAGTGGTATTTATGTGTTACCAGATTTTTCATACGAGGCTTATATTATTCGAATTTGGATCGAATAAAATTGTTAAGCGTGCTCAGGCCAGGGAAATATTAGGATGGGTGACCTACGGGAAGATCCCATAAAAGTATTTATGATCAATATTTTGGACTCAGTAAGAGTAGATAAAATTCTTATGGATTATCGATAAAGGAATTCTAAGAAATTTTACTCTATGAAGATTTTCGATAAATTATCGGAATAATAGACTGAGTTAGGGAAATTTAGTGTAAGTCCTTGGAAATGGAATTTTTATGGGGAAATAGAGTTTATTTTCCGAATATGGAAACATAAAATTTTCGGAATAAATCTAATAGCTCAGAAAAGGTAAAATCACAGTAGAAGTATTTTATGGATATCAGTATATCAGATCGAATTGAAATTTTGAAAATAGTTCCAAAGATTATAGAAAATTCATAAAATATTATTTTATGAATATTTTTTAATGTTGTTGAGATTCTAACTAGTTTTAGTTAGAATACGATGGAGTGGTTATAAAGCTCAAAGAAAGAAAATTTGGAAATCGTATTGAATGAATTTGAATATTTGGATCGAATGAATATCATAAATTAACATTTATGATATTTTGGGAAGGAGGCTGGTTAGAATGGAACCAATTTGGTTCAGTTTTTATGGAATGGCAATTTTAAGTCATGTAAGTAAATAAAGTCTAGTTGGAGGGCAAATTGGTCATTTGCCATGGATGACATTTTTGAAATATTTTGGAACTTTGAGAGCAATTTTGAAAGGTCAAATACACATGGATTTAATCATAGCCATTGATTTTTGATGAGATTGAATCTTTGCCATTGGATTAAAAGGGCAAATAAGTAATTTCACTAGTTAAATGAATTTAAAATTCATTTAACCTTTACACATGGATTAAATAGAATAAAAGATTAAAAAAATCATCTTTATTCCAAAGGGCTCTTTGAAACATGGAAGAAAAATAGGAGAAAAAAATACCAAAAATTTTTCCTAGCCATTTTCAAGGCTTTTGATCAAGAATTCAAGCAAAGTTGTTTGAGGTAAAGTGATCTACTCTTCATTCTCTATATTTTGATAGTAAAATTTCATGGAATTATGAATTTAAAGTTAGGGTTTGAAGAGAGAAATTAGGGTTTCATGGAATTTTGTTAGAATTGATGTAGTAGATGATGAATTAAGCTTAGTTTTGATGAAAACAAGCTTGAAATCAAGTTAATTTCATGTTGAAAGTTATAAACCCTAATCTTGAAATTTAGGGTTTTAATTAGGGTTATGTAATTGATGATGAAATTGAAGTAATTCTAATTCAAGAAGCTTAATTTTGATGTTAGATTGAATAATTTCCCAAGATGAGATTTTAGGGATTATTTCAGAAATTTTAAGAAATTAAGGGAAATTATTGAAAATTTTATTTTAGCATTGGAATTATTGATTTATGATAAAATTAGATTGAATTGATGATTAGGGACCAAAATGAAAAATTTTGGAAGTTGAAGGACCAATTCGGCAATTTAGTGAAAATTAGGGATTGATCTTGAATTTATGAAAATTGATAGAACGGAAGATTCAAGCCTATTATGAAAGTTACGGGATTGATATGCCAAGAAATGAAATATGAGGGACCTTTTCAAAAATAAAGAATTTAGTGAAGAACCAAGTTGAATAAAGTTGAAAGTTGAAGGAAAAATTTCTAAGAATGTTAGAAACAAATAAATGGTTTAACTGTACATGAAATTATGTACAAAAGTGAAGTAGTGACTAGAATGCCACTTTTATAAAGTTAAATGACTAAAAAGGAAATAGTCTAAAATAAGTAATTAATTATGGAAAATTGTTCAAAAGTGGATTTGAACAATTGCTTAATGTTCAAAAATGGTCACTAAAGACCTAGGGACCATTTCGGCAATAATGTAAAATATTGGGGAAATTTCCAAAAAAAATTTATATTCGAATAGTTATATTAAGAATCAAGTTAAAAATGTTAGATTTAAGTCGAATACGAGAATGATAATATATATGTTCGATTGGTCTTATACAATTCTGAAAGAGATCGAAAGAGAACTAGTGATAAAAAGAAAGATAAGAACCTCGAGTAAGCTTAGTGAGGCATACGACTCATAGCCCAGGTGACTGCATTTATATGTTTTAAAATGCAATTAGGAAGACTTGCGAGTAGTCGACCTTAAATTAAAATGATATTGCATTTCTATAAGATTGCATTATGTTGAAAATGGCATTGTATTTCTCTATAATACGTGATATAATACATTGCTCGACATGGCAAAATTTATGGAATATCGGGTACAAATTATTGCTTGCATAAATGATGATCTATGTTTACCATGAATATTTATGATGAAGCATGAAATATGAAATGTCTATTTATATGATTAATTATGATGTTGAATTGATGATGAAAGAAATGCCCAAGTATTGTGTATGAGAGTCCATGGTATAGTTGGCATGCCATAGAGTCTTTAGCAGCTGCACCCTCATGTTCATGTTATCAAAACGATATTGTGACAAAATGATTGTGTCACATGAACCCTGGGGATCCACGCCTACTGTGCCCTAGTGCACTATCGAGGTGCTTCATGTTTATGGGGAGCAAAGAGCGCCCCGAGTACGTACTCATCTTCACGTTCACGTTTGACACTACGGTGTCATTTCAAGATGACTCGCGTACCTCGATCTCATATAGCATACTTTGGGCAATGATGAAGGAATCATGTCACGTAAATGAATCACGTCATGTAAATGAATCATGTTATATATATGAAACATGTCATGAATATGAACCATGCTATGTATATGGAATAAATCAAGTATATGAATCATGCCACGTATATGAATCATGACATGTATATGAATTATGCCAAGTATATGAATCATGCCAAGTACATGAATTATGCCAAGTATACGAAGTATATCACACATATAAGAAATATGCTATGCACATGAATCATGCCATGTATACAAATTATGTTACGTATATGAATTATGCCATGCATATGAATTATGCCATGTATATGAATTAAGTCATGTATATGAACAAAAACACGTATATGAATCATGCCACGTATGAAAATCATGTCATGCAAATGAGATATGCCACGTATGAGAACCATGTTACATAAATGGATCATGCTATGAACATGAATCATGTTACGTATATGAACCATGTCATGAATGTAATTCATGTTATGTATGTAAATTATGTTATGTATACGAAAAATATTATATATATATGATCTATGTTATGCATATAATTTACTTGATGATGATAGAATATTGAAACCATGATTAAGTTAGAAATTTTTGACATGCACATTAATATCTAATGACTATGGAAACCTTGATAGTACTATCTTATCTTAGGTAGAGAACTTGATATGATATCATATGATAAGTATAACTCTACTTTATGTTTGTTAAATGAGAATATCGCCTCACTAAGTTTGTACTTAGCGTGTGCTATTTCACACATAGGTTCTCCCAAGTAGAACGACAAGAAAGAGCTATTAAATTGGAAATTCAAGTTACATTAATAATCATGGTACGTACATCTTCAATTATGGTTGATGTCTAGTGGGCATGTACATGTATGTATGTGAGTTTTAAAGAGACTAACTGTTTTGTACGCTTAATATTACAATGCATTTATGCAGTATTACAAATGTATGAATCTAGAAAATGGTTTGCTATAAAAGTAGTTATATTTTTTGATATAGTTAAATATAGTTTAACCCTAATCGCGTAATAATTTTAAAATCAAGAAAGGGTCTAGGCAGGGTACATAGTTTTCTCCCTTAATTATATTTTTAATTCAATATCATATTCATAAATTTTATAAAACAATTCAGGGTCGAAACTAGCTGCTATAGACTGACGTGGTTTTTAATTCAAAACTGAGAAGGGGTTAAACCATAAGATATAGTTTGGTATATAAAAAAGGTCAAGTCAAGTTTTCCTTAACAACTCTATAACATCTTTAGTGTATATTCGGTCTACGAGTGTACGTTAAGGGTGTTACATGTTTAGCCTTCCTTGGCCTTCAATGGTCTTGCCATGGTACTCCTCTAAGATAATCTTGTGCATACAAATGGTTGGGCTAATACCTCTGATGTCTGCCAAGGTCCACCCTAATGCTTGCTTATAATCACGTAATATTGCCAACAATCTTTCCTCCTGATCATTAGTGAGACCAGTGGCAATGATCACCGACAGAGTTGAGTGTTCACCTAAATAAGCATACTTCAAGTGATCTGGCAATGGTTTCAGTTCCAACGCTGGTGGCTCCTCAATTGATGGTCTAGGTGCCTTGATTTCTCTGCCGGCCAACTGTAGTGGCTCAAAATAACTCGCCTCTTCAGCCTCCAAGACTGGTTCTTCTGGTTCCTCAAACAGATCAGCTATGCCATCTAAATTGTTGGCATCGAATTCTGTATCCTGGCATAACTGTGTCGTATCCAAAGTATAAATGGACTCCATCATCTCCTTTGCTTGGCACTCATCAGGCTCATCTGCACATTTCAAAGCTTGAAACACATTAAATGTAACTTGCTGGTCATTCATGCGCATCGTTAGTACCCCTTTATGAACATCAATCAAAGCCCAACCCGTGGCAAGAAAAGGTCTCCCCAAAATAATCAGGACGCTAATATCAGCCTCATAATCCAAAATGATAAAATCAGCTGGAAAAATAAATTTGTATACCTTTACCAACACATCCTCAATCTTACCCTTGGGATATGCATAGGATCGGTCTGCCAGCTGAAGTGTCACCGTGGTAGGTCTTGCTTTTGTGCCAAGCTTCCGAAAAATTGATATTGGCATCAAGTTGATACTGGCTCCTAGGTCACACAGTGCCTTGCCCATGAATTTGTTGTCGATGGTGCAGGGAATAGTGAAACTTCCCAGATCTTTCAGCTTTGGCGGTAATCGGTTTAGGATCATGGCACTGCATCCTTCGGTTAGAGCAACAGTTTCAAAGTCTCCCAACTTCTGCTTTTTGGATAGAATGTCTTTCATAAATTTAACATAGTTGGGCATTTGTTCAAGGGCTTCTACCAATGGAATATTGATTTGCAATTACTTAAGAACCTCTAAAAAGTGCTTGAATTGCTAGTCTTGCTTATGCTTTTGAAGTCTTGCTGGAAATGGTGGTGGCGGATAAACATATGCCGGCTCTGCTGGCTTTTCCAGGGCAGTGCTGGCATCAGTCTGTTTGGCATCGGTGCTGACATCGGTATACTGTCTGGCATCGGTGCTGGCATCATCTGGTTTTGGGTTCTTTTTCTCTGCTTCACTGAGATAATCTACTGGTGCTGGTTTCTCAATTTGGCAGTTAACTGGCTGCTTGGCAGCCTTTTCCACCTCACACTGCTTACCGCTCCGAAGGGTTATGGCTTTCCATTGCTCATTTTCTTTATGCCGAGCATCTTCTGTGTCACTTGGAAATGTTCCTTGGGGTCGATTGCTGAGTGCATTGGCAATCTTCCCTATTTGGACTTCCAAGTTTCTTATTGATGCTGCCGAACTCTAGACTGTGGCATCATTCCTCTCCATATACTCTGTGAGTGTGCCTCATTGGTTGAGTCTCTGCCCTTGCTGAAAATTATTTTGGGCTTTCTGTGGCATGGCATTATGATAGAATGCTAGCATGGCATTGTTATTCTGCCTCTGGGTATTCTGGCGCTGGGCATTGTGCTAGTTACCTCATTGATTTCCCCATGCTTAACTAGGGTGTTGTCTCCAACCTGCATTATAAGTATTGGAGTTAGGATTATAGTAACAATTAACATTGCCAACAAAGTTTACTAATTCAGGGTTGGCAGGGCATTCATCTACATGATGATTCTCTCCACAAATTGTACAGAAAGGATCTAAGGCTTTGACTTCCTGGGACTTGTTGTTCTTTTGCAACGTTCTTACCATACTAGTAAGGTTGGAAATCTCGGCATGAATGGACGTTAGTTCGTCAACCTAAAATTTCCTATTGGTTTTAGTTCTGGTCCCAAGTCTCGCAACTGGATATTCAAAATCATTGATTGCAATCCTTTCTAAAATGTCAACAGCCTCAGTATATGTATTGTCAAGCAATGAGCCAACTGCTGAAGCATCAACGACAGTCCTCATTTGTGCATTCAATTCGTTGTAAAAGGTCTGGATTTGGGTCCAATTCGGGAATCCATGCATAGTACACCTCCTCAACAGGTCTTTGAATCATTCCTATGCATCATATAAGGTCTCTTCCTTAACCTTCCTGAATGTAATGATCTCACCTCGTAGCTTGGCAGTGAGTGTTGGTGGCTGAAATCTTGTCAAAAACTTTTGGCATAGGTCTACCCATGAAGTAACTGAGCCAGGTAACAAGGAGTTAAGCCAAGCCTTTACCTTGTCTCTCAAAGAGAAAGTAAATAACTTCAGCTTCACGGTATCTTCAGGTACTCAATTTTGTTGGAATAGCTGGCAAATCTCCATGAACTGATTCATATGCTGCCTCAGATCTCTAGTGAGTGCTCCATCAAACTGACCTACATTCAAAAGAGTTTGAATCATTACCGGCTTAAGTTCGAAATTGACAGCGTTTACCTCCGTGACAACAAGTCCTGGCATCAAATTGTCAATGGTTGGTGCCGAATGTTCTCTAATAGGTCTCTTATTAACAACTGGGACAACAGGTGGTGGTGGTATCTCATTATTAAGTGGATTTCCTCCATTTTTCACCACACTATTCCCTCCATTACCTTGGTTTTGCATCTCTCAGAATCTTCTTTTTAACCTCCGCAAGGTTTTCCCAATTCCGGATCGTATGGCCACTCGTCCACCACATGATAGCTTCTGGTCATACACCAACAAAAATAGAAGGTAAAAACAAAAACAAAAATAAAAATAAAAATAAAATTAAGACAAGTAAGAATTTAAAAACAATCAATTCTGTTGCAATCCCCGGCAACGACGCCAAAAACTTGTAGACTCTCTAGGTGAAATGCTGGCAAAAGGGGCAGAAGATATGTTGGAAAAGTATAAAATAATGCCAAGATGAGTCTTTTGCGTGCAAGTATACACGGTCTACAAGTAATACAATAGTAAGCTGAGTATCGATCCCACAGAGATTGACTTAGAATTAAATTGCTTTGATTGTTACTTACCTTGAGAAAAAGTTGGTTTGTTTTGAAATTGGTTTTGGAAATAATTAAATAGAAAAGAAATAAAAGTAAAGTAAAGACGTTGGCAAGAAAGGTGCTTTAATGAATGATGAGCGTTGGCAAGGAATGCCTGGTTTTCACGCTATTCATATCGTGCCAGCCTTTAAAAACAACCTGTCTTGGCATTGTTTACCGAGCATATTCAAAATTAGCAAAGCCTCTCGATGGTCATTGCCCTAAATTGATCATGTAAAAACCCCTATATCTCTATAGCGCATGCTTTTAAATAAACCAATTTGATTAAGATCCAATCTATACTTCTAAGGGGTAGATTTTACTCTCAAAGTAAGTTCATCTACTTGAATGACTTCTCTCGAAGCTTTTCTCCTTAGTATTCAACAACTTAATCATTTCCACCCCAAGTCTGTTAAGATATTGAGGAGCAATAGGCCAACAGTGCCAGCTCTTGCTTGGCATAGTATTTAGAAAACATTAAAGTATGCCGAATAGATAAAATATTGCCAAGGCAGATTTATTATCAAAAACTAAACATGAAAACAACGTTTCAACGCAAACATCCCCCACCAACTATTGAATTAGTTCATGGTGAGGGATTTAACCGAAAAACCATAAACGTTTTCCAAAGTACATCATTATTAAAAAATAAAAATAACTAAACAAAGAGAATAGGCAAGAAGGGGGTCTCTCGATGCAGCCCTTTAATGGCTCTAAGCCCTTGGCCTAGCTGGTCGAACCACACAGCCTTCCTCTTCCGATCGTCAATGAAATCCTCTCCAAGTTCGTCCTCTAAATGCTTGCTTGATCGTTCTTTAAATAGGCATGCGAAGAAGCCCTAGGATAAGCCTTCATGTTTGAAATTTGAATGCGCCAAGGAACAAGGGATGTGATCATCTTATCCAGATTTGAAGTGATAAGATGATAAGGTGATCAGCTGATCAGGTTTTCACTAGGGCTGATGTTATACGTCGTCGATCCTTTGGCAGTCGAGCTTGGCATCGTTCGATCCATCTGTGCCAGACAGACTTGGCATCCTATTTTTTCGCCATCCTATATTTTTGGAGTTTGATCAAATGCTATTTTTTGTAGCCTGATTTGGTCCTATTTTTTCGGGCTGGCATTGTCAAGGGTTCTTGGCATGGCATCAAGTTCAATTCTCTGCCAACCGATGCTTGGCATTGTCTGGTCCATCTATGCCAACAACACTTAGCATTCTCTCTAGCATTCCTTACTGCGCTACTTTTCTGTGCCAAATACTATGCCAAACATGCAAAATTGCCAACAAACAACCCTTCAAACTGGCATAGACATAATTCTAAACTCCTTATGTAAATGCATGGTTTTAACATCCTAATGCAACTAAATGTACCTAAAAACAAGCAAAAACATTGTAAGATTGGCATTAAAAACATTGCTTTAGGATAGGTAACAGTTTGGCTGGGTACTATCGTCGCTTTGTGGATGGTTTTTCCAGTATTGCTACTCTGTTGACAAGAATTTTGCAAAAGAATGTTCAGTTTGTTTGGACAGAGGATCGTTAGTGTAGTTTTGAGAAGTTAAAGGATGTTTTGACACATGCTCATGTGTTGATTCAACCAGAAATATGTAAGGAGTTTATGCTGTATAGTGATGCATCGTACGTTGGATTAGGTTGCAGCGGTGGTTTTTGCACTAAAGATTTAGAGACATTATCTTTATGGTGAGAAGTGTACCTTTTACACTGATCACAAGAGTTTGAAATATTTGATGTCTCAAAAAGAGTTAAATCTTAGGCAACGGAGATGGGTTGAGTTGCTTAAGGATTATGATCTATCATCCTAGAAAGGCTAATGTTGTAGCAGATGCATTGAGCCAAAAGGCAGCCGTCGAGCTTAGGGCGATGTTTGCTAGGTTAAGTGTAACACGAGATGGGGGTTTGTTTGCGAAGTTGCAAGTTATCCTACGTTGTCTCAAATTATCAAAGTGAGACAACCTTTTGATGAAGGTTGGTTCTGCATGTTAAGGACATTATGAATGTTAATCTGACAGATTTTCATTTCAATGATGATGTTGTTTTGTGTTTTAAGTGTCGAATAGTTGTGTCGAAAGATGCAGAGTTGAGGCGCACTATTCTAACCGAAGCTCATTCTAGTCCTTTTGCTATGTACCTGGGTAGTACCAAGATGTACCGTGATTTAAAGGAAGAGTATTACTTGGTTGGTTTGAAAAAAGATGTAGCGGAGTTTGTTTCTCGTTGTTTGGTGTGTTAGCTAGTTAAGCATGAACATCAGTTTCCTACTAGGTTATTGCAACTTGTACAAATTTCGGAGTGGAAATAGGAAAAGGATCACTATGGATTTTGTGACGGGGTTAGCACTTGTTGCCTTTAATGCCAACCAAGAAGAATTCTATATGGGTGATTGTTGACCGTTTTACGAAGTGTACACATTTTTGGCTATACATACGGTGTATACGTTGGATAAGTTGGCAGTGATGTATATAGCTAAGATTGTGAAGTTGCATAGGGTTCCAAAGTCTATAATATCGGATAGAGATTCTCTCTTTACATCGAGGTTTTGGGAGAGTCTACAGACAACTTTAGGAACCATGCTTAATTTTAGTACCTCATATCATCCTCAGACGGATGGACAGTCTGACCGTGTTATTCAAATTTTGGAGGACATGTTACGTCTTTGTATTATTGAGTTTCAAGGGACATGGGAGAATCAACTTCCATTTGTAGAGTTTTCTTATAACAATAGTTTCCAGTCGAGTATACAGATGGCTCCCTATGAAGCTCTTTATGGACGTAGATGTCAGGCGCCGCTTTGTAACGCGGAGGCAGGCGAAAATAGGGATGGCAAAATTACCCGACCTGGTCGAGTTTTTAGTCTTGAATTTCGGGGATCAGGGTGGGTTGGGGTGAGTTTTTGTAAGTTTTGATTCGGGGCGGGGCGGGTTCGGGTATATGCTAAAAATTCCCCTCCCTGCCCTAGTATATATTTAAATAAATATATAATTTTTATTATATTTATGAAAACACCAATATCTATAAACACTTTTATGGTTGTTAAGCTAACTTTATTTGTTTTTTTGGTTTGTGCTTATTGTAATATTTTTAGATGTTGTTTGAGTTTTAACATACACGATTCTGATGGTCAATGGTTCAAATTTATTCATTTAAATAAGTAATTTTTCATGTGGGTAAGTTAAAATTGGTTTTATTTTATTTCTATATAAGTTTAAAGTCCTTTGAAACTATATATTTGTGGTCATGATGATAGATTCACCAGATTTAGCTTTTATCGTTGGCTGTAACCCCCTCGACACGGCCTAGTCGCAAGACCGAACTGAGCTACGTTTGGTTTATCAAAGTAAACCGTGAAGAAGAAACCCGAAACATGTCTATTTTTTTCTTTTATCTTGTCTAGGTACACAATTATCATCCTAAATGTACATACTGATCACAGGTGAAAACTCGACTCAATTGGGCATCGAATTGACATCCAATTAGACACAATTGCATTTTAGGGACCAAATCGCAATTTCGGAAAACTATAAGGACTTAACTAATTTTTATGTTACCAACCTTTGATTAGTCAGGTTCCATGCCCACATGTCAAAAACCAGAAGTGCTCAACCATGAAGTGCTCAACCATGACATTACCTGAAATAACGACCACCCGTATCGATACGCTACCAATTGTATCGATACTGTGCTTAGAACCAACAGCCCTCATTTTGGTACACCAAGTACCGTGCCGGTATGCCTAACTGAAATCAACGGTCAAGTTAAAGATTTCTTAACAACCGTACCGATACGGGTTATAAGTGTTTCGATACGCGAGTTTTATCCTAAAAGCAAATTCTAGTGGCGTTGAACTGTACCGGTACACCCATGCCCGTACCAAAGCTACATGCTTGTTCTTGCTTAGCCGTATTGATACGGTCCCCCGCGTATCGATACGCCTGGGCCTGTAATGTCATTTTTAGCTGGTTTTTCACTCAGAACTAGATACAATTAGGTCCTAGCAACTTGCACACATGCATACTAACATCCATATAAGAATATCCTAACACCTGAAGCAAAGTTCGTCAATCAAGGCAAACTTATGCTATCAAAGGATCAAACTATAGCCATGCTTCCTAAAACCAAGCAAGCAAAGCATGCAACTTCAAACCATCACCAAAGACAATCCATAATGGCCATTTACAATCCAAGAGCAGCAAAACAAAATTGCTTAACCAGGGAGTTTAACAAAACACCTCCCAAAACTACAACTGAAACCCCATTGCCCTTATTACTTATAGTCTAGTCTAAAACATACTTTGGTAGCAAGTCTTTTTGTGATCCCTTGCTTCCGCTGCCTTCTGAGCCTTTAGTTCTCTGCATTGATGGACAAAGAGAGCGTAAGCACACTAGGCTTAGTGAGGAGTGCTCAAAAACGATACACCATCAATGCATTAAAACCATCTTTAAACAATGCATTGAAATCCCATTTCAATTATCTTTTAAACATCAAGTAAAACATTATCATGACTTGTAAACCATGCACTTAACATCTTTAAAAACCATCATATTAAACCATATACAACATGTATCATTAACCAACAAGTCCCATTGCTAACCTCAATTTAAGCCTTCCCATGCATAACAGCCATATGCAATGCTTAAAGAGTAACCATGTATAAATCACATTATACAACATAAACCTTTCAATGATACATCAACAATTATATTGGCTCACAAGTGATCAATAACCAAGTTCCATTTCCAAAATAGTTCATCGGATACACGGATTCAAACAAGTGTCCACAACACTTCAAGCCATCTCAACCGGAATAACGATACAATCACAATCATGGTACATTACAACCGAGTATACTTTCAACCTACGAGGACACCAACCACAACCCTAGATTAGATGCTTAATCCACTAACGGGAGTATACGGTACCATATAACCCCTCTACCATTAGGGTACTTGGATGGAGTTTTCAGTACACCGTATAAAACCCCTCGACATCTAAGGCGACTTATTATAGTGCACTATCAATCCTATGGCCGGACAACTATATCCGATAAAAAATTTAAAACCACATCGCTTGCCAATATAATTAACCATTTACCATTTACCTTACTATTTTTCCAAGCATTAAACCAAACCGTTTCCAAAGCAAAAACCATGCTTTAAAATACAAGTATAAACCATATACTTACATAGATCACTTACCACGTGCATCCATCATCATTTCGTGATCAAAAATAATATTTCACATACTTTAAAACATGCTTAAACATTAGGTACAATGTAAACCAAAACAAGTGCATAAAACCATTTTGTAAAAGCACGACCGAGAGAGAATACCACTTTATACTTACTTCTGAGCTTAAACCATCATTTCAAGCTAAGTTTAAACTCCCATAAACCACCTTTAAAACATTCCAAAGCTGGAATTCACGTTCTCACTCACCGATACGCGAAACCTCGATTCGCTAATGCGAAATAAAGCGACCGAAGCCTCCAAAGCTTCATCGATTGCTTTCGGATCAACCTCCCATGTTTTAATCAAATTGCAACACAGGATTAATGCATCTCAATGCATTCTAAACACTGCAACAACAAATCCTCACAGAATTCCACAATCCTCTCAGAATTACTTAATCAGAACAACCGAAAACTTCATCTAATCCTTTCCAAACACAACCCAGCCATAACCTAACAATATACCACTTCCATAAACATCAATTAACACTTAAAAATATGATTAATTCATCCAAATACTTCCAGCAACTACACAACCACCACAACTCCACAAAAATACAAATCTAACTACCTTATCAACTAGGGATTCAAGAGTTTTGGGATTCTATTGTTAAAATCAATCCTCAACACTGGAAAACAGATCCAATTCGGATCTTTCACTATTTCATCAAGTTTACCCAATTAAATTAATTAACCAATATAAAAACACAAAATTAGTTTATAAAGCATAAATCAATGATCAAATACTTAGGAATATCAATAAAGAACCATCAATAAAGGAGAAAAATAAAACTTACCTCTATTGTGTGATTTCTCCCTCAATTGATTGATTAAAGCTAGGAAAACGTAAGATTTCAATAAGGTTTTGTAAATCAAAGATAAAGAATCATTTTCAAATCTAGAAATCAAGAAAACAAGTCTCTCACCTCTGTGATTTGATGAAAATAAGTGTTTGGAAGAAAAGAAGTGGAGAGAAAAAGTTGAGAGAAAAGTTCCATGAAATTTCTTTTAATCCAATAACTAACTTTTTAATAAAAAAATCTTTTAATTATCTTTAAAACACATATTAAAATATCTTAATTGGAGGGAGAAACTATCAGCCAAAACATGGTAATATAGCTCCTTAAGGATTCTAAGAATTTGACCCTTTTCATTTTAGTCACCTTTAAAAACAGTTTTCAAAATTACATTTTGGTCACTTACCAAAATGTCACCCTTCCAAAACCTATTTTCCAAAATTGTTTTAATCAATATTAACCATATATTAAAATATGACTTTTAACCATTTTCTATATTTTTATCTTACCGAAAAATATTTAATCCCGAATCTCACTCAAATCCCTGACCCGATCCACCAGACCGTCTAACATGCCACAAAACTGCTAGGCCTAAAATTGGGGCATTACAACTCTCCCCCACTTAGGAAATTTCGTCCTCAAAATTTTACTTGGAGGAAACATATGCGGAAACTGCTCCAGTATCTCTGACTTGCGTTCCCACGTGGCTTCCTCAACACCACGGTGCTTCCACAACACCTTAACAAGCTCAACCGTCTTATCACGCAGAACCTTACTGCTGGTATCAAGGATCTCTACTGGTTCCTCATCATAAGATAAATTCAGCCTCAACTCAACATCCTCCAACGGCATAACATGTGATGATTCCGACCGATACCTCCGCAACATCGATACATGAAACACATCATGAATCCTCTCCATCTTAGGAGGCAACCTGTAATATCCAAAATTTTGGCTAGTGACCAAAATGTAAATTTTGAAAGTTTTGGGGTTAAAGTATAAACTTTGGAAAAGTTTGGGGACTAAAGTGTAAATTTCCCCAGCAAGTAATTTTATTCAGTATAAGATTAAATTGGATTGAAATAGGTACCTTGATATCAATTTTAAGAATTAAGATGCAGAAAAGGTACCGAATTTGGATCGAATGAAATTGTTAAATGTGTTCAGGCCAGAGAAATACAAGGACGTGTGACCTTCAGGAAGGTCCCATAAAAGTGTTTCTGATCGATATTTTGGACTCAGTAAGATTAGAGAAAATTCATATGGATTACCGATAAAGGAATTCTAAGAAGAATTTTATTTTAAGAAGATTTTCGGTAGGTATCGGGAAAATAGACCGAGTTAAGAAAATTTAGTCTAAGTCCTTGGAAAAGGAAGTTTTTATAGGATAATAGAGTTTATTTCCCGAATATGGAAATATAGAATTTTCAGAATAAATCTAATAGCTCGGAAAAGGTAAAATCGCAGTAGAAGAATTTTATGGTTAAAGTATGTCGGATTGAATTGAAATTTTAAAGACAATTCCAAAGATTATGGAAATTCATAAAATATTATTTTATGAATATTTTATTAATGTTGATGGGATTCTAACTAAATTTATTTAGAATATGATGGAATGGTTATAAAGCTCGAAGAAAGGAAATTTGGAAATCGTATTAAGTGAAATTCGAATAATTGGATCGAATAAATATCATAAATTAAAATTTATGATATTTTGAGAAGAAGGCTGGTTAAAATGGAACCAATTTGGTTCAATTTTAATGGAATGACAATTTTTAAGTCTTGTTGTAAATAAAGTCTAGTTGGAGGGCAAATTGGACATTTGCCATGGATGGCATTTTTGAAATATTTTGGAACTTTTTTGGGCAGTTTTTAAAGGTCAAATACACAAGGATTTAATCATGGCCATTGATTTTTGATAAGATTAAATCATTGCCATTGGATGAAAAGGGTAAAGTAGTAATTTCACTATGTAAAATGAATTAAAAATTCATTTTATTTTAAACATGTGGATTAATATTAAAAGATGAGAAAAATCTTTCTCATCTATATTTCATGCTATTCGAAAATGAGGGGAAAAGAAAGGAGAAATTTTCCAAGTTCGATTCAAGCCCTGAAACTCAGTTTTCAGGTAATCTCTTCATCTACAAAGTTGTTCTACTCTTCAAGCTCTATCTTTTGCTGTAAATAATTCATGATATACATGCTTGACTGATTAGAATTTTCATGAGAAAGAAATTAGGGTTTACGGACTAAATTGGGGGTTTTGAGATTTTATGTGATGAAATTCAAGTTGAAACCAAGTTTGTGTGATGATAAAATCATGTTATTGAGTTGGGATTTAAACCCTACATATTTTAGTTTGTATGAAGATATTAGGGTTTATGGATTCAAGTTTGATTTAGGGTTTGTGATGTTGGATAAATGATCTAGTAAGCTTGAATTCGTTATTTGGAAGCAAAACCCTAAGTTAAAGGTATAGGGACCATTTTTGCAATTCTGAAAGTTAAAGGGCTAATCTGATTTTTTATGATTTTGAAGTGTATTTATGTTATTATTGAATTTGGAGATGTGAGATTGAAGTTAGAATGCAAAACCGATGTTAAATCGAGTTAGTGACCATTTTGACAAATTGTCAAAGTTAAGTGACCAATTCAGAGATGAGGTTTTTGATAAGGATTAAATCTGATTTTTAGTTGAAATAATAGAATTCAAGCAGTAATGTTGATTTGAGGACTAATTTGCAAAGTTAAGAAGTTTGAATCCTTATCTTTGCATTTTTAGTGACTATTTCGGAAAGAACAAAAATTAAAGGGAATTATTTTTGAATATTTATTTGATGAAGAAAGTGATACATTAGTGGTTTGAGGCAAGTGATGGGACTAAATTGACAAGAAGAAAAATAAGAATAAGTTAGTATAAATTAGAAGTTTTTTATGGAAAGCTATGTAGAAGACTAGTTTTGGTAGTAAGTTTGAAAATTTACCATAAATTCTACAAAAATGGTTAGAAGGTGAATTTTATACCGAGTCAAAAGACTAATTTGTTCATCTAGTTTTGCTTCCAACAATCGGAAACTGGTTTTGAGTTCCGAGTCAAAAGATATGAATTTTTAAGTGATGAAAGGTCAGAACATAGAGCACCAGTCTGTTCCGAATTCAAGCATTGTAATTGACTTTGAAAATTCGCCATAAATCGTACAAGTTGAATTTGGGCTATTAATTTATATGGTTGAAAAGCTTACTGAATCTAGTTTCCTTCATAACAAACGGAATCACATTCTATGTTTTAGAATATTCTATAGAAATATTTCTTTGAAAGTAGTGCAATCTGTCAGAAAATGAGAATTGATGCATTTTGTATCTAAGGTTAATTAATAAGCTTGAAAGGGGTTAATGGAAGTTCTAAGTGGTCATTAAAGATCAAAAATGGGTTTTAGACATTATAAGAAAGGAAGGAAAAACTTTTGGAAGTTTTGTATATTAGAATGACTAGATTCGATAGCATGTTTAAAGTATTGTTAGATTTGAATCTAACGAATGTTATTCGTACTTATATGATCAATGAAGTTTGATTTGGATCAAAAATGGTCAAGGTATTATGAAGGAAAGGATCGAGTAGAGCTTAATGAGGCAAGCTAATAAATGGCCCAGGTGAGTGCATTTTTACATATTTTATATATATAATGTGAGAAAAAAAATATAATATGTCAACCTAGAATGATTTGAAAGAAAAAGAATTTGAATCGTAAATTGATATATTTTACAATAATTTTTAAATGGTTTATAATGATCTTTATAAGATATTGATGTTAAAAGCCCTTTGTATGATTATTGAGATTCTTGGTATAATTGGCATGCCAATGAGGTGGAGTATAGTGATATAGTGATACAATGACACTGTGTTCTACAGCTATGACCTAGTGATACAGTGATGTTGTATAAGTGTACAATAGTTATATAGTGAAATAGTGATGCTGTGTTCTACAACTATGACCTAGTGATACAGTGATGTTGTTAAATTACAACAGTGGTATAGTGATACAGTGATATAGTGATTTATTATGGCACAACATATTTGTTGATGCCGCACATGTGCATACTCAATAGTGACTCGCATACCATGCATTCTCAATTACATTACATTGGGCTATGAATTGAATAAAAAGTAACAAGTACAAGTGATCTAAAGGAAAGTGAAAAGTGAAAGTGATATGATTCAAATGAAAATAAGTGATTTACTGGACATTTTATTTGACATGACATTGCCTTATATATGTATATGAGATGTTGACTTTTATAGGTTACATGGCAGAGGAACGACTTCGATAAGTCATTCTATACGATTCTAAATTCTTATATGTTACATTCAATATTTTATTTATTATGCATTTTTTATTAAAATTAAAGTGCTTTACTTTGATTTATAAGTTTTGCCTCATTAAGTTCGTACTTAGCGTGTGTTTGTTTCACACGTAGATTAAGATGGAGTATTTGAAGAAGAGTCGAGCATGTCAATCTGCAAAACATCAGCAAGATATTCTAGCTTATGATAATCTCTAGTGGGCATGTAATTACTTAATTGCTAGTAGAGTATGATGCATTAAATTAGACTAAAGGATAGATAAGTAATCAATTTTGATGATGAATCGTATATGGATAAAGCAAAATAAGGCATTAGCGTTGTGACAGAATAAAGCTAAGGTAGAAAGGACAATTACTTTGCTAATAAGAATAATCGGTAATCGCATAAAGATTTTAAAGTCAAGAAAGGGCCTAGATAGCGAACCTAGTTTTCACCCTAAATTGAACTGTTGTTTTTAATAATTGCAAAATATGTTTTAAAATAATTAATTCAGGGTTGAAACTAGCAAACTGCACAAAGGTTGTGTTTTCAAGAAAACTGAGAAAGGGTTAGATTTACAAACTAAAATTTGTAAATACTTGTAAAAATAAATTTATAAGTTGAGATTTCTTTAAATGACTCTATAACATCTTTAATGTATATTCGATTTAGGAGTATACGTTAAGGGTCTTACACAACCTCAAACTGTAAGCAACATGACCCACACGCTCCACAACTTCATAGGTCCCAATAAACCTTAGACTAAGCTTACCCTTACGTTCGAACCGTATCACCTTCTTCCACGGTGACACTTTCAAAAACACACGGTCACCAACAATATACTCTATATCTCTACGCTTCAAATCCGCATAGGATTTCTGACAATCCGAAGTCACTTTCAAGCGCTCACATACCAGCTTCACCTTTTCATTGGTGCCTTTCAACACATCATGCAGAGTAACATGTTTTTCTTCGACCTCAGCCCAACACAACAGTGTATGGCACTTCCTACCATATAGAGCCTCATACGGTGCCATTTGTATACTAGCCTGATAACTATTATTATAAGCAAATTTCACCAATGGCAATTGTTCTTCCCACGTTCCCTAGAACTCAATGATACAGCATCTCAACATGTCCTCCAATACCTGTATCACTCGCTCCGACTGTCCATCCGTCTGAGGATGATATGAGGTACTGAAATTCAACTGTGTACCAAGAGCATGATGCAAACTCACCAAAATCTTGCTATAAAACGCGGATCTCTATTCGAAACTATGGATTTAGGCACCCCGTGCAAACGCACAATCTCATAAATATACAGCTTGGCTAACTTACCCAAGGCATATGTCGTATGCACTGGCACAAAATGCGAACACTTCGTGAACCGATCTACAATTACCCAAATGGAATCCTTTTTGGTCGGCGTCAATGGCAACCCAGACACAAAATCCATGGTGATTCTTTCTCATTTCTATTCCAGTATCCGCAACGGTTGCAACAACCTAGAAGAAAACTGATGTTCAGCCTGTACACACTGACATACCATGCATCGAGCAACAAAATCAGCCACATCTTTCTTCAACCCAACCCAATAGTACTCTTCCTTCAAACCTCGATACATCTTAGTACTATCGGGATGCATGGCAAAGGACTAGATGCGCTTCGGTCAAAATGGTATGTCTCAACTCCTCATCTTCGGGCACCATAATCCGACCTTTAAAACACAACACTCCATCATCATTAAAATGAAAATTTGTAGGATTTCCATCCATGATCTCCTTCACATACGGTATCAAACTCTCATCATACGGCTGTTTCTCTTTAATCAATTGTTAAAAGGATGGTTTCACTTGCAATTCAGCCAACAACCAACCATCACGCGCCACACTCAACCTAGCAAACATAGCCCTCAACTCTACAATAGCTTTTCTACTCAAAGCATCAGCCACAACGTTAGCTTTATCCTGGTGATATTCAATGGTCAGATCATAATACTTAAGCAACTCCAACCATTTTCGCTGCCTAAGGTTTAACTCCTTCTGCATCATCAAATACTTCACACTCTTATGATTCGTATAAACCACACACTTCTCACCTTGAAGGTAATGCCTCGAGATTTTCAAGGCAAACACAACTGCGGCAAGCTCAAGATCATGAGTAGGGTAATTATGCTCATGCACCTTCAACTTTCTAGATGCATATACAACTACCTTACCCTCCTACATCAGCACACAACCAAGCCCAACATAAGACGCATCACTATAAACAACTAACTCTTTTTCTGCTTCTGGCTGAATCAAGACCGGAGCTCGCGTTAAAGCTTCCTTCAACTTTTCGAAAGCTCGCTGCCTATCCTTCGACCACTCAGAACGAACATTCTTCTGTAACAACTTGGTTAAAGGAGCAGCTATACTAGAGAACCCCTTGATAAACCTACGGTAATAACCCGCCAAACCAAGGAAACTCTAAACTTTCACCACGGATTTAGGCACCTTCCAACTCGTCACAGCCTCAATCTCGAGTGGGTCAACACGAATCCCCTCGCCCGACACCACATGCCTAAGGAAAACAACCTCCATAAGCCAAAACTCACGCTTGCTTAGCTTGGCATACAGTTGATTAACCAACAACGTCTGAAGCACAATCCATAAATACCTATCGTGATCCTTCTCGGTACGAGAGTACACAAGAATATCATCAATAAATACGACCACAAATTCATAGAACACTTGATTCATCATGTCCATAAAAATAGCCAGCACATTGGTCAAACCGAACGGCATCACCAAAAACTCTTAATGCCCGTACCTCGTACGAAAAGCTATCTTAGGCACAACCACCTCCTTCACCTTTAACTGGTAGTACCCAGACCTCAAATCTATATTAGAGAACACTGAAGCACCCATGAACTGGTCAAACATATCATCAATCTGCGATAAAGGATACTTGTTCTTTATGGTCAACTTGTTCAGTTGTCGATAATCTTTACACATCCGCAACGTACCATCATTCTTTTTCACAAACAACATCGGGGCACCCCACGGTGACATACTAGGTCTAATGAAACCTCGATCAAGCAACTCCTACAGTTGTGTCTTCAACTCCTTTAACTTTTTCGAGGCCATGCGATACGGAGTAATAGACACTGGTGTCATATTCGCAAAGACCTTGATGCCAAACTCAACCTTACGATATGGTGGCAGCCCCGAAAACTCTTTTGAAAAACCACCCAAAAACTCGCATATTGTTCGAATATCCTGCACTCCTAACTCTTTCGAACCCAGATTCATAACGTAGGCCAAGAAAGCTTGACATCTAAAATCCAACATCTGTCTCGCTTTCAAAGCTGAAACAACATTAGACAAGAACATAACATTCTCACCAACAACCACCACCTCAAAATCATCAGACAACTTTAGGGATATCCGTTTGGTCTCAAAATCTACCACAACCCTGAGCTTGGTCAACCAATCCATCCCCAAGATAACATCAAAATTGTGGAATGGCAACTCCATCAAATCCACGTCAAACACATGACCCTAAACCATCAGCGGACATCTACGATATAACTTCCTAACCACAACCGTCTCTCCAAGAGAACCGGTCACTCTAACACCCATACTAAGAATCTCAACAGTAATACCAAGCAACTGTGCATGCTCACTCAAAATATATGAATGGACAGAACCAGAATCAACTAATGAATACAACGACAAAGACTGTAAAGTGAAAGTACCCGCAATCACATCAGTGTCATTGCGACCCTCCCGGTGCGCATACACCCTAGTTGGTCCATCTTCCTCAGGCTGGATAGCAACGGTATAAGCCACAGTCCTCTGCCCACCATCTCTGCACTAAAACAGCCCACAACCATGACCACAGCCTCTCTACGAAACAACAACAGGTGAAGCACCTTGTCCACCTCCAACTAACAAAGGAAAATCACGTCTCAAGTGGTCTCTAGACCCACAACTCCAACAAGTATTAGCCACAACAGCCGCATGTGCCTAACCCACTCTGGCCAAATGAGGGCAATCTCGCCTCAGATGCTCACGCGATCCACAAACCCAACAGGTGTTGTGCGGAGCTCGAACCTGGGCTTCCTGCCCCTATGTTCCACGCCCAATCATACCACCACCACCACGTCTCTGGTCCAGGTGATACCTCCTATCATGGTGTCTTTTGGCTTGTCCACTACCAAAGCTAGAATCTGCTACTCTCTTGCTAGAGCTAACGCCTCAAGATCCAAAAGCCAAACCAAGATTCTGCTCAACATCCTTGGCTCGCGTAACCAACACATCAAAATTTGTATAATCAGCAGCAAACATGTATGTCTTAACATCCTAAACCAGCTCGTAGCAGAAATAGTCACATCGCTGATGCTCGTTAGGATCTAACTCGAGAGCATACTGGCTCAACCTCACAAATTGTACCTCATTATTAGAAACAGATATACTGCCCTACACCAACACCATAAACTCTCGTTTCTTCTCATCTTGATACCGAACTTTAGGTATTTCTTCTAAAAAGCACCGTAAAAGAACTCTCAGTTACATCCTCAGTTACCATTCTGGAGATCATGGTAGACCACCATGTATAAGCACCTCCCTACAACAAGAACATAGTGCAACCCAGCTTACGAGCATCTGAACAACCTATTTGCTCCAAAATCTTCTTTGTACTAGCCAACCAGTCCTCCGAAGCCTATGGTGCTAGACCACAGAACTCAACTCCACCCAGACTACGGAGACACTCTAGCGGTAAACCTGTCTACTCAACCGCTAGTGCCGGCACATGAACACCCGCAATTGTTGTCTGGAAAGTACTAGTCATGGCATGAATCAATGACGCTATATCACCCAACCCTGGCCCAGCTGGCACATGTGGTACTTGTTCCACATTCACAGGTGGATCTAGAGGAGGTGGTGGCAACCCTCCAGGAGGTACAACATCCTCCTCGTTTCCCTGCCCAACGGCAGTAGTAATCATACCAGATCGTAACTCTCTCCTCGGTCCCATCGTTCTAACAATATATCTAAGGCATGCTAATCATTTCAAAACAAAATATTCAGGTCAGCTTTAAGCAGGGATCAAAGACTTCCATCTTAAATCAAAACATTTTAGACTATAATAATAAGGTAATGGGTTCCCCAAAATTTCCCCCAACACGGCATGCATCAACCACCGTGCATATTACAATCATCGTGCATATTACAATCACCGTGCATATTACAATCACCGAGCATATTAAACATCAGATTATAATTCACAATAACATCACAAAAATCATAACAACTCCTAATTATCGCAAACCTGTCTCTGATACCACCAAATATAACCCCCTCGACCCGGCCTAGTCGCAAGACCGAACCGAGTGAGCTACATTAGGTTTACCAAAGTAAACCATGAAGAAGAAACATGAAACACGTCCATTTTTTTGTTTTATGTTGCTAGATGCACAATTATCATTACATATGTACATACTGATCACATGTGAAAACTCGACTCAATCGGGCATAAAAAAGGATCCAATTGGACACAATTGTAGTTTAGGGACCAAATCACAATTTTGGAAAACTATAAGGACTTAACTCATTTTTATGTTACCAACCTTTGATTAATCAGGTACCATGCCCACATGTCAAAAACCAAATCAAAAAGATCATCCATACTCATTCAATTGCATCATCATTATTCAGGGACTAAAACACAAGAAAACAGAAGTGCTCAACCATGACATTACCTGAAATAACGGCCACCCGTATCGATACGCTACCAACCGTATTGATACGGTGATCAGAACCAACAGCCCTCATTTCGGTATACTAAGTACCGGTACGCCTAACTAAAATCAACAGTCAGGTTAAAGATTTCTTAACAATCGTACTGATACGGGTTATAAGTGTTTCGGTACGCGGGTTTTATTCCAAAAGCAAATTCCAGTGGCGTTGAACCGTACCGGTACACCCATGCCCGTACCAAAATGACATGCTTATTCTTTCTTACCTGTACCGATACGGTCCCCCGCGTATCAGAACGTTTGGGCCTGTAATGTCATTTTTAGCTAGTTTTTCACTCAGAACTAAATACAATTGGGTCCTAACAACTTGCATACACGCATACTAGCATCCATAGAAGAATATCCTAACACTTGCAGCAAGGTTCGGCAATCAAGGCAAACTTATTCTACCAAAGGATCAAACTATAGGCATACATCCTAAAACCAAGAAAGCAAAACATGCAACTTCAAACCATCACCAAAAACAATCCATAATGGCCATTTACAATCCAAGAGCAGCAAAGCAAAATCGCTTAACCAGGGAGTTTAACAAAACACCTCCCAAAACTACAACAGAAACCCCATTACCCTTATTACTTATAGTCTAGTCTAAAACATACTTTGGTAGCAAGTCTTTTTATGATCCATTGTTTCTCGCTGCCTTCCGAGCCTTTAGTTATCTGCATTGATAGACAAAGAGAGCGTAAGCACACTAGGCTTAGTGAGGAGTGCTCAAAAACAACACACCATCAATGCATTAAAACCATCTTTAAACAATACATTGAAATCCCATTTCAATTATCTTTTAAACATCAAGTAAAACATTATCATGCCTTGTGAACCATGCACTTAACATCTTTAAAAACCAACATATTAAACGATATGCAACATGTATCATTAACCAACGACAAGTCTCATTGCTAACCTCAATTTAAGCCTTCCCCTGCATAACAGCCATATGCAAAGCTTAAAGAGTAACCATGTATAAATCACATTATACAACATAAACCTTTCAATGATACATCAACAATTATATTGGCTCACAAGTGATCAATAACCAAGTTCCATTTCCAAAATAGTTCATCAGATACACGGATTCAATCAAGTTTCCTCACAACACTTTAAGCCATCTCAACCGAAATAGCGATACAATCACAATTGCGGTACATTACAACTGGGTACACTTTCAACCTACATGGACACCAACCCCAACCCTCGATTAGATGCTTAATCCACTAACGGGAGTATACGGTACGATATAATCCATCTACTGTTAGGGTACTTGGATAGAGTTTTTGGTACACTGTATAAAACCCCTCGACATCCAAGGCGACTTATTATAGTGCACTATCAATCATATGGCCAGCCAACTATATCCGATAACAAAGTTAAAACCACATCACTAGCCAATATAATTAACCATTTACCTTACTGTTTTTCCAAGCATTAAACCAAACCATTTCCAAAGCAACATACCATGCTTTAAACTACAAGTATAAACCATATACTTACATGGATCACTTACCACGTGCATCCATCATCATTTCATGATCAAAAATAGTATTTCACATACTTTAAAACATGCGTAAATAGTAGGTACAATGTAAACCAAAAAAAGTGCATAAAACTATTTCGTAAAAGCACGGTTGAGAGAGAAAACCACTTTATACTTAATTCCGAGCTTAAACCAGCATTTCAAGCTAAGTTTAAACTCCCATAAACCACCTTTAAAACATTCCAAAGCTGAAATTCGCATTCTCACTCACCGGTACACGAAACCACAATTCGTCGATACGAAATCAAGCATCTGAAGCCTCCAAAGCTTACTCAATCGCTTTCGGATCAACCTCCCCTATTCTAATCACATTGCAAGAGAGGATTAATGCATCTCAATGCATTCTAAACACTGAAACAACAAATTCTCACGGACTTCCATAATCCTCTCATAATTACTTAATCTCAACAACCGGAAATATTATCTAATCCTTTCCAAACACAATCCAACCACAACCTAACAATCTAACACTTCCATAAACATCAATTAACACTTAAAAATAGGATTAATCCATCCAAATACTTCCAGCAACTACACAGCCACCACAACTCCACAAAAACACAAATATAACTACCTTATCAACTAGGGATTCAAGAGTTTCGAGATTTTATTGTTAAAATCAACTTAACAACAATATAATACATCCAAAATATGTTTAAATCAATCCCCAACACTAGAAAATAGATCCAATTCGGATCTTTCACTATGTCATCAAATTTACCCAATTAAATCAATTAACCAATATAAAAACACAAAATCAGTTTATAAAACATAAATCAAGGATCAAATACTTGGGAATATCAATAAAGAACCATCAGTAGAGGAGAAAAATGAACCTTACCTATATTGTGTGATTTCTCCCTCAATTGATTGATTAAAGCTAGGAAAACACAAGATTTCAATAAGGTTTTGTAAACAAAGATAAAGAATCATTTTCAAATCAAGAAAAAAAGTCTATCATCTCTGTGATTTGATGAAAATAAGTGTTTGACAGAAAATAAGTGGAGAGAAAAAGTTGAGAGAAAAGTTACGTGAAATTTCTTTTAATCCAATAACTAACTTTTTATTAACAAAACTCTTTTAATTACCTTTAAAACACATATTAGAATATATTAATTGGAGGGAGAAACCATCAGCCAAAACATGGTAATTAGCTCCTTAAGGATTCTAAGAATTTGACCCTTTTCATTTTAGTCACCTTTAAAAATAGTTTTCAAAAATTACATTTTGGTCACTTACCAAAGTGTCACCCTTCCAAAACCTATTTTCCAAAATTGTTTTCATCAATATTAACCATATATTAAAATATAATTTTTTAACCATTTTCCATATTTTTATCTTATCAAAAAATATTTACTCCTGAATCTGACTCGAGTCCCTAACCCGATCCACCTAACTGTATAACATGCCACAAAACCGCTAGGCTCAAAAATAGGGTGTTACATCGACAAAGATTAATTTTTTTAATTTTTTGGGTCGGGTCAGGTCGGGGTCGGGTTTAAGGGTTTATAGATCGGGGTGAGGAGGGGATGGTAAATTAATATTCTAATCTGAGGGCGGGTGGGGTCAGGCTTAGGGGTTCATAGATCGGGGCAGGTTCGTGGTGACCAAAAACCCACCCCGTTGCCAACCCTAGGCGAAAAGCATGTCACTAGACCTAATTTGCTTAGAGGTACGAATGCGAAGGTGAAGCTTATTAATGATCATCTAAAGACAGCTACGGATCGACAAAAGTTGTATGCATATTTGAAGCAAAGGGAGATTGTGTATGTTATTAGGGATAAAGTGTTCCTAAAGGTTTCCCCTTGGAAAAAGGTTATGAGGTTTGGACGCAAAGGTAAATTGAGTCGTAGATTCTTTGGGTCGTACGAGGTGCTTGAACGTATTGGTCCAATTGCTTATAGGTTGAAGTTACCAGTCGAGTTGGAAAGGATACATGATGTGTTCCATGTGTCAATGCTTCGAAGGTATAGATTGGATTCGTCGTATGTTGTGACTATTAAGGAAATAAAGTTATGTCCGGATTTGTTTTATGATGAGGAGCATGTGAAGGTGCTGGATTCTAGTACGAATGTTCTTCACGGAAAAACTATAGAGTTGGTCAAGATAATATGGCGACATCAGGGAGTCGAGGAAGCCGTATAGGAGACAAATGATGACATGAAGAAATAATTTCCTCATCTGTTTCCTTCAGGTAAATTTTTGGGATGAAATTTCTTAATAGGGGGAGAGTTGTAACACCCCAAAAATAGGATTAGAAGTTAGAGATTTGGTCGGGTCAGTTAAACTGAATTAACCGATAAAATGAGTTTTGAAAATTAATATTTTAAAAATAGAAATGGTTGAGATAAAAATTGGTTTGACTTACTAAAAATGTTTAATTATATTATCAAGTGTTTTGGTAATTAATTTGGGAATTATTTAAATTAATGGAGGTGACATTTTGAATTAGTGACTAAATTGTAAAGATTGTAAAATTGTTTTTAGTGACTAAAACGTAATTGGGACAATACTAAGAATCCTTAGAGAGATATTATTTCCAAATGTTTTAATTAAGGCTTTTCCACCTTAATTGAGTAAGATTTTGATGGTTAATTTGTTTACCAAAATCATTTTCCTATTCTATCAAATTTTCTTGGATTTCCTTTTCTCATTTTCCCGCACTTTCCATCTCTTTTTTCCCAATCATGATTTCTAATTTTCCTTACTAATTTTCAATGGAGATTTCATCTTTTGATTCCTCATTTTATTCGTAATAAAACCTTATAGAGATTTCACAAAGATTTCATTGATTTCTCAAGTTGTTTTCAAGAGAAAACTAAGTCAATTTTGGTGGGAGGTTCATCAAAAGTAAATTTCTTCTTCTCTCTTAAAACTAAGGTTCTTTATTTATATTCCCTAGTTATTGGCTTGTATTTTGTGGGTTATAATACGGTTTTGAAATTAATTTAAGAAAATTGTATTTATTGATGATTAGTCTAAATTCTTGTCTTACAAGATGATTGCTGAAGGTTTTTATTGTGTTAATTCACATTTTGGTTGTATATGAATAATGTGAAATGAGATTTTTATAATCAATCCTAAAACTATTTAATTGGTTAGTTCTTGAGGTAATTTAAAGGTGATTTTTGGTCTGTTATGTTAGATTCTTGATAGCTAGAGGTAAAAGGATGTTAGAAATGTGTTTTTGGATGTTCAATGGTGTTGTTAAGATGGTAGAATCTTAGGTTTAAGGCTGAAGGTTGTTTGGTTGTTGTTTGAGGGTGTTTTCGATGTTTCGACTAGCTTTCAGATGCCATTTTGTTGAGATTGCTTGGGTTGAGTGTAAGCTGGTGTTAGAACTCATTTTGCCTCTGATTTTGTATGGGGAAAATAGGGGAGGGTCAAGCCTAGCTCATCTTGTGGATATTGGCTCGTTTCGGAGGCGTGGAACGCAATGGTAAGCGAAGTATTACGCATCAATGAGTGTATATGTGTTTCAGACACTCTTAAAAGGTTTGAATAAGTAGTTGGGAGTTTAGTTAAATCCTAGCAAGATTAACTAAGCTCGGAAGTAAGTTCTCCCTAATTTTGCTTTTGAATATTGGTTTGATATGCGAATTGTTTTACATGTTTTAGTTTAAAAGCATGGATTGGTTTACTTATTGTTTTATGCATCATTTTGAAAGATATACGATGTTTTATCAAGTTTATAGATTCCCAAGGGCTTTGAGAATTGGTTCCTAAATGGAATGTAGTTGTTGCCTTGAGCAATGTGATATTTGCATATGAAAATGGTTTGCTAAAAATGCATAAGGGAATAACAATAAGTAAATGTGTTTAAAATAGTATATTGGATATGTATGACATGCAAAGAAAGTATCGGATATAGTTGGCATGCCAAAAGGTTTAAAGTGCACTATAATATGTTAAGTCGATCGCCCACGGCCAATAGAGTATGTAGTAGGTTACTCGGGCTGACGGATTGCCACTAAAGTATGCAGTAGGCTACTCAGACTGGTGGCTTATCGCTTGTGGATGTAGTAGGCTACCCAAGTTGATGTTGTACCTTATGTAGGATTGAGGTGAACTCTCTAAGTCAAGGTAT
The DNA here is from genome assembly GCA_019671005.1 of Hibiscus mutabilis. NCBI lineage: Eukaryota > Viridiplantae > Streptophyta > Magnoliopsida > Malvales > Malvaceae > Hibiscus > Hibiscus mutabilis. The sequence goes on from CM033747.1 coordinate 25,466,159, forward strand.
GGTTTGCTAGAAGTTGTCTACCAGGAAATCCGTGTATTCGATGTGGTTTTATAAGGTCACTATAAATGCCAATATATGAGAAATAAGTGGAATACTATATTTTGCATATGGTTGTTATGCATGCTATGTTTTAAAAAGGGAAATCAAAAGTGTTGGTTTTTACACACATGATTTAATGCAATGATGAATGTGGAAGAGTGGCACCACTAAGCATATGTTTGCTTACGCTCTCATTTTTCTTTGCAAAAATTAAGGATTTGTGAAGCATCAGGGCGAGTAGATCCTAAGACATTGTTTGACCTTGAGTATGGTTTTGGCTTTAAGCATTTGGTAATAAGGCAATGATGTTGTCCAAGTTTAGGGATTTGCAATTTGGTTGTACTTGCTCCCAAGGATTGTAACATGTTGTTTGATGGTTTGTTGTTCTATTTTGTGATGTGGATTGATGTATTTATGCCTAGTTTCATTTTTCTGAGTTTGTTGGTTGATATGTTTAGGAAGCATACCTATAGCTTACGCTTCTTGTCCGTAAGAGCATATTTGATGGGTTGGGATGTTGTGGATATAAACATTATATGATAAATGTGTTCAGTATGCATGCTAGGATGTTTGGGACTAATACATGTTGGTTTAAAGGTCTAAAATTTGGTAAAATGGGAATTATAGGCCTCTTAATATCAATACGGTACCCTATGTATCGATACACGTAGGGATTGCAAAAATACCCATACCCGACCCGACCCGGCCCAACCCAACCTGACCCAACCGAGTATTTTGGTGAGAATTTTGGGTATCAAGGCGGGGCGGGACGGGGACAGCTATGAGATGGAAATTCCCCGCCTCGCCCTGGTATATTTTTTATTATTTTTATTTTTATTATATTTATAAAAATACTACTATATATAAACACTTTTAGGGGTTTCAAGCTATTTTTTAGTTTGTGCTTATCCTAAATTTTTTAGATATTGTTCAAATTTTAACATATCTGATTCTGAAGGTAAATGATTCGAGTTTATTTTTTAAAATATGTATTTTTTTCATGTTAGTAGTTTAATTGGTTTTATTTTATTTTTATATAGTTTAAAGTCTGTGAAATTTATATTTTGTGAATATAATAGTGGCTCAATCGGATCTAACATTTATGGTCAATGAAATTTAATATATATTTTTTAAATTTTCAGGTCAAGTTAGGTTTAGGGGTTATAAATCGGGGCGGGGCGGGTAAAATAATATTCTAATCCCGGGGCGAGGCGGGGTCGGGTTTGTAGGTTAATAGATCGGGGTGGGTTTAGGGCAGCCAAAAACCAGCCCCACCCCGTTGCCATCTCTAGATACATGGGGCCTGATTGGCCTAGGTATCGATATAGGGTGAGTTTTTAGAATTTGTGTTTAGACCATTTAAGCTCGGGTATCAATATACGAGGAAGCATATCAGTACATTCCTTGTGTTTTGTGACCTAAGTATCGGTACATGTATATTAGTATCGATACAACCCTTGGGTATAAAGCCTGATATCGGTATAGGATCCTGACTACAGATATCGAAGGCTTTTATGTCAGTTAATTGGCTGTTAAAATTCATATTCTTCCATTTTGGTCCCTGTTTCACATGTATGCTAATTGGATGTGTTTTAATGATCTATTTCGACTGAAATTGAATGTAACACCCTCTTTTCGGTCTAGTAGGAAACTGGGTCAGAGATGCTATCGGTGAATGATAACGGTGATCGATATAGTAATTCTAATGATTCATTGACAATTCGATGATACGATGCAATGATTCAATGTTACTATACAAAGAAACAATGATCTTAAATTGGTTCAATACAATATTTATCTTTTTAATGACCAAATTATAACTTTTATAAATTTAGGGACTAATCTATAAATTCTATAATTCTCAGTCCTTATCTAAAATTAATCTTATCAACATGTAATTCAATGTCCATGTAGCTTGACTATCAATTTGCATACCAATAAGAGGTCATTAACTTAGTTAATTTAAGTCATGTAACATTCAATGACCATAATGTGATATTTCATAACTTATTTCATAGCTTTTAACTAACTTACCTGTATCGGTATCGGTACTCGAGAGTTTGTACAGATTTGCCTTGCCTAGCTCAAATATCACCAAATTTTAGTGACCAATGTACGTACCTATACGCATAGACCAGTATCGATACGCCCTTAATATTATCAATAATGTTTTTTTTGAACTTAAAACGGGTATCGGTACTGGATTAGCCGTACTGATACTGGTGCCCTAATTCCCAAATTGAGGTAAATTGGGTATCGGTACCCACATGTCCGTATTGATACCTAGCTACAGTAAAATTCCAGTGTCAAAAATTTGTACCTATACGCCTTGTTGACCATCGTTGACATGGTCCAAAATTGCATACTCGTACCTATACTCTTTCACCCGTATTGGTACGACAGGGTCTGTAATGACAAAATGTGTATGGTTTTTATCCATTTTGGCCTATCAAATCATATCAAATTTCATGAAACTTTACCAGCAACCTTGTTTAGTCCCAATCTATTAACATGTAAAATTTCAAGGCTAATTGAATCCGTTCACCATGTTTTCACCTTTTAGAGCCAAATAAGCATGTTTTACCAAATTTCAATATACTCATAGGTCCATTTTACCTTAAACTTAAGCACACACATAACCATCACTTATACATATCAAAATGGGCCAATTAATCATGTTTAGACCCTATGCCACCATTCTGGGAGTTCATAGTTAAAAGGAACATTACACAACCTTGTGGTGCGACTTGAAAAACTTAATTCTTTCTCGATCCTCGAAGCTTATATCCTTTAACCTGAAATGCATGGAAATGAGATTCATTAGTCTTATTTAGCCTAGTAAGGTAGTCAACAACAATGTGTAGCAATCTTTCCTTTTTTCTACGCGTCTTTTCTATAAAAAATGAGGGGTTTTACCGTGTTTGGGGGTCTTTTGGGTATTTAAAAATATGTCTTCCGTGAGGTTTCATGAAAAATGTGTTTTATTTAAAAAATAGAGTCGCCACCGGCCACTAAGGTAGGCCGGACACCAAAAAACCAAAGATTAAAAAATGTTGGGTTCGGGAGTCGGTTACGGATGGTGAAGGGTTAGCACCCCCACACTGCCCAAAATTGGTACTTTAATAATTACCGCTTTTTTAAAATTAAACTTTCCGGATAAAAGTGATGATTAAATTAAAATTTGGTTATAAGTGCGAGTATATTTTAAGGGCCCCGTCATTCGAGAGTAAACTGATAGACCACTATCACTGCGCTTGATACTGGCCACGTTTATGCTCGAATAAAAGGGCACCGCATTGACATTTAATATCTCGTTATGCAATCTTAGCAAACACATTATAAAAAAACATCTAAATTAACATGATATTTAACAAAATGCATGATCATAAGAAAAGATATGTCACAAGAATCAAAACTAAACATAAATGTGAACATAAACATATAAAAATGGTAAAAAGAAAAAAAAACATGCTTCAAGATTAAATTAACTAACATGCTTAAACACATAGAAAAAAAACAAATGAGACATATGCATGACATACATATAATATGATAATAAACTAACAAATCAAAACAACATGCTAACATAAAAAAAAAAACTAATACCTAATACTTAACATGTGACACAATTTGCACGCACAAATTAAAAAAACATGACATTATATGTGACAAATAACACATACTAACATATAACCTGAAAAAAGGTGAACATAAAATCCATGCTAAAATAAAAAAACATGTCATATGCAAATAAATTAAAACAAACACAAATTAAACATGTAAGATATGAACGAATGGACAAAAATATAAAAGCATGATATCACTAATTAATACATATATGACAAAAAACATAAAAACATGAAATATAAAAAACACAAATGGGTAATGCAAACATACTAAAAAACAACCTATAGAATAAAATATGAAGAATAAAATAGACATGTTAAAACACATATATAATATGAATAAACAAACTAATGACATATTAACATGATAATGCACATAAAAAAAATAAATGATCATGATATAAAGAGGCAACAAATCTATATATATAATACATATATGAAGAACATCACAAATCATACTAATACAAAAAAACATTAAAACATAGATATTTAAAATAAAATAAAAAAACATACAATGAATGACTAAAATAAAATAAAATCAAAATAGAAAGACAGAAATTAGATAAATAAAAACGCATTTAAGGACTTAATTGAGAACCAGACGAAATATATGAGGACACAAACATGTAATAAAACCAAGGGGGAAGCTCAAACTAAAAATAACGAAAACACGGAAGGACTAAGTATGTAATTTTACCATTTAGAAACTGATTAGCTTTAATTTAGGGAACAAATTGAAAGAAATCAAAAAGAAATGAGGACTAGACTTGTAATTGGATCAAGGGGCAGACTCGATTTGAAAATATCCAAAACAAGGAGGGACTAAGGGCGTCATTTCACCATTTAAAAACTGATTCGGTTTAATTTAGGGGCTTAATTGAAAGGAAATAAAAAGAAGGGAGGATCAGATTCGTAATTAGGCCAATGGGCAGACTCAAAACAAAAAAAAAGAAAGGACGGAGGTCCTTATAAGGTAATTAGACCATTTTTAAAACATTAAATGCCTATAAAATGGCTTAACCGGACCTATTTTCAAATTTTTGGCATTTTAAAATTTTGTTAAAAAAACTCCCCCCATTTTCTCTTCAAATTTAAGCTGGCCTCCTATACATTTATAGATTTTTCCAGAACCCACCACGAAATCCAGATTCCGGTGGTGGCTGACCACTCCGGTTGTCGTCCGCCACCACCGGCTGCCATCATTCATAAAAGAACGAAACCTTTTTAGTTTTAAAAAACAAGACCAAACCTTGATAAAAAAAACTAAACAGAAATCCCCATCTTTTTTATAACCAAGTCCTTTTTCTATTTATTTTGAAAGATTCCAACTCCTCCATGGTTCACCCTCCAATGGGCTTATCATCGGAGAAAGAAAGACGAGACGACCAAGGGTAAACTTCAAACCTCCATTCTTTTTACTATTATTTTATTTTTTCTCAATATATTTGCATGCAAAAGAAAAGGGGATGAGTAAATTACCACTAAAACTCTGTTTTTGGCTTTTTTATTCGAATATGGATGTTTACATAATGGGTTGAGATTACATTGATTTATATTTGACCTTTGGTTCTGATTTTTTGCTTATGAGAATCAACCTAATAAATGATCTTACTGTTGATGGGTTGAATCTGCCATCCCCCTATTTTTTTATGTTGCTTGGCCATGCTGGTTGTTGAAGCCGGTACATGGAGTTATACGGCAGTAGCGGGAAGAACGGACGGTCGGGCACATGGTGGAGATCGGTTGAAAATGAAGGGTCCTTAATCGTCCGTTTTAACCTCGACCGTTGGATCAGATTTGATCCAACGATTGAGATTGACTGAAGATGGGTGGCTAGGATTATATCTAGGGAAAGACGAGACTGCACAGGATCCTGCCACGTGGCACGTGAGAATGCAAATGGTCTCGCGTGTGCGTTGCACGCACGAGTGAGAGACGAGTGGTCTAGAGAGTGAGCATCACGCGCTGGAGAGTCTTGGGGGCTTCTGAACTGTTGGATTAAATCTTGATCCAACGGTTATGATGGTGGCGGCTGCAATAATAAAAAGGGATATCAGACTTAATTTCTAGGGTTTTAGGTTAGTTAGATGGGATTGGGCTGGCCAAAATGGGCTATGTAATTAAATGTGGGTTTAATATTTGTAAAGGACTGGACTCTTAAATTATAATTTGGGTTTGTTAATATTTTATTTGTTTATATATATTATAACTAATACTAATAATAATAATAATACACATACGTATACACTCAATAATACATACATGCAAATTAACATATATACATACAAACACATATACGTATACATACATACACATACAAACATACCTATTCATATACGGACATACACATAATATATTAATATACTCATATATAACACACATTCATACAATCACACATACATACATACATACATATGCGCACACATATATTACATATATATTAGTCACACATACATATATGTATAATATACATGCACTCACACATATCACACACATATATTACATATATATTATCCACACGTATATAATAAGCACACACATAATAATACATCATATGTATACATGCAATAATAATATCTATTAATTATTAAACTAACATAATATTTTACAAACCAGATAAAAATGAGTGATTATAGTTGCCCCTCTTTGCTTGTTCTCGTGAAACGAGAACAAAGCAAAGATCAAAAACACTCATTTTTATCTGACTTCCCTGTTTGTAGCTTCAGAATCATGTGTTCCTTTGGAACTCTCCGCTTTTCCTCGGCCGAATCTTCAAGCTCGAAAGTTCTTCATATATAGAACTTTTTCACCTTCTAATCTTGGAGCTACAGGTCCTTCCTATATAGAACCTTTATCTTTGAATTTGTGATTCACGCCAAAATGAATACTGATCTTTCTGGACTCACGCTACTAAGGCTGCCGAAATCTTTCTTCAAATTTGGGGATTAACACCAAAAATGGCTACCGATCTTTCTGGACTCACGCTACTAAGGCTGCCGCATCATGCTCGGAGGACTTATTGATGGCCTGAAGGACTTATCACCATGCTCGAAAGACTTACCGATGGCCCGAATGACGTATCATCATGCCCGAAGGACTTACTGATGGCCTAAAGGACTTAATATCTGGCTTCACACTACTATGGCTACCGTCATCTGGCCTCACGCTACTATGGCTACCTTATCATGCCCGAAGGTCTTATTGATGGCCCGAAGGACTTATCACCATGCTCGCAAGACTTACCGGTGGCCTGAAAGACTTATCATCATGCCCAAAGGACTTACTAATGGCCCGAAAGACTTAATATCTAGCTTTACGCTACTATGGCTACCGTCATCTGGCCTCACACTACTATGGCTGATGTTATCTGGCCTCACGCTACTATGGCTGCCGCATCATGCTTGAAGGACTTATTGATGGCCCGAGGGACTTATCACCATACTCGAAAGACTTACTAGTGACCCGAAGGTCTTATCATCATGCCCGAAGGACTTACTGATGGCCTAAAGGACTTAATATCTAGTTTTATGCTACTATAACTATTGTTATCTGGGCTCACGCTACTATGGCTGTCGTCATCTAGCCTCACGTTGCTGTGGCTGTCGCATCATGCCTAAGGGACTTATCACCATGCTCGAAAGACTTACTGGTGGCCTGAAGTCTTATCATCATGGCCGAAGGACTTACTGATGGCCTGAAAGACTTAATATATGGTTTTACGCTACTATGGCTATCATCATCTGGCCTCACGCTACTATGGTTGTCGTCATCTAGTCTCACGCTGCTATGGCTGCCGCATCATGCCCGAATGACTTACTGATGGCCTGAGGGACTTATCACCATGCTCGAAAGACTTACTGGTGGCCCGAAGGTCTTATCATCATGCCTGAAGGACTTATTGATGGCCCAAAAGACGTAATATTTGGTTTTACGCTACTATGGCTACCGTCATCTGGCCTTATGCTACTATGGCTGCCATCATCTGGCCTCACGCTGCTATGGCTTCCGCATCAGGCCTGAAGGACTTATTGATGGCCCGAGGGACTTATCACCATGCTCGAAAAACTTACTGGTGGCCTAAAGGTCTTATCATCATGCCCGAAGGACTTACTGATGGCCCGAATGACTTAATATCTGGTTTTACGCTACTATAGCGACTGTCATCTGGCCTCACGCTACTATGGCTGCCGTTCTTTCTTTCTTTAATAATATCTATTCTTAAAACTCTTTGATAATTCTTCAAATACCTGTCTAAAACAAACAAAAACTGTCATGCCTCTATATGATGCATGCGATGTAATGCTTTCTTTTTTTCTTCTTTTTCTTTTTCTTCTTCTTCTTTTTTTTCTTCTTTTTTCTCTCTTTTTTCGCTTTCTCTTCTTTTTTCTTCTCTCTTTTATTTTTTTCTTTTTTCTTCCATCTCTCTTTTTTTACTCTCTTTCTTCTTTTTTTCCTTTTTTCTCCCCTTTTTTCTCTTTTAAATATGTTTTAAAAATCCTATGCCCTGAAAAGTCATTTTTCAGATTTCTTTATTTCCTTTATTTTTGCAATATGCTCAGTTTTGATCTTCATTTTCATCAATCTTTCCTTTATCAATTGAATACCCACTCTTGTTCTTTTACACAAGCAACTCTTTTTCTTCTTCGGGGTCTCTACCCATTTCACAAATAAGCTCATTCTATTCTTTATATCATTCTTGTATAGGGATTTTTGCCATTCTTCTTGTTCTGCATTGCCCCACTCAATCATGAGCTCAGCATCTTCCAATTCTTTGACCCAATATTCAGAGTATTTGTCAATTTCATCATCGGGGTGAGCAAAATGCTTTCATGCTTTGAACTTAATTCCTAAATTCAATCTTCTTGCTGCTTCTTGACGGGAACCATCTCTCGATCCCTATATTCTAACTCTCTAAAGAATCAATGTTTATCTCTTACCTTCCCCCTATATTTTGTGACCTCATTCTCATCCCAGTTCGTTCTTCATTTCCTTGAACCAACCAAGGCATCATAGCTGAAACCCGTTTCCTGCTATTGAGATGTCTGACACATATATTCTTGTCATCATCTTTATCTTATACGTTGAGGGGTCATTTCTCTGGTTAGGTGCCCAATAATATACGCGACCTTGTGTTCTGGATCTTATCTCTGAAGCAATACATGGAGATCTTTGTTGCTTTAAATTGTCAATTTGTTGATTGGTATTCCACTGAAGAGTGTCATTTCGATTAACATACAGGATCTTGAAATCAACATCTTATTATAATAGACAACAAATAGGAGCTCTGGATATCAAGTGCAAGAGCGTCTTAGATTCAACCGTTCAGTGATTATTTCAAGCATAGCTTGAGTCCATAAGGATTTTGAATGTTGCGGCGATTCAAGGATGTGAAGTCTTCCCAGATGACTCGGTTCATCCTCATGATTACCGCGTTGCTGCATAATACTACTCTTTCTCAATTCTCATTATTTGCTCTGCCCTAAAAAGGGTAGACTTGTTTGACCACTCGAGCGCAGAAATATCATTCTAAGAATATAGTTCTAGGTGTGTGTGTGTGTGTTTTTAATTATACTTATGCTATTGTCCATTTTTCTCTCATTTTTTCTTTCTTTTTTTCTCTCTTTTTTCCCTTCTTTTTTTTCTTTTCTTCCTTTTTCCTCTTCTTTGTGTTTATCATTATTTTTGAGGAAATCAACTCGTCACAGTCCTTTGTCTTGAAGATAACGATGGTGCAAACAACATTACCCCAAGTTGCTTGACATAGTCACAATTTGAAAATATTACCATCACTCATGAAGCTAAGGTTTCTTGACTTGGATGATGTATTGCAAATCTTATTGCTTCAGCGGAGTGCCCCAAAATTTCCACACTTTTATCCGAACAAGCCTATTACCAGGCTTCGAACATAGGAGTGCTTTTTATTTAATCCACCTAATATTGTTATTTTCTTTTATTCCACACGCATCTGTCATGTTTTTATTGTTAACTCTTTAGTGCATAGAAGATTACACTTAGAGTTTCAATTTAGCAACTCTACATGGTTAACATTTGGAGCTTTTTCATCCTTGAACGTCATCGAAAGAGTAGTAGTCTTGCTTTGCTGACCAGAGTCTGTTGAGGAGATCACACTTCACCGTTATCACAACATACAACTAATGTCATATCTTGCAATTGATATTCAGTGACCTACGGCAACGAGAAAAGATATACATCTATGTGCTTTCAAGAACATTATATGTTAAGCGAAATAGGTTCTTCATTGGAATGAAAATCAACAAACATGACGCATGCCCCCTCACAAAAGATCTTTACCACATGTAGTAAAGTTGATTCCTTGTATTACTTCAAGAAAGTCTTCTAATGCAGAGACATCTCTAGTTTTCTTAGCACTATGTAAACTTGCCCCTCATCTTTGGTTCTCCACTGCTGGATCAGTTCTTGTGTCAAGGTCCCATTATTATTCAGCTTCTTGATCTCCTCTAGTAAAGGTCTACACTTTCTGGTGGGATGCCCTGGTGCCCCATATGGAATTCACATGTGCTACTCGAGTCGAAGCTATGGGCTGATGGATCAGGTGCAATCTTCATTAGTCTGGGAGCAAGATAGCGACCCTCTATCAAATAAGGCCATATGTCTGAGATGGATACTCCGAACATTTCCAAATTTGCACTCGTCCGAGGAATTTTCCTTGATGACCCCGAAGTGTCAGTCTATCTTCTTCTTTTACGGCCACGAGAACCTTGGAGGTGACACTCATTTACTTATTTGTCTTCATCTTCCTTCTCTTCAGTTTGGTCCTTAGACTTAGACCCTAATTTTCCTTCTTGGATTGCGTATTCTATCCTCTCTCTAATCGTCATAAAATCCTCAAATCTGCTTCTTGATCTCTCCAACATCATATCGAAGAAATGAGAGGGAAGCATTGCATGGAACAGGGGAGTCAACTCTTCTTCTGCTATAGAAGGCTGGACTTGGGTTGCCGAACATTGCCACCTTAGTACATATTCCTTGAAGCTTTCATTTGGTCTCATTTTCTCGTTTTGAAGAAGCTGACGACAAGGCGTTAAGTCTAAAGCATATATGTACTAACTCAAGAAGGCATTAGCAAGGTCACCCCATGACCGAACTTTGTTTCTGCTCAAACGGTTATACCATACTGCTGCAGGTCCCGTCAGGCTATCGTGGAAGTAGTGGTCAACAACTCTTCATTCTTCATGTATCCCTCTATTTTTCTGTAAAATATGGTCAAGTGAACCTTCGGGCAGCTAGTTTCGTCATACTGTGCAAATCTGGGAATCTTGAAATTCGGAGGAATAACCAAATCAGGGACTAGGCAGAGTTCCCTCGTATTGAATACATCTATTTTTCTTTCTTCTTTAGCTCCTTCTCGATTCTTTCTTCTAGTAGGTCAAGCCTCAACTCCTTAGTTCGTTCTATTTTCTCAACTAGTTCTGCCACCGAACCCCAGAAATTAAATGATAAAGTGCCATGCAATGATAAAATCATTAAACAATGCAAAGGATGTGATGCAAATGCATTGCATGAATGCAATAAGGTATTGATTCCGCAAGTGATTTGTCCCCATAGAACATCTTTCATACAGACCAAAAGCTTTCATTACATCAGGTATTAGGATTTTACATATAGCGGTGAGCTCTAGCTCTTATTTTCTTGACCTCATTCAGAAGTCCTACTAGCTTTCCTTCACTGTCCATCGCTGGATCCATATTCTAGCTTATCGGCGTTGCTACATCAGCTAAATCTGCTACCTATTAGGCCACTTGTCACGCTTGAGTCATAACAATCTTCATGTCTTGGTCTTTCTCCTATATTTTATGCTCAGGCTTTTGTAGCTTGACAGTTACTTCTTTGAAACTTTCATGCCCGGCCTGCTTGTATGCTTCAGCTCGAATCTCGCTGGTACGTAAAGAAGTCTTAAGCCTTTCTATATGTTCTTTGAGTGCTGTGTTTTCCATTTGAAAGGCTTGATATTCCTCCCCTTTTTACTGCAGACTTGATTTCAGGATCTCGTTCATAGCCAAACTGCTTTCCAACTCACTTTGGAGGATGTCGCGTTGGCTCTCAACTTCTTTCAGCTTATGTGACAATGATCTGGCTTTATTTTTACTAGTACTGCATTTCTGCTTCCAACGTTCTAAATCGTTCTTCAGCTGAATCATGCCATTAACCCATTCTTTAGAGGTGTCACCCTGACCGGCATTCTTGAATTTGAAGTGCAACTTCTGGTACTCGTCTTGTATACTCTTTGGTTTTTTGCTCAGATCATACATCTCATACTTGAGCTGGCCATACTCGAATGCAAGTTCATCTTCTGAGATGCTTTTACTCTCAACTCCTGAATTTGTCTCACTTGAGTGACCCACTTCTGTGTTACCTGAACCTTGGACTGGGTATTGACCCTTTTTCGACCTTGCCCATCGGGCAATGGCTGCTCACTGTAGAATCGGGGTTGTCCGTCTTTGAAACCCAAAACTCCCATCCTGATAAGATCTTGAACTTTGTTCTTCAAGGCTCCATAGTTCTCAGTGTGATGATCCGAACCCCCTATGTGGTAACTGCACCAGATACGACTGTTGCAACCCTTCAGATAAGGAGGTCTCTTTGGTACAGACTTCACCGGTAGGATAAGATTCCTTTCAATGAGCAACGGAAGCAGCTCGGTGTATCTCATAGGTATAGGACAATGCCTCTTTACGTCATTTGATTCTCGGGCTTCTCCTAGTCTTGCCTTTGTTTCCTGCGTATCTGCCCCAGATATGCCACCTATCTGTTTCTCGAGATTGATCACAAAAGGATTCAACTTGTCGTATATAACGGTGTTGTCTATCTTAATATTCTGACCATTCTGTTCTACATTCTGATCCTTGATCGATTCTTTTCTAAGCTCGCCGGGTTGCTTACCTTTCATCATAGCATTTATCTGGCTCATCATCTCGGCCATTTGCTTCTTTAACTCTTGTAGTCCACCTCGCTCGCTACCAGAACTAACACTACTTGCCGAATCTGACCTGAAGTTTCTAAACAATCCTTCTTCTATTGTCCCCGATCTAGCCTCGGGATGGAACTCTGGAACTAAACCCCCTATCGTCAGGTCAGAGAACCCTTGGTCCATCATGAGCAATCTGTATTATGGGAGAAACCACTCGGGAATCAATACCCTATGTAATGCGAATACGATGATATATGCAAAAACAAAACAAAAAAGAAACGAGTTATTACTAGATAAAAGCAATAAATACATAAATAAAGGGCAAATTAAATAAGATAAACAAACAAAACAACCCTATTTATGCAATGTTGGTGCTAGGAGGTACCCGAATTGTCATTGTTTTCCCCTACTAAGGGTAGCAAGGCCCCCGATCATCACCCATTATAGGCTCCTTTCAACCGGGTTCAATTCAGGGGACCCATTCGCTTATGCCGATATGAAGGAACGATATCCTCACGAAAGCATAAGGTACTTGAGCCCCGAAGGTACTTTGCTAGGCCCATATAGAGGAACGATATCCTCACGAAAGCACTAGCGTTTTCCCCTCACTTAAAAAAGGACGGGTTTATATGCCAAATTTTAAATACGTTAAAATAAACGCGCAATTATAACCGAATGTTAATTTAATAGTCACTTTAATCCAAAACTTCTGATATTAATAAAGTGGTAATTATTTAAAAAGCTTGACTCTCTTTATTTTTTGAAAAACAAAAAAAGGTCCACGGCGGAGTCGCCATCTATAGCGATCTTTCCTTTTTTCTATGCGTCTTTTCGCTAAAAAACGAGGGGTTTTACCGTGTTTGAGGGTCTTTTGGGTATTTAAAAATATGTATTCCGTGGGGTTTCATGAAAAACCGTGTTTTATTTAAAAAATAGAGTCGCCACTGGCCACTAAGGTAGGTCGGACACCATAAAACCAAATATTAAAAAATGTTGGGTTCGAGAGTCGGTTACGGATGGGGAAGGGTTAGCACCCCCACACCACCCAAAATTGGTACTTTAATAATTACCGCTTTATTAATATTAAACTTTCTAGATTAAAGTGACGATTAAATTAAAATTTGGTTATAAGTGCGAGTATATTTAAGGGCCCCGTTATTCGAGAGTAAACTAATAGACCACCATCACTGCGCTTGATATTGGCCATGTTTACGCTCGAATAAAAGGGCACCGCATTGACATTTAATATCCCGTTATGCAATCTTAGCAAATACATTATAAAAAACATATAAATTAACATGATATTTAACAAAATGCATGATCATAAGAAAAGATATGTCACAAGAATCAAAACTAAACATAAATGTGAACATAAACTTATAAACATGGTAAAAAGAAGAAAAAAAACATGCTTCAAGATTAAATTAACTAACATGCTTAAACACATAGAAAAAAACAAATGAGATATATGCATGACATATATATAATATGATACTAAACTAACAAATCAAAACAACATGGTAACATAAAAAAAAACTAATACATAATACTTATCATATGACACAATTTGCACACGCAAATTAAAAAAACATGACATTATATGTGACAAATAACACATACTAACATATAACCTAAAAAAAGGTGAACATAAAATCCATGTTAAAATACAAAAAACATGTCATATACAAATAAAATAAAACAAACACAAATCAAACATGTAAGATATGAACGAATGAACGAAAATATAAAAGCATGGTATCACTAATTAATAGTTATATGACAAAAAACATAAAAACATGAAATATAAAAAAATACATAAAAACACAAATGGGTAATAAAAACATACTAAAAAAATAACCTATAGAATAAATATGAAGAATAAAATAGACATGTTAAAACACATATACAATATGAATAAACAAACTAATGACATATTAACATGATAATGCACATAAAAAAATAAATGGTCATGATATAAAGAGGCAACAAATCTATATATAAAATACATATATGAAGAACATCACAAATCATACTAATACAAAAAAAACATTAAAACAAAGCTATTTAAAATAAAATAAAAAAAACATACAATGAAGGACTGAAATAAAATAAAATCAAAACAAAAAGACGGAAATTAGATAAATAAAAATACATTTAAGGACTTAATTGAGAACCGGAAGAAATATATGAGGACTGAACATGCAAAGGGAAAGCTCAAACTGAAGATAACGAAAACACGAAAGGACTAATGATGTAATTTTGCCATTTAAAACTGATTAGCTTTAATTTAGGGATGAAATTGAAAGAAATCAAAAAGAAATGAGGACTGGACTTGTAATTGGATCAAGGGGTAGACTCGATTTGAAAATATCCAAAACGCGGAGGGACTAAGGGCATCATTTCACTATTTAAAAACCAATTCGGTTTAATTTAGGGGCTTAATTGAAAGGAAATAAAAAGAAAGGAGGATCAGATTCGTAATTAGGCCAAGGGGCAAACTCAAAATGAAAAAAGAAAGGACGGAGGTCCTTATAAGGTAATTAGACCATTTTTTAAAACATTAAATGCCTATAAAATGGCTTAACCGGACCTATTTTCAAATTTTGGGCATTTTAAAATTTTGTTAAAAAACTCTCCCCCTTTTATCTTCAAATTTAAGTCGGCTTCCCATACATTCATAGATTTTTCCAGAACCCACCATGAAATCCAGATTCCGGTGGTGGCCGGCCATTTCGGCTGCCGTCCGCCACCACCGGTTGCCATCAATCATAAAAGAACGAAACCTTTTTAGTTTTAAAAACAAAAACAAACCTTGATAAAAAAAAACTAAACATAAATCCCCATCTTTTTTTAAAACCAAGTCCTTTTTCTATTTATTTTGAAAGATTCCAACTCTTCCATGGTTCACCCTTCAATGGGCTTATCACCGGAGAAAGAAAGACGAGACGACCAAGGGTAAACTTCGAACCTCCCTTCTTTTTACTATTATTTTATTTTTTTCTCAATATATTTGCATACAAAAGAAAAGGGGATGAGTAAATTACTACTGAAACTCTGTTTTTGGCTTTTTTTAATTCGAATATGGCTGCGTACATAATGGGTTGAGATTACATTGATTTATATCTGACCTTTGCTTCTGATTTTTTTGCTTATGAGAATCAACCTAATAAATGATCTTATTGTTGATGGGTTGAATCTAACATCCATCTATTTTTTATGTTGCTTGGCCATGCTGGTTGTTGAGGCCGGGTAATAGAGTTGTACGGCGGTAGCGGGAAGAACGGACGGCCGGGCACGTGGTGGATATCGGTTGAAAATGAACGGTCCTTAATCATCCGTTTTAACCTCGACCGTTGGATCAGATTTGATCTAACGATTGAGATTGACTGAAGATGGGCGGCCAGGATTCAATCTGGGGAAAGACGAGACTGTACAGGATCCTGCCACGTGGCACGTGAGAAAGCAAATGGTCTCGCACGTGCATTGCACGCACGAGTGAGAGACGAGCGGTCTGGAGAGTGAGCATCACGCGCGCCAGCTGGAGAGTCTTGGGGGCATCTGAACTGTTGGACCAAATCTTGATCCAACGGTTATGATGGTGGCGGCTGCAATAATAAAAAGGGATATCAGACTTAATTTCTAGGGTTTTAGGTTAGTTAGATGGGATTGGGCTGGCCGAAATGGGCTATGTAATTATCTGTAGGTTTAATATTTGTAAAGGACTGGACTCTTAAATTATAATTTGGGTTTTTTAATATTTTATTTGTTTATATATATTATAACTAATACTAATAATAATAATAATACACATACGTATACACTCAATAATAAATACATGCAAATTAACATATATACATACAAACACATATACGTATACATACAAACATACATATTCATATACGGACGTACACATAATATATTAATATACTCGTATATAACACACATTCATACATTCACACATACATACATACATACATACATACATACATATGTGCACACATATATTACATATATATTAGTCACACGTACATAATATGTATAATATACATGCACTCACACATATAACACACATATATTACATATATATTAACCACACGTATATAATAAGCACATACATAATAATATATCATATGTATACATGCAATAATAATATCTATTAATTATTAAACTAACACAATATTTACAAACCAGATAAAAATGAGTGGTTACACAATTTTATGAACAATATGATGAATGGCAATAAAATAATATCAGCGATAGTATTTCAATGTATATAGCATCTCCAATCATGCTTAACAATGATTTCAACAAGTTTAACCCTTGGATTGATACGAGATAATGGATACGCGAATTCCCAACCAACATCGCCAAATCAATGAGTGGTCAAAATCCCGCCAACATCGCCAAAGGACCAATATCACACATATCCCGCCAACATTGCCAAATAGAGCCTTAGCTCAAGGACCGTAGTCCACTCCATACCAATGAGCTCATGAATTGTATGGTATGCCACTTGTATCCAATGTCCATTATATCCAAGGTCTAGTGATTGAGCAAATAACAATATTGAAGAAAATGACAATATCAATTTTTCAATGATTCAATAGCAATGTTAAATAATCAATATGGTCTTGTTCAATAATCAGTGATATCAATGACAATTCAATGATTTGATAGCCAATGTTCCAATGCAATACACTTACCGATAGTTACCAATAATACCTCCTACAAGGTTTCAATGCAATGATTCCTTGTGGGCATGTTAGCTATTCAATAAACAATGAAAATGGAATCAAAAAGGCAGCTAGCCAATCTCGAGACTCTGACTACACCCACTAATACTCTCGAAGCTTTCAAGGCTCTCGAATGACTATTCCCTTGTTTCGTTGCTTGTCAGATTCTAACAGATCAGGCGACTCTTCACTGTGAACCTTTTGAGCTTGTTAGATCAATAAGAATGATATGGAATCAAAAAATCAAAGAAATCTTAAGTTTTTATGATAAAAAATGGAGGTGCTTGCTTGGTAGGGAAAGGGGAGGCGTTTGCTTGGGTAAAAGATGAAGATGGCTTATATTTTTAGTAACTAGGAGCTTTCCTTCATTCATCTTTTCTTATTTTAAATTCTCAATTTGGCATTTCCTTCACTTGAAGGAATCCCTTGTCCTTGTCCCCCGTAGGTGGTGACAAGGCTTGGAGAAGAGCTAATCACAAGGTTAGTCCCTTAACTTTCCATACATTATACTTTTGTCCCAATAGTTTTAATTTTCACAATTTGGTCACTAAGCTATGTTTCCATGTTTTCAATATGGTCCTTAATCAATAAAAATG
Source organism: Hibiscus mutabilis (assembly GCA_019671005.1). Taxonomy (NCBI): domain Eukaryota; kingdom Viridiplantae; phylum Streptophyta; class Magnoliopsida; order Malvales; family Malvaceae; genus Hibiscus; species Hibiscus mutabilis. The sequence continues at coordinate 25,484,103 of CM033747.1, forward strand.
CTTAATTAGGGTTCAATACTTAGACACTTGACCACTTGGTCAAAGGTCAATGCAATGATTTGACTTTTTGAATTTGAATTTTTGATCATCAAAATCCAATTTCGACTAGACCAGTTTTTAGGGTGTTACATTGAACATGTATGCATGTAACCTGACTAATTGAGGATTGGTAACCCCAAAAGTAAGTAAGTCCTCATAGTTTTCCAAATTGTAAATTTGGTCCCTAAATTGCAAATTCGCACAATTGAATGTCAATTCGAAGCCCGATTAGAATGAGATTTTAACCGTTGTCCTTATGTACACCCTAGGTAATAATGATCATCTAGATAAGATAAAAAGAAAAAATAAACCTAATTTAAGGTATTCTATTCAGGTTTACTACGACAAACCTAATGTAGCTCGCTTGGTTCAGCCTAGCGCCTAGGACTGGTCGAGGGGGTTGCACTACTATCTAAAGTTTAGCAGCATCTTTGCGAAGCTTAAAGGTCCAGCTAGGAAAAATTGCAAAAGCACTCAGTAACAAACCTCAAGGAACTTTGCCAAGTGATACAGAGTATGCCCGACAAAAAGATAATAAACAATGCAAAGTAGTTACCCTCCAGAGTGGCAAACAATTCGAGAATGAAACACCTATCAAATAGTAGATATTTGCCAGAACGAGAAGTTGGAGCCAGCAGATGAACCCAAGAAGGCAAAGAAAAAAGAGGCGAGCATTAATAATGCCAGACCTCAATCTGATGCCAACACCACTTTGGCAAAACCAGCTGAGCCAGCATTTGCCTACCCACCACCACCTTTTCCACAAAGGCTCAAAAAAATAAGCAAGATCAGTAGTTTAAGCGCTTTTTAGAAGTCCTCAAACAACTGCAGATCAACATACCATTAGTAGAAGCTCTCAAAAAAATGCCCAACTATGTTAAATTCATAAAGGACATCTTGTCCAAAAAGAGGAAGCTGAGTGATTTAAAGATTGTCACACTTACGGAAGGATGCAGTGCAATGATGACCAACAGATTTCCACCAAAGCTGAAAGAGACTAGAATTTTCACTATTCCCGCACAATTGGCAATAAATTTATAGGCAAAGCACTATGTGATCTGGGCGTTAGCATCAATTTGATGCCACTCTTAGTTTTCAGAAAACTTGGTATTAAAGCAAGGCCTACCACAGTAACACTTCTGCTGGCAGATTGATCTTATGCATATCCCAAGGGTAAGATTGATTATGTGTTGGTCAAGGTAGATAAATTTATATTCCTAACTACTTTCAATATTTTAGAGTATGAGGCAGATGTTGTTGTCCCAATAATATTGTGAAGACCATTTCTTGCCACGGGTAGAACCTTAATTGATGTTCAGAAAGGTGAGCTTACCATGCGTATGAATGACCAACAAGTTACATTTAATATATTTCAAGCTCTTATGTGTGCAGATGAACCAGAGGAATGCCAAGCTATTGAGCTGATGGAGTCTAATCTTAATGTGGACATAGCACAGTTTTGTTATGGCACAGATGATGATGCCATAGAGCAGGATGATGGAGATACGACGAGTGAAGAATCTGAAGATCCAACCATACTAAATGAAGTCATGAGTTATTATGGGAGACCTGAGCCACTTGAGTTGGCTGGCAGAGAAATCAAGGCACCCAAACCATCTATTGAGGAGCCATCGGAACTGGAACTGAAACCTTTGCCAAGCTACCTCAAGTATGCTTACCTGGGATAAAACTCTACTTTGCCAGTGATCATTGTTGCTAATTTGACTGAAGACCATGAGGAAAGATTGTTGGAGACATTGGGAAATTACAAGCAAACCCTAGGATAGAATATAGCTAATATCTGAGGAATAATCCCAACAATCTGCATGCACAAAATTATTTTGGAAGACTACTATGGCAAAACAATCGAGGCCCAAATGAGACTAAATCCCAGCATAAAAGAGATAGTAAAGAAAGAATGATAAAATGGCTGGAAGTCGAGATAATTTATCTTATTTCTAATAGCTCGTGGGTCAGCCTAGTATAGTGTGTGCCAAAAAAAAGATGGAATGACTGTGGTGCAGAACAACAAGAATAAACTAATCCCCTCGAGAACTGTGACGGACTGGAGGGTATGCATGGACTACAGGAAGCTAAATAATGCCACCCTAAAGGATCACTTTCTGTTGCCCTTAATCGATCAGATGTTGGATAGGCTGACAAGGAAGGTATTTTATTACTTTTTAGATGGTTACTCAGGATATAATCAATTAGCCATTACTCCAGAAAATTAGGAGAAAACTATGTTCACTTGTCCTTATGGGACATTCGGCTTCAAAATGATGCCCTTTGGACTGTGTAATGCTCTAGCAATGTTTCAATGTTACATGATGTCAATCTTCTCATATATGATCGAGAATAACTTAGAAGTTTTCATGGATGACTTTTCGTCTTTGGCAAAAGTTTCGAGGAATACCTTCAAAGTTTGGAACTTGTTCTACAGAAATGCATTAAAACCAACCTGGTCTTGAATTGGAAAAAATGCCACTTCATGGTGAAGGAGGGCATAGTTCTCGGGCACAAAGTGACCAAGAAGGGACTGAAAGTAAACAAAGCAGAGGGAGAGGTAATTAAACAATTTCCACCACCCACAAGTGTCAAAGGTGTTAAAAGTTTCTTGGGACATGCAGGTTTTCATCGTCGCTTTATTAAAGACTTCTCAAAAATTTCTAAACACTTGTGATTACTTTTGGAACATAATACCACTTTTTTGTTTGATAATTTTTATTTGAAAGCTTTTCAGGAATTTAAAGATAGGTCAATTAATGCCCCCATAGTCGTGGCACTAGATTGGAATGAGCCATTCGAGCTTATGTGCGATGCCAGTGACTATGTCGTTGGAGTTGTGTTAGGACAAAGGTGTGACAAAATTTTCCATACTATCTATTATGCCAGCCACACATTGAATGAAGCCCAGCTTAACTACACAACAATTGAGAAGGAGTTCCTTCCAGATATCTTTGCACTCAACAAATTTAGATCTTACCTTGTAGGTAGTAAAGTTGTGGTGTACACAGACCACTCAGCAATCAAATACCTCATAGCCAAGGAGGATGTCAAGCCCAGACTGATCCGATGGACACTCTTGTTACAAGAATTTGATCTCAAAATTTGAGAAAAGAAGGAGAATGGGAACCTGGTGGCTGATCACTTGTCTCTTTTAGGATACCACCATAAGAATGACAACACCGCGCCGATTAGAGATAACTTCCCTGATGAGCAGTTATTTATGACCACTACCATTCTATGGTATGCTGACATAGTCAAATACCTAGTCAATATTATGCCACCAAACTTATCAAGTAATGCCGAAAGTAATTTCTGAGAGATATTTGGCAATACTATTGGGATGTATCGTTCTTGTTCAAATAATGTACCGACCAAATTATTCGTTGTTGTATGACAGACGATGAACAACAAAACACTCTTCAGCTTTGCCATGCATCACCATATGGAGGACACTTTGCTAGGATAAAGACAACAACCAAAGTGCAAGGACGCCTATTATTTTGCCAAAGCATATGACAGATGCCAGAGAACTGGTAACATTTCCAACAGGCATCAATTGCCACTTCAAAATATCATGCATGTGGAGCTATTTAATGTGTGGGGGATAGACTTTATGGGTCATTTTCCCTATCGTTTGGAAATTTATACATATTTGTGGTAGTAGATTATGTCTCAAAGTGGGTTGAAGTTGTTGCCCTCTCAACTAATAATGTCAAGGCCATTGCCAAGTTCTTGCACAAGCACATCTTTACCAGATTCGGTGCCCCCAGAGCCATCATATGAAGGTACCCATTTTAAATGCCATTTAATCACTAAGGCTCTACGTATGTACAAAATCCAGCAAAGAATTGCCAATGCCTTTCACCCTCAAACAAATGGCCAGGCAAGAATTTCAAATAAGGAAATCAAGAACATCTTAGAGAAAATCGTAAACCCAACTCAGAAGGACTAGTCTTTGAGGCTAGATGATTTCTTGTGGGCATACAGAACAGCTTTCAAAACACCATTAGGGACTTCACCGTACAAGCTTGTGGTTGGAAAGTCATGCCTTCTTTCAGTGGAATTAGAGCATTGAGCTTATTGGGAAACCAAGCAATTGAATATAGAATGGAAAGCCACGAGTGAGAAGCATCTGCTAGATTTGAATGAGTTGGAGGATTTTAGAGCATAAACCTATGAAAATGCCAAGCTTTATAAAGAAAAAATGAAGATGTGCCATGACATGAGAATATTGTCAAGATAGTTTAAATTTGGGCAAAAAGTGTTATTGTTCAATTCAAGGCTTAAGTTGTTTCCAGGGAAACTCAAATCCACCCTTTAAAGTAGTCAAACCTTATGCTCATGGAGCAATATACATCAAGGACTTAAAAATGGGGACAACGTTTAAAGTGAATGGCCAGAGGTTGAAGCATTATTGGGAAGGAAGTCAGAGTAATGCCAAGGAGATTATCTTCCTAGCAGAGATTCAGTAAAATTTGCAATCATAGGGTGATCGTTGTAAATAGTTAGGTTAGTTATTTTCTTTTTAGTATTTGTAATATCCCAAATTTTTGGCTAGTGACCAAAATATAAATTTTGAAACTTTTGGGGTTAAAGCATAAACTTTGGAAAAGTTTAGGGACTAAAGTGTAAATTTCCCCAATAAGTAATTTTATTCAGTATAAGAGTGGATCGGATCAAAATAGTTACCTTGATATCGATTTTAAGAATTAAGATGCAGTAAAAGGTACGAATTTGGATTGAATAAAATTGTTAAGTGCCCTCAAGCTAGGGAAATATTAGGATGGGTGACCTCCGGGAAGCTCCCATAAAAGTATTTCTGATCGATATTTTGTACTCACTAAGAGTAGAGAATATTCCTATGGATTATCCATAAAGGAATTCTAAGAGAAATTTTATTCTATGAAGATTTTCGATAAGTATCGTGAAAATAGAATGAGTTAAGAAAAATCAGTCTAAGATCTTAGGAAAGGAAAATTTTATGAGATGATATTGTGGATTTCCCGAATATGGAAATATAGAATTATTGGAATAAATCCGTCAGCTCGATAAAGGTAAAATCGCAGTAGAAGTATTTTATGAATATCAGGAAATCGGATCGAACTGAAATTTCAGAGGCTGATCCAAAAGCCATGGAAAAGCCATAAAATACTATTTTATGAATATTTTATTACAGTTGGTTGGATTCCAACTAGACTTAGTTGAATTTTTACAAGAATGGCAAACTAGTAAATAAAAACTAGTTGGGGGCAAATTGGTCATTTGGCCCCAATAACAATTTTGAAATATTTAAAAAGTTATAAGGGCAATTTCATAAAGAGGACATGGAAGATTAAATCTTGGCCCTTGATTGATGATAAAATCAATCTTAACCACTGGATAAAAAGGGTAAAATTGTAATTTTACTATTAAATGAATTTAATATTCATTTAATAGTTATATGTGTAAAATAATGGTGAAAAAATGTTCATCTTTTCCAGCCAAAAACATGAGAGCTAAGGAAAGAAAGAGAAAATTTTTCCAAGCTCAATTCAAGCCCCGAAACTCGGTTTTTAGGTAATCTCTTCAATTGCAAAGTTGTTCTACTCTTCAAGCTCTATCTTTTGATATCAATAATTCATGGATTCATGCTTGATTGGTGAGAATTTACATGATAAAGAAATTAGGGTTTATGGATCAATTGGGGCTTTTGAGATTTTATGATTCCATGATTGAATTCAAGTTGAAATCAAGTTAGTATGACTTAAAATCATGATATTGAGTTGGGATTTAAGTTCTACATGTTTTGATTTTTATGAAGATGATTAGGGTTTATGGATTCAAGTTTAATTTAGGGTTTGTAATGTTGAATTAATGATCTAGTAAGCTTGAATTGTTATTTGGAAGCAAAACCCTAAGTTAAAGGTATAGGGACCATTTTGGCAAGTTTAAAAGTTAGAGGACCATATCTGATTTTTATGATTCTGGTGTGTATTTATGTTATTAATGATGTTAGAGACATGAAATTGAAGTTAGAATGTTAAATTGATGTTGAATCGAATTAGTGACCATTTTGACAAATTGTCAAACTTAAGTTACCAAATCGAAAATGAAGTTTTGTATGGGGGCTAAATCTTATTTTTAGTTGTAATGATGGTTTAAGGTATTAATGTTGAATTGAGGACTAATTTGTAAAGTTAAGAAGCTTGAATCCTTATCTTTGCATTTTAGTGACTATTTTGTCAAAGAATGAAAAATAAGGGAAATTATTTTGAATAATTATTTGGTGAAGAAGGTGCTGAGTTGTTGGTTTAAAGCAAGAAATTGCACTAAATTGAAAAGTAGAGAATTAAGGAGAAGTTAGTATAAAAATTTGAAGTTTATTTATGGAAGTTGTGTAGAAAACTGGATTATGGCAGTATGTTTGAAAATTCACCATAAATTCAACAAAAATGGCTAGATGGTGAATATTATACTGATGTAAAGATTTGTTCGTCTAGTTTCATTTCCAACAAATGGAAACTGATTTCGAGTTCCGAGTCAAAAGATATGAATTTTTAAGTGACGAAATGTCAGAATATAGAGCACCAGTCTGTTCCGAATTCCAGCTCTGTAATTGACTTTGAAAATTCTCCATAAATCGTACAAGTTGAATTCGGACTATTAATTTATATGGGTGAAAAGCTTATTGAATCTATTTTCTTTCAGAACAAACGGAGTCGAATTCCGAGTTGCAATTATTTTATAGAAATATTTCTTTGAAGGAAGTGCAATATGCCAGAAAATGAGAATTGATATATTTTGTATCTAAGGTTAATTAGTAAGCTTGGAAGTGGTTAATGGAAGTTCAAATGGGTCACTAAGGACCATAATGAGTTTTCGAACAATTCAAGGAAAGAAGGAAATTTTTGGAAATTCTATATATTCGAATGATTAGATTTGATACAATGTTTGAGAAATTGTTAGATTTGAATCTAACAATTTGTTGTTTACATTCATGTGATTAATGAAGTTTGATCCGAATCAAAAGAGGGTTCGAGGTACTATGAAACAAAGGATCGGATAGAGCTTAGTGAGGCAAGCTAATAAATGGCCCAGCTGAGTGCATTTATATGTTTTGAAATGTATAATAGTAGACTTTTAAGAATTTTATTTACTTGATTTTATTGAAATGATAACATGGTTTTTGTTTAAGTTATATGATGTTTTACAAGCAAAGGAAAAAAAGGTTAGAATATGATAGAGTATGAACTGTCCTATTATGTTCTATTATGGCAAGTTATTATTGAATAATGGTGATATATGAATCATTTACAAAATGATAATTTACAAGTTATTGATATGGATTTATTGCCCAAGTTTATGATAGAGAGTTACAGTATAGTGGCATACCATTAGAGGTCTAGCAGTCTGGGACTGTGTGTAGCTACACACCAATCTTCGGGATCTATATGTTTATCGGCACTTTATGTGTATATGTTTTCGGCACTTTACGTGTCTACAAGTTATTGTCACTTCGGTGACTAGTACTCAAGGAGTACCGACCTTGCATACTTAAGCTTCTCTCTATACATAAAATTATATTATAGAGAGTTACAGTATAGTGGCATGCCATTAGAGGTCTAGAAGTCTGGGACTGCGTGTAGCTACACACCAATCTTCGGATCTATATGTTTTCCGACACTTATTTGTCTATATGATATCGACACTTATGTGTCTATATGTTACCAGCACTTTATGTGTCTATATGTTTATCGTCACTTCGGTGACTAATATTCTTGGAGTACCGATCTCGCATACTTAAGTTTCTCTCTATATAAAATTCTTGGGCTAAAGGTATAAAGAATTGGTATAAGTAATCTTAATATGATTCAAAAGAGAAACAAAAGATTTTTTGAGAATATTGAATTGACTTACCATGCCTAACATATGTATATGAGATGCTGATTTTTATAGGTTACATGACAAAGGAAAAATTTTGATATATGTTAGTACATGTGAGGTAACGTATGTTATTAACCATGAAAATGGTAAGTACGTTAAACTTAAAAGTTTAACATTAATGGTAAGTAGTGATATGATGTTAAAGGAATAGAACAAGCACATTCATTAGCTTGTAACATGATATATATGTTCATGCATTGAGGTATAAATGACATATTATGATAAATGAACAAACAATAAAATATTATGATATTAGCATATAGTAAGTTATCACTAATGCAACATAAAAGTTAATGCATTGGCATATATCATGCTATATAAATGTAGCCATAAAGTTTAATAAGTTTAAATTATTATTAATTTTGTTTACCGCCTCACTAAGTGAAAACTTAGCGTGTGTTTGATTCACACGTAGGTTAAGATGGAGCACTTGAAGAAGAGTTGAGCATATTGATCAAGCTTCAATCTGCAAAACATCAGTAAGATATTCCAGCTTATGATAATCTCTAGTAGGCATGTAATTATTTATCCGCTGGTAGTATATGATGCATTAAATTAAATTAAACAATAGATAATTGATCAGTTTTAATGATGAATCATATATGGATAAAGCAAGATAAGATATTAGTAATATGAAAGAATAAACTAAAGTAGAAAGGAAGCTTACTTTGTTAATATGAATAATCGGAAAGCTTAAAAAGGTAGTATATCGTGTTTAATCAGTTTAAATTTTTATTTATCGGTAATCGCATAAGGATTTTAAAATCATGAAAAGGCCTAGGCCGTGAACCTATTTTTTACCCCGAATTGCATTATCATTTTAATAACTGGCTATTATGATTTACAAACTAATTCATGGTCGAAATTAGCCAACTACACATAAGTTATGATTCAAGAAAATCGAGAAAAGGGTTAGATTAATAAAGACAAGATTTATATGTATAAAAAAATTATTATAAGTCAGGATTTCTTTAAATGACTCCGTAACATCTTTAATGTATATTCAGTCTACGAATATATGTTAAGGGTGTTACATTTAATGGTATAGAGCAAAAGTTTAGCCGGTTCTGATGCTAAACCAAGATTGATATGAATTTATCAGTAAGTACATGCCCCTAGGATATCATATTACTGATGTGCTGGTTGTATGACTTGATGCTGCTCCTCATTAGTATAAGATGGAATGAGACTAGAATAAGGAAAGTAAAACGATGATGGATTTCGTCAATTAACGAATCTTGGAGGTCAAGAAATGAATCATAGCGTATATGATACAGTGAAATAAGTATGGAAGTTAGCTATTGCTAAGGATTGAAGTTATGATGAAAATAACTCAGTAGTATCTCATTAGAAGATGTATGTACTATCAGTACATATAAGGGGAGAATTGAAAAGTTAAGTGGTGATACTACTGAGATGGTTAGAAAAGAAGCTAAGAAAGAATTGATCTATTAAGAGATTATATTTGAAGCTCTGGGGAGGAATCACAAGATTAAAAAAGTAACTTGGGAAATTGAAAGAAATTGAGGGAGCAATATCTGCAAATGTTTGAAACTGGTACGTGTTGAAAATTCCAGGATGAATTTTCTTAAATGGGGGAAGAATTGTAATATCCCAAATTTTTGGCTAGTGACCAAAATATAAAATTTGAAAGTTTGGGGTTAAAGTATAAACTTTGGAAAAGTTTAGGGACTAAAGTGTAAATTTCCTCAATAAGTAATTTTATTCAGTATACGAGTGAATCGGATCGAAATAAGTACTTTGATATCGGTTTTAAGAAATAAGATGCAATAAAAGGTGCCGAATTTGGATCGAATAAAATTGTTAAGCGTGCTCAGGCCAGGGAAATATTAGGATGGGTAACCTCCGGGAAGGTCCCATAAAAGTGTTTCTGATCGATATTTTGGACTCAGTAAGAGTAGAGAATATTCGTATGGATTATCGATAAAGGAATTCTAAGAGAAATTTTATTCTATGAAGATTTTCGATAAGTATCGGGAAAATAGAACGAGTTAAGAAAATTCAGTCTAAGATCTTATGAAAGGAAAATTTTATGAGATGATATTGTGGATTTCCCAAATATGGAAATATAGAATTATTGGAATAAATCCGACAGCTCGATAAGGTAAAATCGCAGTAGAATTATTTTATGAATATCGAGAAATCGGATCGAACTGAAATTTTAGAGGCTGATCCAAAAGCCATGAAAAATCTATAAAATACTATTTTATGAATATTTTATTACAGTTGGTTGGATTCCAGCTAGACTTAGTTGAATTTTTACAAGAATGGCAAACTAGTAAATAAAAACTAGTTGGAGGGCAAATTGGTCATTTGGCCCCAATGGCAATTTTGAAATATTTAAAAAGTTATAAGGGAAATTTTGGAAAGAGGAAACGGAAGATTAAATATTGGCCCTTGATTGATGATAAAATCAATCTCAACCATTGAATAAAAAGGGTAAAATTGTAATTTCACTATTAAATGAATTTAATATTCATTTAATAGATATATGTGTAAAATAATGGTGAAAAGATGAACAAAATTCATATTTTCCAGCCAAAAAAATGAGAGCTGGGGAAAGAAAGAGAAAAATTTTCCAAGCTCGATTCAAGCCCCGAAACTCGGTTTTCAGGTAATCTCTTCAACTGCAAAGTTGTTATACTCTTCAAGCTCTATCTTTTGATATCAATAATTCACAGAATTCATGTTTGATTGATGAGAATTTACATGAGAAAGAAATTAGGGTTTATGGATCAATTGGGGCTTTTGAGATTTTATGATTCTATGATTGAATTCAAGTTAAAATCAAGTTAGTATGATGTTAAAATCATGATATTGAGTTGGGATTTAAGTTCTACATGTTTTGATTTTTATGAAGATGATTATGGTTTATGGATTCAAGTTTAATTTAGGGTTTGTAATGTTGAATTAATAATCTAGTAAGCTTGAATTGTTATTTGGAAGCAAAACCCTAAGTTAAAGGTATATGGACCATTTTTGCAAGTTTAAAAGTTAGAGGACCAAATCTGATTTTTATGATTCTGGTGTGTATTTATGTTATTAATGATGTTAGAGACATGAAATTGAAGTTAGAATGTTAAATTGATGTTGAATCAAATTAGTGATCATTTTGACAAATTGTCAAAGTTAAGTGACCAAATCAAAAATGAAGTTTTGTATGGGGGCTAAATCTGATTTTTAGTTGTAATGATGGAGTTAAGGTAGTAATGTTGAATTGAGGACTAATTTGCTAAGTTAAGAAGCTTGAATCCTTATCTTTGCATTTTAGTGACTATTTTGTCAAATAATGAAAAATAAGGGAGAATTATTTTGAATAATTATTTGGTGAAGAAGGTGGTGAGTTGGTGGTTTAAAGCAAGCAATTGGACTAAAATGAAAACTAGAGAAGTAAGGAAAATTTAGTATAAAAATTTAAAGTTTATTTATTGAAGCTGTGTAGAAAACTAGATTATGACAGTAAGTTTGAAAATTCACCATAAATTCTACAAAAATGGCTAGATGGTGAATTTTATACCAGTGTAAAAATTTGTTCGTCTAGTTTCATATACAGCAAGCAGAAACTGATTTCAAGTTCCGAGTCAAAAGATGTGAATTTTTAAGTGACGTAAGGTTAGAAAACAGAGCACCAGTCTGTTCTGAATTCCAGCTCTGCAATTGACTTTGAAAATCTGCCATAAATCGTACAAGTTGAATTCGGACTATTAATTTATATGGGTGAAAAGCTTATTGAATCTAGTTTCTTTCAGAACAAACGGAGTCGAATTCCGAGTTGTAAATTATTTTATAGAAATATTTCTTTGAAGGTAGTGCAATCTGCGAGAAAATGAGAATTGATATATTTTGTATCTAAGGTTAATTAGTAAGCTTGAAAGGGGTTATTGGAAGTTCAAATTGGTCACTAAGGACCATAATGAGTTTTCGAACAATTCAAGGAAGGAAGGAAATTTTGGAAATTCTGTATATTCGAATGATTAGATTTGATAGCATGTTTGAGAAATTGTTAGATTTGAATATAACAATTTGTTGTTTGCATTCATGTGATTAATGAAGTTTGATCCAAATCAAAAGACGGTTCAAGGTACGATGAAAGAAATGATCGAATAGAGCTTAGTGAGGCAAGCTAATAAATGGCCCAGGTGAGTGCATTTATAAGTTTTGAAATGTATTTTAGTACACTTTTAAAATTTTATTTACTTGATTTTATTGAAATGATAACATGATTTTTGTATAAGTTATATGACGTTTTACAAGCAAAGGAAAAATGTTAGTATATGATAGAGTATGAACTGCCTTATTATGTTCTATTATGGCAAGTTATTATTGAATAATGGTGATATATGAATCATTTACAAAATGATAATTTACAAGTTATTGATATGGATTTATTGCCCACGTTTATGATAGAGAGTTACAGTATAGTGGCACGCCATTAGAGGTCTAGCAATCAGGGACTGCATGTAGCTACACACCGATCTTCGGATCTATATGTTTACCGGCACTTTATGTGTCTATATGTTTTCGACACTTTACCTGTCTACAAGTTATTGTCATTTCGGTGTCTAGTACTCAAGGAGTACCGACCTTGCATACTTAAGTTTCTCTCTATATATAAAATTATATTATAGAGAGTTACAGTATAGTGGCATGCCATTAGAGGTCTAGCAGTCTGGGATTGTGTGTAGCTACACACCGATCTTCGGATCTATATGTTTACTGGCACTTATGTGTCTATATGATACCGACACTTATCTGTCTATATGTTACTGGCACTTTATGTGTCTATATGTTTATCGTCACTTCGGTGACTAGTACTCTGGGAGTACCGATCTTGCATACTTAAGTTTCTCTCTATATAAAATTTTTGGGCTAAAGGTATAAAGAATTGGTATAAGTAATCTTAATATGATTCAAAAGGGAAACAAGAGATTTTTTGAGAATATTGAATTGACTTACCATGCCTAAAATATGTATATGAGATGTTGATTTTTACAGGTTACATGACAAAGGAAAATTTTTTATATATGTTAGTACATGTGAGGTAACGTATGTTATTAGGCATGAAAATGGTAAGTAAGTTAACCTTAAAAGTTTAACATTAATGGTAAGTAGTGATATGATGTTAAAGGAATAGAACGAGCACATTCATTAGCTTGTAACATGATATATATGTTCATGCATTGAGGTATAAATGACATATTATGATAAATGAACAAACAAGAAAATATTATGATATTAGCATATAGTAAGTTATCACTAATGCAACATAAAAGTTAATGCATTGGCATATATCATGCTATATAAATGTAGTCATAAAGTTTAATAAGTTTAAATTATTATTAATTTTGTTTATTGTCTCACTAAGTGAAAACTTAGCGTGTGTTTGATTCACACGTAGGTTAAGATGGAGTACTTGAAGAGGAGTTGAACATATTGATCAAGCTTCAATATGCAAAACATCAGTAAGATATTTCAGCTTATGATAATCTCTAGTGGACATGTAATTATTTATCCGCTAGTAGTATATGATGCATTAAATTAAATTAAACGATAGATAATTGATCAGTTTTAATGATGAATCATACATGAATAAAGCAAGATAAGGTATTAGTAATATGAAAGAATAAACTAAAGTAGAAAGGAAGCTTACTTTGTTAATATGAATAATCGGAAAGCTTAAAAAGGTAGTAAATCGTGTTTAATCAGTTTAAATTTTTTTATTTATTGGTAATCGTATAAGGATTTTAAAATCAAGAAAGAGCCTAGGTCGTGAACCTATTTTTCACCCGAATTGCATTATAATTCAGGATCAAATTAGCCAACTAACATTAGTTATGATTTCAAAAATATTAGATTAATTAAGAAACTAAAAAAAATTATAAGGGATTTCTTTAAATTAGCATCTTTAATGTATATTCATTTAAGTTATGATTTACAAGAAAATTTTGTATGACTTGATGCTGCTCCTCATTAGTATAAAATGGAATGAGACTAGAATAAGGAAAGTAAAACGATGATGGATTTCGTTAATTAATGAATCTTGGAGGTCAAGAAATGAACCATAGCGAATATGATACAGTGAAATAAGCATGGACGTTAGCTTCTGCTAAAGATTGAAGTTATGATGAAAATAACTCAGTAGCATCTCATTATAAGATGTTTGTACTGTCAGTACATATAAGGGGAGAATTGGAAAGTTAAGTAATGATACTACTGAGATGGTTAGAAAAGAAGCTAAGAAAGAATTGATCTGTTAAGAGATTATATTTTAAGCTCTGGGAGGAATCACAAGATTGCAAAAGTCACTTGGAAAATTGAAAGAAATTGAGGGAGCAATATCTGCAAATGTTTGAAACTGGTACGTGTTGAAAATTCGAGGACGAATTTTCTTAAAAGGGGGAAGAATTGTAATATCCCACATTTTTTGCTAGTGACCAAAATGTAAATTTTTAAAGTTTTGGGGTTAAAGTATAAACTTTGAAAAAGTTTAGAGACTAAAGTGTAAATATCCCCAATAAGTAATTTTATTCAGTATAAGAGTGAATCGGATCGAAATAAGTACCTTGATATCGGTTTTAAGAATTAAGATGCAGTAAAAGGTACCGAATTTGGATCGAATAAAATTGTTAAGCATGCTCAGGTCAGGGAAATATTAGGATGGGTGACCTCCAGGAAGGTCCCATAAAAGTGTTTCTGATTGATATTTTGGACTCAGTAAGAGTAGAGAATATTCATATGGATTATCGATAAAGGAATTCTAAGAGATTTTATTATATGAAGATTTTCGATAAGTATCGGGAAAATATAATGAGTTAAGAAAATTTAGTCTAAGATCTTAGGAAAGGAAAATTTTATGAGATGATATTGTGGATTTACCGAATATGGAAATATAGAATTATTGGAATAAATCCGACAGCTCGATAAAGGTAAAATCGCAATAGAAGTATTTTATGAATATTAGGAAATCGGATCGAACTGAAATTTCTGAGGCTGATCTAAAAGCCATGAAAAATCCATAAAATACTATTTCATGAATATTTTATTATAGTTGGTTGGATTCCAACTAGACTTGGTTGAATTTTTACAAGAATGGCAAACTAGTAAATAAAAACTAGTTGGAGGACAAATTGGTCATTTGGCCCCAATGGAAATTTTGGAAAGAGGAAATGGAAGATTAAATCTTGGCTCTTGATTGATGATAAAATCAATCTCAACCATTGGATAAAAAGGGTAAAATTGTAATTTCACTATTAAATGAATTTAATATTCATTTAATAGTTATATGTGTAAAATAATGGTGAAAAGATGAACACAATGTTCATCTTTTCCAGCCAAAAACATGAGATCTAGGGAAAGAAAGAGAAAATTTTTCCAAGCTCGATTCAAGCCTCGAAACTCGGTTTTTAGGTAATCTCTTCAACTACAAAGTTGTTCTACTCTTCAAGCTCTATCTTTTGTTATCAATAATTCATGGAATTCATGCTTGATTGATGAGAATTTACATGAGAAAGAAATTAGGGTTTATGGATCAATTGGGGCTTTTGAGATTTTATGATTCCATGATTGAATTCAAGTTGAAATCAAGTTAGTATGATGTTAAAATCATGATATTGAGTTGGGATTTAAGTTCTACATGTTTTGATTTTTATGAAGATGATTAGGGTTTATGGATTCAAGTTTAATTTAGGGTTTGTAATGTTGAATTAATGATCTAGTAAGCTTGAATTGTTATTTGGAAGCAAAACCCTAAGTTAAAGGTATAGGGACCATTTAGGAAAGTTTAAAAGTTAGAGGACCAAATCTGATTTTTATGATTCTTGTGTGTATTTATGTTATTAATGATGTTAGAGACATGAAATTGAAGTTAGAATGTTAAATTGATGTTGAATCGAATTAGTGACCATTTTGACAAATTGTCAAAGTTAAGTGACCAAATCGAAAATGAAGTTCTGTATGGGGGCTAAATCTTATTTTTAGTTGTAATGATGGAGTTAAGGTAGTAATGTTGAATTGAGGACTAATTTGCAAAGTTAAGAAGCTTGAATCCTTATCTTTTCATTTTAGTGACTATTTTGTCAAAGAATGAAAAATAAGGGAGAATTATTTTGAATAATTATTTGGTGAAGAAGGTGTTGAGCTGTTGGTTTAAAGCAAGAAATTGGACTAAATTGAAAAGTAGAGAAGTAAGGAGAAGTTAGTATAAAAATTCAAAGTTTATTTATGGCAGTAAGTTTGAAAATTCACCATAAATTCTACAAAAAATGGATAGATGGTGAATTTTATACTAATGTAAAGATTTGTTCGTTTAGATTCATTTCCAACAAACAAAAACTGATTTCGAGTTCCGAGTCAAAATATATGAATTTTTAAGTGACGAAACGTCAGAAAACTGAGTACCAGTCTGTTCCGAATTCTAGCTCTGTAATTGACTTTGAAAATTCGCCATAAATTGTACAAGTGAATTTAGACTATTAATTTATATGGGTGAAAATCTTATTGAATCTAGTTTCTTTCAAAACAAATGGAGTCGAATTCCGAGTTGTAAATTATTTTATAGAAATATTTCTTTGAAGGTAGTGCAATCTGCCAGAAAATGAGAATTGATATATTTTGTATCTAAGGTTAATTAGTAAGCTTGAAAGGGGTTAATGGAAGTTCAAATGGGTCACTAAGGACCATAATGAGTTTTCGAACAATTCAAGGAAGGAATGAAATTTTGGAAATTCTGTATGTTCGAATGATTAGATTTGATAGCATGTTTGAGAAATTGTTAGATTTGAATCTAACAATTTGTTGTTTACATTCATGTGATTAATGAAGTTTGATCCGAATCAAAAGAGGGTTTGAGGTACTATGAAAGAAAGGATCGAATAGAGCCTAGTGAGGCAAGCTAATAAATAGCCTAGGTGAGTGCATTTATATGTTTTGAAATGTATTTTAGGAGACTTTTAAGAATTTTATTTACTTGATTTTATTGAAATGATAACATAGTTTTTGTATAAGTTATATGTTGTTTCACAAGCAAAGGAAAAAGGTTAGTATATGATCGAGTATGAACTGCCCTATTATGTTCTATTATGGCAAGTTATTATTGAATAATGGTGATATATGAATCATTTACAAAATGATAATTTATAAGTTGTTGATATGGATTTATTGCCCAAGTTTATGATAGAGAGTTACAGTATAGTGGCATGCCATTAGAGATCTAGCAGTCTAGGACTGCGTGTAGCTACACACCGATCTTCGGATCTATATGTTTACCGGCACTTTATGTGTCTATATGTTTTCGACATTTTATGTGTCTACAAGTTATTGTCACTTCGGTGACTAGTACTCAAGGAGTACCGACCTTGCATACTTAAGTTTCTCTCTATACATAAAATTATATTATAGAGAGTTACAGTATAGTGGCATGCCATTAGAGGTCTAGCAGTCTGGGACTGCGTGTATCTACACACCGATCTTCGGATCTATATGTTTACCGACACTTATGTGTCAATATGCTACCGGCACTTTATGTGCCTATATGTTTATCGTCACTTCAGTGACTAGTACTCTGGGAGTACCGATCTTGCATACTTAAGTTTCTCTCTATATAAAATTCTTGGGCTAAAGGTATAAAGAATTGGTATAAGTAATATTAATATGATTCAAAAGGGAAACAAGAGATTTTTTGAGAATATTGAATTGATTTACCATGCCTAACATATGTATATGAGATGTTGATTTTTACAAGTTACATGACAAACGAAAAATTTTGATATATGTTAATACATGTGAGGTAACGTATGTTATTAGGCATGAAAATGGTAAGTAAGTTAAACTTAAAAGTTTAACATTAATGGTAAGTAGTGATATGATGTTAAAGGAATAGAACAAGCACATTCATTAGCTTGTAACATGATATATATGTCCATGCATTGAGGTATAAAAGACATATTATGATAAATGAACAAACAAGAAAATATTATGATATTAGCATATAGTAAGTTATCACTAATGCAACATAAATGTTAATGCATTGGCATATATCATGCTATATAAATGTAGCCATAAAGTTTAATAAGTTTAAATTATTATTAATTTTGTTTAATGTCTCACTAAGTGAAAACTTAGCGTGTGTTTGATTCACGCGTAGGTTAAGATGGAGTACTTGAAGAGGAGTTGAGCATACTGATCAAGCTTCAATCTGCAAAACATCAGTAAGTTATTCTAGCTTATGATAATCTCTAGTGGGTATGTAATTATTTATCCGCTGGTAGTATATGATGCATTAAATTAAATTAAACGATAGATAATTGATCAGTTTTAATGATGAATCATATATGGATAAAGAAAGATAAGGTATTAGTAATATGAAAGAATAAACTAAAGTATAAAGGAAGCTTACTTTGTTAATATGAATAATCGGTAAGCTTAAAAAGGTATTAAATCGTGTTTAATCAATTTAAATTTTTATTTATCTGTAGTCGCATAAGAATTTTAAAATCAAGAAAGGGCCTAGGCCGTGAGCCTATTTTTCACCCCGAATTGCATTATCGTTTTAATATCTGACTAATATGTTTTACAAACTAATTCAGGTTCGAAATTAGTCAACTACACATAAGTTATGATTTCAATAAAATCGAGAAAAGTGTTAGATTAATAATGACAATATTTATATGTATAAAAAATTATTATAAGTTGTGATTTCTTTAAACGACTCTGTAACATCTTTAATGTATATTCGGTCTACGAGTATACGTTAAGGGTGTTACAGTATTTCAGTTTAATTATTTTAGTTTTTCTTTTTTTGTTTTGAAAGTTTTTTGTGAGTGCTAGTACAGGTAATTTTGCCAAGGCAATATGCTAGGACAGGCTAGCATTTGGACACCCATCATCACAAATCTGAATAACACGTGGACCATTTTCAAATTAGGCCCAAGGGAGATTCATTCTTTGCTAAGCGGGAAACCCTAGCGGCACATCTTCACATTTTAAACTTTGAAATTTTAACCTAATTTTAGCCATGCCTTATTTCTCGCGGCGTCACTCTCCCACTCACCCAAACTCATTATCATCCTACTCCTTCAAACACGCCATAACTTCCAAATCATTATTATCCCCACTACTTCACTTTAAGCCAACCCAACCGTCCTCACTTAACCCTTATTTAATATCTATTTACCCCTATTATCAAGAATCTTTCCACTTTTCTTTCAAGCCAGCAAGAGAAATCAAGAACCAAAAATTCCTTTTCATCTTCCAAATCGATTAACCCTTTTCCCAAGGTTTTTAGTGGCATCTTCATCAGCTTTTCCCCAACTCTTTTTCAACGATGAGATGAAGAAGAAGTATGAGGAGAACTACGCTACACGAACCTTTTGCTATGAAAAAGGGCTTGAATTCAAGAATGAGCCCAACCTGGGGTATTCACTGAAGGTGGTTGCCATCATTAAGAAACACAACTGGGAGTTCTTTTACCTTCAGTCGAGGAAGTCCACTCAACCATCGTCCGATAATTTTATGCCCACCTCACCACCAAGGCCTCGCCATTTGTATTCATACGGGGTCAGTGTGTTCAGTTTGATGAGGGCTATGTTAATCGCATGTTTATTTTGGATGGTGTAGGAGAGGAGCACATGGCATTCGCCGAATCCATAGATGATGCCAAGAGACAGCTGCTATTGAAAGATTTGTGTGAACCAGGCACAAAGTGGAACGTCTCCTCCAAGGGCAAGAGGACAATGAAAAGGTCGGCATTAAAACCACGGGCGAGAGGGTGGAACCACTTTTTGAAGGCCAATCTAATACCGACCATACACAATGACACAGTGACAGATGATAGGATGACATTACTACACTCGATCATGATAGGAAGAAAGATCAATATAGGTCATCTGATCATTAACGAGACCTACAAGTGTGCCGGTAAGAATTATGAAAGTTTGATTTTTCCTTCACTTATCTTCAAAATTTGCATGCAGCATAAGGTGCCAAAGCTCGACTCCAACAACGTCTAGAAATGCAAAGGAAGCATTACCCCTGCTCCTTGGGGGTAATTGATTTCTAGGGAAGCTAAAAAGAAGGCGAGGGAAAAGCTGCCCTGCTGACATCTACAGCCAAGACGCCCAAGGAAAAACCTTCCACACAAATGTCAGCTGATACAATGGCATTGCTTTCCCAGGTCTATCAACACCAGGAACTTATTCTGTAAAAGTTCGAGAAAGTTAAGGAACAAAACTTGGTGCTCTAGCAATATGTTAGAGCTAGAGATCGTGCTTTGAGAACAACTCTTGAGGGCATGTCCACCAATCCTTTGCCACCATATCCAGAGTTCCCAATTAAGCTTCATGCACTAAAAGGAATGCTATCCAGCCCCCACTCTGCCTATACTACAACCCATCAATTTGGTGCCACAATACCAGTATCACCCATCCACGTAGAATCTGCCAAGACTAATTTGCCCCCAGCGGCCACAGCCTCTTCAACTGCCCCTGTAGTTCCTACCGTATCTGAGCTGGCGAGAGTAATTGATGAGGTCATGCAAGATGTGAAGGCCTCTACTGCAGCCTTGAAACTACAACTAAAAAAGAAAGAAATTGGTGGCACCAAATCGAGGGTCCTACATCAAGAGAATGACCCGCGTCTCTCGCCCAGACCATTCTGAAGGGGAGTCATCTTCCCCTTAACTCCTTAGTTTCATATTTTTTTTATTTTTAGCATGCATTTCATTTGGATATTGCATTTTCATGCATTGAAAACAATGCATACCTTTGGTTTGGGGATGTGTGTTGCCTCACATTTATTGCCATGACATCCATTCATTGTTTATGTTTTTGTTTGCATTTTGTTAGTGACGTGTATATTAGGTAGAACCATGCATGCCAAACCATTAAAGTTTTTTGCCATGGATTGATTTTGAACTGATAATTTTGCCAACACATTGCGAGCATAGTTAGAATTTGCACTAATATGCCCTGTCCGATGATGAAATTAGAATCTCTTGTTTAGCATGAGCTGGTAGAGTTAGTAATTCCAAGTTTGGATATTAAAATTAGAATCCCTTGGTGAAAGGAAAAAATAGTTTATGAGTTTGGATATTAAAATTTTACTAAGGGAGTTAAATGATACTTGATGCAAACCAACCGCACTTTTTGCACACTTCATAACCTTAGGTTAGAGTTATATTGTTGCACTTGAATTTGTTGATCTATTGGCATAACTGCTCTAAGATATCTAGGGACAGAACTAGGGCCAGATTTTTCTAGCTAGCTTATGTTGCTAATTAGAAAATTTTGCTGAGGTACTTTACTTTACTTTTCTTGATGTTATAATTTTTAGTTGCATTACTTGAGGACAAGAAAATAGCTAGGTATGGGGGAGTGTAACTCCTCAAAAGTTTTACTTTTCTTGTATATATTTTCATGTTATTGCTTGACTTTGGGTACATATTTGTGCATTTTGCCAGTAGATTCATGCATTTGCATCTAGGAGTTAAGGAATGTACAATTTTTCACTGCTAGAGTGAATGGGTGTTTTCTTGCTGTGGTGGGTAGGTTTGGCATGTCAGGAGCAGTTGAAGCAGAATAGAAAATTCGAGCGTAGTTGGTAAAAGCAGTAAGGAAGAATGCTAAGCTCAATTGACAAAATAAGAAAGTTCGATGCCCAGTCAGTTAGCCATGAGTCAAAGCTAGGTCACCCTAATTCAAAAAGAAGATAACGTGCCTACAATAGTGCATAACAAACTTTCAAAAACCAAACCCTAATTAGGGTTTCCATAAGTGCCTATATAAAGAAGCTCATCGAATGAGCAAAAGAGGTTGTGCCGTGAGAAGAGAGATAGGATAGATGGCAAGCCGTGGTTTGAACCAGGCAGTGAACGAGAGCTCTAGATCCATTGAAGGGCTGCATCAATGGATCTCTTTCTTTAGTCCATTTCTCTTAGTTTTATTTTTTTGTTATGATGGTGATGTTTAAAATTGATATGGTTTTGTTGGTTTTCCCAGCAATGAACTAATCTTTTAAGTTGGTTTGGGGTGTTTGCGATGAATGTTTGGTTTTAGGTTTTTAATAATTGAATGCCTTGGCATTTTTTCTATTTTGCTTGCGCTTACTTTCTTCATATTTTATATCATACGATAGTTGGCATTGAATCTCATTATCACCTAATATTTTAACAGACTTAGGAGATAAGGATTAATTGCCAAATACTAATGAGAGAAGCTTTGATAGAAGATGTTCAAGTAGAAGAGCTTACTTCGGAAGTGAATCTACCCCTTAGGAGTAAAGATTAAAACTTTTCCAGCTTAATTATTTGAAAACATCACTATAGACATATAGGTGTTAAAAGTGATTAATTTAGAGTATTGCCATCGACGAAAGTAATGCTAACTTAAAATCTGCTCGGAAATAAAACCAAGGTTGAATGTTGTTAATTGATCTCATTTGCCAGTGTGAAGTCCAAACATCCCTTGCCAATGCCAATCAATCATCTTGACACATTTGTTGCCAATCTGTCTAAATTTCCTACTTTATTTTTCTTTTAATCATTTTCTTAATTTGAAATCCAAAATCAATTGCTATCTTATTTGTTCCATTTCACAAATAACTATCGCGACATTTAATTCATGGATAATCCATGTGGATACAATACTCAGCTTACTGTTGTATTAGTTGCTGACCGTGTATACTTGTACGCAAAAAGACTTATTCTTGGCATATTCACTTACATTATTACATTAAATCATCAATCATTTGCCAAGCATTAGTCAATCGACATGCGCGCTCATTTTGGTCACCGAACTTTTAAAATTTTCATTGGGGTCACCTAACTTTTAGTCTATTTTTATTTTGGTCCTTCCCGTTAACTTCCTTAAAAATGCTAACATGGCACTTAACTTTATTTCTTCCTCTATTTCTTTTTCTTTCATTTCTTTGTTTACCTTCCATAACTGGTTGAATGGATTAGAAACAAATCACACTATTTTTTTTCTTTAAAAATTCCATTAAAACCATCATCACCATTGTTACTCGTCTTGGGTCATGCGACTGCCACCCACTTCTTATTTCAGATGTGGAATTCAATGCCCTTTTAATGTTGCATTGAATTGAATTTATGGGTGATGTATCCTTTTGAACATGGTCCTTTTAGAGGTGTTTATTTACTGTTGGCTCGGCCATTGAATTGAAACACTAAAAAATTTGATATTTTCACATGTTCTTCATTGCATTCAAAGCTTTCTGTAGGTCAACTCGAGATGAATAAGGTACCTTATTACTTTCATGGCATGTTCTTAGATTAAGCAAAAAAACAAGCTGAACTTTAGCAAGAAGAAGATCAAGCTGGTCACCAAGGTAAGTTCTTTAATGGTTGCATAAGTTGTAATATTTGTTTTCTCATTGAACTTGGCCTGAAAAAGATAAAGTTTTGTGATGATTTCATTTAGACTAGCAAGCCAAAAAAACCAAATTATGTCAATGGGAAATGTGATCATGGAGGTGATAAAAGAGATTTAAAGGGTTGAGAGACAAGATTCAGACGAGATGAACAATGAGCAAGGGGAGTTGAAGAGAATTTCACCTTGGACGAAACAAAAAACAATTAGAGGGCTCATAGCTAGCATTCTTATTGGCATCATATAAAGTATGATAGTCATGAAGCTCAACGCCACAATCAGGCTAGTTTTGAACCTCAATGTATCGGCCGCTCTTCTTATCTTTGTATTTTTTAGGTCATGGACAAAGCTTCTGCAAAAGGTTAGATTTGCTTTAACTCCTTTCACTTGACAAGAGAATATTGTAATTTAGACTTGTGTTGTTGCTTGTTATAGCATTGTTGTTGGAGGTATTTGTTGTCTGCAATCAGTTTTTGGTTCCTTTTTGGATGATTTTTGTAACCCCTTAACTTGGCCTAGCCAAAAACTGAGCTAAAAAGACCACATTATGTTTGCCAAAGTAAACCCGAGGTAATAACCTAAACCGGTCTGAGTTTTTCTTTTATCTTGTCTAAATGCATCTTTATAATTCCTAAGGTGAACATGCTTCAGCGGAAATGTTTCATTAAAATCGGATTTCAAAACAGGATTCAATTGCTCAAACGCGCACATTGGGGACCAAAATGTAATTTCCACAAATTACATGGACTATTTTGAAATTAAAATTTCCAATCCTTCATTGGTCCAATTTCATACTCACGTGTTAAATTTCAGCTCAAAGCAACCATCTAAGCTCAAGTAATTGCATATATAACATTCAGGGATCAAATTGCACAATTTCCAAACATCAGTAGACTAACTTGCACAAAATCAACAGGGCGTACCGATACGGGCAAGCCCATACCGATACAGCCTAACGACCATAACGGCTACATGTACTGATACACAAACCAATGTATCGATACGGTTTGTTGACCCACCCATACCGATACAGTCTTGACGCCGTACAGATCCTTCTTATGGTTTCTCAAAATCCAGAATTTCAATGACCAATTCGCGTACTAATATGGTACTCCTCGTATCGGTACGACTCTTTAAAAATGAAGGGATCATATCGGTACTCAAACTCATGTACTGATTTCGATGCACAAAACTTAAAGGGTGTACCAATATGCGGCTAACCGTATTGGTACCCCTTTCCATTTCACACTTAAAACGGAGCCGTTTCAGACCCTGCGTACCGACCCCTAGGTACTCGTACCAGTACGTAAAGGCCTGTAATGACCTCTATGTCCAACATATGACTCTTTGGCTCACTTCAATCAACTTTAAACATCTCCTAAACATCATATAACATCATAAGCATGCTTGACATCAACATACCAACATTTTAAACACTTATAGCATACCTAACTCATTCATCCACAACATCTAGAGGCATGCTTCCTACTCAACATTCAAAACATAAATTCAAACACATCTCAACCACTTAAAACCTCTTACAAGTCCAAACCAACATATAAAACTTGCACAAACATGGAGTTTAGCAAACAACCCTCCCAAAACAACATTTGACACATTGCCCTTATTACTACTATGTATTGTTTTAAACCATACTTTACAACCAAGTCCTTAGATATCCTTTCTTGCTTGCTTGCTGCCCTTCAATTCGCTAATCTACATTGATAATAAAAGAGAGCATAAGCACATTATGCTTAGTGAGGAGTGCTCAAAACACATAACATCATCCAATGCATTTTAAAACTGGTTTAATCCAAAACCTTTCACATACATTTTATTACAAAAAACCATTATGCATTACTTTCAAAATTGTGCTTATTAAACCACATGCATCATGTATCATGGATTCAACAACATACTCCCATATGCAACCCTCAATATAAGTTTTCCCATGCATAGCAACCCATATGCAAAGCTTAAAGAGTATTCACATGTATAAATCATATTATACAAAACAATCCATCAACACGATACATCAATTATTTATATTGGCTTACAAGTGATTCTTTCGCAAATCTCATTACCTTCATCAAACCACATCGGATACACGGATTTCCCAAGTGATATCCTAATCACTTACAGCTCAATGGCATGGAGTAAATGCAACACATGCATTACCTCTACACTACCAAGGCTCATCCTCCAATTTGGAGTAAACACTTCCAATGCATCACCTCTAAGGTCACAGCCGGAGTAAAAGCCATTGAAGTATTACCTCAACAATAATGGGGTTCACATGGTCGGAGTAAATATATTCAATACATCACCTCTACGAACCATGAGCGACTTATTATAGTGCACTTCAAATCCTATGGTCGGCCAACTATATCCGATAACATTTTCATAACCTTTTCATACTATCATTTTCCAATATAATTCAATCCATTAGCATTAATTCACTGCTTTCATATGCATCAATTAAAACCATTTATCCAAAGCTTCCAACCAAGCATTACCAATGTTCAACAACATTAACAAAACATGCATTACCCCCAAATGCATCATCATGATTTATCAACATTTCCAACATTAAACCATGCTCAAATCATGCATATATAGTGAGTATCAAGTTATCTAAACAAGTACATTAAAACCAATTGTCAAACCGAGTTCGAGAGAGAATTCATCCTTTAGTTACTTCTGAGCTTAGACCAGCGTTTCAAGCTTGATCTAAACTCCCAAACATAACTTTCAAACCTTCGAAAAGCTGTAAAACACATTCTCACTCACTGACACGCAAAGCATCGCTTGCCGATACGGTAAACACGTCTCCAAAGGTTCCGAAACATTCATTCAAACTTGAGGATCAACTTCCCCAGTTTTATCCATACAAAAACAGAGGATTCAATGCATCAAAATGCATTCAACAACCCAACAACATCAATTCACATAAATCCTCAACAAACTCTACCCAATTTCACACCACAACAACTTAAATCAACATCAAACATCTTCCAAACCTAACCCAGCCAAAACCTAACTTTTTAATCCATCAATTAACATCAATCAACATCTAAAACACACTAACAACATCCTTATATCTCCAACATTCATTAAACCTCCACAACTCCTCAAAAACTCACAACTAACAACCTAGAAAGTAAGAGATTCACCTAGTTTTGGGATTCCATTGTTCAAATCAACTTATTAACATTATAATACATCAAAATCATGATTAGAATCAATCAAGAACTCATCAAAACAAAGCATATATGAAAATTCATCAATCGCATCAATTAAACCTCGATTTAACTAATTTTCCATAATTAAATCATCAAATCAAGTTAGAAAACATATGTAAAGGATCAATAACTTGGGAATTTCAGTAAAGAACCTTGTATTAGAGGATAAGAACGAAGCTCACCTCTAACCTTAGCTTTCCTCTTAATTGGATGGTTTTACATGAGAAAACAAGATTAAACCAAATAGGTTTTGTTAGGAAATCATTAAGAATCCATTTGGAAATAAATGATTACTGAAATCAAGTGATTACCTGAGAAAATTGAAGTAGCAAATAGTGTTTGGCTGGAGAGAATTTGAGAGAAAATATTTTGGTGAAAAGTTAGTTACGTAAAGTTTTCTTTAAATGCTATTTATGAAATTAATTTCCCCAAGCCTTTTTATATAATTTAAAACATTTTTAAAATATCTAATTAAAAGAGAAAAGTCTGATATTAGACTTTGGCCAAATAGCTCTTTAAAGATTCTAAGTTTTGACCCTTTTACAAAACAACCACTAAAAATAGTTTTAAAACTTTACATTCCCAAAATGTCACTTTTCGAAACTTCTTTTTATAAAATTGACTTTACCGAAATCATTCTCATATTAAATAATGATTTTAGGATATTTTCCATTTTTTTCTCACTCAAAAATATTTATTTTCATTTAATCCCAAAACTGACTCGAACCCCCTAATTCTATCCATCGAACCGTCTAATCAACCTAGAAAACTACTAGGCCCAAAATCGAGCGTTACAAGTTTTTATCATTGATTGGATACCAATTCACATGTCTTGTTGTTTTTGTTTTCCATCAATTGTTCAGGTGGTTTTGGATCTTATCTATTGGGTTTAAACAAGAAGACATATGAACAAGCAGATGTTGACATAGAAGGCAATAATCTTGGGAGCATTAAGGAAGCTAGGATTCATTGGATGACTGATTTTCTATTTGTGAGCTCCTTTGTTGGGTTTTAATGAAATTTTTAAAGGAGAAAGCACTGTGATTTGTTTCTAATCCACTCAACCAGTAATGGAGGAAAAACATAGCAAGAAAAAAAAAAGAAGAAAATGGAGGGAAAAGAATCATAACAAGGTAGTATTTGTTTATAGATATTATTAACCCTTTTAAAAATGCATGCACACCTTGCAGACAAAACGATTGAACTCGGGTCTTCTAGGATGAATATCATCAGCTTTTTTACTAGGACCACTTGTTAGGTTATCAATTAAATATTTATTTTCTTTAAATAATTGTAACTATACAAATAAAATAATATGTATTTCCATAGTTTAGCCAAACAATTTTTTATTATTAACTTCAACTATTCATATGAGCTAATACATAATCGTTTATGTTTCTTGACCTTCTTTTTTTCCTTCACTTTCTTATCCTTTCTTATCATTTATTATGGCTAATCCAAATATAGAGTAAACTTATGATATTAAAGTTTGGAGTTGAGACGCTCTACTTTGTATGGGTTCAAATCTCGGTATGAGAATGCAATACCTCACTATTTAATAAAAAAAAGTTTAGAGTTGAAATTTTAAGTTTACAGGTTACACTAAAAGGATAAGAATTAGAATTTTAAAATTTAAGGTTTAACATTTTAATTGAGGTTTGAGGTTGTATCGTGTTTCGAGGTTTAATAGCTATTTTTTCCAATACTACAGCTTAATTATCAATTTGGCTCATTTATTATTTTTCTCAACTTGTCCATGTATAATTATTATGTCTATAACTCTCTCTCATTGTCAATAACAGTAAAATAAAAAACCGTCGTAATTTAATCATAACATGTCACGTGTCACATGAAAATTAAAAAATAGATTTATTGATTCTTTTAATGTTATCACCCGAAAAACATAAGTATGAGCTAACTAAGCACTTCACCCTATTCTTGCCCCTTCAATGAATAATGATACCATTTCTTTTAGCCATGTTCTGTAAGCATGAAAGGCCATTCCCACATATCAAGAATAGATAGGACCATAATGGATCAATTCAGAATGAGATTTATAGTTTGGAGATAAAATTCGAATGTTTAAAAGTTTGAGAGTCTAATTAAAATGTAAGTTTGATGATAAAATTTGAATATTTATAAGTTTTAGGCCAATTTAAAATGAATATTGTAGTTTGAGGACATATAATACAATTAGCTTTTATTCCTTCAGTCCCATTAAATTCATCTTGTTTTAAAATTATTCTACTTAAATTATCCTTTAAAAAAAATCAAAACTAACAACACTGAAACTCGCACACTTCGACGCCGATAGAATCTTAACCCTGGAAATGCTCTCCATCTCCCAAACTACAAAACTCCTTTTTCCTTTTGCCCCTCAGCGGTCAGCTGCTATTCTTATGGCGGCTGGCCTCCGTCCTCTCGTCCCCCCCCCCCTTTTTCAAGTTCTCAGATAACCTTTGTGTCATGCTCTCATCTACGATGTTTCAAAATTTTGATTTCCCTTTACGTTTTCGATGGGAAATGGTTTTCCCAGCCACTTAGGTTCAAGTTCGGACCCCGTTTGGTTAGGAGGTTCTCTAGTCCCTCCGATTCGCTCGACATGAGGTAGATATGGTGGAGATGTTTGGATCTCGTGTTTTTCGTCTCCAATAAGTCTTCCCCGTTTTGGTTGATTTGTTCTCCATTTTTTCTTTTTGCAGGTACGATGGTCGTGTTATGATATGATGACTGTTCTAGTTTTCATCTCCGTCGACTATCTTGCAAGGAGTATATGGGTTCTGGTCCCTCCTCTTCTCCTTTTTTCTCAACAAGACTGTTCAACATCAGTGAAGTTTCTTAATCCTTGTTCAAAAATTGTTCATTTAAAAAATTTAACAATTTTTACTGGCCACATTTTTTTTATTTTTTTCTTAATTTTTCAATATAATAAAATTATTATTTTAATTATTTTATAACACATTTCTTATATAATTTTTTATTCTTAAAACTACGTCAAAAATTAACAAATCACGATTTAAGAGAGACCGAGAGAGTATTTTGTATGAAAAAATTCATTCATTGCCAATGATGCAATTGGTCAAACAGACAGTCCTATTTTTTAGAATGTTTTTTTATATCATAAATAACATTTTTTAACGCCGTCGGATTCCCCTACGTGGACATTCAACGGTGCAGATCAATCCATCCTTCATTTCCCGCACGTAAAGGACTGAAGAAAACGAGGGGGGGAGGACACCAAGGCAAAAGAGAAGCAATCGTAAAATTTCGGAGGGTGCAAGGATAAGCAAAACCAATACGATGTCGTTATGTTGCTCCTTCTCCACTGCAAAATCTGTGTCCCTCTTCTCCAAACAACCCAAAATTTCCAGCCATGGATTCGTCAAAGCTTCTTCTTCCTCCTCCTCCTCTTCTGCTGACGTCCCCGATTTCCTCTCCGCTGATTGGTACGTTTCTTCTATTTCTAAAAACTTTGATTTCTCTATAAATATATAAATAGATGACAATAATTCAGACCCCCCCCCTTTTGGTTCAATTTCCAGGCTTGAATCTAGAAGGAAAAAACCTTTTGGCCCAAGGTTAAATGTAAGTTTGTAGCTTTCTATTTGTTATTTATGTAAACAAAGGTTCCGTTGATTCATGCTTTTTACCCGTATCAAATTTGAAAGCATAATTGTTTGGTTTTTGCTTTTTTGCTATAAAATGTTTGGTTTTATTGATATTTCTTTTAAAAATTTTGTGTATTTTCACTAATCTGCTCAAAATTGTTCTTTTTCATTATTTGCAACAAAGAAGAAGATGAAAGATTAACAGCAAAAAGCGTCAATAAAATGGAGTCTAAATTTGAATTATTTTTAAAGAAATGTTAGTGTTTTCTTTTGTATTTGAAGCTGAAAGCAAATTAGTCAAACCTGTAGCTAAGTTAAAACTGTTGTTATAGTTTAGTGCGGAAGAAGCTGTTCTACACCAACTTGATGCATTGAAATACAATGACCAACCTCGACAGGATTACAGGATCGAAGTTATGTACAGGGTAATTCCTGATTCGATATAGTTTGTTCGTAATTTAGGGGATTGAAATTCGGTTTTTCAGTTTGTTCTTTTGACAGTTTGCAGGGTTTGATCCTTTTGAAAGGTCTACATATTTTGGTGGACCCTTCTTTGATCTAGGCCAGGTCACCGATTTTTTCAAGTTTTTGGATTCTTGGTTCGATAAATGCTGAGCCGGTGTTAATGCTTTTCTTTTCTGCTGCTTTAGTTTTCCTATAGTTCGAGCGGTTTAGGCGGATTTTTCACCATTCAGGTTATCGAGTATTGCTTGGTCACAAGGAGAGGAAGGTCTTGAGCAGTTTATTTGTCAAGGAGGTATTGGATTGATTCACATAGGTGACTTGTTAACGGACCTTTTCCATGTTTCAACTTTGTTTTCTTTCTAATCACCTGCCATTTTTTTCCTCATGGTGGAGCAGAACCGATTCAAACAACGGGTTTGGATACTTGGAAGCCCGTCCAAATGAGGAAGAAGTATTCGTGTTTACAATGGTGCAGGTTTGTTCAATGAACTTTTTTCTATGCAATTCTTCGTAGAAACTAATAATACCATTTGTGCTATACACCATGTTTCTGTTTTCGGTTTCTTAAGGACTTTAGCTAGTAAAAATGCTACGAACTTTCTGATTGAATGGCCAAAAGCCTTTTGCTTTTTTCTTTTCAGTAGTTTCAGAAGATTTTACTTCTAAAAGTTGGAATCATGAATCAACATAAAACTCGTATGTTTAAATACGTCATATATGGAAGCATGGGAAGTAGTTTACCTTCATATTAATGTTTCCGGTTATTTTGCTTGGACTTTTCATTTTTCTTGAAGTACATGTATCATAATTTATAAAACAAACTTGAAAAAATCTACATACTCATATACGACACATCCATATCCGGCTCGCATACTCAAGTTCATGTAACATAATTTTGTGGTGGTTCTATGCTTCATTGTCGAACATAGGGGAGGCCTCAAAATATGATTATAACTAGCTATTACTAATTTTCCTTTTTTATGTTGTCATATAAATTATAGGAGCTAGTAATAGTTTACATATAATATTGCTTTTTCATTAGAAAACCGGAAATAAAAACTTTGCTTTGTTCCTAATATCAGCTAGTAAATTGTTTTTGGCAGAGGATTGGTGGTTCATGGGATGGGTATTGGTTGAAAGAGAGTTTGCTTCACGACGGAGATGCATTTGCCGGTGGCTTGGCTTACTGACAACCGTAGTCGGTACAGGTTGTCTCTGAATTACTTGTGCCCAACTGTTTGTATTTCTCATTCATGTAGATATTGCAATAAGTCATTGCCACTTCGGACTTTGTAAATTGGAACCTGTATATATGTTATATAGTAGTTTTAGTGACGTGCTGCGCACGCGATATCATTAAATTATAATATTATAAACTATTTTATTGTTTTTATAAACATATGATTAAATAGTCTTTGAAATTGAGGAGTCCATTTTAATAAATTACTCATGATCTCTTAAATCATTGAATCGCTCCTGACAGATGAGTTCACAATCGAATTTGAACAGCCTACAAGCTTAAGCAGTTTCTTTGAAAAAGAGCATGAATTTCGTCTTCGGGTCCTCTGTTGCATCGGTCGCAGCCTGGATCAAGGTCTCGCGATCTCGCGACGAGGTTTCTTTTAACTAGAAGAACCCCTCGGTAGTATCTCCAAACAAAAATCTTAACTTTTGTTGGAGTGTTAAAGTCCAAATATATTTCCAAATAAGCCTTTGGGGTCCAAGCTGGAATTGAAATGCAAGTTGTTGATAACAGTCACTTTTAACACTATACTTCTCAGTTTTGTTAGTGTGCCACACTCGGGGTCGGAATTAGGGTTATTCCATGGAGCCAAATTGCTTAACACCGAAATTGACAGGGACTTAAAGAAGTATTATTTAAATGGTAATTAAGCGAGGAAAGTTGGGAGTCGATGCTTAATTTCAAAGATTTCAAAATTGAATTGGGCTCGAAAATTAAGTGAACCATGAGGGTTGGGAAAGAAATGACCTAATTTTAAAGGTTCAAAACAGATAGGGCTTGGAAATAATCAATCCAAGACTCCACTAAGGTAGTTCCATCCCTGGCCGCACTATAGTGTTGGATTGAAAACTTGTCTAATAATGCGGATTTTGCATAAGCCACCATCCCCGTTAAATAAGATGACGTGTCTTAAGCGAGCATGTTAAGGGAGTTCGATTTGGCTAAAACTTGATATGTTGTTTATACATATAAATAGAGATGCGATCCTCTTACATTATGTAAAATTTGAAAAATTTATAATTTTTTTGGACCGTTGAATTAAAGTAAATGGATGGATGAGATTAACAATAGAAAGTGTGAAGATTATCACTTAAAAAAATAAAGAAATAATCTTAGTTATTTATTACCATCATTCAATGGTTCAAAAAATGTATAAAAGTAATTGAGTTTTGCACCATTTAAGTAGATCCTAACCCATATATATAATCCAATTATGCATCTAATTTCGTGTTTTCTTATGATTGTTTTGAGATGTGTATTGAAATGACGATTTTACCCTTGCTCGCTTTCAATTGACTCGATCTTTGTAAAGCATGTTAGGACTCGGACCCATCTAGTTTGCGATGTTTTTAACCCGCTGTTTGTTCGTGCCCGAAAAGATTTAATTTATACGTGTTTTTAGTTCGTTAGAATCACAATCACTTCAGTGATCAATGTGACATTCGTTATTCGGGTCTATCTGTCTAGGCCGAATAACGGGTGTTACATTTGATGAATCGATTTAATCCAATAAAAAATTGAATTAATCGAGTTGACAAGTCATATTTATAACTCTAATTTTATTTGACCATTTAATCATGTTAACCGGTAATGGTACATATTTAAGCATCAAATGAATTCAAATAACTCGTAGCATTCATGCATCTTAGCATCCTTATTATCAAATTCAATACAACTTGAAATTGTTATTTCTTTGCCTGAGATGGAGCAATGAACTTGGTAAGAACAAAGATGTCAGAAGAGCCAAGGTTTGCGTAATTGTGCTTAAAAGTCTCCGTGATTTCGAATCCAAATTTCTTATACAACTTGATGGCACCCTCATTGTTGGTCTTCACATGCAAGAAGATATCGGGTACGTGTTGCTTCAAACACTGATCAACAACATGGTTCATTAGCTTTCCACCTGCATAAATTCAAGATTTAAGCACTACTTTCCGACGAGTGACGAAATCGACGATACCGGGTTTTAACAAACTGCGGCTTCCAGCAAACTAAAACGCGAATATGTATGATTGAGAAACTCACCAATTCCTAGCCCACGATATGGTGGTAAAACACCCACTGACATGATGTACACACGGTTGGCCCCATCTTCCTTCTTGTCCAACCGAGAAGCAATTGCTCCGACACAAATGCCACTGTAATATGCTGAGTTAGCAAGCAAAAGCATGATTGTTAGAGTAACATGCCAACTTTTCAATCATATGGGTCATTCTCCATCATAAGCTCTCATCAGGCCTCAACTCGTGTAATAGCATGTAGAACAATAACATCATATGATGTATGCATGTGTAATCATACAAAATTTGTTCCAAGCCATCAAATTGAAATTAAAAAAAATATTTCTAACCATATTTGATCATACAGAGATGAGTAAAGAACAACCAACAATTAGTTGGTCAAGTGGGATGAAGCACTAGGTCCCTTAAGTAAGATCAAAGGTTCGAGTCCTGATGTTGTGAATGAAACAAATTGGGTTGGGAGGGTATGAAGAAAGAAAGGGCAACAACAGAAGTGGAGAGTGTTTTTGAGGCATAATCTGATTTGTGCTATATTTGTGAGAGAAAAAATTAAGCGCAATATATGTATAATTTTCCCTAAAGGGGTTGAAATTAGCAGTCTTGAAACAACAGACTACACTGACTGACTGCTGCTCCTGATTTTTGAAGGGGAACTACGATTGGCCTTTGATACAAATAAGGTCTTTTCAGTTACCAGTTTAGTTTCCTCCCAATCCCATATGATCATTGGTAAAAGTACTTACATTAAATGGTTCCAATTTAGATAACCCTACTTAGACTGAATTGCTTGCTATATTTATTGTGTTCAGCAGCATCTAAGAACTAATACATTTAGTTTTATTTTTTCAGTTGTCAATATGTTGGGTATCACCATTCATCCTCTTCAAAACGTGGCTAGGTATTGTTCGGATTATGCCTCAAAAACACTCTCCACTTCTGTTGTTGCCCTTTCTTTCTTCATACCCTTCTAACTCAATTTGTTCCATTCACAACATCATAACTCGAACGATCTTACTTAAAGGACCTAGTGCTTCATCCCATGGCTGCCACGTGGACTATACTGTTCAAAGTCGGTGGGTATTCACATCATCTTCATTTTCACTGTAACAAATGCTATATTTCTAAAAATAATCTGAGCTGTATTATATTTGTGAGAAAAAAAAAAGTCAACAACCCTAAAAATGCAAAGCTTCCCCCTTCTGGTACCATGTATTTTAAAAGTAATTTTGGACTAAAAAACAATGTATAACAAGTAGTTTTCTCTACGTATTTTTGAGCAAAATTACTCATTTATTTTCGTTTAAATCATCAATTCTTTTATATACATATTTAATATAGCGTCTAAAATAAACATTTTCTTTACTTAAAAAAGTCTTTTAACAAAAATATCAAACACTCTCATTTTAAACTAAATAATCTTCATTCTTCATTGCTTTTTTAAAAGTGCTTTTATCGTTAAAAGTGCTTTTAGGTTAAAAGCAATGCGAAACATAATCTTTCATGGAGAGAGGAACGAATTCCAATGTATTTTTTATTTCTCTCGTTTTTCTCAAGCTTCTTTCTTTATTAGCTGTGACGTCGGCGCCTTTAGTTAGAATCTCGAGAACTGACGAAAAGCGACCCTCGACGAAAACTCATAGAGGAAGTACGAGAGGAAACCCCCTCCTCCCAAGCTAGAAACAACAAGCTAGCTAACATGCTAGAAATAGTGGAGGAATACACTTATACCGCATTAAAACAATTTCAGCAGCAGCAAGAGTGTATTAGAAGGCGGATGCAACGTTCAGTAGTGGAGCACAACGAAAAGATGGTAATGGAGTCGCGGGCAACTACAACTAAGACGACTGGAGGGGAATGCATGCATGCAACAAGAATCAACCATAACGCCCCAACGATAAGTCCCCTATGAATTTCGGTTGAAGACACGCAGAACTTAAAACCCCTAAACCCCGAAAGAAAGAAAAAGACATACTATCCTATAAGGATAAAGAAGAATCGCCAAAACAGGAGAGTAATTACAGTATTGGTCAGAAAGAGAAGGCGAAAAAGACAAACAGCGAAAAGGGCCCACGGGTATGTGAAAAGCCGGATCGGAAAGGGACCACCACTTAGTTTTTGAACTTACCACCCCATAACAAATCTGGCGTCACGTACTCTACATCAGCTAAAACACCTAAGAATACTAGAATGCCCACCGTAAACACCTAAGAATACTAGAATTCCCACTTTGTTATCGTCGGTAGATAAAATATATACCGATATTTGATTCTATATGTGATAAACTATATACCGACGGATATTTTCATCCGTCGGTATAGGAGGTTAAAATTTTTTCGAGGTTTAAATATTTCCGTGGTATAGGATTCACCCAAAAGTTGAAATTCCTAGAATTAGAAATTCACCCAGATGGATCTGCTCTCTCTCTCTCGCGCTCGTCGACGGTCGCCCATCTTGGCTCCAAGCGTCCGACGGTAGGAGTCCTTTCTGTTCGTTTCCAGGTATACTGCATCTGCAAGATTCATTTATGTTTTATTTACAAGCCATCATGTTCTATGCGTTCGACATGTGAACTGGTACAGAACCATTCATTAAGACAAGAAATTGACATCTCTTTTGGATTCCTTATACAACACCCATATTTCAACCTAACCATCCGACCAGTGAGCGACACCTCCTTATTTAGTTTTTATTAATTTTGCTTCCTTCTCTCTTTGCTCCTAAACTGAAACATGTTCCTTAGAATGCACTGGTTGGCATTTTCTTGTTTAAGTTTTAATCACTGTTTAATTAGCTTCCGCAGCTAGATTCTTTGGATTTTGTTCACCTTGCTGTCATTTTTTAGAAAAAATTCAGAGATGCTCTGTTAGTAAATTCAAATATAATTAAAATTGTCTCTTGTTATGGTTTATTATTATTATTATTATTATTATTATTATTGATGTTGCTTGTGAATTGAATTTATAATTCTTCAATTTCACATTATTCTTTTGAATATCGCATGCAAAAGCCATAAAAACATTTTAATTTGTGATTTAGGATAAGCATAAAACTTCAGTGGAGAAATTGGGTACCATTAATTGATGCTGGAAAAATTAACCAAGTGTGTGCAATAAGCTGGACTATTTAAACCGTTCATTGGCCATGGTTTTCTGATACAAGTGATCCGGGTTCGAGTAATGTGTGCTTTTGAACTTATTTGAGTTTAAAATCGTACTAAAAATATTAACTTGTAATAGAATTAGGTATTTAAATTTTTAAATGATTGAATTTTTTTAACATATTGTGAGGTGGAATCTGTATTATTGATTATTGTGTATAATTTCTTTTAATGTTTGTTAAATATACGTATTAAATTAGTTTAGAAAACACAGGGAAGATCATGAATTCGAGTCGTTTAAAAATAATAACTTTTGATTAAAGCTTTTATTTATTTGTTCTCTATACTCATTTTCCCTCCCTTTTTTTAAAAAGGGGAAATCATGTTTGTCTGGTTAAACTAAGCAAATACTTCAAACATTTAAGTTGAAAGCTGTAGAAATCCTGCATTAAATCATGGTTGAAAGTGTAGAAATCCTGCATTAAATCATGGAA
Source organism: Hibiscus mutabilis (assembly GCA_019671005.1). Lineage (NCBI taxonomy): Eukaryota > Viridiplantae > Streptophyta > Magnoliopsida > Malvales > Malvaceae > Hibiscus > Hibiscus mutabilis. The sequence goes on from CM033747.1 coordinate 25,521,645, forward strand.
AACAAATAAAGATGAACAGTTTTGCAATCTGATGTGAGTGTTTAAATAGATGATGAATTCTAGAAATGTAATAATATCCTTCAGCCGGTTCCCTACATGCAAAATGTTCTAGTGAATTTTGGAAATCACTAGCTATAAGGAAATTAGTTATGGTATTTGGATTGAGGAGTGACGGTTGAACATAGATAAAACACTGATACAAGGTTGCTTTGTATTTGACATTCATATGCTATATCTTCTTATATTTTCTGGTTTTTTGTTTTTGGATTGTGACATTCATGTCTTATTTTGTTAATGTAGTTAAAATTTTAATTCCAGCACGCGTTGACGAAGCCACATTAAAACATGTTAAAAATGGGTGACATTCATGTCTTATTTTGCTAATGTAGTTAAAATTTTAATTCCAACACACGTTGACGAAGCCACATTAAAACATGTTAAGAAATGGGTTCACTCATATATTAATGCCAAATAGAGGTAATGGAAAAATAAATTGAAATCTCAAGTATTTGATGAGAACCGAATTGTAGAGCAAATCGTCGAAAATTACAAGGATCCATGGGTGAATTTGAATCAATTGAAGACACTTGCTAAATATTGGTTGTCCTCAAAGTCGATGGTAAAATGCTATTGTTTTATAATTTATATAACTCTAATATTTATATTTTTATTAATAATTTATTACTTATAATTCAAATAGGGACAAAGTACCACAAATAAATCAAATAGATCAAAGTTAGATGAACTACATTGCACATGAATAAGATCTTTCCCTAGGATTGTTAAAGACTTGGTGTTTATAATTTTCTTTATTATTACCATTGATTCGAATAATAACAATTGTTTTTAATATCTCACGTTGTTTTCATAATGTCAAACTGAAGAATCTAACGGAATTCCACCAACACGAGCCGATGTTTATGTTAGATCTTGTGCATGCAAAGATAGAAGTATCGTGAATTTCAAGGCTGCGGTTGTTGTGGTAATTTATTATTATTAAGTATTGTATACATGCTTTAGAAAAATATAATATAGTTATGATGTTATATGTTTAATTTGCATATATTTTAGGAACGTATTCAAGAGAAGAAAAATGAAAGCTCTTCTTCTAAAAATTTATCACAAATTTCATGGTCAAATGATGTGTTCGCTCAAGTTAAGGGACTGAAAAAAAGAGGGTGTGTTTGTTGTGTAGGGGCAGTTCACACTCGTTCTTCTGAGGAATTTGGACCTTAACAACTAGTCCAAACTGTTGAAGACGTGGAAGGGTTGAAATCTAAGGTTGCGAAACTAGAAAAACTTTTTGAAACTTGCTTTTTACCCTATTTTCAACAACAACATCTAGATCTACATGTGCTTGATGTGGATGCTTTGCTTCATACAATTGATACGGAGGTATAACAAATATTTTACTTTTTTTATTATTTTATTCATTTTTTATTTAAAGTCATTATTTTTATTGCTTTTAATATTCAACTCTTGATGCTGGTAATGCTTCAGCGGTAATTAATTGTACCAGTCGATCCTTGCCTTCAACATATCAACAGAATACAGATGGAAATGATCCGAGCACACAATAGAGGAGGATCTTCGAATTATTTTTAGCTTTTATTATTACGTTATCAAGAAACACAATTATTTGCTTGCACATTTCTTCTACATGTAATAGACTCGTACATGTTTTAGTTATTATGTATTGTAAACTTTTTATTCAAAGATTGAACTGGATATTTTTCCCTTTAAAAATGAAACAATTATTAATTTAAAATAAATATCAATTAAACATATACCGATGGATAAAACCGTAGGTATATGTATCTTATGCAAATCTACATGATACATATACCGACGGTAGACGAAACTTATAGCGATAGACGCAAAGTTAGTAAAAAATCGTCACTATATATGTACCATATATAGCGACGGTGTGCATCTGTCGAAATAGATACACTAATTTGTTGGGGTAGGCTACACCTATATCTACGAATATGTTCGTCGGTATAGGTTTTGAACATCTATACCAATAGAAACAATCGTCGATATAGATTTATACTGACTAACGTTTTACTGATGGCTATTTATTTGTCAAAATATCTCTTCTGTCCGTCGGTAAAGGATTTTGAACTATATACCGACAGATTGTATGTGTTTTACCGATAGTTTTGTGTGCGTCGGCATATGGCATTTTTGTAGTGAAATGAGGCCAAATCCAGATAGATAAGGGTTGGATAAAAGATGCGAATTTCATATGGTGCAAGGCCATCACACAAATAAGTACATCCATTTGAAGGATACAATCGAGTCCGCCGTTAGAAGGGGCAATTGGAAGGGTTTATTACGCGCAAAACAAGAGACGCTCAATGGTAGCAGGGGCAGAAAGTATAAGAAGTCCAAGTGAGAGATGTAAGAATAAGAGGTAGCACGGGGGAGAAGTCATGAATAAGAGGCATGAAGTCTGAATGAAGGAGATAGGGAGCCCTTGTGGTTACTGTGCTAAAAGAAATAAAGTGATTCTTGTCGATGGAATTCACAAGCAAAATCGTTCCATTTCGACCTCTTTGGTGACAGAGACAAGTAATCGCGGGTGGCGTCCGAGGCAAAGCTCTAGGCTGTCTGAGGTTCAGTATGGTAGCAAGGACGTGAGAGAGTAATAACATGTTGCCAAGCAAGAATGCATCAAACAGGAAAATGTACGATCTAACTTATGCTATTCAGCGCACATTCCACTTTCAAATTTTGATCCAAAAAGTATTTGTTTTAATTTTTCTTTTATAAATTCAAGCACAATAGACATCATGTAAATATACTTGTAGGCTCCTACAGGTCACTGTCTATGCTCTTTTGCAAAGTTTCAATCATAAGAATCATTTTTACATAACAGGCGTAATTATCTTACCTGATGAGAGTATTCTTTGAAGTAACGATTTTCAATCTTCAATTTAGCGACCGTAGACTAACCGCAAAGATGAAAGGTTCGCTAGCCACTTCTACAATAAGTGTGCCGCAAAGATAAAAGGTTCGCTAGCCACTTCTATAGTAAGTGTGCATAGTAAAATGACCGCAAAGAAGAAATGATCGCTAGCCACTTCCACAGTAAGTGTGCATAGTAAAGCGACATAAAGATAAAAGATTCGCTAGCCACTTCCACAATAAGTATGCATAGTAAAGCGACCGTAAAGATGAAAGGTTCGCTAGCCACTTCTACAATAAGTGTGCATAGTAAAGTGACCGCAAAGATAAAAAGTTCGCTAGCCACTTCCATAGTAAGCGTGCATAGTAAAACGTCCGCAAAGAAGAAAGGATCGCTAGCCACTTCCACAGTAAGTGTGCATAGTAAAGCGACCACAAAGAAGAAAGGTTTACTAGCCACTTCCATAGTAAGTGTGCATAGTAAAGCGACCACAAAGATGAAAGGTTCTTTAGCCACTTTCACAGTAAGTGTGCATAGTAAAGCAACCGCAAAGATGAAAGGTTCGCTAGCCACTTTCACAGTAAGTGTGCATAGTAAAACAACCGCAAAGATAAAAGGTTCGCTAGCCACTTTCACAGTAAGTGTGCATAGTAAAGTGACTGCAAAGATAAAAGGTTCGCTAGCTACTTCTACACTAAGAATGCATAGTAAAGTGACCACAAAGATAAAAAGGTTCGCTAGCCACTTCCACAATAAGTGTACGTGCTGAAGCAATAAAATAGTAAATATACGAATAAGCATATAATGATCAAAATTATTTCACCCGAAGGGGCAAAAACTTTCCCAACTCAAGGTAGCTGCACAAATGTACAATCCACTCTGGGAGAGCGACATAATTACATGAGTAAACGACGAACAACGAACTTTCACGTAAACTATACTCACATGGGAGCAAGCATTCACTATCCATTCACTTTGCAAGTTTGCAAAAATTGAAAATTTATAATTATGTGTCAGCACAAAAAAAAAGGGTAACCAAAATCTTAAATCTTCACCTTCAAAAAAGACCCAAGAATCACTAGCCAAAAGGGTTGCTCACATTAGTGATCAATAGAACTGTTCCAACAATAGACGTTAGGGTTCATGAGTACTTCACCTTGTTTAAGAATTTAAAACCACCAATATAAATGTAAGCTCATGAGTAGACCAAATATGTAATTAATTTAAAGAATTCTGCTCAAATTTTACAAGAATTTGCGCACACTCCTTAGTTCTCTTGTAACGACCCAGATTTCTCGAGTCAACAATGAACGTTGACCCGGGTCTTAGACCGACGTGTCGAGCTGAAATGTTAGGTCGTAATGGGCCTCCATACGTTGTGGGCTTGCTTGGTCGTTTTGGGCTTGGCTTATGTTGGGCTTAAAGAAGGGTATTATGGTAAAATCATAATTGGGGGAGACAAGGACCGATGCCTCATTAAGGTGGGTTGCCATTCTTGTAAGAGGGTGAAGTCACCCTTGTCCTTTCTCTCTCTTCATTTCCTTCTTCTAATTTCCACCCCAACCCAAAGTAAAAGATGGAAACTTGTTGTAGAGGAGTGTGAATCTCAGATTGGCCATCAATGGAGAGTTTATCAGCATCAAATAATCTTCATTGGTTTTGGTGGGAGTTAGGTTTGAAGCTTGGAGCAAGGAAAGAGAGGTGAAAGAAGCTTGGTTGCTGCTTAAGTTCGTGAATCTTGCTAAAGGTCAGTACATCTCTGACTCTTACGTTTCATGAGCCTTATAAGATGATTGCCTTGCTTGGTTTTATGTTTATGGGTTGCTTAGTTAGGGTTCTTGAGCTTTAAACCCCTCTAATGATAAATTACGTTTTGGGAATTGATAATGGGTAAAACTGGTAGAAAATTACCTAATATACTCCAAATAACTTGTAAGAAAGATTTGAGACTTGTTCATAGGGGTTAAGGGAGAGATTGGTGTAATCCCAAGCTCCAGGTTTCAAAATCTAGGCTCGAGTACCGGTACAGGGTGGCTGCGTACTGGTACTCCTTTGTATTTTGAGAGATGGTGTGTGAGGGGCGTACCGGTATGCCTCCCCGTGTATCGATACCCTTCACTCAAATGGAAATCCAGTAGCGCTTAGGCGTATCGGTATGCAAGGGGCGTATCGGTACGCACTGTTATATTGTCTGGAAAGGCTTTGAGTATCGGTACGGTACGTAGCGTATCGGTACGTCCTTAGGATGAACTCTTTCGAATCTAGTAGAGGTACCGGTACCCATTGGGGAGTACCGGTACGCGATGTTGATTGCCTAAGAAAGGCTTAGCGTACCGGTACGTGAAGGGTAGAGTACTGGTACGGGATTGGATCGGTACCGATACTGAGTATCGATACGGGGTAAGAGCGTATCGGTACGGCTTGTGGTCTAACTCTTTTGAACCTAGTTAGGGTATCGGTACTCATGGAGGAGTATCGATACTAGGAGGGCGGTACCGATACTCACTTTGGAGTACTGATACTTGCTGGACAATCTGCCAAAGAAAGTTGAGTTCACGTTCGAGGGTTCTATAATTCGTGGTAAAGGATCCGATAGGTCCCTAAAGGTATAAAACAAACTCTAAAACTAAGAAATTGAGGTTAGCAACCCGTATGTGGATTAAGGGCTAATGGCTTAGTAACAGTTGGATAAGTTGCTTGGTTTGGTAATCTATAGGGGTCTGTGGTGAATCAATTATTGCTACGAGGTAGCTTGGGGTCCTTGCTGTGTGCTGAAAGGACGCCCATGTAGGCTGGTTGCCGTGAGTAATAAGATAATCTAATGAGAAAGGCGTAAACGAATCCTACATAAACATATTAAATAGTGTAACAAACGAGTCATGCCTTGAGGCATTGGTAATGGTTGGCTGGAAGCCTTTATCTCTCGGTGAGATGTATTGATGCTCGGAGGAGCATGTGGTATCGTATGAGTCTTGGTCAGGAATCCGGATGTCCCAGAGTCAGTGCAAGGGCACTTAAATAAGGGGATGGGTACTCCGGGCTATGTGATCGAGTACATCCGACGTGTTCATGGGCTATGTGATCTGGATGCGGTCCGAAACCTATCCTTGGGCTATGTGATCAGGATATGGAAATACAACTCGAAGGGTTATGTGATCTCGAGTAACTCGATGGGCTATGTGATCTCGAGTAATCATGTTCGGCTATGTGATCGCAGGATAAGACTGCTTGTGGCTATTGTGATCCAAGTATGTCTAGGAGTATCTGTGGCTATGGTGATCCGGATATGATCCTTACCCGACGGCTATGTGATCACGGGTAACCCGACGGCTGTGTGAGCACAGAAAAAAAATAGTAGGGCTTCGTTGGCTATTAGGGAATGTATGTTATTTACGTTGTAGTATGGATAAGGGATGTTGACTAGTTACCCTTGGGCTTTGTGATCAGGGTATGAGATGTAACTCGAAGGGCTTTGTGATCTCGGGTATAGGCTAGATAACCCTTGGGCTATATGATCAGGGTATGGGACGTAATTCAGTGGTTGGTGGGACCTCGTGTACGGTAAGCCTGGGATGGCTTGGTAGACTTCTTACATAATAGTGGTATCTTGAGACAGTGGTAAGCTCTAGCTAGGATAGGCTAGAAGATGATCCTTAGATGTGGAGAAGCCTTTCTATGCACTCTTGAATATATTATCATATATGCTTGTTTTATGATATTCATGAATTGTGGTAGAGTAGAAATGTACCACTGAGCTTTGTTAGCTCAGTGTGCGGAATTGTGGTTTCTTCTGTGCGTAGGTTGACAGGTTGCGTTTGGAGGAGCACATCGAGGAGGATTTTCCAGCACCGAGCCAATTTCAGAGTACAATACTTGATGTTTAGTTTGGACTGATTGTATTCATAGGACCTTACCATAGTCGAGTCTGTATTTTATTCTGATTTACTGTATTTGGTCAAATGGAGTATTTTAATTGGAACTTATGTTTTGTAAACCCCTTTTAATATCATTATCTACGTGAATTTTACGGTAATGAATTATTTTGAGAATTCCTAACTTGTGGTTTTAAACGAGAAATTTTGATGGGTCAGTTTTGGGTGACCCGAAAGTGATGCTCCAGATCCGGGACAGAATTAGGGTGTTATATATCTTGCCTTTCGAATAGTTAAAAAAGATAAGGGGAATAAAACCAACCATATCAAAATGGCCTATTGTTTTTAATTATCAGTTTAAATATTTATTTGATGATATGTGAAAAATACGTTAAATAAAATTATTAATTTTAATTTTTTAATTAGAACTATTTATTAATGTCAATATAAGCGACTTAATATATAAATAACAAAAATTGAATGATGTAATTTGATTAAATTGAAGATTTTTGGTGTAAATGAAAGTAAATATTAAGTTTAGTGATCCAAAATAAATTACCCCAATTTTATAATAATGAGCTATATTAAATCTAGTGATTTATACGATTCAATTTAGTAAGTTATTTCAGTGGTCTATCAGTTTTTGGTTCGATTAACCTTCATTTTTAGCTTTTTATTTATATTAACTTGATTTTCCTAAATTTGTATTTATTTTGACAAAAATAATTTTATTTTATGAATTTTAAACATTAATCAGTAAAATTTTAAAGTTTTTTCATAAATATTTCTTAAAAAATAATTTTTCAAATAAATAATAATAATTAATAATTTATCTATAATATTTTCAAATATAAAATATTTATTTTTACATTATAAAATAGTTAAAATTAATTATAAATTAAATAAAAAATTAAATTCTATTTAATTTTGATAATTATAATTTATAAACAATAAATTACTCAAACATTATATGATATAAAATTATTAGTGGGCACTAAAAAACACATTAAAAAGATAGACCAATTCTATTATGCATATATTTCTCCGTCATTCAACTTTGGTCAAATTATTAATCAAGAGCCTTTATTATCTAGAACACTTTTGTCTTTGTTAGTAATAATAATTAAAGTAAACAATATAAAATAAGCTCCCCACCATTCGGTGGAGCTTTCCTCTCACCGGAGGAAATCTAAAAAAAAGATATTTCAAAACCAAGCAATATGTGAAGTTTTAATAGTCGTTAATATGAGTGTTTATCGAACGAATCGATCGTGAGTTGAGTAATGCTTAATTTGTGTTGTTAAAAAAATTATTGCTCGATTTGGCTTGTTGCTCGTTAAGCTCGATAAATATTTGTTTGATTCGTGCTCATTAAAAAATATCGTTGTTCTTTAAGCTTGCCAAAATTTTTACCTTGTTTCTTTTTAAATGTAGGTAAAATCTAATAATACTTTTAGAGCTTAATATAAACATATAAATTCAAAAAGAAAACATGAGGACCAATGAGATAAATAAACTAACATGTTATGGCCGAGTTAGAGATGAAGTCGATATTTGATTGTGAGGCTCATTTTAATTTCTCAACAATTTTTGATGAACAACAAAGGATAGAAGGCCTTAGGGATTTCGGGGTTTTAACCTTCAATAGTATGTTTTATATGAGAACTGAAGACTTTTCCTTTTTTTTTTACTTTTATACATAAAGTAACAATAAAAGAAAAAAAAGGAAGTCTTTAATATAAAAAAAGAAATATTAATTAATATAATTTAATTTCTTACTAATGTAAATTAACTTTTTGAATTCTCGTGAAATACAAGACGTTTTAGAAATTTAAAATTAAATATTTTATGGGTAAATTACTTAGTAAGTCACTGAATTTTTCTATTATTTTTAACTAACATTTAAACTTATTGAAACATGTTTTTTTAAGGTAGCCACCCATAAATTATAAAAGAATTATAAAAAATAACGAGCTGCTCGCGAACTTATCGAGTTAAGTTATATCTTACTCAACTCGACTCGCTAAAATATCAAGTCGAACTTAAATTTGAATTGAACATTGACCGAATTTTAATAAAGTCGAACTTGAGTTGTTTGTGAGCTGCTCAACTCAATTAGTCTCTAATCGTTAAGTGTTGTGACATTTTCCGTGCAATTATATTATTAAAAGTATTTATTAAAATAAGCGTGCATTATTTTGAAATAGTAAGGTGGTTTTAGGATTTAAGAGAGTTTTAACCGCCATAAATTTGTTACATGATTAATTTTATAATGTCAAAAATTGTATTCACAAACTTGTTGAAAGTTTTAGAAACATGGTACAGCTTATAAAGATCAAGGAACATCTTTTTCTCATGAAATGTTGGGTATCATTTGTATAGGTTGGGTCTTGATGCATCAGTTTCTAAGTGTCGAGAGATACTTTAAAGGTCTGGAGCAATAATATGTCGATATTTTACAATTATGCTTGAGAAAATATTTATTTCACTATTGAGCTAAAAGAACAACTAATTGGTGCAATTATATAAAAAAATTTAAGTTACATTTTAAAATTATAATATCAGGACATATTTCTTTATTTTTTTAATAGTACCTATAACTTAGGAGATATTTCTTGACTTTGAATATGCATGCTTAATAATATTATTATTTATTAAGATTGCATAGGTACAATTGATGGTACACATAATCTTGATATTCTTCCATAGATGAAAAAATTCCCTACGTAGGAAGAAAAAGAGTTTTCCCAACTCAGAATATTATGGCTATGGGTGGATCTTGGCAACCCACGATGAGGAGACATATATAAAATATTAAACATAGATGTTTAATTATTTTTTTTTTAAATTTAAATATAATAACAATTTTAAAATTTTTTAAAGGACTAAATTAAATTTTTTAAGGAATTAAAATTGATTTACCAAATTTTAAGGGAAGCCAAAGCCCCGTTGGCTCTAATATAGGTTCACCCCTGGTTATGGTTGTATATGATTTTAATACGTGCTTCACAATTGTTGGAGTTGGATGAGAATGACAACACATGATACTAGATGGTTTTTTGATACATTTCGAGATCTAAAATTAAAATTACTACACCCACAAAATGGTAAATTTTGTTTATTTACTTATATTAAAATAAGGTATAAATTATTCAATTGATTGTTTCATGTATTATGCTATATGAAGAAAAATATTATCTCGCTGATTTTATATATTTTCAAAAGAAAGATTTTCTCAAGCTATATAGAGAACAACAATATCATTTGTCTAACTTTTAAAGAGTTAGACCTATATCCAGTAAAGAAGATATATTCAATCATTCACATTCATCATTGCATAGTGTGATTGGGCAAGTTTTTGTTGTAATAAAAAAGGTATAAAGTCAAAAAATACTCATAACGTTTGACTGAATAGTCACTTTGGCCCCTATTATTTTTTGGAGCAATTTAACCCTCAATGTTTTATTTTGGGTCATAATGGCCCATCTATGGATGAAAACTTTCAGTCAACTAACGGTAAATGGCTTGAAATGACAAGACAAACCTATATGGCAGTGCACGTTGATGTGACAGTATCATATAGACAAATGTGTTGACTTGAAAAAAGGTTAAAAATAATTTTATAAAATTATATAAAATATAAATATTTTTTTTGCTGACTTATCATTCTGTCAAGTCATTTTAAACTGTTTACTGTAAGTTTTCTAACAATTTTCATCCGCATATGGGTCATTTTGACCTAAAATGAAACGTTGAGGGTTAAATTGCTCTAAAAAAGAGAATAGAGACCAAAGTGACTATTCAATCAAACGTTTGAGGTATTTTTTTGTCTTTATGCCAATAAAAAATAGGTCATTTTAAATGATATGCTAAGTTATAGTTTCAAAATATGATCATTGTATGCACAATAATGATACACAATTTTATTTCAAAACATATAGGTCCAGATAATGTACATTTTATGGAATACAAAAAATAATAAGGCGTATAAAATATTATTGATCTATAAGATATACAAGATGGAGAAAGTGATGATTATGGTGAACTAAACACTTCATCTTGTTATGAAATGAAATTAACGGGAGATGGAATAACTTGTAGTTTAATGGATTTACCTTAAATTGTAACCACTAATATATTTTTTGTGATAGTTATAATGAGTGTCATAAATTTTAGTTTAATGACTTCAATTTAAATTACGAACACTAAAGTAATTTTAGTGTCATAGCTTGGAGCTTAATAAATTCACTTAAATCGCAAGTACCAATCTGTTTTTAATGTCATAGCTTGTAGTTTAATGAATTCAATTTAAATTGTAAGTATTAATGTGTATTTTTGTAATATTTATATTTGGTGTCCTAGCTCGTAGTTTATGAATTCGTTTTAAAATGCAATGACTAATCACTAATATATTTTTAATGTCATAGCTTGTAGTTTAATGAATTTGTTGAGATATTTATTTTGATATAACAAAGTAAAAAATATTTTTTGATTTGAACAAATATTGCGAAAATAATTCAAAGTCCATTTAATTTGAAAAATATGTTTGAAACCTTTTAAAAGTGTTTTTAACTTGAAAAAATATTTTCAAAATGGTTTAAGTGTAAAAAACAGGCCTTTGGTACTAGTACGATACTCCTGTTACCGATACAAAGTTGCTCGTACCGGTACAACAATGCCATGTACTGATACGCTTTTGTTTTTAAGATTCCGTAGAGCACTTCGCTTACTAATACAGAAGCCTCCGTACCGATACCCAAGGTACTATATCGATACAGATGTATTATGTACCGGTACGCTATGCATTTATGCGCAACGTCTCTTTCTTATTTTGGCAGGTACCGATACCCACTTTTGAATACTAATACCCAAGGTTGCAAAAATACATATATGGCTAGAATTAAAGTCCTCAGAGGCTAGTTTTCATCCCCAACGGCTAATTTTTCATCCCAACGACTAATTTTTCATATCGAATTTTCATCTCAACGGCTATAAAACGGCTAATTTTTTATTTCACTCTATAAATACAAGTCAAGGACACTTGAAGAAGAAGAGGATAAGCATCCAAGCTTAAAGATCAAGAGAGTAGAATTTTATTGTCTATTTCTTGTAATCTCTTGTTTTTCTTTAGTCCAATCCTAGTGAGCCAAAAAGTGTAAACACACACTTAGAGAGTTATTTTGTTACAAATGTCAAGACCTCATTGTTGAGAGATAGGTTCCAGTTGATCCTTATAAAAGCTAGGGAGAGGATTCTATCTTAGCCTGTGAAAAGATAGATTGTAAAGGTTACTCTTGAGCCTGAAAAAGAAAAAATTCATGGTAGTGAATTGGATAAATACTTAATGTGGATGCTAAGGTAGTGGATGTAAACTTTGGTTGAGAAGGTCGAACTACTCTAAAATCGAACGTGTCATATTGTTCATTCTTTGCTTTTGATTTTTGGTTCCCAAATTCATAAAGAGTCTTTATACCTTTCATTGACGATTCTGTTGGAGTGCATTGAGCCCTAGCAGAATTCACTTTAAATTGCAAGCAATAATGTAATTTTAGTGCAATAGCTTGTAGTTTAATGAACTCACTTTAAATTGCAAGTACTAATATATTTTTTGTTGTAATATTTATTTCAGTGTCATAACTTATAGGTTAAGGAATTCAATTTAAATTGCAAGCACTAATGTATTCTTTTTAATATTTATACTTGGATATCATATTTTGTAGTTTAATGGAATTACTTTAAATTATAAACACTAATGTATTTTTTTATAGTCTTTATACAACTATCTCTCTTTTGAAATTTATTTTAAATATATAGGATAATATATTTAATTTTGCAATGCATGCAATTTTAGCTTTTAAAATATGATTTATGTGTCCAAATTAAACTCGAAAAGGAAATTATATTAATTCCTTACTATGTATTTAGAATTTATATTAGTTAAAAAAATATTTCATATATGTATATATATATATATTAATAATGACTTATCATAACCAATGGATTGGTCCAAGTGGTAAGCAATTTGGCATCGCTTAAGTATGTATCAAGTTCGAAGCTTTGTGTATGCAGAAAATTCTTGCTGAGAGTCTCATTCACTAAAATCAAGTGTACGACGCGTATTGGTCCGTATTAATCATGACAAAACCATGAGAAACCTAGAGAGCAACCAAAAAAATAATATGGATCAATATATTTTATATTAATGAATTTAAATATGGATCAATATATTTTAAATTTTATGCAAAAAATTTACTTTTTTAAAAAATATTTTTTAAAATAATTTTAAACAGTTAAATCTTAAACCCATTTATTTGTTTATTTAATGTTAGTATCGTTTTTCTCTCGACATCAAATCCAATATATTTATAACTCATAAGCACTCGACTCCAGAAAGAAACACATGCATTTCAAGATCACGAGGAGTTGCTATCCGCACTCCAGTTCTAAAAACCATTAATTTTGATTAAATTTCTTTGTACGAAATCATCAAGGAACTTTCTTTCAGAGCTCAAACCTTTGTTTAATTATTGAAAAACCAGTTTTGCATTGGCCAAAAATGGATAGATTGAGCAGTGCTGGTACTGAAAGCTGCAGCATTTGGAGGAACAACAATGGCAGGGGGGAAGCTTTCTCCACGTCTTGTGGTGAAGAAGACGATGAAGAAGCCTTGATATGGGCGGCTATTCAGAAACTGCCTACCTATCTGAGTTTAAGGAGAGGAATACTGAAAGAAGGAGGAGGCCAGTCGAGAGAGGTTGATGTAAAGAGCCTTGGGTTGGTCGAGAGAAGGAATCTGGTCGAAAGGCTGGTGAAAATTGCAGAAGACGATAATGAAAGGTTCTTGCTGAAGCTTAAGGAACGCATTGACAGGTAACTTTTTGTTTCCATTTGTTAGTGTTACTATTCTAATTGTTTGATGCATTCAAGTTGCAGTAAATTGTTTGTTTATATGGATGATGGAAATGAAACCATAGAGTTGGACTTGATATGCCAACCATTGAGGTCCGGTTTGAACATCTAAATGTTGAAGCAGAAGCTTATGTGGGAAGTAGAGCATTGCCCACCATGTTCAACTTCTCTGTAAATATTGTGGAGGTACTCTTTGTTAACTCACAAACCATGCTTTGCTTTGTAGGGATGAGCAAAACTAGACTCGACTAGATAAAATAATTCCAAATAAAGTTTGAGTTATAAAATGAAAATTCGAATAACTCGAAATTTTTAGTAATCGGTGGATCGATTTTCAAGTTCGATTAGTGTCCCTCAATTTTATGAAAAAGTACGAAGAAATATATACGTGTATTGTATATGGTTATAGAAAAACGTTTAAATTAGAACTGATTAGTTCCATAACATTATAAATGTTTACAATTAAATTTGAACAAAAACTCAAATAACTCTACTCGACTTTACTCAAGTCTAATTTTATAAACTTGACCCGACTCGAAAAAATTTCAAATAAAGTTTAAGTTATAAAATAGAACTCGTCAACTCGACTAACTCAAAATTTTTTGACTTCACTCGATCAAATGTTGCTCCCTATTGTTTTGTATTCATATTTATGTTACCAATTGTTTTTATGAAGGGATTGTTGAGCCACCTGAAGATTCTTCCCACCAGAAAGAAGCCATTACCAATTCTTAATGATGTCAGTGGAATTATAAAACCTCAAAGGTAAGAGCAGTACTGGTTTTCAAGGATGGACCCAGGAGTACTAGGAGACAGTCGCACCCCTAAAAATTTTAAACTTTAATATATTTATTTTTTTTGCATTTTATATTGATTATCTAATCTTGCACCCTTAGAATTTTCAAAGTCCCATATAATTTTACTAAGTATAAAAGTTTATACCAACATAAAATCATGCTTCCGTCCCTTTTGGTTTGTACATCATATTTGGGTCAAAATGTCTTGAAATGTTGGCACCACTGAAATCTTTGTCAAACTTGTTTAGAATGGCATTGCTTTTGGGTGCCCCAAGCTCAGGCAAGACAACTTTACTATTGGCTTTGGCTGGGAAGCTGAGTAATGATTTGAAGGTAAGAAAAACCAATTGTAGTTCTGCTTATGCTGAGTTGATTAGCAATGAATCTAATATCGGGTTGTCGATGTCGTTTTTGTCCGGACCGAAATTTGGTGCTAACATGGGGCACATATGAAACTCTAGTTTTCAGGCAGAGTGAGTTATAATGGTCATGGAATGGAAGAATTTGTAGCACAGAGAACATCAGCTTATGTAAGCCAATATGATCTTCACATCAGAGAAATGACAGTCAGAGAAACATTAGCCTTTTCAGCAAGATGCCAAGGGGTTGGACCTCGTTATGGTGAAAACTAAACAATACTAAACTTTTTTTTATGCAATTTAGTCCTGTTTATATTTGATTGGCCTAAAATGGTTTGGTCAAATAATCTATTTTTCAATTCAATGCAAATTGACTTGCATGTTTGGTCACCTGAATTTCACTTGAAAGCATAAACATCTAAAACAATATCATTTGATGTATTTAATATTAATATAATATTTTAGTATTATTTTTTAAAAAATTAATTATTAAAGTGTTTAAAGCATATTTATTAATAATTTTTAATAATTAATAATTATTATTTTAATTAAATATATTAGTTTTAATATTTTTTAAATTTTAAAAAATAACATTTTAATAATAATTATATTACATAAATAATATTTACTAATTATTATAGTATTTTAAAAATAATATTATTGAATTTTAACAATTAGTAATATTATTTTTTAATATTAATAAAATATTAAAAATACTATTTATTAAAATAACTAAAGTATATTTAATAATTTTAATTGTTATAATATAATATTCTAATTTTAATAAGTACCTATTATAATTAATGATATTTAATATTTTAATAAAATATACTAGTCTTGATATTTTATTTATAAACTATAAAAATAATATTTTAGTAATAATAAGATTGAATAAATTATTTAATATTTTAAAAATAATATTATTATTTTTTATAATGTATAATATTATTTATTATATTTTAGTATTTATAATGAATACTTTTTTGAAAAATCTTAACGAATATGTTGTACACGGCATGAAAATGAAAATAGTTTTAAAAAATATATTTTATTTTTGAGAAATTAATTTTAGGAATCGAGTGAAACAAACACACGCGTTGACTCTTTAGATAAATGCCTTTTTAAAAAAAAAAAAATTGGGAATTTGCAGAGATGTTAGCAGAATTGTCTCGGAGAGAGAAAGAAGCAAATATCAGGCCTGATCCTAATATTGATATCTATATGAAGGTAAGATAACTTAGTAGAGAGACCCAATATATATATACCTATGTAAATATATACAATGGTTGTTCATTTTAATAGAGGATGGGGCCGCCGATTTAAGAAATTCTGTGTAATTTATTAGAGTTAAGCTTTTAATTTTAAAATAAAAATTAAATGTTTGTTAACTTGTTTATTGTTTACATGGTAGATTGCTTTTTAAATAAAAATTTGAGTCTAATAGAACTTAAAATTCCTGAAGTACAACATTATTTTACTTTCTAAGTGTGCTTTATCACTAGTACATAATTAATCTTTTACTTTTTTTGGGACCTGTGTGGTGGCTCCTATTGCGCATGTCTAGAAGTATATGTAGACGTAACTTTTTGTTGTAAAATGACTTGTACTGTTAAAATTTTGTAGGCAGCAGCACTAGAGGGACAAGAGGCCAGTGTTGTTACAGATTATGTTCTTAAGGTACAAAGTTCAAATACAAGCTATGGAGAGACCCAACAGAAAGAATCTATTCAGTCTTTTAAGTATCTAATATTGGAAGGTTGCAGATATTGGGGCTTGAAGCTTGTGCAGATACCATGGTGGGCGATGCGATGATACGAGGCATCTCCGGTGGACAGAAAAAGCGACTCACAATAGGTCAATCTTATGTACTTGACAGAAAACATCTATTGAATATTCCCAGAATTATGGAGTATGGACCAATGGATCATGATTTCAGTACTTTTTTCCCACTAAAATTACACAGGGGAGATGTTGGTTGGACCAGCAAGGGCACTTTTCATGGATGAGATATCCACTGGTTTGGACAGTTCAACCACATTCCAAATAATGAATTCATTGAGGCAGTCCATCCACATTCTCAATGGAACAGCTCTGATCTCTCTCCTCCAGCCGGCTCCGGAGACGTACGAACTGTTTGACGATGTTATTCTTCTTTCAGATAGACAGATTGTATATCAAGGTCCTCGTGAAAACGTGCTCGACTTCTTCGAACACATGGGGTTCAAGTGTCCTGAAAGAAAAGGAGTTGCTGACTTCTTACAAGAAGTAATTCTGATGTTAACCACAACTTGTGTTTAATTAATTACTATAAAAAACTCTCGGATACGGTTCGAATATGGCCATAATTGTTTGTTTTGGGGTGCAACAGGTGACATCAAGGAAAGATCAAGAGCAGTATTGGGCGCGTATAGACGAGCCTTACAGTTTTATCACTGCCAATGAATTTGCTCAAGCATTTCAGGCTTTCCACATTGGCAAAAAGCTAGGGGATGATTTTGCAATTCCATTTGACAAGTCCAAAAGCCATCCGGCCGCTCTATCGAAACACAAGTATGGTGTTTCGAAGAAGGAACTCTTGAAAGCTTGTTTCTCCAGGGAACTTCTTCTAATGAAGAGGAACTTGTTCACCTATGCTTTCAAAATGTTTCAAGTGAGTAAACATAACTTTTAAGCAGATTTAACATGTTTTAAAATAAGCTTTCGACACGGGAGTCTGAACTGATTGTTCTGTTCTTGATGATCTTCTCAGCTTATTTTGGTAGGGCTCATAACCGTGACGGTTTTTCTAAGGACAGAGATGCACCGAGATGCAATAACAGATGGTGGGATGTTTATGGGTGCTCTGTACTTTATTCTAGTTACAATAATGCTCAATGGATTCGCAGAGCTTGCGATGACTATCTTGAAACTTCCAGTCTTCTACAAGCAAAGGGACCTTCTCTTCTATCCTTCATGGGCATATTCTACACCTGCATGGATTCTTAAGATTCTAATCAGCATCTTAGTAGCCACCATCTGGGTTTTAATGAATTATTATGTCATTGGCTTTGACCCGAACGTCGGAAGGTGAGAAACTTACTACACATGTGTCTTTTAGGTCTATGCATTGCGTTATATTGTTAGTCACAATCTAATGAAGCTCTCATTAACAGGTTTTTCAAGCATTACTTAGTTCTCCTATGTATTAACCAAATGGCATCGGCACTATTCCGCTTAATGGGAGGACTAGGAAGAACTATACTTGTTGCAAATACTTTCGGTTCATTTGCTTTACTTGCAATTCTTGTTATGGGAGGATTCGTCATAACCCGAGGTGATGCAAGAATGAAAGTTCAATGGACATATTGTTATAGTTGTTACCATGATCTTTTAGATGGTGTATATTGAAATTTGATGGTGATTACCGTATTATGCTGCAACAGATGATATAAAGAAATGGTGGATATGGGGCTACTGGATCTCACCATTGATGTATGCCCAGAATGCCATGGCTGTAAATGAATTTCTAGGGAAGAGTTGGGGACATGTAAGCAACTATTTCTTAACTTTGTTAATTTTGATCAGCTGCAAATACTGAAAATATCTGTATTGTAGGTTCCACCCAACTCTACTGAACCATTAGGAGTTTCGATCTTGAAGTCTCGTGGAATTTCCCCCGAAGCACGTTGGTATTGGATCGGAGTAGCGGCTTTGATCGGATACTGTTTCCTATTTGATTTCCTTTTCACATTGGCATTACAGTATCTCGAACGTAAGTTTATCCCATTAGATTGGTTAGTTTTCAAATATGAAGCTTATTTTCTGATGGACTAATTTGATTCAGCATTTGGGAAGCCTCAAGCTGTAATAAGCAAAGAAACTCTAGCTGAGAAAATTGCTAGCAAGACAGGAGAGAATGCTGAGCTATCATCAAGAGGTGATTCAAAAGGTTCTTCTGTTTGGTCATTTGTTAAATTAAACAACAGTGAATTATTCTCTCAAATGTTAATTGTATTATTACTCATGCTTTGATACGAATAATTCAACGAAAATGCAGAGAAAGGGAGCGAAAGCCGAAGAAGTGCATTTTCGAGATCACTATCTGCAAAAGCTGGGAGTGTTAATGATGCTAATCAGAACATGAATAAGGGAATGATTCTTCCTTTTGAACCCTTGTCTATGAGCTTTGATGAAATCAAATATGCTGTAGACATGCCACAGGTATCTTCATATTTATCAGGAAACATAGGCAAAGCGGAGTTCCTAAACTTGAAATTTATAATGCTTGCAGGAAATGAAAGCTCAAGGTATTTCCGTGGATCGGTTGGAACTTTTGAAGGGAGTAAGCGGTGCTTTCAGGCCCGGAGTCTTAACAGCTCTTATGGGTATCAGTGGTGCTGGCAAGACCACTCTAATGGATGTGTTGGCTGGAAGAAAATCTGGTGGTTATGTTGAGGGAACCATCAAGATTTCAGGGTATCCAAAGAAGCAGGAAACATTTGCTCGTGTATCCGGATACTGTGAGCAAACAGACATCCATTCCCCACATGTTACAGTCTATGAGTCCTTGCTTTTCTCTGCATGGCTTAGATTACCCCCAGAGGTCGATTCTGAGACTTGGATGGTATGTTGATAATTACTTGTGTTGTCTTATATTGTGTACACAATACAAGATGTGCTACAGATGTTAACACAGTTTTTCTTAGGCATGCAAGCGATGATTGTTTCGAATCAAATTTGATGTGTTACAGATGTTCATTGAGGAAGTCATGGAGCTTGTGGAGCTAACCTCATTAAGGGGAGCACTTGTAGGATTGCCTGGGGTGAATGGTCTTTCAATCGAGCAGCGTAAGAGGCTAACAATTGCAGTTGAACTTGTTGCCAACCCATCCATAATTTTCATGGATGAGCCTACCTCGGGTCTTGATGCTAGGGCTGCAGCCATAGTGATGAGAACAGTTAGGAACACTGTCGATACCGGGCGTACTGTGGTGTGTACCATCCACCAACCGAGCATCGATATATTTGATGCATTTGACGAGGTGAGAGCCACATCCAAGTTTTGGCTGCCATTTAAATCTTTTTGCTTATTAAACTGATACAACTACATAACCAACAACAAAAAAAAAAAAACAGTTACTTTTGTTGAAAAGAGGAGGTGAAGAAATATATATGGGTCCATTAGGCCGCCATTCTTGCCACCTGATAAAGTATTTCGAGGTGAGTCTCGCGAGTGCACGATATTTATGTATTTTTCTTCCTAACAAAATTCCTGAGATCGTTCTTCTTGAAGGAAATCAATGGAATCCCAAAGATAAAGGATGGCTACAATCCAGCAACTTGGATGTTAGAGGTTACTTCAGCCGCACAAGAAGAAGCCCTTGGTGTCAACTTCACTGACATATACAAGAACTCAGAGCTATGCAGGTAGGATCACTAAAAGCCTCGAGAATTCATGATTTACGAATAATGCATAATTTTGTTGTTATACAACCGCGGACACTAAAATATAACGGTACAGGAGAAACAAGGCATTGGTGAAGGAACTAAGCAGCCCTGCTCCCGGTTCCAAGGATTTGTACTTCCGGACTACATATTCACAATCTTTTCTCACTCAATGCATGGCTTGCCTATGGAAACAGTACTGGTCTTACTGGCGAAACCCGCAGTATACCGCAGTGAGATTTTTATTCACAACTACTATTGCTCTATTGTTTGGGACAATATACTGGAATATAGGTTCCAAAAGGTATATGAATATTCAATGCAAATAGTGAATTTTCAAACAATTTCTCATTTTTTTTAAAAAAATTTCCAATCGATCGAAATGCAGAACAAAGGAACAAGATGTTTTCAATTCAATGGGTTCGATGTATGCTGCTGTTCTCTTTATCGGGTTTCAAAATACTGCATATGTTCAACCAGTTGTGACAGTTGAGAGAACTGTTTTTTATAGAGAAAGAGGAGCTAGGATATATTCCGCACTGCCATTTGCATTTGCACAGGTACTTTCTCCATGGAATTCAAGTTGCTAGGCAACTAACTAGTTGATGATACTTACCAATTATTTCGCAGGTCGTAATCGAGCTGCCCTACGTATTAATTCAAACTCTCATTTATGGAGTTATAGTGTATGCCATGATCGGGTTCGAATGGACAGCTGCCAAGTTCTTCTGGTATCTCTTCTTTATGTACTTCACCTTGTTGTACTTCACCTTCTATGGGATGATGGCTGTTGCCGTTACTCCAAACCAAAACATTGCCGCCATAGCTTCATCTTCCTTATTTTCAATATGGAATCTTTTCTCGGGATTCATCATACCCCGAACGGTAAGAACAGGTAACCCTTTCGTGTCCTTTCTTAATACAGATAATAAAACTATGTAGTTAATGATTGAAATTGTTGATATGGCAGAGGATACCTATATGGTGGAGATGGTACTATTGGGCATGCCCCATTTCTTGGTCCTTATATGGACTTCTGGCTTCACAATACGGGGACATAGATGACAAATTCGAGTCCGGTGAAACGGTGGGACATTTCGTGAGAAACCATTTCGACTTTAGAGATGAATTCGTGGAAGTCGTTGCAGTCATAGTAGTTGGAATATGTGTGCTCTTTGGATTCATCTTTGCATTCTCTATCAAGGCATTCAACTTCCAGAAGAGATGAAAGCAGCCATTAAAATGGAAATGGCTACCAAGCGTTCACTGCAAAATTCAAATAAGTTTTGCTCATGTGTAAAATGCAACATTAAGTTAACAAGGACAACGTTTCAAAGAAATGCTCTCCCTTAGTAGACAATTCTAACCTTCCAAGAACAAGAGCAGCCATTGCAATTGTACCAGAAGCAAGAATAAGTGATTAAGAATGATTTGACTATGCAAATTTAAATTTAATTTTTATCTCCCATAAAGCAAGAAATTTTATCTCCAATGTTCTTTTGAGGCCAGGAGGATCCCTTTAAAGAGTCTTCATTAGCTTTTTCATGTTTTTTTTTCCTTCTCAACTAGGTTTATAACTAGAATAGCGGTATCGGCACCATCCAAAATTGCGATACTTATAACCGTTATGTCCGTAATAATATCAATTATTAAAAAATTTCGTGACCGCCATACCTGCAGTGACTACAATAGCATTCGTAATGTGTGCAATCACGTCAAATGCAACACAACTAAAAACGCGGCCAAAATCGCAATTTAAATAACTGGGCGCAATACCAAGGGTAAATCCACCTTGTTAGAGGAAGTTTTTTTTTTTTGGGTTCACCGCCCTGTGAATCCGATTCCCAAGCATACAAAACGCAACAATTTGATATCAATGTTGTCATGGGAGATCCGGAATGGAAGAGAATGGTGGATAAGCATATGCAGAAAACTGAAAATTGTTTGGAAGACTTATCCAATCAACGGTAACAAATCCTACATCTACCTAGGCAATAGCAACATAGTGGTTGGAGGTAAATGAATCGAGCTTGAACAAATAAGGTTGTGTTCGTTCGTTTGTTTATTTTAGAAGGTGTTCATATTCGGTTGATGTTTGTTTAAAATTTTAATATTGTGTTTGTGTTCGCTTATTTATTTTTGTAGGTGTTCGTGTTTGTTAATTTGGAGTTCGCGAATAAGTTTGTTTAATGTTCAAGAACGTGTTCAATGTTTGCGAACGTGTTCAATATTCGTGAATGTGTTCGTTTAGAATTCACAAAAATGTTCGTTTATATGTTCAGAAATATTAACTTAACATACAAACAAACAAAACAAAATAAAACTAACATTTATCATGAACTTATATAACATCTATAGCAACAACAACAAAAAATAGTATTTAAAAACACCCACAAATATTTTCATCCTAAAACATCCTGGTACATTTCACATCTTAAACCACACTAATATGGGAGGAAAAAGGGTAATTAGGTTGTACTATGGTTTATATACCTAAGAAAAAATTTAAAATTAATTCACGAGTCCTTAAACTCTTCGAGATTCACAATTTAAACTTCAAAGTTTATTTTTTGTTCAATTTAATCTTCACCTTCATCTATACTTAAAATTTAAAAAATAAACGAGACCATCCTATCCAAGATGACATGCCTACTTGAGATGACAGATCTATTCGGTTCAAACATCAACCTTTGTTCCAAAGTCCACAAAACTTGATTTTCCCGCCTACAATGGTACTAGTGAGGTTGATAATGTTCGTTAGTAGACTTTATACGGAGAAGCAAAATAATTTATTTTAGTCAAATCTAGGTTGGAACATTTGTTATTTTGCATTGACTTTTCGGATGGAATCGAAACGTTTCTAAGTCGACTGTCTGCCAATTATCTTTTTAACACATTTTAAAACGTTTTAATTAGACATCGAGAACTCAAAGTATGTTCATTTTAGTGAAGACATGACATGCAAAAAATTAGTTATTCATCCAATACAAGATTTTTTTTATTATTACGAACTTTAAATATTTTTATTGATTATTTGTAATTAAATTCAGTCTAATCCTTATTGTTATTTATTTTAGGTAATTTAAGATCAAATTTAGTATTTATTTTTTATGTTAAATAAAGTTGTTTTGTGTTTTAATAAAGTTGGTAAATGTATTGCTTTCTTTTTCAAGCAAATCATGCATCAATGTATAAGATGTTAAGTTTTTCTATTTTTATGACTTTTTTAAGCTTATAAATAGGAAACCTTCTTATCGATCTTTAATCTCATAATCACTAAACAATAAAAAATTAAGAGTTTTTTGTGTTCAAGATTTTTGTATTATTCTTATTTGGAGTGCGAATATCTGATTGCCTTGTAACGTGTTGAGTCGTTTTTATCTCCCATTTAAGTTGTCAAGGCAAAACATCCTTGAAGGATTAGACGTCCATATTTACTGACTCGAAGCTCTCATCTAGGTTGCTAAGGCGAAACATCATTAGATAGTTAGACATGCTATCTATTCAGACGTATGTTCTTCAAAACATGTTGGTTGAAGGACGAAAGATTCGAATAGAATCATGTTGATGATTTGTGGATTAAATTAAAATGTTTTAAATTTAAGGATTGATTTAAAATTGAGGTCATAGTTTGAGGATCTTCTACGCAATTAACTCTATTATATTACATAGTCAAATACAATCTCCATTAGGGGTGTGTATTTTTGGATATGGATAGTATCTTTTCAAAAATCGGATATCCAATTTTTCGGATCAACAAATAACTTTTTGTATTCGATCCGAAAAATCTGATTCGAATATCAAATTTTCGGATCGAATATTCAACTTTTCAAATTATTAGTGTGTAAGATATTGTGATCCGTATCTAATCTGATTATTCAGTTCTTTCCTAGATATTCAATTCGAATCACCGGATTTTCGGACTGAATCACCAGATAGTATAACGTCGGAAGAGGTAACAACATGAAGTTTAAGGACTAGTTTAAAAAATACCTCAAGTGTAGTTTTTTTAATAGAAGCAACTAGTTTTATTAAAAAGAGAAAATATTCAAAATTATAATTAGGTTTTACAACTATCATTGTAAACTAAATACATAATTTGAACATTTTCCTATAACATTGAAACAAGAAATTAGCCACTTTAGATCATACAAGGACTATACATGGAAAAAGGTTAAAAACCCAACCAAAAGACTCGAACGAAATATAGATATGAATAAATCTGACTGCATCCGCAAGCGAACCATAAAAGGGCATCAAGCTACTAAAAGACCACCGAGAACCGCAAATTAGAGCTGAGCGTCGTGAGAAAACAATCCCCCAACGTAACCGCGTATCCAAATTCAATCTGAGAGTCCAGAGTAGGGAAGATCAACATGATAACAAATAAACGCCATCTTGATCAGTTGCGTTGTCATCAAGTCCAACCCTGAAAAAATATAAAATAAAAAGAACGGCCAAACGACCGGAAAAAAAAAAGACATGCCAAAAACGGAGATAAATATCCACAAAAGAAGAAAAAAACGTGTCATAAAGACATAGTCATTCTTATTAAAACCTAAAAAACAAAAAAAAATTAAAAAAAAAAACAACAGTCGACAACTATCATCAAAATTGGTGCTACCGCCGGTTAAACAAAGAAAAAAAACTTTGTGATTTTCTATTTGAGAGAAAAAAAGTTGTGCTGCGCAAACCCTAATTTCTTTGTTTACCTCAAGTGTAGTTAATTCTTATATTATAGGGTTAGGTATTTGTTTAGAACATGAATTATACTTGACTTTTCAATGTCATACAATACAAATTATGTCTCAAATTTAATGTCATCGTTACTTATTTTATTTATTTTCGTGATAAAATTTTACATAAATTCTTTTGAAAAGTTAAAAATTGACACATAACTTTTTTTAAAAAAATGCCCCTGAGGTCAATTTTATAATTGAAATTCTTTGAAAAACAATAAAAAATTTGGGTTAATTTTATTATTAGGTCTTAACTAAATATTTTTTTTAAAATATGTTACGTGTCAATTTTTTACTGGTCTAAATAGTCCATTTCAAATTTCGTCATAAAAATGATAAAATTAGTTAACAGTAAAATATTTCACGTATAAAATTGAGACAAAAATAATTTATACAATATTAAAATTGGTATAATAAAAATTTCTGCTCGAAAATTTATTTATCAAAATTAAGTGTGTGATGCAAGTCTATTCGAGTTAATAAGGACAAAATTCTAAAGAACCGAAAGAACAAAAAAAAAAATGGTGTAATCCGTATACCAAACACGCAATAATCCTGTATTACATAATTGGATCCCCTCTACAAAGCCTAAGTTCCAAGAAAGAAGTCAGCAGCGTCGGTGGTGCGTCCACAAGGTACTCTCAAGTCTCATCTACATCACGATGGTTGTTATGATTCCGTGTAGGAATTCACTCGCACTTTCTTTCTCGTAGAGAAAATCACCGGCAGCCATAAAGAAAGGAAAATAAAAGAGTAAATTATATAAATTGTTCATCGATTATGTTTTAATTTTTTTTGTGTTTCTTTATTATTAAAAATTATAAACTGATTTTTTTGATTAAAAAACGTAACAAATAAAAATTTAAAGGCTAATGACGTGACAGTTGATAAAATTTAGTATATAATAACAATTTTAGTCCTTAATTTTTACATTTTATTTTAACTTAGTTCTAATTCTAAAAAAATTTGAATAATTTATTTTTTTTTATTTTTTTCTCATTATCTTCTTCCTCTTCCTCCCATAACCTCAGCCTTCCTCCATCAGTGCCATCATCTCTGGCCTCATTTTTCACCCAAAAATAACTCCATCACTGTAGGATTTCTATATGTTCCCCGAGAACTGATTCTTTAAAATGGCAGTAATTCCCCGGTAAAGTTGTTCATCGAAACGGAAAGAATTTACCGAGGTTGTATGGTAACTCTCCAGTGAAACTGTTGTTAAAGAGCTTTAACTGCACAAGATATTGATTAGAAGCTAAAACCTCTAGAATTTCTCCAGTGAAATAGTTGTCGTTGAGATCCAGTGACTTTTGTCGGTGATGCTGTTTTGTGACACGTCAAACTGCCGCAAAGCTGTCAGGTCAGCTAAAATCTCAGGTAAATCACTTGTTACATAATTCTAGTAAAGTTCAAGTTTAACATTGATGAACTTTCTGGAATTTTACTGTTCAACCCAAAATAAAAATAGTGCGGATGGAAACAAAACAAGCGACGGCCGACGACCATTTTCCTTTCACTCCCGAAGAAACTGTTTCCCGCACGCCTCCCCAAGAGAACAAAAGTAAAAGACGGCAAGCAAACGGGTGGCTTGATTGGAGGGTCCAAGTCCAACCCACGTGCTTTATTCACTAGTGGCCACCTTTGGGTCCTTGCCACCCTACCCTGCTCTCACCAACCCACGAGAACTAAGCCACCGAGCCCTTTGTAACACGTTCAACCCCCTCTATATATCCCTCTCCTTTTGCCATAATTGTTAGCCAAGTTCAGATCTGTGGGAGAAATGGCTATTTCAACTAGATGCTGCCTCAACGCATCCCCTCCAATCCCAAATCCGGGCTTGGACAACTCTTCTTTTAACACCAAGGGATCCCAAATTGCATGGTAAGTCAACATATGATTTTAGGGTTCACCAATTTCCTCCGCAAGATTTTGAAACTTACAAATTCTGTGGATTTCATTTTCTTATTAGGCCAAGGGAAGATAAGTGGAGGAAACAATGCGCGCTAGGGTTGGCCTGCATGATGATTGGGTTACAAGTAGGCGACATGAGTAACGATGGGGCTATTGCTAAAGAAATTCCATCCATTGCCGTGGAATCGAACTCGAGAGTAGAGAGGTGGAGTGACAAAAGGATGTGCCCTCCATGGCAAGAGAATTCCCTGGAGACGGTCGTGCCGGAGAATCTCCCGAGGCCATCTGCTCATCGGAGATGGGAGGCTATTGGTTTCTCTAATGATGCCCCAGCAATCAAAGTGACAGCAGCTAGGAAAACAATAGCCGGTTGCTTCTCTATGTGATGTCCACATTGTTGTATAGATCAAATCAATACATGTAAAGTGTTAAAAAAATCAATAGCTATAAATTGTAACATTAATGATTTAAAACGATTAAACCCAAATTTTATTACTTTTATATATGGTAGTAACTTGTTTTCAGTCGGTGTAGTGTTAGTACTATATTGGTGTTATTTGAGTTAGGTTTAGTAGTCATACGCAGTACAAATTGAAAGAATATCTAATTATGTAAGGAGCCGTCGTGGACCACATATTCTTCATTTCTTCGGCCCCTTGCATGGATATTTCTATCTACTTTGGGCTTAGGACTAAGGCCGAAATTGATATTTTCAAAGTACTTTCAACAATAAAAAGATCACACTCCAATAAGTTTGGAGATTATTCATTTTTCGATCTAATCATGGGCGGAGCCACATGGCCATTTAGGGTATTTGTTGACACCCATTTTTTTAAATAGTATTTTCTCTATTTTTTTTAAAAAATTTAAAAAATATGTATAAATAACACTCTTTTACGAATAAAATGATACCTTTTTAAATAATTAACACCTTTTAAAATACCGTTTAAAAATGACACACTTTAAATAAATTCTTGGCTCCATCCTTGTATCTAATAAAAAGACATTGTCTTATTATTTTGAAAGAAAGAAATCAATTTGTTCATGTACAATAATGATACAGTAATACGATAAAAAATGCAACTCTAATTGAAAAGGATTTTAAAAAGATTTAAAATCAAAATAAATATAAATTTATAAATTTAGTGAATTATTAAAGAAATAATATATTTCCAATGTGGTTAGTTGAAGTGGTAAGCAGCTTGGTATCGCTTAAGCAGGTATCGAGTTTGAGGCATAGTGTATGCAGAAAATCCCCGTTGGGAGACTCACCCACTAAAGTCAGATGTGCGACGCGAGTTGATCCGAATTAGTTAGGATGAAGCCCTGAAAATAAAAAAATACAATAAAAAAATAATATTTAAAAATATTCGCAATATAGGAATTCTCTCAGATTTATGAAGGATGCTCTTTTGTTCGAGTTATTGAAGAAGTCACGTTACAGTAAGTTTAGATATTACTCTAATAAGTGAGTATTACCTTGATTAATAATAATAATAATAATAATAATAAACATAGGAGATTCAAAAGTTTACGAGGCCCTGTTCAACTTATCAAAATGAGACACTTTAATTTATAATCTCAAAGATATATAAGGTTTTTTAAAAAAAATATTTTTATCTTAGTAAAAATATATTATGGTACCCTCTTTAAAAGTCATTTATATATTTTTCTAGTAATTTATTAAACTAAAATCTTTTGTTTTCTCCCTATAAATATTTAATTCAACTCATTTAGTGTCCTCTTTTCTCGGAGACCCTGTGCAGTGGCTCTTCTCGCACATGTCTAAAAACTCCACTGTATATAAATAATATATATATATATATATATAGTGAAAATATAAATGAATATAATAGAATATAATGTGAAATGCATACACATATATATACCGTTTTTCTCTCTCTAACTTTTTTCCTCCTTTTTAAAAGATTTAATTTTGTTTTTGGTAGCGTTTGGAGGCCAAACCAGCTTTTTCACTCAAAAAATTTCAAAATCAACTAAAAACACTCAAAAGTTTGGTCTCCAAACCTTGGTTTGCCCATTATTTTAGCCTCTCAAACCTTAGTTTTCCAAATCTGTGTAATACCCCAAAATTTGCTATGTTGATTAAAAGTCATTTAGTACTAAGATAAGATCTTAAAAGCTAACTTAGTGACTAAAATGACAAAATATAAAAGTTAAGGTTTCTTTAATTATGAATTCTAAGAAAGGAATTTCTGAGAATTTGGAGTACCATGTGATAGAGAGTAAACAAAATAGGATACTTGCAGAGTTTGGTTGAAATCTGACGAGAAAAGTATAGGCACCTGATGGAATATTTTTATTGCACAGATAAATAGTACATGTTATAGAAAGCTGATATGTATAATTAGATTTTCGGTAATAGATTTATGTGGAAATCTATTTTTGATTGAACAATTAGGGGATAAGCATATAGTTGATTCGAATAAAAATACAGATAAGATATCGAATTTCGATCGAACTACAAAGTTAAGCGTGCTCAGGGCATAGGATGGGTGACCTATTGGGAAGATCTCATGTCAGTACTTGAGACTGATAAAAAGGAATAAGTTCGAGTTAATATTATTCGTATGAATATCTGATAAAGGATTACTAAGAGAATTTTATTCGATAAAGATTTCGGGTAAATTATCAGTATATTAAACCGAGTCAAAATTTCAAGATTTTGATTTTTACAAAATCATGGAATATTTTGTATATCAACAATATTTATTTATGAAAGTTAGAAATATGAGAATTTCAGATTTGATCCGATAGTTCGAAAAATGGAAAATCGAAGTAAGTGATTATCAGGTGATCGGATCGAATTGGAATTTCAAAGACAGTTCCATAAGCCATGGAAAATTCATAAAATATTATTTTTATGAATATTTTAATGTTTCTAGTTGGATTCTAACTAGATTTGGTTCTATTTTTATAAGATGGCAAATTAGAAAATAAAAATTAGTTGGAGGGTTATTGGAATTAAGTAATTAAATAAATTTAATATTCATTTAATTAGAAACACTTGGCATTAATAAGAAAAAGATGAACAAAAATTAGTTCATCTTCTCTCCTATATTTCGAAACACAAGAGAAAGAAAGTGGAAAAATACACAAAATTTTCCTAGGCATTTTGAAGGCTCAAAGTTAGAATCAAGGTATGTTGCTTTGGAAAAAAATGATCTATGCTTAATGCTCTTTCTATTGATAGTAATTTTGCATGGTAATTTGAAGATTTGTTCATGTTATTGATGAGAGAGAAAATAAGGTTTCATGTTCTATGTTGAGATTGAAGATTGATTTAAGTAAATCAAGTGTTATGGAATTGAAATCAAGCTTAGATTTTGATCAATTTCATGTTTGAAGACATAAACCCTAACCCTAGAATTTGGGATTTTATTTAAGGTTTTGAAATTGATGATGAAAATGAAAGATTGATGATATTAGAAGCTTGATTTTGATGTTAGAATGAAAAATCCTCAACTAGTCCTTTAAGTGACCATTTTGGTATACATGAGGAAATTTGGAGAAATATTGTAAAAATTATCCTAGTGATGGATTTGAAGAGATTATGAATTTAAAAGCTTGATTATGGCATTAGGACCAAAATAAAGTCCTTGAAAAGCTTAGACACCTAATTTGACATGTAGGAATAAATTGGGGTTTTAAGTGTTAATTTTTGGAAATGAAGAATATATATGTTGGAAAAATTATTTTGAGCATATTAGAATGTTGTTTGAATGAAAAAACAACACTGGGAAGGTTTAGTGACCAATTCGGTCAAGGGCTAAAATAAAAGGAAAATTTTGAGAAACATTGTAAAAATGTTGGATTGATTAATTAGTACAAGTTTGCAAACTTTTGTGTAAAATTAGTGACTAAAATGTCACTTTAACAAAGGTTAGTGGATTGAAGGGCATTGAGTAAAAGTGTTAGAATTATGGATTATTTATGATTGAGCTTGAATAAAATTTCAAAAAGTTGCAAAATGGTCACTAGGGACCAAAATGGACTTTTCGGCTACTAAGGGAGAAAAAGAGAAAATTTTTGAAAAAAAATTTATATTCGAATAATTATACTAGTATTTTATAGTTAAGCAATGTTAGATTAAAAATCTAACATGAATATTGTTATATATGTTCAAATGGTACTGTACAACTATTGATGAGACTAAGGGTACCAGATCAAAAGAAAGCAAGGAAAAAGTATCAAAATAGCTTAGTGAGGCTAATATCATGCATGACCTAGGTGAGTGCATTTTTACTTATTTATTATATATGTGATATGAGTGATTGCATTATATGTATTTATGACTAGTTGATAAATAAGACAACTTGCGATGAACCGGCATTGGTATAAATAAAAATGTATGATGGCTTATTTATGCAAATAACATGAAATATTAAATGACATATTGATACAATGATTGTAGCATAATGATTTACTCAAGGTAAATCGAATTTTAGATATTTGGATATGAACTGTCCATTAACAAATTATGGATAACAGTGTTGAAGGATTGGATATTAAATATGAAAATATTATATTGTTATGCCCAAGTACTAGTGTGAGAGTCTTTGGTATAATTGGACATCCATAGAGTTATAGCAACTGCAATCCAGTACTACAGTGCGATCCAGACACTTTGGTGTTGATATCAGACGCTACAGCGTTGGAGTCACTTCGGTGATGATTAGACACTATGGTTTCGACTAGCACAAAAAGATGCAATAATGAGGAGCAAAGGGCGTCCTCGAGTACGTACTCACCATCAGACGCTATGGCGTTGCAGACACTACGCTGTCGTTATAATGACTCGTATACCATAGGATTCACATGAAATTGTACTTTGGGCTATAATTCATAAAATGCTTTGAACATGAAATGTTGATTATAACGTTGATTTTGCCCAAGTACTATTGTGAAGTCTTTGGTATAGTTGGATATCCATAGAGTCCTAAAAGCTGCGTCCTAGCACTACGGTGCGTTTCAGTCACTACGGTGATGTTTAGACACTTCGGTGTCGGCTTAGACGCTACGACGTTGTGTAGACACTTCTGTGTTGTTAGCACAAAATGTGCGATTATAACGAGCAAAGAGCATCCTTGATTATAAGAGGAGCAAAGAGCATCCTTGAGTACGTACTCATCTCAGTCGCTTCGGCGATGCAGATGTTACGGCGTCGTAGACACCATGGTGTCGTGATGACTCGCGTACCATGGCATTACATGATTTTGTACTTTGGGCTATAAAACTTGAAATGCATTTATGAAGGTAGTTAAGCTAAAAAGCTTATCGTACACAAGGCTGGTAATACATATCGAATCCTATGGTTTGAATATTATATTGGTTTAATGAACTATACATGTAAGGTAGTTCTATACATGATAAAATGTTATCAACTGCAATTGGAAATCACTTGCCATTTTGCAGGAACTGTATTACACTGTTATATGACTTGATATTTACTTTGGGCCATAAGATTTTACAGTACATGACTTTACAGTACAAAATTATTGCAGTACAAATTTCTTACATGATTATTCCTGCATTACAGATTAATAATCATTGTTTACATTGTTATGATTATGCCTCACTAAGTTATACTTAGCGTGTGTGTTTTTATCACACGTAGGTACCTCGGACTAGATAGCAGAGGAGGAGCTGCACATCGTTGGATCAAGTTAGCATGCATTATCGGTAAGTATCACCACATCCTAGTCTAGTGGGGCATGTATAGATATTAAATAAGTAGCTATTTTGTATGATCTAGAAACATGATTTAGTTAGAGGAATTAAGAATATTATAAAAGATTATTCAAACGATTTTTTAACTTAGTTAGTTGTTTATTGCGTAGCAATTTTAAAATCAAGAAAGGGTCTAGGCAGCTCACATAGTTTTAACCCTGAATTATATTTTTAATTTTAATAACTACTTAAAGTATATTATAAACCAATTCAGGGTCGAAACTAGGTGACTCTAGACAGATTTGTAATTTAGTAGGAACCGAGAAAAAGGTCAACCACTAGACTAGTTAAGCAAGAATAGTATATAAAAAATTACAAGTCTAAAAATCAATATAAATTAGTTAGTAACGTCTTTAATGTGTATTGGTATATCGGATATACGTTGAGGGTGTTACCAGCTAAATTTTCTAACTTTTGCAAAACCTTGATTTGCCCACAGCAACAAAAAAATGGGACCTTAGAGTTCCTTGTTTCATTCCGTCATCAAAGCCAGCTGCTTCATAATTTTGTGATGGCTGGCCTCCACTTCCCTCTTCTTTCTTTCTCAATGTTGTGGTGAGTGCCCTTATCTACCTCGTATTTTTCTTGTCTTCAACGTCCTCTCATGTTTTGTTCGTTGGACGTTTTCGCTTTCAACGATTCTGGTCCAGGCTTGAGCCTATTTTTTTCGAGGAGAGAAGCGTATTGCCTTGCGATTTAGGAGCGCAAAGGTCAGAGGGAAGGGTTTTGGTGGCCATCGTTTTCTCCTTTCCTCAACCTTCCCCGATTCAGGTGGCGATTTTGCTTTCGATTTCCTCTTTTGTTTTGTTGCAAATTTTTGGCTCCCTAAGGTGGCGGTCTGGGCTTTTGCATCTCTAACGTTGGTTTCCCGAGGACTAGGCTATCTGACGATGGCTCCTCTGCAGACTATCTTTTATCGACGGATCTCTGATCTCTCTTCACGATGAAACTCTGATGATTTTTCTCACTACATTGCTCCAAAGGTTTTATGCTACTGCATCCCCAAAACTGACATGAAATTATAGATCTGATTGATGGCTTTGTTTGGTGTTTGATTCTTCTCCCAGATTTGGAGATTTGTTTTCCTTTCCCGTTTTTGTCTCCCTATTCTCTCTATGTTTTCTGGTGTTCTCTCTCGGTGTGTTTTCGTGTGTTCTTTTGTTGTGTGTTTGTTTTTTGCGTATTGTTTTTGTTTAAGTCTTCTGTTTGTGTTTCTTGATTGTTTTTGTCATGTCTGTATGTTTTATTCGATTGTATGTTATTGTGTTTCGTGTCTCCTTTCCCATTTTTGTCTCCCTATTCTCTCTATGTTTTTTGGTGTTCTCTCTCAGTGTGTTTTTGTGTGTTCTTTTGTTGTGTGTTTGTTTTTTGCGTATTGTTTTTGTTTAAGTCTTCTGTTTGTGTTTCTTGATTGTTTTTGTCATGTCTATATGTTTTATTCGATTGTATGTTTGTTGTGTCTGTATATTTCCTATATGTTTGATGTGTTTGTATGCTCATGCATGTTTGTTTTCTTTTAATGAAGTTGACAGTGTTAAAAAAATTAATAACTATGTAATATGTATATAAGCTATAATATAAGAAAATCTTTATATACATCAGCCATATATGCGAAAATCTTTATATAATATTATACTATACAATTTCATGCGTGTAAAGACGTGAATTTTTTAGTCAAGAGATAAGCGTTTATTTGGGTTATGGACCTTCGTGTTGGGTAATTAGACTTTTTTGGGTCAAGTTTAGGCCTTATTTGACGATTCTAGATGTATATGGGCTTGGGGAGTGACCGTTTTATAAAATGAGAGAAACATGAAAGTTTTAGATTGATATTTGATTAATTTTCAAATGTTTGGCTAATCACTTTTTCTTTCCCCTTGTCTTCACATGTTATATATAAGGGGACAAAAAGTTACTTTGGTGATATCATCACCTATCCTCTTTTCTTCACTCATCTTATTCTTCATATTTTCCCTTCATTCAAGTTTGTTTTTAACACTAAAATCTTATCTTTATACATCATTTCTCACATCTAAGGTTCAAGAATAAAATATGTTGATCTCTTCTTTAAGGGCTTCAAGAAAAGTCTATTTTTTATGATAAGAGGTAAGTTTCCATTGATGGGTTTTTGGGCTCAAAGCTTGATGAAGCTTTTCTGTGATGTTTAAGGTTATAAATTCGTAGCTAAGGATCGTTTTAGAGATTAAAGTAGTGATTTTGATGTTGGATATGTTGTTAGGTGACTCTTTTAAACCCATAAATACCTTAGAAAGCTTAAACAATCATTTGGGTTGAAGTGGATATCCTTAGAGACAATTATAGGTTGATTTTTGACCTTTAGAAAGTAGTTTTTGGGCTTCGATACCTGTATGCGGGCAGTTTGTACCGGTACCCCTTGTTCAAATGAAGAACAAAAACAATTGACACGTGTGTTTGTCAGGCTACCTAAATCATTGTTTCAATTTCCTTTGATCATTTTCTTAATTAAACCAAAATTAATTGTCATCTTATTTGTTTCAATTCACAAATATTTATCGTGGCTTTTAATTCCTGGACAATATTTGCGGATACGATACTCAACTCACTACTTTATTACTTGTTGACCGTGTATACTTGCATGCAAAAAAAAATATTTTTGACATTATTTACTTGTATAGTTACACTGAATCCTCAACCTTTTGCCAAGCATTAGTTCGTGGATAGCAGCATGGGCAGAGCTATTTCTAGAATCTCGAGTTGTGCATCTAGATAAAATTGGATCGAATTATTTCCCCTTACTATATTAGTCGCATGAAGCATGTCAAATCACCCCTTTCGTTTCATCGCCGCATGGTAAAAACATCCTTAATTTGGAGAATTTACAACAATATTGTGGAGAATTTTTTTAATTCCAAAAATATGGTTTCCTTCAAAATATTTCCCATAATATTGTAGTTTACTATTCAAATCAGCAAACTAAGGGATTTCAACCCGTCTTTGAACAATGTTTTACCAAAAAATAATAAAAAAATCGATAAAAGGCATAGGGTTTACAATTCGACTCTAAGCAGTACCCATTGACACGTGTCATGCTGGGAGGGCAGTGCACACTATTCAAAGGCGAACTGCCCTCCCCCCGTCTTTGAACAGTACTAGGATGGGGGTGCAGGCCTGCAGGATCAGGCAGGGTGGCAGGCAGTTGCATGCATGCCTCGGGTAACGTGAATTTTTTTAATTGTTATATTAATTTTTTTATCTGATTGGGTAAAATGGTAGGTGGGTTGGGTGGTTGAAATTTAAAGTAGTTGGGGTTAAATAGGGGTTGAAGGTTGATATTTTTTGCATGTAATTTTAGAGAAGAAGAAGAAGAAGAAGAAGAAGATATTTTGTAAGTATAAGATATGTATTTTATTTTAGAAAAGTTTTTGTATGAATGTTTTTTTTTGTAGTTACAAATTTTTATTATTTTTCAGTAAATTTTTTGAATTTTTAAACTAATAAGTTGATTTAGTTATGTAATTTAAACGTATTAGAGTTAAAATTTAAGATTCGTAGAATTTTAGCAAATTATAAACTAACCTAAAATATTATTATAACTTTTTTTGTTTAGTTTAGTTTATTTATTTATTATGTTTATTATTTTTAGAGGATGTTATAGAATATTGGCAGAATGTAGGTGGATTTGTTAGTTATTGAATGGAATGGATTTTGTTAAGGGAAAATAGGGCTTGAATGATCAAAATAGTAAATTAATGAATAGTTTGTAAAAATCTTAAAATTGAAGGATTATGAAGGCAAATTTGTAAATTAGTGACTAGTTTGTAAAAATCTTAAAATTGAAGGGTTGTGAAGGCAAATTAGTAAATTAGTGACTAGTTTGTAAAAATCTTAAAACTGATGGGTTTGAAGGCAAATTATTTAAATAGTGACTAGTTTGTAAAAATCTTTAAATTGAAGGGTTTTGAAGGCAAATTTGTAAATTAGTGACTAGTTTGTAAAAAACTTAAAATTGAAGGGTTATGAAGGCAAATTAGTAAATTAGTGAGTAGTTTGTAAAAATCTTAAAATTGATTGGTTTTGAAGGCAAATTAGTTAAATAGTGAGTAGTTTGTAAAAATCTTAAAACTGAAGGGTTTTGAAGGCAAATTAGTAAATTAGTGACTAATTTCTACAAATCTTAAAATTGATGGGTTTTGAAGGCAAATTAGTTAATTAGTGACTACTTTGTAAAAATCTTAAAATTGAAGGGTTATGAAGTCAAATTAGTAAATTAGTGAATAGTTTGTAAAAATCTTAAAATTGATGGGTTTTGAAGGCAAAATATTTAAATAGTGACTAGTTTGTAAAAATATTAAAATTGAATGGTTTTGAAGGCAAATTAGTAAATTAGTGACTAGTTTTGTTAGGTTTTTTTTTTAAATTGCATGTAGTAAAAAATATGGATGTGACTAGTTTGTAAAAATCTTAAAATTGAAGGGTTATGAAGGAAAATTAGTAAATTAGTGACTAGTTTGGAAAAAAACGGCAAAATTGACTAATTTTGAAGGCAAATTAGTTAATTAGTGACTACTTTGTAAAAATCTTAAAATTGAAGGGTTATGAAGGCAAATTAGTAAATTAGTGACTAGTTTGTAAAAATCTTAAAATTGATGGGTTTTGAAGGAAAATTAGTTAAATAGTGAGTAGTTTGTAAAAATCTAAAATTGATAGGTTTTGAAGGCAAATTAGTTAAATAGTGAGTAGTTTGTAAAAAACTTAAAATTGAAGGGTTTTGAAGGAAAATTAGTAAATTTGTAAAAATCCAAACCCGGGTTGTAATATATTCTTACTTGTCTTGTAGGATGGTTGAGCAAGCTCCTCTATTGCGGTTACATGATCAACACATCAGTAGTCTACCGGTTCCTGAGATGGTACAAATTTGTTAATAATTTATTTATTAGAAATTCAATTATGTTAATAATATTTGGTTTATTTATTAATGTGTTAATTATAGGATTTTGAAGATACATTTAAGCATCATCTGACCATGGCCAAAAATCCTCCGGACGATCGAATCATTGAATGGTTACAAGCTTCCAGATTTTATTATGCGACCTTCATTCGGGAGTACAAGTTAGTACCCGGGTTGATAGCCGCTCTGATTGAGCGTTGGAGGCCGAAAACCCATACGTTCCATATGCCATGTGGGGAATGCACGATCGCACTTGAAGACGTGGTCATGCTTATCGGGCTCCCAGTAAACGGGGGGCCATTGATCGGGGAACCATTGACCGGGGACCCGTTGATCGACACGACGAAAGCTACACCTGAAACACTTTGCTCATTTTACCTTGGGAAGGTGCCAAATAAATCAAATTTGAAAGGATCTCGTGTGAAATTGAGTTGGTTGGAAAGTAATTTTAAACTCGGTGAATATAGCTCGGTTGCTGCGATTTATAATGCCAGTCGAGCTTATATTCTGAAACTCATTGGAGGTATACTGATGCCAGATAAATCTGGCAATGTTGTTCATACACGGTATCTATGCTTTTTGAGGTATTCGTGGGAAGCTGTTAAATATAGTTGGGGATCGACCGTATTAGCGTTCTTGTATCGTGAGTTGTGCAAGGGCGCTACAAAAGAAAATGGTCATAAGGTTCGGGGTATCGGTGGATGTTTGTTGTTGCTGCAAGCGTGGGCTTGCCAGTGATTTCCCTTTTGGACACCGATTACGCGAACACCGATTCAGTTCTCTCTTGTCTCCAGGTAATTCTCTTGATTTTGTGTTAATTTTTAAATTTAATTTTACCTTTTTAAAAAAACCTTATCGTGATTTGTATACAGGTGGTGCTGGAAAAAAGCGCACACGGGGTTGGCGAACAACAACTTGAAAGTATTTAGAGCTCAGATTGATTTGTACGCTCAGGAGAAGGTATTTTGTTAAATGCATTGTTTGCATTTTAGTTAAATATTTACAATTAATTATTTATGTTATAATTAGATGTCTTATTAAAAGAGTCGTTATTTTGTAGTTTATTTGGATGCCGTACAACAACGATGATCGCATTTTTGTACCGGAAGATCTGATAGAGGAATCTCTTCTGTGGTGTTCTGTTACACCGTTGATCCACTTCACAGTTGTCGAGTTCCACTTTGCTGATAGGGTGCTGAGGCAGTTTGGCTTCCACCAGCCGGTTCCGTATATTCCACTTAATCATGATTTTCTGCATGATTTTGATGGAAGCGGCAGGGCAAACGTAAATTGGGAAATCGTACATGACAACTACATTAATGCGTGGAACAACAAATCTTCAAATTTACCGTTTCGCGCTCCAATCCAAGAGGATGATTTTGATTTTCAGAGGTCAGAGTACCTGATCTATTTTCTTAGTAATGGAATGCCGTACTTAACTTCGGTCGATGGACGGGAATAATGTCGAATATATAAGAAGAAATGTGGTGGTAAGGGTGAATCTTCTAAGAGTGCAGCAACAGGCGCATCTCAAAATCCCGCTGGGAGTAGAAACCCCGAAGGTTGGCCAATCACTTGGGAACAACCAGAAGTGGAGCCAGTTATATGGGAAAAGGAACCAGCTCCTACATATGTACAACCAGAAGTAGGCCCGAGCTCCTCAGATACTCACGGGTTTGATGATGTTGTTTTGTACACACCCAAGTTTATTCCTTCACAGTCACCTCTTTACTTAACTTTGGACAGTGTATGGATTTTCAGGAAATACAAAATTTCCTAAATTCGCCAAAGATTATGGGAGGGCAGAGCGGTTACGTAGACATGTTCACAACACCGCCTCTTATGCCCACGGTGACTGAGGAGGTGAGCATCACTGAAGAGGATGTTCAAGAGGATGCTGAAGAAGATGCTGAAGAGGATCTCGAGGCAGAACAGAGGCAACAACGTAATAGGAAGAAAAAACACACGTATTTTTTGACCATATCCGCTCATTGTCAGA
The DNA here is from genome assembly GCA_019671005.1 of Hibiscus mutabilis. Taxonomy (NCBI): domain Eukaryota; kingdom Viridiplantae; phylum Streptophyta; class Magnoliopsida; order Malvales; family Malvaceae; genus Hibiscus; species Hibiscus mutabilis. Next base: position 25,561,247 of record CM033747.1, read on the forward strand.
AATTACGTAAGAGGATGCAGAAGAAAAAATGATTTTATGTATTTTGTGTAATACATTAGAGGAATTTGGGTTTGGGTTTGAATTTGAATGTCATTGTTTTTTATTTTTCACTATGTTATGTTTTTATTATTCAGTTTAATATATATATATAACTAATAATTATCATGAATTTGAAAAATCTCAAAAGGTTTTAAAACATTAAAAGTTAAAATTAAAAATTGAAATTAAAATTTAAAATTTAAAATTAGAGATTCATTGAATTTGAAAAAAATCACGGATGATGCAAATTGGTCCCTAATTATTAAATCAAACTTAAGGATCGAATATGATAGTAGTACAAACATAACATTACTGATGATGCAAATTGGAATATTTTCGAATACGAGTACATAATATTTTCGAATAAAAACATAATAAATCACTGAGGCATAGGCACATATCTGGGTTCATTTGGACAGTTGATTTCGAATGGCCTTCAGCCCTACATATCGTACATCTCTTTCGTTGTCCCTTCTCTCTGTGATGGAGATCTATACTGGTATAGATGCGAGTCGATCTAGGTTGGCCATTTGGAGTTCTACGGAGTGCAGGATCCGGTAACCATTTTTCATGCTCCACTGACGGCCAATACTTTTCATCCGCGATCAGTGGGAACTCAATTATGTAAATATTGACCATCCATTCGAGATCGAAGCATTGGTCAACATAGTTGTACGGGTCAACCCCCACATACATACATGCTACAACTGCATGAGCACATGGATATCGCTACACCTGGAACTGGCCACAATCACACCACGTACGTCTAAAATCGACTCGAAATACATTTGAGTGGGCTACTTCGTTGTTGCGTCTGGAACCAACAACATCGAAAGTCTGATTATTTCGGTCGAATACGTGAACGGTCCGCGACATTGCATTCTTAATATTATTCTGCATTTTTATCACAATATCCGGAGCATAACCATGCCCCTATTTATTAAGGCCTCAATATGTGTAGCGATCCGCTTTCGAGTGTTATCGCTAAAAAAATGAGGTTTTAAGGTGTTTGGGGTCTTTTGGGTATTTTAAGAAATGTCTTCCATCGGGGTTTTAGAAAAAAACCGTATTATTTTAAAAATGGAGTCGTCACCGGCCACTAAGGTAGGCTGGGCACCATAAAACCAGAGATTTTAAAAATGTCAGGTTCGGGAGTCGGTTACGGATGAGGAAGTATTAGCACCCCCACACAGCCCAAAATTGGTACTTTAATAATTACCGCTTTATATTAATATTAAACTTTCCGGATTAAAGTGACGATTAAATTAAAATTTTGTTATAATCACGAGTAGATTTTAAAGGCCCTGTTATTCGAGAGTAAACCGAAAGACCACCATCACTACGCTTGATACTGGCCACGTTTACGCTCGAATAAAAGGGCACCGCAGTGACAATAATATATCCAAAATGCAACTTAAAGCATGGTAAACATAAATAAATACAATGCGATAAAAATAAATAAATACTAACATAATAAAATACTAATCTAACATAAATAAAATACTAATCTGAAACATACATAAATATTAATCTAACTTAAAAATATAACAATTAAGGTAAAATATTTAATACTTATACCTAAAAAAATCTAGATATATTTAAAATTAATAGTTTATATATGTTATTATTTTTTTAAAAAGGGTATTTATTTATATTATATATGTAGTAATTAAATAAAACACTATACATATTTTTATAAATATATCTAAAATTATATAGATAATAAAAAAAGAGTTATTATACGTAAAAAAAGAATATGTAACCTTAATATAAACACTTATATAAACACATATCTTATATATATGTACATAATAATAATAATAATAATAATAATAATAATAATAATAATAATAATAATAATAATAATAATAATAATAATAATAATGATGATGATGATGATGATGACGACGATGATGATGATGCAAGATTCCAACTAAAACATATAAAACATCATGAAATTAAATATTAAGGGTTAAAATGCATGAAAACTAAATTACAAGGCAAGAAATATAAATAATATAAAATAAAAGTGCTAGAATTAAATTTAAAACAAACAGTGACTAAATAGCAATATAACGAAAATTAAAAGCTGCAAAAAAACGTAAAAAATGGGATATTAAATGCGTATCAAAACACAAGGACCAAATGCGTGTTTATACCATGACTAGAAGTGAAAACGTGAAAGAAAAGTTGGGACCACTAGCGTAATTTTCCCATTAAAAAGAAACATGGATCCGTCCCGGGTCAGGTCACCGTGTGAGCCGGGTCCGCACCAAACGGTGTCGTTTTGATGTTGGCTGGTTTAAATCATAAGGGTTTTTTTATTATTTCGAACAGATTTAATCAAACAAAAAAAATACCCTAACCCTACTATTTTATCCCATCCTCTGCTTCAACGAACGACGACCGTCTCCCATGATTGTCGTTTATTAGCCCTGAGGCCTCACGGCAGCACCAGGTAACTTCGAGACTTCTCTTTTTGTTTTGAGTTTTACAAACAAAAAACGATGTTTTGATTTTTGAAAACTAAAATATGTTTCGAAAAAAAACTAAACAAATTTTGCTTTAGATTCTAAATAGAAAGATGAACTCTGAAAAATTTTGATTTAGAACTTCTTACACTTTTTTTTGAATCTGAAACCCCCTTTTCACTCTATTTTTTCGAACAAAAGCCTCCCTCATTCTCATTTTCATTCGGGTTATAAACCCCATTTTTTACATAAAATATTAAGTCTCCTATATTATATTGCTGCAGATCTGACGCAAGGCCGGATTTAGGGGGATTGTTGCCGGTCGAATAGGGTATGGGAATGGATATGGTTCGGTAAATGTAGGGTATGGGGTTGGCAGAGGGCTAGATTGTTATTATTTTTTTAGGATATTACGTTTGAACTAGATTTGGGGTTTAGGGTTTGATTTCAAGATTAATGATTTTAGGGTTGATTTAGGGTTATGATTCGAATATGTGGCCGGCGGTGGCAATATCTCGACGGCAGCGGCAGTGGAGGATGGTGACAGCGTCGGGTTCATTTTAAGGTTAGGGTTAGTTTAGAAATTTTAGGGGTTTTTTGGTTTTGGACCGATCATGGGTCAAATCCGGGTCGGGTTATGGATTTGGGTTCGGGTTACCTGGTTGGGTATTGTAAAGGGTTTGGGCTTGGGTCAAAACGGGTTATTACAACTGCCTATATTTGCTCATTGTTGTGTAACAGCAATAGAGCAAAGACTACAAATGACCCGTTTTGTCCAGTCCAGCTAGGCTTCTCCACTCTCGACGTATGTCTTCTTTCTTCAGTAGATCTTCTTTCTCTTCAATGCATGTCTTCTTTCTTGACTTGATTGATCCACCTTGTCACTCTTGGGGAAGCAAAATCTTCAACTTGCTCCATTATTGGTGATGAGCTAATACCTAAAGAAAATTTGACCTAGCTGCAACACCGACGAAGAGGCAGGGTCTACAAAAACTCGATCCAACTGCGATGCTGATGAAGAGGTAAGACCGATGGATGAAAGCTCCAATGTTCGATCCAGCTACAACTCTGACGAAGAGTCAAGATCAGAAAATTGAAAGCTTCTTATCTTCTTCTTCTTTTTCTTTAATTTTCTTTCTTTCTCTTTTCTCTTTTTTGAATTTTTCTTTTTCTTTTTTTGATACAACATTGATAAAACTCGAAAGTTAGTAAATTTTGACCAATCTACAGCACCGATGAAGAGGCATGGTCTAAAGATAGTAATGTTGATCCAGCTACGACACCGACAAAGAGGCAAGATCAAGAGTTAGTGAATTTGGTCTAGCTACAACACCGATGAAGAGGCAAGATCGAGAGTTAGTAAATTAGGTTCAGCTACAACACCGACAAAGAGGCAGAACTAAAAGTTAGATTTGACCATGCTACAACACCGACAAAGAGGTAAGGTCTGAAGATTTAATCCAGCTACGACTCTGACAAAGAGGCAGGATTAGAGGGTTGGTTTCTTTGCGATCAAGCTACGACTCTGACGAAGTGGCATGATCAGAATTTGGCAAATTTGGTTCAGCTACAACACCGACGAAGAGGCAGAACTGAAAATCAATCGCATTGGATCTATCCACGCAATCAACGGAGGGATAAGATCGAATTTCAGTACTTGGACTCCACTAGACCCTCAACGAAGAAGTAGAATCGAATGACAGTAGTATGAATCCTGCTACGCCATCAACGGAAGAGCAAGATTGGATTTCAGCAATTTAGATCTTGCCATACCATCAACGGAAGAGCAAGATCGACGAATGATGAAAACTTAACTTTTGATTTGATTTTTTTGATTTTATTTTATTTTCAATTCCTTCTTTTTCTTTTTTGATTTTTGCTACAATTGTAATGAAAAAGGTGAATTCTGAAGAAAAGTTTGGTCTAGCTGCAACACTGTCGAAGAAGCAAGACCTGGATGGGTTTTGATCTACTACACCACTGAAAGAGAGACTAGACCAACAACATATGAGATCCAGTACACCACTGACGAAGAAATAGGATCTGGATGGAAAATTTGATCTACAATACCACCGATAGAGGCAAGATCTACATTAAGTCGGCGTACCACCATTGACGGAGGTGTGATTTGCAAGATGTTGAATTGATGTGCCATTGGCAGTGAGACAATGTCTGGAAAAAAATTACTCAGTTTCTCCATCAACAGAGGGCAGGATCTCGAAAGAATTTTGGTTGGCAATAGTGACAATAGGGAAAATATTGACGTCCGTCACCATCGTCGGAGGAATGAAATCCTACAAAGGAAAAAACATTTGTCAGTAATTGTTCAAAGATTTTGCCACTGATACCTTTTATTTAGATACTTCAGCATCCCTTTTTTGTATGTGTGCTTAGACTTCTCCAAGACTAAGGTTGACTATCGTAATTGCCCCCATGTTGAGAATGTTCAATCTCTTCTTCGAACCTATCTATATGTACAAACAAAAAATGCATGCCTGAATTTTGTACCTAAATGCATGTGTCTATCCTAAATGTATAGTGACTTTGGTGTATGCATTTAATCTAAATGTATGACGTATGCAAAAATGATTCAATGCAAGATGAATGCAATTAAATGCATGAATGTGACATGATTTCTGGCCCTCAATGGGATGCCCCTGACTCTTCACTGGTCCTGTCAGGATCTTGGTCTTTTGTATGTAGCGGTGCCCCAACCTTTTCTTGGGTTCGATCACCTTTCTTTGAATCTTTCATCTGGGTGCATGCCCCAACATTTTGTTCATTCTATGTCATCGTCTGAAACTGCTCTGAAAATTTAGGGTGATGTCGTTTATGCATTTTGGATGTTCAAGACTCAGATACAAACAAAATATACTTGCATTGCAACTTGTAATTTTGATCCTTTACAATATATTCTCACTACTATCGTACTTAAGTCAGTGAGATTAGTTTACAAAAAACATTACTCTAAAAGTGATAAAAACTACAAGGTCAAGACAGTGCAATATTTAAGCTGGATAAAACATGGTCTAGTTCAAAAAACTTTGACACATCCCTAATTGGCATCTTCGTGCTTCGGCAAAGGGTCTTTGTTTGTAGCTGTTCCCGTAGAGACGTCAAAGCTTACCACCTTAAGCTTAATAAATTTTTCCACCAACTTTTTGAAACCAAAGCAGTTTTCAATCGTGTAGCCAACTTGTCCCACGTGATAATCGCATTTTGTATTTGCATCATACCATTTTGGGAAGAGAGGTTGTACCGGGTCTCGGTAAAAAGGTGCCACCATATGGATGTCGTACAACTGTTTGTACAATTCTCCATAAGAAACTGGTAATAGAGTAAACTTTATCTTTTCAGTATTCTTCCTCTGACCAGAATCTTGGCTTGAGGAACCGTGGGCACTTGTAGCTTTGGGTTGTGTCACCGTCACCGGCTTCGAAAAGCCAACATTAAAAATTCTAGAAGAATTCACTTTATTGTCCCTCTTCCCATACGAAGGCTTCTTGTGAGATGAACTTCCACCAAGATCTATCTTTCCATTTTTAACGACATTTTCAATAAGCTCACCAGACAACACTAGATCGACAAAGTTGGTAGTTGCATTACCTATAAGGCGGTCTAAGATAGGACCCTCCAAAGTCTGGATGAATATGACTATTGTTTTCTTCTCACCAAGAGGGGGCTGGACTTGTGCAGCTATGTCTCTCCAACGTTGTGCATACTGTCTGAAGCTTTCATTAGACCTCTGCTTCATGTGTTGCAGAGTCCAACGATCAGGTACCATATCACTGACGTGTCGGTACTGCTCCAGAAAGGCTATAGCCAAGTCTTTCATGATTTTATCTAATGGCGGTTCAACTGATTATACCATCTGGCGGCAGATCCTAATAAACTGTCCTAAAAACAATGTATTAATAGCTTGTCGTCTCTTCCGTTTCCTTTCATCCTCCTACAAAACATAGTGAGGTGGGCGCGAGGGCAACTGGTTCCATCATACTTTTCAAACTCTGGGATCTTGAATTTTGGAGGTAATACCAAATTTGGGACAAGACTGAGTTCATTGGCATCGAATCCACTGAAGGTATCTTCTATCTCCATGGCTTGCATTTTTTCTTTGAGTCGTTTGCAACGCTCATCGATCTATTTCGACAGCTCATTTCTTGATTTGTTAGATTCAATCAACTGATCCATCTTGGAGACAAAATTTTCAGCCTTAGTGCCCCTAGCTTAGCTTCTGATGCGGCGGGAAAATTTGCCGGGATAGGGGCGCTAGCCTGAAGTGGTTGAGGTTTTTTCGTAGAAATTACCACTCGAGGGTTGGTTTGATTTTTAGCTTGAGCAGGGGTGAACCCTGGAGGATACATAAGGTCTTCATTTTCCTCACCGGGACCTGCCCCAAGGCCAATAACAGAGGTCTCTCCTTGTTCAGGAAACTTGCATCCGAGCATCTGTGCCAATTTATCGAGTATGTCTTGTTGAGATTTCGCAAACTGATCCCTTATCTCTTGCTGGGATTTGGCTAACTGGTCCTCCAGTTTTTGGATTAAATCTGCCTGCAAAGTCTTCTGGTTCTTAATCATATACAGTCTATCTTCATTTGTCATCTTTGTCTTACTTCTTGTTCTGTATGGATGTTGAATCAATTGATCTTTCGTCTTCCCCAGTATTGCTGTCATAGGGCATCCCGAGGATCAGTCCCAAAATGAATGCATGTAAAAAACAAAGTATATGTCCTATATGTGAATGAACCAATGCAAAAATCAAAATGTCATGATATGCAATGCAGTGAATGCCAAAATGAACAGATATGATGTGATCACAAAAATGGGTCAATTTGAAATTAAAATAATCAAATAAATAAATTAAAGTAAAAGATTTTTGCTCGGACAAACCGCTTGAACCAACGCCTTTATGTCATGCAATGCTAATGCAACAAAAGTATGTGTAAAGTAAAAACAAAAAAGAAATGAGTTAGTACCGAATAAACTCAATATATACATAAAAAGCGAAGTAGATAAGGCAACATACAGAGCAATCCTGTTTATCCCATCTAAAACACCTAAGTTATCTGCATGGCACTAAAAGGGCGGGTTTTCTATATTATCTACATGCAGGTTTGGTGCTAGAAGGTACCTAAATTGTCCTTGTTGTCCCTTACTAAGAGTAGCAAGGCCCCCGGTCATCACCCATTATAGGCTCCTTTCAACCGAGTTCAACTCAGGGGGACCCATTCTCTTATACCCATACGAAGGAACGATATCCTCACGAAAACATAAGGTGCTCGAGCCCCGAATGTACTTGCTAGGCCCATACGGAGGAACGATATCTACACGAAAGCACTAGCGTTTTCCCCCACTTAAAAGGAGGGGTTTATATGCCAAATTTTAAATGCGTTAAAATAAACGCGCAATTATAACCAAATTTTAATTTAATAGTCACTTTAATCCAGAATTCCCAATATTAGTAAAGCGATAATTATTTAAAAAAGCTCGACTCTCTTTTATTTCTGAAAACCAAAAAAATGTCCCTAGCGGAGTCGCCATCTGTAGCGATCCGCTTTCGAGTGTCATCGCTAAAAAAATGAGGTTTTAAGGTGTTTGAGGTCTTTTAGGTATTTTAAGAAATATCTTCCATTAGGGTTTTAGAAAAAACCGTATTATTTTAAAAATAGAGTCACCACCGGCCACTAAGGTGGGCCAGACACCATAAAAACTGGAGATTTTAAAAATGTCAGGTTCGGGAGTCGGTTACGGATGGGGAAGGATTAGCACCCCCACACTGCCCAAAATTGGTACTTTAATAATTACCGCTTTATTAATATTAAAATTTTCGGATTAAAGTGATAATTAAATTAAAATTTGGTTATAATCGCGAGTAGATTTTAAAGGCCCTGTTATTCGAGAGTAAACCGAAAGACCACCATCACTACACTTGATACTGGCCATGTTTACGCTCGAATAAAAGGGCACAACATTGACAATAATATATTCGAAATGCAACTTAAAGCATGGCAAACATAAATAAATACAATCGATAAAAAATAAATAAATACTAACATAATAAAATACTAATCTGGAACATACATAAATATTAATCTAACTTAAAATATAATAATTAAGGTAAAATATTTAATACTTATACCTAAAAAATCTAGATATATTTAAAATTAATAGTTTATATATGTTATTATTATTTTTTAAAAAGGGTATTTATTTATATTATATATGTGGTAATTAAATAAAACACTATACATATTTTTACAAATATATCTAAAATTATATACATAAAAAAGAGTTATTATACATAAAAAAAATATGTAACCTTAATATAAATACTTATATAAACACATATCTTATATATAATAATAATAATAATAATAATGATAATAATAATAATGATGATGATGATGATGATGCATGATTCCAACTAAAAGATATAAAACATCATGAAATTAAATATTAAGGGTTAAAATGCATGAAAACTAAATTACAAGGTAAGAAATTAAATAATATAAAATAAAAGTGCTAGAATTAAATTTAAAACAAACAATGACTAAATTGCAATATAACGAAAATTAAAAGCTGCAAAAAATGTAAAAAAAAGGGGATATTAAATGCGCATCAAAATACAAGGACCAAATGCGTGATTATGCCATGACTAGAAGTGAAAATGGAAAGAAAAGTAGGGACCACTAGCGTAATTTTCCCATTAAAAAGAAACACGGATCCTTCCCGGGTCGGGTCACCGCGTGAGCCGGGTCTGCACCAAACGGTGTCGTTTTGATGTTGGCTGGTTTAAATCATAAGGTTTTTTTATCATTTTGAATAGATTTAATCAAACAAAAAATACCCTAACCCTACTATTTTCTCTCATCCTCTACTTCAACGAACGACGGCCGTCCCCCATGATTGTCGTTCATCGGCCCTGAGGCCTCACGGCGGTGGTCACGACAGCACCAGGTAACTTCGAGACTTCTCTTTTTGTTTGGAGTTTTACAAACAAAAAAACGATGTTTTGATTTTTGAAAACTAAAATACGTTTTAAAAAAAACTAAACAAATTTTGCTTTAGATTCTAAATATAAAGATGAATTCTGAAATTTTTTGATTTTGAACTTCTTACAGTTTTTTTTGAATCTGAAACCCCTTTTTTACTCTATTTTTTTTGAACAAAAGCCTCCCTCTTTCTCATTTTCATTCGGGTTATAAACCCTATTTTTTACATAAAATATTAACTCTAATATATTATATTGCTGCAGATTTGACGCAAGACCGAATTTAGGGGGATTGTTGCCGATCGAATAGGGTATGGGAATGGATATAGTTCAGTAGATTTAGGGTATGGGGTTGGCATAGGGCTGGGTTGTTATTATTTTTTAGGATTTTGTGGTTTGAACTAGATTTGGGGTTTAGGGTTTGATTTTAGGATTAAAGATTTTAGGGTTGATTTGGGGTTATGATTCGAATATGTGGCCGACGGTGGCGATATCTCGACGGCAGTGGTAGTGGAGGATAGTGGCGGTGGCAGGTTTATTTTAGGGTTAGGGTTAGTTTAGAAATTTTAGGGTTTTTTGGGTTTGGGCCGGTCATGGGTCAAATCCGAGTCGGGTTATAGATTTGGGTTTGGGTTACCTGGTTGGGTATTGTAAAGGGTTTGGGCTTGGGTCAAAACGGGTTATTATAATATGCTTCCCTTTAACGGACCAAACCTTAGCCAACCGGTAGTACGCCTCTTTCACCAAGCTTGCTATTGGGAGATGACGTGATCCTTTCAGTACTTCGTTTATGCACTCTACAAGGTTGGTTGTCATTTGCCCATATCGTCTACCACCTTCGTCATACGATTGGGCCCATCTTTCCCTCTCGATATTGTTCTCCCAACTCCAAACACGCTCGCCGTATTTTTATAAATTTGCCATCTTCCTCTCAAATTCTTGTTGTACCAATTGATATCTTGTGCCATAATATATGTTTTTAGCATCTAGAAAATCAAAGCACATAATTGGATGGGCATGTGTAAAAAAGTTTAAAAAATGGTACTTACCCATGCTTAAAATCTCATTGCGAAGGTATGGATTTTTGAACTGCTCATAGCTGTTCTTACCGATGTGACGAACACAATATGCAGGGTATGCGTGCGGAGGTGTCCAATAACTTTCCTCTCAATTAATTGCTGCTTTGATAACTGTCCCTCAATCAGATATGATGCAGACCCTATCTTGTAGGACAACATGGTCACGTAAATTGGTCAAAAAGAAATTCCAAGCTTTCCCCGTCTCCCCTTCAACAATTGTCATGCAATCGGAATGACATTGCTCTCACCATCTTGCGCAACGAAAATCAAAAGTATGTGAGAGTATCTCCCATACAGCCACGTGCCGTTGACTTGGATCATACGTTTACAATATGGAAAGCCTTCAATGCATGGCTTGAAAGCCCAAAATAGTCGATGGAAAAATTTTGTACCTTCAACCAGTTGGCCTTGTCGGTCGTATGCATCTTTTGTTTCATTCCTCACAATGGTACCGAGGATGAAACGGGTCATTGCTACCAATAAAGCTGGTAGCTCATTGTACGACTTATCGTAATCACCGTACACCAAATGTAATACATTCTCCCTTGCAAGCCACCCTTATTGTATTTTATTTGATATTCAAATTGTTGCGCAATGGTTGCCTGAATTGCTGAAACGGGAACCCTTGGATTCGCTTCGACCAACTTCATCACGTGATGCCTTATTACATTCGAGCTTAATTTGGTATGGTCCTGGTCGATGGATGTTCGTAAACACGTGTGATCGTCGTTGTACTTTGTAACCTCCCAACGATCTCTCTTCTTACCATACGAAACTCGAATCTTCCAATTGCACCCTTGTCCATATTTCACACACTTCGCAAAAAAAGTCCTCGGGGTAGATTCCGCAACCACGTAGTCCACATGCTGAATGATGCTATACTCTTTAATTGCCAATGTAGCTTCATTCTTTTCATAAAATCGAATCCTAAAAAATAATTCACCATGCTGACTCGAAGTTAATTGGGGCATATCTGGGAATTGCGGTGCCCTCATCGCATCAAAATCCACCGAGTTCATGTGAGCAGGAGGTTCATAGAATGTAATGTCGCCCCCGGTCTGAACAAATTCTCCAACACTGAAATTAGGGGCTTCACCAATGTCATCGGGGAACAAATCAAGATTTCAGTATCTTCATCTTCGCTGGAATCTTCAAGTGATTATCCCCATCGACCATGTAGGTTCTCAACATTGGCATCAACAATCGGATCAAAAGTCAGACCGTGTGATGCTGCATATGTCGACGACCCACCTTGATGAAATCCACTAGATGTCCCAGTTGCCAATATTGCAACAAAATGCCTCTGGATATATCAAATTCGTTACCGAAACCCATTTAACTAGTTTCCCTAACTACGTTTATGGATGAGCTAGGAATATCACGCACTTCAGTAAACAATTCAACATTCTGAATATCCATAGAGCCATGATCTGCGGTCATTATTCCCACATCTGTATTATCTTCGAGAGCTATTGTGGAATATCTGACTGGTTTGTCACATAGCCACCGATATCGTAAACCATGAATCTGAGCTCCAATTTTCTCCGATATCTTCTCCTTCAATACTCGAAGCGTGATATCTTTTTTAAATCTCATCTTCGTAAGGTTTTCACATTCAAATACAATATCGACATCAGTTTTCACCATTTGTCCATTGTAATGAACATCCACAAAGCTGTTGTTGCTCATTTTCTCTGCATGTTCGGGAAAAAATTTTCAATAATAATACACAAATCAAAATGAACAACTACAATGTCACTAAACCTAATTTTAATCTACAAATAACAATAATTTTAGAACATACTACTTATTTACAGAAATATTTCGAATATATATTCGAATACACTTTAAAAAACTATACTAATTTCTCAAAAATAATAATTACGATTTTTTCGCCCTACTATAATCCTAAACAAAAATAAAACGTTCATCGTTCGTTTTAACATAACAATTAAATTTCAAACAACATCAAACTTATACGGATAAAAAAATCAAAATTTCAAACGACTTACAATATTTTCCCCACAACTTTCTTCTTCTGCTTCTTCTCCTTCTTTGCTCAAATTTTTACTCAATTTTTTCTAACAAATTACCTTCAACATCAACATAACATATTTAAATAAAAACAACTACAATTTTTCCCTTACATACCCCTACACGAAATTTAATATTTACTAATAGGTTTCAAATAAAAAAAAGTACACTACCCCTATATAATTTAAAATTAATATAACAATTTAAAAAAAATTAAAGTACCACCCTACACCTGCACCTACACCATTTTACCCAATCAGATAAAAAAACCCGATGCATGCATGCCAGCCCTGCCTGCCACCCTGCCCGAGCCTGCAGGCCTGCACCCCCATCCCGGTACTGTTCAAAGAAGGGGGGAGGGCAGTCCGCCTTTGAACAGTGCGCACTGCCCTCCCAGCATGCCACGTGTTAATGGGTACTGTTCAAAGTCGGATTGTAAACCCTATGCCTTTATCGATTTTTTATTATTTTTTAGTAAAACACTGTTCAAAGATGGGTTGAAATATGTTAGTTTACTGATTTGAACAGTAAACTACAATATTGTGGGAAATATTTTGAAGGAAACCATATTTTTGGAATTAAAAAAATTCTCCACAATATGAGGAGTTTATCCGTAAATTTTGAGATCAAGAGGCTGACATCTCCACTAATTTAGCTAAATTCCAAATTGAGGTGCAAGAGTGGAATATAACAGTGTTTGGACACATAGGGCAAAAGAAAAAGGTGTTTCTTGCTCGGATTAAAGGTATAGACCGGGCACTTCGGCATGGATATTCAGATTATTTAGTGAACCTGGACCGACAATTGCGATCTGAATTAGATGAGGTCTTACGTCAATAAGAATCGTTTTTGGCGCAAAAGTCAAGAGCGCTATGGGTGAGGCATGGGGATAAAAACACCAAATTTTTTCATGCGTACACTATGCAACGAAGGCGATCGAATCATGTGCAAGGGCTTAGGGATGAGTCAAGGTCTTGGTGTACGGATCCGTCTAAGCTGCAGCACCTTGCGGTATCATTTTTCCTATAGATGTTCACCAGTACAAGGGGCAACGTCGCAGGTTACTCAATTAGAGGGTGATTTCCAACTGCTGACCTGACTGCTCTACAGCTCTTATCGCGTCAGGTCTCGGTGGAGGAGGTTAAGGGAGTAGTTTTTGAGATGTCTCCTCTCAAAGCACCAAATATTGATGGTATGCAAGCTTTCTTTTATCAAAAAAAATTGATCGACTATTGGTAGTAGTTTATGTCGTTTAGTCATGGATATTTTTGCGGGGAACTCCTTTGATTAGTCTTTGAATGAAACACTCTTGGTATTGATTCCTAAAGTCAGCGCTCTTGAGTTGATTAAGCAGTTTAGACCAATTAGTCTGTGTTCAATGGTGTAAAAAAGTGGTGACCAAAATAATTGTTAATCGTCTAAAGCCATTAATTGCGAATTTGGTTACATGTAATCAAACTAGTTTTATCCCAGGAGGTCCATTACAGATAATATTATTGTAGCTCAGGAAGTGATTCACTCCATGCGTATGAAGAAGAGGAATAAAGGGTGGATGAAATTAAAATCAATCTGGAAAAGACATGATAGTCTTGAGTGGGCTTTCATAGATGATATTCTGAAAGATATTGGTTTCCCAGATTCGTTTAGGGGACTTATCATGAAGTGTATTTCTTTTGTATCCACCAGGGTGTTGTGAAATGGCTCTGTCTCTGATTCTTTTCGACCTTCTCGTGGGATACGTCAAGATGATATGTTGTTTCCATATCTCTTTGTACTCTGGATGGAGAGACTTGCACAAGCGATTCAAGGTAAAATTGATCAAGGGCTTTGGAAATTGATTCGTTTAGCGCCTGATGGCCCATTGATCTCTCATTTGCTCTTTGTGGATGACATGGTACTCTTTGCGGAAGTCTCCATGGACCAACTTGTGGTTATTAAAGAAGTGTTGGAGGAGTTTTGTTCAGCTTCCGGGCAGAAGGTTAGTGTGGCAAAAACAAATATTTTCTTGTCCAAAAATGTGGAAGAGTCTTTACGATAGATAATTAGCCGCCAATTTGGTTTTATAGAGGTGAGTGATTTGGGCAAATATCTTGGGTACCCCTTTTGCATTCACATGTGTCTAAAGCCTCATATAATTATGTTGTGCAAAGAGTACGCGATCGTTTATCGGGGTGGTCAGCTAAATGCCTTTCTTTGGCAAGGCGAATTACCCTAACTAAGGCGGTGCTTTCAACTATATTGTACTATGTTATACAGTCCACTTTATTAGCAAGGGATGCATGTGATGAAAATGAGAGGCTTATAAGAAGTTTCATTTGGGGTCACTCTGAAGGTAGGGGTATCCCTTTAGTCCGTTGGGATGATTTATGTAAGCCGGTTGTACATGGTGGCCCTGCTTTCGGGAACTTGCGGCTCAAAATGGTGATTTTCTCATGAAGGTGGCGTTCAATTTAATTCACAAAGGAGATCAATTTTGGGTCAATGTGTTACGCTCGAAGTATAAGGTT
Source organism: Hibiscus mutabilis (assembly GCA_019671005.1). Classification (NCBI taxonomy): domain Eukaryota; kingdom Viridiplantae; phylum Streptophyta; class Magnoliopsida; order Malvales; family Malvaceae; genus Hibiscus; species Hibiscus mutabilis. The sequence continues at coordinate 25,576,370 of CM033747.1, forward strand.
CACGGAGATTTTCCTGTTACCTTAAACATGCGAATGTGTTCTCGCTTATGGAAGGGTGTGTGCATGGTATGGGACATGGATAAGCAGGGTGCGACGTGGAATGTGGGGGATGGCTCTCGAGTCGATTTTTGGCACGCCGCATGGTTAGGTGATATCAGACCATTGGTTAATTTTGTGACCACCTAGAGTCACTACCCTTCGTTTCTGTTAAGTCGATGACCGAGGGGTTTGCATGGAAGTGGGATGAGATTAATTATGGTTTGCGCAGCATGTACTGCAGCGACAAAGCCACCTCTTCAGGGCCGAATAGCAGACGCGATCGGGTGGAAGTGGGAACTGAGTCAACGTTTCTCAGTTAGCTCCGCATATGACTTGTGTGTTAGGGTAAAGAGGAACAATGGTGATCTGTTTTGGAAGGCTATTTTCAAGTATAGGGGCTTACAACGGATTAAGATCTTCTTATGGTTATTAGGGTGTGGTCGTATTCTAACCAACTCGGAGAGAGTTCGTCAGCACCTAACGGCTAATGCAAACTGTGGTGTATGTGGTGGTGGCCCTAAGACCATTCATCATTTCTTTAGGGAGTGGCCGACAGCCTTAGCGACATGGTCGAGTTTAATCAAGGAGGATTAGCTTGTGGAATTCTTGTCTATGGACTTCCGTAAGTGAATTCATGTGAACTTGGTGAATTCATCTTACTTTGTTTCGGAAAATGAGGATTGGAACTTATACTTTGGGTCAATTTTGTGGTCTCTTTGGCTGTATCGTAATGCTTGTGTCTTTGATCTGGATAAATTGGAGAAGTTCTTTATTTTGGAAAATAGTAGGAATTTGAAAGTGATGCTGTTGCAGCTTTGCAGTCTAACCAGAATGCGACCACTGTTGCTGGTTGCTCGATTAGGACCAATGCTTTGTGGTCGCCTCCCCCAATTAAATGGTGCAAGGTGAACATAGATGGGGCTCGGGATGCAGTGAGCGGTGGAGGTGTGATATGGGATATTCGGAGGGCTGTTGGTGGCGTGACTTCACCAAAGCTGTTGGAATTTGCAGCATTGTTGAAGCATAGCTGTGGGAAGTGTACGAGGGGATATCGAATGCTTGGGCGATGGGAGAGAAATGTGTCATCCTTGAGACAGATAGCTTGGTCGTCGTTCAGATGCTGGGAAAGGGTGAGCATACCGGAGGTATTACGCTGCTGCACCATGTCTTTGAGCTGTTGCGGCGGGACTGGTCTATCCAAGGGTGAGAATACTTTTCGAGAGGCGAACAAGGTGGCGGATTTGCTATGCAAAGCTGTTGATCATGGCTCACTGAATTATCGGGTTTTCTTGGATGCACCATTGCTGGTCCTAGATGCTTTACAGGAAGATTGCTTGGCTCTGAACTAGTTTTATTTGTTTCTTTTTAATTCATTTGTTCCCAAAAATATATATTTATAATGTTATTTTTAAAGAATAAAATTTTTAAAATAAAATATTAATTAGAGTATAAATAAGTCGAGAAATAGATGACAAACAAGAATTTAAAAACAATTACACCAACGTTTAAATTGAATAAAATACAATATTAAAAAACTAAATAAAACAAATAATATCACGTCCGCGATATCCATATCAACAATAATAGGATAAGATGAAGTATCAAGTCAAATCAATAAAATGTGGACCTTCACAATTAATAGTTTGTTGTACAAATCATGCCTATTTAAAAAAATTAAAAATAATAAGGGTGTAATTAAAAAAAATAATGGTCATTTTTTTTTGGGTAGAAGAATAATGGTCAAATTTAAAAACAAATGTTAAGAGTAGAGGTGATAACGAGCAGAGGCGAGTTCGAGTCTAGACGGCTCGAAGCTCGTCGAACTCAAAATTTTAAACTCGAGTTAGAGCTCGAATTGGACAGTTTGAGTCCGGCTCGAGGCTCGAGCTCAGTTTGTTGCTTTCTTCAAATCGCTTTTAAATATTTTTTTGAAGCTTTGAAAAATAACATGTGAAAAACCTGTTTGAGAAAAGGTAATCTTTATTTTTAAAGTCCGCAAGTAACTATAGTATATTTTCTAAATTATACAAGTCTACAAGGAGAAGGAGATTTAAAATATTTAACTATGGTAATAAGTTAACAACAATGAAACATACAAGTGTATATGGAGTATATATATATATATATATATATATATAATTATTTCGAGTCTGTTCACGAGCTTTTCGTGTAATATCCCAATTTTTGGCCAGTGACCAAAATGTAAATTTTGAAAGTTTTGTGGCTAAAGTATAAACTTTGGAAAAGTTCAGGGACCAAAGTGTAATTTTCAAAAGTTGTGTATTTTAACCCCGTAAATGAATAGTTTACCCCCAAGAATGACGTTTTCGTGTTACCCGGATATTTTGTACGGAGTTTGTATTAAAGGCTATAAAGCGATAAAGTTCAAAAAAATATTCGGATAATCGTATCCAATCGAATATCCAGAATATTCTAAAGGATGATAAGGCAAGGTTAATTATGTCATTTTACATGTCTAAGATATTTTCTTTGTGTTGGAAGAATTTGAACCCTTGGATTTAAGTTGATTTTCTATGTTAAACATGAGTTGTTGGATGAAAAATGGCAAGATCGTAATTTTGGCAAATCACAAGGGCAAAGTTGGTAAAATATTAAATCAAGATTAAATCTAGACCATTGGATGAAGAATGATGACATGTGGTACATTATGGATTCATTGGATTTGAGGACAAAACAATTATTTCAATATTTGGAAGATTTTCGATAATTATCTGAATAATAGATTAAGTTAGGAAAATTCAGTCTAAGTCCTTAAGAAAAGAAGATTTTATGAGATAATAGTATTTATTTTCCAAATATGGAAATATATAATTTTTGGAACAAATCCGATAGCTCGGTAAAGGTAAAATCGTAGTAGAAGTATTTAGTGAATATTAGGAAATCGGATTGAATGTAAAATTCAGAGACTATTCGTTCCATAAGCCATAGAAAACCATAAAATGATATTTATGGAATAGTGGCCAGTTAAGAAGGAATTAAATTAGTTAGATTATAATGGAATGACAATTTTGAAACAAACTAGTAAATAAAGACTAATTGGAGGGAAAATTGGTCATTTGACAAGGATGGAAATTTTGAAATATTTTTGAAATATTGAGAACGTTTTTGGGAGATGAAATATACATGGATTTAATCTTGGCCCTTGATTTTGGTTAAGATTAAATTAGCCATTGGATTTAAAGGCTAAGTTGGTAATTTCACTATTTAAATGAATTTAAAATTCATTTAATAGTTACAAGTGTAAATTAATAGTGAAAAAGATGAACAAATGTTCATCTTTTCCAGCCATGAACCGTGGTGAAATAGGAGAAAGAAGAGGGAAATTTCCAAGCTCAATTTAATCCCCGAATCTCGGTTTTAAGGTAATCTTTCGAACTACAAAGTTGTTCTTCTCTTCGATCTCTATCTATTGATGTAAATTATTCATGGATTTCATGCTTGATTGATGATATTTTATATGAGAGAGAAATTAGGGTTTATGTTCAAATTGGGGGTTTATGATTTTATGAATCTATGTTCGCTTTTATGTTGAAATCAAGCAAGAATGATGTTGGATTTATTTTTTTGAGTTGTGACTTAAACCCTAAACAATTCAGCAACCTTGAAGAAGATTAGGGTTTATGATGATGAGTTAGTAATCTTTCAAGCTTGATTTGTTGTTTGGAATCAAAACCCTAAATTTAAACCCTAAAGGACTAATTTAGCAAGGTGTTAAAGTTAGGGTTTAAATTATGATTTTTAGAATTTGAAATGTACTTATGTTGTTAATGATGTTTGAGGCATGAAAATGAAGTTAGAATGCTAAACTGATAATTATTCGAGCTAGTGACCATTTTGACAATTTGTCAAAAATGGATAACCAATTCGACAATTTAGCAAAAGTAAAGGAAAATTTTTGGAAAATAGGAAATGTCTTAATTAGAACAAAAACAATCCTTTGGGGATCATTTGAAAAATCCGGTTCAAGTGTGGGGACCAAAATAAAACTTTTCAAAGTTTAGGTCCTAAAGTGTAAAGGATTAAAAATGTGGGGATCAAGCTTAAAAATTATTAATTATAACTTGAAAGTGTCATTCGGGACTAAATTGAGTATTCAGCCAAGGTATTGGGCCTAAGGATAAATAAGAGAAAGATTTGATGTGAGTATATTTTAATATCTCGGATTGAATCGAATATAGGAAGCTTAAATAATTCAATCTAGTAATTGATGGATAGTTACTTAAATTACTTTCCATTATTATATTAAGATTTAATATGTACTCACATATACTTGAAATGGTATATGTTATTGTTATAATATAGCTTCCAATACAAATCGAGATCAAATATGAAACAAGGACAAGGAAAAGGTTGGAGTAAAGATAAAGTAATCGAATTGAATAATGCAAGGCAAAGGTGAGTGCAACGCATACATAACATAATACATGAACGTTTTATACATCATTAGGAAGACTTGCGATAAGTCTACCTTGTTTATATATTGGCATAATATTTATTTCATTTACATATATTTAACTTGTTTTAAATAAGTCAATGTACGTGTATGCATGTAAATGTATTATTGTTGTATGATTATTATTACAATTATTAATATTACTTATTATTATTAGTAGTAGTAGTATTATTGGGTTGTAATTAAAAAAATAGATCTGAAATATAATAAAACCCAATTAGTTTATTAAATAGTCCAGTCCATTACATAATTTAAAACCCAAATATATTATTACAAGACCTATCTGGTCAAACCCATTTAAACCCTAGCCTTATTTAATATTGGAACCCTAATCCCCTCCATTTTGTGCGTAGCTAAGGGATAACCATTGGATCCAATCTTGATCCAAAACCAAGATCAATCCATGATGCCTTCAGCTGGCTGCGTGAAGTCCACGCATGGACGATTTGACTCTTACGCACGCGTGGCGTGCACGCGAGAGACCTTTTGCCTTCCTTGTGCTACGTGGCTCGATCCAGCGCTTCTACGTTGCCCCCAAGATCAAATCTCGACCATTCATGCTCCAAGTTATCTCAACCGTTGGATTAAATTTGATCCAACGAACGAGATTAAATTTGGCCGATTGAAGTCCTTTCATCTTCACCAATTGATCTACATGGCTCTACCTCCTGAAATTCGGCTCACCGACTCTCTCTCAACCACCAGCATGGCCAAGAAAAAACATAAAAAATGGAAAATGTCAGATTCTCAAATCAAACAGTTCAAGCATTAAATTTTTGCTTATCTTATAAACAAAAGGAATCATAAGCAGATCGAATATCTATATGCAAGAATCATTGTAATAAATGGAGATTCGGATATTCAATAAGAAAGATTTTTGGAAAAGTATTTTTCCATTCTTTGCATGTTTATTCGAACTAAAAAATAATAACAAATAAACAAAAGAGGTTTTCGGGTGTTTACCTTTTGGGGACACCAAACCGTCGCTGTGCATGGTGGTCGAGGTCACCGTCTCCAATGATAGATAATCTCGGTTTACAAAACAAAGGTCTTTTTAAAAAAATTGGTTTCGGATTTTATGGATTTGAGGCGTATTAAGATTTTATTTTGAAAAACGGTGGCCGTATTTGAGTTTAGGGGTATGGGATCTATGATTTGGGATAAAATTGTTGAGTCTGGTGGCCGGCGATCGACGACTGGCGACGTTTGTTGACGGTAGGGACGACTGAAGTTCGCCGATTTTTGTGTTTATCCCAATCTGGGATGAGCATTCAAGGGTGGTTTAGTTTTGGGAGAAACAATAAAGGGAGAAGGTTTTATTTTTAAGAATAAATATCAAAATGGCTAAAGGTTTGAATCAAGAGCCGGATGGGTCCTTAAATAGTTTTTTTGTGTTAAAATTGGTATAATTACAAAAAAGCCCCCCTCACATTTTGACTTTCTCACCTAAGGTCCTTCTGCCTTTTTAAATCACTTCTCTGGTCCCTTATTATTTTTGAAATCTTTCAATCTCGTCCCTAAATCAAACTAAATTAGATTTTTAAAGGGTAAATCACCTCTACCCTACTTTTCTTCATGGTTTTTGGTCTTTCGCATGTGTTAATTACCCAACTGGTCCTTCTATGTTTTTACTGGTTTTCAGTCGTACCCTAAAATCTATTTAATTACTTTTAAAAGGGTAAATTATAGGTTGAGTCGCTCTTTCTTTCACTGTTTTTCCAATCATATCCTTTTCTTTCAATTTAAACCGATTCTCAATGGGTTAATTCCCTTTTGGCCCATGTCCTTTCTGTTTCATTTAATTTTAACCTTTTATTTCATGTATTTGTGTTTAAATGATCATTAATTTGTTTGATATACGTTATTATACTTGTTTACATAGAAGGATCATTAATGTGTTTATATGATCATTAATGTGTTTAAATGAACATTAATTTGTTCGATATATGTGTTTGTTCTTGTTTAAAGTATGTTTTATTATACTTGTTTACATGTGTTTTTTATTCTATTTTATATTGCATAATATTTATTCCATGTTCGATTGCTTTTTGTTGTTATTGTTATTGTTGATAGTATTGATATATATATAAATATACTGTGTAATAGTATATTTCTCTTGTATTTTGCTTTGTTATACGTATATTTTAAATTATATAAATATATTTGTGTACTTGTATATAATATCATATTAATTAATGTTAGTATTTGTTATTTATATATGTTTTATAATATATTAATGTTTCATATTATGTATTATATGAGTATGTTATGAGATTTGTATAAGATGTACACATGTTACATTGTTTCATTGCATAGATTATATTAATACATAGTTTAAATCTAATGTGTATATCTATCATAATGTTTTGTTTTGTTCTTGTAACATTATATATTTTATGAATAAATTATTCTTTTTATCATATATTATACTAAAGGAAGGTTATATATGTATAAGTTTTTTTGTACCGTACTTTTTTATATATGTGAATATCTATTTTTTTACGGTTCATGTACATATTGTCTTATGTTATTTCATTTATGTTATTATTTTTGTTAATGTTCTTGTGCTTTATTTTATGTATTTTATTATTCCATTTTTTCTCACATATATAGTTAGGCCTTTATCCCGGTATTCTAGTGGGAGTGTCATCCCGGTCTCCGGGTGTCATCTTCTTTGGTATCGTAGATATCAAGACAAATATAATATTCAAACCATTCATATTAGATATTAATTATTGAATTAAATTGTTTTTTATTTTTCTTAATAAATATGATATGAACCCGTTATGTACCAATTTTGGGTGGTGTGGGGGTGCTAACCCTCCTCCTTCCGTAGTTAACTCCCGAACCCAAGTTTTCAAAATCTCTGGTTTTGTTTTTACGGTGTCCGGCCTACCGAAGTGGCCGATGGCGACTCCATGTTTTTAAAATACGAGTTTTCTTAAAATCTCCATTTCTTAGCAATTTTTCAATAAAAGCGTGACACTACTCCTTACAAATACGATTTTTTTTATTTTTCGTAGCAGCTTTCGCGAAAAAAAATAGTCACTACACAAGGGAAGCGTTTAAGGAGCTCAAGTAAGGGTTTATCGATAATAGCTTGAGGTTAGTACACCTCAAACTCCTAATACTTCATGAGCATCATAGGTGTGATTGCTTTGCATATTAGTTCCTGCAAAATAGGTAGACGATAAATAAGTATGTTTAGAGATCGGTAGTTCGAGACTTGATATCTCTGAGATGCAGATGATGTTACGAATATGATGATGACTCGTAGGGGCTTTAGACACCGTGTAGGGTCATTCGAAATACTCGTATAATTATTTAATGATTTTTTTAATTAATTGATAAATCGTGATGACTTGAATGCTGATTCCAATGGAGACATTATTTTTTGGAAATTTATGCTAAGGGTTAATACGGATAAATATTAGATTAAATTTTCATAAAGATTGTAATTGTTGTTAAATAATTAAATGTGCTAGCAAACAAAACCTAATGACTTTTATAAGCTTTAGGGAGTGAGTATAGCCTCGTAATCTCGTAATATGCTAAGACGTTTTGAGCTAGTGGTTAAGGTATCAGTACGAGCTTCGGTTGTACCAATATGCTATTTAAAGTCGTATTAGTACAGGTCGACCTGTATCGGTACTCGGGGAAATTTGAGATTTACAGTAAGAAAATTTAGTATAGGTACACGTGTAAGTACCAATAGCCGAAGAAACCATACTGATACTCGAGGGTACTATACTGATACTCATATTCGATTACCTGTACCCGATAAGTAGAATAACCTACAAATGCTATTAAATGGAAATTGACGTGTATAACTTATAACCTAATTTATGCCTTAATTAATGAGATAATATGGACTCCTAATGAGAAAAAATAAGCTATAAAACTGATAATCGAGACTTTACCCTTTCATACGAGCATAACGAGCAACAATTTGGTAAAGTAATTTGGGTGACTCGGTGATTAACAGAAACCATAAAGTATTGGTAAACCGTGTCTTGTTGTGTGTTGTGTAGACACTTATTTGGCTGAGTCACCTTTGATTTATGGGATCTGGATATCCTATGTGTAATGACCCAAATCTTGGGCCTTGCAAAATTGGGCCTCAAACCTAATTTATTGGGCCTTATATTGGAAAGCCCAAAATAAGGATAATTGGATTTGGGCTTTGCGGTATTTTAAAGAGATTTTATATGAGGAGTAATTAAAAAAAAGAGGAAAAGAAAAGAAAAGAAAATGATGGTGCTTTAAAATAAAAGGTGGCTGATTTGATGGGGGAAGAGAAAACAAAATAAATGAGATATTTGGAGAGAGAGAGAAAAATAGGGAAAGAGAGAAAAACTTAAGAGAAAAAATAAAGGGGGAGGCTTTGAGCCCTGGCCAGCCATCACCGAAGCCGTCGTGGCTCTCACCGCCGCCGCCATCAAGTCTGGCTCGTCGAGAAGAGTTCAGCCATGGTCGTCCTGTCACGATAGCTACCGTCGTTTTCCTTGGTAGAAGAAAAGAATAGACGATGTAGCTTGGAACAACGTACCCTACCGTCTTCTTGCTAAAACGGAGGCCACCGCTGGAACCACTGGCCTGAAGACAGCCGTTCTAGAGTTTGCCGTCGCCGGTAGTCCATCGGAGGATAGCCCACGCGCCACCACGCGCCGCCTATGGGGGTGGGCATGTGCTTGGCTAGACGGGTGCACATTGCCTGTATGCACCACACTGCACGAGATCGCTATCCTCGGGTGTACGTGCACCCTGCCACACGAGATAACACCCACGGGTGCACTGAGGCTATAGTACACTTGCCCGCATTGGATCTCGCTCCTAGGGTGCACCCAGCTTACCATGCACCGCGTCGTACCGAATCGGCTAGTTTGACCAAGGAGTTGACTAGCATTGACCAATGTTGATCGGGCTATTGACTTTTTTGGAGGACCCTACTCGGGAGTTTCTCGACGTTCTGGATTCGTTGGTGAAGTATGTTTTGCCAAATTTGAACTCAGTAAGCTATTTTTACGCGTTTGACCTTGTGAATAGTATAGGAGATGCATAGAAATAATGTATGTTCGTGTTTGTTGATATACGAGGATTAATCGAGGTTGGACATCAGATCAAGTGGAATATTCGAGGCTTGCATGTTAGTGGTTGCAAGTTAAGAGATGAGTAATAAGCATGTCTTGATACTGTTAGTTCGAGGCTTGATGATTATTGGGGTGCTTGATGAGCTTGAGAATGTTCGAGGCTGTTATAAGCTTTAGAGACTATATATGATTGTCTGAATATCCATATGATTATCTGATTGTATGATCGGTTGACTGATTGATTTATGATGATGCCTTGTGTGTAAGCTGAATAAATTAGCATGTTCGATTGAATATTGGTTAGAGACAATATTGATAAATATTTGATTAATGGATAAAAACCCGGTAAGTGGTAATAATTAATTAAATATGCTAGCAACGTACTTTAATGCCTTTCACAAGCTTTAGGGACCTAATAGGTGTTATAATACTGTAATTTAAATGAATTGTATAAACCCGAGAGTTGTGTATGAGTACGAGCTTTGGTGAGTATCGTTAACTAAAGATACCATATCGATACTCATATTCGAGTACCGATATCGTTGAACTGGATAGTCTAAAATACCGGTCTAAGATAAGGGTAATACGAAATATTAATAATTGAACTATACCTTGATAAATGAGATTAAATATGCACTTCTCCATAATGTAATAACAACTCGGTAATGTATAATAAACAATATGTTGACGATTAGAAACAATAGGGGATCCTTGGATTGAATCTTATTGATTGACGAGATCCAGATACCCAATGAAAGAGTGTTGCAACACCATGATTAAGATACCGAATAGAGGTTGCCGATACTATGTGACCTGGGCCTCATTCGAAGATACTCGATAAGTGATTCTGAGTATGGGTGTATGCTCTGATGCTATGTGACCCGACCTCACCTAAGGAATAGATGCTCGAGGGATGATTCCGAGCAAGGGTGTATGTTCCGATGCTATGTGACCCGGCTTCACCTAGGGTGTATGATCTGATGCTATGTGACTTGGCCTCACCCGAAGTGTATGTACCGATGCTTTGTGATCCAGCATCACTCCAGAATGGCGTTGTTGTTATTGATGTTGTTTTTGCCTTAGTGATCTGTTGAGATCTCAGGCTTGGTTGGGCCTTGTGTGCCATTATTGATGATTGCTATGATGTTAGCATGTGTTTAGTGGTAGTGCCACATGTTCATTTATCTATTCTTATTACTCGTACTAGATTGCATGCTTTTGTTTATGATTAGCATAAAGTATAGTATAGTAGATGTGTACCACTAAGCTTTGTAAGCTCAGTGCTCAGAATTGTTATTTTTGAGCGTAGGTTGATCACGGGATCGACGAGCACTGTCTGTATGGGATTCCAACAAGCGACGTCGTTAGAGTATGATACTTGTATTTAGAGGGTCGTGTATTCATAGAACCTTACATGTATGTGTTTGTAATTCTTACTTTGAACCTGTATTAATGAAGTCAATTGTTTAAATGTTTTATTTACTTGGAGCTCCTTTGTAACTTTTTAATCGTATATATATTTATTTGAAATTGTGGGCTTTAAATGTTTTTGGAAAGCATTTTATTTGGGCTAAACCAAGTTAAGAACTTTATGATTTTGGTTGGGCTTGAGGCCTAATATGACATTCAAGTCGAGGGTGTTACATTTAGTGGTATCAAAGCTTAGGTTTAGCCGGTTCTAGGAAACCCCAGGGTGGTATAGGTGTTTTAGTAAGGTGTCTAGTGAATACAAGCCCTTAAATTAAGTTCATACTCCTTAAGACAAGAATTCTGATGGTGCCATCAATGTTGTGACGTTAAGATGGTTATATTTGTAGCCGCGAGGGCCGAGATAAGCGTTAAGCCGCTCATGAAAGTGATTTTGAGGTTCAAGGTTGCCCTAAATTGTTGAAATATTAGTTAGTTAAATAATTTCAGAGTCGAGGATGTGTTCTCCTCCCGCTACCTAAATGGTGTTCTTATCACTTAGTGTAACAGTTTTGGAGTCTTCAGGTGCTTTATGGGAGTTTGTGGCAAGAAATCTTCATTGTTATATGCGTGAATACATGTTGTAACACGAGTATGGATGATATGTTCTTGAATCAGTTAGTGGATGCACGATGGGTGGTGAACCCTTTCGTTTGCTTAAAAAGGAGTTCATTGATAGTTAGGAGGTGTCGTCACCCTTTGCGAAGGCGTTTCTCAGAGACAGTGGATTCAGGATCCACTAGTTCGTCAAAGTGTGGCCAAGTTAGACGTTCTACAGGTTTGAAAGAGAGCTACCTTCTTGGGAGTTGTGGCACCGTGAAATTGTTTTGGTTAACCAAACGTGACACAAGCCAGTAATGTAGAGAGTTATGCTCGAGGCTTCGAGACCTCGAGGGAACCCACCCTTTAGTGATGAAAAAGTTTGGATCGTTGTCCCCCTATTGTGATTTACCTGGTTGTTGTTTTGAGAGTGACACACGGGGTTGTGAGACATGTTTAACCATTCGACGGATACTAATGTGTGTAGTTCTACATTGGTGAAGCTTCAGATTTGTCAGAGTGTTTGTTTATGCCTTTTGGAGGTGTCGTCAGAACTTTCTCCTTGTTGAGGATGTGGATGGATGTTAAAGGTAAAATTAAGTTGGACGTTCGTGCCCATCATCTTTTTTGGAGGACACTGACTCAATTGAGAAAGTTAGAGGTTCAGTTGTGAAGGTGCAACTTGAAGGAGGTTCCTTTTGCCTGAGTGTTCCACCCAAGAGAGAAGTAGGCTTGCTCGTTAGTAAGAGGTTGGTTCGTTGAAATGATGCACTAACCGTAGATAGTGGTCGTATGATAGAAGAAGATTGTTATGTGTCTCCTAAGGTGAAGGACTCGTTTAAGCAATTGCGAGGTGATTTGTGTGCTTTTCTTAGTTTGGTTCGAGAGTAAGATAGTTCTGGTTAAAGTGTTAAAGGCTTAGAGTTTCGAAATAAATTTTGGAATGAGTATTTCCCTTTTTTGGGTGTGTCGTGGTAATGATGGATGCCTGTAGGGACGTTTGAGGTTTTTCAACAATTGTGTTGTCTCTTGAATATAAGTTGATGCTTTGCGTGACACGTGTGAAGGTGCAAGGGATATAGAAATATGAACGTTGACAAGATAAATATCGTAAGGGCCTTGTGCGTGAAAGAGAGGTTGGGTACCTTGCAATCAGTAAAGAATCAAGGGTTGAAGACTTCATAAATGTTTTGTTCTGTATCACAGTTTATTTGAGGCAACCGAGGAACAATAGTAGAGATGCTAACTCGATCAAGGACGAGTAAGGTTTCAAGATCTTCAATGATGTTTTATGGTTTTGTTAAGGTTGTGCTTGCCTCAATAGCGTGGAATTTTGGGGTACTCGATCTTTAAAGAGTTTGAGATTTGAACCACGATGTGAGTCAAAGTAACTAAGAATTATGGATTGCATGATCGATCACCATCTAGGTAAGTGATCTTGGCGAGTGATGGATTGTACAAGGTTAGTTCGGGTTAGAGCATCATGCTATCTATGTAGAGTGATCAAAGATCGTAAGTGATGGTCGTGTAATTGAGCATCGATGCTAGCTCTATACAGTAGTGATACTTGATCCATCTAGTGTTGGTACTGATCGGTTAGTATTGGTACCCGTGTGGTTGTCAGTTAAGTTTTAAGTTAAAAATTGATTCGTTTTGAAAGTCACGAGAATTAGTTTCTGATTCTGATTTAAGGGACACAATGTTATGTTTGGAATTGGGTTTGATGGTTTCTGATGGACTTCGAGATCTTGTTGTGAGTGCCTTATAGAAAAGTATATATTAACGTGAAAGATTCTCTCTTTTATAGTACAATGGTCTGTATATGGTGAATTTTGATAGCGACTATTGGTACTAAGCTTTCATCACGTGTTTAAGAAACAATGTATAGTTGCGTGTTGAGATGGTGATGAGTGCTTGATTTGCCATCGGTTGGGAGTCAAACATTGAATTTCTAAGGGTTGTTGTGATGCTTCGATGTTACTCAATAGAAATTGAATAGATGACCGTGGAACTTGAAAAGGTTTATGAGTGCACAGTTTTGATAAAATTTCTTTGAGTAATGATGAAGTCCTTGGTAGGTACCGTTTGATATTTTTTTTGGCAAAGGCGAGATCCAGATAAAAAATCTGCTTAGATTGTTTGGGGGTTGGATTGTACGACAATGCAGTGCGTACATGTTACCTTTTGACACGAGATCTAGATAGATTTGATGGTACATATGACGTGTTTTTGGGCACATTATGGTTAAGAGTGTAAGATTCTCGCATGAACCGAGTTAATGAGATCGGCTTTAGTAATCGATAAGAGTTATCATGTAAAGTTTAAGGTAAGCTTTCAGGGCGAGTAGAGACGCTGTCCTTTTTTTTGGAATCTTGCGCCGAGCAAGCAATGGTTGCGAGGCCATCGGAGTTAGAGACTCTTTCAGGGATTCACCACCAGAGAAATTGTTTGTTTGGCTACAACGGTTGTTTAACATCTTGTTCTTTTGGATCGTACGTTGTTATGGAAGGATTTTTTTGTGTGCAGCAATCTTTTGGGTTCTATAGCGTAGTTAAGTTTCTTTGTCGATGAAATTCATGTGACAATTTTATCAGGGTACCGTTGGATTTTGCTTGCTGTCTATTATGTACCGAGCAAGAAAGAAATTCTTTTCAGAGAAGAATCAGTTGAGACTAGGATTGTAACAGTTAAGGACAATGTTATTTCTGATAAGTGTTGGATTTTGGTTGTACCTTTAAAAGCATGAATTTTTAAAAAATTGTGTATCGATTGTGGATGGCTAATGAGTAACAACAAAATACTGCTATCAGCTTCTGAAGTGGATAGCCTTCGAATCAATAGATGAGTTTCAAGGTTTTTGTACGACAAGTTGTAATCTAATGGTATGAATTTTAGAGTCGTATGACCGTTCAGTCAGACTTCTTTGGTTGAGTTTAGAGGTTTTGAATCGAGATAATGGTAGAAAAGATTGCAAGAAGGGATCAATTGAGACTGTGCTTGTACCTTTGTGAGAAAAGCCGTATGGTTATGTTTATGGGGGATCAGTTTAGCGCAGAGGAAAATGCTAAGGACTTGGAAGAGTTGTCATAGATAACATTATCTCTTGGTTGGTGGATACAAATTTTGAGGACGAAATTTTCTTAAAGGAGGGGAGAGTTGTAACGACCCAAATCTTGGGCCTTGCAAAATTAGGCCTCGGTCTATGTTGGAAAGCCCAAAATAAGGATAATTGGATTTGGGCTTTGTGGTATTTTAAAGAGGTTTTATGTGAGGAGTAATTAAAAAAAGAGGAAAAGAAAATGAGGGTGTTTTAAACTAAAAGGTAGCGGATTTGATGAGGGAGAGAGAAGAAAATAAATGAGATATTTGGAGAGAGAGAGAGAAAAAAGGGGGAAAGAGAGAAAATGTTAAGAGAAAAAAATAAAGGGGAGGCTTTGAGCCCAGTCCAGCCATCACCAAAGCCGCTGTGACTCTCACCGTCACTGGCATCAGGCCCGGCTTGCCCGAGAGGAGTTTGGCCATGGTTGTCTCTTCGCGATAGTCACCATTGTTTGTCGGGGTAGAAAAAAAAAGATATGACGTAGCTTGGAACGTCATGCTCTGTCGTCTTCCTGTTGAAACGGAGGCCACCGCTAGAACCACTGGCCTAAGGACAACTATTTTGGAGCTTATCGTCGCCATCTGGCCACCGAAGGACAGCCCACGTGCCGCCCATAGGGGTGGACATGTGCTTGGCCAGATGGGTGCACACTGCCCATGTGCACCGCACCGTACGAGATCACTATCCTCTAGTGTACGTGCACCCTGCCACATGGGATAACACCCACGGGTGCACCGAGGTTGCAATACACTCGCCCGCACTAGATCTCGCTCCTAGGGTGCAACCAGATTACCATTCACCGCATCACACCGGATCGACCAGTTTGACCAAGGAGTTGATCGGCGTTGACCAACATTGACCGAGCCGTTGACTTTTTCTAGAAGACCCTACTCGAGGGTTTCTCGACGTTTCAAATTCGTTGGCGCAGTATGTTTTACTAAATTCAAACCCGATAAGCTATTTTTACGGGTTTTACCTTGTGAATAGTATAGGAGATGCATAGAAATAATTTATGTTCGTGTTTGTTGATATGCGAGGATTAATCGGGGTTGGACATAGGATCAAGTAGAATATTCAGGAAGCTAGGATGAGGATTCTAGCGATGTCAGCATAAGGTTAGTACACCTCGAACTCTAGAATGCATTATGAGCATCATAAGTGTAATTGCCTTGCTTGTTAGTGGTTGCAAGTTAGGAGATGAGTAATAAGTATGTGTTGATACTGTTAGTTCAAGGCTTGATGATTATCGGGATGCTTGATGAGCTTGAAAATGTTTGAGGCTATTATGAGCTTTAGAGACTGTATAGGATTGTTTGAATATTTGTGTGATTATCTGATTGTATGATCGGTTGGCTAATTGATTTATGATGATTCCTTGCGTGTAAGCTGAATAAATTAGCATGTTTGATTGAATATTGGTTAGAGACAATATTGATAAATATTTGATTAATGGATAAAAACCCAGTAAGTGGTAATAATTAATTAAATACGCTAGCAATGTACTTTAATGCCTTTCATAAGATTTAGAGACCTAATAAGTGTTATAATATCGTAATTTAAAGGAATTGTACAACCCCGTGAGTTAGGTACGGGTACGATCTTTGGTGAGTACCGTTAACTAGGGGTACCGTATCGATACTCATATTCAAGTACCGATGTCATTGAACTAGATAGTCTGAAATACCGATCTAAGATAAAGGTAATACAAAATATTAATAATTAAACTATACCTTGATAAATGAGATTAAATATGCACTTCTCCATAATGTAATAATAACTCGGTAATGTATAATAAACAGTATGTTGACCATTAGCAACAATAAGGGATCCTTGGGATCGCGTAGCTTGTATGCCGGATAGGCATTTGATGGATTGAATCTTATTGATTGAAGAGATCTGAATACCCAATGAAAGAGTTTTGCAACACCATGGTTGAGATACCGAACTGAGGTTACCGATGCTATGTGACCCGGGCCTCATTCGAAGATACTCGAGGAGTGATTCTGAGTATGGGTGTATGCTCTGATGCTATGTGACCCGGCCTCACCCAAAGAGTAGATGCTCGAGGGATGATTCCAAGCAAGGGTGTATGTTCTGATGCTATATGACCCCACCCCACCCAGAGTGTATGATCCGATGCTACATGACCCGACCTCACCCGAAGTCTATGTACCGATGCTTTGTGACCTGCCATCACTCTATAGTTGTGTTGTTGATATTGTTTTTTCCTTAGTGATCTGTTGAGATCTTGGGCTTGGTTGGGCCTTGTGTGCCATGATTGATGATTGCTATGATGTTAGCATGTGTTTAGGCGGTTAGTGGTTACGCCACATATTTATTTATCTCTTCTTATTGCTCGTACTAGCTTGCATGCTTATGTTTATGATTAGCATGAAATATAGTAGAGTAGATGTGTACCACTGAGCTTTGTAAGCTCAGTGCTCAGAATTGTTGTTTCCGTGCGTAGGTTGATTGCGGGATTGAATAGCACTATCTATATGGGATTCCAGCAAGCGACATCGTCAAAGTATGATACTTGTATTTAGTGGGATGTGTATTCATAGAACCTTACATGTATGAGTCTGTAATTCTTATTTTGAACCTGTATTAATCAAGTCAATTGTTTAAATATTTTATTTAATTAGAGCTCATTTGTAACATTTTAATCGTATATATATTTATTTGAAATCGTGGGATTTAAATGTTTTTGAAAAGCATTTTATTTGGGATAAACCAAGTTAAGAACTTTATGATTTTGGTTGGGCTTGAGGCCCAATGTGACATCCAGGTCGAGGGTGTTACACTGTGAGAGTGTTGAAACACCATGGTCAAAGATGCTGAATATACATTCTCAATGATGTATGGCACCAGGTCTCATTCAAAGATACTCAATAGGGGATTTTGAGTGTATAGTGTACGTTTCCAATGCTGTGTGGCCACGAGTCTCACTCAGGTATTGTAGAGCATAAATCATACGTTCCTGATGTTGTGTGGCCCCGGGTCTCACTCTAGGTTTGTGGTTCTTACTTTTTGTGTTTTTGCTCAGATGATCTAGTGGGATCCTGGGTATGGTTGGGTCTTGTATGCCATGTATGATGACTTGCATGATGAAAACATGTGTTTAGGTGACTAGTGATAGTGCCACGTGTTTGTTTATCTCTCCTTATTGCTCTTACTATCTTGCGTGTTTATGTTTATGATTAGCATGAAGTATAGTAGAGTAAATGTATATCATTGACCTTTGTAGGCTCAACACTCAGAATCATTAATTCCGTGCGTAGGTTGATCGTTGGATCGCGAGATCGAGAAGTACTATCAGTATGGGATTCCAGCAAGCAATGTTTACCATAGTACAATACTTGTATTTAATGGACCAAGTATTCATAGGACCTTACAATTTTTGAGTTTGTAATTCTATTTTTGAAATATTATTTTAATATATAGTGTTCAAACGCGGAGCTCCTATTTTGTAACGGATTTATACTTCTTATTTATTTACATTGATTATGAATTGTTTAATGTTTTTATATGATGGCTAAATCTATGATTTATAAATGAAATCTTGGTTGGGTTGAATTTTGGGTTGACCTGAATGATGTGAGCATGGATCCACCGAAAGACGATCCAATCGAGTTTCCGTGAGGGCTAGTCATTCGAGCAAGAGCCAAACAATTCAAGGAAGCTCTCATAAGATTAATTGATCAAGCTTGGGGCATTGGGCAAGCTTTGGACGTTGGACTTGTGCCATGCAATCCATGCAATTTGTTGCATGTGAACATATTGAGTGAAAAGGGAACATTTTAATTTATTTGAAGCTACATGTTTCTAATTGATGTTACATTTTAGTTAATTTATTTGTTGCTACATGTTTTTTTATATTTTTATTATTGTCACATTTTTATGTTCCCATATTTATGTCACATTACATGTTATTTTCACCTATTATTAATTTGATTTTTGTGTTCACAAATTATGTCCTAGATGCATCCTACATGGCTAACCACATCAAGCTTGGAACAAAAACTCTTGGGATGCCACATGCATATTCATGAAGAGGTGGGAATATTCAAGGCATTAGATCCATACATTCACCAAGACCATTCATCTTTTGAAGCATGAATGTACGGAAAGGGGGAGTTACTTGGAAGTTTCTTTCACTTCCCAAAATAAGTGCATTGGCGATCATTCATCTATTCAAGCCTTGCACTTCCCAAAATAAGTGCATTGGATGGCATAAATGAAGATGTATGGAACATGCACATTGCCTTACTTTTGTATCTATTCATATGCCTTAGCCTTAGCCTATAAATAGAGGCTTAATTCACTTTTGTAAACACAACTTTTATTTTAACAGAATTCAAGAGTGTTCTCTTTCTTTGTTCTTAATTGAACTCCTAGTGACTTATAAAGAATATCTTGTGGCATCAACCCTTTTCTTTTGAACTTATCACTATCCTTAATGTGGCGTTCAACCCCTATTTCCTTGTTATTAGTTAGTTCCTATATCCTTATAGATAGTGGGTCACGATCCTATTTCCTTGTTATTAGTTAAGAAACGGTATAAGTCTAGGGTCAACATTACATATAGTGTTTGTTCTCTCTTGGTTCCCCTTAACTTATTTCAAGCCTACCTACCATCACTATTCCCATATTTCATTTCTTTTTCAATCATTCCAAGCCCATTTGCAAACCTCCATCATTATCATACTAAGTAAATTGATTTTGATCGAGAAATACAAG
The DNA here is from genome assembly GCA_019671005.1 of Hibiscus mutabilis. Taxonomy (NCBI): domain Eukaryota; kingdom Viridiplantae; phylum Streptophyta; class Magnoliopsida; order Malvales; family Malvaceae; genus Hibiscus; species Hibiscus mutabilis. The sequence continues at coordinate 25,595,820 of CM033747.1, forward strand.
TGACTTAAACTCATACTCGAGGACGAGCACGCATCATTTGGTATCAAGAGCTAGTTAAATCAAGGTACTCGTTCATTTATTATTTAATTATCAATCTTATTATTTCTTTCTTTTCAGATTGTAAAAGAGAAAAAAAGAAGCAAAAGCAAAGAAAAAGAGAAGCAAAAGAAAAAAATAAGAGAAATATCGATAAAAGAAAGAATCAAAAGTGTTTTCGAGTACAAGAATCTTTTTCTGTTACTCGTTTCTTATGATTTGTAGCCACACATCATTCTCTAGCTGGTTCTTTCTTAGCCTTTCCTTATTTTCCTAATCATTTTTCCTACCATACATATAATTTTGAAGTCAATTCTACAATGATCTTTTGGGAATTTCAAAGTAGTTCTCTTCAGAACTTAGAAAAAAAAATAAGAGTGGTAAAAGGCAAGAGTGTGTGAGAGCATTAGAGTGGATAAAAGCCAACATCGAGTGCAAACACGAGTAGAGCGTTTCTTTCTTTTCAAGTGAATTTTGTTGAGTTTTTTCTTTTAGTATTAATTTTTTTGCAAGGTACATCATGTCTGATGCTTCCATACCAAACAATGGTCGTAAAGAAAACCCAGATCGAGTGAAAAAAAATTGATTCGAGAGTTAGATCGATTTCTTTGAATCCAACTAACAACAATGGAAGAATGTTTGGGTCGTTTGGTGGAAAGATCCGAACAAGGTTCATCTCACGGTTTTTGGAGGCCACGAGTCCCACTTAGGCAAAATCAAGATGACTACTATAGTCAAAGTGAAAGAGAAAGTGACCAAGGTTCCAACTTCAATGCTAGGCGCCAAACACCAAGGAATCAAGGTCCAAGGAATCAAAACCAAGTGGATGACAATCTTAGCAGCATCTGAATGGCTATTCCTCCTTTCCAATGGAAGACTGACCTAGAAGCCTGTAACCCCCTCGACCCGGCCTAGACGTATGACCGAACTGAGGAAGAAAGGTTACGAAAAATCGGTCCATTTTTTATCTTTTATCTTGTCTAGATACAAATTATTATTCTTACATATTCATACTTGCAACGGGTGGATTTTCAGAGAAATCAAAGCACGGGAAAGCCACCAATAGCGTATTATGCATTTCAGGGACTAAATTCCAAAACTGATAATTTTAAGGACCAAAACTGAAATTAAAGTTACCAATCCTCAACTAGTCCATTTTCAAGCTCACAAGACAAATTTCAAGTTAAAACGATCATCCAATCTTATACAATTGCATTTACAAGATTCAGGGACCAAAATGAAAGAACCATAAACCTTCAAGATTCCAAAATAACCAATTTAACGGTAGCCGTACCGATACACCCACAAGTGTTTCGATACGCCCTTATGTTTTCAAAAACTCAGATTCCATTAGCTTAAACTCGTACTAAAACGCTTGATCGCGTATCGAAACGCCTGGCAAAAATGCCTGTGACTGTATCGAAACACCTGTTCGAGTACCAAAACGCTATGCCTAAAAAGGCTTGTCCATATCGAAACACCTACCCGCGTATAGAAACGCTATGCCTGTAATGGCCTAGCCGTACCGGTATGGGGTTACCTTTTCGATACTCTTGGACCTGTAATGTCCTAAATTGCTGTTTAAACACACTTTAATGGGAACCAAACCACTTATACATGCTTCAAACACATATACAACATTACCAAAATACATTTCCCACCAAAGCAACATAGAAACATTAATCAAAATGGCATTCATACAAACTTGATGACCTATAGGCATGCTTCCTAAACACTCCACCAAACTTACCAAATTGCTCAGTTAGACAATTACCAGCATAGACACCATACCAACATCACTTTAATACTATATTCAACATGTTAAGCTCATCAAAGCATGCCATCCAAGAAAAACCATCTAGATGCACACCTAGGTAACCTCATAACATCAACCATGGGTAACGATGCACAACAAACTTAACATCATCAATCAAACTCTGAAATCACATCATTACACACGCTCAAAACTAGGGAAAAACAGAATTACAAATCACGAAATCCATGGCGAACACATTGCCTTATTAACCGGAAACACAAACCGAGTTCATACTCAAAATTGCTTTGCCTCTTGGACCACTACACTTTGGCTTTGCTGCCCCAAGCCTTAATGTTCTGCATCATTAGGAAAAAGAGAGCGTAAGCAAACTTGCTTAGTGAGGATGCTCTTAAAACAATAATGCATTAAAACCCTTGAAAACCAACACTTGTTTTCAAACCATGCTTATGACCTAAGCAAGTTCCAATGGTTCCAAAACAAAATAGCATATCGACCATATGCAAAACAATATATATTCCACATGCTTAAGTCCCAAAGCATTAAATACAAAACCATGCTTACATCCCAAAGCATTAAATACAGAACCATGCTTAAATCCCAAAGCATTAAATACAGATTCAACATTAGAATTCTCATATATTGGTAGTTATAGTGACCCCGGATAGTCGAACACTATCCTTGATTAGCCAACCGCTAACCTTTAGTTATCCGACCGTTAACTTTACACATTGGATACACGAATCTCCCTTGATGACCGACCATCATCAAAACTACCCCATGTCGACCGCATGGCTTTATAATCTTGCCGACTGCAATCTTTACCTCAACAAGGGGAACTGACCGTTCAACCCAAGTGATAACAACATAGTCCGGGTAGCCGACCGCTATACCTCAAGGACTCTTAACCCATGATCGATTTTTAACCATATTATAATGCACTTTATCCTATGGCATGCCAACTATATCCGAATGTTTCCTTACCTTGTCACATAGCCAATATATCATTTACAAAACCGTTTACTCATTGTTTTACAATGCATTACACAAAATCCCCACTTATGCAAATCACATTGCCATAGCAACATCACATTCCCGGCCGGAATAAAACCAATGCTCACTAGCATTTAACATACTTTTCAAACACTTCATATGTACTTAAAATCATGCATTTACAGTAAGTAAAACCAACAATTTTTACGACTAAAAAATGAATCACACATGCTCATATCCGAACTGATATTAAAGAACAAAGGATGGAAACTTACTTCCAAGCTTAGGTAAGTGTTTCAAACTTAACCTATACTTCCAAAACCACTTTCAAGCCTTTGAAAGACTTTTAAAACCGTTTTCACTCACCGATTTCACATCGCCTCGCTTGTTATCGTGAAACAAGCTCCCGACAAGCCATAAACCACCTCAAGATGCTACGCCTTGATTATCCCCTATTTTGGCCACACAAAACCAGAGGAAACATGCATTAAAATGCATCCAAGTCTCTGTTTCAAACCAAAATCCAACAGCTCTCAATATGCTTACTCAAAACTTATCCAAAATCTACCGTAATCAACCTCAACCACTTCCCAATCTTAACCCAGCCATATTACAATGATTCAATTCATCAAACTTCATCAATTAACATCTAAAAACCCTTTTACAACGTCCTTTTACTTCCAACAATGATCAAACTCCAAAAAATAACCCAAAAACCATTAACTAACAACCTAACAATTAGAGATTCAACCAATTTCGAGATTCCCTTGTTAAAAACAACTTATCCACAATATAACACATCCAAAATAAGATTTAAATCAATCTTTAACACTGGAAAAACAGATCCACTTCAAAAATCACAAGATTCCATTAATTAACCCTCAATTAAACAAAATTCCATAATTAAACAATTAAAACCCATTAGAAAACATATATAAAGAGTCAAGAACTTGGGGATTTCAGTAAAGAACCTTTCATTAGAGGAGAAGAACGAAACTTACCTCCAATGAGTGAGTTTCCCTTTACTTGGATGTTTTCCTCTTGAAAAACAATGAGATTCAATAAGATTTTTGAGAAAACAAATTAAAGAATCATTTAGAAAATCATAGGATTAAGAAACAAGATCATTACCTTGAATCTCTGATAGGAAAAAGAGTGTTTGACTGAGAGTATTTTGAGAGAAAATATGAGAGAAATAAAGTTACATCAAATTGTGATTTGAAAAAATAACTACATTTTAACTAAATCCTTATTAATTTCTTTAATTAAAACTCTTTTAAAAATAATCCTAATTAAGAGAAAACTCAAATTAGACCAAATGGTAAAATAGCTCCTTAAAGATTCAAAGTTTTGACTCTTTGCAAAACAGTCACCTTTTAAAAATAGTTTTCAAAAATTGCATTTTCGTCACTAGCCAAAATGTCACCCTTCCAAAGCTTATTTTCCAAGATTGCTTCCATCAATATTTTTAGTATATTAAAATAGGATTTTTAAAATTTTTTCCATGTTTTTATCTTTCAAAAAAATATTTGTTCCCGAAACTGACTAAAATCTCTAACCCGGTCCACCGAACCGTCTAAATAGCCTGGAAACTGCTAAGCCCAAAACCGGGGCGTTACAACTCTTCCCCTCTTAAGAAATTTCATCCACAAAATTTACCTAGAGGAAAAAGATGCTGAAATTGCTCCAACATGTCCGCCTTACTTTCCCAAGTGGCTTCCTCGACACCTCGATGTCGCCACAAAACTTTAACCAGTTCTATCGTCTTACCACGTAGAACCTTGCTGCTGGAATCAAGGATTTCCATCGGCTCCTCATCAAAGGATAAATCCAGTCTCAACTCAATATGCTCCACCGACATAACGTGTGAAGGATCCGAATGATACCTCCGTAGCATAGATACATGAAACACATCATGTATTTTCTCAAGCTCAGGAGGTAACCTCAACCGATAATCCATAGGACCAACACACTCCACGATCTCATACAGTCCAATAAAACTCGGACTAAGCTTACCCTTACGTCCAAACCGCATCACCTTCTTCTACGGTGACACTTTCAGGAACACACGATCGCCCACCGCTTATTCAATTTCCCTACGCTTCAAATCCGCCTAAGATTTCTCCAGATCCCCATTCAAGCGTTCACACACAAGCTTAACTTTCCCATCCGTGTCTTTTAATACACGTGGCAAGGAAACATGCTTTTCCCCTACCTCAGCCCAACACAAGGGCGTACGACAACTCTGGCCATACAATGCCTCAAATGGTGTCATCTGTATACTCACTTGATACCTGTTATTATAAGCAAATTCAACCAATGGTAAATGCTTCTCCCAGGTTCCTTGGAACTCAATAATACAACACCTCAGCATATCCTCTGAGACCTGGATAACACGCTCAGACTGCCCACTGTCTGAGGATGATATGCGGTACTAAAACTCAACCTATAACCCAAAGCCTAATGTAAACATCTCTAAAACCTTGATGTGAACCTCGGGTCTCTATCCGAGACGATAGACTTAGGTACCTCGTGCAAACACGCAATCTCAGATATATATAAATCCGCTACCTTGTTCAAGGTGTACATCGTATACACTGGCAGAAAATTCGCACACTTTGTAAACGATCAACAATCACCCAAATGGAATCCTTTTTAGCCAGTGTCAACGGTAACCTGTCACGAAGTCCATGGTGATTCTGTCCCATTTCCATTCTGAGATTTTCAAAGTTTGCAACAACCCAGAAGGAAACTGATGTTCAGCCTTAACCCCCTGACACACCATACACTTGGACACAAACTCAGCCACATCATTTTTTAAACCAAACCAGTAGTACCTTTCCTTCAAATCACGATACATCTTGGTACTACCTGGATGCATAGCAAAATGAATAGGATGTGCTTTCGCCAAAATAATGTGCCTCAGCTCCAAAACTTCTGGCACCACTATTCGACCCTTAAAGCACAAAACAACCATCATCATCAAAATGAAAATTCGTCAGATTACCATATGCTATGTCCTTAATATGAGGAACCAAAGAATCATCAAACAATTGCTTAGCCTTAATCATTTGTGACAACGTAGGCTTAACTTGCAATTCAGCCAACAAGCTAGCTATCTGTGTCACACTCAACTTCGCAAACATCGCTCTAAGCTCAACCGCTACCGTACGACTCAATGCATCCGCAACAACATTGGCTTTTCCAAAATGATACTCAATTGTCAAGTCGTAATCCTTAAGCAACTCCAGCCACCTTCGTTGCCTAAGGTTCAAATCCTTTTGAGACATCAAATATTTCAAACTCTTATGATCTGTGAAAACCACACACTTCTCACCATAAAGGTAGTGTCGCCAAATCTTCATGGCAAACACCGCAGCTGCAAGCTCCAAATCATGAGTTGGATAGTTGCGCTCATGAACCTTCAACTGCCTCGACTCATAGGCCACAACCTTTCCATCCTACTGTAGCGATGTCATTTTTTCGCTAAAAACAGGGTTTTCGAAGTGTTTGTGATTTTCGGGTATAAAACGTTTATTCCGTGGGGGTTTTTTACCGCATTTTATTTAAAAATTGGAGTCGCCACCGGCCACTTAGGTAGGCCGGACACCATAAAACCAGAGATTCAAAAACTTTGAGTTCGGGAGTCGGTTACGGATGGGGAAGGATTAGCACCCCTACACCGCCCAAAATTGGTACTTTAATAATTGCCGCTTTATTAATGTTAGATTTTTCGGATTAAAGTGACGATTAGTTTAAAATTCGGTTATAATTGCGAATAAATTTTAAAGGCCCCGTTATCTGAGGGTAAACGCTCAACCACTATCACTACGCCTGATACTGGCCCCGTTTACGCTCGGATAAAAGGACACCACATTGACAATTTATATATTCCATTATGCAAACTTAGTGAGCAAAATATATATCATGGCAAATAATTTAAATACAATACAAATAAATATTAACATAATAAAATACTAATCTAATAAAATATTAATCTAAAACATACATACATAAATATTAATCTAACTCATAAATAAAAACATATCTAGCATAAATAAAATACTAACATTCATAAATATTAATCTAACACATAAATAAAAACAAATTCAACATAAATAAAATACTATTCTAAAACATACATACATAAATATTAATCTAACTCATAAATAAAAAACATATCTAACATAAATAAAATACTAACATTCATAAATATTAATTTAAAACACAAATAAATATTATTCTAACACATAAATAAAAACGAATCTAACATAAATAAAATATAAAACACAAATTTAAAACATATTAAATACTAATCTAAATCATAAACATACAAACTAAAAAATAAGACTACAATTTTAAAATAACTAATACTTCATTAAATTATAAAAATTACAACACTAATAAAAAGGGAAAAAAATATACCTAACTAGGAGCTCGAATGACGAACCCCGAACCCCACCGAGATCTACCACGACCTCTCCAAAAATATTAACTAGATCGGATCCTAAAATAGGACCCCGATCGAATGTTGGATCGAACCAACTGGGGCCGAGGGCACTGCCCCCAACCCCGGCCAGCCTTGCGGCCGACCATGGCTCCCATGAATTGGGTGCCAATTCAATTGCCAATTCATGGAAATTTTTGGCGTGCCATTTTTCTCCCAATTGGGCGTGAAATTGCCTGCCCCCATGCCTTGTATTTATAGGCATGGGGTGGGTGAAATGGGGTGACGTGGCCATCGCAGAGCCACTCAAATTTCTTTTTTTTTGATTTTTTATATTAATTTTTATTATTATTTTTTTGATATTTTATATTAATAATTTTACTATTATAATAACACTAATAACACTAAAACCCGGTCAAAAATGAGTGATTACAGTTGCCCCTCTTTGCTTGTTCTTGTGAAACGAGGACAAAGCAAAGATCAAAAGCACTCATTTTTGACCTACATCCTTGTCTTTGGCTTCGGAATCACGTGTTCTTCTGGAACTCTTCGCTATTCCTTAGCTGAATCTTCAAGCTCGTAAGTTGTTCCTATATAGAACTTCTTCACCTTCTGATCTTGGAATTACAGGTCCTCCCTATATAGGACCTTTCATTCTGAAGTCTTGAGTTACGAGTCCCTCATATATGGAACTTTTCACTCTGAGACGGTAAACTTTGGAGTCCTTCCTATATAGAACTCTTCACCTTAAACGCTGGTTTCTCCTATATAAAACCTTTTGCGCCACAGATGGATTCTTCCGACTAGGAGTTCCTCCTATATAGAACTGCTAGTCTTCAAACCCTGGAGCCACCAGTCCTTCCTATATAGAACTTTTAGCTTCTGAAATCTCAGAGCTACGGGTTCTTCCTATATAGAACCTCTCACTCTAAGACAGTAAAGCTCAGAGCCCTTCCTATATAGGACTCTTCGCTTTAAACACAATAGGTTTTCCCTATATAAAACCTTGTGTATCATGGGTGAATTCCTTCGGCTGGGAGTTCTTCCTATATAGAACTGCTAGTCTTCACCCTGGAGCTGCAAGCCCTTCCTATATAAAACTTTCAAACAAAAAATCTCGGAGCTACTGATTCTTCCTATATAGAATCTTTTACTCTAAGACAGTGAAGCTCGGAGCCCTTCCTATATAAGACTCTTCGCTTTCAACACAATAGGTTTTCCTATATAACCTTGTGTGTCATGGGTGAATTCCTTCGGCTGGGAGTTCTTCCTATATAGAACTGCTAGTCTTCACCCTAGAGCTGTAAGTCCTTCCTATATAAAACTTTCAGCTTCTGAAATCTTGGAGCGGCGGATTCTTCCTACATAGAACCTCTTGCTACGGGAGCTTGAAAATATAGGCCCTTCCTATATAGAACCTTTATCTTCAATTTTTTTTTCTCTTTTTCCTTTTTTTTCTGCTCTCTTTTTTCTTTTTCCTTCATTTTTATTTTTTACAAGACTGTTGATATCTTTGGACTTACGCTACTAAGGCTGCCGAAATCTTTCTTCAATTTGGGGATTCACGCCGAAAATGGCTACCAATCTTTCTTTAAATTTTGGGGACTCACGCCGAAGGTGGCTGCCAATCTTTCTTCAAATTTTCGGGACTCACGCCGAAGGTGGCTGCCAAACTTTCTTCAAATTTTAAGGACTCACGCCGAAGGTGGCTGCCAAAACTTCTTCAAATTTAGGGACTCACGCCGAAAATGGCCGCCAAAACTTCTTCAAATTTAGGGACTCACGCCGGAAATGGCCGCCAAAACTTCTTCAAATTTAGGGGCTCACGCCGAAAATGGCCGGGACTCACGCCGAAAATGGCCGCCAAAACTTCTTCAAATTTAGGGACTCACACCGAAAATGGCCGCCAAAACTTCTTCAAATTTAGGGACTCACGCCGAAAATGGCTGCCAAAACTTCTTCAAATTTAGGGACTCACGCCGAAAATGGCCGCCAAAACTTTCTTCAAATTTAGGGACTCACGCCGAAAATGGCCGCCAAAACTTCTTCAAATTTAGGGACTCACACCGAAAATGGCCGCCAAAACTTCTTCAAATTTAGGGACTCACGCCAGAAATGGCTACCAAAACTTCTTCAAATTTAGGGACTCACGCCAAAAATGGCCGCCAAAACTTCTTCAATGAAATCCACTTCTTAATGTTCTTTGATAATTCTTCAGGTACCTGTCAAAAATAAGCAAAAATTGACATGCCTCTATTTATATGATGCATGCAATGTAATGGTTTCTTTCTTTTCTTTTTCTTTTTTCTCTTCTCATTTTCTTTTTCTTTTATTCTTTTTCCTTTTCTTTTCTTTTTTCACTTTTTCTCTTTCTTTCTCTCTTTTTCTTTCAGCCTTTTTGTTCTAAAGTCTTACACCCTGAAAGGTCTTTCCTCAGATCTCTTTACTGCTTTACTGTATGCTCTTAAATCCTCATTTGAACATGCTTTTAAACCTTTTGTGCGGAAGGCTTTCTTGTCTTTAGGGTTATCACCCGTCTTCATAAATGATCTTCTGGTTCTTATATTATTCTTATAAGAACCCTTGTCATCTTCTTGGCTTGGCATTGCCCCATTCAACCACGGGCTCCATTGCTTTGAATTTTCTGGCCCATCATATAGAGCCTTGATCTATTTTTAGTCACCAGGGTGAGCCAAAATGCTTCCATCCCTTGAGCTCTTCCTTGATCTTCTCGGAGCATTTCGACGGGAACTAACTCTCGGTCCCTATGCTTTAAATCTCATCATCATTCATTTTTAAAGTAAAGTAAAAGGCAATTTACTTGTGTATATTTCAAAAAAAAATAATGATTGTTTGAAAAGATAACAGTCATTTCGAAAATCACAACTTGGACGGGATACCAAACATTTTGAAAACATTGTTTGGAACAAATGGTAAACATCTTTTTCTTTTCTTCTTCTTTTTCTAAGGACCAAACATTTTTTATAAAATAATGCTTGGAGAATGGTAAACAAAATTCGAAGTGTATTGCCAAACATTTTTAAAAACTAATGTTTGGGGGAAATGGTAAACATCAAAACTTTGGGAGAAAATGTCAAACCTTTTAAAAACATGTTTGCCCCCGAAATATCAATCACCATAGCGCATCTGCTTCAAGTTGCCAGAGATCAACTTTAATGAAGCGCATATTTAGAATATCTTGACCATTGTGGAGATATATGCCAATGTATAGTTTCTTCTGGTCTAATAGGCTTTTGAGAGGAACAACCCTACCTAGTTTCTACCCCGTTTAAGGTGGCTCTCTTAATCTCACTATCTCACCATGCCCCATCCTTCCCTCATTTGGGTGTCGATCAAGCACTTCGAAGTTTGACGTTCCTTGAAGCAAAGTTAACCTTTATAGGCGGAATGAAATCTGAAGACATTCTCATTCAACTTGGATATCTATGGATGACCAGAATGGTCTTTGGGGCTTGTAATGTAGGCCTTTGGTTTATGGTTAAGTGAAACAGTATTTCTGTACTTGTGTAACTTGGATATGCCCATTATTCCTTCCCCTTTTTGGATCACTCTAGACTGCCGGTTTTCGGGTTTTCACCCTAGAGTTCATTTCCTTTCTTTTTACTGTAGGCTGCCTTGCATTCTGGCTATATACCGATGTTCGTTTTCTATTCAATAATGTTTGATCCTCCAGTACTCCTCGAAACTGAGATTTCTTGAATGAAGGACTACGAATACATTTCTGGGAATTCTTGTGATTAGCACGCCCAGATGAAATGTTATTCTTTCTTTCTTCTTTTCTTTTCTTTTTTCTTTTCTTATTTTTCACTTTTTCTCTTGGATCGCTCTAGACTGCCCATTTTTAGGTTTTCACCCTAGAGGTCACTTCCTTCAGTGTATTTTGGTTGGATATTGATGCCAGCAGGCTCAGGCAGACTACTCTTTTTCTTCATTTTTAGGATCACTCTAGACTGCCCATTTTTGGGTTTTCACCCTAGAGGTCATTTCCTTTTTCGAGATTGGCAATCTTCGGGCCGACTTGTCTTGACTTGGCTTCAATTCGAGCTTCTATACTAATTTTCAAAAGTGATATTTACTTGAAATGTGGATTCCTTGTGTCTCTTGCACATAGTTGAAGTCTCGTTCTTGTATTGTTTGATCTGCGTGTGAAGCATATACAATATTCTTTCTTTCTTTTTCTTTTCTTCTTTTCTTCTTTTTTCTTTTTTTTCTCTCTTTCTTCTTTTTTATTTTTCTTTTCTTTTCTTTTTTTGTTTTGTTTTGTTTTCTTTTTCTTTTTTGTTTTAGACTGCTCATTTTGGGTTTTTAGCCTTGAATCTCTTTCTTCTTATTCGAGTCTATAAATGTATCCTCGAATCAACACATATCTATACTGGTATTGATGATATCTTCTGCTCGAAGTTACTTGCCTCTCTGCAGCTCTTCTGATATTTACTCGATCTGGATTGCTTCGGCCTTCTGATTACCATTTCTCTTTTTTTTTGGTTTTTCGTTTGGACATATCCTTGTTTTCAACCACTTTCTTCTGATGGTTTTCTGATCTTCGTATCCAATTTGTCTGGACTCATCTATGTCTTCTGGTAAAGTAAAAGAAAATCATTCGTTGTCAAATTCACAGATGTCCTGAGAATGCCTTCAGGGGGTAGAGGTTTAGGGTCAACTTTCGTTTCAAGGATCTTAAACGACAAGTGCCTGAGAAGATAAATTCTTAAAATGGGAACTGCCCATTGTCTAAACACTCGCTTTGTTCCTCTGTTGGCCTAAGTAAACTAGCAGATACTCACATTTACAATATCCCCATAACATTCAATCTCTTCTAAATATATGCAACTTAGAGTTGATCTTTGGGTTTGAAGCAAATGTACTGTTGCATTCAAAATTCGAGGACCTGGTATAGAAATGATATATACATATGTCCATTCAAAAATGCGTGTATATGCATATGGAAGAAGAAAACTACCCTATAATAATAAAATGTTTAAAGAATCAAGAATGTAAAAATGCTTTTCTAAATAGAAATGTGATTTTTAATTCTAAAAATATATGTTTGAGTGTTTTTTCTTCTTTTTTCTTTTTTTCAAAGCATTGAGCATTTCTTTGTGAACTGATGGGAAAACCATAGGGACCTCCGGACTACCTCCCGAGTACTAACTCATTCCGGTCCTTTGTAGTGTAGGCTCGTGCTACTTCTATTGTTTTTCCTTGCTGGATCAACTCTCTCGTCATGACTCCCTCGTCGACCAGCTTCTTGATTTTTTTTATTAACGACCCTAAATTTCTTAGTGTCATGCCCCAGTGCCTTAATGTAGAACTCACATGCACTGTACGGATTAAAACTGTGGGCAGATGAGCTGGGTGTAATCTTTATCGGCCCGGAGGTAAGGTACTAACCCTTGACCAGATGAGGCCATATGGAATACTCTGAATATCTCTAAATATGTACTTGTTCGAGGAATTTTTCTCGGTGATTAGAAGGAATCTGCCTGTCTTCTTCTCTTACGATCACGAGAACCTTGAAAGTGGTACCCATTTATCTCTTTCTTTTCTTCTGCTCCTAGACAGGTCTGGCCTTTAAATTTAGGTCTCAAAGTGCATGTTCGTTTCTCTCTCCGACTGTCATTAACTCCTCAAAGCTGGCTTTCATTTTCTCGAGCATCTTATTAAAGAAGAAATATGAAAGGTGGCATAGAAGTCAATTTCCTCTTCATCTACGGGAGGTTGCACCTGTGTCACTAAACACAGACACCTCAAAGCACATTCCTTGAAGCTTTCATCAGGTTTCATCTTCGTACCCTAGAGATACTGACGACTTAGTGCTAGGTCCAAAACATATCATATCAGGGTAGGTCGTGCTAGACTGTCGGGGAAGTAGTGGATTGTCAATTTTTCAATTCAGCCCTCCATCTTTTTGTAGAATATGGTCACGCGAATCTTGGGGCATCTTTTTCCTTTATTATGCGCAAATCTGGAAATCTTTGGAATCCAGAGGAACGACCAAACCGGGGTTCAAACAGAGTTTTCTTGCATTAAAGGCATCAAAGTTCTTTTTCTCTCTTTTTCTCTCGAGTCCATCTTTTAACTGCTCGAATCTTGATTTTTGAGTGTGTTCAATTCTTTTATTCACGATAAAACTCTAATTGTTCTTTGGATTACCCCCCAAAAATTTTATGCAAGGTAGTGATAGTGTTATGTAAAATATGTCATGATTGTACAATGTAATGCAATGCAATCCTAAAATATAAATATGAATGCAGTAAGGTATTGATTCCAAAAGTGATCCTCATAGAACGACGTTCATTGCGGACAAAAGGTTTCATTATATCAGATATTAGATATTTACAGTTACTGATAAGCTTCAGTGCCTACTTTCTTAACTTCATCTAGTAGTCCGGTCAGCTTGCCTCTGTAGTCCAACACTTGATCCACGTTCTGACAAAGCCTGCCACCTTGTTGAGCCGCCTTACCTGCTCGAGTAATATCGATCTTCGGGTCTTCATCTATCCCCTGCTTAGTCTTTCGTAGCTTGGAAGTTGCCCTTTCCTGCTGAAGAGCGTTGAATTGTCATTGCTCTGTCGTAAACTTGTTTCTAAAACTCTTGTTAATGGTTAAGTTATTCTGTAGCTCATCTCTGGAGACTGTCGTACCTATTCCCAATTCCCTCAAACTTACCTGATAACAGCCTGATTTGATTCCCGCTTGACTAGTTTCTCTTCTTCCAATATTCCGAGTCATCTTTCAACTGGACAATACCGTTCATCTATTCTTTAAAGGTGACCCAATCTGATATTCTTAAACACTCAGGAAAGCTTCTGGTGATCATTCTACAAATTTAATTTTATCCAAGTTATCTCTCTCTTATCTGAGCTGGCTGAACTCGAAAGAATATCCCTCTCCTAGGATGCCCCTATCTCCGATCTTCAAATTTAACTCGCTTGAGTAACCCACTTCGGTATTACTCGAACTTTGTCCTGGATATCGATTCCCCCCTCAACTTTGCCCCTCGGGTGATTGTTAGCTCACTATAGAATTGGGGAACTCTGTCTTCGAAACCTAAAATCCTCATCGCGATAAGATCTTGAACATCATTCCTCAGGGCCCCGCAATCCTCAATACCGTGACCCAAACTTCCTAAACGGTAACTGCCTCTAGCATGTATGTCGTAATCTCTCGGATAAGACGGTCTCTTCGCTAGAGACTTCACCGAGGTAATAAGGCTATTGTCGATGAACATTGGGAGTAGTTCGGTGTACCTTATAGGAATCGAGATATACTTATTTTCATTACTTGCTTCTCAAGTTTCTTCTGGACCGAGCTCGATTTTTTGAAAGTCCGACTCAAGCATACCTTCCGCCTGTTTATTGATGCAGATCACAAGAAGGGTTCAAATTGTCATATTTGGCTGACTTGGAGGTAGAATTCTGACTATCTCACTCTCTATTCTGATCCTTAATCGGTTCTTCTTTCGGTCTGATAGATCGCTTACCTTTCGTCAAAGTATTCATCTGATTCATCACGTCTTCCCTCTGCTTCTTTCAACTCTTGCACTTTACTTTGCTCATTACCAGTACCGTGTCTCCTTACCGTGTCTGACCTGAAGTCTTCAGATGGTTCCTCTTCTATTGTCTCTGATCTTGTTCTAGGACAAAACCCTGGATCCGTGCCCTCTAATATCTGACCAGACGACCCTTTGCCAATTATGAACGATTTATGAGATTTGAGGAACCACTTCGGGAATCAATACCCTATAAATGCGAGAATGCATGCAAATACGATGTTGATTCTCGAACAGTCTTTAAAAAACTTTCAATAGAGAAAATGTCTATTTGCCAGAACTTAATAATGAATTACAGGCAACAGTTGAATTTATTCTGGAGACTTTAACTTCGGGAAGCAAAACCTGTGCTCCACGTCTCGACGTCGTCTTCAAGATGATGGATGACTCCTTCTTCTCCTCTTATTCTATTCTATGGACTCGTGACATCGTGATCTTTATTTTTGTGGCTTCTGAAAAGGACATCAGACAATATATTTTCTTTTGTAGATCTGGGTACGTCTAAACAGGGATGGATTCTATCGATCCTAGGGGAGTACTTTAAAACTTTTTGGGGTTTAAATTAAAATTTTCAAAGATCATTTGGTTTAAAAATTTCCCCTTTTTTATTATCAAAAAGTTTTAACTTACTTAAAAATGAAACTTTTAGGTTTCTTTTTGTTATTATTATTATTCTGAAAGTTTTATGAGGGAAGAAGTTTCAAAGCAAAATAATAATATTTTCAAAAAAAAATTCTCTTTTTTTTAATGAGTTAAATTAAAATTTGAGATTTTTTTAATGGTCAAATGTGAAGATTTAAAATTGGGGTTCTGCGGCCCTGACTGAATCTTCTGCGTCGCACGTGCCTTACTATCGTACCGTCTTCTTTCGCGATTGGTCTTTGTTCAGCCTAACTTGATACTGTAATATTATCGTTTCTGGCAAAGTAGACTTTTTCTATTCTGAAAGCCTTTTAAAGAACTGTTCTTGAATCAACACCATGTCATGACATGCAACATGAATGCAAATAAAGGCGTTAATTCTGCTGGTAATCACCCTTTCGAACGACTTTCATGGGAATTAAAGGGTCCAGATTACAAAAAAGTCCATATTACAAAAGGAGTCCCTATTACAAAAAGAGT
Source organism: Hibiscus mutabilis (assembly GCA_019671005.1). Classification (NCBI taxonomy): domain Eukaryota; kingdom Viridiplantae; phylum Streptophyta; class Magnoliopsida; order Malvales; family Malvaceae; genus Hibiscus; species Hibiscus mutabilis. Next base: position 25,611,765 of record CM033747.1, read on the forward strand.
CTCTATTACAAAAAGTCTTAATTACAAAATAAAATTCTACACATAAGCTCTAGCTCTACCTCCTAGCTCCTTGACAGCTCTGAGCAACTTGATAAACCTTGGTGCTTCTTCCATGTCCGGGGTTACAAAAGGTCGGAGAGCCGCGGCTTCGGTAGCTAAGTCATTCAAACGCCTTGCAACTCGTCGTATGTCCACCATCAGGGTCTCGTGTGTATACTTTGGCACTACACGCTCGTTCGGCAAATTGTTACGTCGGATCTGTTGAGTAATCTCTGACCGATGTCACGCGATTGGATCGATGTTGTCCTTCCTAAGACACCTTTTTTCCATGATGAAAGATTTTCTAATCGGGCAAACCACTTGAATCAGAGCCTCTATGTAATGTGGATGCAATGATAATGTAACAAAAGTATGTGTAAAATAAAAATAAAAATAAAAATAAAAATAAAAAACAAAAATGAGTTAGTACCGGATAAAAATAATAAATACATAAATAAAAGGACAAATAAAATAAAATAAGGTAAACAAAAAAAAACCCTATTTATCCCTTCTAAAACACCTAAGGTTATCCGCATGGCTCTAAAGGGGTGGGTTTCTATATGTTCTCTACATGCAGTCTTGGTTCTAGGAGGTACCCGAATTGTCCTTGCTATCCTCTACTAAGAGTAGCAAGGCCCCCGATCATCACCCATTATAGGCTCCTTTCAACCGAGTTCAATTCAGGGGGACCCATTCGCTTATGCCCGTACGAAGGAACGATATCCTTACGAAAGCATAAGGTACTCGAGCCCCGAAGGTACTTGCTAGGCCCATACGGGAGAACGATATCTCCACGAAAGCATTAGCGTTTTCCCCCCACTTAAAAAAATGGGTTTATATGCCATATTTTAAATGCGTCAAAATAAACGCGCAATTATAACCGAATGTTAATTTAATAGTCACTTTAACTCGGAATTTCTAATATTAATAAAGCGGTAATTATTTTAAAAAGCTTGACTCTCTTCTTGTTTTCGAAAAACAAAAAATTGTCCCCAGTGGAGTCGCCATCTGTAGCGATGTCCTTTTTCGCTAAAAACAGGGTTTTCGAAGTGTTTGTGATTTTTCGGGTATAAAACGTTTATTCCGTGGGGTTTTTTTTACTGCATTTTATTTAAAAATTGGAGTCGCCACCGGCCACTTAGGTAGGCCGGACACCATAAAACCAGAGATTCAAAAACTTTGACTTCGGGAGTCGTTTATGGATGGGGAAGGATTAGCACCCCCACACCGCCCAAAATTGGTACTTTAATAATTGCCACTTTATTAATGTTAGATTTTCCGGATTAAAGTGACGATTAGTTTAAAATTCGGTTATAATTGCAAATAAATTTTAAAGGCCCCGTTATCCGAGGGTAAACGCTCAACCACTATCACTACGCCTGATACTGGCCCCGTTTACGCTCGGATAAAATGACACCGCATTGACAATTTATATATTCCATTATGCAAACTTAGTGAGCAAAATATAAATCATGGCAAATAATTTAAATACAATACAAATAAATATTAACATAATAAAATACTAATCTAATAAAATATTAATCTAAAACATACATACATAAATATTAATCTAACTCATAATTAAAAACATATCTAACATAAATAAAATACTAACATTCATAAATATTAATCTAACACATAAATAAAAACAAATTCAACATAAATAAAATACTATTCTAAAACATACATACATAAATATTAATCTAACTCATAAATAAAAAATATATCTAACATAAATAAAATACTAACATTCATAAATATTAATTTAAAACACAAATAAATATTATTCTAACACATAAATAAAAACGAATCTAACATAAATAAAATATAAAACACAAATTTAAAACATATTAAATACTAATATAAAACATAAACATACAAACTAAAAAATAAGACTACAATTTTAAAATAACTAATACTTCATTAAATTATAAAAATTACAACACTAATAAAAAGGGAAGAAAATATACCTAACTAGGAGCTCGAATGACGAACCCCGAACCCCACTGAGATCTACCACGACCTCTCCAAGAATATTAACTAGATCGGATCCTAAAATAGGACCCCCATCGAATGTTGGATCGAACCAACTGGGGTCGAGGGCACTGCCCCCAACCCCGGCCAGCCTTGCGGCCGGCCATAGCTCCCATGAATTGGGTGCCAATTCATTGCAATTTTTGGCGTGCCATTTTTCTCCCAATTGGGCGTGAAATTGCCTGCCCCCATGCCTTGTATTTATAGGTATGGGTGGGTGAAATGGGGTGACGTGGCCATCGCAAAGCCACTCAAATTTCTTTTTTTTTTATTTTTTATATTAATTATTATTATTATTTTTTTGATTTTTTATATTAATAATTTTACTATTATAATAACACTAAAACCCGGTCAAAAATGAGTGATTACACCTACATCAACACACAACCCAAGCCAACATACGATGCATCACTAAAAACCACAAACTCTTTCCCGGATTCATGTTGAATTAACACAAGAGCATGTGTCAAAACCTCCTTCAACTTTTCAAAACTCTACTGCTGCTTTTCCGTCCATACAAAAGGAACACTATTCTGCAACAACTTTGTCAACGGAGCTGCGATAGTAGAAAACCCTTCCACAAAACGGCGATAATAACCAACCAACCCAAGAAAACTAAGCATTTTTATACGGTCTTAGGTTGTTTCCAATTGCGAATAGCCTCAATTTTCTGTGGATCAACACGAATACCCTCCGCGGATACCACATGTCCAAGAAACATCACCTCCTTGAGCCAAAACTCACGCTCGATCAACTTAGCATACAACTGATTATCCTTCAAAACTTGCAGCACAATCCGCAAATGCTGATCATGCTCCTCTTTGGTACGAGATTACACGAGTATATCATCGATAAAAACCACCACAAACTGATCAAGATACTCATAGAACACCTTGTTCCTCATGTCTATGAAAGTCGCCAGGGTATTCGTCAAACCAAATGGAATCACCAAAAACTCATAATGCTTGTACCTCGTACGAAACATCATCTTATGCACGTCCACATCCTTTACCGTCAACTGGTAATACCTCGACCTTAAATCAATCTTCAAAAACACTGCTGCCCTGCGAAACTGATCAAACAAGTTATCAATCTGCGGCAACAGATATTTGTTCTTCACTGTTAACTTATTCAGCTGGCGGTAATCAATGCACATACACATCAATCCATCATTCTTCTTCACAAAAAAACCAGAGCACCCTAATGAGAAATACTTGGTCGAATGAACCTATGATCCAACAACTCTTAGATCTGAGACTTTAACTTTTTCAACTCCTTCGGTGCCATCCGATAAGGAGCAATAGGCACAGCATTGGACAAGAATTTCACATTCTCACCAACCACCACAACTTCATAATCATCGGCCAACTTTAGAGAAATCCTTTTGGACTCACAATCCACCACCGCATTGTGCTCACTTAACCAATCCATACCCAAGATAACGTCAAAACCATGAAATAGCAACTCCATCAAATCCACAGCAAACTTATGAACTTGCAGTGTTAAAGGACAACACCTATACAACCTTCTAGCTGTAACTGTCTCCCCAAAAGAACTAGTTACCAACATGCCAACATCCAAAATCTCAACAGGAACATTCAGCAATGTTGCATGCTCACTTAGAATATATGAATGAGTAGACTCCGAATCAATCAAAGAAAACAATGACAAAGATTGTAAGGTGAAAGTACCTACGATCACATCAGTGTCGTTGAGCCCCTCACGATAAGCATAGATCCGCGCTGGCCCACCATTCTCTGGTTGTACAGCAACAGCATAAGCCACAACTCTCTGACCATCATCGAGCCTCTAAAAATTACCCCTATCATGGCCTCGACCCCTAGCAGATATAGCAGCCCGAACTAGTGCATCACCCATAACACGAGGACAATCACACTTTATGTGACCAGAAGATCCACATATCCAGCAACTCAGGGTATTTCCCCAACACTCACTCGTGTGGCGTCTACCATAACGCTCACACTCAGCTATAATACAAACACCTTGGTTACCATGACCAATACCGCCACCTCGCCTATGATCCATCTTATGCCTCTTATCACGGGACCTCCAATTCTACTTTATGAAATTACCAAAATCAGCACTACGCTTGTTCGAGCTCATGCTCGAACCTTGTCCTGTTACCCTCAAGGACTGGTCAATATCCTTAGTGCGGTTCACAAGCACATAATATAATATGTGTAGTCCGCAACCAACAAGTATATTTTGATATCCTTCACCAACCCATAGCGAAACCTGTTGCACCTTTCAAGATCATCGGGAACCAGCTCCGAGGCATACTGACACAAACGAAAAAAATTTACCTCATATTCAGCCACAGACATGCTACCCTGTTCTAAGTCCATAAACTCACGTTTCCTTGCATCCAGATACTGAGGGCCAAGATACTTCTTCTTGAAAGCTCTTCGAAAGAAATCCCAAGTTACATCCTCCTCCGAAACACTAGCAATTGTGGTCACCCACCAATGATAAGCATCACCATGCAACAACGACACGGTACAACCCAGCTTACGCTCATCATTACAGCCATTTGATTCAGAATACGAATCATACTCTCCAGCCATCCCTCAGCTACCTTGAGGCTCAAACCCCTAAACTCTACACCTCCCAAACTGTGAAGACGCTCTAAGGGTAACCCTGGATTAACTGCCACAGTAGGCGCCAGTGCTTGCGCATACACTCCAGCCATCGCAGCTTGGAAGACTTCCATTTTCGCATGAACTAACGGTGTCAAATCACCAAACACTGGCACTTGATGAGCCTGGGGTATACCACCAGCCCCAACATCAGCAGGCGAAACCAATGGACGAGGAGGAGGTAAAACGTTAGGGGGATTCTCTTCCTCAACATTATTCTGCCCAACTATATTATAATGCACTTTATTCTATAGCATGCCAACTATATCCGAATACTTCCTTACCTTGTCACATAGCCAATATATCATTTAAAAAACCATTTACTCATTGTTTTACAATGCATTACACAAAATCCCCACATATATAAATCATATTGCAATAACAACATCACATTCCCAACTGTAATAAAACCAATGCTCACTAGCATTTAACATACTCTTCAAACACTGCATATGTACTTAAAATCATGCATTTATAGTAAGTAAAACCAACCATGTTTACGACTAAAACATGAATCATACATGCTCATATCCGAACCGGTATTAAAGAGCAAAGGAGGGAAACTTACTTCCAAGCTTAGGTAAGTGTTTCAAACTTAACCTAAACTTCCAAAACCACTTTCAAACCTTTGAAAGACTTTTAAAACCATTTCCACTCACCGATTTTACTTCGCCTTGCTTGCTACTGCAAAACAAGCTCCCAACAAGCCGAAAACCACCTCAAGATGCTACGCGTTGATTATCCCCTATTTTGGCCACACAAAACCAGAGGAAACATACATTAAAATGCATCCAACTCTCTGTTTCAAACCAAAACCCCGCAGCTCTCAAGATGCCTACTCAAAACTCATCTGAAATCTAACATAATCAACCTCAACCACTTCTCAATCTTAACCCAGCCATATTACAACGATTCAATTCATCAAACTTCATCAATTAACATCTAAAAACCCTTTTACAACATCCTTTTACTTCCAGCAATGATCAAACTCCAAAAACAACTCAAAAACCATTAACTAACAACCTAACAATTAGAGATTCAACCAATTCAGGGATTCCATTATTAAAAACAACTTATCCATAATATAAAACATCCAAAATAATATTGAAATCAATCCTTAACACTGGAAAAATAAATCCACTTTGAAAATTATAAGATTCCATCAATTAAGCAAAATTCCATAATTAAACAATTAAAACCCATTAGAAAACATATATAAAGAGTCAAGAACTTGGGAATTTCAGTAAAGAACCTTTCATTAGAGGAAAAGAATGAAACTTACCTCCAATGAGTGAGTTTCCCCTTAATTGGATGTTTTCCTCTTGAAAAACAATAAGATTCAATAAGATTTTTGAGAAAACAAATTAAAGAATCATTTTGAAAATCAAAGGATTAAGAAACACGATCATTACCTTGAATCTCCGGTAGGAAAAAAGAGTGTTTGTCTGAGAGAATTTTGAGATAAAATATGAGAGAAAGAAAGTTACGTCAAATTGTGATTTGGAAAAATAACTACATTTTAACTAAATCCTTATTAATTCCTTTAATTAAAACTCTTTTAAAAATAATCCTAATTAAGATAAAACTCAGATTAGACCAAATGGTAAAATAGCTCCTTAAAGATTCAAAGTTTTGACTCTTTACAAAACAATCACCTTTTAAAAACAGTTTTCAAAAATTGCATTTTAGTCACTAGCCAAAATGTCACCCTTCCAAAGCTTATTTTCCAAAATTGCTTCCACTAATATTTTTAATATATTAAATAGGATTTTTAAACATTTTTTCATATTTTTATCTTTCAAAAATTATATGTTCCCGAACCCGACTCGAATCTCTAACTCGGTCCATCGGACCGTCTAACTAGCAAGGAAACCGCTAGGCCCAAAATCAGGGCGTTACAAAGCCTATTTGGAGTGGAAGAAGAAAGTTGAACTTGTATTCGAATGTCACAACTACTCTGAAAACAAAAAGGTAAAAATTTACTGCCATTGAATTTTTCGATTATGCTATCATTTGGTGGGATCAATTAACTTTGAGTAGGAGACAAAATGGTGAGCGACCCATGTCGACGTTGGATGAAATGAAAGCCATCATGAGGAGGAGATTTGTTCTAACACATTGCCACCTGGACTTGTTCCAAAAACTCTAAAGTCTCACTCAAGGCAATGGAGTGTGGAGGATTACTATAAAGATTGGCATAATTCGTGCCAATATGGAGGAAGATCGAGAGACTACCATAACAAGGTTTCTAGCCGGTCTTAATCGAGACATTTTCGAAAAAGTAGAACTCCAACACTATGTCAAAATTGAGGACATGATTCATATGTCAATTAAAGTGGAAAAACAACAAAAGAGAAAAGGTACTACTCGACCCTCTACTACTTCAGTTTTAATGACCAAGTGGGGGCAAGGTGCCTACAAAAAGGACACCACTTTCTGGAGTAAAGACATTGATGAGACATCAAAGCCTAATAAGCCAAAAAAAGAGCTGAATAAAGGAAAAGCTAAGGCAACACCTAATCGAACTCTTGACATCAAGTGCTTCAAATGTCTAGGGAGGAGACATATTGCTAGTCAATGTCCAAATAAGAGGGTCATGTTCCTAAAAGATGGTTGAGAAATTGAGTTCAAATAAGAGGATGAAGTTGAATCCAAAGTATGCACCGATCATGAAGATTTGGAATATGCCGTTGATGATGAAGTTCTTATTGTGAAATGAAGCCTAAGCATCCAAAGTGTGGAAGAAGAGCAACAAAGAGAAAACATCTTCCATACTTGTTGCCACATCCAAGGCAAGGTATGTAGTGTTATTATAGATGGTGGTAGTTGTACTAATTTTCCTAGTAGCTTGTTGATAGAAAAGTTTGGCCTTGCAATCGCCAAACATCCAAAACCATACAAGCTTCAATGACTCAATGACAGAGGTGAGATCAAAGTCACAAAGAAAACCCTTATTGCTTTCTTAGTTGGTAAGTATTGTGACGAGGTCCTTTGCGACGTGGTTCCCATTCAAGCTGGTCATCTATTGCTAGAAAGACCTTGGCAATTCGATCGTCGGGTGATGAATGATGGTTATACCAACTGATAAACTTTCAAGCATAAAGGAAAGAATATTACTTTGCCATCTTTCACTCCAAAACAAGTTCGCGACGACCAAGTTTGTTTGAAGGAAAGCTTTGTAAAAACAAAAAAGATAAGAATAAAAAAAAGAGTGCAAAAAGAATGTGAGTCAAAAATAAAAGATTTCGAGGAAAAAAAGAGAAAATAAAGGAAATGAGATGGAAAATTGAGTGTTTTGTAGAAGAAAGAGAAGTGAGGAAATCTTTTCTTTTGAAGCATGCTTTGCTTGTGCTTATGTACAAGGAAACTTTGCTTACCACTAACGACCTTAACGATTCTTTGCCTTCTTCTATTATTTCTTTGACTCGTGAATTTGAAGAAATATTTTCAAAAGACATTCCGAGTGGCTTACCGTCTATTTGAGGCATCGAGCACCAAATTGACTTTATCCATGGTACAACCATTCTGAACCAACCAACTTACCGAGCAACCCCGAAAAAACCAAAGAGATGCAAAGACAAGTTAAAGAGTTGATGGAAAAGAGGTATGTACAGGGAAGCCTAAGCCCTTATGACGTTCCAGTCTTTTTAGTACCAAAGAAAGATGGTTCATGGTGAATGTGCATTGATTGCTAGGTGTTTAAAAAGATTATTGTCAAGTATCAGCATTCGATCCCACGCTATGATATATTGGATGAACTCAACAGAGGTAGCATTTTTTCAAAGATCGACTTGAAAAGTGGCTACCATCAAATAAGGATGCGAGAAAAAGACAAGTGGAAGACTGCATTCAAAACCAAGCACGGTTTGTATGAGTGGTTGGTTATGCCTTTTGGCCTAACTAATGCTCTAAGTACCTTTATGCGATTAATGAATCATATCCTTTGTCCTTTCATTGGTAAATATCATATAGTTTACTTTGATGACATTTTGGTTTACAACTAATCGTTGGAATAACATGTTCACCACTTGAGATCGGTGTTAGAAGTACTAAGGAATGATACTATGTTCACAAACCTCAAGAAATGTTCTTTTTGTACTGACAAACTTATATTTTTAGGATTTGTGGAAGTGGATTAAGATAAGGTAAAAGCGATTCGAGATTTGCCACGACCTATGAGCATAAGTCAAGTAAGAAGTTTCCATGGTCTTGCTAGCTTCTATCAAAGGTTTGTTCCTAACTTTAGTACTATAGCCGCCCCTCTAACGAGAATCATAAAGAAAAGTCTGAACTTTCAGTGGGTGAGGAACAAGAAAAATCTTTTGTTTTAATCAAAGATTGTTTGACGAATGCGCCTTTGTTATAACTCTTGAATTTTAACAAAACTTTTGAGATTGAGTGTGACGCATCAGGAATAGGAATTAGAGTCGTTCTCACTCAAGATGGATGCCCCATTGCGTACTTTAGTAAGAAATTAAATGGTGCAACCCTTAATTATCCGACATATGACAAAGAGATGTACGCTTTGATTCGAGCATTGGAAATATGGCAGCACTATCTTTGGACCAAGGAATTCATGATTCATACCGACCATGAGGCCTTAAAGCATATCAAAAGACAAAAGAAGTTGAACAAGGGGAATGCTAAATGGGTGAAGTTCCTTGAAACATTTCCATACGTGATCAAGTACAAGAAAGGTAAGGAAAATGTTGTTGCTGATGCTTTGTCGAGGAGGTATGCACTTTTTAATACCTTGGATTCTAAATTACTTGGTTTTGCTTATATCAAATAACTCTATGACAATGATCTTGATTTTGGTGAGTATTACAAGGCTTGTGAAAAGGGAGTTTTTGATAGGTTTTACAAGCAAGAAGGATACCTCTTTCGAGAAGGCAAATTGTTCATTCCTTAAGGATTCATTCAAAATATTCTTGTGAATGGAGGACATGGAAGGGGACTTGTGGGTCACTTTGGCGTAACCAAGACTTTGGATATGCTCTGTGAGCATTTCTTTTGGCCTAAGATAAGACATGATATCGAGAGAATGTGCGATAGATGTATCACTTGCAAGAAGGCCAAATTGTGCCTCAAACCCCATGGATTTTACATGCCACTTCCAATCCCCAAAGCACCTTGGTTAGACATTTCCATGGATTTCATACTTGGAGTCCCTTGAACTAAAAATGAAAAAGACTCAGTTTTGTGATAGTCAACTGGTTTTCTAAAATGGCACACTTTATTCCTTATAATAAAACTAATGATGCTTCAAATATAGCTAACTTGTTTTTTAGGGAAGTGGTATGGCTACATGGGATACTGAGGACAATTATGTTGAATCGAGATGCCAAGTTCCTTAGTCATTTTTGGAGGACTTTGTGGAACAAACTTGGCACCAAATTATTGTTCTCTACAACATGTCACCCGCAAACGGATGGCCAAACCGAAATGGTTAATCAGGTCCTATCAACATTGTTAAGAGCCATCATTTGAAAGAACTTGAAAACATGGGAAGAATGTTTGTCGCATGTTGAATTTTCATACAACCGATCAATGCATTTAACCAATAAGCATTCACCATTTAAGATTGTCTATGGTCTTAATCCTTTAACTCCACTTGATTTAATTCATTTACCATCTTATCAGTTTATGCATGTAGATGGCAAGAAGAAGTCAGAATCTGTGAGGAATCTACATCGACAAGTGAAGGAAAACATTGAAAGGAGAACCGAGCAATATGTTAACAAGGCCAACAAGGGACGCAAGCAAGTCATTTTCAAGCTTGAAGATTGGGTTTGGATATACATGCAAAATGAATGACTTCCCGCTCAATGAATATCAAATTTATTACCTCGAGGAGATGGTCCTTTCCAAGTTATTGAAATGATTAATGACAATGCATGCAAATTGGACCTTACAAGTGAGTATAACAATAGTACAAGCTTTAACATATCAAATTTGTCTCCTTATGATGTAGGTGATAATTTGGGGACAACTCGCTTTAAAGATGGAGGATGATGCAAGCATGGATCTGCCAAAAGACAATCTAATTGAGTTTCCATGAGGGTCAGCCACTCGAGCAAGAGCCAAAAAATTCAAGGAATCTCTCATAAGATTAATCGAACAAGCTTGGGATATTGGGCAAGCTTTGGATGTTGGACTTGTGCCATGCAATTTGTTGCATGTGAACATATTGAGTGAAAAGGGGAACATTTTAATTTATTTGAAGCTACATAATTTTAATTGTTGTTACATTTTAGTTATTTTATTTGTTGCTACATGTTTCTTATATTTTATTATTATCGCATTTTTATGTTCTCATATTTATGTCACATTATATATTATTTTCACTTATTATTAATTTGATTTTTGTGTTCACAAATTATGTCCTAGATGCATCCTACATGGCTAGCCACATCAAGCTTGGAAGAAAGACTCTTGGGATGCCACATGCACATTCATGAAAAGGTGGGAATATTCACGGCATTAGATCCGTACATTAACCAAGACCATTCATCTTTTGAAGCATGCATGTACGACAAGGGGGAGTTGCTTGAAAGTTTCTTACACTTGGAGAATGCATTAAAGATTATTCATTTATTCAAGCCTTTCACTTCCCAAAATAAGTGCATTGGATGGCACAAATGAAGATACATGGAACATGCACATTGCCTTACTTTTGTATCCATTCATATACCTTAGCCTTAGCCTACAAATAGAGGCTTAATTCACTTTTGTAAACACAAACCTATTACCTTGTTATTAGTTAAGAAACCATATAAGTCTAGGGTCAACATTACATATAGTGTTGGTTCTCTCTTAGTTCCCTTTAACAGATTTTAAGCCTACCGACCATCACCGTTCCCGTATTTCATTTCTTTGTCAATCATTCCAAGCCCATTTGCAAACCTCCATCATTATCATCTGAAGTACTTTGATTTCAATCGGGAAATATAAGCGACTCAAACTCATACTCGAGGATGAGCACGCATCACCAAATGAAGCACTTCAGATCCAGATCAAGATTGGGTGTTACACGATTCGGGTATGACTGCTTTTGGTTTGGGTCTGGTTCGATTTTAGTTTGGGTCTATGGTGATTCGTTTTAGTGTCGGGTCAAGTTATATTAGGTTGGTTGATTTTGATTCGGTTAATTTTAGGTCAGATCAATATCAGGTCAATAGGAGGTCGATTTCAATCAGGTTTTCAGGTTGGGTCAGCTTTTTACACCCTTATATAGCTTTATAAAGCCAATATATTTAGCTTTTTGGTGAGTTGTGTAGAAGTTCATATTCCATATTTCTTTATTTCTTTTAATATTTTTTTATTTTGGGTTGACTTTGGTTTGGGTAAAATTGGTTCGGTTGAAAATCGATTAGGATTCATTTCGGTTTAACTAAAATTTGGATCGGTTTCAGTTTGTTTCAGTTTATTTCAAGTTTCATATTATCATGTTTAGGTTGATAACGGGTCTCGAATCAAATAAATTGGTTCAGGTCTCGGGTTAAGTTTGCAATGTCTATCTAAGCCTAACTAACTAGTTGTGTAGGTGTTAGGGTATTCACTATTGTGACATGGGTTCAGATCCCTTAGATGCTAAGGTTTGGTTTTAGTTATTTCCTTCTTTCGAATGACATTTTGACATGGGTCATTATTTCATTGGATAAGAAAAATTTAATAATAGTAATTATTTCAATTTATCATTTTAAAAAAATGTTGACGTGGTCAAGTCAGCATGCCACATCAGTGTCTTGTATTGACCATTAGTCAACTAACGGTTTCCATTCACAAAGGGCCATTTTGACCCAAAATGAAACGTTAAAGGTGTAGTAAATAAAAAAATAAAGACTAAAACAACTATTTGGTGAAATATTATGAGTATTTTTTGACATTATGCTTATAATTTAATAATTTATATTAGGTTCATAACTAACATGTAAAAAGAAAAGAACTATGGTAATTCTGTTAAAGAGAGAGATCATAAGTCCACACTCCGTAGTTTTTCATGATTGGTAAATCAATTAAGATTAGGCTTGTAAACGAACCAAACGAATACGAAAGAGGGTATATTTATGTTTGTTCGCTAAGGAATGTAGTTTGTTCGTGTCCATTCAAGTTCGTTCATTAAAACAAACACAAACGAACGCAAACGAACATTGAGTATTGTTTAATTTTTCCTTAAGAAGCCTGAAGTCCTGTACATTGAGTATTGTCTAATTTTTTTTCTTTTTATTTCATATTTTTAACATTTGTTTTTAATTTTTTTAATATAATACTTTTGTTATGAAAAATAATAAATATAAATGGATACATGTCAATAAATTTAAACGAATATAAACAATTGGACATAAACGAATGAATTACCGAACGTTCATGAACGTAAATGAGCGAACGAGCCATTTGTTCTTGTTAATTCGTTTAATTAAACGAACATAAAATTTTGTTCATGCTCGTTCGTTTAATAAATAAACGAACCTCCCGCAGAACGATTCACTAACAATTCTCTGAATGCTTGGTTCGTTTATAGCCCTAATTAAGATGATGAAAAGAATGTTTGATGTATGTAATTCATTTAAGGCAATCAAACCCCACCAATAATAAGTTATCACATCTAAGCCAATTTGTCCTTTGTGCAGGCAGTTGTTGTTTCTTACACCTCCTCCAATATCCTCCTCATGACCATATGATTTGTCAAAATTTTTCAATGGATCAGACCCCACAGCCATTATGTATCACATACTCCCAAAATTTCACAATACATGAAGCTATGATTGAGTGACAACTGATTCCTAGTGATGAAAAGAGGATTAGAGTTCCAGCATATGCAAAGAAATGAAAATCTAATCAAGGCAGGGTACAATGGAAACAATTCAAACCCATAATGCATCAATTATTTGATTTTTTTGATGTATTTGTGCTCCACGCCCATGGCTGGTCCATGTTTGGATATGGATATGAAAATATAATCTCGAAAGTTCAAAACAATAAGAAAAAAGTAAAACAAAGGTAAAATTGCATATGGCATATCGTTGATGATGAAAGTGGGATGGTGGTAATTTCATGCGGTTAATTCATGTTGTTTAGGATGGAGAATCATAGATCATAGGAAGGTGTGGAGCAAGGAAGATAAAAGAAGGTTGGAGAAGAAAATGAATAGTGGAGAGAGGGTCCAAACCTCTCTTTTTGGTCTACCTTGTGTGGGTACATAAATATATTGGTAGCTAAGTCAGGTCTAGGGGTTGATAGGTATTGATAGCTTCGCATTGTAACTCTGACCGTCAGGTAGTAAGGTCAGCTGATATGCTAAGTGAGCTTGACAACTATCATGTCAATAATGTTGTAGTTCTCTGACAGGGCCACGCCAGGGAACAATGACGTCAAGTTTTTCATATAGTGAGACCAAAGGGGATATGAGATATAAAAAATTATCATATCACTAGAATAGAATAAGTATTGTTGACCTTATACTCAACAAATTAAGTGGAATTAATTCTAATATTTTCTATAAAGAATTCTGATACAATTCTAATATTTTTATGATCAAAGAACCATTCCTTCTCAAAGGGTCCATGTAGCAAGGACAATTCATGTATACAACTATAAAAGGTTCAAAGTATTCACCCCACCAAATATCTTGAGTATGCATAGCCATCTGTACATCAATTAGGAGTATAAAAGGTTCAAAATATTTGCCCCACCAAACTGAAAACCAGTTTAATGTCATCTAACTAGAAGCATAAAGGTTTAAAATACAAGCACATGAGCCCCATTAGTTTTAATCTCAATCATTACAACTCAGTTAATCTAATTATCTTAAATTATGTTGAATGTTGAGAGTCATTAAACCATTTCAACCATGTAATCTGACCTGATTTTTAATGGGAAGCTTCCCAAAAGTAACATGAAAAGAGGTTGCAGTTTAATGAAGATGAGAAGAATAAAATATACTACAAATAGTCGAAATTTGTTAATTTTTAGTATAATTTGCATATACGTAATAGGAACAAAACACCGTCACACGTCACAAAAATAACTATGACAAATTTAAGCTGGACCATAAATGAAACGAGTGAGAAAGAATAAATGGAAAGTTACAAGTTAATAAAAATGACTTACAGAATTTAATAAGTGTTCTTAGTAAAAATACGGATAATTTTTTTAGGAAACTCGAATTCAATAGTTTTGTTTGTAGGTGTGTGTGCATTAAATATGTATAAACAGATACTACCTTATAATAACATTTAGTATTGGGGCATAAAAAGAGACCAAAAAGAGGCAGATGATTTTTGTTCCAAGTTGGAAGGTGTTGCTAGTGGTTGTGGCAAGAAATCCTGTTTTTAATTATTATGTGTATGAGTTATTTTTTTAATAGTCTAAATGTGATTACAAGGTAATATATGTTCATACATATTCTTAATCTTTTTGACAATGCACACACTTTGCAGACAAAACAATTTAAACTCGAGTCTTTTAATATAAATATTATCCGCTTTTTAACTGGAACTACTTGTTGGATTCTTGTATACTTTATTTTTTAACGAATTTTTGGATATGTTTTGTAATGATTATTTTTTATGTATTGTGTTTTAGTTTAGAATTTTGGTGCGTCTTTTATTTCATGTGTTATCGTGTACTTTTGTAATGTGTAATAGGAGTGACACCACATGATTCTGAAAAAAGAAGAGTCCAACATTAATTAAATGTTTATAAAGGAAAAATAAAAGATTGATTATGGATTAGTGATAAAATGAAAAAATAAAATATTATTATATTTCATAGATTTTGAGTTCTATTATGCTCATTTTTTATTTAAAAGTCTACCTACCACGCACACATTATATAAAGCTTACTAAATCTTTAAACTGCCTTTAATTGTAATGGCATGTTATTATTTGAAATTGAAGTAATTGTAGGAGGTACAGACGATCCTCGTCAAGGTATAAGGTTGTCGGTAATCTTAGGGATGGCAATGGATCAGACTTGGATCGGATTGTATGAAATTCAAGTCCGATTTCGTTACAATTAAACTTGGATATTTTTTCGAATTTTTTTCAACCAGATTTGGATCGGATTTTTCATATTGGATTCGGATTAAATTGTCATCCTTAGTGTTGACCCAAGTCCGAGGGGTAGATCCGTAAATTTTAGTGACTTTAGGGTATATTATGTTTTGACCCCCTAGTAATTTTATTTTAATGCAAATCAGTCCATAATTTTGTATATTTAATTTCTTGTATTTTTAATTTATGTCATTTAATTCTGCATTTGTTCATTTTTATCCCTTGTTTGTTGACTACATTTAAATTTTTGTCTTTATTTTTTTGACAAAAATTTGGGCCTCGTTAAAAATCCCTCATAAACGAGATAGAAAGTCATCCAATCCCAGGGGAAGGGGAATGTATTTATTATTTATACTTTTAATTTGCTTTCTATTTTAATTCATAATTTTAGCATAATATATCAGAACTTTATCTTGCAATTTCACATCATTTACTATTTTATTCACTAACTTTCTTAATTTTCATTAATATTTATATTTATTTGTTTCTCTATTGTATTTATTTTATTGTTTGTTTATCTATGATTTTATCTTACATTTATTACTTTTTTCATATTTATGTATATATGCATATGGTATAAATAGATATATTACACTGTATTAAGGTTTATTAATATATATAAATCATATTAAATATTATTATTATTTAACTTGTGTTTTTAAGATATTTATTATCACTTTTAATATGAATATATTTATATATATATATATATAAGTTAATTTTGTTTTTACCATTATTCCAAATTGCCTAATATATACATTTATGTTCTCGTTCAAAAAATATATATTTATGTTTCTTTTAATGTATTTAATTTAACTTTTTTTTACCTTATTTATATTGTCTTATCGTTTTAATATAAATATTATACATGGTATTTTGTTTTAAGGAATTAAAAATCATAAATGTTTTGATTTGAACTTGGATATGGATCAGATGCGTCAGATTCGGATCAGACATGTATTTGGATCGGATTCGGATCGGATCTTGGCATAATCCATATCCAACCCATCTCTTATTAGGACTCTGACATTTTTTTGGATTCGGGTTTTTTTCAATCGAAATTGGATTGGATAAATTCTTCGGATAGAATTTGGATTGAATTGTCATCCTTAGGCAATCCAATTTATCCACATAACCTCGTTCTAGTTTGAGCTAAAGTATCCGACGCCAATAGCAATGACTAGTCCTCTTACCATGAGTGCTTAAGAGAATCCTCTCGCAGTGGATGCCCTCACTAAGAGTTAAAGAGTTGTTCATAAAATTCACTATTTGGCCTAGTGGCTAAGAATGCTCACATTGCCCCATTTTTTGTGGGTTCGAATTCTGATATGAAAATGTAATACCTCTCTATGTAATCAAAACAGATGATAACGAAATTGTAGCAACATCCATCTTTCGCTAAAAACGAGTTTTTAAGGTGTTTAGGGGTCTTTTGCGTGTTTAAAATATGTTTTCCGTGGGGTTTTTGAAAAAACGTATTTTATTTAAAAAATGGAGTCGCCACCGGCCACTAAGGTAGGCCGGACACCGTAAAACCATAAATTTTAAAAATGTCAGGTTCGGGAGACGGTTACAGACGGGGAAGGATTAGCACCCCCACACAGCCCAAAATTGGTACTTTAATAATTACCGCTTTATTAATATTAAACTTTCTGGATTAAAGTGACGATTAAATTAAAATTTGGTTATAAGTGCGAGTAAATTTTAAGAGCCCCATTATTCAAGAATAAACCGATGACCACCATCACTACGCTTGATACTGACCACATTTACGCTAGAATAAAAGACACCACATTGACAATAATATATCCGAAATGCAACTTAAAACAAATTAAAAAAATATACATTCACATTGACATGGTATTAAAAACATGAAAAAGAAAGTTATAAAATTAAACAAAAATAATAAAATGCAAGAACCAATAAACATAACATACCATAATAATAAACGAAACAAAATAAAAATATGAACAAGAAAAAACATGCTTCCAAAATTAGACTAATTAGCCTTAACATGCTTAAACACATTAAAATGAACTGCAACTATAACATGTATGACATAAACAAAAAAAAGGGTACGAAATTAACAAATCAACAACACCACAAAAATATACTAAAACCCTATCATGTGACATAATTAACAAGTAAAAGAAATAAAGATGACATTGCATATAACAAACAATATCATACTATCAAGTAACCTAAAAAGAAACAAAGTGGACATAAAAACATGATATTTAGGAGGCCAAACATGCCGTAAATTAATATATAACCTAATATACAAATCGAACATAAAAAGCTAGCATGTAAACATGATATGCAAATTAAATTAAATATAACATAAAAGACATATGTAATGTGAACAAACAACTTAAAACAAAAAAAAAAGATATATCACACAATGAAACATAAACAAACATGGTATAAATGAAATATATGTAAATATGATGTGCTACATAATATACTAAAAAATAGATAAAAAAAACATAAGAAAACAAGAAGAAAAGCATAAGAGGGACCAAAATGGAAAGGAAACAAAATCCGAAAATAGAATTTAAATATACAAATGATGTGATTAGGGACTTAATTAAAGGCCGGATTAAACTCTAAAGGACCCATTGGGTGATAAACCCATGCGGCAAGCTTGAAGTGAAAACTTCAGAAACGCGGATTGGCTTCAGTCGTAATTTTGCCATTTAAAATCTGATTCAATCTAATTCAGGGGTGAAAATGAAAGATTTTGAAAACCAAGGGGACCGGGGTGGTAATTATACCAAGGGGCGAGACAGTTTTGAAAAATTTAAAAACGCGGGAGTCTTTAAGATGATATTAGACCATTTTAAAATAAAGAAAAACTCTATAAAATGACCCTTTTATCAGACCTAAACCCTTTTTGCCATTTTTAATATCCTCTAAAAAACAAAACACTCCTATTTTCACTTTAAAATGGCCAGCCTCCCAAAGCCTAGAAGCCGGCAACCGCATCATCGCCGTCAGCCACCTCGAACCACCGCCGGCCGCCGCTCATCAGCGTCGGCGGACCTCAAACCAAACCTTAAAATGCTCTCCTCTCACTGTAAACCCACATCTAGCCTTAGTTTTAAGAGAAAACCCCATCCCTTAACGGATCTAAAAAACGAAGCAAAACCAAAAATATGAGACACCCACTTCCCTAAAACCGATATTCTACTCTGATTTACCCCGATGAGGGCATGTTACTAGAGAAAGAACTGAACGGTTTAGGTATCCCTTTTATCCTTGTTATTTTTTTTAATTTCGAATATGCATGCATAAGAAAAGATAAGAAGATGCTACCTATGGAATTTTTGTGTTTATTTGATTCCAAAAAAAACCCATTTCAATCTGATTACATTTGCTATATATGCTGCCCCTTTTGATTTTTCATTTTGGATACAAGATTAAGCAACATTAAATGTTTTGACTGTGGATTTGGTGATGATTCTGACAATTTCCCCCTTTTTGTTTTTGGCCATGTCGGTGGGTAAGCCGGTGAGGGATGGTGTGCACGACGACAGAGAGTGGAGCACCACGTGGATGGGTGGTTGGAGGTAAAAGGGCCTTAATCGGCCGGTTCTAATCTTGGTTGTTGGATCAGATTTGATCCAACGGCTGAGATTGCTTTGACGATGAATGGCCAGGATTGCATCTGCGAAAGATGAGGCTGCATGGGATCTTGATGCGTGGCACGCAAAAAATGAACGGCACGCGAGTGAAAAGTCAAACGGCCCTAGGGTATGCTTCACGCGCGCCAACTGTATCATCTTGGGTTGGTCGTGGCCGTTGGATTTGATCCAACGGTCTTCCCTCGGCTGCTGCAAAGAAAAAAAGGATATTAGATATTAGATAGGGTTTTAGGATACTGGGTCTGGGTTATTTTAGGCCCAATGTACTTAATTATGGGTTTTTTAATCTGTAAAAGGGGCTGGACCTTTATATTATACATGGGCTTTATATATTTTAGATCTGTTATATACATATGCATTACAATTAATATTAATAATAAAGCTAATAATTAAATCACACACACACACATATATATATATATATATATATTACTACATGAATACATATAGAATTAAACACGCACATCAGTAATACACATGTGCACATACGTATACAATATTAATGCATATACATAATAATATTAACATATATAATATTAATATATATTCATATATGCATGCACACTTATACTTAATAACTAATAAGATAAACATTAATATATGTAAACATATTAACATGCATAAACACATACGAAAATACATACATACATTATAATACATGCAACATTAATAATTATACATTCGCACACCTACACATATTCGTATATACACACATATACAAATTAACATATGCAAACATACGGTACATACGTAATACACTCATACATTTATACAAACATATAATGCATGAATAATTAATGATAATATTTATACGTACACATCAACATATATAATATTACAACCATATGCACTTATATACCACACTAATACATGGACTCACATACACATATTATCACGCGTACATATAGACATTAATGCATATATAATTATTACTACAATTACTTATTATACTATAATATTTACAACTCGGACAAAAATGAGTGATTACAACTGCCCCTCTTTGCTTGTTCTTGTGAAATGAGAACAAAGCAAAGACCAAAAAGCAGTCATTTTTGTCTTACTTTCGTGTTCTCAGCTCTGGAATCATAGGTTCTTCTGGAACTTTATGTCTTCATCGGCCAACTCTTCAAGCTTTATTCTCTTCAATGCCCCGATTTGTACTCACCTCGACATTAAAAAGGAAAGCTTGCCATCTTTGACATCATGCTCGAAGGTCTTACTGATGGCCCGAAGGTCTTATCACCATGCCCGAAGGACTTACTGGAGGCCCGAAGGACTTATCATCATGCCCGAAGGACTTATCATCATGCCCAAAGGACTTACTGATGGCCCAAAGGACTTAATTTCTAGCTTCACAGTACTATAGCTACTGTCATCTGGCCTCACGCTACTATGGCTGCCGTCATCTGGCCTCATGTTACTATGGTTACCGCATCATGCCCGAATGACTTATTGATGGCCCGAAAGACTTATCACCATGCTCGAAAGACTTACTGGTGGTCTGAAGGTCTTATCACTATGCCTGAAGGTCTTATTGATGGCCCAAAAGACTTAATATCTGGCTTTACGCTACTTTGGCTACCGTCATGGCCTCACGCTACTATGGTTGTCATCATCTGGCCTCGCGCTACTATGGCTGCCGCATCATGCCCGAAGGACTTATTGATGGCCCGAAGGACTTATTACTATGCTCGAAAGACTTACTGGTGGCCCGATGGTCTTATCATCATGCCCGAAGGTCTTACTGACGGCCCGAAGGACTTAATATCCAGTTTTTACGCTACTTTGGCTATCGTCATCTGGCCTCACGCTACTATAGCTTCCGCACTTTCTTTCTTTAATAAAATCTACTTCTTCAAACTTTTTGACAATTCTTCAAATACATGTCTAAAATAAGCAAAAATTGACATGTCTCTATCTATATGATGCATGCAATGTAATGCCTTCTTCTTCTTTTTCTCTCTTTTTTTTCTTCTTTTTTTTCTTTTCTTTTCTTATTTCTTCCTTTCTTATTCTTTTTTTCTTCTTTTTTTCTTTTTTCACTATTTTCTCTCTCTTTACGTTTTAAAAATCCTATACCCTGAAAATCATTCTCTGAATTTCTCTATTTCCTTTCTTTTTTGCAATACGCTCAGTTTTGATCTTCATTTTCATCAATCTTTCCTTTATCAATTGAATACCCGCTCTTGCTCTCTTGCACAAGTTCTTTCTCTCTTATACAAGCGAGTGTCTTTCTTCTTCGGGGTCTCTAACCACTTCGCAAATAAGCTCGTTCTAATCTCTATATCATTCTTGTGTAGGGATTCTTACCATTCTTCATGTTCTGCATTGCCCCACTCAATCATGAGCTCAGCTATCTTCTGATTCTTTGACCCAACATTCGGAGTATTTGTCAGTTTCATCACCGGGGCGAGCAAAATACTTCCATGCCCTGAACTTAATTTCTAAAATTCAATCTTTTTTCTACTTCTTGACGGGAACCCTCTTTCGATCCTTATGCTCTAACTTTTAAGAGAATCAATGTTTATCTCTTACCTTCCCCCGTATTTTGCGACCTCATTCTCGTCCTAGTTCGTTCTTCATTTCCTAGAACCAAGGCATCATAACTAAAACCCGCTTTCTGCTCTTGAGCTGTCTGATACATATTCTTGTCATCATCTTCATCTTATATATTGAGGGGTCATTTCTCTGGTTAGGTGTCCAATAATATCTGCGGCCTTGTGTTTTGGATCTTATCTCTGAAGCAGTACATAGAAATATTTGTTGCTTTAAATTGTCAATTTGTTGATTGGCATTCCACTAAAGAGTGTCATTTAGATTAACATACAGGATCTTGAAATCAACATCATAGTATAACAAACAACAGAATAAGAGCTCTGGATATCAAGTGCAAGAGCGTCTTAGATTTAACTGTTCAGCAATCATTTCAAGCATAGCTTGGATCCATAAGGATTTCAGATGTTGCGGCGATTCAAGGCTGTGAAGTCTTCCCAGATGACTCGGTTCATCCTCATGATTACCGCGTTACTGCAGAATACTACTTTTTCTCAATTCTCATTATTTGCTCTGACCTAAAAATGGTGGACTTGTTTGACCATTCGAGAGCAGAAATATCATTCTAAGAATAAAGTTCCAGATGTGTGTGTGTGTTCTTATACTTATAATATTGTTTATTTTTTTTTCTTTCCCTTTTTTTCTTCTCTTTTTTTTTCTTTTTTCTCTTTTTCTAGGCGTTTATCATTATTTTTGAGGAAATCAACTCGTCACAGTCATTTGTCTTGAAGATAACGATAGAACAAACAACATTACCCCAAGTTAGTCGGCATAGTCACAATTTGAAAATATTACCATCACTCATGAAGCTAAGGTTTCTTGACTTGGATGGTGTATTGCAACCTTATTGCTTCAGCGGAGTGCCCCAAAATTTCCACACTCTTATCCGAACAAGCCTATTACCAGGCTTCGAACATAGGAGTTTTTTATTTAATTCACCTAATATTGTTATTTTCTTTTATTCCACAGACATGTGTCCTGTTTTGATTGTTAACTCTTTAGTGCATAGAAGATTACGCTTAAAGTTTCAATTTCAAGCAACTATACACGGTTAACATTTAGAGTTTTTTCATCCTTGAACGTCATCGAAAGAGTAATAGTCTTGCTTTGCTGACCAGAGTCTGTTGGGGAGATTACACCTCATCGTTATCACAACATCCAACTAATATCACATCTTACAATTGATATCCAATGTCCTACAATGGCAAGAAAAGATATACATCTGTGTGCTTTCAAGAACATTGTATGTTAAGCAAAATGGGATCTTCATTGGAATGAAAATCAACAAACATGATGCATGCCCCTTCACAAAAGATCTTTTACCACATATGGGCCACATGTAGTAAAATTGGTTCCTTGTATTACTTTAAGAAAGTCTTCTAATGCAGAGACATCTCTGGTTTTCTTAGCGCTATGTGAACTTGCCCCCATCCTTGGTTTTCCACTGCTGGATCAGTTCTTGTGTCAAGGTCCCAGTATTGATCAACGTCTTGATCTTCTCCAGTAAAGGTCTACACTTTCTAGTGGGATGCCCTGGTGCCCCCATGTGGAATTCACATGTGCTACTCGAGTCGAAGCTATAGGCAGATGGACTGAGAACAAGATAGCGACATTCTACCAAATAAGACCATATGTTTGAGATTGATACACTTCCAAATCTGCACTCATTCGAGGAATTTTTCTTGATGACCCTGAAGTGTCAGTCTGTCTTCTTCTTTTACGGCCATGAGAACCTTGGAGGTGGCGCTCATTTACTTCTTTGTCTCTATTTGTCTTCTCTTCAGTTCGGTCTTCAGATTTAGACCCTAATTTTCCTTCTTGGATTGTGTATTTTATCTTCTCTCCAATCGTCATAAAATCCTCGAATCTGATTCTTGATCTCTCCAACATCATATCGAAGAAAGGAGAAGAATGCATCGCATGGAACATGAGAGTAAACTCTTCTTCTGCTATAGGAGGTTGGACCTGGGTTGCCAGACATTTCCACATGAGAGTCAACTCATTTTCTCGTTCTGAAGAAACTGACGATGGGGCGCTAAGTCTAAGGCATATATGTACTGACTCAAGAAGGCATTAGCAAGGTCACCCCATGACCGAACTTGGTTCCTGCTAAAACGGTTGTACCACACTACTGCAGGTCCCGCCAGGCTATCATGGAAGTAGTGGATCAACAACTCTTCATTCTTCATATACCTTCTATTTTTCTGCAAAACATGGTCAAGTGAACCTTCGGGCAACTAGTTCCGTCATACTGTGCAAATATAGAAATCTTAAAATCTAGAGGAATAACCAAATCAGGGACTAGGTAGAGTTCTCTTGTATTAAAAACATATATTTTTTCTTTCTTCTTTAGCTCGTTCATGGTTCTTTCTTCTAGCATGTCAAGCCTCGACTCCTTAGTTCGTTTCATTTTCTCAACCAGTTTTGCCATCGGACCCCAGAAATTAAATGATGAAGTGTCATACAATGATAAAATCATTAAACAATGCAAAGGATGTGATGCAAATACAATGCATGAATGCAATAAGGTATTGATTCCGTAAGTGATTTGTCCCCATATAACATCTTTTATTAAGACCAAAAGCTTTCATTACATTAGGCATTAGGAGTTTTACAGATAGCGATGAGCTCTAGCTCCTAATTTCTTGACTTCATTCAATAGTATCGTCAGCTTTCCTTCGCGGTCTAACGCTGGATCCATATTCTGGCTTATCAACATTGCTGCATCAGCTAAGTCTGCTACTTGTTGGGCCACTAGTCGCGCTTGAGTCATAACAATCTTCATGTCTTTGTCTTTCTCCTGTATTTTTTGCTCGGCCTTTTGCAGCTTCACAGTGACTTCTTTGAAACTTTCATACCTGGCCTTCTTATACGCTTCAACACGAATCTCGCTGGTACGTAAAGAAGTCTTGAGCCTTTCAATCTGTTCTTTGAGTGCTTCATTTTCCATTTGAAGGGCTTGAGATTCCTCTCCTTTCTGTTGCAGACTTGATTTCAGGATCTCGTCCATAGCCAGACTGCTTTCCAACTCATTTTGGAGGATGTCGCATTGGATCTCAACTTCTTTCAGTTTTTGTGACAATGATACGACTTTATTTTTACTAGTCTTGTATTTCTGCTTCCAACGTTCCAAATCGTTCTTCAGCTGAATCATGCAATTAACCCATTCTTTAGAGGTGTCACCCAGACCAACATTCTTGAATTCAAAGTGCAACTTCTAGTACTTGTCTTGTATATTTTTCGATATTTTACTCAGATCATACCTCTCCTACTTGAGCTGGCCGTACTAGAATGCAAGTTCATCTTCTGAGATGCTTTTACTCTCGGCTCCTGAATTTGTCTCACTCGAGTGACCTACTTCTGTGTTACCCAAACCTTGGACTGAGCATTGACCCTTCTTCGACTTTGCCCCTCGGGCAATGGCTGGTTCATTGTAGAATTGGGGTTGTCCGTCTTCAAAACCCAAAACTCCCATCCTAATAAGATCTTGAACTCTGTTCTTCAAGACTCTGCAGTTCTCAGTGTGATGACCCGAACCCCCTACGTGGTAGTTGCACTAGATACGACTGTTGTAACCCTTCAGATAAGGAGGTCTCTTTGGTACAGACTTCATCGGTATGATAATATTCCTTTCAATGAGCAACGAAAGCATCTCGGTGTATCTCATAGGTATAAGACAATGCCTCTTTCTGTCATTTGATTCTTGAACTTCTCCTAGTCTTTCCTCTGTTTCCCGGGTATCTGCCCCAGATATGCCACTTGTCTGTTTCTTGGGATTGATCACAAAAGGGTTCAACTTATCGTATTTAATGGTGTTGTTTATCTTAACATTTTGACCATTATGTTCTATATTCTGATCCTTGATCGATTCTTCTCTAAGTTCGACTGGCTGCTTACCTTTCATCATAGCATTTATCTGGTTCATCATCTCGGCCATTTTCATTTTTAACTCTTGTACTCCTCCTCACTCGTTACCAGAACTGACACTGCTTGTCGAACCTGACCTGAAGTCTCCAAACGATCCTTCTTCTATTGTCCCTGATCTAACCTCGGGATAGAACTCTAGAACCGAACCCCATCATCGGGTCAAAAAACCCTTGGTCCATCATGAACAATCTCTATTATGGGAGAAACCACTCGGGAATCAATACCCTATGTAATGCGAATACGATGATATATGCAAAAACAAAACAAAAAAGAAATGAGTCTGTACCGGTTAAAATCAATAAAAACATAAATAAATGGCAAATTAAATAAGGTAAACAAACAAAACAACCCTATTTACATCCCGTCTAAAACACCTAGGTTATCCGCATGGCTCTAATAAGGGTGGGTTTCTTTATGTTCTCTACATGCAGTGTTGGTGCTAAGAGGTACCCGAATTGTCCTTACTGTCCCCTACTAAGGGTAGCAAGGCCCCCGATCATCACCCATTATAGGCTCCTTTCAACCGGGTTCAATTCAGGGGGACCCATTCGCTTATGCCCCTACAAAGGAGCGATATCCTCACGAAAGCATAAGGTACTCGAGCCCCAAAGGTACTTTGCTAGGCCCATACGGAGGAACGATATCCTCACGAAAGCACTAGCGTTTTCCCCCACTTAAAAATGACGGGTTTATATGCCAAATTTTAAATGCGTTAAAATAAACGCGCAATTACAACCAAATGTTAATTTAATAGTCACTTTAATCTGGAACTTCTGATATTAATAAAGCGATAATTATTTAAAAAGCTTGACTCTCTTTTTATTTTTGAAAAATGAAAAAGGTCCCTAGCGGAGTCGCCATTTGTAGCGATATCCCTCTTTCGCTAAAAATAGGTTTTTAAGGTGTTTAGGGGTATTTCGGATATTTAAAATATGTTTTCCGTGGGGTTTTAGAAAAAAACATATTTTGTTTAAAAAATGGAGTCACCAACAGCCACTAAGGTAGGTTGGACACCGTAAAACTAGAGATTTTAAAATTGTCGAGTTCGGGAGTCGGTTACGGACGGGGAAGGATTAGCACCCCCACACCGCCCAAAATTGGTACTTTAATAATTACTGCTTTATTCATATTAAACTTTTCAGATTAAAGAGATGATTAAATTAAAATTTGGTTATAAATGCGAGTAAATTTTAAGAGCCCCATTATTCAAGAATAAACCGATAGACCACCATCACTACGCTTGATACTGGCCATGTTTATGCTCGAATAAAAGGGCACCGCATTGACAATAATATATCTGAAATGCAACTTAAAACAAATTAAAAAAATATACATTCACATTGACATGGTATTAAAAACATGAAAAAGAAAGTTATAAAATTAAACAAAATAATAAAATGCAAGAACCAATAAACATAACATACCATAATAATAAAAGAAACAAAATAAAAATATGAACAAGAAAAAAACACGCTTCCAAAATTAGACTAATTAGCCTTAACATGCTTAAACACATTAAAATGAACCGCAACTATAACATGCATGACATAAACAAAAAAAAGGTACGAAATTAACAAATCAACAACACCACAAAAATATACTAAAACCCTATCATGTGACATAATTAATAAGTAAAAGAAATAAAGAAGACATTACATATAACAAACAATATCATACTATCAAGTAACCTACAAAGAAACAAAGTGGACATAAAAACATGATATTTAGGAGGCCAAGCATGCCATAAATTAATATATAACCTAATATACAAAACGAACATAAAAAGCTAGCATGTAAACATGATATGCAAATTAAATTAAATATAACATAAAAGACATGTAATATGAACAAACAACTTAAAACATAAAAAAGGATATACCACACAATGAAACATATACAGACATGGTATAAATGAAATATATGTAAATATGATGTGCTACATAATATACTAAAAACAGATAAAAAAACATAAAAAAACAAGAAGAAAAGCATCAGAGGGACCAAAATGGAAGGGAAACAAAATTTGAAAATAGAATTTAAATAGACAAATGATGTGATTAGGGACTTAATTAAAGACCGAATTAAACTCTAAAGGACCCATCGGGTGATAAACCCATGCGGCAAGCTTGAAGTGAAAACTTCAGAAACGCGGAGTGGCTTAGGTCGTAATTTTGCCATTTAAAATCTGATTCAGGGGCAGAAATGAAAGATTTTAAAAACCAAGGGGGCGGGGGCAGGGTGGTAATTATACCAAGGGGCGAGACAGTTTTGAAAATTTTAAAAACACGGGAGTCCTTAAGATGATATTAGACCATTTTAAAATAAAGAAAAACTCTATAAAATGACACTTTTATCAGACCTAAACCCTTTTTGTCATTTTCAATATCCTCTAAAAAAAAACACTCCCATTTTCACTTTAAAATGGCCGACCTCCCAAAACCTAGAAGTCGGCAACCGCAACATCGCCGTCAACCATCTCAAACCACCGCTCGCAGCTCGCCGGCCCCGACGGACCTCAAACCAAACCTTAAAACACTCCCCCTCTCACCGTAAACCCACATCTAGCCTTAGTTTTAAGAGAAAAACCCCCTCCCTTAACAGATCTAAAAAAAACTGAAGCAAAACCAAAAAAGGCGAGACACCCACTTCCCTAAAACCAATATTCTACTCCGATTCACCCCGATAAGGGCATCTTACCAGAGAAAGAACCGAACGGTTCACGTATACCTCTTTCCCTCTTATCCTTGTTATTTTTTTTAAAATTTCGAATATGCATGCATAAGAAAAGAAGATGCTACCTCTGAATTTTTTGTGTTTATTTGATTCCAAAAAAAAAACTCATTTCAATCTGATTATATTTGCTATATATGTTGCCCCTTTTGATTTTTCATTTTGGGTACAAGATTAAGCAACATTAAATGTTTTGACTGTGGATTTAGTGATGATTCTGACAATTTCCACCATTTTTTTGTTTTTGGCCATGTCGGTGGGTGAGCTGGTGAGAGGTGGTATGTACGACGGTAAAGAGTGGAGCACCACGTGGATGGGTGGTTGGAGGTAAAAGGGCTTCAATCGGACAGTTTTAATCTTGACCGTTGGATATGATTTGATCCAACGGCTGAGATTGCTTTGACGATGAATGGCCAGGATTGCTTCTGCGAAAAACGAGGCTACATGGGATCTTGACACGTGGCACGCGAAAAATAAACAGCGCGAGTGAAAAGTCGAACGGCCTGGAGGTATGCTTCACGCGCGCCAGCTAGATCATCTTGGGTTGATCGTGGCCGTTGGATCTGGATCTAATCCAACGGCCCTCCCTCGGCTGCTGCAAAGAAAAAAAAGGATATTAGATATCAGATAGGGTTTTAGGATATTGGGTCTGGGTTGGTGTGGGCCCAATGTACTTAATTATGGGTTTTTTAATCTGTAAAAGGGACTGAACCTTTATATTATGCATGGACTTTATATATTTTAGATCTGTTATATACATATGCATTGCAATTAATATTAATAATAAAGCTAATAATTAAAATACACATATATACATTACTACATGCATACATATATAATTAAACACGCACATCAATAATACACACGTGCACATACGTATACAGTATTAATGCATATACATAATAATATTAACATATATAATATTAATATATATATATATATATATATATTCATATATGCATACGCACTTATACTTAATAACTAATAAGATAAACATTCATATATGCAAACACATTAACATGCATAGACACATACGGAAAATACATACATACATTATAATACATGCAACATTAATAATTATACATTCGCACACCTACACATATTCGTATATACACACATATACAAATTAACATATGCAAACATACGGTACATACGTAATACACTCATACATTTATACAAACATATAATGCATGGATAACTAATGATAATATTTATACGTACACATCAACATATATAATATTACAACCATATGCACTTATATACCACACTAACACATGGACTCACATACACATATTATCACACGTACATATAGACATTAATGCATACATATAATTATTACTACAATTACTTATTATACTATAATATTTACAACCCGGACAAAAATGAGTGATTACAGAAATATAACATCTCATGGTTTAATCTCCTCACTCTTCCTAATTTTAAAGTAGTTTTTCTTGTTAATATTTTTAATTCCTTAATCTTTCCAATTTGTTTAATTTTCTTTTTAAAAATTGTCCCTTCAACCTTTATAATTGTTCTACCTTGGCCTTATTAGCTTTTTAAAAGTTGGGCAACTTTGGGTGTATTTTACCTTTTTTTTCAATTTGTTTAATTTTCTTTTTAAAAATTGTCCCTTCAACCTTTATAACTGTTCTACCTTGGCCTTATTAGCTTTTTAATAGTTGGGCAACTTTGGGTGTATTTTACCCTTTTTTTTACCATAAGAAAACCCAAAAAAAAGGTCAAGACATCAAGTCTCGTTACAAAAGAAACATAACCAAAAACAAAAGCACGGACCAAAGACAAACGGGGTCCAACAACATAAACACAGACCATGAGCTGCAACCAGGTCCAGAAGAAAACAAACATCCACCAAGCGTACAAAGAAACAAGAAACAAAAGGCAAATGAAAACACCCAAGACAACAATGAGACAGGAGACTGCAGCCTGTCCAAAGAAGACAAGTTGCAATACCTCAGGGGAAGAGCACAAGGACCGTAGCTTCAAAGCCAAAACTGTGTCGATAAAACCCTTTAACATGGGTTGTAGACGACGATCGACCCACCCCCCGCGGCATAAAACCAGATCGACCGTGAAACATCAATTCATTTGCCAATGATTTTTTGAGTGGTCTTCTCTAAATTGTACATTTCAACTAACCCTAACCTTACATGATGTTAACTAATTAACCACTCGTTAAGCCTACATTGTAATCGTGTTTTAGAAGTTGCATTTATCAATGTTTATGTGCTCATATTTGGCATGCAAAATACAGTCCAATCTTACATGAAAATACTGTCAATATAAAGAGGCAGCATTGTGCAGATGTTAATGGAACCAGGGTTAGCAAAATTAGTTGATGCATAAACTGTATAAATCACTGCATGGACCTTTCCAAGGATGCAATTACCATCCCATACAGTAGCATACATAAAAAGCAAGTTACAAGAAACGGCTGGCTAATGGAACATACAAAAAGGAAAGAAAAATTCCCACCACCCCAAACGGAAGCCTTTTTCATAGATATAATGTGGGGAGAAGGGTAAAAAACGAGCTCCGGGAAACGATATTTCAGGAGGGCAGTTAATAGGCGATTGGTGCTGACAATGGAGTTACCAGTACAGCAGTATTTCCGGTTATCGGTTGGCGACTGGCTGCATTTTCTAGTCGCTCCCATGCTTCCTTCCGTTTCTCGGCTAATATGCTTAGCTTTGCCTCTTCCTCCTTAAAGTGAGTATGGCAAGACATGAATAGTTGGTCATCCATCTCCATGAACATCTTTATGACATTTATTGTTAAGTTATGCACTGCATGGTTCCAATGGTTCTGGGCATTCTTTTCCAAGGCTGGGAGTATGATGGGCAAAATCACATGCCGGTTATACGCAATTAAGTTCAAAATTTGATCATTATTCCAAAAGAAAAGTGCCCTTTCAGCCACCTGAAACAAGCATGTTAATTAGAATACAACTTATAATAGACTTCTCCACAACTCAAATTAACTAGACAATTCAAAGGAAATGACTAACAATGATTATAAAAGCCGTACAAGCAAAGGAGGCCAAGACAACTTTTTTTTTTAAAGAAAAAATGCACATTGATTACCACAGTAAAACAACTGCTGAACACTAGAGCTGGAAGGAGCTCACAGCAGGGAGTCAATTGTTGCAAATGCGGGAATTTACTGCTGGTTGGTTGCATCAGGTAGAGAAAGCTATTAATATAAAAGAAAGAGAAATAGCTCGTAGCTTGTTAAAAACAATGTCTACTAGCTGTTAAGTTGGAGATTTGAAAGAGTGGACCAAACCATAAAATTCCAAACCCTTATTATAAGCTCATTCTCATTGTCATTAAAGCCGACAATAACAGGGATATCAACCCCGAGATCTAGACATTATATAAGTTACCAAATCAGGGCCTACCCCAGAGTTATTCAGGCTTATGCTCATCTCTGATCAAACATGAAACACAAATGTTACAAGGCCAACAATTGAAGAACTTGATATGTGCCCAAGCATGACTAAATGCAACTAGAATTCACATGAATTAAATATCACAGGGTACATTTCACATGATTCAAAGAGAAGTCTAGTCATTGTTTTTCTCAACACATTAATAGATACATCTTTTAATGTGATATAGTAGAAAGTTTAACACTGAAAAGAATGAAATGAAAGGTGTAGGGCATCATAGAAACTAGTCAAAAAAGGTCAATGCATCACCTTCGGTAAAAGGAAGACAAGAACATACTAAGCATGAGATCAGTAATTAAAGGAAATTGGAGATAAAATGTCGGTAAATATACCCACTTCTAGATATAAAGAAAATACCTGGAAATGGAAACTGTTAATACAATAGCCTATCCGCCAGAACAATGGGACCGCAACCTTTTGGAACTCCACCATGTTAATGGCTTCCAAAATCTCTTCCAACTCACCAAGAAACATCAACTCCTTCTGGCTGTTAGTTATGGGCCAGTACTTCAACAACCCCCCTATCACAGTACTGCACAACTTTGGCTCCTTCTCAATGAACTGAGAAACACAATAAGACAACTGTTGAAAGTAAACCCCCAAAGATTTTGGCTTGTGGAGAGGAATCAAAACCCTCCACAAGAAGATCTTATGTTCCTCCTTCAAAGGCAAAGCAAATCCACTGATTATACTGCCAAAAATCTCCAACAACTCGGCAATCCCGTTATGTCTCTCTGTCTCAAAAACAAACCGATAAAATATATTGCCTATAGCCTTTCGAATAAAGGGCCTATGAACCATGAACTTCCCATAAATCCTATGCAGTATAGTCTTCAAACAATCCCTTTCCCTTGGATCCTCCGAATAAAACAAGTCGAGCAATCTCAAAATAAAGGAATGGTCTATATACTTTTTAGCTACTTTTGCATCAAGACACGAAGAAGTGATAAACTTAAGTAGCAAATCATACACAATTTGCAAATGTGGCCAAGACGGATCAAACATCGCCTCATCATCACCATTTTCACCGCCATTAGATGAAATAGATCGATAATTGGGTGGGAAAACTCTAAACAAATTCACAGCACACATCCTACACATGGCTAAAATTGCAGGTTCGCTAAATCTAACGGACCCAGACACAAAATCCAAAAGTTCAAGCAACGTTTGTCTTTTAACATCTTTCTCAATCAAATTTTTAGTCGGGTCAGTGAAATCGAAAGTTACACAACAAAGGCTAACTTTACTCACAAAAAGATACATCCTTTCCGAACTAGGCACATCTTTGAACGGCAACAGTGGCTCGATTCCTGCCACAACACTTGCCGGAAAAACAGCTGACGATGTCCGTTTTGGAGCACAGGGGCGGCCAGAACCCGAATTCAAACTGTTGGATCGGTGAGGTTGTGGGATGGACCCCGCTGTCCTGCATGAATTCGACCGAGCAAGCTCAGGCGAGTCCGATTTCCCCGATTTTCGAGGGAGTTTACTGAGGAATTGCCTTAGCATTGCAGATATTTAGAGGAACAAAAATTAAAATAAAAAAGAAATTTTACAATGACGACCGAAAGGAGTCCTAAAACGAAAACAACCAAATTGTCAAGAGACTAATTTGGTAAATTAATACCACGAAGTTGGAAACAAAAAAGGAAACCCTAACCCTATACTTAATTGGCAGAACTGGGGGAGAAAGAAAAGCGTTTAGATCAACACAAAGCAGTGAAACGGATTCCGCAAGAGTGGTAAAAAGGAGAACAATTTTTCAATCACATACATTTTCCCCCCAAAATAGAAACACAAAGAAGAAATTTCACAACTATCAATTCAAAAAAAAAAAGTTCAGAAACTGAGAAAAAAAACACACAGATGGTTTAGATGATGGATCGGAATCTCATTATTCTGAAAGAAAAGAGAGAAAGGATTGCAAAGTTATATAAGGAACTTTCCCGAAGATTTCTGGAGAGAGTGAGAGTGGGAAACTGTGTTTGGAGAGAGAAAGAGAGAAGGAATTGATGTTGCTTTTTAAAATTTCTTCGGCTGCAGATCTATTATATATTTTTTTCCGTCTCACTCAAACGATCACATATTAATATTTTTTTCATCAAATTTTTTTAACTTCTTATAATTAAAATTTATTATTAATAAAAATATAAAAAATATATATTATAAAAAATTTTAATCAAATAATTTATAAATATATATTTTATAAATTTTAATTAATTAAAATATTTAAATAAATTATAGTTAAAGTTAAAAAAATTTATCACAAAAATATCGACATGTGATAGTTTTAGTGAGACGGAAAGAATATATATAAAAGGAATATATAAAAATTCTATTTCATACAAATAAATAAATATTTAACACAAATTTTTTATATTTATATACAATTTTAAAAATTGACATTTTTATTCAAATTATATATTTTTAAATTAGGTTAAAGGGGTTATTTTGTTCCCGAGTTCGACTTTAATTAGCAATGTTGTCCCTCGCGTGAAAACGCGTTCAATTAAGTCCTCCAGTTCGCACATTGCAGTAAATTAGACCCTTGACTAACATTAACCGACGAAAACTGTTAACTTCTACTGAGTTGTCGTTAACTCTTTCCAAATTAACCTTTTGACCCTTTGACTCATGTGTGACATGAAAAAAACATATTGACATAGCATAGAATATTTTTTTATAAAATTACTGTAATCACTCAAATCCGTCTGACGCTCTCTTTCTCTTTTAAAATTTATTTTGATTATATTTAATTTGGAAAACCCTTGCCGGTTTTGAAATTAAAAATATGGAGTCGTCAACGATCGTTTTTAAAAAAAGGTAGATCGGACACAAAATAAAACCAGAGATTAAAAATTCGAGTCCAGGAGTCGGTTACGGATGGGGATGGATTAGCACCCCCACAACGCCCAAAATTGGTACCTAGTCGATTATTTAGTGTCTCGGTATTGGAAATTATGAATTCGATTAAAATTTAAAATGTGATTCTTAAATGCCGAAAATATTGAGAGAACCACATCCCTATGCGCTCGCACGGTTTCTCATTTTCTTGGAAAAAAATCGAGGAAATCACATCCCTATACGCCCGGGATACGATTTCTCGAGGTTTTAAAGTTTTGAAATTAATTTCTTTAAAATATATATATATATATATATATTTGATGATTTAAAAACATATATGATGCAAAATTATAAGATAACATGTAAAATATATACCTAAAAATATAATACTTAAGGTAAAATATATTTAATATTTATATTTTAAAAAATCTATATATAAAGTTAGTAGTTTATATATATATATATATTTACAAAGATAAGTATTTATTATTTTATATATGTACTTAAACTATAAAATGTAAAGTAATATATATATATATGTATTATTTATTAAAAGAGAAAAAATTTAATACACAATCTGTGTAAACTTTAGTTTACACGGGCCTTTTAGTTTTAGGGTTATGGGTTTAGTTTAGGGTTTAGAGTTAAGGGGTTTGGGTTGTAGGGTTTAGAATTTTAGGTTAGTGTTTAGAATTTAGGGTTTAGGTTTAATTTTATTTATAGTAGAAATAGGCAGGCTTGTGTAAAATTTATTTTACACAAGCCTGTGTATCAAATTTAAACCCTTATTAAAATATACCAATATATATTTTGAGTTAGAAGTTTATATATATATATATTAAAAAATAAGTATTTATTATTATTTTATATATATTGTAATCAAAAAAAGTATTTTGTATTATTTTAAAATAAATAAAACCTTATATATATACATATTTACAATATATAAAATATAAATATCTATATATAAATATTATATATAAAAATATGAACCATGGTAAAAAAACATATATATATATATATATATGTATATACATACATCTTGTATATGATGATGATATATAATATACAAAATAAACCAATTTATATAATAATATATATTATACATATAAGGATAATAATAATAATAATAATAGTAATAATAATAATAATACATGGTTTACACTAATATACATAAAACATCATAAAAACTAAAGATTAAGGACTAAAATGAAACATATACAAATCATGAGGAAATAAGCTGTAACACCCTTAACATACACTCATAGACCGAATATACATTAAAGATGTTACGAAATCTTTTATAGAAACCTTGACTTAAAAGCTTAACTTACATTTTTTTAAAAAACATTTCAGGATAAAAACTTGTTTAGTTGTAAAAGCTCTTTCTTGGTTTTTAAATTGTTGTGCAATATCCGATAAATAAAATTTAAAACTGGTTAAACATGTTCTTCTAGCAAATAAATAATTACATGCCCACTAGAAATCATCATAAACTGGAATGACTTACTGATGTTTTATAGATTGTAGCCTACTCATCATGCTCAACTCTTCTTCAAGTATTTTCAGCATAACCTACGTATGGAATAAAACACACGCTAAGTACGAACTTAGTGAGGCAATTAAACATATTTATTTAAACATGAAAAGATATAATATAATATGATATATATATACAAGTGCATTTCATATTTCTCTATACATAGCAAGTATATCGCAATAGACATGTGTCATAACTTATCATATGATTCATGTTAACATTGTATAACATATTCCCTATCAATACCATGGACATGTTTTAATTCTAAAACATTTTCATATTAGCATAGCATAATGTTTATGATTATCATGTATCTCATATTCCATAAATTTCACGTATTAGTTTCTCAATTTTTATCATATATCATACTTTCTTAATATCATGTATCATCTCATGATCATGTTTATATCATGTAAAACCAATATTACCAACATCATGTATACCATATATTATCATTTCATACAATTCATGTAACATCTATCATATATTTCATGTATCATGTATCATATGGACCGTGTATTATCAATATCATGTGATTCATGTATCATCATGCAGTCTTTTGTATGCTCATATACTTTATCATGATCATGTTTTCTTTATGCTATCATTTGCATAACATGTATTCTTTCATGTATGTCATATGCTTTTCGGTCATGTAGCATGTAACTTCTTTTTCATGTATCATGAAATCATGTAATATGTGTGTCATGTATCATGTGACACCTGTATCATGTATCATTTTTATCATATAACATATGTATCATGTAACATGTAGCATTTTATCATGTATCATGTAACATCATGCAGGCATTTGCATGCTCAAGATTTGTCATATAGCCATCTCGTATTACTATTAACGTGTCTGGCTAGAGGCCCATGGAAACCTCGTAGCCTATCTGCACCGTAGTGCCTTGTGGAGTAGTACTCAGGAGGACGCTCTTAGCTCCTCATATAAGGATGATCTTTGCTCCTTATATTAAACACCTCGTTAGTGTCATTTGCACTATGAGTTTAGATCCCCAGGGTGTATCTTGTTTCATTTTAGTCTTGTCATTTCCATATTTCATGTATGCATAATGCATCATCATCATTTATGTACATGTATGTATAATACATCATTATTTATGTAAACAATAATGCGTACCTGATATTCCATATGTTTGCCATGTCAAACATATCAAGGAGAAATGCAATGTCATACATATCATGGATTCTCACACACGATATTTGGACATTTCTTTTCATTATCAATCAATTATTTCATTTCTTTCATAATTAGGCAATTTCACATCTCATGATTCATCATATTTATTCACATTTATTTGCCAACTCTATGTTATGCATAGCATCATTTACATATTCATATCATAATCACATATAGATAGACAATTCTTGTTCCATGCTTTATCATAAATATTCATAGTAAACATAGAACATCATCAATTTCTCAGACAAGCCATACATACTTCATATTCTATTTAATTTATCTTTAATGCAACATACAATAACTCAATATATATATAAAAGAAGCAATACTATTTTGATTGTAGGTTGATTTTTTGCAAGTCTTCCTAATTGCATCTTAAAACATGTAAATGCACTCACCTTGGCCATGAATGATATGCCTCACTAAATTTTACTCGATCTTTTCCTTTA
Source organism: Hibiscus mutabilis (assembly GCA_019671005.1). Lineage (NCBI taxonomy): Eukaryota > Viridiplantae > Streptophyta > Magnoliopsida > Malvales > Malvaceae > Hibiscus > Hibiscus mutabilis. Next base: position 25,649,918 of record CM033747.1, read on the forward strand.
TAGTATCTCGAATCCTCATTGATTCATATCCGGCTTCGTTACCCACATGAATATTAGGATCATTTCTAACGATATTTTAATCAAAATATCGAATCATTCAACATAAAATTTATAATTTTCCTTCCATCCTTATACTGTCCAAAAACTCACTTTGGTTCTTAATAACCCTTTTAGGACTTCAAATAATTCTTCCAATCTTGCTAACTAACATTGGATACGAGATATCTCACTTTCCATTTTCTGGTAGCTTGTACCACCTTCGAAGAAATATTTCTACAAAATAATTTATAACTCGGAATTCGATTCCGTTTGTTTTAAATGAAACTATATTCAATAAATTTTTCAACCATATAAATTAATAGCTCAAATTCAACTTATACGATTTATGGCAAATTTTCGATATCAATTTCCAGTACTAAATTTGGAACAGACTGCTAAACTGTTTTTCTGACCTTACTCCACTTAAAAATTCATATCTTTTTACTCGGAACTCGAAATCAGTTTCCGTCTGTTGGAAACGAAACTAGACGAACACATCTTTACATTGGTATAAAATTCACCTTCTAACCATTTTTGTAGAATTTATGGTGAATTTTCAAACTTACTGCCCAAATTCAGTTTTCTTCACAACTTCCATAAATAACTTCAAACTTTATTCAATTTAGTCCTCAACTTTATAAAAGTGATATTTTAGCCACTACTTCATTTTTGTACATAAATTCATGTACAAATAAATCATTTACTTATTTCTAATATTTTTAGAAAGTTTCTTTAAACTTTCAACTTTCAACTTCAATCACTTTGATCCTTCAATATTCCTTTATTTTCAAAATAGTCCCTAAACTTTCCTTTATTGACATTTAAGTCCTCCAACTTCCATAAAATGCTAAAATCTTCAATTATATAAATTTTCCAATAATTCAAAACCAGTCCCTATATTTTCTTCAATTTGCTGAAATGGTCCCTAAAGTTCCAAAATTTTCATTTTGATCCCTAATCACAATTTCAAGCTTCTTTCATCATAATTCCATGTTTCCAATGCTTAAATAAAAGTTCCAATAATTTCCCCTAATTTCCATAATTTTTGAAATAGTCCCTAAAAATTCAAACTTGGGAAATTATTCAATCTAACATCAAAATTAAGCTTCCAATAACATAATTAAATCAATATCATCCTAAAATTCACTTCCTAACCAAAACCCCCAAATTTTAGGGTTAGGGTTTATGTCTCCCAACATGAAATTTATCTAAATTCAACCTTAATTCCATATCAAAATCATCATTTCTAACATCTACCATTCTAATTACATCATAAACTTCAACTTTCAACATTAATCTTCATTCAAGACATAATCTATAGTCAACTTTTCCGTGAAAAATTACTACCAAAATGAAGAGCTTGAAGTGTAGAACAAATTATTCTAAAGTGACATACCTTGATTCAAACTCAAAACCTTCAAAATTTGACTTAACGCTTGCAAAAATTGTTTCTCCCACTCAACAATGGCATTCGGCAGCTTCCCTTGGGTGAAGAAGATGATTTATTTCATATTTTTTTTAGTTAATACACATGTACATTATCTTTATTATAATAATGCCACATGTATACCTTAAAATGAATTTTAAATTCATTTTCTAGCCTTTTACAATTTTAACCTCCAACTAAATCTCATTTTACATATTTTCTTCCATCATGTCATCCCATTAAAATTAGACCAATTTGGTTCTAATCCAACCGACCTTCATCAAATTTTATTTTATTCGATCCAAAAATTCAAATTTTATTCAATACGATTTCTAAATTTTCTTCCTTTAAACCTTTACAACCATTCCATCATATTGTAACTATATTTAGTTAGAATCCAACCAAATGTAATAAAATATTCATAAAATAATACGTTCTCACTTTTCCATAATTTTTTTGGAACTGTCTTTAAAATTTCAGTTTGATCCGATATACTGATAATTATCAGAAATTCTTATTGGATACATTTCCTCTATCGAATTATCAATTCTACTTTGGAAATTTCTTATTTCCAAAATTCCATAAATAATTTCATAACTTAATACAAAATCCTTCATTTAATACAGTCAACTTTAAAATTTTGACTCGATCCAAAAATATCGATAGTTGCCCAAAATCTCTACCGGGTAACATCTTTCTTGAAAATTCTTCATAAAACATTTATACAAATCTTTCCCACTTCTTCTGAGTCCTTTTACTGATCAAAATACTGATATGTGATACTTCTCGGAAGGTCACCCTTGTATTTCCCTGGCCTGAGCACGCTTAATCATTTCTTTCGATTTAAATTCGGTACCTTCTTCTGTATTCTAATTCTTAAAACCGATATCAAGGTACCTATTTTGATCCGATTTACTCTTATACTGACTAAAATCACTTGTTGGGTAAATTCACACTTTAGTCCCTAAAATTTTCAAAGTTTACACTTTGACCCCTAAACTTTTCAAAAATTACATTTTAGTCACTTAAACAAAAGTTGGAATATTACATAAGCATAAATAAACAGAAATTAAATACTGGAAATTAAATATTGAAATAAAAGGACTAAATTGAAATAAGGCAGAAATTAAAGCTAAAAAACCATGAAAAATGAAAAAAGAAAAGGAAATAAAGTTCGAAGGACCAGACGCTAAATTAACCCTAGATAAAAGTAAAAACGGAATAAAAACCAGGGACCAAGGACGAAATTAGACCATTCAAAATGGCGCGAATCTGTTTAAACATAATTAAATGGTTATTTTTTTGTTATTTCGAATCAAAACAATAACAAACCCTAAAATTTTCTCAATCCTCTCTTCTCAACCCTAGACCAGAGCAGCGATGCTGCTCTCACCTTGATTTCACGCCGCTCACCGGTGCGTGGCCTCGCGGTGAACTCACGACGGCCAGGTAAGCTTGAAAATTTCTTTTTTGTTTCGGTTTACAAATGTTTAAAACAAAAATCCATTTTTTATTTTCTAAACTAAAAACCCCTTTTAAACTTTGAGTCTAAATTTTTTTATTTTGAAACAAAATATAGAAACGTTTGCTTTGATTCGTAGATAGAGGAAAGAAGAAGGTGCTCTGAATTTTTGTTTGATTTTTTTATTTTCGAAACCCTTTTTTACAATTTTCGAATTGAAATTCCCCTTTTACAGAGATTTTTTTCGAAAATGGACCCTTTTTCAGATTTCCATTCGGGTTATATAAACCCTTTTTACAATAGAAAAATTAATAACAACTCCCATATATTTTATTGTTGCAGATCTTGTCGGATTTTCAGGGATTGTGGCAGAAGGTATGGGTTGATTTTTTTAGGGTGATGGGTAGGTAGGGAAGATAGGGGTATGGTGGCTTGGGACGGTAGATTTAGGACATAGGGTAGGTTTAGGGGTTTTAGGGTTATTTTGATTTAGGGTTAGTTTTTAGGGTTAATTTGGGGTTTGGAATGTGATCGTAAGAGTCAAAGGCAGTGGTCGAAAAATAAGCGGCGGCGGCTAATATTAGACTTGGGGTTATTAGGGTTTTTTTAACAATTAGGGTTTTTTGGTTCGGGCTGGGTCAGGTAAATAGTTTAGGTTTATGGATTTGAGTTGGGAAAAAATGGGTTATTACAGCTGCCCCTCTTTGCTTATTGTTGTGTAACAGCAATAGAGCAAATACTAAAAATGACCCCTTTTTGTTTGGTCCGGCTGGTCATCTCCCCTCTTGACGCATGTCTTCTTTCTTTAGTAGATCTTCTTTCTCTTCGATGCATGTCTTCTTTCTTGATTGATCCACTTGTAACTCTTGGGGAAGCAAAATCTTCAACATGTGGGGTTGGGGAAACAAAATGAGTGCGGCTTGCTACTTCTCTTCTTCGGCGCCGGTCTTCTGTCTTCGATATTTGGTCTTCAGTCTTCAGTAGGTCTTCGATCTTCGCTCTTCGAGGATATTGAGTTCTTTAATCAATCTGCTCCTCTACTTTCTAGGTTGAGACTTGCTAAAGTACAATGATGCTCGGTTGAAAACGAATGTCTTTTTGCTCACCATTTTCTCTCTCTTTTTTTATTTGTTTTTTTTTTATTTTTTTATTTTGATTTTTTTCAAACAAAATATTTCTTGATTGCATCTGAAATTTGCTCCGCTGCGACTCCAGTGAGATAAACTAGTCATGATTCTCATTCCACTACCACTTTAGGGAGATGAGATAAATGTGATAAAGTTTGTTCCATGCTCCTCCAGGGATACAAACTTTATGTCGGGTCCATTCCCCTGCCTCTTCAGAGAGATGAACTTGTCATGGTTCTCATTCCACTGCCACTCCAGGGAGATGAGATTAATATGATGAAGTTTGTTCCACTGCTCCTTCAGGGAGACAAACTTTATGTCTGGTCTATTCCGCTGCCTCTTCAGGGAGATAAACTAGTCTTGGTTCTCATTCCACTGCCACTCCAAGGAGATGAGATAAATATGATGAAGTTTGTTCCACTGCTCCTTCAGGGAGACAAACTCTATGTCAGGTCTATTTCGCTGCCTCTTCAGGGAGATAAACTAGTCTTGGTTCTCATTCGACTGCCACTCCAGGAAGATGAGATAAATATGATGAATTGTGTTCCACTGTTCCTTCAGGGAGAAAAACTTTATGTCTGGTCCATTCCGCTACCTCTTCAGGGAGATGAACTCGTCTTGGTTCTCATTCCATTGCCACTTTAAGGAGATGAGATAAATATGATGAATTTTGTTCCACTGTTCCTTCAGGGAGACAAACTTTATGTCTGGTCCATTCCGCTGCCTCTTCAGGGAGATGAACTCGTCTTGGTTCTCATTCCACTGCCACTTTAAGAAGATGAGATAAATATGATGAAGTTTGTTCCACTGCTCCTTTAGGGAGATACACTTTATGTCTGGTCCATTCTGCTGCCTCTTCAGGGAGATGAACTCGTCTTGGTTCTCATTCCGCTGCCACTTTAGGGAGATAAGACAAATGTGATGATGTTTGTTCCACTGCTCCTCCAGGGATACAAACTTTATATCAGGTCTATTCTACTGCCTCTTTAAGGATATGAACTCGTCTTGGTTCTTATTCCACTACCTCTTTAAGGAGATGAGATAAATGTGGTTTCATCATTTCGAATGTCCTAGGCCTCCTTTTGGGTTTGTGCCTGCGAATTTTTCAAAAAGGTTCTTTTCAAGGTGCATTTTCGGGTTTTCACCTTATTTTTTTCCTTTTTTCTTTTTTTTTCTTTTTTTCCTTTTTCCTTTTTCTTTTTCACTTTTCCTTTTTTTCTTTTTTTCATTTTCTCTTTTTTCCACTCTTTCGTGTCAAGGATACTTGGAACTTGTCAAAAATAATCTGCTCCACTCACTCCTGTCAAGGATGCTGTAACTTGCTGACAGTGATCTGCTCCCTCGTGTCAAGGATGCCATACCACTTTTGTCCCACTCTTTCCTGTCAAGGATACTGTAGTTTGTTGAAACTTCATTTTGAATACCAAAGGCATCCCTTTTGGGTCATGCTCTAGATATTTTCAAAAGAGCTTTTCAGATCTTTGCCTTGATTTTTTTTATTTCACATTGAGGGATCAATCTCCTTGTAGTTCGGCTTCCTTTCTTGATTGAGGATTCGCCATATTTGAATCATTCCTGTTTTATATATGGCAGAGTATATGCGCTTGTTGATGAATGCACCATATTTTATGGTGTATGTATGCAATTAACCTAAATGCTTGATGCATAGATGAATGACATGCAAAGCAGTTGACCATAGCTTGACTTTAAAGGGAATGGCCCGTGATTTTAGCTGGTCATATTAGGCCTCTTAGCACTATTCTCTTTATGCCCCGTGTCCTGTTCTGTTGACTGATAAGGTCAATCTTGTCGAACGATGCCCCAACGCCTCTCTCAGGTTTGATCGTCTCTTTTTGACATCACCTCTTCGGGCGAGTGTCAACTTTTGAGTGTTTTCTTTTCTTGAATCATGAGTTCTATTAAGCTCACTCTTCTAATTTTATGATGTTTGTGGACAATAATGCCCCACTAATATTCATGTTCTTTGACCTAATATGCCGAGTTTGCCTTATTTTGGACATTTAGGGTGAGAAAGTTTTAAATGCAAAACTTGTGAAGATGAGTTTTTTTATTTATGTAAAATCTTGTGCAGAGTTTAGAAGAAATAATTAAATTTTTTAGAAATGTAAAATTTAAAAAAAAATCAAAATTGAGCACTCAAATATCAAGTGCAAACAGTATTTTTTTTCAAATTGACAATGAGCAACCCAAATGGAGCATATGTTTAGAAGATAGCAAGGGTTGCAGTAACACAAGCACATGTGAACTCCTTTCTGGGCTATTAGGATTCTGAGAGGAACATTTCCCACACCTAATTTTTATCCTTATTTAAGTGGCTCTCTTGATCTCACTAACTCACCATGCCCCATCCTTCCCTCATTTGGTGTTGATCAGGCACTTGAAGTTTGACATTCCTTGAAGAAAGGTTAACCCTTATAGGCGGAATATAGTTTGAAGACAAAACTTAGACATCCATGTATTATCAGAATGGTCTTTATAGGCTTGTAATGTAGGCTATGGCTTATAGGTATAAAAAAGGATATACAAACCCAAATAAGTGTTTAAGGGTAATGAAACCAATGATCATTTCTTCTTGGCGAAATCTTATTTCTGCACTTGTACTTTGATATACTTTGATAAAATGCTCATTTTTTTCATTATTTGGATTGCTCTAGACTGTCCATTTTTGGGTTTTCACCCTAGAGTTCATTTCCTTCTTTTGTAGCTCTAGGACACGTAGCCTTTAACCGATTTGTGTCTTGGCTCGGCATCAATCCGCCAAAGTTCGTATAAGCTTCCAATTAAGACCTCATTCTTGTATTGCTTGATTTGGGTATGCTCACATGAAGTAACTTTTTTCTTTCATTCCTTGGATCGCTCTAGGCTGCCCATTTTTGGGTTTTCACCATAGAGTTCATTTCCTTTCATGTTTAGGACAATGTAGCTGTGGACTATTCTGCAATCCCGACCAGACATTGATTCTTGCCTCTGCTCGAGAGTAACCAATCCTCTAAGGTTCTTGCTTTTCCTTTATTGCACTTTTTGACTTAGTGTTTTCTCCCTTGATTTTTTCAGCTTACTTGTTGGCAATTTTCAACTTGATTTGGTCAGCTTCTTTGAGCATAAACTTTTCTTTTACTGGCCCCTTCTAATGTTTCTCTGACCTTTGCAATGAATGGATCTGACCTCCCTTCTTGCCCTAATTGGAGCGCTATCTGTGTAGCATGATCAAGATCGAGCGGCCTTTATTTGCAAACAAAATTTTTGCCTTATTTTCCCCCAGTGTGGGGTGATCCTTAGTTTGGGTTTTATTAGAAAGAAACGGTCAGGCTCAAAGGGGAACAAAATGGATATTTTCTTATTTGTGAAAAGAATTGAAGGAATGCCATTCGTCTTATCACATACGGACATCTAAGTAGTCTTCATGGGGTAGAAGTTTAGGGTCAACACTCGATTCAAGGACCTTAAACAACAAATGCCTGTGAGGGGAAATTCACTCAATGGGATCTGCCCATTTCCTGAACACTTATTTTTTTCCTTCTGTCTGCCTAAGTAGAACAGAAAATGTTTACATTTGCAGTATCCTTGCAACAATTACTTTCTCTTGGACATAGGATGTTCGAATTTGATCATTGGATTTGAATAAAAGGTATTCCTGCAATTGAAATCCAAGGACCTGATAAAAATGATATGTACATATGTTTAGGAAAACAAAAACCAACTCATAGCAATGAATGAAAAGTTTAAAGAATCAAAGAATACGAATTGTTTGTCAAATGGGATGTAAAATAAAGCTTATTTTATTAAAACAGGTAAACAATAGTTTTGACAAAAGCTCATCACTTTGTTTTCTCTCTCTTCTTTTTTCATTTTTTTGAAGTAAACTAAACTCACACAATGCATGAAAAAAGAAAAAAAGACTTTCCTCGTTCTGAAGTTACATCGAGTCCAAAAAGCTTGCCCTATTTTCTTCTAACTTCTTTGTAAGGTGGACCTTTTCTTTTACTCTATGCTAAAAAGGATCTAATTCTAAAATGACGAGTTTAGTTGGTCCTAAGTCGGATGCCCCAAGGTAAATTACCAAAATTGGTCTATGAATACAAATGGAATATATGTAATGAACATGTTATGTTGCTGAAAGTGAAAAATGTAATGAAGATGCAATGCTGAATATAAATATGAATGCAGAAAAGAGGTTGATTATGGAGTGGACATCTTAGAACACTTTCATAAAAGGTCGTGTTACATCAGATATTAGAGTTATAGATAATGTCGAGCTCTAGCGCCTAACTTCTGTAACTTCTTTAAGAGCCTAGCCAACATATCGTTTTGTTCTGGGAGATCATCGTTTTGACTCAATTCTGTTGCTGCATCAGCCAAGTATGTCACCTGTCGGGCAACTCTTCATGCTTCAGCAATAATATCCTTCATGTAGTTGTCTTTTTCCTTTATTTTCTCTGAAGACTCTTGAAGCTGAAGATACCATTTCTCATTATTTTCTTTCAAGGCTCTCTTGAGACCATTAACCAAATATTTGTACATCACTAGAATGTCGTTATGCTCATTTACTTGATTCTTTAGCCTTTGAACTTCAGCTTGACTATTATTTAATTCAGCAACGATGTCTCCGCGCAAACTTATACACATGTTCAAGGTCTTAATCTTGTCTTGACTACTTCTCAGGTCTTCCTTGAGGGCGACATTGATTTCCATTGCTTGCAGATTACCAGACAAGGTACTAGCTCATTCCTCGTTGGCCTTAGAACTCTTTTTCCAAAATTCGGCATATCTTTTCAGGTCTTTAATTCCTTCTTTCCATTGATCGAGAGTGTCACCCAAACCAACATTTTTAAAAGTCAAACTAAGCTTTTCATAGTTATCTTGCAAGCTCTTTAGTTCATTTTTCAGAAAATCCACTTCTTTCTTCGATCCACTAGTTTGAGCATCATGCCTCAAATGGCTCTTTTCACCTTCTTTGATTTTGGACTCTTTCAGCTCTATAAATGTTGGGTTAACGATAGTTGAACCATGTTGATTTTCTTTCTCGAATTTCCACATGTTGCACTCTAGGAGGTTTTGAACTCGACGCTTAAAGGCGGTACAATTTTTAATTGAATGCCCTTAATTCTAGCATGATACTCACAATGAGCTTCGGCGTTATACCATTTAGGGTATGGAGGTTTTATAGGTGTGAGGTGACATAGGACCACCAACCGTGCCTTCAACGATTGTAGATATAGTTCTCCATATGAGATGGGTATATGATCGAATGGACAATTGGTTCTTGGCTTTTGGATGCCGACTGACGAGGACTCAAAAAGTTGGACACTAGAATTTGAACTCTATCCCTTGTACTGGATTATGAGTGTTGGAAATTGGTCCCTTTTTGTATGCTCTAGTGCACCAGCATTGGTTAGGCTTTTGGAAGCTTTGGGGATTCCCTCTTCAAAACTCAGTAGCCTTTCTTCGACAAGACTTATGACTTTGTTCCTTAGAGCTCCACAATTTTCGTTAGTATGACTCGTACCTCCTAAATGATAGTTGCATCTAGCCTTGTTGCCATACCCTTTAGGAAAATGAGGCTCTTTTGGCTTGGATTGGACTGGAGTCACAAGACCCTTCTTAACCAGTATCAGGAGCAGATCTGTATAGGTTATCGGAAATTGAAATGCCTTCTTTTTATCTTTCTCTTCTCTAGCTTTTCTTTGGCTCATTTCCACTTTCTTTAAAATCGAAGCCTTTGCATCTTCAGGTGTTTTAATTTCAATCACAACGGTGCACCTACTTTTGAGTTTATCAGAATCATCTTGTTCATATATAAGGTCTTGATCAGCGACCATCATAATTTGGCTTTCATTCAGTTCATCCTTTCTGTCTTGTACATCAGACTCTTTTCTTTTTGCCACATCAGTTATCATACTCATCATTTCAACCATCTGTCTTTTCAACTCCTACATCTCACTAATCTCGGTATTGGTGTAGGCATACTCTGGTACGTCTGACGTGTGAATCTCAGAAGAAAGACTTGTCATCTCTTTTGGTGTCTCTTCAAGGCACTGTCCTATATCTGTGGTCTTGTCTATCTGATTACTTGACTTTTTCATTATGAAAGCCTCCTTAATCGTAGATCACTCGTGAATCAACACCCTTTATGTCATGCATATGCAATGAAAAAAAACAAAAACATAGAAAATAGAAAATTGGTCAGTACACGTGTAATAAAAATAAAAACAGAAATAAGTATGTAAGTACTAAAGAGTAAATTTGTACAACTTACCCAGCATGAATTTCTACCCGGCATAAACAAAGTCCTACCCGGCATGATTTCTACCCGGCATATTTTTATTTGCAAAAAGAAACATCCTACCAGTCATGGGATCTACCCGGTACAGAATGAAAAAATCCTACTCGGCATGATTTCTACCCGACATATTTTTATTTGCAAAAAGAAACATCCTACCTGGCATGGTATCTACCCGGTACAAAATGAAAGATCCTGCCCAGCATGATTTCTACCCGACATGTAACACTCTCAACATATATTCAACAATTAAATATACATTGAAGATGTTACTAAAGTTTTTAACTGATTTCCTGATTTGTATTTAAAAAAAAAAACAAGTTTAGTAAAATAACTTTTTCCTCGGTTTCATTGAATTATAAACCTGTCTAGTAACACCTAGTTTAAACCTTGAATTAATTAAATAAATATTTAAGACAGATATTAACTTGAAAATATAATTCAGGGTGTAAACTATGTATGCTACCTAGTCCCTTTTTTTAAAAAAAATCGCTACCTGATTAGCATAAAATACATAATATTTATACCAAATCTCATTGTTAATAATTTAAAACCATACCATTTATCCTTAATACGTAGATTACATACCCATTTAAAATAAGTAACCTAACTTATAAGTTCAATAATATAAAACAACTGCATATTTAGAAATACGAGTAGATGCCACTAGTCTAGGATGTTAGTGTACATACTATTACTTATAAGGGGTAACTTGATTTCCAAAAGTGCAGCTCCTTCCTTGATACTATTAGCCCAATCGACTTACGTATAATACAAATCACACGCTAAGTATAACTTAGTGAGGCATAATTGTAACAATATGAACAATTAACATAAATATCACAATATTTATAAAATGGCAAGCAATATCTCGTACATGTTTATATCATTTCATCATTTATCATGGTAAATGAGAAACTAACTTATATCAGTGAATCATGCTTGCATGTCTATATGTTCAAAGTCATAATATCAGTCTTACTTTATCGTTAATAAAATACGATAGACATACTGGTCTATTTACTTGCTTAAAAGCATTTTCCTGGTTTATTGCCCAAAGTACAATTTCATGTGATGCTATGGTACGCGAGTCATCGTGATACCGTAGTGTCTTTGACGCCGTAGCGCCTGAGATGAGTACGTACTCGAGGATGCCCTTTGCTCCTCATACTCACACATTTTGTGCTATGTAACACCTTAGTGTTTAAAACGACTCCGTAGAGTCTAACTCGACTTCATAAAGTCTATCTTGACTCTACAGAGTCTATCTCGACTCCGAAGAGTCTATCTCGACTCCGAAGAGTCTATCTCGACCCCGAAGAGTCTATCTCGCACTAGGACTCTATGGATATCCAACTATACCAAGACTTTCACACTAGTACTCGGGCATAACAATATAATATTTGCAATATCAATATCCAATTCACAATACTATCATCCATAATTCGATAATGGGCAGTTCATACCCAAAATCTAAAATCTGATTTATCTTAGATGAATCATTATACCATTTCCATGTATCTCGTATACCATTTAATTTTCATGCCATTTGCGTAATTTGATCAACACACATTTTTCATTAATATCAAGGTCGACTTATCGCAAGTCATCCTATTTATAACATGTCATATATGCATATAATGCACTCACCTGGGCTATGCAAAATACTAGCGTCACTAAGCTAGTTCTCTACTTTTTCCTTGCCTCGTTTATCTTGTGCTTCCTTGTTTTGCTCAATTGCTGCAAATTTACCCATCGAACATATACAATATACATGTTAGATTTATCATTAAATCTAACACTATTTAATTATAAAGTACTAGCATAATTATTCGAACATAAAAAATTTTCTAAAAATTTTCCCTTTTTCTCCCTTGGAAGCCAAAAAGTTCAATTTGGTCCCTAGTGACCATTTTGCAACGTTTGCAAATTATTCAAGCCCAAATCAAAATTTCTTCATAATTCTAACATTTTCCACTAACTTTTACTCAATGCCCTTCAATCTACTAACTTTTGCTAAAGTGACATTTTAGTCACTAATTCCACACAAAAGTTAGCAAACATGTACTAAATTTTCAATCCAACATTTTTACCATTTTTCTCAAATTTTCCCTTCTATTTTGACCTTTGGCCGAAATGGTCACTAAACTTTTCCAATGTTGTTTTTCATTCGAACAACATTCTAATATGCTCAAAATATTTTTTCCAACATATAATCTTCATTTCCAAAAATTAACAATTAAATCCCCAAATTCTTCCTACTTGGTAAATTAGGTATCTAAACTTTGCAAGGACTTTATTTTTAGTGCTAATTCCATAATCAAGCTTCTAAATTCATAATCTCTTCAAATCCACCACTAACATAATTTTTACTATATTTCCTCTAATTTACCAAACATACCATAATAGTCACTTAACAAACTTGTTGAGGATTTTTCCACTCCAACATCAAAATCAAGCTTGTAACATCATAATTCTTACATATTCATCCTTAATTTCAAAACCCTAAATAAAACCCCAAATTCTAGGGTTAGAGTTTATGTCTTCAAACATGAAATTAATCTAATTCTAAGCTTGATTTCAACTCCACAACACTTGAGTTGCTTAAATCATATTTCAATTTCAACATAGAACATGAAACCCTAATTTCTCTCTCATCAATAACATGAATAATTTTTCATATTACCATGCAAAATTACTATCAAAAGAAAGAGCATGAAGCATAGATCAATTTTTCTCAAAGCAACATACCTTGATTCTAACTTTAAAGCCTTCAAAATTGCCTTGGAAATTTTTGTGTAATTTTCCCTCTTTCTTCCTCTTAGTTTCGAAAATAATAGATGAAGATGAACTAATTTGTTCATCTTTTATTTTAATAATGCCACATGTTTTAAATAAATGAATATTAAATTCATTTAATTCCTTATGTCCAAATAATCCTCCAACTATATCTTATTTTCAAAATTGCTATTTTGTAAAAATGGAACCAAGTCTAGTTAGATTCTAACTAGAAACATTAAAATATTCATAAAAATAATATTTTATGAATTTTCTATGACTTATGGAACTGCCTATAAAATTCTAATTCGATCTGATTACCTGATAATCACTTACTACGATTTTCCAATTTTCGAACTACCGGGTAAAATCTGAAATCCTCATAATTCCGATCCCCATAAATAAATATTTTGACATACAAAATATTCCATAATTTAGTAAAAATCAAAATCTTGAAATTTTAACTCGATCCAATATACTGATAATTTACCTGAACTCTTTATCGGATAAATTTCTCTTAATAATCCTTTATCTATTATCCTCACGAATTATATTAACTCGAACTGATTCCTTTTTATCAATCTCAATTACTGACATGAGACTTTCCCAAAAGGTCACCTATCCTATACCTGAGCACGCTTAAGTTCGATCTAAATTCGATATCTTATACTATATTTTTATTCGAATCAAGTATCTGCATATCCAAATTATCTCCTAATTATTTGATAAAAATGGATTCCCACATAAATCCAGTACCTGAAATCTAGTTATACAGATCAACTTCCTGTAACTGGTACTACTTATCTATGTAAATAAAATATTTCATCAGAAACCTATTATTTTCTCATTGGATTTTAACCAAACTTCGCAAGTACCCTATTTTGCTTGCTCACTATCACATGGTACTCTTAATTCTAGAAAATTCCTTTCTTAGAGTCCATAATTAAAGAAATCCTAACTTTTATATTTTATCATTTTAGTCACTAAGTTAGCTTTTAAGCCCTTAACTTAGTACTAAATGACTCTTGAACAACTTAGCAAATTTCAGGGTATTACAATTCTCCCCCTTTTAAGAAAATCCGTCCACGAATTTTAAAACCTACCTGATTTAAATAGTTTTAGGTATTGCTTTCTCATTTCTCCTCAGCCTCCCAGGTTGCCTCTTCCACTTTGTGGTTCCTCCAAAGGACTTTGACCAATGGAATTTTCTTATTTCTCAATTCTTTGACTCCATACGATAAAATCTCCACTGGTTCTTCTTCATATGTTAAATTAGGTTGCAACTCAATTTCTTCTAGAGCAATAAAATGCGAGGGATCCGATCGATACCTTCGCAACATAGATACATGAAATACATCATGGATCTTACTCATTTCTAGAGGTAAAGCCAGTTGATAAGCCATTGGTCCAACTCTTTTGAGAATTTCATAAGGTCCAATGAATCTGGGACTTAGTTTCCCTTTTCGACCAAAACGTAATATTTTCTTCTATAGTGAGACCTTCAGAAATACTTTATCTCTAACTTCAAATTCAATATCCCTTCTCTTTTTATCTGTATATGCCTTTTGTCTATCCGCGGCTGCTTTGAGATTATTCTGAATAATCTTCACTTTATCTTCCATTTCTCGAGTTAAATCAACCCACCTATTTTTGAGTCATTAAGAACATTTCGATCCTGTAGTTCGAACCAATTAAGAGGTGTTCTGCACTTTCTTCCATAAAGTGCTTCAAGCGGTGCCATTTTGATGCTTGCCTGGTAACTGTTGTTATATGCGAATTCAGCTAATGGCAAATACCTTTCCCATGATCCAGTGAACTCAATAATGCAAGCTCGCAACATATCTTCTAAGATCTGGATCGTTCGTTCTAACTACCCGTCTGTCTGCGGATGGAAAGTAGTACTAAAGTTTAATTTAGTACCTAAAGCTTCATGTAATGCTCCCCAAAATCTCGAGGTAAACCTCGGGTCTCTATCTGATACAATCGATATTGGGACACCAAGCAGTCATACTATTTCTCTGATATACAATTCTGCATACTTATCCATTGAATAATTCACACGAACTGGAATAAAATGTGCAGAATTCGATAAACGATCCATGATGACCCATATTGAATCTTTTTTGCTGGGCGTAACTGGTAGCCCTGTTACAAAATCCATAGTCACTTTTTTCCCATTTCCACTGAGGAATGGAGATAGGCTGTAACAGTCCAAAAGGTACTTGATGCTCTGCCTTAACTTGTTGACATGTCAGACATTTTGCTACAAACTCTGAGATTGCTCTTTTCATTTCCGGCCACCAATAGCGGGTTCTCAAATCTTGATACATCTTATTACTCCCAGGATGCATAGTTAATGGAAAATAGTGAGTTTCTGTTAAAATCTCTTTCTTCAATTCACCATTGTCAGGAATATAAACTTTTCCTTGATAGTATAAACATCCATCAGACTTGATTTCATAGTCTTGTGCTTCCCCAGATTCAACTTGTTTTCTCTTTTCAAGTCATTCTTCATTCGAAAGCTATAAATCTTCAATCTAGTCCAGAAAAGTCAGCTTAAGCTGAAACTCTGCTGCTAAAGAACCATCTTGTCCCAAAGATAGTTGTGCATTCATTGCACGTAGAACAGAAAATGTCTTCCGGCTAAGAGCATCTGCTACTACATTAGCCTTTCCAGGGTGATAGTCAATAACCACATCATAATCCTTTAAAAACTCAACCCATCTCCGTTGTCTCAGATTCAGATCTCGTTGTGTTATTAAGTACTTCAAACTTTTGTGATCAATATAGATATGACACTTTTCACCATATAGATAATGTCTCCAATTTTTTAGTGCAAAAATCACTCCTGCCATCTCCAAATCATGAGTCGAATAATTCTTCTCATGAGTTTTGAGTTGTCGCGATGCATAAGCTACAACGAGTCCTTCTTGCATTAATACACAACCCAAACCATTATGGGATGTATAATTATACAGAATATACTTTTTTTTCGGCTCTGGTTGAATTAATATTGGTGCCTCTGTCAAAACTTTCTTTAATCTTTCGAAACTCTCTTGACACTTCTCTGTCCCTACAAAAGAAACACATTTTTCTTAACAGTTGGGTGAGTGGCATAGCAATGATAGAGAAGTTTTGGACAAATCTATAATATCCAGCTAATCCCAAGAAACTTCTAACTTTCGAGACATTCTTTGGTGCTTCCCATTTAAGAATAGCTTGTATCTTCTTGGGATCCACTCTTATTCCATCAGCGGATACAACATGTCCGAGAAAAGTTACTTCGGATAGCCAAAATTCACATTTGGAAAACTTTGCATAAAGCTATTTTTCTCTTAATATTTTTAATACCACTCAGAGATGTCAATCATGATCATCTTCAGTCTTAGAATATACCAAGATATCATCTATAAACACCACCACGAACTGATCCAAATAGGGCTGAAACACCCTATTCATTAAATCCATAAATGCGGCAGGGGCGCTTGTGAGACCAAACGGCATTACTAAAAACTCTTAGTGTCCATAACGAGTTTTGAATGATGTCTTTGGTAAATCTTCTTTCTTAACTTTTAGCTGATAATAGCCTAATCGAAGATCGATCTTCTTTCTTAACTTTTAGCTGATGTCTTTGGTATATCTTCTTTCTTAACTTTGAGCCTCTTCCGGGCCCTGGTGACCCATCAAATGACGTGATCCATCAGCGTCCGACATTGTCTATTATAACATTTTTAGAAATCATATTAGTAAAGAGCCCCATCAAGTTATATAAGCAATACATCAATAACATGTCATCCTAGGGGCATGTACACTTTAAACAAATCCATCTAACTCAGTTTAGCCTCCAGAATCGGCTAAACCTTTGCTCTGATACCAATAAATGTAACACCCTCAACGTATATTCAATAATTAAATATACATTGAAGATGTTACTAAATTTTTTAACTAATTTCTTGATTTGTATTTAAAAAAAAACAAGTTTAGTAAAATAACTTTTTCCTCGGTTTCATTGAATTATAAACCTGTCTAGTAACACCTAGTTTCAACCCTGAATTAATTAAATAAATATTTAAGACATATATTAACTTGAAAATATAATTCAGGGTGTAAACTATGTATGCTACCTAGTCTTTTTTTTTAAAAATCGCTACTTGATTAGCATAAACTACATAATATTTATACCAAATCCCACTGTTAATAATTTAAAACCATACCACTTATCCTTAATACGTAGATTACAGACCCATTTAAAATAAGTAACCTAACTTATAAGTTCAGTAATATGAAACAACTTCATATTTAGAAATACGAGTACATGCCACTAGTCTAGGATGTAAGTGTACATACTATTGCTTATAAGGGGTAACTTGATTTCCAAAAGTGTAGCTCCTTCCTCGATACTATTAGCCCAATCGACTTACGTGTAATACAAATCACACGCTGAGTATAACATAGTGAGGCATAAGTGTAACAATATGAACAATTAACATAAATATCACAATATTTATAAAATGGCAAGCAATATCTCGTACTTGTTTATATCATTTCATCATTTATCATGGTAAATGAGAAACTAACTTATTTCAGTGAATCATGCTTGCATGTATGTATGTTCAAAGTCATAATATCAGTCTTACTTTATCTTTAATAAAATAAGATAAACATACTGGTCTATTTACTTGCTTAAAAGAATTTTCCTGGTTTATTGCCCAAAGTACAATTTCATGTGATGCTATGGTACGCGAGTCATCGTGACACCGTAGTGTCTTTGACGCCGTAGCGTCTGAGATGAGTATGTACTCGAGGACGCCCTTTGCTCCTCATACTCGCACATTTTGTGCTATGTAACACCTTAGTGTTTAAAACGACTCCGTAGAGTCTAACTCAACTTCGTAAAGTCTATCTCGACTCTGCAGAGTCTATCTCAACTCCGAAGAGTTTATCTCGACCCCGAAGAGTCTCTCGCACCGTAGTGCTATGATGCAGCTGCTATGACTCTATGGATATCCAACTATACCAAGACTTTCACACTAGTACTCGGGCATAACAATATAATATTCACAATTTCAATATCCAATTTATAATACTATCATCCATAATTCGATAATGGGCAGTTCATACCCAAAATCTAAAATATGATTTATCTTAGATAAATCATTATACCATTTCCATGTATCTCGTATACCATTTAATTTTCATGCCATTTGCATAATTTGATCAACATACTTTTTTCATTAATATCAAGGTCGACTTATCGCAAGTCGTCCTATTTATAACATGTCATATATGCATATAATGCACTCACCTAGGCTATGCAAAATACTAGCCTCACTAAGCTAGTTCTCTACTTTTTCCTTGCCTCGTTTATCTTGTGCTTCCTTGTTTTGCTCGATTGCTGCAATTTACCCATCGAACATATACAATATACATGTTAGATTTATCCTTAAATCTAACACTACTTAATTATAAAGTACTAGCATAATTATTCGAATATAAAAAAATTTCTAAAAATTTCCCCTTTTTCTCCCTTGGAAGCCGAAAAGTTCAATTTTGTCCCTAGTGACCATTTTGCAAGTTTTGCAAATTATTCAAGCCCAAATAAAAATTTCTTCATAATTCTAACATTTTCCACTAACTTTTACTCAATGCCCTTCAATCCACTAACATTTTCTAAAGTGACATTTTAGTCACTAATTCCACCCAAAAGTTAGCAAAATTGTACTAATTTTTCAATCCAACATTTTTACCATTTTCCTCAAATTTTCCCTTCTATTTTGACCTTTGGCCGAAATGGTCACTAAACTTTTCCAATGTTGTTTTTCATTCGAACAACGTTCTAATATGCTCAAAATAATTTTTCCAACATATAATCTTCATTTCCAAAAATTAACAATTAAATCCCCAAATTCTTCCTACTTGGTAAATTAGGTATCCAAAACTTTGCAAAGACTTTATTTTAGTCCTAATGCCATAATCAAGCTTCCAAATTCATAATCTCTTCAAATCCACCACTAACATAATTTTTACTATATTTCCTCTAATTTACCAAACATACCATAATAGTCACTTAATAAACTTGTTGAGGATTTTTCCACTCCAACATCAAAATCAAGCTTGTAACATCATAATTCTTACATATTCATCCTTAATTTCAAAACCCTAAATAAAATCCCAAATTATAGGGTTAGGGTTTATGTCTTCAAACATGAAATTAATCTAATTCTAAGCTTGATTTCAACTCCACAACACTTGAGTTGCTTAAATCATACTTCAATTTCAACATAGAACATGAAACCCTAATTTCTCTCTCATCAATAACATGAATAATTCTTCATATTACCATGCAAAATTACTATCAAAAGAAAGAGCATGAAGCATAGATCAATTTTTCTCAAAGCAACATACCTTGATTCTAACTTTAAAGCCTTCAAAATTGCCTTGGAAATTTTTGTGTAATTTTCCCTCTTTCTTCCTCTTAGTTTCAAAAATAATAGATGAAGATGAACTAATTTGTTCATCTTTTATTTTAATAATGCCAAATGTTTTAAATAAATGAATATTAAATTCATTTAATTCCTTATGTCCAAAAAATCCTCCAACTATATCTTATTTTCAAAATTGTCATTTTGTAAAAATGGAACCAAGTCTAGTTAGATTCTAACTATAAACATTAAAATATTCATAAAAATAATATTTTATGAATTTTCCCTGGCTTATGGAACTGCCTTTAAATTCAAATTCGACCCGATTACCCGATAATCACTACTACGATTTTCCAATTTCCGAACTACCGGGTAAAATCTGAAATCCTCATAATTCCAATCTCCATAAATAAATATTTTTGACATACAAAATATTCCATAATTTTGTAAATATCAAAATCTTGAAATTTTAAATCGATCCAATATACTGATAATTTACCCAAAATCTTTATCGGATAAATTTCTCTTGATAATCCTTTATCTGTTATCCTCACGAATAATATTAACTCGAACTAATTCCTTTTTATCAGTCTTAATTAATGACATGAGACTTTCCCAAAAGGCCACCCATTCTATGACCTGAGCACGCTTAACTTTGCAGTTCGATCTAAATTCAATATCTTATACTATATTTTTATTCGAATCAAGTATCTGCATATATAAATTATCCCCTAATTATTTGATAAAAATGGATTCCCACATAAATCCATTACCGAAAATCTAGTTATGCAGATCAACTTCCTGTAACCGGTACTACTTATCTATGTAAATAAAATATTTCATCAGAAACCTATTCTTTTCTCATCGGATTTCAACCAAACTTCGCAAGTACCCTATTTTGATTGCTCTCTATCACATGGTACTCTTAATTCTAGAAAATTCCTTTTCTAGAGTCCATAATTAAAAAATCCTAACTTTATATTTTATCATTTTAGTCACTAAGTTAGCTTTTAAGCCCTTAACTTAGTGCTAAACGACTCTTGAACAACTTAGCAAATTTCGGGGTATTACACGGCATTTTATTCATGAAATAAATTTATAGAGTAGACAAAAGGTTAGAAGCGTTTCTCCTTTGAACTTTTAACGGGTTCCATTTCTAAAGCAAGGCTCCTATAGTCCATTACATGAGATTCGGTTCTAGGGAAGGGTACCCAAATTGTCCTCGTTGTCCCTTACTAAAGGTAGCAAGGCCCGTGATCCTCACCCATTATAGGCTTGAAATGGACCAAGTTCAATTCAACGAGATACATCCCTTATTCCTATACGGTGGTAACCTACACGAAAGCATAAGAAATATATCTTGAAAGCGATTCACCAGCCTATACAGTGGTAGCCCACACGAAGGCGATATCACACTTCCACTTAAAATAGGACGGAGCTAGGGTAGAAAGATCATGGAATGCAATGCAAGTGCACGGTGTGTGAGGAGAAACTCTCAAACCTTTTGACACCCTATGTCTATATTCACTTATACTAAGCAGAAAAAGTAAAGGCAATTATATTTACAGAAATAAAATGCATGTCCTATTATCTAAAAAAATTATATTTTAAATTAAAATCGAATTCGTCAATTTCCAACGACCAAGACTAAAAGATAATTGACTCGTGGCTTGACTCTCTTTTTATTTTAAAAGCTCCCCAGCGGAGTCGCTAGTTGTAATCACTCAAATTCGTCCGATGCTCTCTTTTTCTCTTTTAAAATTTATTTTGATTATATTTAATTTAGAAAACCCTTTTCTGGTTTTGAAATTAAAAATATGGAGTCGCCGCCGACCATTTTTTTAAAAAAAGGTAGACCGAACACCAAAATAAAACCAGAGATTACAAATTCGGGTCCAGGAGTTGGTTACAGATGGGGAAGGATTAGCACCTCACACCGCCCAAAATTGGTACCTAGTCGATTATTTAGTCTCTTGGTATTGGAAATTACAAATTCGATTAAAATTTAAAATACGATTCTTAAATGCCGAAAATATTGAGAGAACCGTATCCCTATGCGCCTGAGACACGATTTCTTGTTTTCTTGGAAAAATCGAGGAAATCACATCCCTATACGCCTGGGATACAATTTCTCGAGGTTTTAAAGTTTTGAAATTAATTTCTTTAAAAATATATTTTTTTGATGATTTAAAAAACATATATGATGCAAAATTATAAGATAACATGTAAAATATATACTTAAAAATATAATACTTAAGGTAAAATATATTTAATATTTATATTTTAAAAAATCTATATATAAAGTTAGTAGTTTTTATATATATTTAAAAAGATAAGTATTTATTATTTTATATATATACTTAAAATATAAAATGTAAAGTAATATTTATATGTATTATTTATTAAAATATACCAATATATATTTTGAGTTAGAAGTTTATATATATATTTTACAAAAGTAAGTATTTATTATTATTTTTTTATATATATTGTAATCAAACAAATTTTTTATTATTATTTTAAAATACATAAAACCTTATATATATATTTATAATATATAAAATATAAATATATATATATATTATATATATAAAAATATGAACCATGGTAAAAAAAACATATATATATGCATATACATACATCTTGTATATGATGTTGATATATAATATAAAAAATAAACTACTTTATATAATAATATATATTATACATATAATAATAATAACAATAATAATAATAATAATAATAATAATAATAATAATAATAATAATAATAATAAAGGACTAAGTTGAAATAAGGCAGAAATTAAAGCTAAAAAAACCATGAAAAGGACAAAAAAGAAAAGGAAATAAAGTTTGAAGGACTAGACGCGAAATTAACCCTAGACAAAAGTAAAAAACTGGATAAAAACCAGGGACCAAGAATGTAATTAGACCATTCAAAATGGCGCAAATCCTCCCCGGGTTACAGGGTCATCGCGCGGGTCGGGGCCTCAAAACGGCATCGTTTAAGGGTTGCTGGTTTAAACATAATTAAAAGGTTATTTTTTTGTTATTGTGAATAAAAAAACCCTAATTTTTTCTCAATCCTCTCTTCTCAGCCTTAGACCAGAGCAGCGGCGCCGCTCTAACCTTGATTTCACGCCACTCACCGGCGCGTGGCCTCGCGGCGGACTCACGGCGGCCAGGTAAGCATGAAAATTTATTTTTTATTTCGGTTTACAAATTTTTAAAACAAAAATTCTTTTTTTATTTTCTAAACTAAAAACCCCTTTTAAAATTTGAGTCTAAATTTTTTATTTTGAAACAAAATATAAAAACGTTTGCTTTGATTTGTAGATAGAGGAAAGAAGAAGGTGCTCTGAATTTTTGTTTGATTTTTTTGATTTTCAAAAACCCTTTTTTACAATTTTCGAACTGAAATTCCCCCTTTACAAAGATTTTTTTCGAAAGTGAACCCCTTTTCATATTTCCATTCGGGTTATATAAACCCTTTTTACAATAGAAAAATTAATAACAACTCCCATATATTTTATTGTTGCAGATCTTGCCGGATTTTTAGGATTGTAGCAGAAGGTATGGGTTGATTTTTTTAGGGTGATGGGTCGATAGGGAAGATAGGGGTATGATGGCTTGGGATGGTAGATTTAGGATATAGGGTAGGTTTAGAGTTTTTTAGGGTTGATTTGGGGTTTGGAATGTGATCGTAGGAGTCAAAGCAGTGGCCGAAAAAATAAGCAGCGGCGGCGGCAAGAGGTGGCAGCGGCGGCTAATATTAGAGTTGGGATTATTAGAGTTTTTTTAACAATTAGGGTTTTTTGGTTCGGGCAGAGTCGGGTTTGGTCCTGGATCCGGGTCGGGTAAATCGTTTGGGTTTATGGATTTGGGTTGGGCAAAACGGGTTATTACAATTACATTATTAAATAAATAATTTTTTCTCTTACAAATCAAGACCCTGAACATCTCCCACCGTTTTTTCTTCTTCAATTGTCATCTTCATCACTATTGATGTTACTGTTTAGAAATTGCAGAATAAGGTGGATTTGCTTTTTAAATTCAAGCATTCAAACATAAACCCTTGCTCTTCAACAATTTTTCTTATTTGCAGGACATCTCATGTTGTCTCAGTTTCCTCACAGTCCTCATATTCACCACGAAAATGGTGATAATTTTGTAGTACTACTTTTCGTCTCTGAATCAAGGGCGACAGAGTTTAACCATCTCATCGGCGACGACCATTCTCTACTACGTGTTGACGAACTAAAAATTTTGTCCCAAAATTGCCGCTGCCATCGCCCTCTAATTGAAACGGTGCTTGTAAACAGCAGCCTCTAATGATGATACATATGGCAGCCGATGGAAGGGCCTTCGCTCATTTCACCAAATCACGGGTAGCTAATTGCAAGTTAAAAACATTGCTTTCATTAGGCAACGTGAAAAGTGATGGAAACCATTGCTTTAATTTGGGTCTGTTTGATCAAACTATATCAAAGTAACAATAATTTTTCATTTGTTTCCCATTCGCCGCCAGACTAAGAGACCTCAGGCAAAGGAATATTTCGCGAAAGTCATTTCGAACATGGCACGTGGGGCTGCCACCGTTTCAGACATGACAAAGGAAGAAGTTGCGGTAAGAAGAAGAGGAAAGAAAGATGTCCGACTACGATCTGGATGTGAATTTCAAATGTTTTTCTGATTTTTCATGGGGTTACCATAGTTTTGGCTTGACGGCGGAGCAAGGTGGTTGGAGTTGAAATAAAAAAAATTATTTTTTCTATTTCTATGCCACATCATCATCTAACGGTCAACTTAGTAAAAGTTAACAGTTTTCGTCGATCAACAGTGATCAAGGGGCTAATCTGTTGTAATGTGCGAACTAGAGGACCTAATTGAACGTGTTTTTGCGCGAGGGGCGACATTGCTAATTTGGGTCGAACTCGAGAGCAAAATAACCCCTTTAGCCTTTAAATTATTTATCAAATTACATACAATCTAAATTATTTATGAAAAATAACACTTATTTATATCACATAAAGCAAAAGTGTGATTTTCATAAGTTATTTGTGCCACTAGGGGTGTAAACGAGCCGAGTCGAGCTCGAGTAGTGCTGAACTCGACTCAGCAAGTGAAGATTTCAAGTCGAGTTTGAGCTCGAGTAATTTTTAATGAGCTTGAGAAATCTGAGCTCGACTCGACTCGTTAAGAACTCGAGTTGAGTTCGTGCCCAATCGAGTCAAGTGTTGACCGATCTTTGACCGTGTCGGACTTGAGTAGCTCGCCATCTGTCACGTCTCATTTAAAGCCCTATCAAGAAAAAAACTTTGATACACAAGTTGTGAAAACTCAAGCTTGTTAATTTTAGAGTTTATGGTGTCAGTTTAGGGTTCAGAAGTTTAGGTTATTGGGTTTAGGATTTAGATTTTAGGGTTTAAGACTTATGTTTAGGGTTTTATTTTAGGGTTTTAAGTTTAATAATTTAGATTTTAAATTATAAAAAATAAAAAAATTGAGTATAATATATTTTTGAGTAGCTCGCGAGCTTTTTGAGTCGGGTATCAAGTAGCTCTGCTCGTTAAAAACTCGAGTCGAGTTCAAGCTTGAGTTGAGTCTAATCAAGTCGAACTTTAACCGAGTCGAGCTCGAGTAACTCGCGATCTGTCTCGTCTCATTTACAGCCCTATGTGCCACAATATATGCGTTTTTCAAAAAACATACTATATCAATCATTTTTTAAATACACCGATGTCATCTTAAAAGCACGTACGTCCATCATGTCTTAATGTCTAAATAAAAAAATTGAACTGACATAAACCAAAAATATGATTATGGTTAATGAATTGTCAAAGTTATTGGTGTTAGTTTATATATATGTAATTAAAGTATTTGCCTTTATTTATTATCAATATGAGATTTAGAAATTAAATAAAAAACATATAAAAAAATTCTGACCTATGCACTTTAACTTCGAAAATCTCATATGGCTTAATGTCTAAATAAGAGCTCAAAATATTTTTTTGCCTAAAGTATTTTTCAGTCTAAATAGGTGTCCAAAGTTACTATTTTGGTCCAAATAAGTGTCTAGAGTGAAAAATATCCATCCAATAAATGCATGACACATGGTTTTTTCTGTATTTTTCTTTATTTTTTAAAAAAATTAAAAATTTTAAAAAACTCTAAAAATCTCGAAAGTTAAAAAATACTAAGTCTTATATTCTGATTCTAGCCGTTGTCTTTACCGATCACCATTTCCTCACTCACCACTTTCGTCGCTGGACCTCTACGATATTTTATCTGATCCTCTAATCCACGGACGATAAGTCTAACATTAAAAGAATGTTGAACTAAAGAAAAAATAAAAACAATGAGCGATAAACGACGTGCGAGTCTTACAACGATAAGTCTTACAACCCAAAATTCGGGTTAGCGAATCGTGTCTCAGACCCAGGTAGTGGGCCTTTATGTTGGGAGCCCAATTGAGAAAATTGGCATGGGCTTTATCCAAGTTAAGAATTTTAGTTGGGTCCATTATGTTTGTGGAAATAGGTTTGAATTTTAAAAATGATGGGAATAAGAAAAAAGGGAGGAGGATATGTTGGAAAGATAGAGAAAAAGAAAAGTAGGAGAGAAAAGGGAAAGTGAGAGAGAAAGTATTGGGGGAAGATTCAAATTCTGATCTACGGAGATTCGGCCCTCTATTGTTGACAACTCCACTGCCATTGTGTTCATCTCGTCAAGACGAGTTTGCTAGTACCAACGACACCTCCATCAGAGTCACCGTCGAAGGAGGTGAGTGGGATAAAGTTTCAGGTTTTCTAGTTGAGGAGCTTCAAGAGCTCAAAATGATAAACTGAGACAACCATCATGCTCATCGGCATCGAGAGAGTCAGAATAGGGCTTTGCCGTTGTCGTTCGGCCACAGAAAACTGGCGCACTCGCCACCACACACCGTCACTATGTGTGGGCAACGTTCAGCTACGTGGGCAGCTATATCGGCTCGAGCCAAGCCATTGGGCTCAAGCCGTTGGTCCAGTCGGCTGAGACGGCCTATTGAGCTAACCTAAGCTGACCAAGCCGAGCCACAGCCGCACCGTCAGTCGCTGTTGATCGTTGACCGATGTTGACTTTTTTAGGGGACCCTACCCGGGGGTTTCTCAACATTCTGAGTCTGTTGACGTAGTTCGTTTTGCCAAATTCGAACTCGGTAAGCTATTTTTATGCATTTTATTACCTAAAGTAGTTCGATAGTAGAAAATGGCTTATGTATTCGTATTTGTTTTATTCGAGGAATTTATGGACTCGAATATTGGAATTAAAAAGGGATGCTTAGATGATCTTGGATGGGGATTTATCACTTTAGCTTAAGGTTAGTACACCTCAAACTCCTATTGCTTTATGAGCATCATAAATGTGATTGCTTTGCGTGTTAGTATTTGTGAAATATGTAGACGCTGAATAAGCATATGTTGATTAGAGACTTGGTAAATATTGAGATACCTGATGAACTTGAGAATATTCAAGACTAGTATGAGCTTCAGAGACCGTGTACGGTCGTTTGAATATTTGTATAATTATCTGATTGGTTGATTTACATGTTGTATTGCTTAAGTGTTTGGTATTTGAATTGGCATGTTTGATGGAAGTTGTTCTAAATAGAATGATAATTGGTAATATTTGATTAAACGATTATGAAGCTGGTAATTAATATTAATTAAACGGATGTGGTAGTAGATAAAACCTAATGACTTTTATAAGCTTTAGGGATCGAATAAGCGTTGTAACATCATAATTTGAGGAAATTGTACAAACCTGTGAATAGGATATCAGTACGAGCCTTGGCCGTACAGGTATACGTTTGGGGACCTCATCAGTACGGTTCGGCCCATACCGATACTTGTTGAAATTAAGGATTTCCTATAACCTATATTAGTATCAGTACACGTGTGAGTACCGATACCCGCTAAACGAAATAATCTCTAACGCTAATAAAAAGATGGAAATTAATGTGGGATATTAATGAGATAATATGGATTAATATAGATGATTAATAAAGATGATTAATGTACACTTCCATAATAATTAATAACTTGGTAAACGTTGGTTGACTTGATGGTAATAGCAACCATAGAGATCATTAGTGGATCGTGTAATGCTGTGTGATGTGTGGTAGACGTGTCCTTGCTATGTACTAATATGGACACCTAGATGGTTGAGTTACCAATGTTTGGTGGGATCCGAATACCCAGTGATAGATGGAGTAGGTTGCAACACCATGGTTAAAGAATCTCGAATGTATGATCTCAATGCTTAGTGGACACGGGCCTCTTTTGAAGATGCTTGATAAGAGATTTCGGATATAGGTTTATGTATCCCAATGCTTAGTGGTCGCAGGCCTCACCCTATAGAGTGTATGTACCCAATGCTTAGTGGTCACAGGCCTCACTCATATATTGTGGCATAATGCTTATATGCTATGAGAAGCATTTGCTTTCATGCCATGCTATATGATTAGGCGGCTAGAGGTAGCGCCATATCTATATGATGTTATGATTCCATTTTACGAGTATGGTTGGGACTTGTGTGCCATGTATGATGATTGCTATGATGAGAGCATGTGTTTAGAAGACTAGTGGTAGAGCCATATGTTTATTTATCTCTCCTTTTACTCGTACTAGCTTGCGTGATTATGTTTATGGTTAGCATGAAGTATAGTAGAGTAGATGTGTACCACTAATCTTTGCAAGCTCAGCGCTCAGAATCATTGTTTTCGTGCATAGGTTAATCGTGGGATCGTAGGATCGATGAGCATTATTAGTTCGGGATTCCAACACTTGGTGTTTTTCCAAAGTACAATACTTGGGTTTAGTAGGCTATGTATTCATAGGACCTTACATGTTGGAGTTTGTAATCTTTATTTTGAAATTGTATTAATTAAGTCAAATGTTTAAACGTTTTAAATTAAAGCGGAGCTTATTTGTATTTAAATTATTTATCTATATTTTCAGTTGTTGGCTTTAAATGCTTTTGAAAATTAACTTGTTTGGATTAAACCCAGTTGAATTTTTTTTTATAATTTTTGAGTTGACTCTGAGGCTCAATTATAACATCTGGGTCGATGGTGTTACACGTCATATCACTAGCAATGTGGTAAACGACATAGATAACAGCTTGATTTGAGACTTTTTAATTTTATGATTTTGACAACTTCTTTTAAAAAATTCTAAATTTTAATGACGATGATGGTTATGTTCAAGAACGTCTAATACGACAAAATCTGTGTGTATAACTGACATCTACGAAACTAATTCACATATATTGACATAAATGATGTACAATTTTTTTCGTTTTTACTGTACATGTCAATCTCAGGTTTGGAGTGGAAAAAATCTAAGTTCGGGCTGGTCAAAATCCCTAAAAACACATATCCCCTTTTCCCCTGAATACTCGATCTCGACATCAGGAGGTTTTCTGCTTGATTGTTTTGATTCCTAGATTTCCCTCTTCCTCTTTCCACGGAGTCAACATCATTGTTTTATGCTGGGTGCTCGACGACTTTCTTTGGATCTTGGCATATCGAGATGTTTTGGTTTTGCCAGCAGTGGATCAAGTTCTAAATCTCCCTTTTCTCTATATATTATTTTGTTTCCCTTTCCCTTGCGTTTGTTTACGATTTCATCCCGACATTATTGGTCGGTCCGGCTTCTTTCCTTCTAGACTTCTTTCAAATCTTCTTTGCAACGTGGTTTCGCTAGTCTTTCATTTGTTCTTTTGCTAGAATCATATGGCGTGTCTCTCGTGGAATGTAAGGGGGTTAGGTAAATAGGGAACTAGGAGAGCTCTCTCAAATAGCGTCCGGAAATTTTAGCCTACGGTTGTTTTTCTAAGTGAGACAAAGCAAAAGAGAGCAAAACTTGACCGAATTTGAAAAAATCTCCATTTTGCTAACAGTTTCTATTTGAACCACAAGGCATTTCGGGAGGCCTCACCCTATGGTAGACATGCGAAGTTGATAGGGAATTACTAAGAAAATGAATAAACTCTTTAAATTCGAATCAAAGTGGCTTCTTGAAGAGGATTGCAAACCCACCATCGAAGAGGCCTGGAAACAAAAAACTCAATCAAACCTCTCATCAAATTTAGTTTGGAAAATAAGAAGCATTTGTATAAAACTTCAAAGCTGAAGCCGATGGAAATACAGAAGAAATAAGGAAAAAGCTGAAAAAACAATCAAAATGATCGCTGAAATTTAACGTGTTCCCCTAACAAAAGAATCAGCAGCAGGGGAAAAATCCCTTCAAGAGAAACTTAACATATATTGGGAATGGGAAGAACGATACTGGCATCAAAGAGCAAGGACAAAATGGTTACAGTTTGGGGACAAAAACACCTCTTTCTTTCTCGCTACAACGCTCCAAAACAAAAGAAAGAATGCCATTCTAAAAATTAAAGACAACAATGGTAATTGTATTGAGAGGAAGAAAGAATTATCCTCTCTTTAAAGGAGCATTTTCAAACTCCGTTTATAAAGGATCCCTCTATGAACTTAAATCATGTTGCTCATCTTATCCCAAGCATTATAGATGATGATATGAACATGGAACTTAGTAAAAATGTTTATGAGTTGAAAGTCAAAGAGGTAGTTTTCAGCATGGGTTGCCTCGAAGCACCAGGACCTGATGGATTCTCAGGTATTTTCTTCCAATCTTGTTGGGAGGTAGTTAAGGAGGACATCTTCAAGATGGTGAAGGATTTTTTGGGAAATGGTGTTATGCCTGTGGATCTCAACAGGACTAACCTTGTTCTTATTCCAAAAATGGCAATCCTGTTGAAGCAAGCCACTCTAGACCAATCTGTCTTTGTAACTTTTTCTACAAAGTTATCTCAAAAATCCTTGCTTCGAGACTTAAAGGAATTTTGGATCCTATTCTTTCCCCTATGCAAGCTGTTTTTCTCAAGGGTAGAGCTATCCAAGACAATATCCTTATTGTGCATGAAGTTTTCCATTCTATAAAATGAAGAAAGAAAGGTAAGACGGACATTGTGGCCATCAAGCTGGACCTTAAGAAAGCTTATGACAAAGTAGACTAGAAAATTTTCCATGAAATTATGAAGAAGATGGGTTTCTGTCAATGTGAAAGGATAGAATTCTGAAATGTATCTCCTCTCTATCTTTCTCTGTTATTGTTAATGGAACTAGATCTGACGTATTCTTACCTGAAAGAGGGATTCGACAAGGAAACCCCCTATCCCCCTTTCTCTTACTTATGGTCTAAAATTTTCTCTCCTAGATTATTATCTTTGAACAAGAACATGGTAATCGCTCAGGTTACAGAATAAGTAGAAGATGTCCAATCCTGAATCATTTATTTTTTGCTGGCGACTGTATCCTTTTCACTAGGCGGATGAGAAAAATTGTTCTACTATTTTGAAGATCATTGATGATTTTCAAAGGGCCATCGGTCAGACAATTAACAAAAACAAGACTGAAGTCTTTTTCTCCACTAATTTAAGTATTCTTAAAATATCACATCTTCTAAATGTCATTGGCTTTGCCTAAATGGAAGAGGGTTGTAAATATATGAGTATCTCTTCTATTTGAGGCAGAGGAAAAAAGAAGCCCTTCGTTTTCTCTATGACAGAGTTCACTAAAAATTGCAAGGATGGAAGAGCAAGTTTCTTTCTCATGCTGGTAGAGAAACTTTAATTAAAGTTGTAGCCACTACAATCCCTTCTTACATTATGCAGAGTTTTCTCTTACCAAAAACCTTTTGCAATTATTTGAATTCTCTCATCGGAAGATTTTGATAGGAAAATTCAACTGAGCCAAGAAGTGGGTTTCACTGAATTAATTGGGGGAAGGTGTGCAACTCAAAAGACTTGGGTGGATGAGTTTTTAGGATCTCTTTACTTTTAACAAAGCTTTAATGGCAAAACAGTCATGGCGAATCTTAAAGGATAAAAGTTCCCTTCTGTTCAAGGTTCTGTAGGGAATTTATTTCCCAAATTATGATTTCTTAAATGCCAAGAAATGTAGTAACCCTTCATGGAGGTGGAGTAGCATTCTTGATGGTATTTCTACACTTAATGACAAACTTCTCTGGACGATTGGAAAAGAAAATAAAGTTTCAATTTGAGAAGACCGTTGGGTTCCAAATCTACCAAATGGATCTATCTTCTCCCAATGACCTGCAAATTGTCATGAATAGCGAGTTTTTCACCTCCTTTCAAATGATAGAAAGGAAAGGAATATTCAAAAACTCCATAATCTGTTTTCTAATTTTGAAGTGGAATGTATCCTAAAATTTCCTATTGGTGGCCCCTTAATTTCGGATTGCATTGTTTGGTCTCGTAACAAATCTGGCCTTTATACTGTCAAATCAGAGTATAATTTCTTGAGGGAACACAGGATTCGTGATGAAAAGGCTTCCTCGAGTTTTAGTATTTTTTACGAAAAAAAAAAAAAAACTTTGGAGATCTATTTGGAACCTTAAAGTTCATCCAAAACTGAAATATTTCCTGTGGACAGTGGGGCATAATGCTATCGCCACCAATCTCAACATGCATAGAAGACTAAAGCACACCTCTCCAACTTGCAGACGTTGTTTTGTCAAAGATGAAAGCATTGACCATATTCTTTTCTTTTGCCCATTTGTTCACACTGTTTGGAGTGCATCTAGTTCTAGTTATTGCCCATTATCCGAAGATTTCCCGGGTTTTCCAAGATGGTGGCTCTCTATGACAAATGTTTGTGCTCTGACCTCAAACCTGGATGGCCTCCCAAAATGGCTTGTAACACCCTAAATTCGGTGTCACATTGGGCCTCAAGCCTAAACCTATAAATAAAAATTTGCAAGCGAGTTTAGCCCCAATCCATAATTTCATAAACTATATTAATTTAAAAGAGATATACAAATATTCAAGCATTACTTTGGAGCTCCAATTTAAAATATAATAAGTTAAAACATTCGATATGGAAAATAAATCAAAAGGAGTTACAGATGCAAAACATAAGGGTCCTATGAATACATTGCCCCTACAAATATAAGTACTGTATTCTTCGCATATCGATGTACTGAAGTCCTACTCCGATGGCTCCTTGCAAAGTACGCAACAACCTAAAGACCTGCGTAAGGAAATAACAATTCCAAACGCTGAGCTCAAAAATTCAGTGGATACACCTCTATTCTACTATGCTTCATGCAGATCATAAACATAAGCATGTAGTCAAGCAATGATTAAGCAACATGAATATCAAGCGGCACTACTCTGATCACCTAAACACATGGAATCAACATGATCAATCATTCAATCAAATAAGGGCTCACAAGGCCCCACATACCATACCATACTATACCATAAGGGAGTGAGGCCGGGTCACATAGCATCGGTACATACACTCCGAGTGAGGTCGGGTAACAAAGCATCGAAACATACACCCTGGGTAAGGCCATGTCACATAGCATCAGAACATGCACCCTGCTCGTAATCATCTCTAGAGCACACATGGATGAGGCCCGGGTCACATAGCATTGGTAACCTCTATCTGCTCATCTTACTATGGTGTTGCAACACATTCTTGGGCATCTGGTTTCTCAGTTTTACAATTCATTTCATAAGTCTAGGGACTCAGTGGGACCTTTACCTCAAATTATGAAACCCCCAAACGTAAATTCAATTTTCTTGGGCAGATTGCCCAGCGAGTATCGATACTCCTATATGGGTATCGGTACAACCCTCTAGGTACCGATACTCATCTACGAGTACCGATACTCAATTTAGTTTTGAAAGAAATAAATTCCCAAGCCGTACCAATACGTTTACCTTCGTATCGGTACTCGATAACGGTACGTAAATCACTCCGTACTGATTCCCACCCGTATCGATACCCTCACCTTTGCGTACAGGTACACGAAAGCCTTCTTTAGGCAATAGAATAGTAGTACACTCTCTAGCGTACCGGTACGTAAAAGTGTTACTAGAATTCTGATTAAGAAAGAGGTACCGATACTCAAGAAGACGTACCAATACGCCATTCATAACTCGACTCCTTTCCTAGAGAGGGGTACCAGTACTGAACCACCCCGTACCGATATGCAAACCCATATTTCCAGGTCTGGGGTTTGAATTTCTCATCTTTAACCCCTAAACTAACTTGGTAACACCCAAAACTCGACCTACAACTCATAGAAGGTGTTTAGGGTCGATTTCTACCAGTTTTACAAGTTATTAACATTAGTTTTAGATTTTTCCATTAACACTTATCAAGATCATTCAAGCACACTCAAATCACCAAACTGACATACAAAGCAATTATCCTTATGATATGCAATAAATTAGGAATTGGAAGTGTACTAACCTTCTTCAAATACTAGCTACCCTTGCTATCCTTGATTTCAAGCTTTGCCCTTGCCTTGAGCCTTAGAGTGCTCACCAAGCTCTTTAACTACACCCAAATGTTGTAAAACGAATTACAACACTGCCAAAAGATAAAAGAGAACTACAAAAGGTTTAACATAACAAGAAAATGTGATTAAACTCCTCAATCTCGTTCTCTTTCAAAAAGCCCCTTCAAAACCCCAAGGTTTTCATCCAACTCCAAACTTTGATATTCTTACCTCAAAAGACAGATCTCCTGATGTTGAAACTCCTTCCCTCAATAGGCAAAATGAGATTCTCACAACAAACTCCAAAGATTCTACCTTTAGTGTGATGGTTTGGGTGGAAGAATGGGTTTAAGGATGAAGGAGACAACCAAACCAATGTGCCCTCACCTATTCTTTGCATATGCAAAAATTAAATGGACTATGTCTCTCTTTGTCACCCTAAAAGTCCACTTACTGAAATACCCTCAACCCCACTTCCAAGCCTAATCCACAACAAAGGAAAACCCACTAAAGTGCTATATATGACCCAAAACGCATGGCCCAAGGCTTGGATTAACCCGACCTTCGAATTCTGAAATCTGAGTTGTTACAACTCTCCTCTCCTTTAAGAAAATTTTGTCCTCAAAATTTACCTTTGGGAAACAGATACGGGTAAAGTAGCTCCATATCCTTCTCGACTTCCCATGTGGCTTTCTCGACCCCGTGGTTCTTCCATAACATTTTCACTAAGGGTATATATTTGTTACGAAGCTCCTTAACCCCTCTGTCAAGTACTCTTATACGTTAGATTAGGGCTAATCTCAATTTTTTCGAACGAAATCACATGTGAAGGATCTAAACGGTAACGTCTCAACATCGATACATGGAACACATTATGGATACGCGCCATCTCTGGTGGTAAGCTGCAGGTCTAACTCTTTCTATGATCTCATACGGTCTAACAGATCTTAGTCTCAACTTGCTTTTTTGCCTAAAACAGATGATTCTCTTCCACGGTGATACCTTAAGAAAAACCTTATCACCGACCTCATATTCAATGTACTTGCGCTTTCGATCCGTGTAGGCCCTTTGGCGGTCATAAGTTGCTTGCAACCTCTCCTTAATAATCTAAACTTTTTCCTTGGTTTGCTTAATCAATTTTGACCCCACAAACTTCCTCTCGCTAAGCTTCATCCAACAAAGAGGAGTTCTACATTTACGCCCATATAAGGCCTCAAAATGAGCCATTTTGATACTTGACTGGAAACTGTTGTTGTAGACAAATTCAACCAGCGGTAACTACTCCTCCTAACTCTTGTCGAAATCTATAACACAACACCAGAGCATATCTTTCAAGATCTGTAGGACTCACTCAAACAGACCATCGATCTGAGGATGAAAAGTTGTACTAAAATGTAACGTGGTATCCAAAGCTTCATGAATCGTCCTCCAAATCCTAGCGATGAAACAAGGGTCCTTATCAAATATAATCGATGACGGCACTCCATGCAGTCTTACAATTTCCTTGATGTACAATCTTGCTAATCGTTCAAGGGTAAAATCCATACGTACAGGTAAGAAGTGGACAGACTTGGTCAAATGATCCACGATCACCCAAATCGCATTATGCTTTCTCTGGGTCAACGACAAACTTGTAACAAAATCCATTGTCACCCTATCTCATTTCTATTGAGGAATCTGAATAGGCTGAAGCAAGCCCGAAAGAACCTGATGCTCTGCCTTTACTTGCTGACACGCAAGAACTTTGTTACAAATTCGGATATATATCTTTTCATGCTTGGCCACTAATAGAAAGAACAAAGATCTTGGTATATTTTATTACTCTTAGGATGAACGGTGTATAAGCTACGGTGTTCTTCTCTAAGAATACAATCCTGAAGATCCTCTAATGTTGGAACACATAATTGATATTGTCCACAAGGTCCTCGTCCAAAGCATGCATCCTCTTTATCTCTTGTATCAAGGTAGGCTCCACCCAAAGTTTGGCTATCAACCCTCCATCCTCGGTCATCCTTAACCGAGCGAACATCGCTCTCAAATCTGACATAGATTTTTAGCTTAAAGTATCAACCACCATATTGGCTGTGGTGGAGAAATTGCTAATGGGTGATTTTTGTGGGAAGCAAAAATATAGAAAATTGACACAATAATTTTAGAGTGGTTCAGCTTTCTAACCAAAGCCTACATCCACTACCTTAGCTTCCCCACTAAGGATTTTAACCAATTCACTAAGAATTCTTCCCCTTTTCAAGGCTTAGGAGGAAACCTTTTACAACCTAGACTTACTTACCAAGTCTAGCATCCAAGGCTTACTAACTGAGCTTTGGGAACACTCTCCAACTAAAGAAGTTCTTAGCAAACTGAAATCCCACTTAAAGGTATGTGTTTGCACTCTAAAGCACTCACCCAAATCCTAATACAATTGAACATATAATGACGTTTAAGCTCACAAGTGTTGTCTATACAAAGAATGGGAGTTTAAGGCCCTAAGAAAATTTTGGCATCATAATGTTGTTGGCATTGAGATCATTAGTTGTTGCTGAAGATTGAAGGTCCACTCCAAAATGAGTTCTTAGTCATTGTAGACCGTTGAGATTGAATTGGAGCTGTTGGGGCTTTTCTTTCCTACAATAAATATAGTTTTGCAGCCTTCGGTATCGGTACGCGGGTAGCGTATCGGTACTGGAACTAGCCGTTATACTCATTTCTGACTGTGCGTATTAGTTCACCTTGGTCTATTTCGGAACGCCATTTCAGAATACTAGGGACCGTATCGGTACGACCTGCAGTTCAAAAGAAAATTGAGAAATAGAAGTTGGGGATGGTTGAAAATAGGATCGGTATGCGTATAAGCGTATCGGTACGATCCTCTTTGTATCATTACGCCTAGGGGCGTATCGATATGGTTTTTCGGTTCTAGAATTTTCCTGTAGCAAAAACCGTTATCTGTATCAATACGGGGTGTAACCGTATCGGTACATACGTGTTGAAATTTGAAGTTTGGCTACTTAAAAACATTTAAAGCACTTACAAAACCTCTCAAAAACTTCTCAAACTTATTTTCAAGTTGTTTGGACTTAAAAACATTTTTGAAACCTTTTCAATTTAGTCCAAAACTATTTTTCAATTATTAAATCAAAACAAATATCCTAACAATCTCCCACTTTTTGATATAATAAAACCAACTTGAAAAATTGTTTTTGAGATTCTCCCCCTTAGTAAAAATAAGATTTGAATAAGAGATTAATTGTTGAAAATCTTATAAGCTCCCCCTTATTCATTTGAAAATTCAAATTTTCAAAACATTCTCCCCCTTTTTGTTATATCAAAAATGGTTCAAACCTTAAAGACCAATAGCAGTGGAGAGTTAAAGAAAATTGACAAAAATAAGTTTTGTTTTAAAATTGGCTCCCCTTACTTAAGCATCATGCAAATGTTAGTCCAACAATAATGATAAACTCGTTAAATAAAAAATTAATCAAATAAAATAAATAAAATTCGACTAATTTTTACCACACTTGAACCAAAGGTCGGATGTGAAGCCTTATTTCTTCAAGTGCTCTTCCTTGTGTGTCAAGAGCTTCCATAAGTTTGACTTTGATCACCAATGGCTCAAGCACGCCTACAATAAGACAATCAAGTGATTTATGGTATCCAAATTGCTTTGGATCCTTTGGCATTAGTCTCAAAAATTTTATTCCCCTTCGGAATCCATTTTTCAATATCTTCATTTTTCTTTGAAATAATTAATCCCTTAGGGACCCAAATAGATTTTACAATTTTACCATTTATAAATCTTGGGGAATTTGATTGCATTTAATAAAATTTTGATTTTCCAAAATTGTTTCTCTTTTGTAATTCGTTGGAAATCAAATCTTTTTCCTTCTTAAGATCATCCACCTCATATTGATGATCTTTTTCAATCTTTTGAAGCAAATTCTGCAAATTTAAAACTTTAAGCTCAAAATCTTTAATTTTGCTTCAAATTGGTTTTTAAAAGCAAATCAATTTCGTTTTTCAATTTTGAAATCAATTTTTTATTTTCGAAAATGAATTCTTGAACTCAAAAACCAATTCGTCATATGCTTCTTGTAATTCATCAAATGTGTAAGAATTAGAAATAGGTGAGTTAGAAGCTACCTCTCCCTCTTGGAGGGCCATCAAGAATAGGTGGGCTACCTCATCTTCATCGGTGGAGTCTTCATCACTCCATGTTGCCACATATGCTTTCTTTGAAGATGATCCCTTTTTGTTGAAGCGAGGGCAATCGTATTTAGTGTGTCTCGTGTTCTTGTATTCAGAGCACTTGGGATTCTTCATCTTCTTCTTCGATTCATGCCTGGATTCTTTCTTTTCTCTCTTCATGAAATGGGCAAATTTTTTGAAGAGATAGGCCGTCTCTTCATCTTTACTTTCCTCTTTACTTGAATCTTATTGATGGCTTGTGGATGATTTATGAGCTACTATGTTGAGATCTTCGAATCTGAGCTCTTTGATCTCTTTCTCCTTCTCCTTTCTCAATGGCCTGGACATCAACTCATGGGTAAGAAACAACCCAATTAGCTTATCAAGCTTAAGATCCTTTAAGTTCTTGAGCTTAGTGATGTCCGTCTTCTTGGTCTCTCATGATTCGGGAAATGAGTAAATCAACTTTCGAACGAGTTTGTCTTCCAAAATCTCCTCTTCAAATCCTTTTAGCTCGTTGAGGATTGTGGAGAAATGGTCGAACATACTCTTGATGTCTTCATCCGGATCCATCTTGAAGTTTTCATAGTTGAGGTTGAGTAGACCAACTTTGTCTCATTTACCTCGTTTGTACCTTCATGGATTACTTCAAGCTTGTCCCAAACTTCCTTGGCACTCTCACAAGAAGATGCCTTTGCATATTCGTTTGGGACTAATGCACAAAATAGAATGTGCAAGGCTTTGCAATTGAGCTTCATCATCTTCTTGTCGTTGGCATTCCATTCCACCTTTCTTTTTGTTGGCACGAATGGTCCATCTTCAACAAGATCCTATAGACGATAATCTTTGGCCTTGATGAAGTACATAATCCTATTCTTCCAATAGGCATAATGTTCACCGTTGAAGAATGATGGCTTGTCAATGGATTGTGCCATAGAAGCCAGTTGACTTGTTTATTGGTCAAGTTTTCTGGATAGCCTCAATAGGTTGTTAATCCCTCTCGATTGACCCTTACTCTGATACCAATTTTTGGGATTGATGAATCAACTAAAATTGCTTGCCAAGTGGTGGAGAAGTTGCTCATAATTGATTTTCGTAGGGAGCAAAAATATAGAAAATTGACACAAGAATTTTAGAGTGGTTCGGCTTTCTAACCAAAGCCTACATCCACTACCTTAGCTTCCCCACTAAGGATTTCAACCAATTCACTAAGAATTCTTCCCCTTTTCAAGGCTTAGGTGGAAACCTTTTACAACCTAGACTCACTCACCAAGTCTATCATCCAACGCTCACAAACCGAGCTTTGGGAACACTCTCTAACAAAAGAAATTCTAAGCAAACTGAAATCCCTCTTAAAGGTATGTGTTTGCACTCTAAAGCACTCATCCAAATCCTAATACACTTGAGCATATAATGACATTTAAGCTCACAAGTGTTGTCTATACAAAGAATGGGAATTTAAGGCCCTAAGACAATTTTGGCATCATAATGTTGTTGTCATTGAGATCAATAAGTGTTGTTGAAGCTTGAAGGTCCCTTTTATACTCCCAAATGAGTTCCTAGCTGTTGGAGACTGTTAGGATTGAATTGGAGCTGTTGGGGCTTTTCTTTCCCACAATAAATACAGTTCTACAGCCTTCGATATCGGTACGCGAGTTGGCGTATCGGTACTGGTACTAGCCGTTACGCTCATTTCTAATTGTGCATATCGGTACGCCTTGGCCTATTTTGGTACGCTATTTTAGAACGCTAGGGACCGTATCGGTACGACCTGCAGTTTAAAAGACCTTCGAAAAATAGCTAAACAAGATCAGTACACGTATAAGTGTATCAGTACGATCCTATTTGTATCGGTACGTCTAGGGGCGTATCGGTACTGTTTTTTAGTTTTCGAATTTTCCTGTAGCAAAAACCCTTATCTGTATCGATACGGGGTGTAACCGTATCAGTACGGACGTGTTGAAATTTGAAGTTTGGCTACTTAAAACATTTAAAGCACTTCCAAAACCTCTCAAAAACTTCTCAAACTTATTTTCAAGTTGTTTTTCCTTAAAAACATTTTTGAAACCTTTTCAATTTAGTCCAAAACTATTTTTGGTATACAAATTGCTTTGGATCCTTTGACATTAGTCTTAAAAATTTTATTCCCATTCGGAATCCATTTTTCAATGTCTTCCTTTTTCTTTGAAAAAATTAATCCTTTAGGGACCCAAATAGATTTTACAATTTTACCATTTATAAATCTTGGGGAATTTTATTGCCTTTGATAAAATTTTGATTTTCCAAAATTGTTTCTCTTTTGTAATTCGTTAGAAATCAAATCTTTTTCCTTCTTATGATCATCCACCTCATTTTGATGATCTTTTTCAATCTTTTGAAGCAAATTCTACAAATTTAAAACTTCAAGCTCAAAATCTTTGATTTTTGCTTCAAACTCCAAATTGGTTTTTAAAAGCAAATCATTTTCGTTTTTCAATTTTGAAATCAACTTTTTATTTTTTGAAAATCAATCATTGAACTGAAAAACCAATTCTTCATATGCTTCTTGTAACTCATCAAATGTGTAAGAATTAGAAATAGGTGAGTTAGAAGCTACCTCTCCCTCTTGGAGGGCCATCAAGCATAGGTGGGATACCTCATCTTCATTAGTGGAGTCTTCATCACTCCATGTTGCCACATATGCTTTCTTTGAAGATGATCCCTTTTTGTTGAAGCGAGTGCAATCGTATTTGGTGTGCCTCATGTTCTTGCATTCAGAGCACTTGGGATTTTTATCTTCTTCTTCGATTCATGCTTGGATTCTTTCTTTTCTCTTTTCATGATTCGGGCAAAATTTTGAAGAGATAGGCTATCTTTTTATCT
Organism: Hibiscus mutabilis; assembly: GCA_019671005.1. NCBI lineage: Eukaryota > Viridiplantae > Streptophyta > Magnoliopsida > Malvales > Malvaceae > Hibiscus > Hibiscus mutabilis. The sequence continues at coordinate 25,690,897 of CM033747.1, forward strand.
TCACTTTCCTCCTCACTTGAATCTTTTTGATGGCCTGTGGAGGATTTATGAGCTACTATGTTTAGATCTTCAAATCCGAGCTCTTTGATCTTCTTCTCATTCTCGTCTCTCAATGGCTTGGACTTCAACTCATGGGTAAGAAGCGACCCAATTAGCTTATCAAGCTTGAGCTCTTTTAAGTTCTTGGTCTCAATGATGGCAGTGTTCTTGCTCTCCCATAATTCAAAAAGAGAGTAAATCAAATTTCGAACGAGTTTGTCTTTCGAAATCTCATCTTCAAATCATTTTAACTCGTTAAGGATCGTAGAGAAATGGTCAAAACATATTCTTGATGTCTTCATCCAGATCCATCTTGAAGTTTTCATAGTTGAGGTTGAGTAGACCAATCTTTGTCTCCTTCACCTCGTATGTACCTTCATGGATTACTTCAAGCTTGTCCCATACTTCCTTGGCACTCTTACAAGAAGATACCTTTGCATATTTATTCGGGCCTAATGCACAAAATAGAATGTGCAAGCCTGTGCAAATGAGCTCCAACATCTTCTTATCGTTGGCATTCCATTCCACCTTGCTATTTGTTGGCACGAATGGTCTATCTTCAACAAGATCCTATGACGATAATCTTTGGCCTTGATGAAGTACATCATCCTATTCTTCCAATAGGCATAATGTTCACCGTTGAAGAAAGATGGCTTGTTAATGGATTGTGCCAAGGAAACTGGTTGACTTGTTGATTGGTCGAGTTTTCTGGATCGCCTCAGTAGGATGTTAATCCCTCTCGATTGTGCCTTGCTCTGATACCAATTTTTGGGCTCGATGAATCAACCGAAATTGCTTGCCAAGTAGTGGAGAAATTGCTAATGGTTGATTTTTGTGGGAAGTAAAAATATAGAAAATTGACACAATAATTTTAGAGTGGTTCAGCTTTCTAACCAAAGCCTATATCCACTACCTTTGCTTCTTCACTAAGGATTTCAACTAATTCACTAAGAACTCTTCCCATTTTCAAGGCTTAGGAGAAAACTTTTACAACTTAGACTCACTCACCAATTTTAGCATCCAAGGCTTACAAATCGAGCTTTGGGAACACTCTCTAACCAAAGAAAATTTAAGCAAACTGAAATCCCTCTTAAAGGTATGTGCTTGCACTCTAAAGCACTCATCCAAATCCTAATACACTTGAACATATAAGGACATTTAAGCTCACAAGTGTTGTTTATACAAAGAATGAGAATTTAAGGCCCTAATACAATTTTGGCATCATAACATTGTTGCCGTTGAGATCATTAGTTGTTGTTGAAGCTTGAAGGTCCCTTTTATAATCCCAAATGAATTCCTAGCCGTTAGAGATCGTTGGGATTGAATTGGAGCTGTTAGGGCTTTTCTTTCCCGCAATTAATATAGTTCTACAGCCTTCGGTATCCGTACACGGGTAGGCGTATCGGTACTGGTACTAGCCATTATGTTCATTTCTGAGTATGCATATCAGAACGCCTTGGTCCGTTTCGGTACGCTATTTTGGAACGCTAGGGACCGTATCGGTACGACCTGCAATTCAAAAGACCGCTGGGAAATAGCCGTTGGGGATGGTTGAAAACAGGATCGATACGCTTATAAGTGTATCAGTATGATCCTATCCGTATCGGTACGCCTAGGGGCATATCGGTACGATTTTTTGGTTCTAAAATTTTCCTGTAGCAAATACCCTTATTTGAAACGACACGAGGTGTAACCGTATCGGTACGGACGTGTTGAAATTTGAAGTTTGGCTACTTGAAAACATTTAAAGCACTTCCAAAACCTCTCAAAAACTTCTCAAACTTATTTTCAAGTTGTTTGGACTTAAAAACATTTTTGAAACCTTTTCAATTTAGTCCAAAACTAATTTTCAATTATTATATCAAAACAAATATCCTAATAATCTCTCCCTTTTTGATATAATAAAACCAACTTAAAAAATTGTTTTTGAGATTCTCCCCCTTAGTAAAAATAAGATTTGAATAAGAGATTAATTGTTAAAAATCTTATAAGCTCCCCCTTATTCATTTGAAAATTCAATTTTTCAAAACATTCTCCCCCTTTTTGTTACATCAAAAATGGTTCGAACTTTAAAGACCAATAACAATAGAGAGTTAAAGAAAATTGAAAAAAATAAGTTTTGTTTTCAAATTGGCTCCCCCTTACTCAAGCATCATTCAAATGTTAGTCCAACAATTATGATAAACTAGTTGAATTAGAAAAATAAATCAAATCAAATAAATTAAATTCAACTAATTTTTATCACACTTGAACCAAAGGTAGGATGTGAAGACTTCGTTCTTCAAGTGTTCTTCATTGTGTGTCAAGAGCTTCCATAAGTTTGACTTTGATCACCAATGGCTCAAGCACACCAACAATAAAACAATCAAGTGATTTTTGGTATCCAAATTGCTTTGGATCCTTTGCCATTAGTCTCAAAAATTTTATTCCCCTTTGGAATCCATTTTTGAATGTCTTCCTTTTTCTTTGAAATAATTAATCCCTTAGGGACCCAAATAGATTTTACAATTTTACCATTTATAAATCTTGGGGAATTTGATTACCTTAGATAAAATTTTGATTTTCCAAAATTGTTTCTCTTTTGTAATTCGTTGGAAATCAAATCTTTTTCCTTCTTAAGATCATCCACCTCATTTTGATGATTTGTTTCAATCTTTTGAAGCAAAATTTTAAATTTAAAACTTTAAGCTCAAAATTTTTTATTTTTGCTTCAAACACTAAATTGGTTTTTAAAAGCAAATCATTTTTGTTTTTCAAATTTGAAATCAACTTTTTGTAACTCATCAAATGTGTAAGAATTAGAAATAGGTGAGTTAGAAGCTACCTCTACCTCTTGGAGGACCATTAAGGATATGTGAGCTACCTCATCTTCATCGGTATAGTCTTCATCACTCCATGTTGCCACATATGCTTTCTTTGAAGATGATCCATTTTTGCTGAAGCGAGGGTAATCGTATTTGGAGTGCCTCGTGTTCTTGTATCCGAAGCACTTGGGATTTTTCATCTTTTTCTTTGAGTCATGCTTGGATTCTTTCTTTTCACTTTTTATGAATCGGGAATTTTTTTTGAAGAGATAGGCCATCTCTTCATCTTCACTTTCCTTCTCACTTGAATCTTCTTGATGTCTTGTGGAGGATTTATGAGCTACTATGTTTAGATCTTCTAATCTGAGATCTTTAAACTTCTTCACCTTCTCCTCTCACAATGCCTTGGACATCAACTCATGGGTAAGCAGCGACCCAATTAGCTCATCAAGCTTGAGTTCCTTTAAGTTCATGGCCTCAATGATGGTCGTCTTCTTGCTTTCCCATGATTCGGGAAGTGAGTAAATAAACTTTCAAAAGAGTTTATTTTCCAAAATCTCATCTCTAAATCCTTTTAGTTCATTGAAGATTGTGGAGAAATGGTCGAACATACTCTTGATGTCTTTATCCGAATCCATCTTGAAGTTTTCGTAGTTGAGGTTGAGTAGACCAATCTTTGTCTCATTTACCTCGTTTGTACCTTCATGGATTACTTCAAGCTTGTCTCATACTTGCTTGGCACTCTCACAAGAAGATAGCTTTGCTTATTCATCCGGGCCTAATGCATAAAATAGAATGTGCAAGGCTTTGCAATTGAGCTCTATCATCTTCTTGTCGTTGGCATTCCATTCTACCTAGGTTTTTGTTGGCACGAACGGTCCATCTTCAACAAGATCCCATGGATGATAATCTTTGGCCTTGATGAATTACATCATCCTATTCTTCCAACAAGCATACTTTTCACCATTGAAGAAGGGTGGCTTGTCAGTGGATTACGCCATGGAAATCGGTTGACTTGTTGATTGGTCGAGTTCGCCGAATTACCTTAATAGGATGTTAATCCCTCTCGATCAAGCCTTGCTCTGATACCAATTGTTGGGCTTGATGAATCAACCGAAATTGCTTGCCAAGTGGTGGAAAAGCTGCTAATGGCTGATTTTTGTGGGAAGCAAAAATATAGAAAATTCACACAAGAATTTTAGAGTGGTTTGGTTTTCTAACCAAAGCCTACATCCACTACCTTAGCTTCCCTACTAAGGACTTCAACCAATTCACTAAGAATTCTTCACCTTTCCAAGGCTTGGAAGAAAACCATTTACAACCTAGACTCACTCACCAAGTCTAGCATCTAAGGTTCACAAACCGATCTTTGGGAACCCTCTCTAACAAATGAAATTCTAAGCAAACTGAAATCCCTCTTAAAGGTATGTGTTTTCACTCTAAAGCACTCACCCAAATCCTAATACACTTGAGCATATAATGACATTTAAGCTCACAAGTGTTGTCTATACAAAGAATGTAAATTTAAGGTCCTAAGACAATTTTGGCATCATAATGTTGTTGGCATTGAGATCATTAGTTTTTGCTGAAGCTTGACGGTCCCTTTTATACTGCTAAATGAGTTCCTAGCCGTTGGAAACTGTTGGGATTAAATTGTATCTGTTGGAGCTTTTCTTTCTCGCAACAAATACAGTTATGCAACCTTCGGTATCGGTACGCGAGTAGGTGTATCGGTACTGGTACTAGTCGTTATGCTCATTTCTGATTGTGCGTATTGGTACGCCATTTCAGAATGCCAGGGACCGTATCGGTACGACCTGTAGTTCAAAACACCGTTGGGAAATAGCCTTTGGGGGTGGTTGAAAATAGGATCGATACACGTATAAACGTATTGGTACGATCCTATCCGTATCGGTATGCCTAGGGGCGTATCGGTACGGTTTTTCGGTTCTAGAATTTTCCTGTAGCAAAAACCCTTATCTATATCGTTACGGGGTGTAACCGTATCGGTACGGACGTGTTGAAATTTTAAGTTTGGCTACTTAAAAACATTTAAAGCACTTCCAAAATCTCGAAAAAAAACTTCTCAAACTTATTTTCAAGTTGTTTGGACTTAAAAACATTTTTGAAACCTTTTCATTTTAGTCCAAAGCTATTTTTCAATTTTATATCAAAGCAAAATCCTAACAATCCCTCCTTTTTGATATAATAAAACCAACTTGAAAATTTGTTTTTGAGATTCTCCCCTTTAGTAAAATAAGATTTGAAAAAGAAATTAATTGTTGAAAATCTTATAAGCTCCCCTTATTCATTTGAAAATTCAATTTTTCAAAACATTTTCCCCTTTTTTGTTATATCAAAAATGGTTCAAACTTTAAAGATCTATAACAATGGAGAGTTAAATAATATCGACAAAAATAAGTTTTGTTTTAAAATTGGCTCCCCCTTACTCAAGCATAATTCAAATTTTAGTCCAACAATTATGATAAACTAGTTGAATTAAAAAAAATCAAATAAAATAAATAAAATTCAACTAATTATTACCACACTTGAACCAAAGGTAGGATGTGAAGTCTTCCTTCTTCAAGTGTTCTTCCTTGTGTGTCAAGAGCTTCCATAAGTTTGACTTTGATCACCAATAGCTCAAGCACACCTACAATAAGACAATCAAGTGATTTTTGGTATCCAAATTGCTTTACATCCTTTGGCATTAGTCTAAAAAATTTTATTCCCCTTTGGAATCCGTTTTTCAATGTCTTCCTTTTTCTTTGAAATAATTAATCCCTTAGGGACCCAAATAGATTTTACAATTTTATCATTTATAAATCTTGGGGAATTTGATTGCCTTTGATAAAATTTTGATTTTCCAAAATTGTTTCTCATTTGTGATCCGTTCGAAATCAAATCTTTTTCCTTCTTAAGATCATCCACCTCATTTTGATGATCTTTTTCAATCTTTTGAAGCAAATTTTGCAAATTTAAAACTTTAAGATTAAAATCTTTGATTTTTGCTTCAAACTCCAAATTGGTTTTAAAAGCAAATCATTTTCGTTTTTCAATTTTGAAATCAACTTTTTATTTTTCGAAAACTAATCTTTGAGCTCAAAAACCAATTCGTCATATGCTTCTTGTAACTCATCAAATGTGTAAGAATTAGAAATAGCTTGGACATTAACTCAAAAACCATCTCTTCATCTTCACTTTCCTCTTCACTTGAATCTTCTTGATGGCTTGTGGATGATTTATGAGCTACTATGTTTAGATATTTGAATCCGAGCTCTTTGATCTTCTTCTCATTCTCCTCTCTCAATAGCTTGGACATTAACTCATGGTAAGAAACGACCCAATTAGCTCATCAAGCTTGAGCTCATTTAAGTTCTTGGCCTTAATGATGGTCGTTTTCTTGTTCTCCCATGATTAGGGAAGTGAGTAAATCAACTTCAGAACGAGTTTGTCTTCTGAATCTCCTCTCTATATCTTTTAGCTCATTGAGGATTATGGAGAAACGGTCGAACATACTCTTGATGTATTCATTCGGATCCATCTCGAAGTTTTCGTAGTTGAGGTTGAGTAGACCTATCTTTGTCTCCTTCACCTTGTATGTACCTTCATGGATTATTTCAAGCTTGTCCCATACTTCCTTGGCACTCTCACAAGAAGATACCTTTGCATATTCATCTGGGCCTAATGCACAAAATAGAATGCGCAAGGCTTTGCAATTGAGCTCCATCATCTTCTTGTCGTTGGCATTCCATTCCACCTTGCTTTTTGTTGGCATGAACGGTTCATCTTCAACAAGATCCCACAGACGATAATCTTTGGCCTTGATAAAGTACATCATCCTATTATTCCAATAGGCATAATGTTCGCCGTTAAAGAAGGGTGGCTTGTCAATGGATTACGCCATAGAAACCGGTTGACTTGTTGATTGGTCGAGTTTTTTGGATCGCCTCAATAGGATGTTAATCCCTCTCAATTAAGCCTTGCTATGATACCAATAGTTGGGCTCGATAAATCAACCAAAATTTCCTTCCAAGTGGTAGAGAAGTTGCTAATGGGAGATTTTTGTAGGAAGCAAAAATATAGAAAATTGACACAAGAATTTTAGAGTGGTTCAGCTTTCTAACCAAAGCCTACATCCACTATCTTAGCTTTTCCACTAAGGATTTCAACCAATTTACTAAGAATTCTTCCCCTTTTCAAGGCTTAGGAGGAAAACTTTTACAACCAAGACTCACTCACCAAGTCTAGCATCCAAGGCTCACAAACTGAGCATTGGGAACACTCTCTAACAGAAGAAATTATAAGCAAACTGAAATCCCTCTTAAAAGTATGTGTTTGCACTCTAAATCACTCACCCTAATCCTAATACACTTGAGCATAGAATGACATTTAAGCTCACAAGTGTTGTCTATACAAAGAATGGGAATTTAAGGCCCTAAGCCAATTTTGGCATCACAATGTTGTTGGAATTGAGATCATTAGTTGTTGCTGAAGCTTGAAGGTCCCTTTTATACTCCCAAATGAGTTCCTAGCCGTTGGAGACCGTTGGGATTGAATTTGAGCCACTGGTAATTTTTCCCCCCAATAAATATAGTTCTGCAGCCTTTAGTATCAGTACGTAGGCAGGCGTATCAGTACTGGTACTAGCTGTTATGCTCATTTTTTACTGTGCGTATCTGTACACCTTGGTCCATTTCGGTACATTCAGAATTTCGGGGACCGTATCGTACGACCTATAGTTCAAAAGACCATTGGGAAATAGTCATTGGGGGTGGTTGAAAACATGATCTGTACGCGTATAAGCGTATCGGTATGATCCTATCTGTATAGGTACACCTAGGGGCGTATCGATACAGTTTTTCGGTTTTGGAATTTTCCTGTAGCAAAAATCCTTATCTGTATCGATACGGGGTCTAACTGTATCTATACGGACGTGTTGAAATTTGAAGTTTGGCTACTTCAAAACATTTAAAGCACTTCCAAAACCTCTAAAGAACTTCTCAAATTTATTTTCAAGTTGTTTGGACTTAAAAACATTTTTAAAACCATTTCAATTTAGTCCAAAACCAATTTTCAATTATTATATCAAAACAAATATCCTAACAATCTCGCCATTTTGATATAATAAAACCAACTTGAAAAAATGTTTTTGAGATTCTCCCCCTTAGTAAAAATAAGATTTGAATAAGAGAATATTTTTTGAAAATCTTATATACTCCCCTTATTCATTTGAAAATTCAATTTTTTCAAAACATTCTCCCCCTTTTTGTTATATCAAAAATGGTTCAAACTTTAAAGATCAATAAGATATGAGAGTTAAAGAAAATTGACAAAAATAAGTTTAGTTTTAAAATTGGCTCCCTTTGACTGAAGCAACATTCAAATTATGTACAATAATTATGATAAACTAGTTGAATTAAAAAAAATAAACTTCAACTAATTTTACCACACTTGAACCAAAGGTAGGATGTGATGCCTTCCTTCTTCTAGTGTTATTCGCTGTGTGTCAAGAGCTTCCATAAGTTTGACTTTGGTCACCAATGGCTCAAGCACAACTACAATAAGACAATCAAGTGATTTTTGGTATCCAGATTGCTTTGGATCCTTTGGCATTAGTCTCAAAAATTTTATTCCCCTTTGGAATCCATTTTTCAATGTCTTCATTTTTCTTTGAAATAATTAACCCATTAGGGACCCAAATAGATTTTACAATTTTACCATTTATAAATCTTTGGGAATTTGATTGCCTTTGATAAAATTTTGATTTTCCAAAAATAATTCTCTTTTGTAATTCGTTGAAAATCAAATCTTTTTCCTTCTTAAGACCATCCACCACATTTTGATGATCTTTTTCAATCTTTTGAAGCAAATTTTGTAAATTTAAAACTTTAAGCTCAAAATCTTTGATTTTTGCTTCAAACACCAAATTGGTTTTTAAAAGCAAATCATTTTTGTTTTTCAATTTTGAAACCAACTTTTTAGTGTTTGAAAATGAATCCTTGAACTCAAAAACCATTTCGTCATATGCTTCTTCTAACTCAATAAATGTGTAAGAATTAGAAATAGGTGAGTTAGAAGCTACCTCTCCCTCTTGGAGGGCCATCAAGCATAGGTGGGCTACCTCATATTCATCGGTAGAGTCTTCATCACTCCATGTTGCCACATATGCTTTCTTTGAAGATGATCCCTTTTTGTTGAAGCGGGGGCAAACGTATTTGGTGTGCTTCGTGTTCTTGCAATCAGAGCACTTGGGATTTTTCATCTTCTTCTTCGATTTGTGCTTGGATTCTTTCTTTTCGCTCTTCATGAATTGACCAAAACTTTTGAAGAGATAGGCCATCTCTTTATCTCACTTTCATTCTCACTTGAATCTTCTTGATGGATTGTGGAGGATTATGAGCTACTACGTTTAGATCTTCGAATCTGAGCTCTTTGATCTTCTTCTTCTTCTCCTCTCTCAATGGCTTGGACATCAACTCATGGGTAAGAAGCGGCCCAATTAGCTCATCAAGCTTGAGCTCCTTTAAGTTCTTGGCTTTAATGATGGTCGTCTTCTTGCTCTCCCATGATTTGGGAAATATGTAAATCAACTTTCAAATGAGTTTTTCTTCCGAACTCTCCCATCCAAATCATTTTAGCTCGTTGAGGATTGTGGAGAAATAGTCGAACATACTCTTGATGTCTTTATTTATATCCATCTTGAAGTTTTTGTAATTGAGATTGAGTAGACCAATCTTTGTCTCATTCACCTCGTTTGTACCTTCATGGATTACTTCAAGCTTTCCCATTCTTCCTTGGCACTCTCACAAGAAGATACCTTTGCATATTCATCTGGGCCTAATGCACAAAATAGAATGTGCAAGGCTTTGCAATTGAGCTCCATTATCTTCTTTTCGTTGGCATTCCGTTCCACCTTGCTTTTTGTTTTCATGAACGGTCCAACTTCAACAAGATCCCATAGACGATAATATGTGGCCTTGATTAAGTACATCATCCTATTCATTCAATAGGCATAATGTTCACCGTTGAAGAATGGTGGCTTGTCAATGGATTGCGCTATGGAAACTGGTTGACTTGTTGATTGGTCGAGTTTGCCGGATTGCCTCAATAGGATGTTAATCCCTCTTGATTGAGCCTTGCTCTGATACCAACTGTTAGGCTCGATAAATCAACCGAAATTGCTTTCATGTGGAGGAGAAGTTGCTAATGGGTGATTTTTGTGGGAAGCAAAAATATAGAAAATTGACACAAGAATTTTAGAGTGGTTCGGCTTTCTAACCAAAGCCTACATCCACTACCTTAGCTTTCCCACTAAGGATTTCAACCAATTCACTAAGAATTCTTCCCCTTTTCAAAGTTTAGGAGGAACCCTTTTACAACCTAGACTCACTCACCAAGTCTAGCATCTAAGGCTCACAAACCAAGCTTTGGGAACACTCTCTAACAAAAGAAATTCTAAGAAAACTGAAATCACTCTTAAAGGTATGTGTTTTCACTCTAAAGCACTCACTCAAATCCTAATACACTTGAGCATATAATGACATTTAAGCTTACAAGTGTTGTCTATACAAAGAATGGACTTAAAGGCCCTAAGACAATTTTGGCATCATAATGTTGTTGGCATTGAGATCATTAGTTGTTGCTGAAGCTCGAAGGTCCCTTTTATACTCCCAAATGATTTCTTAGCCGTTGGAGACCATTAGGATTGAATTAGAGCCGTTGGGGCTTTTCTTTCCCGCAATAAATGTAGTTCTGCAGCCTTTAGTATCGGTACACAGGTACCGTATCGGTACTAGTACTAGCCGTTTTGCTTATTTCTAACTATGCGTATCTATACGCCTTGGTCCGTTTTGGTATGCCATTTTGGAACGCCAGGGACCGTATCAGTACGACTTGCAGTTCAAAAGATTGTTGGGAAATAGCCGCCGAGGGTGGTTGAAAACATGATCGGTACGCGTATAAGCATATTGGTACGATCCTATCCGTATCGATACGCCTAGGGGTGTATCGGTACGTTTTTTTAGTTTTGGAATTTTCCTACAACAAAAACACTTATCTGTATCGATACGGGGTGTAACCGTATCGGTACAGACATGTTGAAATTTCAAGTTTGGCTACTTAAGAACTTTTAAACCACTTCCAAAACCTCTCAAAAACATCTCAAACTTATTTTCAAGTTGTTTGGACTGAAAAACATTTTTGAAACCTTTTCAATTTAGTCCAAAACTATTTTTCAAGTATTATATCAAAACAAATATCCTAAAATCTCCCCCTTTTTGATATAATATAACCAACTTGAAAAGTTGTTTTTGAGATTCTCCTCCTTAGTAAAAATAAGATTTGAATAAGAGATTAATTGTTGGAAATCTTATATGCTCCCCCTTATTCATTTGAAAATTCAAGTTTTCAAAACATTCTCCCCTTTTTGTTATATCAAAAATGGTTCAAACTTTAAAGACCAATAACAATGGAGAGTTAAAGAAAATTGACAAAAATAAGTTTGTTTTAAAATTGGCTCCCCCTTACTCAAGCATCATTCAAATGTTAGCCCAACAATTATGATACACTAGTTGAATCAAAAAAATAAATCAAATAAAATAAAAAATTCAACTAATTTTTATCACACTTGAACCAAAGGTAGGATGTGAAGCCTTCCTTCTTCAAGAGTTCTTCCTTGTGTTACAAGAGCTTCCATAAGTTTGATTTTGATCACCAGTGGCTCACGCACACCTACAATAAGATAATCAAGTGATTTTTGGTATCCAAATTGCTTTGGATACTTTGGCATTAGTCTCAAAAATTTTATTCCCCTTTGGAATCCATTTTTAAATGTCTTTCCTTTTCTTTGAAAACATCAATCCCTTAGGGACCCAAATAGATTTTACAATTTTACCATTTATAAACTTGGGGAATTTGATTGCCTTTGATAAAATTTTGATTTTTCAAAATTGTTTCTCTTCTATAATTCGTTGGAAATCAAATCTTTTTCCTTCTTAAGATCATCGACCTCATTTTGATGATATTTTTCAATCTTTTGAAGCAAATTTTACAAATTTAAAACTTTAAGATCAAAATCTTTGATTTTTGCTTCAAACTCAAAATTGGTTTTTATAAGCAAATTATTTCCATTTTTCAATTTTGAAATCAAGTTTTTATTTTTCGAAAATGAATCATTGAACTCAAAAACCAATTCGTCATATGCTTCTTGTAACTCATAAAATGTGCATGAATTAGAAATACGCGAGTTAGAAGCTACCTCTCCCTCTTGGAGGGCCATCAAGCATAGGTGGGCTACCTCATCTTCATCGGTGGAGTCTTCATCACTCCATGTTGCCACATATGCTTTAGTTGAAGATGATCCTTTTTTGTTGAAGCGAAGGCAATCGTATTTGCTGTGCCTTTTGTTCTTGCATTCGGAGCACTTGGGATTGTTCATCTACTTCTTCGATTCATGCTTTGATTCTTTCTTTTTGCTCTTTATGAATCAGGGAAATTTTTGAAGAGATAGTCCATCTCTTCATCTTCACTTTCCTCCTCACTTGAATCTTCTTGATGGCTTGTAGAGGATTTATGAGCTTCTATGTTTAGATCTTCGAATCCAAGCTCTTTGATCTTCTTCTCCTTTTCCTCTCTCAATGGCTTGGACATCAACTCATAGGTAAGAAGTGACCCAATTAGCTCATCAAGCTTGAGCTCCTTTAAGTTTTTGGCCTCAATGATGGCCGTCTTCTTACTCTTCCATGATTTAGGAAGTGAGTAAATCAACTTCCGAACGAGTTTGTCTTCCAAAATCTCCTATCCAAATCCTTTTAGCTCGTTGAGGTTTGTGGAGAAACAGTCGAACATACTCTTGATGTCTTCATCAGGAACCATCTTGAAGTTTTCATAGTTGAGGTTGAGTAGTCCAATCTTTGACTCTTTCACCTCGTTTTTACCTTCATACATTACTTCAAGCTTGTCCCATAATTCCTTGGCACTCTCACAAGAAGATACCTGTGTATATTCATCCAGGCCTAATGCACAAAATAGAATGTACAAGGCTTTGCAATTGAGCTCCATCATCTTCTTGTCGTTGGCATTCCATTCCACCTTGTATTTTATTGGCACAAATGGTCCATCTTCAACAAGATCCCAGAGACGATAATCTTTAGCCTTGATGAAGTACATCATCCTATTCTTCCAATAGGCATAATGTTCACCGTCGAAGAAGGGTGGCTTGTCAATGGATTGTGCCATGAAAACTGGTTGACTTGTTGACTGGTCGAGTTTGCCGGATCACCTTAATAGGATGTTAATCCATCTCGATTAAGCCTTCCTCTGATACCGATTGTTGGGCTCGATGAATCAACCGAAATTACTTGCCAAGTGGTAGAGAAGTTGCTAATGAGTGATTTTTGTGGGAAGCAAAAATATAGAAAATTGACACAAGAATTTTAGAGTGGTTCGGCTTTCTAACCAAAGCCTACATCCACTATCGTAGCTTTCCCACTAAGTATTTCAACCAATTTACTAAGAATTCTTTCTCTTTTCAAGGCTTAGGACGAAAACCTTTACAACCTAGACTCATTCACCAAGTCCAGCATACAAGGCTTAGAAACCGAGCTTTCGGAACACTCTATAGCAAAAGAAATTCTAAGCAAACTGAAATCCCTCTTAAAGGTATGTGTCTGCAATCTAAAGCACTCACCCAAATCCTAATACACTTGAGCATATAATGACATTTAAGCTCACAATTGTTGTCTATACAAAGAATGGGAATTTAAGGCCCTAAGACAATTTTGGCATCATAATGTCGTTGGCATTGAGATCATTAGATGTTGCTGAAGCTTGAAGGTCATTTTTATACTCCCAAATGAGTTCCTAGCCATTGGAGACCGTTAGGATTGAATTGGAGCCATTGGATCTTTTTCCCCGAAATATATGTAGTTCTGTAGCCTTCGGTATCGGTACGCAGATAGGTATATCGGTACTGGTACTAGCCATTATGCTCATTTCTGACTATGTGTATCGGTACACCATGGTCCGTTTTGGTACGCCATTTCAGAACGCCAGGGACCGTATTGGTACGACGTGCAATTCAAAAGACCGTTGGGAAATAGCTATTGGGGATGGTTGAAAACAGGATTGGTACGCGTATAAGCGTATCGGTGTGATCCTATTCGGATCGGTACTCCTAGGGGCGTATCGATACGATTTTTCAGTTTTGGAATTTTCCTATAGCAAAAACCTTATCTGTATCTATACGGGGTGTAACCGTATCGGTACGGATGTGTTGAAATTTGAATAAACTGAAATTGCTTGCCAGAAGTTGCTAATGGGTGATTTCTGTAGGAAGCAAAAATATAGAAAATTGACTCAAGAATTTTAGAGTGGTTCGACTTTCTAAACAAATCCTACATCCACTACCTTAGCTTCCCCACTAAGGATTTCAACCAATTCACTAAGAATTCTTCCCTTTTTCAAGGCTTAGGAGGAAACCTTTTACAACCTAGACGCACTCACCAAGTCTAGCATCCAAGGCTCACAAACCAAGATTTGGGAACACTCTCTAACAAAAAAAAATTAAGCAAATTGAAATCCCTCTTAAAGGTATGTGTTTGCACTCTAAAGCACTTACCCAAATCCTAATACACTTGAGCATATAATGACATTTAAGCTCAAAAGTATTGTCTATACAAAGTATGGGAATTTAAGGCCCTAAGACAAATTTGGCATCATAATGTTGTTGGCATTGAGATCATTAGTTTTTGCTAAATCTTGAAGGTCCCTTTTATACTTTCAAATAAGTTCCTAGCCATCGGAGACCATTGGGATTGAATTGGAGCCGTTGGGACTTTTCTTTCCCGCAATAAACGTAGTTCTGCAGCCTTTGATATTGGTATGCGGGTAGGTGTATCGGTACTGGTACTAGCTATTATGCTCATTTCTGACTGTGCATATCGGCATGCCTTGGTCCATTTCGGTATGCCATTTCGAAACACCAAGGACCGTATCGGTACAAACTACATTTCAAAAAACTATTAGGAAATAGTCGTTGGGGGTATTTGAAACAGAATCGGTACACGTATAAGCGTATCAGTACAATTTTTTGGTTCTAGAATTTTCCTATAGCAAAAACCCTATCTGTATCGATACAGGGCGTAACCGTATTGGTACGGATGTGTTGAAATTTGAAGTTTGGCTACTTAAAAACATTTAAAAACTTCTCAAACTTATTTTCAAGTTGTTTGGACTTAAAAACATTTTTGAAACCTTTTCAATTTAGTCTAAAACCATTTTTCAATTATTATATCAAAACAAATATCCTAACACATAAAGCTTCATCTCTCTCAAGGCCTAAAGGATAACTCGTAGATGGTAATCGTTCTCCTCTTTCGAGCGAGAGTACACCAAGATGTCATCTATGAAATCCACCACAAACTGGTCTAGATAAAGCTGGAAAATACAATTCATTAGATCCATAAAAGCTACATGCCTGTTGGTAAGCCCAAATGGCATTACCAAGAACTCATATTGTCCATACCGTGTCCTAAAAGTGGTATTTTGGACGTCCCCTTCTACCACATTCAACTAGTAATAGCCCAATCTTAAATCAATCTTTAAAAACATGCAAGCACTCCTTAACTGGTCAAATAGATCATCGATCCTTAGGAGGGGATAACGGTTCTTCACTGTTACCTTATTAAACTGTAGATAGTCAATACACATCCTTATCGACCCATCCTTTTTCTTAACAAATAGGACTAGTGCAGCCCAAGGTGAGATGCTCTGTCGAATAAAGTCCTTCTCTAACAACTCTTGAATCTGACTCTTCAACTCTCTCAACTCGGTGGGTGCCATATGATACGATGCAATTGACACTAGTGTTGTTCCAAGCATCACCTTAATTTTGAACTCTAACTCTCGATCAGGGGGTAATCCGGGTAGCTCATCGGGAAACACATCAGCAAACTTCCTAACTGTCCGCAGATTCTCTAACATCGGGCTCTCAACTCTGGTATCCACCACATGAGCCAGAAAGACTTCACAGCCCTGTTAAATCAACTTTTGATCTGTCAAGGCTGACACCTCATTTGAAAGACAAGGATTTTTTTCGCTCCTAACCATAAGCTAAGACCCATCCGAAACACGGAGTTTTAAACTCTTAGTCCTACAACCTATACTTGCATCATGCTCAAACAGTCAATCCATCCCCACTATGGCATCAAACTTATGAAACGATATTACCATCAAATCTGCAAGAAACACTGAACCTTGAACCTCTATCGGACACCTCCTATAGACCTTATCAACTAGCGCATCATACCCCAACGGGCTAGTCACATAGAGTCCCACCTCAAGATCTTCAGCAAGTATGCCCTACTGCTCCGATATCCCACTACGGATGTAGGAATGGGTAGACCCTAAATCCATAAGAGCAACAATAGGAACAAAAAACAAGGTGAACATACATGAGATAACATCGTAACCTCACAGTCATCCTGTACCTTAACTGTATACTATCGCGGGAGCCCTTGCTGTCAATTGAAAGGTACCACCACTCTGATGTCCCGTCACATGACTCGTCCATTCTCTAGCAAAATTGCGGCCCTTATGTGCTGCGAAAAAGTTTCTCTGATTCTGAACTAGGGCGGCATCCAAAGCCTCAAGACAATATCTCAAGAAGTGGTCCAGTGATCCGCATCCATAGCATACCTTGACATTGTTAAAACACTCTTCATGGTGCTTACGCTCACACTGGGCACATACTGATGCATACGACCCTCTAGACGAGCCTCTTAAACTCATGGCAGAACATAAGTTAGGCTTCCTATGCCTCGCAGAGGCAGACCTGCTATCGGATCTTCTTGACTGATTCGATGCTCTACCTCTCTGGCTCTAATTTCCTCGATTCATTCTCAAGGAGAACTGAGACTGATTAGAGTGAGAATAACTCCCTCCACTCGTATTGACATGGCACCCAGCCCGACTATACGTCAACCTTTACACTTGCTCAAGGGACTTAGCACCAGCGGCCAAATCAGAAAACACTGTTGGTAGATCCGCTGTCAAGAACATTTGTATTTCCTTCCACAACCCTTTTCTGAACTACTTACATTTCATCTTCTCTGTGGTAAAAAGTTCTGGAGCATACCTACTCAACTGTAAGAACTCTTGTTCATACTCATAAATCGGTCGATTTTCTTACACTAGGTGGGTAAATCGATCTCGCAGCCTATCTATGTGAGCTTCTCTAACATACTACTTCACAACTCGCCAAGAAAATATCCCAAGTGGGTCGGTTAGGATACCAACCTAACTCCACTGTCTTCCACCACTCACGAGTATTCTTCTTCAGAAGAGAAATAACACACTTCAACTTGTCTCTTGGTTCCAGACCTATTTAACACAAGATCCAATGCGTATCCATCAACCATTGATCTGCTTTGATTGGGTTGTCTTATCCCGACCCCAAAAAATTCATTACACCATATTTACGAAGCCACTTGTTTAGGGCTTCCTGAAGGGAAGCGAGAGTTATTGGGATAGCCTTAACTATCCGATCAAACGCCTTATGCAGATGAGAGAAGTAATTGGATCTTTGCTGCCCTTCACTCTCTGACCTTTCCTCAGTTTCCGAGATAAAATCCTCATCAAAGCTTTCCTCTCCATAGCCCCAACTCTTTTTTGGATCATGGGCTCTTCTAGGCATGTTCAAATTGCATAGATAACAAACAAAGTTACTCCATCAGATATTCAGCCTTAATATGAGTACGACTTCGATTTGTGAGCATGTATTCACTAGACACCCTTTTACGACTCTCTATCACCTGAGGGTTTCTAGATCTGGTTAAACTTAAGCTCTGATACCACTAAATATAACACCCTAAACCCTTGTCACATTGGGCCTCAAGCCCAAACCCATAAATAAAAATTTGCGAGCGAGTTTAGCCTAAATACTTAATTTCATAAACCGTATTAATTTAAAAAGAGTTATACAAATATTCAAGCGTTACTTTGGATCTCCAATTTAAAACATAATAAGTTAAAACATTCGATATGGAAAATAAATCAAAAGGAGTTACATATACAAAACATAAGGGTCCTATAAATACATTGCCCCTACAAATTTAAGTAATGTACTATTCACATATTGATGTACTGAAGTCCTACTCCGATGGCTCATTGCAAAGTACGCAGCAACCTAAAGACTTGCGTAAGGAAATAACAATTCCAAACGCTGAGTTCGAAAGCTCAATGGATACACCTCTATTATACTATACTTCATGCAGATCATAAACATAAGCATGTAGTCAAGCAATGATTAAGTAGCATGAATATAAAGTGGCGTACCTCTAATCACCTAAACACATGGAATCAAAATAATCAATCATTTATTCAAATAAGGGCTCACAAGGCCCCACATACCATACCATACTATGTCATATGAGAGTAAGGCCGGGTCACTTAGCATCGGTACATACACTCCGGGTGAGGTCGGGTCACATAGCATTGGAACATACACCCTGGGTGAGGCCGGGTCACATAGCATCAGAACATATACCCTGCTCAAAATCATCCCTCGAGCACATACGGATGAGGCCTGGGTTACATAGCATCGATAACCTTTATCCGCTCATCTTACCATGGTGTTGCAACACATTCTTGGGCATCCGATTTCTCAGTTTTACAATTCATTTCATACCTCTAGGGACCCATTAGGACATTTACCTCGAATTATGATACCCCGAATGTAAACTCAATTTTCTTGGGCAGATTGCCCAGCGAGTACCGATACTCCTATATGGGTATCGGTACGACCCTCTAGGTATCATTACTCATCCACGAGTACTGATACTCAATTTAGGTTTGAAAGAAATAAAAATTACCAAGCCGTACCGATACGCTCACCTCCGTATCGGTACTCGATATTGGTGCGTGAATCACCCCGTACTGGTACCCTCACCTTTGCGTACCAGTACGTGAAAGCCTTCTTCAGGCAATAGAACAGTAGTACCGATATGTTCTCTAGCATACTGGTACATGAAAGCGTTACTGGAATTCCTATTAAGCAAGGGGTACCGATACTCGGGAAGACGTACTAGTACGCCCTTCATAACTCGACTCCTTCCCTAGAGGGGGTACCATTACTACACCACCCCGTACCGGTACGCGAACCCAGATTTCCAGGTCTGGGGTTCGAATTTCTCATTTTTAACCCACAAACTAACTTAGTAACCCCAAAACTCGACATATAACTTATGGAAGGTGTTTAGGGTCAATTTCTACCAGTTTTCACGTTATTAACATTAGTTTTAGATTTTTCCATTAACACTCATCAAGATCATTCAAGCATACTCAAATCACCAAAATGACATACAAAGCAATTATCCTTATGATATGCAAGAAACTAGGAATTGGAAGTGTACTAACCTTCTTCAAAACACCACCAACCCTTGTTATCCTTGATTTCAAGCTTTGCCCTTGCCTTGAGCCTTAAAGTGCTCACCAAGCTCTTTAACTATACCCAAATGTTGTACAACGAATTACAACACTCCCAAGAGGTAAAAGAGAACTAAAGAAGGTTTAACATAACAAAAAAATGAGATTAAACTCCTAAATCATGTTCTCCCTCACAAAACCTCTTCAAAACCCTAAGGTTTTCATCTAACTCCAAACTTTGACATTCTTACCTCAAAAGATAGATCTCTTTGTCACCCCAAAAGTCCACTTACTAAAATACACTCATCTTCACTTCCAAGCCCAATACACAACAAAAAGAAACCCACTAAAGCTCTACATATGACCCAAAACACAAGGCACAAGGCTCAGATTAACCCGACCTTCGAATTTCGAAATTCGGGTCGTTAAATGGCTTACCTTTGTTGGTAGATATAGAAATCTCGAAACAATCTGATCTTCAATGGAAAATTGAAAAATCCCTCCAACATTTGGATTACTGCTTAGAAAGCTTTTTTTTTTAGTTTAAAAAATCATCTTCAAATTTTATTTCGTCTTTACTTTCACCCCAACGTTTGTTTAGTTGGCCTCCTCCTTTGTGTTGGTTCTATCAAAATATCATGTGATGCTTCTAGGGATGTCACTTCGGGATACTCTGAGCTGGCTGAAATTTGCCGTGACCACACCGGTTGCATTGTGGGGTGCCACAAAGCTTATTTTTTTTCTCTTTTGCCTGACGCAGCGGAAGCAGAAGCTATTCGTCTTAGTGTTTCTACTGCTGTGATCGAGGGATTCCACAACATTACTGTGGAATCAGATAATGAAGGAGATATCCTAAATTTGTCCCTCTCTTTCTCATCCATATGTTTTTCTTTTATTCTTAGATTTTGTAATTGTGCCGCTGACTGGATTGCAAAGTCTGTGACAAATGGCACTTGTCCTGCTCATTGGGTTTCTGACCCTCATCTTGCTCTTCAAAATTTTCTGTAATCTTCCCTTTTTAATTAAAGTCGCTCTCTTTTCGGAACAAAAAAAATACATGTCAATCTCAATAGAAATATTTTATTTCTACTTCGTCTAATATATAATTATTCTTTTATGTTTCATTCAAATAAAATCAAGGGTAAAGTATATAAATAGTCACCTAATTTTTAGGATGCTTTTATTTTAGTCACCAAATTTTTAAGGTATTTTTTATTTTAATCATTAAATTTTTAAAACTTGCAATATGATCTCTAAACTTTTAATTCGCTTTCATTAAGGTCACTTCCATTAACAACCGTTAAAAACGCTGACATGACCGTTATTTTTTTCTTTCTCTTCCTCTGCTTTTTCCCTTCTCCTATGATATCCAAGGATCGATCAAAACTCTTTCCTTCTCGATAGGAAATGGATCTTCAATCAATCAATTATTAGAGATAAAATTCGAAGCCTTTTTCTCTTTCTCATCCAAAATTAATGCTGGTATTTTCAGAGCATTCATGTGAATCCCGCTATAGCAATGTCATAGCTGAATATGGAAAAAAAATTCCAACCTTGTCTTAGAAGCTTACATGGGTTAACTGGAAATATGAACATTTTATCAGTATATTGACGTACCTAATAGCAATATTCATAGGATTGCTCTGAAAATGCCAGGATTAATTTTGGATGAGAGAGAAGAAGGTTTCGAAGTTCATCTCTAGTAATGGATCGGTTGAAAATCCATTTGCTATTGAGAAGGAAAGAGCTTTGATCAATCCTTGGACATCATAGGAGAAGGAATGAGGAAGAGGGAGAGGGAGAGGAAGAGAAAGAGAGAAGAAGAAAAAACTGATCACATCAACATTGTTAACGGTAGTTAATGGCGGTGACCTTAATAAAAACGAATTAAAAATTTAGCGACTATATTACAAATTTTAAAAGTTCAATGCCAAAATAAAAGAGCCCTAAAAGTTCGATAACCATTTAAGTAGTTTACCCTAAAATCAAACACAAACTTTCATTTGGATTTACGTACAAAATAAAGTAGTTACCCTTAGAAAGCAAATAAGAGGTATAACTTGCAACAAAAGCACTTAAAATTCAACGTAGAAACAACATACACGACTTTCAACCAAACTTCATACTCGACTTCATAATCTTAAAAACAATAATGACATCAATTATCATCACCCACATATCAACAACCTCTAATCACAAAACACACTGCAAGACTGACGAAGTATGCCGAAATCATTAACGGATCCCTGGATAGCACACATCACGTAGGACAAAGACGTGCTTTTACTCTACGTTACAAATGTCCATTCCATAGCTTACCAGCAAATGAGAGATTATTACTCTTACTAGCAAGAAGTTGGAGAATCAACATAGTAGTCATAGGCTTTGTTCGCAGCAAACAGGGACTATCTGTACAATTTCACCTAGATTTCCTATAACCAGTCACAGTAGAAGAGATGGAAATAGACATATTTGGACAAAATTCAGTGGCCAAAATAAGCATATTATTCAGATAATAGTAAGCTGACATGGCTAAACTCTAAAGGGAATCTAAATCAATGCATGCTCAACCAAAATGTAAACCAACAAACATGAACAAACGAAAACCATTTACATTTCTGATGTAAAACTATATGGTTTTGCATGTAAACTGCAAATGGAGCTTCTTCACCGACACACGTAAGCCCCCAAAAGCAGAGTATGGGAAATCATGGGCAAGCAGCAGCATACAACTATACAACCTTAACCTTCAAATGTTCATATAGGCCGGTACAATGTTTCCCGGCCTTCACCAAAGATCCTTACTTCTGTATACTTCTTATCCGCAAACACGAACAGGCAAAGAAAAATGATAAAAAGAGAAGAAAAACCACTAGAATGCTTTGATAAAGTCAATCAGGAGGCAACAGCGGACTCTGCAGAGCCAGAAGAAGCACTCGTTTCACCTGCTACATTCTTCAGTTTATGAGCACTGCAGTATGCTGCAGACCTGGATTCAGAGACATCGCCAATATCCAAGGCAGTGTTTAAAAAAGCGAGCTTGGGGCGCGCCAAGGCGCTAAGGCGCAAGGCTCAAAGGTCACAACGCTTAATTATCTCCGGGCGCAGCGATTTTAATGAAGCCTTCAAAAGGCGCGTAAGGCGGTGAGGCGCGTCCTTTCGGCGCTTAATCTAAAATGTAACTGTATATAACCGGCAGCCATGGAAGGAGAAGCTTAGGGAAAAGAAATCTCAAAAGAATAACCCAAAGGGAAAGGAGGAGAAGGAGAACTGGTGAGAAGTTACAATGGTCACCTTAAGACATGCAATGGAGGAGGAGGTGTGTAGCTGAGAAGAAGCTTGGAAAAATAAATAAAAAAACAGATAGAAAACGGAAAACTGAAAGAATTTGTCGAAGAAGAAGAAGATGAGAAAGGGAACGAGTGAAGGAAAAAAGATGAATTTTTTAACTCAAAAGTAGCTGAGAAGAAGTTGTGATCCAAATTCTTTTGGGATTTGGTTTAAAGTTAGAATCCTACTTTTAGTAGATCTTGTTTACTTTATATTAATTAAAGGTATGAAACTCAGTTTGAGTAGAATTTGTTTCTATGCAAGTTTCCTCTGTAAACAAAGAATCTATCCTTATAAATAGATACTAGGGATTAGGGGATTAGGCAGACTCTTTCTCCATCATAGTGAAAATTCTCCTCTGCCCGTGGTTTAGGCAGAACACCATAAATCAGTTGTAATCTCTTTCTCCATCATAGTGAAAATTCTCCTTTGTCCGTGGTTTTTCCATGTAAATTCTTGGTGTTACTTTTCTTTTCTGAGTTTGCGCTTATTTACTTGTCTCGTCATTATCGTCCCGGTAGTAAAACAAATTGGCATCAGAGCTTTTCAGGTTACTCAGGATAATGACGACGATGAAGTATGAAATTCTGCTGCTAGATCGCAATGTCAGGTTTTCGCTATGGCAGGTGAAGGTTTGAGATGTTCTTGTTCAGATGGATTTAGATGATGCATTAGATGGGTTTAATAATATGCCGAAAGAATGGTCGGATACTGAGAAGCGCCGCAAGGATAAGAAAGTTGCTTCCCAGATCCGTTTGCACTTATCAAACAGTATTTTGTAGGATGTTCACAAAAAGAAGACAGCTGTCGATTTATGGGCAAAATTGGAATAAATTTGCATGAAGAAAACTTTGACCAACAAGTTGCTCCTGAAGCAATGCCTATACTCCTACAAGTTAGCAGAAGGTTCGTGTCTTAACAACCACCTATCTGATTTCAAGGAGATCATCTCAGATTTGGAAACGATTGAGGTAAAGTACAATGAGGAAGACTTAGGTTTGATTTTACTTTGCTCATTGCCTGTTTCATATTCGTCTGTTAGAAGCACCCTCCTACATAACCGTGATACCCTTAATCTTGAAGAGGTATATGATAATTTGAATTCACATGACAGGATGCAACATCTTACTGGCTTCGAGTTTCAAACAGATGGTCTCATGGTGCATGGATCGACTAGTTCAGACCGGGGAAGAAAATGTGATCGTAATTTCAGCAGTCAAAATAGAGGTAGGTCCAAGTCGTCAAATTGAGGTAAAACATGTTATTTCTGTAAAAGAAAAGGTCATATTAAATCTGAGTGTTATAGATTAATAATAAGATAAAGAGGGAATCTAAGAATTAGAATTCCAATGAAGATGAAGCTAATACTGTAGAGGAGTATAATGACGGTGAAGTTTTAGTTGCTTCCGACGAAGACTCTATAGTGAGTGAAGAGTGTATTCTTGACTCTAGTAGTAGTTTTCATATGAGTCCAAATCGGGATTGGTTTGCGACATATAAACCTGTGTTTACAGGTGCTGTCTTGTTGGGAAATAATGTCTCTTATAAAGTTGCAGGTATTGGCACAATCAAGATTAAGATGTTCAATGGAATTGTTCGAAAACTTGGTAATGTGAAGCATGTTCCAGATTTAAGAAGAAATCTGATTCCATTAAGTACTCTAGATTCAAAAGGGTACAGATACTCCAATGAAGGTGGAGCTATGAAAATTTGCAAGGGCGCTCTCATTGTGATGAAAGGGTATAAAAGAGCAGCCAATTTTTATGTTCTACAAGGTTCAACTATTTTAGGTGATGCATCAGTTGTTTCCTCTAGCATGTCAAATGACGATGTTACTGATGAAGGCGTCTTGACTGAATCAAGTAAAAGAGGATTTTGTGTTGAACATGACAACCGTGGGCATAACGGTTATGGTAGGCAGAAAAGAGTTCAATTTCGTGGGCATAACGAATTTGAAAAGAAGAATAAAGTTGAATTCCGTGGGTATAACGGATTTGAGAAGCTTAAGAGAGTTCGATTTGCTTCAAAGATAAATAATGAGAAAGGTAGTAGTGCCATTGATGATCGGGATCGTGTTATTGCTCGTGGTGATATAGTTGTGAGCAAAGTTGGCACTAATGTTGATCTTACCGACGTGAAGACTAAATTACCTTGTACATCCAAGCTTGGGCAAAGCTTGGATTCGGTCGGTGTTTATTGCTGAAGACTACCCCTTGAAGGGGTTTCGTGGAATATGTGGAGATATTGTTCGACAAGAATTTGTCTCAAGGTGGAGATTTGTTAGAGTTGTGATCCAAATTCTTTTGGGATTTGGTTTAAAGTTAGAATCCTACTTTTAGTAGATCTTGTTTACTTTATATTAGTTAAAGGTAGAAAACTCAGTTTGAGTAGAATTTGTTTCTATGTAAGTTTCCTCTATAAACAAGGAATCTATCCCTATAAATAGATACTAGGGATTAGGGGGTTAGACAGAACATCATAAATCAGTTGTAATCTCTTTCTCCTTCATAGTGAAAGTTCTCATCCTCTGCCCGTAGTTTTTCCACGTAAATTCTTGGTGTTATTTTTCTTTTCTGCGTTTGTGCTTATTTACTTGTCTCGTCATTATTGTCCCGGTAGTATAACAATAAGAGAGGTAGGGTTGGTGACTGGAGTAAGGGGATAGGGTTGTTTGGAGATCGAGATCGGAGGAGAAGGAAAATGTGGGGTTGTAATTTGAGGTTTAGGGTTTTGGTATAAAATTTAATTATTTTTCATTTTAATTATTTTATTTAATATTAATAATAAAATATAATTTTTGTTTTATTTAAAATTATTTTTATATTTTAGTAATACTAAAATATGCCATGTCATACAAAATATTAATAAAATACGTCAGAGTGATTAAAACAAGAGTAATTCAAAAGTTCAGTTATTAAATTGAAAATTTTGAAAGTTTAGTGACCAAAATAGGAGTGAGAAGATAGTTGAGTGATGAATGATGTAATTTACCCTTAACTTTATTTCGTTTTAGGTTTAAAAATTTCTTGTAACATTTTAAGCCATTTTAATATTATTTTAGAAATATATTATTTTACTGACAACCAGTTGATCTGATGGGATGATACACTAAATCCTTTAAGAAAAATTAGAAATTATTATAAAATATATTTTAAAGAATTCTTTTATAACTATATAATTGGAGTGTAAGTTACCTATGACTATATAAGTTACAATACTTCGTCAATGGATTTGAGTGATTGCGGTTTGAATAATATTTTTAGATCTTAAGGATGTCTAAAAATATTTTTTAAATATAAACTATTATAAATATAAAAGATTATTTGAAAAAATTATAAAAACGCTAAAACTTTATTAAAAAGGAAAAAGCAATATACCAAAAAAGATTTGGTGTAATGGCAAAGCATCTTGCTCTTTCAAGGAGAGAACTCGGGTTCGTACCTTCGAGAAGACATTGTTAAGAAGAAGAGTCACGAATTTTGAGAAATGTCCAACTCGACTTGATAAGTTCGCGAGCAACTCATTATATTTTTATAAATTTTTATGATCTTTGTGTGGCTACTTTAAAAAATTATGTTCCAAGAAGTTTAAATGCTCTTTGAAAACTCTAGAAAAATTCAGTGACTTGTTAGGTAATTTACCCATAAAATATTTAGTTTCAAATTTCTAAAATTTTTTGTATTTATGGGAATTCAAAAATTAATTTATATTAAAAGAAATTAAATTGTAATAATTAGCCTTTCTTTTTTTAAAAAAATTAAAGTCTTTTCTTTTTCTTTTATTATTATTTTATGTATAAAATTAGAAAAAGAGGAAAAATCTTTAGTTTTCATATAAAAAATACGATTGGAAGTTAAAACCATGAAATCCCTAAGTCTTTCTCTCATTTGTTATTCATCGAAGATTGTTGAGAAATAAAAAAAGTCTAACACTCGAATATCAACTTAATCTCTAACTCGGTCATGAGAAGTTCGTTTATTTACCTCCTCAGTCCCCACGTTTTTTTGTTGAATTTGTATATTAAAGCTCTAGTAGTATCACTAGATTTTACCTATATTTAAAAGCAAGGTAAAAATTTTGGAAAACTTAACGAGCAACGAGTCGAGCAAAATTTTATCGAGCTTAACGAGCAACGAGTCAAGTCGAACAACAAAATTTTTTAATGAGCACGAGTCGATCACTACTCAACTCATGATCGACTCGCTCGATAAGCATATCCCTATGTATATGGTTCATAAACCTCAAGTTTTCTCACAACCTTTTCGATGTGAAATAAATGCACTCCGTAACCTATTTCCTTTTTTTTTCTTCTGGAAAACAACGTGACAAATACATAATACATAAAGGCAAGTTTATGTGAAGTTTTCCCAGGAAAGAGTGTAATCGGACAATAGAGAAAGCTTTTACAACTTAGGCCCCTTTGGCAACAATTAAATAAGTGATTTTGCTCCGATTGATTTTTTTTTTTATCAAATATGAAAAATCTTCATTGAAAGAAATGCTTCATACAAACATGGCAATGAAAACTAAAAACAAACACTCGAAAACAAAACAAATTAGGGCACTAGGTAAGCCCGGAACATAGAATTAAAGATAGGAGCCGTCACGCTATCGAGTGGAGGAAGGAGAAACAGGTTGCAGTGGCCATCAAGAGAGAAGGAAAAAAACCAAATTTTAACACCCACAAAGGGCATACAATAGCTTGGTGACGGATACCGATAACACCGATGAGGAATTCAATAGCTGGACTGACCAGGACGACGGAGGAGGTACCATTCGAATGGAAGACCTCTTCAAAATAGAACCTAACACAGCAACGAGATCCAAAGGATATTTGCATAGAGAACTTCGGAAGGAGGAGTTGTTAGAGCCACCACCGCCACCGACATCCATCAACCCTACAAAATTAAATAATGGAGAACAGAACCAACAAAAATAAAGACAGATGAAAAGGACCAGCAAACACCAGATCTCTGTAACCGATCTTCCTTGTTCCGAGTTGACAGAGCGGACCGATCATTCCTCTTCCAAAAATGGGACCCAAGCTTGAAACGTGACGGCCGGGGACAACAGAACCTATCGAGAACGTTAAAGGGAAACAAAAGAACAACACTGAAAAAAAAATGATCGAACAAAGGGCTAAAAGGAGAGGAGAAATGAGGAGGGAGGCCAACTGTTTGAGACCAGCAAAAGCGGAGTGGCTGTAAATGAGTGATTTTGCATTAGAAGCATTACCAAACACATGAATAAAAAGTGTTTCTACACAACATTTGCACCCAAAAGTAGAAGCTGGAACAACCAACTTTTATAGTTTAAAATGGCATTTGGGGTAAAATAGTTTTTTTTACTCCTTAACCCCCTCCATCCCAATTCTACAATTTATATTACAATGCCCTCAATAAATTTGCATTCTTTTGAACCCAACAAGTGGTATCAGTAGAAAAGCAGATGATGTTTATCGTAGGGACCCGATTCAATCAATTTGTCTACAAGGTGTTGTGCATTGTCAAAGGGTTAAGAATATATATGAACAGATACTACCTTGTAATCACATTTAGACTGTTCAAGAAAAAAATTGTATTCTTTTATGACATGTACTTGTATATTTATTATTTATAATTATTAACTATCATTTCTAGGGGTGCTTATTGAGTTGAGTAGCTCCCAAAGAGTTTGAGATCGACTCGGTCAAACTCGATCAACGCTAGACTCAAGTTGACTCGACTTGAACTCAAGCTCGACTCGAGATCTTAATGAGTCGAGTCTAGCAAGGCCCAACTCGACTCTATAAGTTCGCGAGCAGCTCGTTATTTTTTTTTATAATTTTTAATGGTTTTTTGTGACTACCTTAAAAAATTATGCTCCTAGAAGTTTAAATCCTAGTTGAAAACTCTAGAAAAGTTTAGTGACTTGCTAAGTAATTTACCAATAAAATATTTGGTTTCAAATTTTCGAAACGTTTTGTATTTCCCTAAAATTTCAAAAGTTAATTTGTATTAATAAGTAATTAATTTATAAAAATTAGTCTTTCATTCTTTTTTTATTAAAATGTTTCATTTTTCTTTTATTATTACTTTATGTGTAAAAGTAGAAAACAAAAAAGTCTTTAGTTTCCCATATAAAAAATACGGTTGAAAGTCAAAACAACGAAATCCCTAAGGCCTTCTCTCATTTGTTGTTCATCGAAGATTATTGAGAAACTAAAAAGAGCCGCACACTCGAATATCAACTTCATGTCTAACTCGGTCATGACAGGTTCTTTTATTTATCTCCTCAGTCCTCACATTTTTTTGTGAATTTGTATGTTTATATTAAGCTCTAGATTTTACCTATATTTTAAAAAATAAGGTAAAAAATTTGACGAACTTAATGAGCAACGAGTCAAGTCGAGCAACAAGATTTTTTAACGAACACGAGTTGGGCAAAATGTTATCGAGCTTAATGAGTAACGAGTCGAGTCGAGTAACAAAATTTTTTAACGAGCATGAGTCGAACATTACTTAACTCGCGATCAACTCGCTCATAAGCACCCCCCAATCATTTCATTTTTAACCTTTCACCACAAAAAATGGTATTAATCACTTAAAAATATTTTAGATTGATATTTGTATGTATCAAAATATTATTAACAAATTTAAAAATATTATTAATATTATTATATTTTAAATTGATATATTTCATGTATTGTAGTATTAAAAAAACAAGTATCATTAAATTAATTTATTTTTATTTAAAAATATCATATTTAAAATAAATATTTTATCTACTTAAAAGTATTTTTAGACAATACACTTAAATTCTAAATCAAACAATCTAAAATAATTTTTCAAAAAACATTTTTTCACTACAGTTTTCAAAAGTATTAAGAGAAGTGGCGACGCAGTTTATAGCAATCAGCATGGAAGGATTGTACATGAAAATCCATGGGCAACTTAGTCAATGGTGGAAGTGTAGAATAAACTGAGAATAAAGCAAACAATTTGTTTAATGGGCAAATAATTCAGAGTAATAATAAAAAAAGGTAATTCACATTTTAAATCACCAAATTTAACATCCATTTTCATTTATATCACAAATTTTTAATTTAATCAAATTATAGCATTAAACTTTAATTATTAATAAGCTAAATCACTTATATTAACATCATTAAATAATTCTAACGACAAAAGTGAAATTGACCTTTTTACTTAACATATTTTTCACATATCATCATCAAATAAATTTTAATTAATAATTTTATTTTTTTGTAAGAATTTTCTAAAAAATTTCATTTAAATAAATTGATTATTTATTAATAATATGTGAAACATATGTGAAATAAAATTGTCAAATTTAGTTTTTCTTTTAGAATTATTTAGTAGTGTCAATATAAGTGACTTAGTTTATAGATGATAAAAGTTGAATGATGTAATTTGATTAAATTAAATATTTACAATATAAATAAAAGTGGATGGTAAGGCCCATTTAGCTTTGCTTTTCGAAAATGCTTTTAGGGCCAAAAGCACTTTTGGAGGCTGAAATAATGTTAAACAGATAATTTTTTTAAAAAAACTGCATTTAAAAAGTATTTTTCAACCCAAACGAAAAAGATGGAACTTCTAGCTTTTGCAGTTGGAATAATGCTTTTGGAAAAGATGAAGTTTCTAGCTTTATTTATAACTTATAAACTTATAAATTTTTTATGATGACATAATTATATAATTAATAAATTATTTTTTAGTTTAAAATTCATATGTATTTTCATGTCAAATTTTTTTTAAATGTTTTAAAATATTTTTAGGAAACACGTACAATTGTTAAAAATATTTATTTATTAATAAAAATATTTTTAATATTTTTATGATAATTTAAGTTGATATATTTCATATATTATAACATTAAAGAATTAAGATATTTTTTTGAACAATTTTTTAAATATATATTTTTAACTTACAATATCATGTTTAAAATGATCATTTATCTTCTCAAACACACTTTTTGAGAGCAATGTTGAAACTTAAATCTCAAACCTAAAACTTTAACAGCACTTCTAAGGGCCAATTTGGCATTGCTTTTGAAAAGTATTGTAAGAAAGTGATTTTGTAAAGTGAGTTGTAAGATTTTAGTGTTTGACATTACTGTCAAAAAGTGTTTTGAAAAGATAAAATGTCTATTTTAGACGTGATATTGTAAAGTATAAATAAATGAACATATTGAATGTTTAAATTCGTCATCATAAAATTTTGGCTTAATGTCAAAATAAGTGCCCAAACTATCATGTTTTTCCTTTTTAAGTGCCTAAACTATTTTTTGTTTCTTTTAGGTGCCCAAACTATCACGTTTCCCCCTTTTAGAGCCTAAACTTTTTTTCTCTTTTTAGGTCCAAACTATCTTTTTTTGCCCCGTTTACGGTCAAGCTGAGACATCTACTTTGACCAAAAAATGATAGTTTAGACACTTACTTTGACAAGAAATGATAGTTTGAGCACTTAAAAGGGGTAAAAAATAGTTTAGGCACCTAAAAAGAAAAAAAATAAGATAGTTTGGGCACCTAAAAGGGACAAAAAATAGTTTAGGCACTTAAAGGGAAAATAGGATAGTTTGAGCACTTATTTTGGTATTAAGCCTAAAATTTATTAACATTATTATATATGAAATAAACAAACTTAAATTATAATAAAAATTTAAAAACCATGACAATTCATTTGTAATTTTTTATATATAAAATATAAACTTTAAGTATTTCTAAGTAATTAATATAAAATTTTGGATTAAATAAGAAAATTAACCTCTAAATTATGTATTTTTTATATTAGTGTAATATAACTAAATATTAATTTAATATATTAATAATTATTATATTTAATGTTATTTTATAATATTAAAGTTTTTTATTTTAATATTTTTTATTTAAAATATTAAATTTATAATATTATTTCAATAATTATTATACTTAATATATGTGATTATTATATTTAATATTATTATTTTAATATATTAGTATTAATATTGGTATTAAACAATTAAGAGCGTTTATGAAAACTTTTCGTTTCCACCGTCAATGCATAAGAAATTTTCGCAATGTAAATTACCCTAAAGAAAAACTGGTAGTTAAGTTTAAAAAGAGAAGTTTGAATGAATACAACTAATTCCTAGGCAGTTCATGGATGTGGGTTCCATGGTAACTCAGAAACAAAATACTAAATTTTCTAACACCTCATTCAATCAAATACAGCTAAAAGGTCATTGCCAAGGAAGTAAAGGCCACTGTTTATTTGCATTGTCATATGAACAACTACTATTACATGTTCATGTATTAAAGAGGGGGCATTTATGTTATAAACCAAGATAGAAGTTGTAGATTTAGATAGAAGAATCAGAAATAGGATTAGAAATAGAAGAGAAAAGACTGTAGAAGAAGAAGACCAGAGATTTCAGAAGAGAATTTGAGAGGAGAGAAAAAAAAACAGAACATTCATTAATTCATCGATATCCCAAATTCCTAGCAAAAATCTGACTTTTAACCTTACAGCCAAAACGATGCCATGTCAATGTAAATAAAAATGACAACGTTTTAAATGTAAATAAGACGCCACGTGACAATATTCCTCGCTCGGAAAGAATCCTTGTCCTCAAGGATTAAGGAAAAAAAACTCGTAAGTCCAGCTTTAGCCTCTATGAGATCAATGAAAATCTTTAAATGGTTAACCAAACATTTTCCATTGCTGTTTTTGTCTTAGCTAAATTTGACTCGAGAACCAACAAAAATGCCTTCACTTTGTTTTCAGAAGCCAAAAAACTGATGAAATCATATCGAGAAGAAGCTATTTTCTTGTGTCGTGTTGGTGTTCGTAAATACTTGATTCTTTGAAATTCCTTTCCCATCCATTGCTGCACAACCCTTGTTCTTGTAGCTTTCACTATAAAGCTTCCCTCTGGATCAAATATTATAGCATTATTGTAAACTCCCATCGATGTACTATATGACACAATCCTCGTATACACCCTTATATTACTTAATTCATCTTTAATGCTTAATTTCCAACTTAGGGCCATGACAACACCCCTCGCTACACTCGATTCTTGTTCCTAAGGATCGAAATCGAGAAATTGAGACCTATGACACCACTTAAAAGATTTGTCCGATTGGAGAAATCCCATGTAAATATTCAGGAAAGTAACATGGTCACCTTCAGCAGCAACAAATCTCAATTTGGCCTTATCCAATTCCTTGTATGCTCCTTGAATAGAAAACCAGATCGACTGGATGAAGAGAACAACGAGGGTAATAATTTCATCCGAACACCCAAACTCGTTTGAAGATATCATTTTTTCAACCATTGATTCCAGTGAAACTTCATTAACTTGGAAACTAGCAAGTGAAGTGAGTTTGGCATCCTCGTCATGGCCACCAAGTGAATAAAGTATTTCAAGCGCTTAGATCATTGATTCAGGAGATGGAGATGTTGGCCAATCAAATCCCAATATGTTACTAATTCCTAATGTTTCTAGCGGAATCACACAAGAAACAAGATTTGACTTTTGGATCTCTGGAATTCCTTGAACAAACATTGTAGTGAGATAATACTCTTCCGAATACAATCTATAACACTTCCTAGTTCTAGTTTTACCAGCCTTGTCAGCCCCTTGTTTAGCAGATGGATAAGGGTGCCACTACAAGATTTTCTATATTTGCGATCAGATTGTAGAATCGTTGTTGATTCTTGTCAAATAGTGATGCACTTTAGAGTAAGTATACTTGTCGAATCAAGTAATAAAAAGATAGAGTAGAGTGTCGAACCCACGAGGATTGGATCAATAACTGCGAAGTTATCGAACTTAAGAATGTGTTTGCAAGTATTGGATGGTGTTGATTTATAAAAACTAAAAACAATTAAAGTAAAAATAGCTATGATTAAAGATAAACAGATGTTGTAGCAAATAACAGATAATTATGGAAGCTAGGTTTATTGTTAAGGATATATGCTTGATTACTTATTTCAATGCTCTAGTAACTGGCAATACATATATGCGTAAACCATTAAGATCTTTATCTACTCGACAGAATTTTCTAAGGAACTTCTGACTCTCTCGATGCCTAGAAGTTAATAATATTGAAGCTAAGGTGATACATGTCAGTGTTAAGCCTAACAACTCTATTATTTGTTTAAGAACTCCCTTTTAGTTGTTGAAACCCTAACTTATGTCTAAGCCGGATTAGAACTAAGTTAACAACTTAGCTCCACTGTTCACGTTTGTATAACCTAACTCTCTCGATATTAAGCCGCAAATCTATAGTTATAAGGCCTCTCTCGATAGCTCTTACAATAACTACGCATGAAGAACAAAGAACATAATAGATAAAGGGAAAACAATAATAGTATTAAAATAAAATAATCAAAACCTAAAATCTTGAGTAGCAATAAACCCAACTAAAGTATTTAGCTCATGTATGAGCCTAAAACATCTACAAAAATATTAAAGTACGGTAGTTTATCAAGCAAGGGATAGAAAAGGGTCAAGCATCCTCGACGATCTTCCTCCGTGCTGTCCAACTGTTGCTGCAGGTCTCCGAATCCTTCAGCCTTTCCCGATGGCATTAGTCGTGTGGAGAGTTCTCTATCTTTGAATCTGGTGGTTCTTCGCAAGCTACTAGGACTATTCTCTAAAATCGTGCTCTCTTTGAATTGGTGTCCAAGTCTTTCTTATATAGATGGTGAAACTAGGGTTTAAGAACCCTAAAGTGCGCACAGCTTCATTAAAGAAGGCCATTGATTTCCTGCTATATTTAATGTTCCGTATCTAGGAGGAAGTCCACGTGGGTCAAACTATATTCTTCTCTAACTCTTTATGTCTCGTCAGCTCCAGCCATGAGATCTGCTACTCAGCTACTACAGCATTCCTCCATTATTTTCCAGCATCCTGCACATGCACCACAAAGCACCACATTTCCCATAAAAGTACCAAAATATATAACATTTAAGCGCAGACAGTGTAAATCCCTATCTACATGCAAATTATATACAATCTAACCTAAATACAACTATATGAACTTGAAAACACGCAAAAGACAAGTAAAAAGGGGAATATATAATATATCATTTACACATTCGTCAGTTATTTTGAGAAGCCATAGACAACACCCTCCAAAGTCAATGATGCCTCTTTTATATTTGTTGTTACCACAACTTTTCTCCTTCCTTTAGGAGTTGGAGAAAACACCAAATCATGTTCTGCACCTGTAAGTCTCGAATATAGAGACAGAATAATCAACCATGAGGAAAAAGTTTTCCCATTGCCTCGAGCTTCTTTAGTGAACAACTTAGTAGCAGCATCAATATCACTAGTTGATGAATAAAGCCATGTCCGAAATAACCCAAAAATTTCTAGCTTGCAGGCATGCCACATGTATTTGGTAACATCAAAAATAGAATGCACAACCATCACATGTTGTTTGCTCTTCAAAAGTGGGGGATAAAAAATCACAAAAATTCATTATCTCTTTATGCAACTGAAGCATTGGACTTTTTAACTTGATATTCCCACCAATCCACCAATTGTTCTCAAGCATTTGTGTCACATTTTTGTGCTCTAGATGACGTAAAATTGCAACTAAGATCAGTTGTTGGTTTTCTGAAGCCTCCAAGTAAGACATATCAGACAAAACATCCATTGCCAACCCCTATTAAGAAATTCAGTGTTGTCCAAAATCAAAGTACAAAAGCATTGAGTCTAGTATTTGTCGCAAGGTTGTAGGTTTGAAAGGATAACAAGTTTCCTCATCCATAAAAACAGGCTCTATTCTCCATTGACCTTCAAAACTTCTTGATAAATCCTGTGTTTTCTTGTTCGAACTCCATTGAGTGATCTTATCGACTTTGAACCACATGAACTAGAATGGTCTCTAACCACCAAAGGAATCTCTACAAAGCTACTTGGTCCACATCTACTAGCTATCTTTGGCCTCCATCAACTAATACTTGTCCAAATATCAATTCCGTGGTTGTGGGGGTTTAAACTCGCGCCCTCTAGCATTGTGGAGGGGGTTTTAGCCATGGGGGCCAAGACAATTCTTGGTCTAAGTCTATCTTGGGGTTAGTTTTAAATTATACTCGGTATACCCAATAATAATTAAAACAACCAACCGATCCAGCTACCCCTCATTTTGGTTGTCTGTTTTAATTTGAAAGAACCTAGAAGGTTCTAAAATTCTCCTCTTATCCCCCTTTATTATCGTCCGATATCCCTCACTATCGCGCCGTGGCTGCCACCGCCATCGTGGTTGAGCTTATCGTTGAGCCCTGACCAATATCCCCTTAACCACTCGCATAACCGCCGTTGCAATCACCGAGATTCAAGGGTTAAAGGTTCGACGAACCTAGGGTTCGAAATATTCTGTTATTTACATTTTTTCGGCCACCAGCGTCGTCAGTTCGAGACGCCTATGCCACCATCATCATTCCCTCGTTGAGGCGGTCATTTTGACACCGATCAGCCATCGAACCACACCGGTTTGTAGCTTTATCAGAGACCGGTGCTATTTTCATCATTTTGGTATGTTAAGGTAATTTTCGTTACATTTCCAATTTGATTTGGGTCATTGATTGTGGTGGATTGAGGATATGGTGAAAAACTAGAAAAAAGTGACATTTTAGGCATTTTATGGCTGACTAGGGCCACGAGTGGGCTTCATGCGTTGTTCGGGGCAATTTCTGACCGTCCTAGACGGTGGCCATTGAACTAGCCTGACCAAACCTGATCTAGCCAACAAACCGAGCCGATCCATCCAAATTGGCCCAAACTAAACCAAATCAGCCTAAGCCCAATAATAAGCTGAGCCCACTTATAGCTAACCAATCCGATCCAGACCTGTATCTGCCCAATCTAACCTGACCCGAGTTTGACCTAACCTGACCCGTTGACCGAGTTAACTTGTTGACTGGGTCAATTTGTCTGAGTCAACCCATCTGAGTTAACTTATCCGATTCAACTCAGTTAACTTTGACTTATTGACTTTGACCCGTTGATCGTTGACTGATGGCGTTAATGTTGACTTTGACCAAAAAGTCAAATTTTTCGAAAACCCATATTTTGGGATTTTCAACGTCCTGGGTTCATTTTTGAAGTCTGTTTCGCAAAATTAAAACCCGAAAGCCTCTAAACCTAACCTTAAACCCGAGAATGTGTGAGTTTAAGTATTTAGTTTAAGAGCAATTTGAATGAGGACTGATTAAGGGTATTGTTTTATTGAAGGTATTCATGTATCTTCGTATCTGAGATGTTGAGGGACGTCGAATTTGGGTTCAAGAGTGATCAAAAGGCATTTCAAAGGTTGACCGGTGTAGCAAAGATTCAAGGTAATACATTACTACCTCTTGCATGCTTTATGAAACATGTTGTTATTTGGTTAAAGTATGCATGGTCATGATTAACTGTACTTTCAACTCTAATTGAGTCAATTTGATTATGAAATAAATGAATGGTAATCTAGATAAGATTGAACTTTTCAGAAGAGAAGTTTAATAGACCAACAGGAATCCTGAGTTCAGTAAGTGATTAATAAGACAATTAATCTCCCAATCCGATTAATAGTGTTAAAGAATTTGATATTTGAAATATTTCGTTAAAAAATGATGATAATACCCTTGAGACATAAAAATGGCTAAAATACCCCCTAACAAAGGAAATGACATGGAATTTACACTTGATCTGATAAAATAATTACTTTATTTGAAATCCCTGATCTATTGGGAAAGACTTCGGTATTAAGATGCAAATATGTGTGATAACAAAACATTTGGATTTTTCCTAAACTTTGGATAAACATCTGAAGATAAACGTACTGAAGTTCTTTGTATTCATGAACTGATCTAAACGACAATAGACAATAAATTGATCAGATTGATTGAAATGACCAAAATAACCTCAGGCACTGAAATTACCAAATTAACTAAAATGATAGATATACTCTTGAGTTCTGAATTGAATGAGTTGTTTGTAAGAACCGTAAAGATCAGGATGTTTGAACTACCATCAAGCACTTAAAGAATAAAATACCCAAGGACATGAGATATGTGAAAGCTTGGAAATTTTGAAAGTTCTGATAGACCGCAAATGACTGTAATGTCCTTGTGGATTTAAAGCCAGACTTATATAAATTAGTCATTCTTAATACTATTACAATAATGAAAGAATATTGTACAAATACATGTTCAACCATTCGAGGCCCATTCTAGGATAATTTGTGACGATGACCTGTTTAACTATACCACACAGCTAGAACTAAATTTTGAACACGTGTGAGGTGTACCTATTCGAATGCTAGAAAATTAACACATTGATGAGACATGGTTAATAGAATAGACTTGGAAGCTGGCATGCCATCAACAATCTTCAACACAAAAAATCACCGACTTATCTTATCAGGGTTAAACTACAAAATTGCCCCTGATTGTTAAAATGACCAAAATGCCCTTTTGAGCAAAATTGACTAGAACTCTCAAGATATATATGGGATCTTAATTGATCCTAATCTACCCAGCTTCTCAAAATCTATCCTGATATATTTGAATTATTGCATAATTATGACATTCCAGAAACTCTGAATGATCTTCGAATAAGGCTCTTGATTTTGAAATTAGTCTAAAATGGACTATAGTTCAGTGTCTCCTTTCTCTGATTATTAAGGACCTCTAAGTAATAAATTATTCAATTGAGTGTGTTTCAAGTGCACACAAATATTCTCTCCAATTTGAACCCAAGCATGTTTCTTGATCTGAATCATGACTTTCATCTGTCTAAAATATACCTCTGTATCTGATATGAAAAACATACTCTCTGGTTACTGTTTCACTGAAAAAATGGTCTACTTTATAAAGTCACTGCAGGTTTAACCCTGATCTGACTGGTGATTCCTACTATATTAGGTTCCTATGCTTCTGCTAGGGTGATTCCTACTGTATCAAGTTCCTACATTTCGGCTAGGGTGATTCCTATTGGACCTAAGGTATCCCCTTAGGATGACACCTACACCCAATGGGCTTGGGTTAATGCCCCTTATTGATATAGTTCTAGGGAACTGCATACTAGAGTTCAGTTTGAGGGTAGTTAAATGATAAATAAAATCTTATTTCCTCTTTTAAATCTACCCCACTGAATTAATTTACCACTGTCTGAAACTCTCTGTATGGCTCCTATCTGTACTCAATGGACCACATTAAACCCCCGAGATTAACTTTCGTAAACTACCTCTCTTTTGATTCTTCGAACTATAGGCTTCTAACCTGATACTCAGGTGGTCAAAGAAAAACAACCTTGTTACCTTCAGATAAACCACTTTACTAGAATATCGAATCAAAATTAGACCCTATTATTGCCCGAGACACCATTACAACTTTACGCTTTGCCATATACCTGCTTGTGCCTTTAGCATCTCTTGGTAGCTCTGTATTATTGAGCTTCTCCAAGATTATTTTGTTATTTTTCCATCGTATGTTAAAAGATTGATCATGGTACGATTATTGACATTTGCATAGGAGTTTCTACAACTGGCTTACGGAATACGGTAATTGTAAATAGCGGGCATGTATGTCGTATCTGATTTTATGTGAGAGTCTATAATACTCTTCTAGATTTTTGTTTATGTATAGATGGTTTTCTGAATTGGTGTTTTATATAGAATTTTATTTTATATTTTTGTTGTAATTAATGAAAAAAATATTTTTATGTGGATTTTTACTATAGATCACTCCGGTGACCCTAATGTGATCTCCTAGAATTAGGTATAACGCATAGGCAGGTCTAGGGGGTTACATTTAGTGATTTAGTATTCCTTGCCAGTACATATTGACCCATGAAGGATTTTCTCTCCAGGCTTGCAACTATTTCTCGAGATCAATCCTCGATCCACCGAATAAGCTTTTCTACTCCTCGAGAGACGAGTTCCCAGATTCTAATCCCTTATTATCTTCATATGTCATTTCTGAAGTTACATTGATAAAAGATGCACCCCTTGCTTTGTTGTGTTTCACCATTAAAAGTAATCTAAACACATATGGGTCATTACTCTCAACAAATTTGATGATAGGCTTGATTGTCATTGGGTCCTTCCCTTGTCTCATAATCTTTTCATTAAACACCTGAGTTATACCTGAACTCATTTTCTTAGCCACTACCGGTGAATTCTAAATTATACCCTGAACCAATGACCATTCTAGCATACCTTTAGTCAAGTCCCCACACCCCTCGTCTATTGGAGTCATGTCCTGTGGGGTTTCGAGCAAACCCTTAATCAGGTCATTTTCCAACAAAGCCTCACTTGGGTTATCAAAACCATTTGGTTTTTCTAAACCCTTTGGTTTCTCATCAGGCAACTTATCAAACATATTAACTTCAGTGGAGACAGTCAACAATATTTCTTGCTTTGACTCAGCAGTTTTTACAAGCTATGCATCATCAGCTTCTGCAAGCCTTACATCGTCAGTGTTTGGGAAGGTAAAACTAGCTCTTGTTTTTAGCAATAACTCTAGTGTTTTAGATAGGAGTCTATTTTCTTCCATTAGTTTAGCCTCCAGTATGTCGAATCTGACCTAAAGATTATTGGTTGGAATCGAAATGGCTCTGATTACCATTTATTATAAACCAAGATAGAAGTTATAGATTTAGATAGAAGAATTAGAAATATGATTAGAAATAGAAGAGAAAAGATTGTACAAGAATAAGACCAAAGATTTCAGAAGAGAATTTGAGAGAAAAGAAAATAAGAATATTCATTAATTCATCGATATCCCAAATCCCTAGGAAAAACTTAACTTTTAACCTTACAACTAAAACGACGCCATGTCAATGTAAATAAAAACGATAATGTTTTAATTGTAAAAAAGATGGCATGTGACAATTTACCATATTTGGCTGTTGGTTGTAATGGTTCTTCTCTTTCTTCTTCACAGCAGCAAGCCTACCACTCCTTGTAGTAGCCTTTTGTGCACTGGCTTTCACTGCAACATCCATCTCTTT
Organism: Hibiscus mutabilis; assembly: GCA_019671005.1. Lineage (NCBI taxonomy): Eukaryota > Viridiplantae > Streptophyta > Magnoliopsida > Malvales > Malvaceae > Hibiscus > Hibiscus mutabilis. The sequence goes on from CM033747.1 coordinate 25,731,489, forward strand.
ACTACATTTTTTTCTTCTTCATCGGTGTCATCCTTTTTACCCGGTGTTTCACATTAACAACAGGTGTATCCTCCTCAGTCTGCTCAGTCCCTACAGCTTCAACTTTCCCGTTGATGGGGCACAAACCCGTAGGCTGATCCCGTATTTCTTTTCCCTCCTTTGATTTATCCTTTCTTTCTTTTTTGGCACTTTTAGACTGTCCCAGAGCATGTTCATGTACCTTATTTTCTCCTTCTCCATCTTTCTTTTCTTGTGAAACATCTACATATAAAAAGATGAAGGCCTTGCTTCGAAGAGACTTTCCAATATAGATATTTGATTTCAAGAATTGCTCTAAACTAGAAATGTCATCTTTGAACAGGGATGGACCAAAGAGGATACGAGTGTGCTTCTATAAGGTTAGTCCTGAGATTTTGGAGGCCTGGGATAAACTGAAAAATCAGGTTGATAGACAAGCATGTGTTGAGACCAGTATTATGAGACTTAGTACACCTCGAACTCTGAAATGCTTCATGAGCATCACAAGTGTAATTGCCTTGCTTGTTAGTGTTTGTTGATATATAAGCATGTGTTGAGACCGGTATTATGAGACTTGTGTAGCGATGTCTTTTTTCTTCTTATCGCTAAAATAAAAACGTGGCTTTTTAGAAAAGGATTTTTGAAAGATGTTTGTGACTCTTTTGGATAAAAAATTTATTTATTCCGTGGGGTTTACAAAAACCTCATAAAAATGGAGTCGCCACCGGCCACTTAGGTAGGCCGGACACCATAAAACCAGAGATTCAAAAAGACAGGGTTCGGGAGTCGGTTACTGATGGGGAAGGATTAGCACCCCCACACCGCCCAAAAATTGGTACTTTAATAATTACCACTTTATTAATATTGGATTTTCCGGATTAGAGTGACGATTATTTTAAATTTCGGTCATAATTGCGAATATATTTTAAGGGTCCCGTTATCCGAGAATAAACGCCCAACCACTATCACTACGCTTGATACTGGCCCCGTTTACGCTCGGATAAAAGGACTCCGCATTAACAAGTTATATCTTGATATGCAATCTTAGTGGCAAGAACGTAAAACATGGCAAAATATTTAAACATAATAAATATTGACATACCAGAATATTAATTTAGCATAAATAATATTTTAGACTAAAACATGTATATATATACATATTATTCTAAATAATAGATAATAACAACTTTAACAAAACAGAATAACAAGGTAGGAATAATTAAGTATATAGACGAACAAATATTAAAAGGATATACATGCTATTAATAAAACACATTTCAACATATATGAACAATATATTATACATGAAAGAAAGCACATTAACACGTAACCTAAAAACCAAGGAAACATGCAATACGTACAAAATACAAAACATGCTTTTTACGAATCAACTAGAACATAACATGCTTCAATACGAATAATCAGGTAAAAAACATGAATGTCATACTTAACACATATATATACATATAAACATAAAATACGAGTCATATACGAGGGACACAGGATAAAATGATATCAATATATACGATTATAATACGAACAATAATATTTACAAAGAAAACAGGATCAAATGAAAGAAAAACGAAAGTCAAGTGGCGGAAGTTTAAGAACAATAATATGTAATTTAGGGATGAAATTGCGAAACAAACAAAACCTAAAAGGACCAGAACTGTAATTAGACCAAGGGGCAGACCCAAAATGAAAAATTCAAAAACGCGGGATGGTTAAGGACGTAATTTTACCATTCAGAAACTGATTCGGTGTAATTTAGGGACGAAATTGTAATCTTTTGAAACATCAGGGGGACTGGGATTGTGATTATACCATGCGGCAAGACAAAAATGAAAATATTGAAAACGCGGTGGGATTAAGTGTGTAATTTACCCATTTAGCAAAATATAAAGAACTATAAAAGCCCCCCTTTTAGGCCGAAGACAAAATTTTGGTCATTCGTTCATTTTTCTGGTTTTGGTAAGAACATGTTCTTCGTTTTCCTCTCGTCTGTTCTTGCGAAACCCAGAATCCGGCGGCCGGCCACCGTATTCTCCGCCGCCGGCCGCCGCTAACCGGCGCCGGTAGGCTCCCAAAATACACCAAAATAACCTTCTTTTCGTCCTCAACATGAATCCGTGGTTGGATTCAGAGGATACGCCCCTATTTGTCATAGATCTAGGAAATATGAACCTCAAAAAAAATATTTTTTAGACCAAAACACAACTACAAAGGGTCTTCTCCTCCCTTTAGTTCACCAGATCTGGCTTGTAGAAGCCGAAAGGCTTATCACCGAGGGAGGGAAGACCCACAGACAATGCCGGTAAGACTACTTCCTTTTTTGTTTCTGTTTTTTTTATTCTATTTCGTATATGCATGTAAAGAAACAAGTAAGAAAAAGAGACAAAAAATTTACCACTGGACTGTCTTTAAAAGAGACAAAAAGAGACAAAAAATTTCAGATTTTTTTTGTATTACAAGATCTCTGTTCTCCCCTTTTTTGTTCTTACTCTCCCCTTTTTTTTCGCTAATCCCCGTTACAAAAGGCCCGTTTCATATATATTATTGCCTCTGTTTTTGGTTGCAAGTTGCATCTTCCTTTTTTCAGATCTGAACTGACACTTTGCTTGTTGTCTTTGGCATAATCTGAACGCGGGGACTGAATATCGGCGCGGTGGCGGTGTGGTCATTCTGCCAGCGGCCAGACGCGTTTTCGGCCGTTAGATCAGATCTGATCTAACGGTCGAGATGGCTTGAAGAACGATCGGCCTGGATGAAGCCTCGATTTGATGAGACGGCTTCAGATTTCACCACGTGGAGCTCCGCAGTAGAGGAGTCAGAACGCGTGGATCTTACGCGCGCGTGGGATATTAAAGCGTCCGCGCGTGGACCACACGCGCGCGTGGCACTCGAATGGTCTATACGTGTGGAACACGCGCCTGGCAGATATTTTTGACCTCGGTTGCATCGTGGCCGTTGGATCAGATCTTGATCCAACGGCCCACAGTTACCTGCACATTGTAATTAAATGGGATTTAGATTTGGGCCAAACGGGCCTTGTAATTGAACTTGTAATTGGACTTGGACTTCATATTTATTTGGGTTTAATATATATTTAATTTTTCATTTTACCAGCCCAATAATATTAATAATAATAATAATTATAACAGCAATACATGTATATACGAAAATGTCTACTTATATTATACAATCATTAATTAATATAATATTCTAGTATACGTACGTACAACCATACATATAATTAACATAACATCTATATATTAATCAAATACGCTCATACTCTAGATACATACGCGACATACATATACCCCTAATACGCATACATAGCTTATACATGCACACACCACCTTATATTAGTAACATTCATATAATAAATATACATGCAATATTAATATATTTACAAGTGAAAATGAGTGATTACAGTTGCCCCTCTTTGCTTGTTCTCATGGAATGGGAAACAAAGCAAAGATTCATAAGCACTCATTTTTATCAGACTTCCCTGTTTGTAGCCTTGGAAAAACGAATTCTTTTGGACATCTCCGCTCTTCCTTGGCTGAATCTTCAGGCTCGTAAGTTCTTCCTATATAGAGCTTCGTCACCTTCCGATCTTGGAGCTACAGGCTCTTTCGACATAGAACCCTTCGCTCTCATTTTTATCAGACTTCCTGTTTTGTAGCTTTGGAAAACGAATTCTTTTGGACATCTCCGCTCTTCCTTGGCTGAATCTTCAGGCTCGTAAGTTCTTCCTATATAGAGCTTCGTCACCTTCCGATCTTGGAGCTACAGGCTCTTTCGACATAGAACCCTTCGCTCTCATTTTTATCAGACTTCCCTGTTTGTAGCTTTGGAAAAACGAATTCTTTTGGACATCTCCGCTCTTCCTTGGCTGAATCTTCAGGCTCGTAAGTTCTTCCTATATAGAGCTTCGTCACCTTCCGATCTTGGAGCTACAGGCTCTTTCGACATAGAACCCTTCGCTCTGACATCCCGAATTATGAGTCATTCCTTTCACTTTGAGACAATAAAGCTTGGAGTCCTTCCTATATAGAACTCTTTGCTTTCAACGCTGGTTTCTCCTATATAAAACCTTTCGCGCCACTGATGGATTCTTCTGACTGGGAGTTCCTCCTATATAGAACTGCTAGTCTTCAAACCCTGGAGCCGTCAGTCCTTCCTATATAGAACTTTTGGCGTCTGAAGTCTCAGAGCTGCAGGTTCTTCCTATATAGAACCTTTCACTCTAAGACAATGAAGCTCGGAGTCTTTCCTATATAAGACTCTTTGCTTTCGACACAACAGGTTTCCTATATAACCCTGTGTCATAGGTGAATTGCTTTGACTGGGAGTTCTTCCTATATAGAACTGCGAGTCTTCACCTTGGAGCCATCAGTCCTTCCTATATAGAACTTTTTGGCATCTGGAATTTCAGAGCTACAGGTTCTTCCTATATAGAACCTTTTACTCTAAGACAATAAAGCTCGGAGCCCTTCCTATATAGAACTCTTCGCTTTCGACACAGCAGGATTTCCTATATAATCTTGCGTGTCATGGGTGAATTGCTTTGACTGGGAGTCCTTCCTATATAGAACTGCGAGTCTTCACCCTGGAGCTGTCAGTCCTTCCTATATAGAACTTTCAGCTTCTGAAACCTCAGAGAGAAGGATTCTTCCTATATAGAACCTCTCTCTAGAGCTTGAAAACATGTGTCTTTTGTATGTAAAAACATTGTCTTCTCATTTGGGATTCACACCGTGATGGTCTTCGATGTCTCTTTGGATCTGCAGATATACACATGCGAGACGAAAACAAAATGCTATGACAAATGAATGAATTGACATGCTCCTAATTCTAGTGATGTTTGACTATTCATGATGCATGAGAGTCAATCTCTGGGTGGGCTTGTTTTGGTCCTCATTTGATCTTGACGTCCGTTTTCTCCTTTTTTACAGGCATCGATACTCCGCCTCACTGTCAGGTTCAACCATCTCAACCTTTCTTTTTCTCCAATTATGATTTGGAATTTTAAAGCGCCCTTTCGGGTTTTCACTTTAAAGAGTTTTTTTTTGTGCCCTTATGGTTTTCGCCCAAGAGATCTCTTTAGTTATCTCGTGTGCCTTCCTTGGATAGATAGGACATGTGCCATTGGTCATCCTACCTAGTTGTTTAAAGCTTCTGACCTTCCCTAGCCATTATGTAGGGAACTGGAGGACGGAGTTAACATCGTTTTCTTTGATCACCTGCAATTTTCAAGGTTAAATCATAGTAATGCTCCGAAATCTCTTGTTTCATTATAAGCCTATGTTATCTTATTTGACTAAAGAAGGCCAGGAATGGATGCTCAAAAACACGGCTTTATTACGATTAAGGGCTTCGAGATATCTTGAAAAGAAGGGTATGACACACATGAGTTAAGTATGAAAATACAAGATCCCTCATTATCTTCGATATGAATGATACATGACCCTGTCAACCGGTGTAGAATTTTTTGCCTGAAGCCTTCTCTTCACAATGTTCATGAAGATGCCCTTCTCTTCGGATATTCAACTTTTCAACTTACCCGAGCCGCCCTCTACGGGTTTTCAACTCGAGTCCTTCCTTTACTTCAAGACGCCCGGTTTCGGGTTTTCGTCCTGAGCTCTCCAATTTTTTTTAGAGATAATATTTCTTGACGACATCAGAATTTACAGGATTTTTCAGTTCGTCCCCGTCCATTTCTGTTAGGATCAGGGCTCCTCCTGAGAAGGCCTTTTTTATGATGTACGGTCCTTCCCAGTTGGGCGTCCATTTTCCTCGAGAATCTTTCTGGATAGGGAGGATTCTCTTGAGTACCAGATCCCCTTCTTTGAATTCTCTTGGGCGCACCTTTTTGTTGTAAGCCTGCCACCATCCGTTTTTGTACATCTGACCATGACAAATGGCCTTTAGTCCTTTTTTAAATCAATAATGAGATTTAGCTTGGTCGAATCGCCTGCACCCATTCAGCTTCTTCCAGTTTTACTTCGTTTAAGACCCGAGGGACGGAATCTCTACCTTAATTGGGAGTATCTTTGCCGGTACCATACACCAAGGAGTAGGGCGTTGCCCCGTTGATGTGCGAATGGACGTCCTATAGGCGAAAAGGGCAAAAGGCAACTTCTCATGCCAATCCTCGTAGGTATCCGTAGTTTTCGCTATGATCTTCTTTATGTTCTTGTTTGCTTTGCTTCCAACTGCTCTATTCATTTTAGGACGATAGACTGTGGGAATTATGGTGTGTTATCTTGAATTGAGTGCACACGTCCTTCATCATTTTGTTGTTCGATTGGGCGTTATCGGTGATGATCCTCTCTGGCAATCCGTATCGACAAATAATTTCCTTCTTTAAGAACTTACAAACCGTAGTCCTGGTGATATTGGCGTAAGACGCTGCCTCTACCCATTTAGTGAAGTAGTCTATGGCGACCAAAATGAAACGGTGCCCATTGAAGGCTTTCGGATGGATTTGCCCGATGACGTCCATGCCCCATGCTGCGAAAGGCCATGGAGAATTCATGGTGTGTAGAGGCGATGGGGTGCATGAATCTTGTCGGCGTAAATTTGGCATTTGTGGCATTTCTGGCGTAAATCGATGCAATCTCCCTCCATGGTCAACCAGAAATAACCGTACATCATAATTTTCCGGGCTATAGACAGCCCGTTGGCGTGCGTTCCACAGATCTCGTCATGTACTTCAGCTAAGATTTCCTTCGCCTCTCGGGCATCCACACATCTCAAAGAATGTTTGATCATGACTTCTCCTATATAGGATTTCCCCATCTAGGATATATTTTGTTGCCATTTTTCTGAGCGCTTTTCTGTCATTGTCGTTTGCCCATTCTGGATACTTTTGAAGCTTGACATATTGCAGGATGTCATAGTACCATGGATTTCCGTCAATCTCTTCCTGTATATTACAACAATGAGCAGGTTTTTCAAACGTCTGCATCTCAATGGGCTTCATTTCTACCCCGGTGTTTGTTTTAAACATGGATGCCAAGGTTGCCAATGCATCTGCCATCTGATTTTCTTCTCGGGGTAGGTAATTGAAGCTGACCTTTTTGAACTCTTTGACGAGCTCTTGGATCCATTCGTGATATTTGACCAACTTCGGGTCTCTGGTTTCCCACTCCCCGCGCAATTGGTAAATGACTAGGGACGAATCTCCGAACACTCGAAGTTCCTTAACCTTTCTTTCGATGGCTGAGTTCAGTCCCATGATGTAAGCTTCGTATTCCGCTATATTGTTTGTGCAGAAGAATTCCAATCTGCTGGTGAAAGGATAATAGACGTCCTCAGGTGAAATTAGCACTGCCCCTATCCCATGTCCGAGGGCGCTGGAGGCTCCATCGAAGTAAAGTTTCCATGACATATCATCTGAAATCTCTTCTTCGGTTGTAATGCACATCAAGTCTTCGTCTGGGAAACTAAAGTTCAATGCCTCATAGTCATCCGAAGCACGACTAGCCAGGAAATCTGCTACGGCACTCCCTTTACAGACTTTCGATTAACATATACGATGTCGAATTCGGATAAGAGCATCGCCATCGGGCCATCCTTCCCGTTAGCGCTGGCGCTCCATTAAGAACTTTAATGGGTCTAGCTTGGATATTAACCGGGTAGTATGGTATAACATGTCTTTGTCTGAGCCGCTTGGTAGCCCAAACTAGAGCACAACACAGCTTCAGATCTTGGCGGTGTACGTGTTTATAATCATTGAATTTCCTGCTTAGGTAATAGATGGCTTGCTCTTTTTTTCTTGACTCATCGTGTTGCCCCAAAGACACATCCCATTGAATTCTCTCAGACCGTTAAGTAGAGAATTAGTGGTCGACCAGTCTTCGGTGCGACTAAAATTGGAGCATTTGTCGGTACCTTTTGATCTTTTCTAGGGCTTTTTGACATTCTTCATCCCATACGCCAGATTATTTTTTCTAAGAAGTCCAAGACCGGGTCGCATTGATTGGTTAATTGGGAAATGAAACAAGAGATATAATTCAGCCTCCCGAGAAACCGCGGACTTCTTCTGCGTGCGGGGTGGTGAAAGGTCCTGGATGGCTTTCACTTTATCCGGGTCAATCTCAATCCCTCTTACGCTTACTACGAACCCCAAGAGTTTTCCGGAAATAACGGCGAAGGTACACACTTGGCGGATTGAGCCTTAGTTGGTACTTCCGTAGTCTTTGGAATAGTTTTCTCAAGTTTTGTAGGTGTTCTTCCTCTGTTCGAGACTTGGCAATCATATCGTCCACGTATACTTCTATTTCTTTGTGCATCATGTCATGGAAAAGAGTCACCATTGCTCTTTGGTATGTTGCCCCTGCGTTCTTTAGCCCAAACGGCATCACTTGATAACAAAAAGTGCCCCACATGGTTATGAATGTGGTTTTCTCCATGTCGTTAGGATCCATCTTTATCTGGTTGTACCCTGAGAAGCCGTCCATGAAGGAAAACCATGAATGTCCTGCGGTGTTGTCAACCAGCGTGTCAATATGTGGCAAAGGGAAGTTGTCTTTAGGGCTAGCTCGATTCAGATCCCTATAATCTACACACATACGAACTTTCCCATCTTTCTTTGGTACTGGTACAATGTTTGCAACCCACTCGGGGTATTTGGCTACCTCCAAGAATCCAGCATCAAATTACTTTTTCACTTCTTCTCGGATTTTTAGCAACATCTCTGGCCTCATTCTCCGAAGTTTTTGCTGTACTGGTTTGCACTTTGATTTTGTTGGCAATTTGTGCACCACTATGTCGGTGTTCAATCCCGGCATATCTTGATAAGTCCAGGCGAAGACATCCTTGAATTCCTGAAGTAGGGCTATCAGTTCATGCTTGGTTTTTGAGGAAATTGTTGTTCCTATTTTTATTTCTTTTCTCTCTTCTTCAGTCCCCAAGTTGACAATTTCTGTTTCTTCTTGGTGGGGCATAATCTGCCTTTCTTCGTCGTCCACCATTCTCTTTAACTCTTCCGGGACCTCAATTTCTATTTCATCATATCCTCCCTCAATTTCCTCTGAGACCTCAGGGCATTCGAAATTTATTCCAGGATTGGATCCGGTATCATTCATATCGTCAATCATGAGCGACCTGCAATAAATGAGAATGAATTGTATTGGGAAAGAGACAGCTTTACATGAAGGGAATGAATATGAAGAATGCATGAATGGAATAAATGAGACTTTGGTCATTTTTAAGAAAGTGGGGATATTTTCATTTCAATCAAAAAGTTAACATAGGTGCCCCAAACAAGAGATCCCCATTGTCTATGGGCAAAAACAAAAGGTTGATTCGGAGCATTACTCTGATCTATTCCTAAAAACTACAGGTAGATCAATGCAGCTCCAGTTATCGAGTGTTTCCCCGGGATGGCAAGGGCGGATGTTGGTCAACATTTTGCTACCTCGGTCCTTTTCAGCTATCATGTTGATGTACATCCCTTCAAATGATTTACTGAGTATTTCCTCCTGGTTAAGTTCATCATTTTTCTTCATTGCCTCTCCAATATCTTGACATGGCTGGTAGAACCCTCCGGAGATGAAAGTGGCTTTCAAACTAGGAAAGGACATCGACCTCCACGGAATGTCTTCTCATTTAGATCTGGCTTTTCTTTGCTCCTCCTTTCTCTTATATTCCTTTTTCTTCTGTTGGACACTTGGTTGATAACCCAGCCCGAAACGATCCTTCTTGGTTATGATATTCTTGGGTCTCGTGTTTCCTTGTAATTTCTTCCCACCCTTTTTCCTATTTTGGCTCCTCGGCCCGAGTTTTTGCGACGGTCATCTTAGTACAATTAGATAACCTGGGGTAAGGGATCCGGCTTCCCTCTGAAACGAATGTGGCATTTACTAGTTCTAATGCTCGGAACGAGCATTCTGCGGCATCTTCATCATTTTGAATGTAGGGGGTGTCTGATGTCACGGAAGCAACAAATTCATGCTCTGCTTCTACGGTGACCAATTTGCCTTCAACTACAAATTTTAATTTCTGATGCAATGATGATGGGACAACTCCTGCGGAGTGGATCCACGGTCTTCCCAATAAGCAGCTGTAAGATGGTTTTATGTCCATCACCACAAAATCGATCACATATTCAGTTGGTCCGATCAATAGGGGCACCTCAATTTTCCCCATTGTTCCTTTTTTGCGTACCATCAAAGGCTCTTACCGAGTTGTAGCAAGGCTTTAGGTGCGAACCATCTATTGGCAATTTTGCAGGGTTACCATAGGCAAGACATTCAATGCTGAACCGTTGTCGATCAGTACGCTTGGTAATACATACCCTTTGCAGTGGGTAGTGATGTTAAGGGCTTTGGTAGACCCCATTCCTCCCTCTCGGGATCTCATCATCACTGAATGTGATATGATTATAGGCGGTAATATGCCCTACTATCATGTCCAGTTTGTTCTGAAATGTCCTGGGCACAAAAAGTTTGATTCAGCACTTTCAATAGCGTCTCCCGATGCTTCTCTGAACTCAAGAGTAATTCCAGCACTGTGATCCTGGCCGGTTGCTTCCGTAGTTGTTCCACTACGCTGTACTCGCTATGTCTCAAGAACTTTAGAAATTCTTTGGCCTGGGCCTCAGTTACTGGTTCATTTATCTTTTGGGGAGGTTCTTCTCCAAATATCTGCGTAGGGCTAACTGTTGTATTCTTCCCCCTATCTTTTTCAGCTGCTCTCAAAGCCTCGGAGGAATAACATCGGCCGCTCCTTGTGAAATGGCCTGCTTCACCAACGTTCACATTGTTCTGGCTTTGTTGGTCTTCCAGCGTAGACTCTTTTACCTGTTCGTGTTCTGATTTTTCTGGCATGGCCACATTCGCAGCATAATTCCAGGGAATTTGTCGCATATCTTTGAATGGGAATGGAGATGGTGCTGAAATGATGATCTTGGGATTTATTTTGCTGGTTTCTCCTCGGGAGACACCTGCATTTCCTGTCCTGGGAGAGATGATAAAAGGTCTATCCTTCCCGTATCTAGCTTTGGGGCTATCTGTCATGTGTACGTCTGATCCCTTCCCCATGGGTTCCTCAAAGAATTCAATTTGTTTTTCATTCATCAACTTCTGCACCAATTTCTTGAATTCTTCACATTCTTGGATATCATGCCCTTCGGTCTGATGGAATTCGCAATACTTTCCACATTCCTTCTGCCTTATTATCATGCCTTTGTTGATCACATGAGCCATGCATAATTGTTGAAATACCCACCGTAAAGGAGACTTGATTTCTGACACGTCATCATTTATCCTCCTGGTAAAGCATTCTTCTATGACGTTTACCCCTCTGCTCCCATGATTAGGTAGCGGGTTGTTGGCTACACTCGGCTCTTCAAACTTCAATATCCCAGAATCGATTAAATTCTGTACAAGCTTTTTGAAGGCAAGGCAATTCTCAGTGGGATGTCCAGGGGTACCGCCGTGATAGTCGCAATGCGCGCTTGGATTATACCAAGGCGGGAAGGGTGGATTGACAGGATTAACGATGTATGGTCGGACCAAGTCTGCTTCATACAACTGGGAATAAAGCTCTGAGTATGAAACAGGTAGGGGAGTGAAAGTTCTCCTCTCTTTATCCTTTCTGGTGACCCTCTCATCTCTTTGATTTGAATTTTGTGTTTTTCCCACAGGTGCTTGTGGCTGTGAGACTGTGAAGTTCTTCGGGGCGGTATAGGTGCTGGTGGTGTTTACTTCATTTCTCTTGTTGTACTTTCGAGACCCTTCCCCACCATCAATTCTGCCGCTCTTAATTGCCAGTTCGAGAGACTCCCCAGTCCTGATCAAGTCGGCGAAACACTGTGTTGTGTTATTAATGAGGCGGTCAAAGAGTGCCCTTTCGGTATTGACAAATAATGGCGTGATTTCATGCTCTGGGATAGGTGGCTGGATTTGGGCGGCCACTTCTCTCCACCTCTGGGCATATTGTCGCAGGCTTTCATTGGACTTTTGCCCCATATTTTCTAACATGATTCTGCTAGGGATCATGTCTGTTACATGTTTGTATTGTTCGGAAAATGCTTTAGACAAATCTTTCCATGTCTTGACATTTGCTTTGCTTAACTGAGTATACCAACGTAACGCCGCTCCAGTTAGACTATCCTGGAAACAATGGATCAGTAGCTTTTCATCTTTATGGTAAGCCGCCATTTTTCTACAATACATCGTTATGTGTGCAGAAGGACATGTGGTTCCGTCATATTTATCGAACTCTGGCGTTTTGAATTTTGGTGGCAGGACAAGATCAGACACCAGACTTAGGTCACTAGCGTCGTTTCCTGATTCTTCATTTGATTGTAACGCTTTAAATTTTTCTTCCATGAGGCGAAATCTTTCTTCCCATTTTTTCTCTACCTCATTCCTAATTCTTTCGACCATATTCAGGTCCGACACTTCTTCTTCATAAAGTGCTTCGGTATCAAGGGGTTGAGTCTCAGGAGCCCCTATTTGAAAGCTGGAAGACATTCTTGCAGGGTCAATATACACCTTCCTAGCCTGGTTTGGTGCAGTTGGTTGAACCTTGTAGTGAGCCGGGGTACCTTCTGGTTCTTGAACATTTTCTCCTTCTACTCGTTTTCCAAGACTTCTTGCCAGTAATGCAGTTATGTCAGAAACTATAGATGTTTGTGACTGCGCAATCTGATCACTAAGGCTTCTCTGGGCCTCTTCAAGCCTTGTCTCGAGCTCTCTTTGCCCTCTTTCTAGACTGATTATTCTTTCTTCCATGAGCTTTCTTTGTAGCCGGGTAAAGTATAGGTGATGAATGATTGCAGGTTAACACTCTACATACAATGCCACAATATTCATATTGTTAATATGGTTGTAAAAAATAAATGCATGTACAATGATATAGATGCAAATGCAAGAATGCATGCAGACAAGGTACTGATTCCGCTGGTAATCACCCTTTTGAATTACTTTCACGAGAATTAAAGGGTCTTGATTACAACAAAATTCGTGTTACAAAGTAAAGATCCCTAGTACAAAAGATCTAATTATAACACATAGTCCTATAGATAGATTCTAGCTCTATCTCCTAACTTTCCAATTGCCTTGAGCAGCTTGAGGAACCTAGGAGCTTCTTCCATTCCCGGGGCTATAAAAGGTCGGAGTGTCTCAGCCTCGACAGCTAAATCATTTACGTGTCTGGCGACTCGCTGTATGTCCACCATTAGATTTGCGTAGTATTGGTCTCTGTCCTGTACCATTCGAGCAGCGTCGCGTAATCTTTTCTGCCAATAGGTGTCCCCTTCGGCTGCAGCTTCTTCGAACACATTAATTCTTTCCTTGTAATCCTCCACGATTGCTTCGAGGGACCTAATCCGTGCTTGTAACACATCCATTTCGCGTTCTCTTTCTTGCAGCTCCGCGAAATTATTCCTGCGGCAGTACATTCGAAGTGAGTGTTCGACTTCCGCCATCTTTCCTTTTAATTCATCATTTTGACTTTGGCTTTGCCCCAATTTTTGAACAGTGTCATCGTACAGTTTCTGCATTTCTAACTGTCTGTTTCGACTACTTATGGATTTTCTTTTCCATACGGCGACACTTTCTCTCTCATGATGAACAGCCTGTTTTCCTTTGCTGATTTCTTGTCTGAATCTTTCCCTCTCTTGATCAATGGCCTTCTTGGCGGACCGTTTTTCTTCCTCTATAGCCAAACTGCAGCTTTCAATCTCTTTCTCGATCGCTCTTTTGTTAATTTCTCGTTCTTCTTCCACCAAACGGATGTCGTTCATTCTTTCTCTTTCCACAACTATGAACTGACTCCGGCCGGCCTTTTGTATTTTTGCCTGTAATGGGAGGGTATCTTTTTGATAAAGAGTATTCTTGTCACTCAAATCCGCATTTAATTTCTTCAGTTGCCTAATGATCCCATCCCGCTCGTCAACTTCTAAGCTTGCTTTATAGAGCTCGCTCTCATGTTGGGTCTGTTGGATGTCCATTTTCTTTTTAACTTCCTCGAGTTCACTCCTTAAGATATCGGCTTCGGACGGTACCACCCTTGTAAGCTCTTGAGTGACACTTGTTGGTCCTTGATCAGATTCAGGAATCACATTATTAACCCTCAAACGTATCCAAAGATCGTAATCTGGGGTAGTCATGTGCTCGGTATCTCCTTCCACCCTGATCTGATAACAATGATCCCAGGCCCTCATGATGGTCTGAATTTTTCCTTTGAATTCTCCTTTGAAAAGAAATTCAGTTTGGCTTAATCCGGCGGTATTGGGAATGAACTGTCGTGATCCGAACTGCCGAGACACTAAAAGTGGAGCACAAGCGATCCCTCCATGCAATCCCAACATCATCAGCCAGTTGAAGTCACTACAATCAGATAGAAAATAATTAACTTTACCGAGCCATGGGACCCTCCATGCTATGTCTTCATCTTGAATGTTCTCAAGAAACTGGTCCACATTTTTGTTTTCAAATCTTCTCGCCATTCCTTTGCTAAGTATTCTCGTAAAGGCGAAAAACCTTGGAAGGATATCCCCGGCAGGACCCGCGTCGGCGTCTTCCACATGTGACTCTGGATCCATACTTGTAATAGCTGTGCGCAGCCTCGAAAACGTCCTTCTTCATGTTTCCGGCTAGCGTTTAAGGAAATGAAAGTCTCGACCAAGATTGCTGGTACCGGGTTTGCTTTCCGTTTCACCCGCTCAAACAAATCCATAATGGCTATGTCAATGTTCCCGAGTACTCTGGGAAAGATCACCAAGCCATATATTCCTAAAGCGAATAAGTCCATTTTCTTTGCCTCGTCTGGATGTGTCAATATGATGTCTCGAATACTTTCCCATGCAAAGACTGTATTATCTCCTCGGATTTGAAGGAGGCCAATAACCCAATCGTCACTCATTCCCGCAAAGGTTTTGAGTTTCGCAGTGTAATTCTGATTCCTTGGAGGCTTCGCGTAGATCCAATCTTCCTGAATATTTTTCTGGTTAAGTAAAGCAGTGTACTCTTCTACCGTAGGCATCATGTCCTGCCCATTGAAGGTGAAGCAGCAAAAAGCCGGATTCCAGAACTGGACTATAGCTCGGAGTAGGGACTGGTTAATCCGAACATATAATAGCTGCGCGATGTCGCCATAACTATCACTAAATAAGTCTTGTAGTCTTCGGTCCCATCTTTCCCAAATGCTTTGAAGATCCCACAAGTCGTTCTGTTGGAGACTCACATAGGTGTATCCAGCTATTACGCGTTCGTTTGGCAGACTGTCCCCTTGGATTTTCTGGCTGACCTCTGACCAATGTCTGACTGACAAATTAAGCTCTTCTTTCCTAAGACACCTTTTTTCCATGGTGAAAGACTTTCTGATCAGGCAAACCACTTGATCCAGTACCTTTATGCGATGCAAATGCAATGATGTATGAGAAAAAGAACAAAAAGCGAAAAGAAAACAAGTCGATGCCGGATAAAATTGATAAATATATAAATAAAATGACAAAATTAAATGAATAAACACACAAAACAACCCTATTTATCCCGTCTAAAACCTAAGGTTATCCGCATGGCTCTAACAGGTAGGTTTCTATGTTCTCTACATGCAGTGTTGGTGCTAGGAGGTACCCGAATTGTCCTTGCTGTCCCCTACTAAGGGTAGCAAGGCCCCCGATCATCACCCATTATAGGCTCCTTTCAACCGAGTTCAATTCAGGGGGACCCATTCGCTTATGCCCGTACGAAGGAACGATATCCTTACGAAAGCATAAGGTACTCGAGCCCCGAAGGTACTTGCTAGGCCCATACGGGAGAACGATATCTCCACGAAAGCATTAGCATTTTCCCCCCACTTAAAAAAACGGGTTTATATGCCATATTTTAAATGCGTTAAAATAAACGCGCAATTATGACCGAATGTTAATTTAATAGTCACTTTTATCCGGAATTTCCAATATTAGTAAAGCGGTAATTATTTTAAAAGCTTGACTCTCATTTGTTTTTTTTCGAAAAAACAAAAATGTCCCTAGCGGAGTCGCCATCTGTAGCGATGTCCCTTTTCTTTTAAATCGCTAAAATAAAAACGATGGGTTTTTAGAAAAGGATTTTTGAAAGATGTTTGTGACTCTTTTGGATAAAAAAATTATTTATTCCGTGGGGTTTACAAAAACCTCATAAAAATGGAGTCGCCACCGGCCACTTAGGTAGGCCGGACACCATAAAACCAGAGATTCAAAAAGACAGGGTTCGGGAGTCGGTTACGGATGGGCAAGGGTTAGCACCCCCACACCGCCCAAAAATTGGTACTTTAATAATTACCGCTTTATTAATATTGGATTTTCCGGATTAGAGTGACGATTATTTTACATTTTGGTCATAATTGCGAATATATTTTAAGGGTCCCGTTATCCGTGAATAAACGCCCAACCACTATCACTACGCTTGATACTGGCCCCGTTTACGCTCGGATAAAAGGACTCCGCATTAACAAGTTATATCTTGATATGCAATCTTAGTGGCAAGAACGTAAAACATGGCAAAATATTTAAACATAATAAATATTGACATACCAGAATATTAATTTAGCATAAATGATATTTTAGACTAAAACATGTATATATACATATTATTCTAAATAATAGATAATAACAACTTTAACAAAACAGAATAACAAGGTAGAAATAATTAAGTATATAGACGAACAAATATTAAAAGGATATACATGCTATTAATAAAACACATTTCAACATATATGAACAATATATTATACATGAAAGAAAGCACATTAACACGTAACCTAAAATCCAAGGAAACATGCAATACGTACAAAATACAAAACATGCTTTTTACGAATCAACTAGAACATAACATGCTTCAATACGAATAATCAGGTAAAAAACATGAATGTCATACTTAACACATATATATTCATATAAACATAAAATACGAGTCATATACGAGGGACACAAGATAAAATGATATCAATATATACGATTATAATACGAACAATAATATTTACAAAGAAAACAGGACTGAAATGAAAGAAAAACGAAAGTCAGTGGCAGAAGTTTAAGAACAATAATATGTAATTTAGGGATGAAATTGCGAAACAAACAAAACCTAAAAGGACCAGAACTGTAATTAGACCAAGGGGCAGACCCAAAATGAAAAATTCAAAAACGCGGGATGGTTAAGGACGTAATTTTACCATTCAGAAACTGATTCGGTGTAATTTAGGGACGAAATTGTAATCTTTTGAAACATCAGGGGGACTGGGATTGTGATTATACCATGCGGCAAGACAAAAATGAAAATATTGAAAACGCGGTGGGATTAAGTGTGTAATTTACCCATTTAGCAAAATATAAAGAACTATAAAAGCCCCCCTAGGCCGAAGACAAAATTTTGGTCATTCGTTCATTTTTCTGGTTTTGGTAAGAACATGTTCTTCGTTTTCCTCTCGTCTGTTCTTGCGAAACCCAGAATCCGGCGGCCGGCCGCCGTATTCTCCGCCGCCGGCCGCCGCTAACCGGCGCCGGTAGGCTCCCAAAATACACCAAAATAACCTTCTTTTCGTCCTCAACATGAATCCGTGGTTGGATTCAGAGGATACGCCCCTATTTGTCATAGATCTAGGAAATACGAACCTCAAAAAAAATATTTTTTAGACCAAAACACAACTACAAAGGGTCTTCTCCTCCCTTTAGTTCACCAGATCTGGCTTGTAGAAGCCGAACGGCTTATCACCGAGGGAGGGAAGACCCACAGACAATGCCGGTAAGACTACTTCCTTTTTTGTTTCTGTTTTTTTTATTCTATTTCGTATATGCATGTAAAGAAACAAGTAAGAAAAAGAGACAAAAAATTTACCACTGGACTGTCTTTTGATTATCTTCGAAGTTTACAAATTTCAGATTTTTTTTTGTATTACAAGATCTCTGTTCTCCCCTTTTTTGTTCTTACTCTCCCCTTTTTTTTCGCTAATCCCCGTTACAAAAGCCCCGTTTCATATATATTATTGCCTCTGTTTTTGGTTGCAAGTTGCATCTTCCTTTTTTCAGATCTGAACTGACACTTTGCTTGTTGTCTTTGGCATAAACTGAACGCGGGGACTGAATATCGGCGCGGTGGCGGTGTGGTCATTCTGCCAGCGGCCAGACGCGTTTTCGGCCGTTAGATCAGATCTGATCTAACGGTCGAGATGGCTTGAAGAACGATCGGCCTGGATGAAGCCTCGATTTGATGAGACGGCTTCAGATTTCGCCACGTGGAGCTCCGCAGTCGAGGAGTCAGAACGCGTGGATCTTACGCGCGCGTGGGATATTAAAGCGTCCGCGCGTGGACCACACGCGCGCGTGGCACTCGAACGGTCCATACGTGTGGAACACGCGCCTGGCAGATATTTTTGACCTCGGTTGCATCGTGGCCGTTGGATCAGATCTTGATCCAACGGCCCACAGTTACCTGCACATTGTAATTAAATGGGATTCAGATTTGGGCCAAACGGGCCTTGTAATTGAACTTGTAATTGGACTTGGACTTCATATTTATTTGGGTTTAATATATATTTAATTTTTCATTTTACCAGCCCAATAATAATAATAATAATAATAATTATAACAGCAATACATGTATATACAAAAATGTCTACTTATATTATACAATTATTAATTAATATAATATTCTAGTATACGTACGTACAACCATACATATAATTAACATAACATCTATATATTAATCAAATACGCTCATACTCTAGATACATACGCGACATACATATACCCCTAATACGTATACATAGCTTATACATGCACACACCACCTTATATTAGTAACATTCATATAATAAATATACATGCAATATTAATATATTTACAAGTGAAAATGAGTGATTACAACTTGGCATATATGAGATGTATGAGGAGTTTGGGGATATTTCAAGACTCATATGAGCGTTAGAGACCGTGTATGGTCATTTGAATATTCGTATACTTATCTAATTGGTTGATTTACATGTTGTGTTGCTTGAGTGCTTGAGATATGAATTGGCATGTGCTGTGACTGTGTGAGTACTTGGAAAAAGGGTGGAGTATGTATTAGAAGTGTCTGAAAATAGTGCCAATATTAAGTCTTTTGCATGCGAGTATACACGGTCACCAAGTAATACAGCAGTAAGCTGAGTGTCGATCCCACAAAGATAGACTTGAAATTTAACTGTTTTGTTTGTTTACTTGTTAAGGGAAAAAGATTGTTGATTTAAAATTGGTTTTGGAAGTGATTAAAGGAAAAGAAATGAAAATAAAACAACATTGGCAAGGAGAGTTGTAAAATGATTGATGAGCGTTGGCAAGGAATGCCTGATTTTCACGCTGTTCACGGCATGCCAACCTTTAATAATGTTCTACCTTGGCATTGTTTACCGAGCAGATTCTAAGTTGGCATTGCCTTTGTCGATGGCAATGCCCTAAATTAACCATGTAAAAACCCTTATCTGTCTATAGTGTATGTCTTTTCATAAATTAATTTGATTAAGTCCCAATCTTTACTCTCTAAGGGGTAAACTCACTCCCGAAGTAAGTTCATCTACTTGAACATCTTCTGTACAAGCTTCTCACCTTAGAATTTGACAACTAATCGTTGCCACCCAAGTCTGTTAAGATATTGAGGTTCAATAGGTAAACTATGCCAGCGGTCGCATGACACGGAAGTTATAGAAAAATTGAAGATCATGCAAATGAATAAAACAATGCCGAAGCATTTTTATTATTAAAAACAAAACATTAAAATAGCGTTCAACGCAAGCATCCCCCACCAACTATTAAATTAGTTCATGGTGAGGGTATCAACCATAAAACCTTCAACGTTTTCTAACATCATCATCTTTAAAAAAAGCAACTAAACCAAAGGAAAAGGCAAGAGAGAAGGTTGGTCGGTACAACCCTTCTTGATCCAGGCTTTCCTCGGTGTAGCCTCTCCAAGCCAATTATGAAGGTGAGAGCTATGTGGAGAGATCGGGGAATTGCCTTGTTCGCTTTGAGTGATTTGAAATGCTCTCTTTATATAGGCGTGAGAGGAAGCCCTAGATAAGGTGGGGGGGTTTGAAAATCGGATCATGCTCCAAGATAAATGCTTTATCACCTTATCTTCATTTTGAACTCTAGGGCTGACGTGTATTGGATCAAGTAGCTAGTTTGACCGGTCATCGAACACCACTTCCTTGCCAGCCGAGCTTGGCAAAATTCTTTCGCCCTCTTATTTGATCCTAATTTTTCGGAGTAGGTTCAAATGCGGTTTTCTCAGGATCTAATCAGGTCCTATTTTTTCGGGCTGATACTTCTTTGCCAAGGGTCATGGCAGAAATCTTTTGGTCTTTCTACTTTGCTCTGCCAACCAATACTCAGCAATTTTCATCCAGCGTCCTGACCTTCTGTTTTATCATTTCGTTGCCAAGCCTATCTGCCTAAAACCTGCATAAAAATAGCCAAACACCCTTCATTCTGGCAAAAGAATTTCTACGAACTCCTTTATGCAAAATGCATGATTCTAACACTAAATACAAACAAATGTACCCAAAAGCAAGCAAAAAGTTGTGTAAACTAGACATAAAAAATAGTACTTTTGAGAAATCAACACTCCCCCAAACCTAGCTCATTGTTTGTCCTCAAGTAATGCAAAAAAACTAAAAAGAAAATAGAAAATTAAATAGTACCTCATCAAAATTGCAATGCTTTCCAACACCTACCAGCAAGCTGAATTTAACCTAGGTCTATCCTCAGATATCCAGTATATTAATGCCAACAGTTCAACAAATTCAAGAGCTACAATAAATGCCTAGTCTAAGGTCATGAAGTGTACATAAGTGTAGGTAACATGCATCAAGTTCACATCAACTCTCTCAATAATTTTTACTACCCAAACTCAGAATTATTTGATTTTTTTTTCTTTTATTCTGCCAAGGGTATTTTCATGCTGGCAATTAAGTGGGTCGCGTCATGTACTATTTGGCGTGAGTCATAAGATGGAGCAAACCACAAATACCCACGTTAATCTAGATTACATCACTAAGCTAACCTGTTACACTCTTACCCTAAAGTTTTGTTGGCTTGAGAACTAAGAGGGAGCAAACCATGAAGACCCAAGTTACTTATTATCTAAGGCAGAGGGGTGTTTTTTTTTATGTTTTTCAGCCTTTGATAGAGCATTGCTGCCTTATTCTTTTCTTTTTACCTTGCACTTTTTATTATTATTCTAAGTTTAGTTTCAAGAGATCCTAAGCTTGTTTCAAGAACTAGATACATGCCATGTGTAAGGTGAAACTAAAGTTCCCAAGACTAGAGTTCATTGCAAAGCTACCTGACATCGAAGTTCTGCTAGCATACAATTTCATAGGATTAATTTCCTCATTGGACAGATTAAACTAGTTACAAGTTCTGCTAAACTATCAACATGCTGGCAAACATTCAAAATTAAGTCGAGGTAAAAATTTTTTTAGGGGTTTGGTATGCATGTGCTATCCTATATGACAAACAAATTGAAATTTAGACATGGATATGCATGGCAACAAATGGAAGGCAGTACACACCCCCAAACCCAAGGTGTGCATTGTCCTCAATGCATGAAAACAACACGTACATACAAAGGAACATACAATGCATGAACATGAAAAATGAAACAAAATGCAATAAATGAGTTAATGAGAAGAAGACTTACCTTCTTCGGAGGGTTCTGGCCTCGACATTCAGGTCTTCCTTTTAACAAAACTGCCTCTGTCAGGGCCATATATTTCTTTCTCTTCAAGCTTGGTTTTACTGCATCTGTGGAGGCTCTTATATCATAGAGAACTTCTTCAACAATATTTTCTAGTTCAGTGACAGCAGGGCAAATTTAGGTGCAGTAGGCATAGCACCAGTTCAGATCCGTATTTCTTTATCCTCTGATTTTGGTGGTGTATCAATCTGGCAGATTCAACATGAACTGGTGAAGTAGGGAATAGAGAAACTAGAACTGAAGAGATTGGAACTGTGGCATCATACTTCTGAGACGATGTGTATGAAGAGTAGGGACTGGTTAGCATACTTCGCTTGGCAAGGAGACTAACAGGGAACTCAGGGAATTTTGGCACTGTGTCCAGACATTCCCTCCAGGGCCTTCTTTAGGGCACGATCCCTAGCATAAATAGACTGCTAGAGTAGAGCATTATGCTCCTATGCTTTCTCTAACTTAGCAAGGATCAGCTCTTGGTGCTAGCAAATCTGGGATAATGTTGCCACTGAACTAGCTAGCATAGGAGTTGTGGCCTCGGCCTTGGCTATCTTGGCTTTAGGCAATAGTTCAGTAGCCTTTTGCTTACCCTTCTCTTTGGTTTCACTGGCATTCAACTGCGTCCAAAATGCAGGGGTTATTGTTGTTCCTTTGCTTCGTTGCACGCTGTCCGTATCAAGTCGTGGCACCTTGTGCTGTATGCAAATAGAAGAAATTAGCAAAAGAAAAACTAAACTACCACTGGTCTTACCTGCACGCTTATAGGTCTCATCCACGATGAGTCATCTAACATTTATCTTTCGTCCAGTCATGATTGAATGCAACAACGACACCATTTCTTCTAAAATTGTTTCATTATGGGTAGTTGGCATTAGGCTAGCCTTGAGGAAGTGGTTCCATCCCCTCGATTGCGACTTTAATGCCAATTATTTTATTGTCCAGTGGCCCTTGGATGAAACATTCCATTTGGTGCCTGGCTCGCAAAGGTCCTTCAACAACACTTTTCTCTTGGCATCGTCCAGTGAATCAGCAAACTCGGTGTGTTTTTCTTGTTCTCCATCCAAAGAAAACACCTCATTAATGTAACCTTCATCGAATCTAACACACTTACCTCGCACCATCAAGAAGGGCGAATACTTGGTCGTAAGATGAGCATAGAACTCTCGAACGATGTTGGAGTTGATGTCTCCTAATTGCTGGCAAAACTTCTCCCATTTATGCTTCTTTATGATGGCAAAAAACTCTGGCGAATATCTGAGATTGGGTTTGTTTTTGAACTCAAATCCTTTCTCATAACAAAAGTTTCTTGAAGCAAAATTCTCATTGTGCTTTTTCTCAATTTCTTCATTAAAGAAGATCTAGAATGGTAAATAGGAAGAAGCCATGGAAATCTGGGAATCAAAAAGAAAGAAAAGAAGATGAACAATCGTTGGTTTTTGGTTTCTTGATCAATAGGGCCAATGAGAGAAGGAGTAATAGAAGGTTTATGAATCGGTTGAGTGTTTATGTAGGGAAGAAAAATAAAAGGTTGAGTGTTTAAGTTGGCTGAATTAATGGGAATAATGATGAAGTTGAATTTAATTGGGGAAGATAAAGTGATAATGATAAGGGTTTTTGAAAGGATAAACGGCGGGGGAAGTTGGAGGGATAAGGTGATTAGGTTTGAAAATTTTTGAATTCTACTTATCCTAGGCAGCTAGTGTTTTTTTTCCACACTTCACCAATTTTCACTTCTTTCATCTGTCTGGGCTAGCCTCGCCTTGGCATCATGTCTGGCAATAAAGTTCTGCTGGCAATAATTTCCTGTGTTCACTTAAAGAAACCTTTCAAACATAGAAAAATAAAATGAAAGAAAAAATAACATAAATGGAAAATACTAAAAAAGAAAAACATCTAATCCTACTATTTACAAAAGTTAAACCATGGTGATGATCATTGAATCTCCGCCATGAGAATAACCGCATTGGCATCCATTGGAGTGCCATTCGCATAATGCTTCAATCTTTGGCCATTTACTTTAAAGACTGTTCAATTCTTTAAATCCTTGATGTCAACTGCTCTATAAGCGTATGGTTTCACAACTTCAAATGGTCCTGACCATTTGGACTTGAGCTTCTATGGAAACAACTTGAGTCGTGAGTTAAACAAAATAACACGCTGGCCTATCTCAAATTGTCTTGGTATTATCTTACTTTCATGCCAGTGTTTGGTTCTCTCCTTGTAAAGTCTGGCATTTTCAGAAGCTTACGTTCTGAACTCGTCCAACTCATTCAAGTCAAGTAATCTCTTATTTCCAGCAGCTCTCCATGCCATGTCAAGTGTTTTGGCTGCCCAATATGCTTGATGTTCCAATTCTACTGGAAAGTGGCATGGTTCTCCAAAAACAAGTCTAAATGGGGAACACCCCAAAGGTGTTTTAAAGGCTGTCCTATAAGCCCACAAAGAGTCGTCTAGTCTTAAGGACCAGTCCTTCCTCAATGGATTTACAGTCTTTTTAAGGATACACTTGATCTCTTTGTTTGAAATCTCGGCTTGCCCATTTGTTTAAGGATGGTATGCCATAGAAATCCTTTGCTGAATTCTATATCTGCACAAAGCTTTAGATATTATATTACATTTAAAATGGGTACATCATGAATAATCACTATAGGGGCACCAAACTGAGTAAAAATGTGTTTGTGCAAGAACTTGGCAACGGCCTTGGCATCGTTTGTTGGCAATGCAACAGCCTCAACCCATTTCGAAACATAGTCAACAACCACGAGGATGTATAGGTACCAAATGATAGAGGGAATAGACCCATGAAGTCTATCCCCCATACATCAAATAAGTCCACATGCATGATGTTTTGGAATGGCGGTTGGTGTCTGCCAGAGCTGTTTCCTATCCGCTGGCATTAATCACATGCCTTGGCATAGTTGTCGACATCTTTGTATAGTGTATGCCAAAAAAATCCTGACTGTAGCACCTTGGCATCAGTTTTCATCCCAGCAAAGTGACCTCCATACAGTGTTGCATGGCATAGTTGCAATATGTTGTGTTTCTCATCCTCCGGCACACACCGTCTGATCACTTGGTCAGCACATTGCTTGAACAATATGGGCTCATCCCAATAATATTGTCGAGCTTCTCATAGAAAACGTTTCATGCATTGTATGCCAGGTCTGGTGGCAAAATATTGTTTACCAGGTAGTTGACTATGTTAGCATACCAAGGCATGGCATTAACTGCAAGCAAATATTCGTCAGGAAATTCATCTCTTATAACAACGTTCTTACCATTTTCAAGGTGATACTCTAAGCGTGATAAGTGGTGAGCTACCAAATTTTCACTGCCCTTCTTGTCTAGGACCTCGAGGTCAAGTTCTTGTAATAGAAGTGTCTATTGGATTAGTCTGGGCTTGGCATCCTTCTTTGCCAAGAGATAATTCAAAGGCGTATGATCTGTATAAATCACAACTTTGTTACCAACTAGATTCTATATAAATTTATCAAAAGCAAATATAACTGCAAGAAATTCTTTCTCAGTTGTGGAATAATTCAGTTGTGCTCTATTTAATGTACGACTGGCATAATATATGGCATGAAAAACTTTGCCATGCCGTTGTCCCAAAACTGCTCTGACGGCATAGTCGCTGGCATCACACATGATCTTGAATGGTTCATTCCAATCTGGTGCTACAACTATTGGGCATTAATCAATCTATTCTTAAGTTGCTGAAAAGCTTTCAAACACTAATCATCAAAGGAAAAAGCAATATTTTGCTCCAATAACAAGCATAAAGGTTTAGAAATTTTAGAAAAATCTTTAATCAAATGACGGTAGAAACCCGTATGTCCCAAAAAACTTATTATACCTTTTACACTTGTAGGCGGTGGCAAGTGCTTGATTACCTCAACTTTTGCTTGGTCAACCTCTAATCCTCTCCTGGTTACTTTGTGCCCAAGAACAATGCCCTCCTTCACCATGAATTGGCATTTCTCCCAATTCAAGACTAGGTTTGCCTCAATGCATCTCTTCAAAACTTGCTCCAAACTCTAAAGACATTCCTCAAATTTTTTACCAAACACCAAGGAATCATCCATGAATACTTCCAGGTTGTGCTCTATCATGCCAAAAAAATAGATATTATAAAACGATGAAACGTTGTCGGGGTATTACACAGCCCAAATAGCATCATTATAAAATCAAACGTCCTATACGGAGAGGTAAATGTGGTATTATCTTGATCATCAGGGGTGATGGCAATCTGGTTATAACCTGAATAGCCATCCAAAAAACAATAGAAGTTTTACCTACCAATCTGTGTAGCATCTGGTTGATGAAAGGCAATGGGAAGTGGTCATTCCGTGTGGCACTGTTTAGCCTCCTATAATCCACGCAACTCTCCATCTTGTGATAGTCCTGGAGGGAATCAATTCATCTTTGCTATTTTGTACTAACTCTGGTGGCTTTGGTTGTTCAAAATAGTTCACATCTTCAGCCTCCAAGGCTGGTTCTTTAGGTTCGTCAATCATCTCATCATTGCATCCAACTCTCTAGCATCGTCATCTGCATCTTGGCATAACTTTGCCAAGTCCATCGTGAAAAGTGATTCTAACATCTCATCAGTTTGATACTCTTCGAGATCATATGCACATTTTAAAGCTTGAAACACGATAAATATAACATGTTGATCATTCAAGCGCATAGTGAGTTTACCCTTGTGAACATCGATTAAAGCACTACCCGTGGCAAGGAAATGTATGCCTGATATAATCGGCACATTCACATCAGCTTCATAATCTCAAATGATAAAATCAGTAGGAAACATAAATTTATCTACCTTCATGAGCACATCCTCAATCTTACCCTTAAGATGCGTAAAAGATCAGTCTGTTAGCTAAAGTGTCACTGTGGTAGGTCTTGCTTCTATGCCAAGCTTCCCAAAAATAGACAGTGGCATTAAATTTATGCTGGTGCCCAAGACGCACAGTGCCTTGCCCACGAATCTATTACCAATGGTGCAAGGAATAGTGAAACTTCTTGGATCTTTTAGCTTTGATGGCAATTGATTACGTATCATGGCACTGTATCCTTCTATAAGGGTTACAGTCTCAAAATCTCCCAACTTTCTCTTTTTTGACAAGATGTCTTTTATAAATTTCACATAGTTGGGCATCTGCTCAAGGGCTTCTACTAAAGTTATGTTAATTTGTAGCTGCTTAAGAACTTCTAAGAAGTGCTTAAATTGCTAGTCTTGCTTATGTTTTTAAAGTCGACCTGGAAAATGTGCTGTCAGATAAACAACTGTTGGCTCCATTGGCTTTGCCAAGGTGGTGCTAGCATCATTTTGCTATTTGGCATCATTATGCTACTTGGCATCATATGATGGGTTGGCTTCAAAAGTTGGTCTGGCATCATCATCTTTCATTTCTGCTTCTTTAGTGTCCTTTACTGGCATCAGCTTCTCAGCTTGGCAATGAGTTGACTACTTGGCAGCCATCTCTGTCTCACATTGCTTACCACTCTGAAGAGTTATTGCTTTGTATTGCTCATTTCCTTTGTGCCGAGCATCATCAGTATCACTTGGCAAGGCTCACTTGGGTCGATTGCTAAATGCATTGTGTAGCGATGTCCTATTCGCTAAAAAAGAATGTTTTTTGTATTTTTGTTTGAAAATATTTTCTTCCGCGTGGGATTTTAGAAGAAACCCGTGTTTTATTTAAAAATAGAGTCGCCACCGGCCACTTAGGTAGGCCGGACACCGTAAAAAAACCAGAGATTTAAGATTGATGGGTTCGGGAGTCGGTTACGGATGGGGAAGGATTAGCACCCCCACACCGCCCAAAATTGGTACTTTAATAATTACCGCTTTATTAATATTAAACTTTCTGGATTAAAGTGACGATTAAATTAAAATTTGGTTATTGTGCGAGTAAATTTTAAATGCCCCTTTATCCGAGAGTAAACGCCCAACCACTATCACTACGCCTGATACTGGCCCCGTTTATGCTCGAATAAAAGGGCACCGCATTGACAAAATATATCCGTAATGCAAACTTAAAAAACAAGACAAACATAAATAAATACAATGCGATAATCAAGATAAATACTAACATTATAACCTACTAATCTAACGTAAATAAATAAATAATATTAAATGAAATGCATGAACGAAAATAACATGATATGTTACAATAATAAGATAAAATATAAATATAAACATGCAAAATACATGCTTCCAAAACTAAACTAATTAATTTTAACATGCTTAAACACATAAGAAAAAAAATACAAATGTAACAAATGCATGATATACATATAACACTATCACGACATTAAACACAAATAAAAAACATAAACACGATATATCACAATAACAAAGCATAAAAAACATGTGAAAAAGGAGAAAATATACTTCAAGAAATAATTAACCACATATATACATGTAATAAAACCTAAACAAAAACCACAATGCAACATATTCAAAACATACATACATAAATATTAATCTAACTTATTCACAAATATTAATTAACGTAATAACATAATAATATGTACAAACAACAATATATACATGAAATCTTATATATATATATATATCTGATATAAAAATATAGAAAATATAAAAAGTTATACGTAAAATATGGGTTGTAGAAAAAATTATATATACATAATAATATAAAACATGTTTCACATACCAAAAAACATATACGTAATAAATACATATTAGAATACTATACGTATATATATACATAATAATAAAAATATAATCTTAATATATAACATATAGAAAATAGATTATTTTTTATAAATATAATAATACAATAATAATAAAACTAATATAACAAGGAATCTAAAATAACACATACTAAAATATATAACACATACATATACAAAAAATATGGCAAAAAACAATAAATATAAATATAGTATTATATAAACATATACTAAAAGAAACATAGTATATACTCTCATATATTACTTAACATATATAGGTAATACACAACTTAATACACATATATATAACGTAATGTACATAGATGCATACTGAAAACATATATACATACGTACATATACACAAATAAAAGCCATAAACAACTACACATCATGATAAAAATAAACACACATATTTACATATGAGAAAATTAAAAAACAAATATTAAACAACCATCAAGAATTAATCTAAACATCCTAACAGCATTTAGAAAGATATGAACATAAAAACATATAAAAACGTAATAACTAAAAATAAATAAGAGATTACTAATAAAACATCATTAGATTAAAAATGATTACACCATAAACATACATAAAAAGGATACCCAAAATAAAATGAAGGGTGAATGCCGGCTCTTCCCCCTATTTTTCTTCAATAGCCGAGAGCCCCCTTCAATTTTTCATTTTGTTTTGAAATGACCGGCTCCTCCCCTAATTCTTTCTTCAAATTGTCGCCAGCCTCTCCCTGTTTTTTACCCCCATTTGTTCAATTTCTAGTGTGAATTATAAAATGGGTGATGGGGAAATAAAATAATGAAAAAAGGTTGAGTGGAGTGTGGGAATGGGAAATATCAGGGCATGGGGGAAATGTGAGGCAGGGTATGGGCGGCATGCCCCTTTTTTTTTGGTTTGATTGACTTTTTTGGTTTAATTAGGATAAGTGGTTCGAATATAATTTGGGGTCCGGACAAAAATGGGTATTACAGCTGCCCCTCTTTGCTTATTGTTGTGTAACAGCAATAGAGCAAAGACTAAGAATAAATGTTTTTGTCTGGTCTGACTGAACTTCTCCTCTTTTTGACGCGTGTCTTCTTTCTTTGGTAGATCTTCTTTCTCTTCGGCGCATGTCTTTTTCTTGTATTGACTGATCTACCTTGTCACTCTTGGGGAAGCAAAACCTTCAAAATTGGGGGTTGTTTGTTGGGGAAGAAAAATGAGTCCCACTTGCTACATTATTGATAATAAGCTAATACCTAGAGAGAGTTCGACCCAGCTGCAACACCGACGAAGAGGCAGGGTCTACAAAATTTGATCCAGCTGCAACACTGACGAGGAGGCAAGACCGATGGATGAAAGTTCTGATGTCTGATCCAGCTGCAACTTTGACGAAGAGACAAGACCAGAAAACTGACAACTTCTTTCTTTTCTCTTTTTTTTTTTTGCTTTTTTGTTTCTTTTTTTTTTTTGCTTTTGTTTTTTTTCATATTTTTCTTTTTTATTTTTTTCTTACAACATTGATAAAACTTGAAAGTTGGTGAATTTTGACCAAGCTACAACACCGACAAAGAGGCATGGTCTAAAGTTAGTAATGTTGATCCAGCTACAACACCGACGAAGAGGTAGGATCAAGAGTTAGTGAATTTGGTCTAGTTACAACACCGATGAAGAGGCAGAACTGAAAGTTAGATTTGATCAAGCTACAACACCAACAAAGAGGCAAGGTCCGGGGATTTGATCCAGCTACAACTCTGACGAAGAGGCAGGATCGGATAGTTGTTCTTTTTTGTGATCAAGCTACGACTCTGACGAAGAGGCATGATCAGAATTTGGTTGAAAGCTCATTTTTTTTCCTTCTTTTTTCTTTTTTCTTCTTTTTTTTGATTTTTTCCTTCTTTTTTCTTTTTTTTCTTTCTTTTTTTTCTTTTTTCTTTCTCTTTTTTTTGAGATACAACATTGATACAACTAGAAAGTTAGTAAATTTTGACCAAGCTACAACACCGACGAAGAGGCAGGATCAAGAGTTAGTGAATTTGGTCTAGCTACAACACCGACGAAGAGGCAAGACCGGAAGTTAGTGAATTAGGTTCAGCTACAACACCGACGAAGAGGTAGAACCGAAAGTTAGATTTGACCAAGCTACAACACCGACGAGGAGGCAAGGTTTGAAGATTTGATCCAGCGACGACACTGACGAAGAGGCAGGATTGGATAGTTTTCTTCTTCTTCTTTTTTTCTTCATTTTTTTATTTTTCCTTCATTTTTGCTTTTTTCATTTCTTTTCTTTTCTTCTTCTTTTTCAATTTTTTTCTCTTTTTTCTTTTTGATTTTTTTCTTTTTGGTTTTTTTCTTTTACTTTTTTTTCTTTTTGGATTGATTTTTAGCTACAATTATAATAAAAAGGTAAATTCCGAGTAAAATTTAGGTCTAGCTGCAACACCGTCGAAGAGGCAAGACCTGGATAGGATTTGATCTGCTACACCACTGCCGGAGAGACTAGATCAACAAAAAGTGAGATCCATTACACCACCGGTGGATAGATATGATCTGGATGGAAAATTTGATCTGCAACACCACCGACGAAGGCAAGATCTTCATTAAGTTGGCGTACCACCACCAACGAAGGCATGATTTGCAAGATGTTGGGTGACTGCGCCACTGACAGCGAGATAATAATAATTTTTTTGGAAAAATTTGCCCGGCTTTTCTATCGTCAGAGGGCATGATCTAGAAAGAATTTTTGTTGGCATCCGTCACACCATCGTGGAGGAATCAAATCCTACAAAAGAAAAAAAACATTGGTCAGTAATTGTCAAAGATTTTGTCGCTAATACCTTTTATTTTGGGTGTTTCCATCTTCTTCGTGTTTGGCCTCCTTCAAGACTAGGGTTGGCCTTCTTGTCATTGCCCCCATGTTGAGGGTACTCGATCTTTTTCCTAGACCTGTTATGTGCAAGCAAGATTGCATGAATGTATCTAATGCATGTGTCTACCCTAAATGCATGGTGACTTTGGTGTATGCACTTAATCTAAATGTATGAGGTTTGCAAAAATGGTTTAATGCAAGATGAATGCAACTACATGCATGAATGTGGCATGATTTTTTCGATCCTCAAAGGGATGTCCCTAACTCCTCACTGGTCCCGTCAGGATCTTGGTTTTTTGTATGTGCCCCAACCTTGTCTCGGGTTCGATAAGCTTTTGTCTGAGTTGATGCCCCAAAATTTTGTTCATTACATGACATCATCTGACACTGTTCTCATAATATTTTTGAAACTTTAGGGTGATGTATTTTGGATATTCAAGACTCAGATATGAACAAAAGATGTTTGCATTGCTATTTGTAGTTTTGATCCCTTACAAAATCTCTCACCACTATTGTACTTAAGTCGATGAGGTTGGTTTACAAAAGGTATTACTCTAAAAGTGATAAAAACTACAAGGGGACCTACTATGGTCAAGACAGTGCAATACTTAACATGGTCCAGTTCAAAAAACCTTCAATACACCCTCAGTTGGCATCTTCATGCTTCGGTAAAGGATCTTTGCTTGTAGCCGTTCTTGTTGAGTTATCAAAGCTTACCACCCCAAGCTTAATGAATTTTTCCACCAACTTTTGGAAGTCGAAGCAGTTTTCAATGGTGTGGCCAACCTACCCCGCGTGATAATCACATTTTGCACTGGGATCATACCATTTTAGGAAGGGAGGTTGTACTGGATCTCGGTAAAAAGGTGCCACCATGTGGACATCATACAGCTGCTTGTACAATTCTCCATAAGAAACTAGTAGTGGAGTAAATTCTACGTTTTCAGTGTTCTTCCTCTGACCAGAGCCTTGGCTTGAGGAACCGTGAGCACTTGGCATGGCCTGAGGTTGCACAACTATGATAGGCTTAAAATAACTGGCATTATAAACTCCCGCAGAGTTTATTTCATGATCTTTCTTTGCATGGTAGGGCTTTTTCTGGGACGAACTACCTCCGTCATCAATTTTGCCAGTCTTGACGGCATTCTCAATGAGCTCCCCGGATAGCATGAGGTCGGCAAAATTGGTAGTCGTGTTGCCTATCACGCGACCCAAGATCGGACCCTCCAAAGTTTGTACAAATGTAACCACCGTCTCCCTCTCACTGAGTGGGGGTTGGACCTGAACTGCTATATCCCTCTAGCGCTGAGCGTATTGCCTGAAGCTTTCATTATGCTTTTGTTTCATTTGTTGCAGTGTCCACCGGTCTGGCATCATATCATTGACGTGTCGGTACTACTCTAGAAAAGCTTTGGCCAAGTGTCTCCATGACTTAATCTAACGGCGGCTCAACTGATTATACCATCTGGTAGCAGATCCTGATAGACTGTCCTGAAAGTAGTGAATTAACAGCTTATCGTCTCGGCCATATCCAGTCATCCTCCGACAGAACATAGTGAGGTGAGTGCGAGGGCAGCTAGTTCCGTCATACTTTTCAAATTATGGGACCTTAAATTTCGGGGGTAATACCAAATCCGGGACAATACTGAGTTCACTGGTATCGAATCCATTGAAGGTATCCTCTAATCCCATAGCCTCTAACTTCTCTTCGAGTTTTTTACATCGATCTTTGATTTCCCTTGAAGCTTCTACCTTCGACCCCTCGTCTCAAACAGATGATCCATTTCTGAGATAAAATTTTCAGCTTGATTGCCTCCGGGTTTAACTTCCGATGCAGATGGCTGATTTATAGGGACCGAAGTACCGACCTGTTGTAAATGAGACTTTCCCCGAGAAATGATCACCTGGGGTTGAGTTTCTGGCTGTATCCTGGTTTGAACGGGCGTGAACCCCGGAGGATACATAAGATCCTCGTCACCAGCAGTGGGTATAGGATTTGCAGTGGGATTTACAACAGAGGCCTCTCCAAGCTCGAAAAGCTTTAATCCCAACATTTGTGCCATTTGGCCCAGCATGTCTTGTTGTGACTTTGCAAGGTGTTCCCTCATATCCTGTTGGACTCTCGCTAACTATTCCTCAACCTGCTTGGCTATGTTCGCTTGCAATTATTTCTGATCTTGCTCGATTTTTTTCAATCATTCATCGTTTGCCATCTTTGTTTTGTACCGAGTTCCGTATGGATGCTGAGCTGACTGATCTTCTACTTTATCCAGTATCGCTGTCATAGGGCGCCCCTAGAGTTAGTTTTCTTATTTTGAAAATGAATGTATATGCATGCAAAATGTGTCCTAAATTGATGCAATGCAAAATCAAGATTGCGATGATATTGTGCAATGATGCAAGTGAAATCAATGCGATGAGAATAAAATGAAACGAGTTAGCACCAAATAAAACGATTAAATAAAACAGATGAAAATAGAGTAATAAAAAAATTGTACATAAACAAGAAATAAGGCACCAGAGCCTAAATAGGGTGACCACTAATCGGGCAGAGTTTCACATGGCTCTAAAGGGTTGGCTGCTACAGCTCACTATATGCAGTTTTGGTGCTAAGAGGTACCCGAATTGTCCTTGTTGTCCTATTCTAAGAGTAGCAAGGCCCCCGGTCATCACCCATTATAGGCTCCTTTCAACCAGGTTCAATTCAGGGGGACCCATTCGCTTATACCCATACGAAGGAATGATATCCTCACGAAAGCATAAGGTACTCGAGCCCCGAAGGTACTTGCTAGGCCCATACGGAGGAACGATATCCTCACGAAAGCATTAGCATTTCCCCCCACTTAAAAAACGGGTTTATATGCCATATTTTAAATGCGTTAAAACAAACGCACAATTATAACCGAATGTTAGTTTAATAGTCACTTTAATCCGAAATTTCCGATATTAATAAAGCGGTAATTATTTGAAAAAAGCTCGACTCTCACTTGTTTTTGAAAAACAAAAATTTCCCCAGCAGAGTCGCCATCTGTAGCGATGTCCTATTCGCTAAAAAAGAATGTTTTTTATATTTTTGTTTGAAAATATTTTCTTCCGCGTGGGATTTTAGAAGAAACCCGTGTTTTATTTAAAAATGGAGTCGCCACCGGCCACTTAGGTAGGCCAGACACCGTAAAAAAACCAGAGATTTAAGATTGATGGGTTCGGGAGTCGATTACGGATGAGGAAGGATTAGCACCCCCACACCGCCCAAAATTGGTACTTTAATAATTACCGCTTTATTAATATTAAACTTTCCGGATTAAAGTGACGATTAAATTAAAATTTGGTTATATGTGCGAGTAAATTTTAA
Organism: Hibiscus mutabilis; assembly: GCA_019671005.1. NCBI lineage: Eukaryota > Viridiplantae > Streptophyta > Magnoliopsida > Malvales > Malvaceae > Hibiscus > Hibiscus mutabilis. The sequence goes on from CM033747.1 coordinate 25,766,154, forward strand.
AGGCCCCTTTATCCGAGAGTAAACGACCAACCACTATCACTACGCCTGATACTGAACCGGTTTACGCTCGAATAAAAGGGCACCGCATTGACAAAATATATCCGTAATGCAAACTTAAAAAACACGAAAAATATAAATAAATACAATGCGATAATCAAGATAAATACTAACATTATAACCTACTAATCTAACGTAAATAAATAAATAATATTAAATGAAATGCATGAACAAAAATAACATGACATGTTACAATAATAAGATAAAATATAAATATAAACATGCAAAAGACATGCTTCCAAAACTAAACTAATTAATTTTAACATGCTTAAACACATAAGAAAAAAATACAAATGCAACAAATGCATGATATACATATAACACTATCACGATATTAAACACAAATAAAAAAATAAACACGATATATCACAATAACACAGCATAAAAAACATGTGAAAAAGGAGAAAAAACATACTTCAAGAAATAATTAACCACATATATACATGTAATAAAACCTAAACAAAAACCATAATGCAACATATTCAAAACATACATACATAAATATTAATCTAACTTATTCACAAATATTAATTAACGTAATAACATAATAATATGTACAAACAACAATATATACATGAAATCTTATATATATATATATATATATATCTGATATAAAAATATAGAAAATATAAAAAGTTATACGTAAAATATGGGTTGTAGAAAAAATTATACATACATAATAATATAAAACATGTTTCACATACCAAAAAACATATACGTAATAAATACATATTAGAATACTATACGTATATATACATAATAATAAAAATATAATCTTAATATATATAACATATAGAAAATAGATTATTTTGTATAAATATAATAATAACAATAATAATAAAACTAATATAACAAGGAATCTAAAATAACACATACTAAAATATATAACACATACATATACAAAAAATATGGCAAAAAACAATAAATATAAATATAGTATTATATAAACATATACTAAAAGAAACATAGTATATACTCTCATATATTACTTAACATATATAGGTAATACACAACTTAATACACATATATATAACGTAATGTACATAGATGCATACTGAAAACATATATACATACGTACATATACACAAATAAAAGCCATAAACAACTACACATCATGATAAAAATAAACACACATATTTACATATGAGAAAATTAAAAAACAAATATTAAACAACCATCAAAAATTAATCTAAACAACCTAACAGCATATAGAAAGGTATGAACATAAAAACATATAAAAACGTAATAACTAAAATTAAATAAGAGATTACTAATAAAACATCATTAGATTAAAAATGATTACACCATAAACATACATAAAAAGGATACCCAAAATAAAATGAAGGGTGAATGCCGGCTCCTCCCCCTATTTTTCTTCAATAGCCGAGAGCCCCCTTCAATTTTTCATTTTGTTTTGAAATGGCCGACTCCTCCCCTAATTCTTTCTTCAAATTGCCGCCAGCCTCTCCCTGTTTTTTGCCCCCATTTGTTCAATTTGTAGTGTGAATTATAAAATGGGTGATGGGGAAATAAAATAATAAAAAAATGTTGAGTGGAGTGTGGGAATGGCAAATATCAGGGCATGGGGGAAATGTGAGGCAGGGTATGGGCGGTATGCCCCTTTTTTTTGGTTTGATTGATTTTTTTGGTTTAATTAGGATAAGTGGTTCGAATATAATTTGGGGTCCGGACAAAAATGGGTATTACATATTGGCAATCTACCCTAGCTGAACTTCCAAGTTTCATATTGATGCCGCCAAACTCTGAACCGTGGCATCATTCCTCTCCATATATTCTGCCAAAATCCCCTTGTTGGGTTTTTGTCCTTGCTAAAAAGTGTTCTAGGCTCTCGCTGGCATGGCATTCTGATTGAATGCTGGCATGGCATTGTTATTTTGCCTCTGAATATTGTTGTTTTGACGCTGGGTGTTGTACTGGTTGCTTTCTTGATTTCCCCAAGCCAAATTTGGGTGTTGCCTCCGATCTGCATTGTAAGTAATGGACTTATAATTTTGATTAAAATTTTCAACCTAGTTTACCGACCCAGGGTTGGCAGGACAATCATCGACATGATGATCCTCTCCACATATCGTGCAAAATAGTTCTAATGCCTTGACTTCTTGGGGTTCATTTCTCTTTTGCAACGTTTTCACTATGCTAGCAAGATTAGAGATCTGAGCGTTAATGGATGTTAATGTATCAAGCTCTAACTTTTCGGCTATTTTTGTTCTTGTCCCCAGTCTGGCAGTAGGGTACTGAAAATCATTGGCAACAATCCTCTCAAGGATGTCAACTGCCTCTGTGTAGTTCTTGTCTAACAGTGAACCATTTGCTAAGGCATCAACAACTGTCCTAGCATGTGCATTAAGTCTATTGTAAAAAATTTCCATCTAGGTCCAATTAGGGAATCTGTGCATCGAATATCTCTTTAGCATGTCTTTGAATCTTTCTCAGACATCATATAAGGTCTCGTCATCAGCTTGCCTGAATGCATTGATTTCATTCCTTAGTCTGACATTGAGTTAGGTGGCTGAAATAGCAGTAAAAACTTCTGGCATAGGTCGACCTATGTAGTGATTGATCCCAATGGCAAAGAACTTAGCCACGGCTTCGCTCTGTCCCTCAGTGAAAATATGAATAATTTCATCTTCACTGTATCCTCATGAACTCCAGGTTGCTGAAAGAGTTGGCAAACTTTCATGAATTGCTTCAGGTGTTGCCTTATATCTCCAATAGGTGATCTATCGAACCATCCTATATTCAAAAGAGTTTGAATCATTACCGGTTTTAGTTTGAAATTAGTTGTGTTTACCTCAGGAATAATTAGGCCTGACACCAAATTGTCAACATTCGGTGCCAAATTCTCTCTAATCGGTCTATCTACAACAATGGCAGGCTCGGCAAGGGCAGCTGGCATCCCATTGTGTATTGGTTGATCTTTCTTATTAACTGAACACTATCTATTCCTTTATTACCGTTTTGAGCCATCTCTCTGAGTTTCTTTTTCAATCTACGTAAGGTTCGTTCGATTTCCAGTTCGTATGGCCAAGCTTCTATCTTCGAGCGATTTTTGGTCATACACCAACCAAAACAATAAAATGAAATAAAAACAAAACAAGTAAATCAAAACAATAAACTCCGTTGCAATCCCCAGCAACGGTGTCAAAAACTTGTTGTGACTGTGTGAGTGCTTGGCAAAAGGGTGGAGTATGTATTGGAAGTGTCTAAAAATAGTGCCAAGATCAAGTCTTTTGCATGCAAGTATACACGGTCGGCAAGTAATACAACAATAAGCTGAGTATCAATCTCACAGAGATTGACTTGGAATTTAACTATTTTGTTTGTTTACTTGTTAAGGGAAAAATTGTTGAGTTGAAATCGGTTTTGAAAGTGATTAAAGGAAAATAAATGAAAAATAAAACAACGGTGGCAAGGAGAGTTGTAAAATGATTGATGAGCGTTGGCAAGGAATGCCTAGTTTTCACGCTGTTCATGCCATGCCAACCTTTAATAATGTTCTACCTTGGCATTGTTTATCGAGCAGATTCAAAGTTGGCATTGCCTCTGTCGATGGCAATATCCTAAATTAACCATGTAAAAACCCCTATATGTCTATAGTGTATGTTTTTCATAAATTAGTTTGATTCAGTCTCATTCTTTACTCTTAACCTCACTCCCGAAGTAAGTTCATCTACTTGAACATCTTCTGTTGAAGATTCTCACCTTAGAATCTGACAACTAATCATCGCCACCCAAGTCTGTTAAGATATTAAGGTACAATAGGTAAACTATGCCAGCGGTCGCGTGATACAAAAGTTACAGAAAAACTAAAGATCATGCCAGATGAATAAAATAATGCCGAAGCATTTTAATTATTAAAACAAAAATATTAAGACAGTGTTTAACGCAAGCATCCCCACCAACTATTAAATTATTTTATGGTGAGGGTATCAACCATAAAACCTTCAACGTTTCCTAACATCATCATCTTTAAATAAAAATAACTAAACCAAAGGAAAAGGCAAGAAAGAAGGTCGGTCGGTGCAGCCTTTTTTGATCTAGGCTTTCCTCAGTTCAGCTTCTCCAGGCCAATTGTGAAGTTGAGAGCTATGTGGAGCGATCAGGGATTTGTCTTGTTCGCCTTTAGTGATTGAAAATGCTCTCTTTAAATAGGCATGAGAGGAAGCCCTAGATAAGGTGGAGGATTTGAAAATCAGATCATGCTCCAAGATAAATGCTTTATCACCTTATCTTTATTTTGAACTCTAGGGCTGATGTGTATTGGATCAAGCAGTTGGTTTGACCGGTCATCGACCACCACTTCCTTACCAACCGAGCTTGGCAAAAATTTTCCGCCCTCTTATCTGATCCTGATTTTTCGGAGTAGGATTAAATGTAGTTTTCTCGGGATCCAATCAGGTCCTATTTTTTCGGGATGATACTTCTTTGCCAAGGTCGTGGCAGAAATCTTCTGGTCTTTCTACTTTGCTCTACCAACTGCTACTTAGCAATTTCTGTCTGGCGTCCTGACCTTCTGTTTCAGCATTTCGTTGCCAAGCCTATCTGCCTAAAACTTGCATAAAAATAGAAAAACACCCTTTAATTTGGCAAAAGAATGTCTACAAACTCCTTTATGCAAAATGTATGATTCTAACACTAAATGCAAACAAATGTACCCAAAGGCAAACAAAAAGCTGTGTAATATAGGCATAAAATATAGTACTTTTCATAAGTTAACAACATGTTCGATGGAGATTAAACGAAATGGACTAATAATTGATAATATTCGACTAATTGATCATAAGGTCGGGAATTGATATTAAATGATTATGAAGCTGGTAATTAATATCTATTAAGTGAATGCGCTAGTAAACAAACCCTAATGACTTTCTTAAGTTTTAGGGATCAAATAAAACGTGGTAATATCATAATTCAAGGAAATTATGCAAACCCATGAGTAGGGTATCGGTACGAGCTTTAGCTTTCCATAACCATTCACATGTCAAGTGTGTACCTCAATCATAACAACATGTAACTAAAAGCAAACCAAACTATTCAACTCATAACATAGTCATAGATATTTTAGCCAACATGTATTAGCACAATACAACTCACATATCGCATATACACTTAGACATGTCAAAACAGTCCCATTTCTTACATATCATAACTACACAATCATGAGTACTAAAACAGTATACTTGTATTCATATACATTCAATTCAGGGCAAATTGCATTTGTAAACAGTTTATGCACTCAATAAGTCCTTAAAACTTTTATATATAAGTAGAAAAGTCCCTTCCTAAATCTTAAAACAACCCATTAATGTCCTTATACACTCTATCATACATTCAAAGATATTTCAAGCCACCTATAGAGCTGCTGTCGGGCAGACTGTACATCCCTTAGTTAAAATTTCATAACTTTCATTCCGTACATCGAAATTTCGAACCGTTTACACCGTTGGAAAGCTGACTCAACTAACTTTCTCACCATATAGGCCTTGCATTTTTACACCTTATGAATAAATACAGAATTCTGTTTTCAAACACGTCCATTTCTGCAACCGGGCAGATTGCACTAGCAATCTTATTAGTTAAAATAAGTTCTTTTTTTCCAGCTATTTCATTTTGAAAGAATACAACCATAACTTATTAGTTTCATGCTTGATTTCATTCTTAACATAAACCTTTATAAAACTTAAAGATAGATACCTACTTAATTATTCAATCTACTTACTAATTTCATTACCGCCAAGATCACTTGAATCATTCCATAAAGTGCAAGAGCATAATTTTATACTTAAGCCCTACCCTTAGAATATCTCATAGACAAAACAGAATTTCCAGCATAACAATTTTCCAGTAGTATTTATAAACCAATTCCAATCCAGGTTTTTAGCTAACATAATCAAAAGTTCCTTACAACTATGCTATTCGATTAACAGCAACCTCATCTTAATTCACTTTCATACATAACTAAAATACTTCGAATCATCATTCAATTTCATCATTAACTAACCAAATTAAACCCTCAATTCAAAGCTCTCTAAATCCTTTCAGTTATTCAACTCAAAGAGGAAGGATTTAACACATAACACCATAGAATCTTAATCAAAAGACATGCATTCCTAATCTTAAAGAGATTAGACTTTGATCCTCCAAGACCCTAAAAATCATAGAAAAATTACCAACAAGCTTAGAATTTATCCTTGTTCAATTATGGATCCTTGAATAATCAAAAACCTAATTATGGAAAAATTACCCATGAATACTTATGCTTAAAACTTAACAAAAGTGGTACCAAATGAAAGCTAATAGCAAGGGCTTACCAAATTTGTAATTAAGTTGAAGAAATGGAGGCCAAAACGTAAGGAATTTAAGTTCTAGGATCCTTCCAACTCCTTCAATGGTGGTAATCAGTTTTGAAGAAGACAACCATTATTTGATTTGTAAGGATTATTCATCAATTTCAGTTACCAAATGCCTTAATACCATGACACCTTGCACACACAAAATTCCATGACTTTCCACTAACTTTAAATTGGGTAAATAACCATGCAATGTTGTTCTTTTGTCTTCAAATCATTTTGGTCCTTATCATAAACCTTTACAAAGCTTACAATTAAGTCTTTTTTTTAACTTATCAAAATACTCTGAATAACAATTGACTTAGCAATGACAAGGTAACCTTCTTCTAGACCAAGTTTTGAGGTATTATAATTGATGAGTGTTTATAGAGCGTCCCTTACTAGGCATTATATGCTTACGCTCTCCCTTCTCATCAATGCAGGAAAGTAAGCTTTCGGGGCAGTAAGAAATTAAGGAGGAATCCAAGAATCGAAATGCAAGTTTTAATAAATGAACTTGTAGTAATAAAAGGGAAATGTGACCAAGTTGTAATTGGAGGGTTGTTTGCTTACTCCCTATTTTGGACATGTTTCATTTGGTATTTTTGAATTGTATTGTAAAGCCCCGATTTTGGGCTTAGATGTTTTAAGGGTTGGTTCGAAGGTCCGATAGACCGGTATTAGAGATTCGAGTCAGTTTCAGGATTAAATCAGATTAAGTATTTTTGAAGGTGAGAAAATTATGGAAAAATATTCTAAAATCATTATTAAATATATTAATGATTGTGGTAAAATCAATTTTGGAAAATGAGTTTTGGAAATCGGACATTTTGGACTAGTGACCAAAATACAAACTTTGAAAATTGTTTTAGTGACTGTTTTGAAAAAAGATCAAAACTTTGCATATTTAAGGAGCTAATTATCCTAATGTTTTTACCAGATTTCTCTCTTTAATTAACTATTTTTAAATGAGTTTTAAAAAGGTATAATAGGGAAGGGAATTAATAAATCACATTTTAAGCTTTTAACAAAAATCACGTAACAAACTTGGTAACTTTTTTCTCTCAAATTCTCTCTGGAAAAATATTTTTCCAACTTCAATTTCTTCAGGTAAAATCTGTATTTCAGAGATTTCTAATTGATTTCCTAAAGTTTTCCATCAAATACTTATTATTTCAATCTTGATTTTCATGTTTATCAAGCAATTAAGGGGAGAAATCATCATTGGAGGTAAGGATTCGTTCTTCTCCTCTGATGAAAGGTTCTTTACTGAAATTCCCAAGTTTTTGATCCTTTACAATTGTATTCTAATGTGTTATGATATTTTAATTATTGGAAATTGGTTTAAATGTGTTTTGATTGATGAAATTTGTGGATCTTCGTACTTGTTCTACTTTGTTGGGATTTTTATCAGATTAGATCATGATTTAGATGTTTAATTGAGTTAATAATTTGGTTTTAACATTGTAATCCTGAAACAAGTTGAATCTCTATTGTTTAAGGTTGTTAATAAAGGGTTTTGGGGGTGATAGTTGAGTTTAATCATTGCTGGAAGTAAAAGGATATTGGAAAGGGTTTTTAGACGTTAATTAATGATGTTTGATGGTTTGATTCGATATATTATGGCTGGGTTGAGTTTTTGAAGTTTTTGAGGATGATTTCGATATGTTTATGATGGTTTTTGAGTGGGCAACTTGAGAGTTGCGGGTAATTGTTGGTTGGAAATGGTTAGAATGCATAATGATGCATTTGCCCTCTAGTTTTATGTGGTTGAAACAGGGGATAATTAGGGTAACGAAGCTTGACGTTGTTTGAAGCTTGTTGGAAGCTTGTTTTGCGTTGGCAAGCAAAGCGAAGTGAAATCGGTGAGTGGAAACAGTTTAAATAGTCTTTCAAAGGCTTGAAAGTGGTTTTGAGGGTTTAGGATAAGTTTGAAACACTTACCTAAGCTCAGAAGTAAGTTTCCCTCTTTAGCCCTTTAATATCGACTCAGATATGAGCATGTGTAATTCATGTTTTGATCGTAAACATGGTTTGGTTTTACTTACTGTAAATGCATAATTTTGTGTACATATGCAGTGGTTTAAAGGTATATGAAATGATAGTGAGCATTGGTTTTCATTCTAGTAAGGAATATGGTATTGCTTTGGCAATGTGGTTTGCATATGTGGTGTTTTGCTTAATGCATTGTAAAACAATGAGTAAATGGTTTTGTAAATGAGATATTGGCTATGTGACAAGGTGAGAAAACATTTGGATATAGTTGGCATGCCATAGGATAAAGTGCACTATAATATGTTTAAAATCGATTGTGGGTAAAAGTCCTTGACGTAAGTGGTCAGCTACTCGGACTATGAAGTTATCACTTGGGTTGAGTGGTAGATTCCCCTTGTTGATGTTAAACTTGCGGTCGGCAAGGTTGTTATATCATACGGTCGGCATGGTATGGGTTATGGTAGTGGTTGACTATCATGAGATACTCGTGTATCTGAATTGTAAGGTTAACGGTTAGTTACCTAAAGGTTAGTGATTGGCTAATCAAGGATAGTGGTCATCTATCCAGGGTCACTATAAATGCCAATATAAGGAAATTCAAATGTTGAACCTATTTTACAATGATTGGGATTTAAAGATGGTTTTGTAATTTAATGCTTTGGGATTTAAGCATGAGATGACTTATTGCTTTGGGATTTAAGCATGCGATTTATAAATGTTTTGCATATGGTCGATATGCATGTTTGGATTAGAACCAATGGAAGTGCTTCAGTCGTAAGCATGGTTTGAAAACAAGTGTTTTGTTTTCTAAGGGTTTTAATGCATCATTGTTATAAGACCATCCTCACTAAGCATGTGTGCTTATAATCTCTTTTTCCTAATGATGCAGAGCATTAAGGTTCAGGGGCAACAAAGGCAAGGTTTAAAGCGATCCAAGACAAGGACTATCTTGAGTATGAACTTGGTTTAAGTGTCCGGTTAATAAGGCAATGTGTTCGCCATATTATTGGGATTTGTAATTCAATTTTCCTCTAGTTTTTAGCATGGTTGGTGTTGTGTTTTGGAATTTTGATGATTGATGAAACCTATGTTGTGGCTTTTGCTCATAGTTGATGCTAGATGATTGCTTAAGAATGCATCTAGTTAGCTTTACTTGATTCCCATGCTATGTTTACCTTAACATGTTGGCTTTGATATTATGAACATGTTGGTATGTTGTTTAGGCTGGAAGATGTTCATTGAGTGCTTTGGTATGTTTGGTGTTTGGTTTAGGGAGCATGCCTATACGTTGATTCATCTGGAAGCACGTGTTTGTTATAGTTGCTAAATCTTGGTGCAAGTATTGGTTTATGTCTAGATGGTTTTTTGTATGCATGTATGTGAGTTGGTAGGATCCAAATGTATCTAGGTTTGAGTGAAAAATTAGCTAAATATGACATTACAGGCCTAAGTGTACCGATACGTGGGGAACCATATCGATATAGCTAGTGAATTTAGGGCACGGTATATCGGTACGATTTTAGGGGTTTCGGTATGATTGAGCATCACTAGAAATTGCTTTTTGAGCCAAGCCCTCGTACCGAAACACTTGCTGGACGTATCTGTACGGTGTTAGAGATATTAAATTAGATTTTTGGGTTAGAATAGACATACTAGTACGATATATAGTGTATCGAAACGAGGTTGAAGCACCGTATCAATACGGACTCTGTGTATCGAAATGGATGGCTGGTAATTCTGTTAATGTCATGGAAATGCAGTTTTGGTTTCTTTCGATTTAACCCCTAAATGTTGTTTAGTCAATTTAATGAGTTTGAATAGTTAAATTGATCTGAGAATTATCATGTAAGCATGTAATCTAACTAATTAAGGTTTGGTAATCTTAATTCTAGAAAAGGTCCTTCATTTTATAAGATTTATGTTTTAGTCCCTAAAATGTATATGATATGCAATTGGATGCTTCCGTGGTCCGTTTCCTTTGAAAACTCACCCGTTGCAAGTATGTTCTCTTAGGATTAATAATATGCATCTAGACAAGATAAAAAGAAAAAAAGGACCGGCTTTTCATAATATTTCTTCGATTTGCTTCTGCAAACTTAATGTAGCTCACTCGGTTCGGTCGGGCGTCTAGGTCGGGTCGTGGGGCTTAGATGTATGAGGATTTATGGGATGATTTGAGGGGTTGGGAAGAGAATTTCATGCTTGGGTAGAGATCATGACTATAGGATTCTTGGTTGATTTGCTATGGATTGTATGTTTCTCTAGCATGCTTGATTGGTTGTAGAAATGTTGTTAGACATGTTATATGATGCTTGTATGATGTTTGAAGCAAGTTAGATTGAGCCTAAGTGTCATATGTTTGGCCAAGAAGTCATTACAGGCCCAGTCGTATCGATACGGGTTCTGTGGGGATCGGTACGCGGGTTTGATATGGCTTAATTTGGGGAAAATATCAAAGGGGTATCGGTACGAGTAGCCGCCGTATTGGTATTCCCTTGAGGAAATTTATACTGGGATCGGTACACGGAGTACAGTAACAGTAAGGGTTTTAGCTACTAAAATCCCCTGATTTCGAAATGTACAACGAGGATCAATACTCGAACAATCGTACCGATACGAGTATGCCACTCTGATATGCTGCAAGCCTATATCGCTACGAGGTTAGTTAATTCTGGCATCTTTATGTTGTATTCTGAATTCTTTGCAATTTGGTCACTATTTTTGTGATGCTCAATTAATGATGATATTATGATCCAAATCTAATGTAAATTTACACAGAGGCATGTAATGAACCTAATTGAAGGTTGGTAACATAAATTTGTAATTTATTCTTTTAATTAATAAAATTTACATCTAGGTCCCTAAAGTGTTAAGCCTTGCAAATCAAATGCTTGTTTCGTCTTCTGTTGTTGTGTAACATACCTTAGGGTTAATTAAGCATCTAGGCAAGATAAAAAGAAAAAATGGACCAGTTTAGGTTATTAGTTCAGGTTTGCCTCGGCAAACCTAATGTGATGCCCTTGATTCGGTCTTGGGACTAGGCCAGTTCAAGGGGGTTACACTCACCCCAAAGACTGTATGTTCTTGAAGTTGTGTGGCATCAGGCCTCACTTAGAGTGTATGTTTCCGAAACTGTGTGGCACCGGGTCTCACTCTCGGTTTGTGGCATGAATTTGTGTGCTTTAGCTTGAATGATCTGGTGAGATCCCGAGTATGGTTTTGCCTTGTGTGCCATGTATGATGTTTTGCTATGTTGAGAGCATGTGTGGCGACTAGTGGTAGCGCCATGTGTTTATTTATCTCTCCTTTTTGCTCATACTAGCTTGCATACTTATGTTTATGATTAGCATGAAGTATAGTAAAGTAGATGTGTACCACTGAGCTTTGTAAGCTCGGCACTCGGAATCGTTGTTTTAGGGCGTAGGTTGATTATCAGAACGTAGGAACGAGGAGCACTATCAGTACGACATTCCAGCATGTGGTGTTTTTCCAAAGTATGGTACTTGTGTTTAGTGGGTTTTGTATTCATAAGACCTTACGTGGTAGAGTCTGTAATCCTTATTTTGAAATTGTATTAATCAAATCGAATGTTCAAATGTTATAAATTAAATTAGAGCTCCTTTGTATCGTTTTGATTATTTATCTATATTTTCAATAGTTGGTTTTAAATGTTTTTGGGAAATATCTTGTTGGGCTAAACCCAGTTTGAGAAATTTTATGGTTTCAGTTTGGGCTTGAGGCTCAAATGTAACAACTAGGTCAAGGGTGTTACATTAGGGGGGTTTTAACGAGGCCTTCAATAATATTTTTTGTATGATTTTTTCTACCTGGTATAAAAATCATACTCTTGAATGTTAAGAGATAATTTTAATAAGACAATAAATATTAAATATATTTGCACACTTATATGTCTTTAAAAAGTAGTTAAGTATAAATTAAAATATTAAACAATTTTAATGTTTATGTTTGATTTTTTTTAACTATTTTACTTAAATAATCAAAGTCATAAATATGATTTTTTAAATAATTATATATAAGATATATAAAAAATAAAGAATTTTATGCAAATTAAAGGAAATGATAATTTTTTTTGAGAAAAATGTCATAAATATTTTCTGGATATCTTTATTTATGGTGGATATCCATATATTAAAGGAGACTTTTATGTACTTTATTATTAGGGTTTAATACCCATTGGAATTAGGGTTTTTATCTTATGCCTATAAATATAGAGTTTGGAGAAAGCATTGTACACAAACATACGTTGAGAATATAATACAAATCTCCCTCTTTCTCTCACCTCTTTGTTCTTTTAGACTTTTTCTTTGTTCTTCTTTATTTTATTCACATAACGTTATCAACACGATCTCGCTCAATTACCGTGATTCTTATTGGCAATTCTCGAAAAAAGATTTCAACATCAATTTAGTAACTACATCTATCGTATATTCAACTTAGCTTAAAAAGTCTGTTATGATTTTCTTATTTATATATCGATATAGTGGTTGACTAATCACTCTTATATTAAGGCCAGTGTATTTGTTATATTATTTGATTATTACTTCGTTCTAATATTCAATAATATTTTTTGCACCAAGTTTATATATATAACTCTAGGAACAAATATCAAGCCTTCAACAAAAACTACAGGATCAACTTAGTTTGAAAATTATGGTAATAGAATGACCAACCGCTACTTTAAGGAAAGTGAAGAAAGCGGTGGATTGGATATGCCACTTGACAATCATATTTTTCGAGTTCCACAGGCTATATGCACCTCAACAATCTTTCCCATTTACTTTTTCTTTATATATATATATTAGATTTTATTTATTTTTCCGAATTTGGCATTTTGATTTTTAAGGTTCACAAAACATCATGATGAAAATGTGTGATTATTCCATGGTTCGCCGAGGATGTACCAGGTTCCATTGCGGTTCTTTATTGGATTGAAAACCTTAATCAAAGGAAAAAGATAGAAGGCAAATTCAATACCTATAAGTTTTTTATTTGGCGTCTTTATTTTTAAATCTGGTAAGTATTATATATATTGGTTGATCCATTATTCTTTAATTGTATGACTATTATAAAGTCTATATTTGCTCAAAAGCAATAATTCTTCTGCGTTGAAAAACTCGACTATAGACTTCTCCAAGTTCAAGTTACGAAAATTCATCTTGATAAGAATTTTTATGGGAGGCATTCCTTGAAGTGAATGCAAGCATGATATTTATTCCATGCGATTATTGGATTTATTTCATTCTCTGAAGTGAATGCAAACATGATAATTCACTATATGGTTAGTGAATAAAACTCAGCTATGTGAATGTTTCAAATTAAATTGAAATTGTGGTCAGAGTATCACTAATGAGGATATGTTAGAGAAACATACTCCACTTTCCACGCAAACAATGTTGTCCTACAAACACAATATCGTGAAAAAAGTTTTAAAGACCTATTGGCTCCACTCCTTTCCTTGAAGTGAATGCGACATTTTATAGTGGAAAGAATAAATGCCACATTAGCAATTGTGATCACAATTGAGGCTATGAACATAGATATGGACAAGATGATCATTTTAGGAATGCTTATACCCACTAGAAGTAAGATTATAAAGATGACAAAAGTATATTAAGAAAATGAAATCTTTATGTTATCAATGCGATGGTACAAACCATTGTCTCATACTTGTCATACGCCAAAATATAATGGACTTTTATCCACAATCATGAATGATAAAGGAAAGAAAATATAAAGAAATTTTGTTTACGAAAATGGCAAAAATAATTATGGCTTTGCTGGTCCAACTCAATTGGATATTGTTGATTTCCTCATAACCCCTAAAGGGAATAATTCACCTTTTAATTTTCTTTCCTTATAATCTCTAAAAGGAATAATCGATCTTTTAATTTATTTTGCTTTATGTTAATTTGTTTCACATATTATTTATTTATGTTTTTATATTGTATATTTAAATATTTTAAAATATTTATTTATTATCCTTCGAAGAATATGATTACTTTTGGAATAAAATAAACAACAAATTGTGACGATTTATGCTTAGCAAACAGTGCTACTACTCATACTATACTTAACATAAGAAATATTTTTCCCATTTAAATGCAAGGGAAAATGTGAGTATTATGTCTCAAAGTACTAAAATATCAATGCTCCGGAAGAGTAATAAGTTCTTGAGACATTATCTTTGATAGATAAGCGATTTGATATGTGTTATATTAAATATTTTCATTCCTCGAAGTGAATAGAACAAAGCACATATTGAAAGGTGCATAATTATGCATATTTTCCCATTTAAAAATACCCAAAAATAATGTAAGTACTATATCCAGAAGTATTAATATCATAGAAGACTCCGAAAGAGCAAAAATGTTATTATCAAACGAAACTCAATTTTATATTCACAGTGCGTTATACTCGTCAAAGTCGCCGAGAGACTTATTGAATTTTAAAGATATTTACAGAAATATATATCATATTGAGAATATTAGTAAAATGGATGCTGACTATCTTCATATTACGAGTATAACTTAAGGCAATAAGAAAATCTTGACAAAATTATATGCATTGTCATCCGAATTGTATTACACAAGAATTAGTACATATTGAAGCTCATGCTATTGTAAACCAAAGGTTTACTAATAACTTTATTATTTGGCATGACCGGTTAGGCCATCCCGGTTCAATTATGATGTGCAAAATTATTGACACTTCATGTGGTCATTCATTGAAGAACTTACATATTCTTCAAAGTAATGTTTTTCATGTGATGCTTGCTCTCATGGCAAACTAGTTATTCGACTATCACCAGCTAAGATAAATTATGAATCTATTAACTTTTTGGAACTGATACAAGTGATATATGTGGGCCCATATACCCTTCTTACAAACCATTTAGATATTTTAAGGTTTTAATCGATACATAGACTAGATGGTCATATGTATCCTTGTTATCAACCCGCAACTGGGCGTTTGCGAGGCTACTTGCTTAGTTGACAAAATTACAAGCAAATTTTTTAGACTATCCTATAAAGTTAATCAATCTTGATAATGTTGGTGACATGACATTTTACAAGCAACATCACTAATTAGCATCAAGCCAACAAATTATCATAAGTTTTCTCCATTACAAATGGTTTTTGGTCAGAAACCAAATATTTCCCATCTTAGACTTTTTGTGTGCGTTATATATTCTAATTGCTCCACCACAACGCATAAAGATGGGTCTTCAAAAGAGGTTGGGAATACATGTCGGGTTCAAATTCCCCTTGATAATTAAATATCTCGAGCTTCTTATAGGGAATTTATTTACAATTCAATTTGCTAACTGTCATTTTAATGAGTCAGTTTTCCCAACATTAGAGGGAGAAAAGAAATAGCTAGGAAAAAATAAGTTGAAATGAATTATCATTCTTTAATTTTGATCAACATACTCAACAAATGTGAACTAGAAGTTCAAAGGATAATTCATTTACAAAACTTAGCAAATCAATTGCCAGATGCTTTTGCTGACCCTAAAAGAGTGACTAAGTCACATATACTAGCTATGAATGCTCCAATTAAAATTGATGTCCTGGAATGACAAACTCTAGCCGCTAATGAGTATAACTCACACCTAAAGTGTGGTAGACAAGTAGGTTCCAAATATAAAAATCATCGAAAAGAAAATGAGCCATATCTTATGATGGTTCGATCGATGAATCAACGAATTATAAAAATCCCTAGAAGAGATTAAAAGGTATCCAACAGAGACATTAGACATGACTTAGGTACCTGATAATAAAGAGATCTCAATAAATTATGTCATTTATGGTAATAAGTGGAACTGAAATCAAATTGACATCGATAATACATTTGCATGCAATATAGCACTAGAGATTTTGGTGTGGATCATTAACCTTTTAAATTGGACAATGTAAACAAATAAATGATTGGCCAAAATAGAAAGAGGCAATTGAGGCAGAATTAAAATCTCTTTCAAAAAGAGAAATATTTGTGAGATATAAATGAGTCTTTGTGAGAAATAGAAATGAAAAAGGGGAAATTGTGGGATATAAAGCTCGTTTCGTTGCACAAGGATTCTAACAAAGACATGGAATCGATTATGAGGAAACATACTCCTCGTTGGTGGATTCAACTACTTTTAGATTTTTTTTAGTCTGGCAATGAAAAAGAAAGACTTACTTTCCACCTAATGGATGTTATTACATCGTATTTGTACGAGCCTCTTGATAATAACATTTACATGAAACTTTTGAAAGGATTTAGACTTCCAGAAGTAGTTAATTCAAGTTCTCGAGAACATTATTCAATCAAATTGAACAAGTCTATTCATGGATTAAAATAATTGGGGCGCTTGTTGTATAATCGCCCCAGTGAATACTTATTAGAAAAAGGCTATAAGAATGATTCAATTTCCCCGAGCATTTTTATTAAGAGGGTTAGCTCTGGATTTGTTATTGTTGTTGTGTATGTTGATGATTTGAATATCATTGGGACTCATGAAGAGATTTCTTTGACAATAAAATCCTTGTGCATCAATCGACATAAATAGAAAAATGTTTAAAGAGACTTTACATGCATAACAAGCATTTGTTGAGCACGAGGCAAAACCGAAAAATAATTGTTATGCATCAGATCTTAATTGGTCTAGAAGTACTATCTAAGTGCTACAAGACCATTACCTTTAGATCTTTCAAAACTTGATGCCTCTCCAAATCATGAAAATAATTGCTATGCACGATGCAAAGCCGAAATATATGTTTGGCTAAACAAATCTAGAAGATATGTGAATTGCTTTCACAAGATAAGATGCAAATTATTTTGTGCAGAGATAATACAAAATTTATCTCTCAATCAAAAGGTGGATACATCAAATGTGACAAAACGAAACATATTTCTTCAAAGTTTCGTCCCTCATGATCCTTTGAAGAATAATATTTGATGAATCCTTTCAAGCAATAATTTGAAAGATCTATCCACCAATGCATAGTCTACTTCAAGATTTGAAGATTATATTCAAGATTGAATTATGAAGATTCAAATATCTTATGTGATGTTTTCATGAGGGGAGTAAATACGCGTTGCACTCTTTTTCCCTTAACTGAGGTTTTGTCCCAATGGGTTTTCCTGGTAAGGTGTTTGATGAGGCAACATGTTATGCATATCAAAGATGTGTGTACACTTTTTCCTTCACTAAGAAATTGTTTCCCCACAGTGTTTTTATCTTAGTAAGGTTTTAACGAGGCACATTACCTTCATGGATATCCAAAGGAGAGTGTTATGAATATCTTTATTTATGGTGGATATTTATACATTAAAGGATACTTTAATGCACTTTATTTTTAGGGTTTAATACCCATTAGAATTAGGGTTTCTATCTTATGTCTATGAATATAGAGTTTGGAGAAAGCATTATATAAAAACATACATTGAGAATATAATACATACCTTACTCTTTCTCTCATCTCTTTGTTCTTTTATACTTTTTTGTTCGTCTTTATTTTATTCACAACAAAATATACCTTTTAAAAAGAATTGTTTATAAAAATAGCCAAAATAATATAGTAAGAATAAAATAAATACAACATTTTTAATTATTTATATTATGAAAAAATTAAATATCAATTAATAAACTATTTTAGGAAAAAAATTATGAAGATAATCACATTCACATAATATATCTAAAGTTGATTTATAGTAATTTTAATGC
The DNA here is from genome assembly GCA_019671005.1 of Hibiscus mutabilis. Classification (NCBI taxonomy): domain Eukaryota; kingdom Viridiplantae; phylum Streptophyta; class Magnoliopsida; order Malvales; family Malvaceae; genus Hibiscus; species Hibiscus mutabilis. The sequence continues at coordinate 25,784,286 of CM033747.1, forward strand.
TCACGTGTCAACCATTTATGCTTTGTGTCACAATTATAGATCATCCACACAACACGATTTTCATATTTTTTTAATTCTTATTATAATATATATATATATATATGATTACAAAATTATTAAAAACATATATATATATATATGATTACAAAATTATTAAAAAACATAAAATACACTTAAAATTAAATATATTGTTTCTAAGGCTTAAACGTTAGAAATATGCTCAAACTATACTCTTTTTTTAAGTTAGGTGTCCAAACTATTTTTGGGTCAAATTGGTGCCTAACGTCTTATTTCGTTACTCAAATAAAGTTTTTTTTGTCACAGCCTTTAAAAAATTTTGTTATCCAATTTAAACATGACATATGACCTATTTATGTTGTTTTCTTTAATTTTTAGTTTTTAAAAATCTAAAAATCTTTAATTTTATAAAAAAAAACCCAGAATTTTTAGTTTCTCTAAAACCCCCTAAACACTAACTCTAAATCCCTAAATTCCTCATCTCTCACCATCGATTCAACCGCCACCAGCTATCGTTGCCTTCTTCAGACCACCATGATTGAAACCCTTATCATCCCATCGTTAAAAACTGATGAATGAATCGTCGACAGTTAGGTACTCGACGTTTGGCTATAAACGGTGAACCACCAACGTGTGAGGGATGCTAGACGGCGAGAGAGATGTGATTTAAGGGTTTAATTCACCATGCTCATTTTTGAGATTTTGGTGGTCCTAGAGCAAACAAAAAAATTAGGCCCCTAATTAGAGATTTAAATTACAGTTGTAGTTTTCAATCGCGTTGTGTTTATCGCCATTGCGGACATAACGAATGCTATGTGATCAATGCGAATATCGCGATTATGATTTTCTTAATAAATATGCCATTGTGGACATAACGGTTGCGGAATCGCGGTTTTAGACGATGTCGTTATCGATAAATAACGGCCTCTATTGCAGTTGCATATCGTTATTGAAATATCAGTCCCTAATAACAAATACTGAAAAATAAATAAATTTTAAAAGTATGTCCATAATAACAAGTAATGAAAAAGAATTGGTCCCTTGATAACAAATATTAAAAACAAATTGAATTGTAATAGTATGTCCATGATAACAAATATTGGAAAAATAGTTGGGCACCTTGATGCGTGTGATATGTATGCACAAATTAGAGCAAGTATACTCGTCGCACTAGTAATAAAATGATGAGTATCAAGTATCGTATCCACACGGATTGGAGTGATAAATTCAAAGTAACCACACGTAAAATTAGTGAAACGATGATAAGATGACATGGTGATAATAAAATAATGTTGTAGCAGAAAAAGTAGATTGGAGCAATTATTAGAGAAGACAAACTGATGCTAACTCACAAAGGTTTCCAGTATGAATGGGTAGCTGGGTTTATTGCTAAGCAAGATGCTAACTACTATTCAAATGCTATATCAATGAAACAACACTTATCTACTCGACAAGATTTTCATAAAAACTCATAAATTATGTCTAGCTAGAAGTTGATAAAAGAATACTACGGTGATACATGTCTGCGTTAACCCTAACAATCTTATTATCTATTTAAGTTCCCCTTATTAGTCGTTGAAACCCTAGTCTTATGTCTAAGCAGGATTAGAACTCAAGTTAACAGTTTAAGTCCCACTGTTCACCCGGTCTACCCGGTCTAACTTAACTCTCTCGATATTAAGCCACAATTCATAATCTAAGGCCTCTCTCAATAGCTTTTACAAGATTAAGCATTAAAATCAATGAACATAATAGATAAGCAAAAGGATGCTATAGCATTAAATAATAATTAAGCAAAGTAACGTAAACAATAAACCGAACTAAAAGGTATTTAGCTCTTGTCTGAGCAAATAACATCCATCCAAATAAAATAATAATTCATGGCAGTTAAGTAAAGCAACAAAGAACAGAATCAAAGTGTCCTATGATTTCCCTTTTGTGCCTGCGAGTTGATGTTATAGCGCTCCAAAATCCTTAAGTCTCTCTCGATATCTATCATCGCTTGGAGACTCCTTTTGACCTTCGACAATGATGGTTCTTCGCTGTTGAAGACAAGGGCTTGCTTCCTCCAATAATGCTTGCGTTAATTGTTTCCCTAATTGTCTTTATATATATGCGGCTCTCTTAGGGTTTTGCCCTATTATGGCATGTGATCCTTTAATGGGGATCTTTGCTTTCCGCGTCATTAATGACTCATAAAGAGAGGGGACCACGCGTTAATTAGCGTCAAAGGATAAAAGATTCTTCTCCAACTTTACAACTATGTTTTGGTATCAGGTTTCATCACGAGAAAATGTCGAGCCAATGCTTCAGCGCGCTTTTGCTTCCTTCAATCCCTAATTATTGCACAAACACCACAAAAAATACTACCTTTCTCATTAAAAGCACCAATATATATAAATCGATTAAGCTTAAGAATAAACTCCATAAATGTATGCAAAATGATCCTAAATGCAACTTTATGGTCTCGATTACATACAATAACTCGAGTAAAATGGTATAAAATATAGGTTTTATATAGAGTTATCACAGCTGATAACAAGTATTGAAAAATTGGATCCTTAATAGCAAACATTAGAAAAAAAAATTGAATTTTAAGAATATGCCCATAATAACAAATATAACAAAAAAGTTAAATTTAGTATCAAAAACACCCCAGTTCCTAGGAAGCCCTTAATAACAATATAAGGATTATTTATAGGTACATTTGAATTTTTTTTATTCTTATTAAACTTAAAAAAAATAAAGGTTAAAGTACCAAAATGGTAACTAAAGTTTGTAAAAAAAGGTAGCTTTAAATGTTACAAAATAGAAATTAAACTTTATAATTTGTTACAAAATGGTAACTCGGCCATTAAAGCCCATTACTAGGGGTAACATTGCAATTATGAAAATTTGAATAATAGCATATTTAGTCATTTATATTTACAGGTTCAATCAATTTATTCCTAATTAAAAACAATAAATTTAACCCTTTTTCTCCTTCATCATCTTCCTTTTCTCAAACAATCCCAATAAATTACTAGAAATTACCGGTGTGGATGGGACCTTATCAAAATAAAGGTGACATTTGGATAAAATCACCGCAAACCTAGTATAAAAGAAAAAAAGGCCGATGACACTTGCTCAGAGAAAACGAAGAGATGAGCGAGGCATCATCAGAATAATTCTTGAAGAAGCACTGGGAAGGGTACAAAAAATTATGATCATGTCTGAATCTGATGTCTATTCAAGATTCATCCGTTGTCAAGAGTCTCTTCCTCTTTGGTCTGAATCCGATGTTAAGGATTTCATCTCTTTTGATCCTGTTCATGGTCCCACCATTAGTAATCTCCCCTTTTTATTTTTGGGTGCTTTCGATATTTGGATTCTTTGATTTAGTTCAAGTTTTGGCAAATCTAATCATTTCTACTTCTACTTATACCCATTCTTTTTTTTCATGTTTTCCTACTGACTTTGGTTCTTCAAACAGAATATCTTCTCTATGTTGAAATGGTTTTGTTTGGACTGTTGTCTTAGTTGGATGTTCTTATCATCTGGGTACAATTTATATGTTAGAATTTGTTGAGATAAAGATTTTGATATAAATTTTATGAAAAATATTTTTGGACATAAACATATTTCAAAAATAATTCAAAGTTCACAAAACTTGAAAAATATGTTTAAAATGTTTTGACTAAAACTCTACATCGAATATATCTTCAAAAAGTCAAAATCTAGCCAATTTTATAGTATTTTAATGAAGGTTTCGATACCCCGATTTTGAAATCATCGAGGTAGTAAGGCCTGAAACCCAAAATTGGGTAACTAGTTTCGAAACCCCTGTCAAGGTTTCGAAACCCCTGTCAAGGTTTCGAAACCTTTGACATGGTTTCAAAAACCCCCAGCCTAGTTTCGAAACCAAGCCCCTGTAATGGCTAATTTTTTATTTGAAAACCACCAATGGTTTTGAAACCTCTGTGCAGGTGAGCATTTAATGCTCGTTTTAATGGCTCCCAACAGTTCCAAATCACTCCCAACGGCTAGTAAGGTCGTGAACTCATTAGAGGACATAAAAAGGGTCTTGAAGCAACTATGGATGATTAAAAAACATCATTGCCAACATTCATGTATAGAGAAAGTATTTTGTGCTTGTAAAGTCTATTTTTTCATTAGAACACACTTTGAGCTTAATTGTTATATTTGCTTAAGTGTTAGGTTATGGGTGAAAGCTTAAATTTGCAAACACATTTACCTTGTGAGGTTTTCCTAGTTTGCTAAGTTTTTATTCTCTTTGTGGGAGTACTCTCAAAGCTTTAGGGTATAAACTTTGAGGGTTGTAAAGGTTATCTCCTTGAGCCTTGAAAAAGAAAAGAAAAATTAGTGAATTTTTGGAAAATCCCTAGTATGGAAGCTAAGGTAGTGGAGGTAGTCTTGGTTTAGAAGTCAAATCACAACAAATCCTTGTGTAAATTTTTTAATTCTTATTGCTTCCACCAATTTCACTCAAAGGCTAATTCACGCCCCTCTTTGCGTATTTGGTTGATCGTATTTGAACCCAACAGATTAACATGCTAGAGTCGATCCTTGAAGTGATCAATCTTTCTACATCAATCGAAGCTTATGTCACAATCCATCACCATGCTTACTTACTTCAACAAGGACAACTACTCCTATTGGAATAGTAGGATGATTTTATTCATCCAATCCAATGACTTTCATCTTTGGGATGTAGTTCTTGATAGCTCGTTCATACCATAAAGAAGCAGGGAAGAATGGAGTGCAGAAGACAAGAAGAAAATGGAACTCAATACAAGGCCTATTCACATTCTCTTTTGTGCAATTGGTCCCGGTGAATACAAAAAAGTTTCTTCTTGTGACAATGCCAAGGAAATATAGGACAAGCTTGAAGTCACATATGAAGGAACTAACGAGGTAAAGGTCACCAAGATTGGACTTCTCAACCTCAACAATAAGAACTTCAAGATGGACCCGAAATAAGACATCAATGCTATGTTCGATCGGTTCTCTGTCATAGTCAATGAGCTTAAAGGATTTGAAGAGGTGATTCTGAAGAACAAGCTTGTGAGGAAGTTGATTTATTCACTTCTCGATTCATGGAATTTGAAAAAGACCGCAATCATAGAAGTCAAGAATCTCAAGATGCTCAAGCTTGACGAGCTAATGGGATTTTTGCTAACCCATTAAATGATGATTTCAAAGAGGAAGAAAGAAAAATAGGACAATAAATAGATGAATGTTGCTCTTAAATCCTCTACAAGCTGACAAGAAGAACAAGTGGAGAAGAAGATGAAGAGATGGTCAAGCTCTTCAAAAAGCTCAAGAGATTCATGAAGCAAGAAAAGAAATAATTAAGAAATGAATCAAGAATGAAAAGAAGAGATCCCATAATATGCTTCGAGTGTAAGAAGTCAGGGCACGTTAAATATGATTGTCCTTAACTCAAGAAGAAGGGATCAAGTCATAAAAAGAAGGCATTTGTGGCTACATAGAGTGATGAAGAGGACTCCATCGATGATGAGGTAGACAACCTTTGTCTCGTGGCCATCAAAGAAGATTGAATGGTAACTTCTAATTTTTCACCTTCAATTTCATATACTTTTGAAGAATTACAAGATACCTATGATGAATTGGTTTTAGAATTTGAAAACCATATTTTGAAAAACAAGAAAATGATTTCAAAATTGAAAGTTGAAAATGATTTGCTTTCTAAAACCAATTTTGAACTTGAAGCAAAGTTTAAGGACTTTGAGCAAAAGAATTTTGATTTACAAAATTTGCTTCAAAAAGTTCATGAAGATCATAAAAACAAATTGGATGATCTTAGAAAAGAAAATGATTTGATTTACAAAAGTTTTGAAAAGAAAAATAGAGATTTCTCCAAAAAAAATTTTGTAAAATCAAATTTTTATCAAAGACAATCTAGTTTCCTCGATTTTTCAAAGAAAAAATAATTAAAAATATTTGGGTCCCTAAGGAACTTATTTCTTCAAAGAAGAATGATGAAATTAAAAAATGAATTCCTAAGGGGACAAAGATTTTTGAAACTAATATCAATAGATCCAAAGCAATTTGATACCAAAATTACTTGATTGTCTACATGTAGGTGTGCTTGAGCATTGATGAGCAAAGTCACATTTTAGGAGCTCTTGACACACAAGGGAGAAGGACACTTGAAGAGGGTGAGGCTTAACATCCTACATTGGTACAAGTGGTAACATTTTTGTTTCACGCAACTTCCTTGATCATGTCTATATTGTGAAATTTTGTGATGATCTAGCATATTTTTGGATTGACTCTTTAATGCCTTAATTGCATATAGATAGGGGTAGTCAGAGTTGCATGAGTTACATGTTTTTCGCCTAATATGTCTACCTTGACGTTTTTGGCCTTAAACTTGTATTTTTGGTTGAATTTGGTGAAATCCATGCTTGCTATGCTTTATATGTGGTATTTTGAGAAGAATGTTGTTATTTTGTAGAAAAAATAATTAAAATGTTATATAGGACATAATATAGCCTTTGTATGAACTTTAAAATGAGTTAAAATGCCTCTCAAGTTGATTTTACTACGTAATTTCACCAGTTTGTGCAATTGATACTGGTATAGCTCATACTGTACCGATACGGCATTCAACCAGTACTATAACACCCTAATCCTACAGGATCTGAGACACTATATTCGCGTTAACCTAACCCGGCCCATAAAAATTTTGTTTGGTTTTAAATTCCAAGTTTAGCAAAAAAAACATTAAAACAAGCCATTGAAATAAAGTTTCATAATAACTTCAAGTTCAAAATATAAATGGAGTTCCGTACGAATTAAACAACGTATATCAAAATAAAGTAGAAAATAGAGTTAAAGGCCAACTAAGGTAAGTTCCTATTGATACATAGCCCTACAAATAAAATCAAGGTACTGTACTCGAGTTGATTCAGTGCTGGGGAAATCCTCGTCGATGTGCTCCTTCCAAAAGAGTAACCTGCCAACCTACGCACAAAAAAATAACACATCCACACGCTGAGCTAACAAAGCTCAGTGGTACATGTCTACTCTAAAAAACTTCATGATGATCATAAAAGTAAGCACGCATGAGTAAGCAATGAGCATAATGCATGAATAAGCAAAACAAACACTAACTACCATCACCGTGGTAACCAAACCTGTTAGCCCAAAACCACTAAGACATCGGGCTAGCCATAAGTACACTCGGGACCACTTAGACATCGAGTACCAAATTTTGTATCCGGGACTACCTAGACATCGAATACTTTTCCACGCTATATACTCGGGACAACCTAAACATCAGGTCGTGTATGATACTTACCTAGAACCAAAAATCCATCAGGTAGTGAATGCCACTCGAGACCACTTAGACATCGAGTTCATTGACATAGATATTTACAGCAGTACTTACCTCGGGTATCCAGATCCCATACAAATTAATCATAAATCTATTTGATGCTCACAAGGCCCATATTCAATACAAGGCAAGGAACATCATTTAAATAAGGCATCCAAGTCATAGATCAACCAAGGGGATCAATATTTCAATTACCATATTCGATTTGGCCGCACAATGCCATTACCAAAATTCCAACATAATTGGGTAGTGGCCTCAAAGAGTACTGGTACGACTCAACGCGTATCGGTACTCGGCTATGGGTATCGGTATTGAACCTCATATCGATAACAAAACACGCTACTAGAATTTTCCAAACCCACACGTATCGGTATAGGTCAACCCGTACTGATACTAACTTTAGTGGCGTACCAGTATCGGATGAAGGTCGTACCAATACACTACACTCAGTTCACCCTTGTTCTTCAAATTAACAAGAGGGTATTGGTTCTGTCCCTCGAGTACCGATACTGAAACACAAAAATTGCTTTCCAAGCAATGAGATTCCACTCAAAAACCCCTAAATTCGATCTGTAAGGTAGTTTCATGCTCCCAAAAGTGTATTAGGATTATTATAAGCATACTATGGCCATTTAAACATGTTGATAACAGAAATTACCAAGATTTCAAGAACGCCCAAAGGTCCTCATACTTAAACAGCCAACACATCAAGCTCAACAAATGCAAGACAATCATATTTTATGAGAAACATGAAGCACATTAGAGATGGATATGTACTAACCTTGCTCCAAAATCCTGGAATCCTCTTCCTAGTAAGGTCCTCCTTACTTCTTGTCTTGGTATTTGGTGTGGGATGGTTCACCAACTTCTTTCACTAATCAAGGAGTGCAAAACAAAGTGTTACACTACAAAAGGGTTAAAAAGCCTTTAAAATGAATTTATAGATAAAAATTTGTCCTAAGACGCCCTCCTACCAAGAACCCCACAAAAACCCATTTTCACAACTTTCCATCCTATATTTTTATCTCCAAACGTAGATCTCGAAATGTAGATTACGAACCTAAGGTTCCCTTCACAATACTAGGTGTTTAAATCAACAAAGTTTGCACCTTTTCCATGGGTGAGGGTGTGGGATGAAGAAGAGAGATGAAGATGGTGTAGTAATGAAGATGATGCAATAGTGTAGCTTTTGTCTCTCCCAAAGCCACATCCCAAAAATAAAAATTAAGGGAACTCAGCATTTTTTTCAAATTTTGTATTATTTACCTCATAAATCCTTCATCTCTCTCCCTTGTTACCCTCTTGCCATCTTTTAAGCCCACAAGATCACCCTCAAGCCCAAAAACACTTACATAGGCCCTAAAAGCTCAATTAATATTTTGACTATAAGTAGTCCATATCCCCGGATCAATGCTAGTCCGTTGACCCGAGTTTTTGGGCCATTAAAACTCTCTCCCCTTAAGAAAATTTCATCCAAAATTTTCCTTATCAGAAAAGAATCAGGTACAATAATTTCATGTCATCTTTGGTTTCCCAAGTAGCTTCCTCAACTCTATGGTTCCTCTAAAGCATCTTGACTAGCGATATACTCTTGTTGCGTAGCTCTTTGACTCCCTCATCAAGAACTCTAATTGTTTTCTCTTCATAGGTCAAGTCAGCATTCATTTCAATTTCTTCAAGAATGATGGCATTGGATGGGCCAGAAATGATATCATCAAAGCATCGAAACAAGAAACACATTATGAATCTGTTCCAATTCTGGTGGTAAAACCAATCGTTAAGCCACTAGTCTAACTTTGTCAATAACCTCATATGGTCCAATGAATCTCAGACTCTACTTTCCCTTGCTCCTAAAGCGTATGACTCGCTTCTACGGTGACATTTAAAGGAACACATTGTCACCCACCTCATACTCAATATGCTTACAACATGAATCCGCATAAGCCTTTTGTCGATCAAATTCTGCTTGCAATCTGTCATTAATTAGCTAAACTTTTTCTTCAATTTTTCGAATCAGGTTTGAGCCCACAATCTGCCTTTCGTTAAATTTGGTCCAATATAAATGAGTTTTACACTTATGTCTATAAAATGCTTCAAAAGGTGCCATCTGCATGCCCAACTAAAAGTTATTGTTGTAAGCGACTCAACCGACAGAATGTGCTCCTCCCAACTACCCTCAAAATCAATGATACAACAACAAAGCATATCCTCAAGAATTTGAATAACCCTTTTAGACTGACTATTAGTTTGGGGGTGGAAAGCCCTACTGAAATACAATCTAGTGCCCAACTTTTCATACAACTTCTTTCAAAACCTGTAAAAAAAACCTCAGGTCTCTATCAGAGATGATCGATGATGGCACACCATTAAGTCTCACAATCTCCTTAATGTACAACTTGGCCAACTTCTCCAATGAGTAATCCATTTGCACCGATAAGAAGTGAGAGGTCTTAATCAGTCTGTCCATAATGACCCAAATTGCATCATGTTTCTCTTTTGTTATTGATAGACCAGTTACAATATCTATCGTCACTCGATCCCACTTCCACTATAGAATCTGGATTTGATGAAGCAATCCCAAAGGAACTTGATGTTCGACTTTTACTTGCTGACAAGCCAAAATCTTGTCAAAAATACTGAAACGTCTTTTTTCATCCTTGGCCATCAATAGAACGGTTGAAAATCTTGATACATCTTATTGTTGCCCTGGTGCATAGCAAAAAGGCTACTATAAGCTTCTCTAAGAATCATGTACGTAACTCATCAATGGCCAATACACATAAATGATCATGGAAGTACAAGATCATATCTCATACTCTAAACTCGATCCTCTCGTCGCATTGCACCATTTCAATCTTGGCCACTAGATCATCGTCTAGCGTTTGTGTCTTCTTTATCTCTTTTACTAGGGCTGATTCTACACGAAGCTCGGCCAGAAGGCCACCATCGTCGATTATCCTCAAACAGGCAAAAATGGCCCTCAAATTTAATATTAACTTTTGGCTCAATGCGTTGGCAACTACATTAGCCTTTCCATGATGATATTCAATTGCTCAATCATAATCCTTAAGTAACCCAATCCATCGGCATCGTCTCAAATTCAATTCATTTTGCGTGAGCAGATACTTCAAGCTCTTACTGCCAACTCCAAGTTATGAGTAAGATAATTACGCTCATGTACCTTGAGTTGTCTCGAGGCATAAGCTACAACTTTTCCTTCTTGCATAAGGACGCAACCAAGTCTATTTAAGGACATCACTGAAAACCACAAAATCCTTACCCGACTCCGGTTGGGTCAGAACTGGTGCTTTTGTCAAGTAAGCCTTTAGCTGGTCAAAACTCTATTGTCTCTTCTCGTTCCACTTTGAAAAGAACTCCTTTTCGAAGCAATTTGGTCATAGGGCTGCTATGATAGAGAACCCCTTGACAAAGCGCTGGTGGTAACCCGCCAAACCAAGGAAACTATGAACCTCTTAAATATTTCTCGGTGGTTTCCACTTAACTACAACCTGGATTTTTAAGATCTATACGGATCCTTTCCTACCAAAACAATATGGCCCAAAAAGGTCACATCAGACAACCAAAACTTACACTTGTTAAACTTAGCAAACAATACCTTTTTTCGAAGGGTCTAAAGCACAATGTGAACGTGATAATCATGTTCCTCTTCTAAGCTAGAGTACACCAAGATGTTGTCGATGAAGACAACTACAAACTGGTCCAAGAAAGGCTAAAAGATAATGTTCATCAAATCCATGAATGTCGTTGGAGCATTTGTGAGACCAAACGACATCACCAGAAACTCATAATGGTCATAATAAATTCAAAAAGTAATCTTATGAACATCTCCATCTTTAACCTTAAACTACTAATAACCCGATCTCAAGTCGATCTTGGAAAACACGCGAGCACCCTTTAACTGGTTAAACAAATCATCAATACTAGAAAGAGGATAACAATTCTTTATCGCTACCTTGTTTAGTTGGTGATAGTCTATACATAACCTCGTGGATATATCTTTCTTTTTCACAAACAGAACAGGAGCACCCCAAGGCGAAACACTCGGTCGAATGAACAACAACTCTTGAAGTTGATTCTTCAACTTTTTAAGTTTAGTTGGTGCCATACGATATGGAAAATGGACACCAATGCTACCCCGATAACACCTCGATCCTAAAATCTAGCTTTCGATCAAAAGGCAACCCAAAAAATTCCTCAAAAAAGTATCAACGAATTTACGTATAGTCCGAAAACTTTTAGATGTGAGACAAAGAATCTTCGTGTCTACCACGTGAGCTAAGAAAGCCTCACATCCCTGTAGTAGTATGTCTCGAGCCGATATGGCTGAGATCACATTGGAAAGGCAATGATTTATTTCACCTTGTATGAGCAACCTTTCTTCACTGGATATACGAAATGTCAAACTCTTTGCCCAATACCTCAAGCTGACATCATACTCAAATAACCAGTCTATACCGAAAATCACATCGAACTCTTGAAAGAGTAATTCTATCAAATCTTCTGGGAATATATGTACTTGAATCTCGACCGAACACTGGCGATACACCTTGTTCACCAAGACATCAAACCTCATAGTACTGTTCACACAAACTCTAACTTCTAAATTCTCAGCTATAATCCCCTACCCTTGGCAAATCTCACTATGAATGTAAGAATGGGTGGACCTAGAGTCCACCAAAGTAACAACGGGAAAAGAGAATAGGGCAAAGGTACTTAAAATCACATTTGTATCCTCGCAGTCATCCCTAGCCTTCACAACATGCTATCTCGCTGGAGCTCTAACAGTAAATCTTTCAGTGCCTCTACTCTTCTGTCCTGACATAGATCTCGATCTTTCTCTGTCAAGACCTCAACCCCTCTATCCCGACTGATGAGACCTCTAAGACTAGGTTGGGGCACCATAACTAGCTTGGGGATAATCCCCAATAAAGTGGTATGTAGATCCGCACCCATAACAGGTCTTAGGTGTACAAAAGAACTCCCTTGAGTGGCGTTGTCAATATCATTCGCACGGATGTCGAGCCGATGACCCAGATAAACCTCCTACACTCATCATAGACGAGAAAGTCGAATGTCTTCTCCGATAACATGATTTAAACCTATGATTTGACCTCTGCCATTGGTTCATATTTTTTCTATTAGAATCTTGAGAATATCTAAACCTCTTGCCTGAACTCTGAGACGAAGCCCTAGTTTTGTAGGTCCTGAACTGACTTTGGGACCCTCTAACATGTCCTTGAACCAGACTCCCAACATGCTCGAGGGAGCTGGCGTTGTTGGCTAACTCCGTAAATTTCTTACATGGATTAACAGTCACATACATCTACAACTTGAGTTTTAGAACCTGACGGAACCTTTTATATCTTAAATCCTCTATTGCAACTAACTGGAAAGCAAATCTACTTGGCCATAAGAACTCATATTCATACTTGAACACTATCCAATTCTTTTACACCAAGTAAGAAAACTAGTTTCTTAACACATCCATCTGGGCTTCCCCAATGTACTTGTTCTTTAACTCCTTCAAGAAGTACTCATAAGTGGATAGTGCGGGGTGTAATCCCATTTCCAGTGTCTCCCACCACTCTCTAGCATTACCTTTCTAAAGAGAGCTAATGCAATCAAGTTTGTCATTTGGTCTGCACTGCATATGTTTAAAGGCCCTTTGAATACCTTGCCGCCGCTGATCTATATCAACCGGGTTACAATCACCCATGCCACAGAAATCTTTAACCTTATATACATGGATCTTCTCTACTAAGATCTGTCGAGGTGCATCAGATGGTCTAGGTAAGGCCCTAACAAGGCGACAGAGAAAGTCATTCAAATTTCAAAAGTATACGGTATCACCCCCTTCGTATCCTGGAGATACTCATCCTTATAGTCATCTCCTAAAGGTGCATGACTCTCGTCACGACCATTGTTACCATGGTTTGCACCACTTGGCATGGCGAATTCTAAAATCAAAGGAAAACATAGGAAGCACATTGATTCCCAATCTTGGAATAGTACAATCTTAATTTTAGAGGCTTGTATCCACTAAACACCTTACGAAAACTCCCATATACCCTGGGGATTTCCTAGAAGCTAGGCTCTGATACCACTAAATATAACACCTCGATCCCACAAGATCTGAGACACTATACTCGGGTTACCCTAAACCGGGCCATAAAAATTTTGTTTGGTTTTAAATCCCAAGTTTAGCCAAAAATAACATTAAAACAAGACATTTAAATAAATTTTATAATAACTTTAAGTTCAAAATTTAAATGGAGCTTCGTATGAATTAAACATCGTATATCAAAATAGAGTTACAGACAAACTATGGTAAGGTCCTATGGATACATAGCCCTACAACTAAAATCAAGATACTATACTCGAGTTGATTCGGTGTTGGGGAAATCCTCGTTGATTTGCTCCTTACAAAATAGTTACCTGTCAGCTTATGTACGAAAAAACAACACATCCGCACATTGATCTAACAAAGCTTAATGGTACATATCGACTCTAGAAAACTTCATGGTGATCATAAAAGTAAGCATGCATGAGTAAGCAATGACCATAATGCATGAATAAGTAAAACAAACACTAACAACCATCACTGTGGTAACCAAACCTGTTAGCCCGGAACCACTAAGACATTGGGCTATCCATAAGTGCACTCGGGACCACTTAAACATCGAGTACCAAACTATGTATCCAGAACCACTTAGATATCGAATATTGTGCCACGCCACGTACCCAGGACAACTCAAACATCAGGCTATATATGATACTTACCCAAACTACAAAGCCATCGGGTAGAGAATGCCACTCAATACCACTTAAACATCGAGTACATTGACATAGATATGTAAAGCAATACTTACCTCGGGTATCCGGATCCCATACCAATCAATTATAAATCCATCTAAGGCTCATAAGGCCCATATTCAGTACAAGGCAAGTAACATCATTTAAATAAGGCATCCAAGTCATAGATCAACTAAGGGGCTAAACATTTCAATTACTATATTCGATTTGGCCGCACAAGCCCTTTACCAAAATTCCAACATAATTGGGCAGTGCCCACATAGGGTAACGGTACGGCTCAGCACGTATCGGTACTCGGCTATGAGTATGGTACTGAACCCCGTACCGATACCAAAACACGCAACTAGAATTATCTAAACCTATACGTAGCAGTACGAGTTGACCCGTACCGATACTTGCTTGAGTGGCGTATTAGTACCAGTTGAAGGCCGTAAACTCAATTCATCCTTGTTCTTAAAATTAATAAGAGTGTATTGATACTATCCCTCGGGTGCCGATATCGAAACCTATAAATGGCTTTCCAAGTCACAAGATTCCACTCAACCCCCCCCCCAAATTTGACCTACATGGTAGTTTCATGCTCCCAAAAGTGTATTAGGATTATTATAAGCACACTATGGCTCTTTAAACATGTTGATAACAGAAATTACCAAGATTTCAAGAACACCCAAAGGTCATCATGCTTAACCAACCAACACATCAAAGCTCAACAAATGCAAGGCAATCACATTTTATGAGAAACATGAAGCACATTAGAGATGAAGATGTACTAAACTTGCTTCAAAATCACGTAATCCTCTTCCTAGCAAGGTCCTCCTTACTTATTCTCTTGGTCTTTGGTGTGGGATGGTTCTCCAACTTCTTTCACTAATCAATGAGTGTAAAATGAAGTGTTACACTATAAGAGGGTTAACAAGGAACCTTTAAAACCAATTTACATATCAAAATTTGTCCTAAGACACCCTCCTACCAAGAACCCCACAAAAACCCATTTTTACAACTTTCCACCATTTCCTTAGATTTTTACCTCCAAACGTAGATCTTGAAATGTAGATTACGAATCTAAGGTTTCCTTCACATTACTAGGTGTTTAAATCAACAAAGTTTGCACCTTTTTCACGAGTGAAGGTATGGGATGAAGAAGAGAGATAAAGATGGTGTAGTAATGAAGATGATGCAATAGTGTATCTTTTGTCTCCCCAAAAGCCACGTCTCAACAAATAGAAATCAAGGAAATTCAGCCTTTCTTTCAAATTTTGGGTTAATTACCTCACAAATCCTGCATCTTTCTCTCTTGTTACCCTCTTGTCATCTCTTAAGCCCACAAGATCATCCTCACACTATCAAGGAGTCCATATCCTCGAGTCAGCGGTAGTCCGTTGACTCAAGTTTTCAGGTAGTTTCAAGTACCGATACAGAAGTCTACATATCGATACGCAAAGTCCAAAAGAGACAATTTTGTCTCCTTTTTGTCATGCCTTGTATGCTTATTGAATTTCTTATATATGATATGTTTGATTGAATTTCTTGTGTTTATTTTTTCTATTTAATTGAAATTCAATTTTTTTTCTCTTGAATTGTTAGATTAACAATTTTGTTTATTCTTGATTAAGGGTGAGTCATTTTTTCATGTTTAAAATCCTTTTTAGTCTACTCTCTATTGTTATCATGCTTTAAAGTGATTTCAAACTTTGTTTTGAATTATTTTTTATATAACAAAAAGGGGAGAGATATGTTAGAAAAATTAACTTTCAAAAAGAAAAAATGAAAACTTTAAATATTTTCTACACATATTCTCTTTTTCTAAAATTATGTTTTAAAGGGAGAGATTTTCAAAAAAATTCAAGTGATTTCGTTATATCAAAAAAGGGGAGATTGTTGAGATAAAAATTTTGATATAACTTTTATGAAAAATGTTTTTAGACTTAAACATATTTCAAAAATAATTCAAAGTTCACAAAACTTGAAAAATATGTTTAAAATGTTTTGACTAAAACCCTATATCGAATATATCTTCAAAAAGTCAAAATCTAGCCAATTTTCAGTGTTTTAATGAAGGTTTTGATACCCCTTTAGGTGGTTTTGAAACCATCGAAGCAATAAAGCCTGAAACCCAAAATTAGGTAATCAGATTCGAAACTCTGTCAAGGTTTCAAAACTCCCCAGCCTGATTTTCGGAACCAGGGCCCTGCAACGGCTAGCTTTTCGTTTGGAAACCCCCAATGGTTCCAAAACCCCTACAATGATTTCCAAACCTCTATGTAGGAGAGCAATTAATACTCGATTTTAATGGCTCCCAACGCCTAGTAAGGTCATGAATTCATGTATAGAGAAAGTGTTTTGTGCTTGTAAAATCTATTTTTTTCATCAGAACACACTTGGTTTAGAAGTCAAAACACTATAAATCCTTGTGCAAAATTTTAAATTCTTATTGCTTTCACCAATTTCATTCAATCCCCTCTTGGCGTATTTAGTTGATAATATTTGAGCCCACCAAAATTTATTATTGGGTCTTTGCCTGATTAGTTAAGCTACAATGTAGAGTTTCTACGTTGTTCAAAGGTTGAATAGAATCTCCGTAGGGGAGAACTATTATGCAGATAAAATTTGTCATTTCGCTGTAGTAGGAGCAATACTATAACATATTTTTCCCCCTCAAATTGCTTGAATTTCATTGTTTCTTTTTCTTCTGGACAATTGAAAAATACTAGGGAAGCAGCAAACATTACCTTAGCAGGCGATACTATTGGGGCGATATCAATTGCAGGTCTCACCAGAAAATATTCAAGGAGTTTACATGGTATTGGTACTCTTAATCCTTATTCTCTTTGGTCATATTATTAAGCTATGAAACAATGAAGATCAAAATCCACACTGACAATTTTCAGCAATAGGAAGTTTGTGGTTGATGTGACTGCGAGGGTGACCTTTGAAATAATTAGGTCCATAGTAGAGTTTTTATGGTGAAATCTGCACATATGATATGACGGTGGAAAATGAGTTGAATTTATTACTTTTAATTATGATTAATTTAATTGAATCTATAAATATATAAGACTAAATTTGTTATTATACAAATTTTTATAATTACAACGTTACCCCTTTAACGGCCTTTAACGGTTGAGTTACTATTTTATTACAAAACATAAAGTTTAATTGTTATTTTATAAAATTTAAAAGTTTAGTTATTATTTTATTTGTTAACAAAATTCAATGATTATTTTGGTACTTTATCAAAAATAAATTATTATTAAAATCTTAATTATGCCTTATAACCTACTAGTAATACCTAGACTAATTAAAAACTTAACGGTTTTTTGTATTTAATTACTTTAAACAGTGTAATCTTTGTTGAGTTATAAATTGTTGTGAATTAATAAAAAAATTACTTCAAATGGTTATAAAGTTTAATCATGGTGTGGGTCAAGCGACCAGTTGTATTCCATCACCCAGCTGTACACGTTCTCTCTATATTTTTTATATAAAATATAATTTGATTGAAAATGGAGTATATATTAAAGCTGTAGGCCCTCAAAATTCTTAAACTCACCCTAGCTAATATATTCCAACATATCTGGGTATAGGCCCCAGGCAAAGCGTAGGTCATGGGCCATTAGTCTTATTGTCCTGGTCCAAGGACGACTTGTTAAAAAAATTAAAACTTTAAAATTTATAAAGAAATTTAGATATTTTAAAGAATCTAGGAATTAAAAGAAAAACAAGTCACGTGTCAGAATATAATAGGATGATGAAATTTTTTTAACGATCTTTGACTAAAATATTTATTTAACAAAACGAAACGTTAGACACTAATTTGGCCCGAAACAAAATTCAAACACCAAACTATTTGAGCATCTTTCTGACGTTTTAACCCTCTTTCATTATGATTTATTTCGGAGTTTATAATACCAACTAAGATCTGTAGACACTCATTTTTGTCCAGGTATATTAATGTATTATAATACTATTAAGTGTGTTGATATGTCATTATGTGAATCTATGTTCTTATGTATGTCATATATAATTGCATTATAAATGGCTATTGTATGTACATGTATGTACGCATATAATATTTATGTGTTGCATGTGGCTAAGGTATGTCGTATATATACAAAGTTATGAGTACGTAAATATGTATACACATATTATTATTAGTTATTATTATCAGTATTGGGTTAGTGATATTCAAAACAGATCCAATCCAAATTGAAAACCCAAATAAATTTAATTGTCCAAAAGTCCATTTACAGTAAATATCCAAACCCAAATTCTTACAAGGCCCAACCAGCCAGACAAGGTTAATCCTAAAACCCTACTCTTTTCTTTCTTATGAGCAGTCAAATCTGGGCCGTCCGATCAAATTTTGATCTAACGGTCCAGATCGAAGGAGAACACCCCGACAGCTGGCCACGTGAAGTCCACGCGTGGGCTGTTAGACTTCCACGCACACATGACACGCACGCTCTATGCCCCTCATATTACCGTGCACCACGTGTCGCCATCTTATGCAGCCCTTCCTTCTTTGGATTGAACCTCGGTCGTCTGACTCATACGCAAACACAGTCGTTAGATCACGTTTGATCTAACGGCCTAGATTGAATCTGGAAAATAAAGACTCCTCATATCCCCATCAAACGGTCGTCCTTCTTTCCCGCTGTCACCGTCCTTCCACTAGTCCTCCAACCACCGAGCATGGGCGAAATCGGGCGAAAATAATAAAGAAAGAAAGAAATGTCAGAATCAAAAGTCAGCAACAGTTTTTACATTTAAAGTTTACCTATTATTGTAAACAAAGATCAAGGGATATATAGATCTAATCTCTTTCACCTCTGTAATGGGATTTTTCCAGAATCAAATAACAAAAGAAATCAAGATTTCCAGTAAGCCTCTCAACTTCTTTCTTTTTGCATGCATTCGTAAAAGCCAACAAAAACAATAAAAATAGCAAATAAATAAGGGAAGGTTTGGGGTTTACCTGAGTCGTTAGGTCTTTTTTTCCGGTGAAAAGCCCTAGATCTCCGATCTGACTGGGTGAACTGATGGGGGCCGTATGTTTCGGTATAGGATTAGGGTTTCATTTTTTGAAAGCAAAGAAAGTTTTTACAAAAAATCTAAAGGCGGTTGGTTGTGCCGATGGGCGATTGGTCGATGATGGCTTGTGGCGGCCGGTACGACCAAGTCTTGCCGAGACTAGAGAAACACGGCGGCCGAGAGGTTTTTTCTAGGGTCTGAGGGCTCGGCCGAAGAGAGAAAAAGAGGGAAAATGGGGGTTATGCGTTTTTATAAAAATTGAAAAAAATGAAAAAAAGAGTTTAATGAATCAGGATACACGTTTTTATAGACTTTATTTTTTTTAAAAATGGTAAAATCACTCATAAGTCCCTCCGCATTCCTGCTTTCTCAATATTAATCATTTCGTCTTTTAAATTCTCCCCGGGGTCCCTAAAAGTTTTAGAAAAATTCTAATTTCGTCCCTTAATCTTTAAATTCAGACTTAAGAGGGGTAAATTACCCCATAAATCCTTTCGTCCCACTTTCATTTTTCAGTTTTAGCCTGCCGCTTGGTTTAATTGCACTAAAGGTCCCCCACGTTTTAACCATTTTCCAATTACATCCCCATTTCCCTTAGTTTCTTTTAAAAGGGTTGTTTACATTTTCACTCCCTTTACCTTTTTACAGCCTACATTTTGGTCCCTGTTATTTTAATATCATTTAAGTTCAGTCTTATATTTATTTATTCATTTATTTGTTTATTTCTTGTGTTGTTTATATTTGTTTTATATTATGTTTTTGTGTCATATTTGTGTTTGTTTTATTTACTTATTCGATACACTTTACTTGTTTTTACGTTTAATGTATTATCGTTTATATATATTTATTTTGTTTGTTTTATATGTATTAATGTTTATCTACCTTTTCATATACTTATACATACACAGTTGGTACTATATAATATGCTTGGCATGTATACCTTATTGTGTTATCTATGTATGTTTTTTATTATTATGAACATACTAACTAATGTTATGTATGTTATATATTATATTATTTAGGTAATTCATTGTATATGTTAATATTATGTTTTTGCACATTAATGTTGTGTATAGTGTATATTGCTTTTACATCATGGAAGATTTATTTTAATTATTATTTTCCCATACATGCACATGTGTCTTATTTAATACTTGTTTAATTTTTATTATTTCATGTATTTTAAATCTACCGTATTTATTTTATCGTGTTTAGTTTTAGGCCTTTTTAATCCTGGTATTCTAGTGGGAGTGTCATCCCGGTCTCCGGGTGTCATCTCTTTTGGTACCGAGGATCGAGGCAAGTTTCAATATTTGATCCTTATTTTTCAGAATTAATCATTGAATTAAATCGACCTTTTATTTTTCTTAATAATTACGATACGAACCCGTTAGGTACCAATTTTGGACGGTGTGGGGTGCTAATCCTTCCCCATCCGTAAACGACTCCCGAACTCAAAGTTTTAAAAATCTCTGGTTTTGTTCTCGATGTCCGGTCTACCTAATCCAAATGACCGGTGGCGCTCCATAAAAAATATATATGAGTTTTCTTAAAATTCTCTTTTTAAATAAAATTATTTATAAAAAATAGCCGCTACAGCATTGCGACTCTACTGGAGACCAAATGTTTGTTTTTTTTTTAAATAATAAAATAAAATAAAAAATGAGTTAAGCCTTAGTTGAGATCGTATCATAATTATTAAAGAAAATTTGAATTCGGTTTAGTTTAATTTTTAGTTCCTAAAGTCTTGTTTGTTTACTTTTTACATCATATAGTAGTCTTAGAACCTTTAGGAGGAGTGGTTACTTCGCTTCGTTGGGGTTTCACCTCCGTACAATGTTATAATTCACTTCAGGAATTCGGTCCTTATATTTCGTGAGATTTTCACCTCCGTATGGTATAAGGGTCGCATTCCCTCGAATCGATGTCCAAGCGACAGTTCGAGTACCGTTCTTTTTAGAATCGAACCTCATATAGTGAACCATAGAGTTTACCTTTTAGAGCCTAGTCGTTATGCTGCCCGTTTAAAAATAACCTTGTAGGTCTTGTTTTGCTGTTGCTACATATATCTTCCTTATATGCTGTAAATGGTCATATTATTTTGTTGTTAGAGTAGTTAACTTGTGACATTCATTTATTCGATTCTTTCTCCATACTGACTTGTTTTATTTGTTGTTGTTTTTTTCCTTTTACCTTTCGCATGTAATTTGCATATCATATCAGTGTGGTGTTGATTCAAAAAGAGGTTCACTTTAGAAGGCATTCGGCATGGAAGAGAGGTTATGTCATGTCAAAAGTAGTAACGATACAGTATGGGGATGGTCTGAGGGAATACAGATGGAAAAGAAAGATAGCTTGACAGCCGAGTATGTGTCAGAAATTACCATGAGCACTCTGATTTTTTCCAAGCAGAATGATATTCACGAGTTAAAAGAAGTATGGCAAGGTTGGGATTCAGGTATGAAGTAAGCATTCCAGCAAGAATTCGGTGACATAGCTCTTTTACTCGATGTTCAGAACGAAGTGCAGTTATTCAGGGCTCTGACGCAGTTTTGGAACCCGGGTTATAGTTGTTTCACTTTCAGAAAAGTAGACATGACTCCCACTATAAAAGAATATACCGCTCTACTTCATTGTCCAAAGATCAAAGCAGTAAATGTCTATGTCAAACATAAAGACCCACCAACATTTGCAGAGAACTTGATTGATGTCACCGAAATGAGTAAAGAATGGTTTAAAAGAAAGATGGCGAAAAGGAGAAAGACCGACTGCATTGCTTGGGCTCATATTCGAGGTTTGATCTGCCTACATCCTAATTTACCAAAGAAAAGGTATTTGTTTGCTTTCAGCATCTATAGGATGTTTATCTTTCCGAAGGTTTTGGGGCATATAGATTATGCCACGCGGATCTGTTCGAAAAACTTAAGAAAAGTAACAATCCGGCACCAGCTATTCTGGTAGAGACTTTTCGGTCACTTAATGTATGTAGAAAAGTCGGGGAAGGACGATTCTTAGGGTGCGTCCCATTATTGGAAATTAGGATTCGAAGTCATTTCTAGGGCATAAAGTTTTCTTACCGTATGTGTCTCACAACTTTTTCTCCTATTTTAGTTTTTCTAAAAGAATATCAAGCAGAGGCCATGACTGAAGAACAATCGATGGCCGCCTTTCGAGACCTTCGAGATGACACGGTTAGATGGAAAGTTCTGTGGCTAAATTTAGGAGAATTCTTCTATCGTTGTGGAGAGTATGAATGGGTACCCTTGCCTGGCATCTGGGGTGGAGTAGGATATTGTCCTTTACTCGTATCTTGATAGTATGGACCGATGCAATTTATTCCTGCTACTCATGGTCTGAACACTTCTGATTTCAAGCACCAAGGTGGCGTTTATAAAGCGAATGTCCAAAAAATTAGTCGCTCTTGGAAAAATATGCATATGGTTGAAGTTTTTGAAAATGATTTACTATTCACTCCGAATTACGAGCAGTGGATGCTCATCCGATTTAACGATTACCTTCCTTTTGCAAATCAAGGGAATGTTCGACCTTTGGAGGAACACATGAGGGACGCGCCTTCATATTTGGAAAAAGCTAGAAGAGCTCACGAGAAAGATGTTCGAGCCTTAGAAAAACATATATCCAGTCTTGAAGCGGCAAATTATTTGGCCTCGGTAGATGTAGATAAATACAAATCTCGAGAGAATGACCTCCTGAAACAAGAGAAAATACTTGAAGAAGACCACGAAGACCTGAGAAAAGAATGGCTGGAGTTAAAACAAAACCTGCGAATGAATAGTTTTGTAACACCTCAATTCTGTCCCAGATCCGGAGCATCACTTTTGGGTCACCCAAAACCGACCCATCAAAATTTCTCGTTTAAAACCACAAGTTAAGAATTCTCGAAATAATCAATTACCGTAAAATCCACATAGATAATGATATTAAAAGAGGTTTACAAAACATAAGTTCTAATTAAAATACTCCGTTTGACCAAATACAATAAATCAGAATAAAATACAAACTCGACTGTGGTAAGGTCCTATGAATACAACCAGTCCAAACTAAACATCAAGTACTGTACTCTGAGATTGGCTCGATGCTGGAAAATCCTCCTCGATGTGCTCCTCCAAACAAAACCTGTCAACCTACGCACGGAAGAAACCACAATTTTGCACGCTGAGCTAACAAAGCTCAATGGTACATTTATACTCTACCGCAATTCATGAATATCATAAAACAAGCATGCATGATAATATATTTAAGAGTGCACAGAAAGGCTTCTCCACATCTAAGGATCATCTTCTAGCCTATCCTAGCTAGAGCTTACCACTGTCTCAAGATACCATTATTATGTAAGAAGTCTATGAAGCCATCCTAGGCTTACCGTGCACGAAGTCCCACAGACCACTGAATTACGTCCCATACTCTGATCACATAGCCCAAGGATTATTTAGCCTATACCCGAGATCACAAAGCCCATCAAGTTACATCTCATACCCTGATCACAAAGCCCAAGGGTAATACAACCCGTACCCGAGATCACATAGCCCATCGAGTAACAACCTTACCCTGATCACAAAGCCCTAGGGTAACTAGTCAACATCGTTTATCCATACAACAACGTAAATAACATACATTCCCTAATGGCCAACGAAGCCCTAGTATTTTTCTCATGCTCACACAGTCGTCGGGTTACCCGTGATCACATAGTCGTCGAGTAAGGATCATATTCGTATCACTATAGCCACAGATACTTCCTAGACATACTTGGATCACAATAGCCATAGACAGTCTTATACTACGATCACATAGCCGAACATGATTACTCGAGATCACATAGCCCTTCGAGTTGTATTTCCATATCCTGATCACACAGCCCAAGTATAGGTTTCGAACCGCATCCAGATCACATAGCCCATGGACACGTCGGATATACTCGATCACATAGCCCGGAGTACCCATCCCCTTATTTAAGTGCCCTTGCACTGACTTTATGACACCCGAATTCCTGAACAAGACTCATACGATACCACATGCTCCCCCGAGCATCAATATATCTCACCGAGAGATAAAGGCTTCCAGCCAACCATTACCAATGCCTCAAGCCATGACTCATTTGTTACACTATTTAATATACTTCTGTAGGATTCGTTTACGCCTTTCTCATTAGATTATCTCATTACTTACGACAACCAGTCTACATGGGCGTCCCTTCAGCACACAACAATGACCCCAAGCTACCTCGTAACAATAACTGATCCACCACGGACCCTTATGGATTACCAAACCAAGCAACTTATCCAACTGTTACTAAGCCATTAGCTCTTAATCCACATACGGGTTGCTAACCTCGATTTCTTAGTTTTAGACTTTGTTTTATACCTTTAAGGACCTACCGGATCCTTTACCACGAATTATATAACCCTCGAACGTAAATTCAACTTTCTTTGGCAAATTGCCCAACAAGTATCGGTACTCCAAGGTAAGTATCGGTACTGCCCTCCTAGTATCGGTACTCCCCCATGAGTACCGATACCCTAACTAGGTTCGATAGAGTTAGACTACAAGCCGTACTGATACGCTCTTACCCCGTATCGGTACTCAGCATCGATACTATGATCACCCCGTACCGATCTAAGCCCGTACCGGTACTCTACCCTTCACGTACTGGAACGTAAGCCTCTCCTAGGCAATCAACATCGCGTACCTGTACTCCCCAATTGGTACCGGTACCCCTACTAGATTTGAAGGAGTTCATCCTAAGG
This sequence comes from Hibiscus mutabilis, assembly GCA_019671005.1. Lineage (NCBI taxonomy): Eukaryota > Viridiplantae > Streptophyta > Magnoliopsida > Malvales > Malvaceae > Hibiscus > Hibiscus mutabilis. The sequence continues at coordinate 25,809,297 of CM033747.1, forward strand.
ACGTACCAATACGCTACGTACCGTACTGGTACTCAAAGCCTTTCCAAGCAATGTAACAGTGTGTACCGATACGCCCCTTGCGTTCTGATACGCCTAAGCGCTATTGGATTTCTATTTGAGTGAGAGGTGTTGATACACGGGAATGCGTACTGATACACCCCTCACAAACCGTCCCTCAATATACAAAGGAGTACCGGTACGCAGCCACCCCGTACCGATACTCGAGCCAGATTTTGAAACCTAGAGCTCGAGATTACACCAATCCCACCCTTAACCCCTATGAATAAGTCTCAAATCTTTCCTACAAGTTATTTAGAGTATATTATGTGATTTCCTACCAGTTTTACCCATTATCAACTCCAAAAACGTAATTTACCATTAGAAGAATTTAAAGCTCAAGAACCCTAACTAAGCAACCCATAAACATAAAACCAAGCAAGGCAATCATCTTATGAGGCTCATGAAACGTAGAAGTTGAAGATGTACTGACCTTTAGCAAGAATTCACGAACTAAGGCAGCAACCAAGCTTCTTCCACCTCTTCTTCCTTGCTCTAAGCTTCAAACTCAACTTCCACCAAACTAGGAGATATTTACCTTGAAAGATAGATCCTTGCTTGCTGGTCAAATCTCCCTTGATCACCAATCCGAGATTTACACTCTTCAACCTCAAGCTTTCATTTTTTCTTTTAGTTCTTGGGTAGGAGAAATGAGAGGGTTTTTGGGAGAGGAGGACAAGGAAGCCAAGGTGATATCATCACCTCCCTTTTCTGCAGAAAATGTTAAGGCTCTACCAGCCTTTGTCCCTCATTTATGGTTTTACCATAATGCCTTTCCTCAAAACCCAACATAAGCCAAGCCCAAACCACCAAACAAGCCCAACAACGCACAGAGGCCCATAATGGCCTAACATCTCAGCCCGACATATTGGTCCAAGACCCGGGTCAACATCTATTGTTAACTCGAGAAATCTGGGTCGTTACAATTCTCTCATCCTTCAAAAAATTTTGTCCTCAAAATTTAAACGGGTGAAAGAGATATATAACCTGAATATATCTAACCACCTCGCCATTCAAACAAGTTCACCTTAATTAGGGAGAGTTCTCCCTCAATCTACCTTAGACAGAACCATATCATAAGCCACTCACTCTCAACATTTCTCTTGAGGTTTCCAACGACTCTTTTTCAGCAACCAACGACACTTATGATGAACCATTAAACATGGCAACATAACCAATCTCGAGCCACGTTGCTCAAACATCAACTTTAATGACTCACCTCTAAAGGATTCTATCTCCGTTAACCAATCCTTTCTACTAGCATCCGTCAACCAAAACCTAACTTGGGCTTTATCTACGTCTAAAATATTGCACCATACCCACAAACTATCGTCAGGAACGCGCCATGTCCAACAACCATATCTAGTCAAAATCCTTAAAGAACAAGCTCACTACCGATCATTATCACCAATCCACCTTGAACTGACAGCTCTTTTTCCCAGACTGGACCCACCAAGCCGAAACTTAACCCTTTTATTAACTCGCTTTAACACAATCGAAAATCACTTTCGATTTCAACCACTTGGTTCCGAAAAAAGACCACTGTCACCTAGGAACTCACACAAGCAACCCAAAACTTAGCCATTCTACTTGCAAGGTCTATGCATCTTCTTCCTCACCCTGGCTTCAGTCCCAATCATCAGACGTGAAAAGCCATCGGACTGTTCTCAAGGATCGCCAACTGGTTCGTCTAAAAATATTTCCTTGCAAAGTAACCACCCGGTTACCCTTGACACAACTACTGATCCACATTTTCGTTGTGCTACTTTGATAACTTCCATACTGCTTGCCTTAACCGATAACAATTTTGATCGACTCCGTTGGGCAATCCTCCAACCCCACAAAATCTAGCTCAACAGCTGCACCATCCAAGCAACTATTCTCACGATTCGCCATTAGGACCTCAACCATGATCATCATGACCTTTATCTACTTTTCTAACGATACCTTTACTCCGACAAACAACACGCGAAGCTCTCACATTTTATGGCCAAAACAAGGTCACCGATCTCACAAACCCGACATTGTTCTTCCACCATTGTACTACAGCTCAACACATCCAAGGCCACCATACAAGCTACTTACACGCAGACACGATCTCGGCAAAGCACTTGGCATCGACACCCAGTTGGTCGCTGGCACAAGTGTACCTCCAACAAGAGTCCGTTAAGTACCACGCCACGAAGCAATGGACACTCACAACGAACCCAGTGTTACCTTTATCGCAATTATAAACCACAATCAACCGGTAAGATTGCTCACTCACCAAGGGTACCTCTATACCCTCAAAACACCCACAATACTAAGACTAGGAACTCTTAACCCTCATGTTTACAACGCAAGCTAAAAACACCTTGCAACCTGTAGAACCGTCCTTGAGCTAGGACTACAGAGCACAACGTCTACCCTAGAGAGGTTAAGATCCTATATAACCAACACTAACAACTAGATTCAAACAATCTAAACTTCACCGCTTCTCACACGCAACCTACGACGCACTTGTTCTCTCAAAACCCATATGTGATAAAACCTTATCTAGCAAATGATGCAATTCTATTTGCAGCCTAAAGCAATAACAAACCCAAGATTTACCGAGATGCATATCACAAGAACTAGTCTATTACACAACCGAAGAGCTAAACGGCTAACACAACAGTTAAAACCAACACAAACTTATTTACCTGCCATATCCTTGGTCGCAACGCTGTCAACTCCAATCTGAGCTGCTGACTGCCTCGCAACGCCTCGCGCGCCTACCCTAGCGGTGGATCTCACAAGGCCTCTACCTCGATAGCTTGACGGTGCCCTAGCTCCGCTTCTAGCAAAACTCTGATCAAGTCGGGGAGCAGCCAACCTATGAGACTGAACCGATGAGTCCTCATCCATGACTATGCAATCTTTTGCCATATGCCCTAGTGCCCGACACCGATAACAAACCCTCCGAAGCAAAAAGCATACTCTATGGTAATGTCGGCCACAATGCTAGCACACCGATGGCAGTGGTGCTCCAACAGAACCATCAACATTCCTTTCTGGCGTAGAAAACAAAGAGCCTCTATGAACCCTCAATCTAGATCCTAAACCAACTCTTGACAACTGGTCCGAAGCAACTCTCTTCGAACTCCTCGAAGCATAAAACCTCTCGTGCGGACAGGGAGGAGGATTCATGATATCCGGGGTCTCCGCATCACGACCTCTAGAATCCTCGAACTGATTAGATACTAAACTCTGAAGCCGCTCAAGTACTTTCGCACTATTGGCCAACTCAGAGAATATCCCAAGCGGACCCGCTGTCACATACAACTAAAGGTCAACATTTAAGCCTTGTCTGAACCTCTTGCACCTCAACTCTTCCATGGCAACCAACTCTGGGCATAACATCTCAAACGCAAAAACTCTTGCTCATAAGCAAACACCATTCGATCTCCCTGAACCAAATGCAAAAACTGGTCCCTCATCTCATCTATGTGTACCTCACTGATGTACTTCCGGAACTCATCCACAAAGATTTCCCATGTCGGGAGCATAGGCTTTAGACCCAACTCTACGGTCTCCCACCACTCGTGTGCATTGCCCTTCAGAAGGGAAACAATGCAATCAAGATCATCTTCCGAGCTTCCCTTCATTTGTCTCAAGATTCTCTGTGTGTCACGCAACCACTGGTCAGCCTTGATCGGGTCATCATCACCCAAGCCTTCGAAACTCTTAGGTCCAAAACAATGAAGCCTCTCTACAAGGGTCTTGTGAGGCGTCTCGGATTGCCTCAGGATAACTTGCACCACACGCAAAAGGGCAGAGGTTAGGTTACGAATATGACTTGCCTCTCCACTACCGGTTCCACCTTCCATCAATCCTTTTCTGAAACACAACAAACAAGGTGGCACATCAGGATCCCCGGTCTTATAAATTACACTTAACTTTAGGGACTTGTATTCACTAGACACCTTACCATGACCTCTACAACATCCAAGGTTTCCTAAAACCGACTAAACCTAGACTCTGATTCCAAATTATAACACCCTAATTCCGTCCCCGATCTAGAACATCACTTTCGGGTCACCCAAAACTAACCTATCAAAATTTCTCGTTTAAAACCACAAGTTAAGAATACTCGAAATAATCCATTACCGTAAAATTCACGTAGATAATGATATTACGAAACATAAATTCCAATTAAAATACTCTGTTTGATCAAATACAGTAAATCAGAATAAAATACAAACTCGACTGTGGTAAGGTCCTATGAATACAACCAGTCCAAACTAAACATCAAGTACTGTACTCTGAGATTGGCTCAATGCTAGAAAATCCTCATCGATGTGCTCCTTCAAACGCAACCTGTCAACCTACGCACGAAAGAAACCACAATTTCGCACGCTGAGCTAACAAAGCTCAGTGGTATATTTCTACTATACCGCAATTCATGAATATCATAAAACAAACATGCATGATAATATACTCGAGAGTGCATAGAAAGGCTTCTCCACATCTAAGGATCATCTTCTAGCCTATCCTAGCTAGAGCTTATCACTGTCTCAAGATACCACTATTATGTAAGAAGTCTACCAAGCCATCCCAGGCTTACCATGCACGAGGTCCCACCGACCACTGAATTACGTCCCATATCATGATCACATAGCCCAAGGGTTATCTAGCCTATACCCGAGATCACAAAGCCCGTCGAGTTACATCTCATACCCTGATCACAAAGCTCAAGGATAATACAACCCGTACCCGAGATCACATAGCCCATCGAGTAACAACCCTACCCTGATCACATAGCCCTAGGGTAACTAGTCAACATCGTTTATTCATACAACAACGTAAATAACAAACATCCCCTAATGGCCAACGAAGCCCTACTATTTTACCCGAGCTCACACAGCCATCGGGTAAGGATCATATCCAGATCACTATAGACAAGATACGTCCTAGATGTACTTAGATCACAATAGCCACAAGCAGTCTTATCATGCGATCATATAGCCGAACATGATTACTCGAGATCACATAGCCATAGAGTTACTCGAGATCACATAGCCCTTCGAGTTATATTTCCATATCCTGATCACATAGCCCAAGGATAGGTTTCGGACCGCATCCAGATCACATAGCCCATAGACACGTTGGATGTACTCGATCACATAGCCCGGAATACCCATCCTCTTATTTAAGTGTCATTGCACTGACTCTAGGACATCCAGATTCCTGACCAAGACTCATACAATACCACATGCTCCCCCGAGTATCAATATATCTCACCGAGAGATAAAGGCTTCCAGCCAACCATTACCAATGCCTCAAGGCATGACTCGTTTGTTACACTATTTAATATGTGTCTGTAGGATTCGTTTACACCTTTGTTATTAGATTATCTCATTACTCACGGCAACCAGCCTACATGGACGTCCCTTCAGCACACAGCAATGACCCCAAGCTACCTTGTAGCAATAACTGATCCACCACGGACCCCAATGGATTATCAAACCAAGCAACTTATCCAACTGTTACTAAGCCATTAGCCCTTAATCTACATACGGGTTGCTAACCTCGATTTCTTAGTTTTAGAGTTTGTTTTATATCTTTAGGGACCTACCGAATCTTTTACCACGAATTATAGAACCCTCTAACGTAAACTCAACTTTCTTTGGCAGATTGCCCAGCAAGTATCGGTACTCCAAGGTGAGTATCGGTACTGCCCTCCTAGTATCGATACTCCCTCATGAGTACCGATACCCTAATTAAGTTTGATAGAGTTAGACCACAAGCCGTACCGATACGCTCTTACCCCGTACCGATACTCCACCCTTCGCGTACCGGTACGCTAAGCCTCTCATCGACAATTAACATCGCGTACTGATACTCCCCAATGGGCACTGGTACCCCTACTAGATTCGAAAGAGTTTATCCTAAGGACGTACCGATACGCTACGTACCGTACCAGTACTCAAAGCCTTTTCAGGCAATGTAACAGTGCGTACCGATAAGCCTAAGCGCTACAGGATTTCCATTTGAGTGAGGGGTACCGATACACGGGGAGGCGTACCAGTACATCCCTCACAAACTATCCCTTAATATACAAAGGGGTACCGGTACTCGAGCCCAAATTTTAAAACCTGGAGCTCGGGATTACACCAATCCCACCCTTAACCCCTATGAATAAGTCTCAAATCTTTCCTACAAATTATTTGGAGTGTATTAAGTAATTTCCTACCAGTTTTGACCATTATCAACTCCAAAAACGTGATTTACCATTAGAGGGGTTTAAAGCTCAAGAACCCTAACTAAGCAATCCATAAACATAAAATCAAACAAGGCAATCATTTTATGAGGCTCATGAAACGTAGGAGTCAGAGATATACTGACCTTTAACAAGAATTCACGAACTAAGGCAGCAACCAAGCTTCTTCCACCTCTTCTTCCTTGCTCCAAGCTTCAAACTCAACTTCCACCAAACTAGGAGATATTTACCTTGAAAGATAGATCATTGCTTGCTAATCAAATCTCCTTTGATCACCAATCCGAGATTCACACTCTTCAACCTCAAGCTTTCATCTTTTCTTTTGATTCTTAGGTAGGAGAAATGAGAGGGTTTTCGGGAGAGAATGACAAGGGAGCCAAGGTGATATCATCACCTCCCTTTTTTGCAAAAAATGTTAAGGCTCTACCAGCCTTTGTCCCTTATTTATGGTTTTACCATAATGCCCTTCCTTAAAACCCAACATAAGCCAAGCCCAAATCACCAAGCAAGCCCAACAACGCACATAGGCCCATAATGGCCCAACATCTCAGCTCGGCGTATTGGTCCAAGACCCGGGTCTAGTCCATTGTTGACTCAAAAAATCTGGGTTGTTACAATTCTCCCCTCATTCAAGAAATTTCGTCATCGAAATTTAAACGGATGAAAGAGAGATGTAACCCAAACAGATCTAACCACCTCGCCATTCAAACAAGATAACCTTGATTAGGGAGAGTTCTCGGTGTCCGGTCTACCTAATCCAAATGACCGATAGAGGCTCTATAAAAAATATATACAAGTTTTTTTAAATCTCCTTTTTAAATAAAATTTCCAAATAAAATTATTTATAAAAAAATAGTCGCTACAAGATCACCATTTCCTAATAAGCTGCCCACATTGAGAAACATAATACGAAGACTTTGCTGGATAGAATGGGAAAAAAATTAGAAGACAAAGTAGAAAGATGGAAACTTATTTTTTCCTTCTATTGATCTACTTGATGAGAAGAATTGTAAAATTAAAAGAAAATTTACGTGTCTTTATCTTTCATTGTTTGATAAAGTTGAAAAAAAGAGAAAAGAATATTAAGTTTCAAAAATAGGTTATATTTCGATATACAAGTTGGGTAAAACAAATTTACACAACCCTTCTATAAAATTTGAAACCTAAATCTCAAACCCTAACACCCTAAAACCTAAACCTTAAACCCTAAGCCCTAAACTCTAAATTCTAACCATAAACCTTAAATTCTACACCCTACACACTAAACCCCTAAACCCTAAAATTAAAAAACTTGTATAAACTTTTGTATATCAAAGTATTTTCCTTTAAAAATACATATTTTGAACTAACTCACGTGTACACATAAAGATGAAAAATGATCCCTAGTCTCATTTTTTTTCCTCACTTTTATTTTCCTACCAAGCACACTTAAAATCTATTTTCTTTCCACCTTTCTACTCCCATTTTTCCTTCCATATTTTCTCCCAACCAAGCAAAACCGAAGAGCGAAATGCAATATTTTTTCCCATGCATAAGATCCAGCAAATCTGCCATTGGAATCTCAACCTCTTTCTCTAGCTCCTACTGTAACCTAATTTGCAGCAAACCTTATAGGAGTAGCAATCAGAAAGTGAAGCAACAAATCCAATTATGGACAGAGAATTGAACCTCTAAAAGTCGACTGGTCAGTACAATTGGGGCACATAGGGAGAACTTTCTTCAATCAATGCAGTGACAAAAAAGAGCAAGAAAATGAATAGTTTCTGCCATTCTCATTGTTTGTTTTCAACACCCTGCTACACGCACATCACCCGTAAACCAAATAAAGAAATGGATTGTGTGGCTTGAAGCAATATGAGCGAATATAACAGTAACCAAAAGGCAGCTATCATTTCCTTTTCAATCTATCTCACTTTCTTCACTATGCCACAAAGAATAGGAAAACCATGAGGAAAAACATCAATACCAAAAATATCTTGATCATCAACCACCTGTTAGATGATATGCTGTTTAGGTACTTTAGCAATGCTCCCTGCGCTCCCTCCACATTCGCTAACGTGTCATCCATGTTCTCATCAATCCTGAAATTAAAGTTTAGTACTCCACTGTTCACATAAATGTTCAGACTACGATATCAATGTATAATGTCAGGTCTTGTTGTGCAGTGGAGAATCTTGGCATTGAATTTTGAGGGGCCAACTATAAAATTATAAAAAAATTCAAAATTATTGAAAGTCATCAAGATGAATTTCTAAAATTTGGGGGAGGGAATTATATAAGTAAAGGGAAATATTCTCAAAATTATTCCGTGCAAATATGTGAACTCTGCTAGGCTTAAGCCTACATTTAAAAAACCTTGATAAACCATTTGCTCAAACTTGGCTTGCAAGTCAAATAATTAGCTTAATCATATTCATCAATGACCATATATACTATTAGGAATTCCAAACAAGATAAAAACAAAAGGCAATTACTTGAAGTCTAACATAGCAAGTGATATATTCATAAATAAAACAAATTCATATTTATGTCAAGTGAATTTGATTCCAAAATAATTAAAAAAATTAGAGAGAGAGAGAGAAACCTGATTGCTATCTCTCCTTGCTGGGAAACCAGAGTAGCTAGCTGGTTGAAGATGGTACCTAGCTCATGAATAGTGGATTCTACATTTTGAAGAGCTTCGGCTCTGCTCTGCATGTAACTGTCTTGCAAGGGAACCATTTGTTGCTGTTGCTGCTGCTGCTGCTGCTGGAGCAATGGTTGACTCTCCCCATCCGCCTGCTTTCTGTACAATTAAGACCAGAAATGAGTTCACTAGTCTACAGAATTTCAAATTTATATAGTTCATATAAGAAGTTGAATCCAGGTAGACTAAAACAGAAGCAGTCAACAATATTTGATTCAAATGAAAATAAATAAAAGACTGCATGAAGAATAAAAATAAATACAGCATCATTCAACCATCAAAAGCACATGAATGCACAGGTAAAAAGGCTGGCTCTTCTACAAGTAGGAACAACACTATGCTGTCGTAAGAAACTGCTAAAAACATACAAGATCAGTATTTTAAGAAACATTCCATGAGAACTCAATAACAAATTATCTAGGTATGGCAGCAAGTCAGACATCTGCAATTTCCATAAAATCCGAATCAGAATCCACAAATCAGCTTTAAGTCCGAATCCATTTATTATATACATTGAATCCCAGTATAACCATCCAAATTAATTAAATTATGTAGGTATCCAAATCCGCTAAATATTCGCATTTAGCAAGTATAAATAATATCTAAATAAAAAATTTAAAAGTAATGCAAATAAAATTCGGGTATCCAAATCAGAACCCATTCTCTTCAAAAATAAAGCGGATTTGGATATCCATTATCCACAAAAGTGGATTCATATAATGAATATTTAATGATTAATATCCACATCCACTGCGGATAGTAATTAGAATATTCAAAAACCGCATATTATTTGAATCTGAAAAATCTGAATCTACAAAAAGTAAGTCAGATAACTGCAAATATCTAAATCTGCACAATCCATTGCCATCCCTAAAATTATCATTGAACAAACTTGGAAGTTCTTAAAAAAATTCAAGAGCCAAGGGCTAAATTGATTTCTCCAGCTAATATGTCATATGTATATCACTTGCGCCAAAAGAGAAAAAAAAGTCATCAGTATATCACTGCAAAACATTTGAATAAGTTGTTACCTGGGAAACAATTGAGATGAAGAAGCAGAACCATTAGCCCATTGAGGAAGGCTGTTTGAAGCTCCAGTTGCAGATTTGGCAGCCAGGGGACGCTGACGTATAAAAGGATTTGGAGAATCCTTTGAAGAAGTGGAAGAAAATAGCTGTCTTCTGTTCTCATGAACTTTTAAATTCTGTACAAGGCAATTCAATTACCATAGATTGGAAAGGGAGTATATTAGAGTGACATAACAAGAAGCCATAGTAGTAAAATAGATCTAAGTGAACTAAGTGACCAAACAAAAAACTACCTCTGTTCGCATGGTGAGTACTTCTTTGAACTCTTTTGTAGCACTCATCAAGCGATTCTTCAAATCATCTACAACTGTGGTTGAATGACTAGATGTATCACTAGAGACACCGCCTTCATTTCTAGAATTGCAAAAGAGCTGAAGATCTACCACTGCAGAGTTAAGTGCAGTGATGTCCTGTTTGATAACAGCAGTGAGCTCTTGGATTTCCATTGTAGGATCATCAAAGACTGAAGTCCTCTTGGCCACTGCAAATAAGCAAAATACAGGATTTCTTTTTCATATTGAATGAAGAATATGTGGGATCAAGCAACTTTGACAACATCAATGACAAACTGCTAGTCCGTCTATATTCTATATCAGTCATTGATAGTCAGGTCCTATCATTTGTTATTCCAACTCCTATCAGACCACAGACAGGAAAGTAAGCGGAGAGGTACAGAGACGTAGAAGCATGGTTTTGGGGTATCTGAACAGCATATTCACTTGCAAGTAACAGTCAGGGGCACATTTCAGCAGTAAAAGACAGTGCAGGCAGTTTCTCCTACTGAGATTACAATCTTGATTCTCTTGATGACAAAAGCCAATTTAAAATTACTTTTCCATTAATATAAGCAAAGTAATATATGAGAAACGCATTGTTTCCCAGCCCAATCATGTATAAATATAATCAAGCAAAATTTATTCACCACTGGCATCATTAATGGTAAGACCAATGTGAGAAAGGGGCCATGGTGGCCGGAGAAGATGAACGCCGGTGAACAATGAACAATAAAATATGAAAAACTACAGTTTAACGATAGAACAAAAATAATATTTTCAACAGAGAACAATGTGTTTCTCTGTATTTTCTCTTATTCTTCTTATTCAAATGTGTATAAGATAAGCCTTTAAATAGGCTGATACAGAGTTTCAGTATAACTAAAATTATACTTTTATCTATAATTTAAATAATATTTATCCCTAATTTAAATAAGACTTATAGTAGATCTAAACTACTGACTTAGAAATAAACTCTAATTACACATTAAATTAAACTCTAACACTTCTTGTCAACTTACACTCCCCCTCAAGCTCTAACACTTCTTGGATAACTTACAACCAATAAATAGAATTAGAAGTAAGTGCTATTCTTTTAGGATCAAATTATTTTACTAATCAACTCAACCAAGAGTTTTATAACAATATAAAATAAGATATAAATTGATAGAAAAGGCTATTTGAGGTCGACTTAAACAAAACAAAACAAAACAAACAAAAAGGAAATAGGACTGCTATGCTATGCCTGACCTGCCCCCTCAGAGGCTAACAAAAACTCAATCAGCTCAAATTACAAATCCTAAGGGAGAGTGATGAGAGTTAAGTGCAATGTACAATGTTGTCCACCTTGATAAAAATGATTTTCTCCCATTTCCACTTGCAAAGTTTGAATCATGTGATGTTCACTCTATCAAGCTGTGGAAAGAGAGAAATGAACTGATCATCTTTATTGATTTATCAACTCCACATACTTATTACCAAACAAACCCTCAAAGCCGAACTCCTACTTTTAACAGCCATTTGGATCAAACGTGAATTCTTTTTAAGTAACAAAGCTTGCACATCCCTAAAATTCAATTAAATCTGTCACTGAATTTTTTACAAAGCCTCTAAATTCTACTCTATATGCCACGACAAGATAAATTTGAGCTTTTAAACAACCGATATATGGTTTACCGTTATATTTCCAAAAGTTGTAAGCGTAAATGAAGCTAAACTAAATAAGTACTTACATTTTGCTAACTTGGAAAGCTTTTGCGAAGTTTGATGAATCCCAAATCCAATCTTGGAAGCCCTCCTATTAAACTCCGATTGATGCGCTACCACAGATCTTTGTTCGTCCGCTCTCGATGTACTGCTACTCGGTTCGTTCTGGTCCGCTCCAGACGATAACGACTTCCTTAACCTCTCCGCAACGCTCTGGAATTCTTGCGTCCGATCCCGAAATGATGATTGTGCCACTTTTACAGGCATTTTGTTGTTAACCTTCTCAATCTTCGCAGAGATGCCAAAGTTCCCAACCTATAACATTTGAGCTAAAGGGCTTGATTTCCTCGATTTTTATTCACAATTAAGCAAAAAAAAAAGGATATGGGTGGAGATTCTTACTTCAAACCGGAGAGATCTGAAACCCTAAAATAATAGATCGACCTAAATTCGCAATAAAACGCTGTTGTATATGGTCGAATTGTCAAATAGGAGATGAAAGCGAAGCTCTAAATCCAAGACCAAGATCGATAGGATGTGAAATTGAAACCAAAGAATATAGGTTAAAAATGTCGGTTTAGTAACAAATATTTTAAAAATAACCGTTCAGTTACTTAATTAGAAACAAATATGTTATTTTTATTTTAAAATAATAATTTAATCATTTAATTATATACTTGAATATTATTTTAATATTTATATATCTAATTTTTTAAATTAAGTAAGAATTTCTATTTTATGTCTGATTTTTTAAATCGAATTTGATATCTGAAAATAACACCCTATTAACCATGCTTCTATCTATGGCAATAGATTAGAGATGAGAACTCCCTATTGTAAATCCAATTAACAATTAAATAATCTTTCTCATTCTACCACGTCACCCTGACGCTCAACGACAACCCACTCGCCGTTTCAAGTCAAATACGTGGCACTTCTCACATAATTACCTCTCACGGTAAAAATAAAATAAAAAAAAGAATTTTCAGAAAACAAATTTTATCTTGAAATTAAAATTTTAAAAAAATCGACAAATCTATTAGGGATTTAGGGTTCAATTCGCAATCCCTAGATTCTAACCCTAGCCTGTACTCGGACTCTTGATATTCACGATTCGGCGGAGAAATTGATGTTCTTTTTATGTGTCGATCCAGGTAAGTAATGCATTTTATTTCGGTTTTCTTTTTCTAATTGTTTGTTTTGTTTGAGAAGAATCTGAATAGACGGATATTGAGATTGATCGGTTGATCTAGGGGAAATTTGAGGGATTTTTTTTATTTATTTCGTTTATTTAGGTGCAATTTTTGTTTTACAGATCTGAAACATGTGTGATGTGAATGTGAAAATTGGGAGATTCAGTTTTTCCTGTTTGGATTGAGGGATTGTTGATGGAAAATAGAATAGGAAACTCTCATGGAGCGGAAATTCCTAAGAAATCAAGATCTTTGGATCTCAAGAGTTTGTATAAATCGGATGATTCCAAGGAGTCTCCTAAGAATAGGAGCTTGAAGAGAAAAGAAAGTTCACAAGAAGGTGATGGTGAGAAGAGGAGTAATAATAATTCCAAGAGAAAGAAGAGTAGGAAATCTCTTCCTCTCAGTAGTTTTAGAACCGTCCATGATAGCAATAGTAGCAAGAGTTTAACTGAAGTGTATAATGGTGGGTTTAGTTCGAGGTTGCATGATCCAGAAAGTTTGAAGAAGTTGGGTTCGAGTCAGAAAGCAAAGAACAGTAGCAGTGCTGATAATGTCTCAGTTAGTTTGGGTAGCAATGGTATGGGGATCCCAAATCGTAAGCGGCGGTCTGTTGGGTGGAGCAAATTTGAGGATGGTCAAATGTTGAAGCTGGCTGTTAGATCTAATAGTAAAGAGGTTAATGAGGAAGTGAAGGTAGCTAGTGAAGACTCTGGCACTCAGAATGAGTCTTTGAAGGTTAAACAGGAGAAGATTATTGATGATTTTAAGGAGAACCGGAACAGTGAGTCAAGTTCGATTCAGCATTTGAAGGAAGAAGATGGTATTGCTGGTTACTCGGCTGTAAATGACGGTGACTCTTTGCTAAAAAAATCACGGAGGAAACCTAGGAAGAGGAAGGATTCAGTAAAGGGTGATAAAAGTGTTGCTAACAAGGCTGAGAGTTCGGTAGAGGCTTGTGCTGTATTTCAAGAAGATGAAGAGAATCTTGAAGAAAATGCAGCAAGGATGCTATCATCACGGTTTAACCCAAGCTGTACTGGCTTTTCTTCAAACAGCAAAGTTTCCGCATCACCATCTGAGAATGGACTATCTTTTCTTTTATCTTCTGGTCAGAGTGCTAGTCCTGGGTCTAAGAATTTGTCTGGTTCAGAATCTGCTTCTGTCGATGCTTCTGGTAGGATATTGAGACCACGGAAAAGTCATAAAGGGAAGGCCAACTCAAGGAGAAGGCGCCATTTTTATGAAATTTTCTCTGGAGACTTGGATGCGCAATGGGTGTTAAATCGAAGAATCAAGGTGTTCTGGCCTTTGGACCAGAATTGGTATTATGGCCTTGTCTACGACTATGACAAAGAGAGAAAGCTTCATCATGTAAAATATGATGACCGTGACGAGGAATGGATAGATTTACATAATGAGAGATTTAAACTCCTGCTTTTTCCTAGTGAACTTCCCTACAAATCTCAACGGAAAAGATCTCGGCGAGATAGAGGTTCTGATGATAGAATCAAGAATGTGAGGCTCAACAAAGAGAAGGGTAAGAAAAAATTCATGATGGAAGATGACAGTGCTAATGGTAGCTATATGGATTCTGAGCCCATCATCTCCTGGCTGGCTCGCTCCAGTCATCGTGTCAAATCATGCCCTTTGCGTTCTGTGAAGAGACAGAAAATATCCGCTTCATCTCTTAGTTCTCCTGGTCAACAGTTGTCGTGTGATGAAGCTTTAGATGAAAATGGTTCTCTCTATGGAGGTTCATTGAAGGGAAGTAAAGTTAAATTGTTCAACGCCACTGCATTGTCGGACAGACCGGTTGATAGCAGAAGGGTTGAGGATTCTTCCTTTGATAGCACTAGTTACCCCAACAAAAAACATCCTATTGTATATTTTAGAAGGCGTTTTCAGAAGACGGATAAAGCGTTGTGTCAGGCGTCTAAGAGCAATTGTATTGGCAGTAATGTGTCTGAATCTATCACATACCCTGGCTGTGTTGATGAATTTCAGGATTTGGGTGTACTTGATGTTTGTGCGGGACGGTTGGATCCTGAACGAGATTTGTTGCTTAGTGATAATGCAGGGCAGTTACAATTAAATATTTCATTGATTCATTCAAAACAATTCAGGTTTTGGTTGAGCATGCCTGTGCTCTCCGTCTCAAATAACTTATTTGGTACAAATAGCCTTTGGCTGGTTCGTACTTTGTTGCTGCTGCAGTGTGGAATTGTGATGACCGTCTGGCCAATGGTTCAGATGGAGATCCTTTTTGTTGATAATGAAGTCGGATTAAGTTTTTTTCTGTTTGAAGGTTCCTTGAAACAGGCTATAGCTTTTGTTTTCCAGGTTCTGATGGTATTTTATCGACCTACTGAGCAGGGGAAGTGTTCTGATCTGCAGTTGCCTATAACTTCAATCAGGTTCAAATTTTCTTGCTCTCAAGATCTTAGGAGGCAGATTGTCTTTGCTTTTTACAAGTTCCATGAAGTGAAGCATTCAAAATGGTTGTTACTAGACTCTAAGCTGAAAAGACATTGTCTGCTTAATGGGCAACTACCTCTGTCCGAGTGCACTTATGATAACATTAAGTCGCTTCAGAATGGAACTAATCGGCTTCTTGGTTCTTCTGCTTGCAAAGACTCCTCAGTTGAGGTATGCTTGTTCTCCATGTGACTTTGGTACTGAAACCTTAAAGGTGGTTTGTGTTGTGTGTTTTACTTATGATTGCATGAAAATACTTAAATTTATCTTTGTTTCTCCCCCTAAAAACCACACTCGTCCATGCCTCAGAAAAGACACTATTTAGTTTTAGTTTTTAGCTTTATGTTCTATCATCTTTGGTCATTAACTATCAACCATGAGCTCTGGTGAGTTTTACAATTGCCGTACAGTCATATTAATACCTTCCTTTTTTGGTGACTGTATTAAATGGTATAAAATTTGTTTGTTATTGACCAGGGTTTAAGGAGGAGAAAATATTGGCCGGGTATCAGCCCTAATGGGTGTCTCCAGAGAATCTAGTTTTCTGGAAGTTGGCCAGTTTTCTTGCAATTCTGAGAAGCATAGAAATCTTCCTCAGTTTGCCCTTTCTTTTGGTGCTGCACCTACTTTCTTTCTTAGTTTGCATCTTAAGCTACTTATGGAACGTAGTCTTGCTTGCATCAGCTTTCGTGATCATGACTCCATTGAGCAACCAGGAAGCTCTGGCAATTTGTTGTTGGATGACAGTTCTAGTAGAGAGGACTGTATGAACAACAATTCTGAAAGTAGTGTAGAAAAAAATCTGAAGGCTTCACTAAAGGATGTTGCTTCTGATGCTGAGTTAACAACTCTTGATCTCTCTGTTTGTGGTAATGTATGTTTGGAAAAGTCCTCACAGAAGCTCAAAAATGGTGATCAAATCGTTGATGGAACTTTTGCTAGCTCTCATGAACCTGAAGAAGTTGGAGCCATAGCCATTGGTTCATTACGGAAGCAACAATGTGACAATTCAGAGTCTCAGCAACTTGTTTTTTCATCAAAGCCTCCAGTTGATGGTGATAAGAATAATACAAGTGGTGGTTCTGTTTTGAATGGTATTAGGGTTGAGATTCCACCCTTTGATCAATATGGAAAGCATGTTGACAGTGAATTACCCAGTACTCAACAGTCTACAGATTTGACTTGGAGTATGATCGGTGGCGTTATCCCAAGTCCTAATCCTACTGCTCCTAGAAGTACATGGCATCGAAATAGAAGTATTTCTTCTATTGGTTATCATGTTCACGGTTGGTCAGATGGAAAGGCTGATTTCTTCAACAGTAATTTTGGAAATGGACCTAAGAAGCCACGAACTCAGGTATCATACTCGATGCCCTTTGGAAGTTTAGATTACAGCACAAAAAATAAAGGCCAGCAGCAGATAGCCCTTCCTCACAAGCGAATTAGGAGGGCTAATGAGAAGAGATCATCTGATGTTTCTAGAGGCTCCCAAAGGAACTTGGAGTTATTATCTTGTGATGCAAATGTACTAATTACTATTGGTGACAGAGGATGGCGAGAATGTGGAGTGCAGGTTGTGCTAGAGCTTTTTGATCATAATGAATGGAAGCTGGCTGTGAAAGTGTCAGGGTCTACAAGGTACTCTTACAAGGCACATCAGTTCCTGCAGCCTGGATCTACCAATCGTTTTACACATGCTATGATGTGGAAAGGAGGGAAAGATTGGATCTTGGAGTTTACAGACAGGAGTCAGTGGGCTCTTTTCAAGGAGATGCATGAAGAGTGCTACAACCGTAATCCCCGTGCTGCTTCAGTGAAGAACATTCCTATTCCTGGGGTTCACTTAATAGAGGGATATGATGAAAATGCGACGGAAGTGACATTTGCTCTCTGTTCTTCAAAGTACTTACGCCAGGTTGAAACTGATGTTGAGATGGCTTTGGATCCGTCCCGTGTTTTATACGACATAGATAGTGATGACGAACAGTGGATTTCTAGAATTTGCAAATCTTCCGAAAGTGATATTGGCAATTCTTTGGAATTTTCTGATGAAATGTTTGAGAAGGTTATGGACATGTTTGAGAAGGCTGCATATGCTCAAAAGTGCAGTAAGTTTAGTTCTGAAGAAATCCAAGAGCTCATGGCTGGAGTTGGGTCCATTAACGTAATCACAGCAATCTATGGGCATTGGCAACAGAAGAGGCAGAGAGTTGGGATGCCTTTAATTCGTCATCTCCAGGTATCTTTTGAAAACCTTGTTTTTTTTCATGCATTTGTTTCTTTTAGTCAATACTTTTTAGTTGTACTAGTAGATTGAATTTGTAAACTTATTTTTGGTGCATCACCTGAAGTACTTGGTTCTGCACAGATGTATTCAGTAGTCTGAATAGTGTTCATACATATATATATATATATATATATAATTTCTTCACAAAAACATGTACTTGCCATCAAGCACCTGGAAAAGAAAAACAGAAAATCTGGGTTTAAGTTTTATTCAGTTATTTAAGTAATAGTTGCATTTTAATGTGTTTTAACTAGTAACAAAGAATTATTTAGTGGTACTTACTGTTCAAAGAAAAAATGACAAAAATATCATGAAATTTCTGGATTAATTTTATACATCTGAAATATACAGGTCTATTGAGTCTTTAGCTAATTTTTACATAATATTTGCATCAATGCTCAAAAGTTATATAACAATTCAACATTGAAATAAAGTCTTTTAAATTCATCTTCCCAAACAAAAATGGGGAGTTGGGGACAAGGGATTGTACTTATATGAGTTTGTTTAAACCAAACCAATGACAAAAATATCATTGATATTTTGATTATTATTACATCTGATAATTTGGTCTATTATTAGAAACTTTTACAAATTGAGGGAAATGCTCAAATGGCCAAACAATTCAACATTTTTTTTAATTTATACAGAATCTAAACAAAGGAAAAGTTTTACCCATTTCCTTTCTTTGATATTTTGATTATTTAACAATAAAACATTTTGTAAATTGATTAGCTCCTCCGTTAATTTTGAGGTTTTGTTACAAAGAGTTGTATTCTGATTTTTTTGTTTGTTTGTAACAATCCAACATTTTGTTTACTTTTGGGTCTATGATTTTTTTGGTTGTCTGAATTGCATTCCATCTATTTCCTATCCTCCTTAAGAGCCTGAATAATTCTCAAGTTCAACTTTCAAGGTTCTGATTTTACGGACAGTTTTACTATGTTACCGTGGTTTGTTTGTTCATGTGTTTTGTTTTATCTTAAATATTTTATGATGTCCAACTTATTTTTATAATGTCTGTTTTTTATTCAGCCTCCATTGTGGGAAAGGTACCAACAGCAAATGAGAGAGTGGGAGCAAGCAGTGTCTAAAGGTAAATCTAAATCCATTGAGAAGCCACCCATGTTTGCTTTCTGTATGAAACCCCGGGGTCTGGAACTTCCAAATAAAGGGTCAAAGCATAGATCCCACAGGAAATTTTCAGTTTCTGGTCAAAGCCAACATGCCTTGGGATATCACGAGGGTTGTCATTCCTTTGGTAAATGGTCTTCACTTTATTCTTTTTATTTTATTTTTTGATGTTTGCCTTTGCAAATTGAATTCATTTGTTGTCATTTCAGGTAGAGGATCAAATGGGTTCCTGTTTGGGGATGAAAAGTTTATATATCCCGCGCATAACTATGATTCTTTAGAAGATTCCCCACTGTCTCAAGTTTCACCAAGGTTATTTTCACCACGAGAATTTGGTAGCATGGGGTATTTCCTGATGGGAAGTGATAGGTTTGATAAGAATCATTTCCATAAACTTCAAAGAAGCAAGTCAAAGAAGTATGGCACTTTTCTGTCATCAAATGACGCACAGATGGTGGATTCATACAATCAGAGGCTAATTGGCAAGAGAAATGGAATTCACCGATGGAACCGGGGCTTTCTTGAGTGGCCAAGCCAGCAGCATTACCTCACTGATGGCTTTCAAAGGCAGGGCCTGGAACAGTGGGATAATTCTGATATTGACGAGTTCACATTGCGTGATGCATCTAGCGCAGCCCAGCATGCACTTAAAATGGCCAAGTTCAAGAGAGAAAAAGCCCAGAGATTGCTTTTCAGAGCAGATCTGGCAATTCACAAGGCCGTGGTTGCTCTCATGACTGCAGAGGCAATTAAAGAATCTTCTGATGACTTGAATGGTGATGGGTAGAACGACCTGATGAAACTGGAGTGTTGACTGAATGAAATTAGCGAGCACCATTCAGTTCTGGAGCTGATGAAATAACGTAAAAGGATCGAACATTCTTTTCCCCTCGGAAATGGTGGCCTGGAGTTGTCATTGATTGATTAAGAGTAAAAGTGCCAACATGAAAGCTGCGACTGGTTGGTAGTTTTTTGCTTCTGCTACACATCGATGCAGTTCTTACGTGCCAACTTCACAGCATTCCCGCCACTATTTTCTTTTTTAATCCCAGCAGCAGGTTACTCAACCGTTGATTTGATTCTTCCGGTAAGTGGTGTTACGGAATTTTGGCAGGCGAGATATCTGTACAGAAATACTATTTTAGTTTTTTTTTTTTTGTCGTAGTTGGTTGGTTTATTCCTCGTAGGCTTGATATGGTGAAATATCAGAGTAGGCAGGTTAGCTCAAATAATACATCATCTTCTCTTTTGTTATCAAATTGTGTGGTTAAAATGCTTGGAATTCGGAATTTGAGAAACAGAAAATGCTGTAAGTATTATTATTATATGTTCACAGATTTTCATTAGAGGGTCACAATGAGTCATTTGTTGGCTTGGCTGGCTTCCCCGTTGTGGTGAAGTTGCTTCCCTACCTGTTTTACTGTTTACAAAGATTAATTATTAATAAACTAAACTAGGTGTGAGCGTTTGATTGAGTCAAGTTAAAAACTTGAGTCAGTCGAGTTTATGTATTTTACACTCAAACTTTATTTAAAAAAAAAATTTATTCGAGTTTACTTTATAAAATTTGAGTTAAATCGAGTCAAGTCGAATTTATGTATAAATTTAATTGTAATTATTTACAATGTTATAACACAGGTCAATTTTAATTTAAACGATTTTTTATATCCGTATACAATACACATTTTTTCAAATTTTTTCGTATCCGGTTTGAAAATTCTGATTTCTTATATTCTGTTTTTGTGAGAATACTTAAAGGTATTTATCTACAAATGTCTACCAACCTAGATAAGGGAGTTGCTCCGTAATTAAAGAAAATATTTATAAGTTAGGAAAAACAATAAATCTAATTAATCCTTGATTGTCTAATAATAACAATCTCTAATCTCCTAAAATAAAAAGGACAGTTATATCCTATTTTTATTTAAGCTGCACAGCAGAATTTTGACATTCTACACTTTCTCTCAAGCTGGAGGGTATAAGTTACATAATCTCAGCTTGGATTTGAATTCATCGAAGCTAGTTATTGGGAGAGTTTTAGTGAGAATATTAGCAAGTTGCAATTGAGTAGGAATATAACTTAACTTGATAGTCTCATTCTTGACCTTTTCTGAGATAAAATGTCTATCAATCTCCACATATTTGGTTCTGTCATAATAAACAGGATTCTTAGCAATGCTTATAACAGATTGGTTATTAATTTGCACTTTGAACTGAGTATTAAAGTCCACTTTTAACTCCTTTAATAATCTCTGAATCCACGTTCCTTCACAAATTTCTAGTGCAAGTGCTCGAAATTTTGCTTCAGCACTACTTAAAACTACCGATTGCTTTTTACTCTTCCATGTAACAAAATTACCTCAAACAAAAAAGCAATAGCCGCTTGTAGACCTCCTTTCAGTTAACTCCTCAGCCCAGCTTGCATCGGTATAAATTTCAACCTCACGGTTTTTACTTCTTTTAAAAATTAAACCATGACCAGGTGTCATTTTGAGGTACCTGAGGATTCGATTGACTGCTTCTAGGTGCTCCTCTCTTGGGTCATTCATACGTTGACTGACAATACTTACTAAAAAGGCAATATCCGATCTGGTATGGGATAAATAAATTAACTTTCCCACTAACCTTTGATATTGTTCTTTGTTAACTGGAACTCCATCTTTCCTTAGCTTTAAGTTGAGATCCATAGGTGTTTATGCTGGTTTACACCCAAGCATACCTATCTCTGTCAGTAAGCCTAGGACGTATTTCCTTTGTGAGATCACAATCTCAGCTTTTGAACGAACAACCTACATTCCTAGAAAATACTTGAGAGCACCAAGATCTTTGATTTCAATGTTAATAGCAAGTTGCCTTTTAGTCTACTGATTTCTTCACGTTCATCTCCTGTTATGATAATGTCATCAACATAAACAATAAGAATGACTTTTTTACCTTTTGATGAAACCTTTAAGAACAGTGTGTGATCTGATTAACATTGACTGTAGCCATAGTTAATTACAGCTTTGGTAAATCTGTCAAACCATGCACGAGGATATTGTTTCAGCCATATAGTGATTTTTTAGCTTGCATATTTTGTAGCCATTTGAGGGATTCTCTATAAACCTGAAGGTATCTCTATGTACACATCTTTTTCAAGATCCCCATTTAAGAATGCAATTTTGATGCCTAACTGATGAAGAGGCCAATATTCATTTACCGCAAGTGATAATAGAACCCGGACATTATTTAGCTTTGCAACAAGTTCAAAGGTCTCTTGGTAATCAATTTCATACGATTGAGTGAACCCTTTTGCTACCAACCTTGCTTTGAATCTTTCAACACTCTCATCAGCCTTGTACTTCACAGTGAATATTCATTTGCATCCCACCGTCTTCTTTTCTTTTGGCAATTTAGTGAGTACCTGTGTCTCATTGCTCTTTAAGGCCTTGATTTCTTCTTCAACAGCTTTTTTTCAACCTGGAATTTTTAGTGCTTCCTGAATTGTCTTTGGAATATGTATGCTGTCAAGAGACATAGTAAATGCTTGATAGGATGGTAGTAATTTTCCATAGGCAACATATCTCTCAATAGAATACTTGGTGCACTTTCGAACACCCTTTGTTTGGGCAATGGGCAGCTCTAAATTATCAGTAAGAGGAACAAGAGTCTCATTGTGTGAAGATTCTATACCTGTGTCAATTTCTGAGGCTGAAGAATCCGGTTCAAGTTCTTGACAATGTGTGATGTCCTCTATATTCTTTGTAGGTCCACTTCTCCTAGTATAGACGAGAAGTTCTTGATTTGTTTCAAGTTAATTTTTGGATGGTATTTTGTTTGAAGAGTCTTGAGCAGGCAAGTTTACTAGTTCAGAAGAAAATTGGTCTCTTTTATTGGTTCCTAGTTTAATGGAAGAAGGAATATGTTGCAGGCATTCTCAAAGCTGAAATTCCTTTGAATCCTCCTCTGAATACCAGCTTTGAAAAAAAGGGTTGATTTTCTAAGAATATGACATCCATGAAAGTATACATTTTGTGAGTGAGAGAAGAGTAACATTTGTAGCCTTTTTTAAAAGATGAGTAGTCGAGAAATACACATTTGATAAACTTAAGATCAAGTTTGGTTCTAAACTGGTGGCGGATGTGAACAAAAGTTGAACAACCAAAGAAATATACTTGAAGTGAGGAAATTGTTTTAGGAGAATATCCTGGGGTTTTTAAAATTTTAACACTCGGCTAGGCATCCTATTGATAAGGTAAGTAGTAGTCAAAATAGTTTCTCCCCAGAAATATTTTGGAACAGTAGTGGAAAACATAAAAGATCTTGCAACCTCTAGTAAGTATCGGTTTTTTCTTTTGGCTATCCCATTCTGTTGAGGTGTGTCAACACATGAACTAACATGAACTATCTCCTTTTCTTTAAAGTAGGAACCCAAAGCTTTTGTAAAATATTCACTTCCATTGTCTGTTTTAAGGACTTTAATTCGGCTGTGGAATTGAGTTTCAACCATTGTATAAAAGGATTGGAATATACTACCAGTTTCGGATTTTTCTTTCATAAGGAATGTCCATGTTGTCCGAGAATAATCATCTATAAATGATATAAATCAACAAGCACCATTAACATTTTTTACTCTTGAAGGGCCCCAAATGTCACTATAAATAATGGAGAAAGGTTTTGATGGTGTATAAGTAATGCTAGGATAAACTTTTCGTGTGTTTCGTAAATTGACAGATTTCACAAGAGAAAGATGCTGGAGGTTTATTGATGAATAATGCAGAAAATAATTTTACAAGGTATGAAAAATTAGGATGACCAAAGCTAAAATACCATAACATTATTGGATTTGAAAGGAACGTAAAGGTAATTGGAGAAACAGATTCAGATACGCAGCTTATGAGAACTGGTCTTTTGGGAGAAGTCTTCCCTTGGAGTAAATAGAGACCACCATGCATCTCAGCATTGCCAACCACCTTCCTCAAATCCAGTGCCTGAAATTCACAAAAAGCATTATTAAACTTGGTGCAACAGTTCAAATCACTAGAAAGCTTGTTGATAGAAACTAGGTTGCATGCCAATTTAGGGACATAAAACACATAGGATAGAATAAGATCCTTTCCTTCCACTTTTGAGAGGGAGTCATCTGCTGTTCGGACATTAGAAAGATTATTATGCGAACTAAAACTTTAAAACAAGTTAATATCACATGTTATGTGATCCGAAGTCCCAAAGTCTATTATTCAAGTGTTGGAATTTCTGTTGTCAGCACTATTGGCAAAGAAAGGTTGATCATTAGGCGTAGACATTTTCCCAAATATTTTTTGGAGTGTCTCGATCTGCACCTTAGTGAAAGGTTGATTGTCACCACTGATAGTAGACACGTCAGCCATATTTGACTGACTTTCCCTAAGTTGGCGTGGCCTGTTTTGTTTCTAATCAGCTGATTTATCATGTAATTTCCAGCATTTCTCTTATGTATGGCCTGGTTTTCTACAGTGTTCGCACCATGGTCTTTTTTTCTTCTGTTTGGCACCTTGGTATGAAGTGTGGGTGTACAAAGTCGATTCATCAACCACTGTTGAATCGACTGATTCTGTCAACATCAGCCTCCTTCTGCTTTCTTCTTCTAGACGGATTTCAGAAAAGACTTCCCTAATCGAAGTCAGGGGCCTTTTGCTCAAGATTCTACCCTGTATCTCATCAAGCTCTTTGTTGAGACCAAAAAAGAACTAAAATATCCTTTTTTGAGCAACAGTTTTTTTGTATAGGGCTGCATCATCATTACATTACCAATTTTTATTATCAAATAAATCAATTTATTGTCAATACCTTGTCATAGTATTGTAATACTAAGTGGCAGTCATCTCCTCTTGTCGTAGATCATGAAGTTTGCTTTCTATATCAAAGAGTTGTGATATGTTATCTGAGTTGGAGTATATTTTCTTCACTGCCTCCCATATTTCTTTGGCTGTCTGGTAAAGAATGAAATTCTCTCCAATATATGTTGCCATGGAGTTGATCAGCCATGACATCACCATATTGTTTTCTGTCCTTCATATACGATAATTCTGATCAGTAAGTTCTGGAATAGTCATCTTCTCAGTGAGATAATCATCTTTATCTCTGCCTGAGATGTAGAGGAGATCCGATTGTGACCATTAAAGATAGTTCAGGCCATTTAATTTGTTGCCTGTGATAGAGATGGGTGAGGTATTAACTATGCTGGGATAATTCACAGGTGCTGGACTGATTTGTGACGGGGAGGATTTAGACATTGTGAAAAAAAGACATAAGAGGACTTGATACCATGTAGAAATTTTGATTTCTTATATTCAGTTTTTGTGAGAAAATTTATAAAGTATTTATATACAAATGTCTACCAACCTAGATAAGCGAATTGCTCCGTAATTAAAGGGAATATTTATAAATTAGGAAAATAATAAATCTAATTAATCCTTGATTGCCTAATAACAACAATTTCTAATCCCCTAAAATCAGAAAATAGACAATCATATCCTATTTTTATTTAAACTACACAACAAAATTTTGACTAATTTTATATAGTACATAAATATTAGACATAATTGAGGGACTTGACTTAAACTTAAAAATTGATTCACTAATTACTAAAAATTTTGAGACATTCTAGTTATTTGAATTTTTATTTTACAATTCAAATTTTATTTGGAATTTTTCGAGTTGAGTCGAGTAAAAACGAGTCGAGTCAAAAAATTCGGTTTTTTTAGTCGAGTTTTGTTTACCCCTAGGATAAACAACACCATGGGTCATTAAATTATGGCATAAAGTCAAAAGTAGCCTTCAACATTTGACATTTTGGTCACTTTAGCCCCTATTCTTTTCGTTTGTCCATATCAACCCTTAACGTTTTATTTTTGTTCAAAATTCACCCTGAATGATGGAAACCGTCAGTCAACTAACGGTCAACGCCCTTTGTTGACGTGACATCTTCGTACATATAAAAAATATTTTTTTTAAAATTGCTGCCATGTCAGCATCTCCATACATGTGACATCGCCATGTTAGTAAGTCATGCCATACAAACATGTCATGTCAGCAAAAGGCGTTGACTGACGGTTTTCAACCATCGAGGGTGAATTTTGAACAAAAATAAAACGTTAAGGGTTGGTCTAGACAAAAAAATGCTAAACTGACGAAAAGGTCAAATATTGAGGGCTATTTTTCACTTTATGCCTTAAATTATTGCTGCTTTTCTATTTTGGTTATCAAACTATTTTTTGACAAGCGTCACTAAGGTTATCTTTCTTTTTTATTTTGATCACATTCTCATTAATTTTGACTGTTGACTTGGTAAATAATAGTTTGGTCATCAAATTTTACATTTTATCAATTCAATAATAAAATTAACCTTCAGTATTTAAAATTCTTATCAAATTGATCCTCGTTTTATTTAGAAATAATTTAATAAAAAATATATTTATTTAAATTATTGTTTTCTTCATTAAAATAATTTCAATATTTATTTAAATTATTTTCTTTACTCCTTGTTTTGCATCAATATTTATTTAAATTATTCTCTTCACTCCTTATAGTTGATACCACATTTTTATATTTAATCTAGCAAACAATAATATCAAAATAAAAATTATATTTAAAATATATTTAATTAAATTATTATTTTCTTCATTAAATATAATTTTAATATTTATTTAAATTATTCTCTTCACTCTTTGTGTTATATCAATATTTATTTAAATTGTTCTCTGCACTCATTGTAGTTGATACAACATTTTTATATTTAACCTAGAAAATAATAATAATAATAAAATAAAAAATTAATTTAATGAAGATTTTTTTTTAAATAAATATAATTTCCTGATTAAATTTAAGATTAAATATAATTTTTATTTTAATAATATTATTTTCTTTGTTTAATAAAAAAATTGCATCAACTATACTTTAATTTAAATATGATTTTGTCAATCATATAATAAAGATAAGACTTGATTTGGGGGTTGAGTGTCTATTACATATCCAAATGGCCTTAGGTTTTGAATCTCCCCCAACCCATTCTTTGTTTCTTTTTAACTTACTCTAAATAAATGTTGTGTCAAGTTATTTAGCGTTATCGTCTGTTGACCAACAATTTTTATTTAGAGAAAAAATATTTTGATCCAAAATAAAACGTTAAAGGTTAAATTGCTTTAAACAAAAATAAGGGTTAAAATGACTATTCAGTTAAACGTTAGGGGCATTTTTTAACATTATGCCTAAATGAATTGCATTATTAAGTTATTTCTAACTAAAGAACCAAATTATAGGATTTTTAAATATTGAGGGTTTAATTTGTTATTAATTTTTCGAATTAGGACCAAATTGATAAAATATATAAGCTTTGAGAACTAAAGCTGTTATTTTACCATGATACAACGAAAAGTGACCAAAATAAAAAAAAGTAATGTTAATGACGCTTTTACCTAATTTTTTAAAAAAATAAATTCATCTTTAAAAATAACAATATAAATATATTTTTTATAATTTAGGTGATATTTAATTTATTAAATAACATTATAAATTTTAAATATGTAAAAAAGAACATAAAAAATAAATATCTTATATGATTAAAGACAGTCATTTAATCCAAAATCAAATTGTAACATAATATTATAAATAATTATAATTAAATTTAAAAAAAAAATCAAACAATTCAACTCCACTAAAAACTATTCAAATAAAATTTAAAATATAAAATATATCTTATCATCTCGATTAATTCAATTTGATAAAATACTCACCCCTAAATTAGAGCCAATCCCTTAGTCTCCGCTACATGAGGATTTTGTTTTTTCATTGTCTCGTATCATTAATACTAGGATATAACAATATAATCAGAGACGAAGCCGCATAGAAGGTGAAAGGACAATTGTCGTTCAACTTTGAATGATTTTATTGTTTTTAGGCCATTGATAGTTTTAAAATTATTACAATTAATTTCTTGTCCATCCCAAGGTTTATTGGTTTGTTATTTTTTAAGATTATGTCAGATAAAATTATTGAAATTAACCCTTGCCCCCACATTTTTTTTATTTAATTACTTTTTAAGTCCTTTCAATTTTAAAATTAGTGAAATTAAATATTAACTTCCTTAATTTTTAAGATTTAATTACTTTTTAGAATCCTATTTATTTCAAAGTTAATCAACTTGTCCCCTCATAGTTTAATCCTGACTCAGTCCCTGAATATAATATCGAAAAATATATTACACCATAGCTCAGTTGAATCATTCCAGAGAACGAAGGATTATGTAGAATTTAGATGAAAAACCTGAATTCTGCTCATTCATTCAATTCCAACTAAAAATAAAGAAGTAAAACAATGAATAATCCTGGCTGAGAAAACAGACTCGGTACTGTATTCTCATGCAGCATCTAATAAAGAATTAAGCAAAACTGGGCCGAGTTATTGGTTATTCTATTTGCTAAACTTTCCTAACAAACAAAAGCTCGAAGTCGAGAGACGATGTTAAGGGTGGGTTCTTCAATGTGCCGATTTTCCTGGTCGGAGAAGCTGTCATCAATCCAGCTTTACCGAGGAGAACAGATAATGCACGAACCAAAAAGAAGAAAGGAATCCTACGGTGCCTGTTGCGAGCATGACGGCAAGAACCATCAAGAGAGAATACCCCAAGTACAGAGTAGCAGAGACAGGTCCACTCAAACTCTTGAGATCGAATATAAGATAGTTTATGGAGTACAAGAAGATGTATATGGCAACTGAGCCAGAAGCAAAGAAGGATTTCCACCACCATTTCCAGTCCTCCACGCAGAGATGCATGTAAGTTAACACCAAAGATACTTCCGTGCAAACCACAACGAGTAGAATTAGAACAATGAATAGAAACCCGAAGACATAGTAGACTCGTCCCATCCATATGCTAGACATGATGAAGAAAAGCTCAAAGAAAAGGGTACCAAAGGGCAGGGTCCCAGCACCAAGAACTATCAGCCAGGATGGGTACTTTTGAGCTGGGATTTCCCTAGGGATCTGGTTGGTACGTACGGGGTATTCGATATGTTGTGCCTTAGCTCCGAAGTATCCACCGACTAAGGTCAGTGGAACCGAGATACAGAACCAGAGCAGAAGCAGAATAACAAAGACAGAAAATGGAATGGCTCCTGTGCTGTGGCTTCCCCACAGCAGGAAATTCAAAATGGTTAGAATTGAAAAGGCAATACCAGGGAAGAAACAAGCAGCTTTCCAAGCGACAGAAATCCATCCCTTGGAGTCACCACAGCCGATCGTTCTCCAAAGACGAACTGCAACATAGCCAGCTGCAATACCGAGTATTAGGTAGAAAAATAGCATACCTGTAATAAGAGTTCCACGGGACGCTGGGGACATAAATCCGAGAGCAGCAAACAATATTGTCACAATTGCTATACCGAGGATCTGAATTCCATCCCCTACCAGAGTACACAAAAGAGCAGGATTGGATGGAGCACGGCTCAAAAAACCCCCAACAACTAGCTTCCACCCTGATAACTCCTCATTCATCTGAACTTGGGACTCCCAAAAGAGCAGGATTGGATGGAGCACGGAAAACATCCCCAACAACTAGCTTCCACCCTGATAACTCCTCATTCATCTGAACTTGGGACTCCCTGTCTAGCTCCTCGTAGCGGGTCAGATCGCGCCTGACGGTCCTTAAGAAGATCACAAGGACAATGCCCGCAAGGAAAGTAATCACCGTAAGAGAATTCAAGATTGAGAACCAATGGACTTTGGATCCCTCCATCTTCAAATATGCATCCCATCGAGATGGCCACTTGATATCACTCTCCTCAAAAGCAACTTCATAGGTGAAGACAATCGGCTCCCCTTCCTTGAGGGGCATCGACACGGCAGTCGCGTCGCATTTTTATCGGAGACGGGTATTTTTCATACATTTTCACTTTCTTAACCAAATTAGCATCATGCACGACACTGCAAGGAACCACTTCAAACCCAACAGCCATATATCCAGGCACATCCGATCCCCCCTTGGGGTCAGTCGGCATAACCTCAACAGCATCCCCCGTCCCCATCACACGTGCCACATTCGTTTCCTCGTACTTATGAATAAGCACATTAAACTTCAAATGATTAAACAAATAATACACATTCTGAACCTTAACCCCAACGGGATACCCTGTCCACCTCAAAGTAAAACCCTCTTTCTTAGTATACCTTATTGCAGGCAAATTATCCAGAATCAAGTTAACTTGATACATCTCGTCGATCCTCTTCGCCAACAACTTGAAATCACCGGGCGATAACTTGTTCGATTGACATAAGAAGATGTCAGTCTCATTGTTGTACATTTTAAACTTATATGGGGAATTCTCAATCTGATCTCCCATGAGAAGCTCACCAAGATTCTCTGCACTATCCCTAACACCGTCTTGGGGTCTACAAAAGGGTAAACTGTAATAGCTAAAGGGCATTTCAGTGTCAATGGAAGTTAGGGAATTCACTTTGACAGATAAAGGATCCCCAACCACATATTTGTGAGGGTAACTGCCAGGCAGATAAAACCCACATCCAGATTGAAATATCAAGCACATTGCCAATACCCAGATCTCAAAATTACTCATTTTGTCCAAATTTTGTCAGATCTGGGAAAACCCAGAGCAAGAATGAGTTGAAAATGTAAACAAATATAGCAGTTGCATGTAATGTTGAAGAAACAACGTAAAAGACGATAATGGATTCGAGCCCGACTAACCTTTTTTCGAATTGCCTGAGAGAAAGAAGAGAAAAGTGGTTATTGTGATGAAATTGAAGTGCAAAAGCAGAGATCTTCAAATTGATTGTTTTCTTTTTTTTCATTAGGAAACTGAAATTTTGAGAGAATAAAAGCAACAATCGCAAACGCGATAATGGTTTTGATATTTATACGATTCGCTTTCTGCGTTTTCCGCCAAAAACTGGGTCACCATCCAAGAATTTTCATCTCAAATTTTGTTGTTATAATTATTTGTAAGCATCCGATGTAGTCGAAGAAAAAAGTTTTAAGTTAATCGAGTTGAAAAGTTATGTTTTATAATTTAAACTTTATTTAAAAAATTTTTTTAGTTATGTTGGTCGAGTTTATGTTCAAATTTAATTGTAAACATTAAGGTACTAATTAGTTTTAATTTAAATGATTTTCTACAACTATATGCAATACACATTTATACCCGACAAGACTCATTAAGATTTCAAGTCGAATTTAGTGTTGATTGAGTTTTGACCGAGTCGAACTCGAGTTGCTTAACTCAATTAGCACACCTAATTTGATATATATATATATATATATATATATATATATATATATATATATATATATAACAAAATTGAGAAATTTGACTCGAACTTAAAAATTGATCCACTAATTACTAAACAATTTGAGCTATTCGAATTTTCATTTTATAACTCAAACTTTATTTGAAATTTTTTCAAGTCGAGTCGCGCTTATGAAATTACGAATTGAGTCAAAATGAGTTGAGTATTTTCGCATCGAGTTGAGTCGAGTTTTGCGTGCCCCTAGTTATAATCATCAACAGACATAAACACATGATTTTACGTCAAGATTACAAAATTTTAAGCACTTTTATTATAAATTTAAGGTTCAAAATTATAAAAATTTAGATGTACATAATTAAATATTAATATAGAATATAAAAATTATTTGAATTATATAATAATTTAAATTTTTTAGGAGTGCATGTATCACAGTACTCTTCGATCATTTCTGATTATTAATATCTGATTTTTTTGATGCATTCATAAAAATTTAATACTGTAGATGCCAATTACAATAGACCAATCCAATTTTACTTCATTCATAATTTAATGATTTGAACATCTAATTTTACTTGAGAAATTTATAATTCCATTTTACTAAACCAACTTATAATTAATAATATACTAATCTAAATTTAATAAAATGTTCTTAACTTCTTTTTTCTTATTGCTTTTTTCAATAGATTATATATCAAACATTATTTTTGTAACTATTATTAGTTTGTATTCTTTTGGGAAAAAAATTACTCCAAAATAATGGGTTAGATGTTTAACTAACCCATACAGATAGATTTACTATAATTTTTAACTATTGATATTCGATTTATTGACAGACTAATTCAAATCAAGTTTTACAAAAATATAATATAAGAGTGACCGTCCCAACCCAATTTTTTCATTCTCAACGCCATGATGTGAATCCTTGACCTTGCTTAAGGAATCTAATGTCTTTCTGTTAGACCAACTGATTGTTAGTTACTATATTTTTAATAATTAGTTTTAAATTAAAATTGGAAAGTAGTAAAAGTAAAAAAAAAAAAGCTGAATAAAGCGTAAATCAATTTTTATATATATAAAAATGCAATTCATTTCCATTTTCTGCCAGAGCTAACTAACTTTCGAAAATTTAGGCCTAATTTGGGACTTAAGGCTGAATCAATTCATTTTGTTAAATTTTTGTGTCAGTAGATCTGTTTTTGAGGATCCGCCTACTGGTTTTCTTGAGTTGCTCCAAAGGAACACCTTTGGTCCCACCTATGTTAGGCGGTTAATGTAATGACCTCTGCCTCCCTTTCAATTCTAAAAAATAAAATGACAAAAAAATAAGTATTTTGTATAAAAGTTGAATAAGCTCGTTGAGACATTCTTTCTGATTCAATTTGCCTCATTCACAATATTATAGTATAAAGGGTTAATTATCCTACTCATACATGAATTATACCTAATTTTCAGTTTTATATATTTAATTTTTCTCAGTTTTATACATGGACTTTTCTACCGTCAATGAATTTACACATTTTCGTCATGAAAGCTAGTGTGGACCCCTTGGACCACTCATATTTTGACATATGATATTTATTTTAAAAAAATAAAATATCCATTTTCTTAAGGAATAATTGCAAAATTAGTCCTTGTTTTTTTTTAAATAAACATTTGGTTAAAAAATTAAATCCGAAGGATTAAATTAAAAGATCAATAAAACATTGATAACTAATCTTGTTATTAACACTTAAGTAAATGAAGAATTTTTTAAAAAATAAAATAAATTTCATGTGTCAAAATATGAGTGATCCAGGGGATTCACGTCAGCTTCAGTAACGAAAATGTGTAAATTTGTTCGGCAGGAAAATTCATATATGAAACTGAGAGAAAAAACTAAATGTATAAAACCAAGAATTCGGTATAATTTATGTAATGAATGGGGTAATTAACCCTAGTTCAAATCTTAATGACTTAACGTCTCATCTTATTAGACCATTTACTTATAGGTTGCAATAAGATAATTTTAATTAGTGGTTATAGACATGTCAATTTGATTCGTCTGTATACAAATATTATGTTTTTTCATCAATCATAAATAAAAAATAGGGTTTTGCTATAAGCAGCCCTATGACTATGTTTAAAAACCACAAGATTTCTATAATTAATGGTTATTTCCTTTTTTTTCCAACGAAATCTACTAAGAACACTAACACTAAAACCAAAACCATAAAGCTTATATCCTAAAAATTATTCCATTAATTATCTTAAAAACAAACATCAAACCTTAAACTCTAAACTCTACCTCTAAACCTTAAACCCTAAACACTAACACTAAAACCAAAACCATAAACCCTATACCCTAAATCCTAAAACATAAACCTAAGCCCTAGAACTAAAACATAAACCCTAAACCTTAAACCTTACACACTAACACTAAAACCAAAACCCTAAACCTT
This sequence comes from Hibiscus mutabilis, assembly GCA_019671005.1. Classification (NCBI taxonomy): domain Eukaryota; kingdom Viridiplantae; phylum Streptophyta; class Magnoliopsida; order Malvales; family Malvaceae; genus Hibiscus; species Hibiscus mutabilis. The sequence continues at coordinate 25,843,157 of CM033747.1, forward strand.
ATATCCTAAATCATAAACCCTAAACCTAAACCTAGAACATAACCCTAACACTAACACTAAAATATAAACCCTAAACCATACACACTAACACTAAAACCAAAACCCTGAACCCAAACTTAAACCTTAAATCATAAACCATAAACAATAACACCTAAACCCTAAACCATAAACCACAAATCATAAACCCTAAATCATAAACCATGAACACTAAACTATAAACCCTAAATCATAGCCCTAAACACTATGTATATCAAAACCCTTAATTATATCTACAACTAAGCATCTTAGTAGATTTCATTGGAAAAAAGAAATAAACATTAATTATATGAATATAGTATGTAACACCCCTTTCCCAGTCTGGTAGGAATCTGGGTCGGGATGTGTTACCGGTGACTAAACGATGATCGATATAGTATTTTAGTTGGTAAATGGAAAGTCCGTGTTTGAAATAAAACAATGATTAATACATTATTATTGGTTAATTGATACGATACAGTCTTATGCAATTTTGGACTAATTTTAAATTATTACAAGTTTAGGGACTAAACTATAATTTTGATAAATTAAGGAGCCAATACTGAAATTAAACATACCACAATGCAATTCGAACTATAAACCGTGTGTCTGTAAATTTTCATGTCAATCAGACCTCGTTAACCAACTCAATCTAAGCTCTTAAGTTTTAGTGACCAATCTGTGCAATATCAAATCTTATTTTAATCTTATAACAGATTTTAACACTACGGGTATCGATACACCACGGGGTCGTATCAATATGCCTCTAGGCGGTTCGTAATTCAGTTACTAATTAAGGATAGTCGTATCGATACGAGCTCTATCGTATCGATACGCTATGCATAGCAAAACTTAAGGATTTACAGATTCAATAGGTCGTACCGAAAGGCTACAACTGTATCGATACACCTTGGCCAAGACCATTAAAACGGTTAACTACATTGTGTCCATACCGATACTCATATTTAATATTATTGAGTTTCGATAAGGCGTATTGGTACCGAGCTACAGTAATTTTAAAGATTCAAAATCCCGTACCAGTACAGCTCAAACTGTAGCGATATCCCTTTTTCTTACGCTAAAAAAACAAGGTTTTAAGGGTGTTTGGAGGTCTTTCAGGTATTTTAAAAATCATCCGTGGGGTTTTAGAAAAAATCGTATTTTATTTAAAATGGAGTCGCCACCGGCCACTAAGGTAGGCCAGACACTGTAAAACCAGAGATTTAAAAAATATTGGGTTCGGCAGTCGGTTACGGATAGGGAAGGATTAGCACCCCCACACCGCCCAAAATTGGTACTTTAATAATTACCGCTTTATTAATATTAAACTTTTCGGATTAAAGTGACAATTTAGTTAACATTTAGTTATATGTGCGAGTAAATTTTAAAAGCCCCGTTATCCGAGAGTAAACGCCCAACCACCATCACTACGCCTGATACTGGCCACGTTTGCGCTCGGATAAAAAGGCACCGCATTGACAATTTATATTTCCAAAATGCAACTTAAAAAATATGGCAAATATAAATAAATACAATGCGATAAAAATATAAATAAATACTAACATAAACACTAATTTAACATAAATAAAATACTAATCTGAAACATACATAAATATTAATCTATCACATAAATAAAAACTAATCTAACATAAATAAAATACTTAATCTAAAACATAAATTTAAAACATAAAGAAATACTAATCTAAAACATAAATAAACATGCAAACTAAAAATAAGAATACAATTTAAATTAACTAATACTTCATTAAATCATAAAAATTACAACACAAATAAAAAGGGAATAAAATATACTTAACTAGGAGCTCGAATGACAAACCCCGACTGAACCCCACCGAAATCTACCACGACCTCTCCAAAAAGTAACTAGATTGGATCCAAAATAGGACCCTAGAGTTCACTTCCTTCTTCTGTATCTTTAGATTAGTGTATTTTGGTTGGATATTGATGCCAACATGCCCAGACAGACTACTATTTTCTCATCATTTTCGGGATCACTCTGACTGCCCATTTTGGGTTTTCATCCTAAAGGTCATTTCCCTTTTTGAAATTGGCAATCTTCGGGCCGACTTGTCTTGACTTGGCTTCAATTCAAGATTCTATACAAATCTTCAAAATTGTGGATTCTTTATGCATCTCTTGCTCATTTCTTACAGTTGAAATATTTTCTTTTTATTCCTTTTGTCTTTATTTTTTTTTCTCTTTTTCTTTTTTATCTCTTTCTTTTTATTCTATTTTCTTTTCCCTTCTTCTTTTTTTCTTTTCTTCTTTTTATTTTATTTTTTAGACTGCCTATTTTGGGTTTTTAGCCTTGAATCTCTTTCTTCTTATTCGAGTCTGTAGATATATCATCGAATCAACACGTATCTATACTGGCTATTGATGCTATCTTCCGCTCGAAGTTAATTGCCTCTCTCCAGCTCTTCTGATATTGAAATCTATGGAAAAATTCTTATATTTACTTAATCTGGATTGCTTCGGCCTTCTGATTGCCATTTCTCTTATTTTCTTCAGTTCTTCGTTTGGATATATCCTTGGTTTCAACTATTTCATTATGATGGTTTTCTGATCTTCGTATCCAATCTGTCTGGTCTCATCTCTTTCTCCTGGTAAAGTAAAAGAATACCATTCGTCGTCACATTCACAGATGTCCCGAGAAAGCCTTCAGGGGTAGAGGTTTAGGGTCAACTCTCGATTCAAGGATCTTAAACGACAAGTGTCTGAGAAAGAAATTTTCTAAAATGGGAACTGCCCTTTGTCTAAACACTAGTATTGTTCCTCTGTTGGCCTAAGTGAACTAGCAGATACTCACATTTACATTATCCTCACAACATTCAATCTCCTCTAAGTATAAGCAACTTGGAGTTGATCTTTGGCTCTGAAACAAAGGTACTGTTGAATTCAAAATTCGAGGACCTGGTATAGAAATGATATATACATAAGTCCATTCAAAAATGCGTATATATGCATATATGAGAACAAAAACTAACCCATAAAAATAAATGTTTAAAGAATAAAAAATGTAAAAAGGTTTTCTAAATGGAAATGTGATTTGTTATTCTGACAAACAATGAGTTTTTTTTTCATTATTTTTTTTCAAAACATTAAGAATTTCTTTGTGAACTGATGGGAAAACCATAGGGACCTTCGGACTATCTCCAGAGTACTGACTCATTCCGGCCCTTTCAAGGTAGTGTAGGCATGTGCCACTTTTCTTGTTTTTCCACCGCTGGATCAACTCTCTCGTCATGACTCCCTCGTCAACCAGTTTCTTGATTTCTTTAATTAACGACCCTAAATTTCTTGGTGTCATGCCTCGGCGCCTTAATGTAGAACTCACATGTACTGTATGGATCAAAACTGTGGGTAGATGAGCTGGGCGTAATCTTTATCGGCCCGGAGGTAAGGTACTATCCCTTGACCAGATAAGGCCATATGTCCGAGATGGAATACTCCGAATATCTCTAAATATGTACTTGTTCGAGGAATTTTTCTCGGTGATTTCGGAGGAATCTACGTGTCTTCTTCTCTTACGATCACGAGAACCTTAAAAGTGGTACCCATTTATCTCTTTCTTTCTTTCTTCTCCTAGGCATGACTGGTTCGTTGAATTAATACTCAATTTTTCATCCTGGATCATGTATTCTATTGAAGTCATCACATTTGCCCCTCAATTTCCCGAGCGGCTTATCAAATACGGAAGATGGCTTGAGACATGGAAGTCACTTTCCTCTTCATCTACGGGAGGCTGCACCTGGGTTGCTAAACATAGCCACCTCAAAGCACATTCCTTGAAGCCTTCATCAGGTTTCATCTTCGTACCCTGGAGATACTGACTAATTGGTGCTAGGCCCAAAGCATATTTATATGGGCCCAAACAGGCATCGGCTAAGTCTCCCCACGACTGAACTTGGTCTCTACTCAAACAGTTATACCATATCACGGTGGGTCCTGCTAGACTGTCGTGGAAGCAGTAGAACAGTAATTTTTCATTCTCAATGCAGCCCTCCATCTTTTTGCAGAACATGGTCAGGTGAATTTGGGGCATCTTGTTCCGTTATCATGTGCAAATCTAAGAATTTTTGAAATCTGGAGGAATGACCAAATCAGGGTTCAAACAGAGTTTTCTTGCGTCGAAGGCATCAAACTTCTTCTCTTTCTTTCTCGAGCCCCTCTTCTAACTGCTCGAATCTTGATTTTTGAGTGTGTTCAATTCTTTTATTTACGATAAAACTCTAATTGGTCTTTGGATTACTCCCCAAAAATGTTATGCAAGGTAATGATAATGTTATGTAAAATATGCCATGACTGTACAATGCAATGCGTGAATGCAAATGAGGTGTTGATTCTCGAACATTCCTTAAAAGACTTTCGTTCAATAAAAAATGCATGGTTGTAAAAAACTAATAATGAATTACATGTAACAGTTAGCTTCCTTCTGGAGATCTTGACTTCAGGAAGCAAAACTCGTGCTCCACGTCTCGACGTCGTTTTCAGGATGATGGGTGACCTCGTCTTCTCCTCTTATGCTACTCCATAGACTTGTGACGTCATGATCTTCATGCTTTGGCTTCTAAAATAACATTGACAAGTGTAGGCATAATGCATACAAGAGTTTCTTCTTTGGTTGATCTGGGTGCAAACAAACCGATCTTCGAATAATGCGTCTAAATAGGGTTGGATCCTAGTGGTCCAAAAGAGGTCTACTTAAAGTGTTTAAAACTTTTGTGTTTACATTAAAATTCTCAAAGATCATTTGGTTTAAAGATTTCCCCTTTTTATTATCAAAATTTTTTAACTTACTTAAAAATAAAACTTTTAGGGTTTTTTTTTGTTTTTTTTGAAAGTTTTAGGAGGGAAAAGAATTCAAAAAATAATATTTTCAAATTTTTTTTGAAGGAGTTAAATTAAAATCTGAGATTTTTACAAAGGGTTAAATGCGAAGATTTTAAAATTAGTGTTCTTTAGTCCCCACTGGATCCTTTGCGCCACATGTGCCTTACTATCGGACCGTCTTCTTTCTCGATTGGTCTTTGCTCGGCCTAACTTAATACTGTAATATTATCGTTTTTGGCAAAGCAAACTTTTTTCTATTTTGAAAGCCTTTTAAATGAACTGTTCTTGAATCAACACCATGTCATGATATGCAAAATGAATGCAAATAAAGGTGTTGATTCCGATGGTAATCACTCTTTCGAACGACTTTCATAGGAATTAAAGGGTCTAGATTTTGGAGCCATAAAAAAAGACTTCTACAGATATGCCCCTCTACATGTTTTTGGGTCGCACTCAAGGAAATGAAAGTCTTACTTAAAATCACTGGTACCGGTTCACCTTCCGCTTCATACATTCAAATAGATCTAAGATGGCTACGTCAATGTTTCCAAGAACCCTCGGGAAAATGACCAAACCCTATATCCCTAAAGAGAATATGTCCATCTTCATCGACTCATCCGAGTGTGCAGGTATGATGTCTCGAATACACTCTCATACACTGGCTAGGCTGTCTTCTCGACTTTGAATCAGGCCGTTGACCCAATCGTCCCTCATCCTGGCAAAGGTTTTGAGCTTCAATAGATAATTCTAGTTCCTTGGCGGCTTCGTATAGATCCAATCGTTTTGAACATTATTGTTGTTGAGCAAAGCTGTGTACTCTTCTACCGTGGGTATCACGTCATGTCCATTGAAAGTGAAGCAGCAAGGTTCCAGAACTGAAAAATGGCTCGACGCAAAGGCTGGTTAACCCAGACATACATCAAATGTGCTATGTCGCCATAAGTATCATAATATAGGTCTTGTAGTTGTCGATCCCATCCTTCCCAAATCTCTTTAAGCTCTCATAGGTCATTCTGTTGTAGGCTCTTGTATGTATATCCTGGCATTATGCGCTCACTCGGCAAACTGTTACCTTGGGCCCACTGGTTGACTTCTGACCAATGCCTGACGGCTGTTCTTGAGATACCTTTTATCCATGTGAAAGATTTCTGATCGGGCAAACCACTTGAACCAACACCTTTATGTCATGCAATGCTAATGCAACAAAAGTATGTGTAAAATAAAAATAAAAATAAAAATAAAACACAAAAATAAATGAGTTAGTACCGATAAAAATAATAAATACATAAATAAAAGGTAAATTTAAATAAAGCAAACAAACAAAATAACCTTATATACATCCCGTCTAAAACACCTAGGTTATCCGCATGGCTCTAAAGGGGTGGGTTTCTATATGTTCTCAACATGCAGTGTTGGTGCTAGGAGGTACCCGAATTGTCCTTGTTGTCCCCTACTAAGGGTAGCAAGGCCCCCGATCATCACCCATTATATGCTCCTTTCAATCGGGTTCAATTTATGGGGACCCATTCGCTTATGTCTGCACGAAGGAACGATATCCTTACGAAAGCATAAGGTACTCGAGCCCCGAAGGTACTAGCTAGGCCTACACGGAGGAACGATATCCTCACGAAAACATTAGAGTTTTCCCCCCAATTGAAAAGGACGGGTTTATATGCCAAATTTTAAATGTGTTAAAATAAATGAGCAATTATAACTAAATTTTAATTTAATAGTCACTTTAATCCGGAACTTCCGATATTAGTAAAGCGGTGATTATTTGAAAAAGCTCGACTCTCTTTTTTTGTTTTTGAAAAACAAAAAAGGTCCCCAGCGGAGTCACCATCTGTAGCAATATCCTTTTTTCTTACGCTAAAAAAAACAAGGTTTTAAGGGTGTTTGAAGGTCTTTCGGGTATTTTAAAAATCATCCGCGGGTTTTTAGAAAAAAATCGTATTTTATTTAAAATGGAGTCGCCACCGGCCACTAAGGTAGACCGGACACCGTAAAACCAAAGATTTAAAAAATATTGGGTTCGGGAGTCGGTTACGGATGGGGAAGGATTAGCACCCCCACACCGCCCAAAATTGGTACTTTAATAATTACCGCTTTATTAATATTAAGATTTCCATATTAAAGTGACGATTTAATTAACATTTAGTTATATGTTTGAGTAAATTTTAAAAGCCCCGTTATCCGAGAGTAAACGCCCAACCACCATCACTATGCCTGATACTGGCCCCGTTTACGCTCGGATAAAAGGGCACCGCATTGACAATTTATATTTCCAAAATGCAACTTAAAAAATATGGCAAATATAAATAAATACAATGCGATAAAATATAAATAAATACTAACATAAACACTAATTTAACATAAATAAAATACTAATCTGAAACATACATAAATATTAATCTATCACATAAATAAAAACTAATCTAACATAAATAAAATACTTAATCTAAAACATAAATTTAAAACATAAATAAATACTAATCTAAAATATAAATAAACATACAAACTAAAATAAGAATACAATTTTAAATTAACTAATACTTTATTAAATCATAAAAAATACAACACAAATAGAAATGGAAGAAAATATACCTAACTAGGAGCTCGAATGACGAACCCCGACTGAACCCCACCGAAATCTACCACGACCTCTCCAAAAAATAACTAGATCAGATCCAAAATAGGACCTCGATCGAATGTTGGATCGAACCAACTAGGACCGAGGGCACTGCCTCCCAATTGGGGAGCCGATTTGCTTGCCAATGAAATTGGCATTTGTGATTTGCGTGGGTGGTTCCATTGGCTGCGCCTTGTATTTATAGGCAAAGGGGGAGCCTTAAGGGTGACGTGGAGCCCCTACATCCATGTGTTAATTTATTTATTTATTATTTTTTTTTCAATTTTGCATATATTTTTTTACTTTTTTTACATTAAATTTTTTCTTCTCTTTTTTCTAATTTTATATTAATAATAATATTATTACAATAATACTAATAAAACTAAAACCCAAAAAAAAAGAGTGATTACACAAACCGTATCGGTACATCCTTTAATCCAGTTCCAATTATGCAAGCCCGTACTGATACGCCATCACCCGTATCAGTACGGCAGGGTCTGTAATGTATATTTTTATTTGGTTTAATAGCATTTTACCCATCCAAACCATGTCCAAATTTAATGAAATGTTTCCAACAAGTTTATTTAGTCCAAATCTAAGAGCGTACAAAGTTTCAAGGCTAAGTGAACCCATTTACTACGTTATCCCTCTTTTAGGTCATTTTTAACCACTTTTAAAAAGGTCAAACTTAGACCTATAAACCTACACAAGCCAACAATAATAAAAACATATCAAAAGTGGTAAAAATGACTTGTGCAACACTTATGCCACCATACTAGGAGTTTATAGAGTTGGTATACTTTACTTTATGAACAAGGTGACTTGCCAAAAACCTTCACCAACCTCGATCTCGATCCCAAAACCTTCTTAACCCGAAATGCATGAAAATGAATACTTTAGGCATACTTTGCCTAGTGAGGTAGTCATAAAAAATGTATTAATCAAGGAATACACTCTAACATGATTCAATGTTATCAATGACAATAGTAACATGGACATGTGCTCCAATGGTAAATTTGCACAATATCAATGACCAATGCAACATAAATAATCGATGCAATAGCAATGTTCAATAACAATGTTCAATAGATTTCCTTGGATCAATGTAAGGTGTATGGATACACGAATTCCTACAGCGCACCAAAAACAATAGTGGTCTAGTCCCTCCACCGCACCAATATGACAAAAACACATCATACCTCTGCCGCACCACAATAAAGGTCATAGCCTAAGGACCGTAGTCCACCCGTACTAATGAGATCATGAATTTTATGGCATGCCAATTGTATCCAATCCTACTCGAATCCAAGGTTCAATAGTCCGGTAACAATAATTTCAATAGAAATGATTCAGTACAATGAGTCGATAGCATTATTTCCATATCAATGGATCAATAGCAATAGTTTAATACAATATTCAATGGCAACATTTCAATTTCAATATTTCATTAGCAATATTCAATACTCAAAAATCAATAATTCTACATGTCAATGGTTCAATGATTCCAGTGACAATAATAATGATGCTATGGAATGAACTTACCAATACTTACCAATATAGCCATCAACAATGTTTTATGCAATATCCTTAATACGCAAGGTTAGCAATGCAATAGCCAATATTCAAAGGTTTGGGAAAGGCATCTAGCCTAATCTTGAGACTCTGACTATATTCACCTTAGTTTTTGAAGCTCTCAAGGCTCTCGAATGGCGATTCCCTTGTCCCTAACTTTAGATAAAGATAATAATCATTCTTTCTCCAAGACTTGATCTAGGTAAAACAAAGGGAGATGCTAGAATCAATACTGATGGATTCAAAATTAATATTTGAGTTTAATAGAGCTTTTAGCCAATAAAACTTCTACAGATTCATGCTTTAAAAGCATTGGTCCAATTAAGGCCTTCAAGAACTAAATCTTGAAATTAAACTTCAATGGTCCATGGAATCGTAAAATTGTTGGGGGCTTAATCTTACCTAACCGAGGGCTATCCAATGATGTAGAGATATCAAAGAAAGCTTGGACAAGTAAGAGAGGTGCTTGCTAGAGCTAGAGGTTGAAGATGGAAATGGTGGTGCTTGCTTGGCCTTGGGGAAAAAGATGAAGGTTGAGAAATAATGTCTTGGTATAAACAAAACCAAATGGAGAGTGTTTTAAAGACTATAGTTTTTTCCCCTATCAACCGATGAGCATACCCTTCCCAGAGGGTAAGCTTATTTTATTAATTTATCAATCCTATATTTTCCTTACTTCAAACTAATAATTAGCCACCACCCAAAGTCCAATCTTCTTACAAATTCCATGGAGTTCACGTGAACTTGTCCTAAGCAGAGAGGTGAATCATCCTCAAAATGGTATAATTACGAGGTAGTCCCTCAACTTTCTAATCTTTACACTTTTGCCCCCAAGCTTTCAATTTTTTTGCAATTAGTCACTAAATTATTTCTAAAGGATTCATTAGGTCCAAAGTCTTTAAATTGACTCAATTAGAGTCTAATATAGTATAGTTGACAACACAATTTAAAGTTAATGCAAAATTTGGACCTTCCAATATAGATTTTTCGATCACCGGAACTTAATTTTGACTATATCGATTTTTGGGGTGTTACATAGTAGTTTTTAAACATAGCCCTTAGGGCTGAGTATAGCAAAACCCTAAAAATGTAATATTAAATTATTAAGGGTTATATTTTGATATAGAAGTTGTGCAAAAAAAATTACACAATCCATCATATTTAAGCTATAAAATCCAAAACCTAAATCCCTATCCCTAACTCCCTAAAACCTAAACCTTAAGCCGTAAATTCTAAATTCTAATCATAAACCTTAAATTCTACGCCCTACACTAACCTTTAAACCCTAAGCCACAACCTAAATCCATAAACCCTAAAATTGAAAGGCTTTAACAAGCTTGTGTATCAAAGTATTTTATGATTATTAAATACAAATATGATATTTGTTTATTGGGATAATCCTACTTGAAAATGTCAAATAATTTGTTCTTTTCACTCTTTTTGTAGTTATTTACTATTTATATTTGCACATCCAATATTGTATTATTTTAACGATTAAGTAATATTGATATTTATTTGTCTAAGTTTAAATAAATTTCTAAACCTTTCTCTCAAGTTGCCACTCCACTTTCTTTTTCTTTTATTCGTGTTAGACCGATGGTGACACCAGTCTTAGTGTTGGTCATTGGCCGTTGGTACTCTTTCCTTTTCTTTATTTTTTTTGCTCAACATAATATGATTTTATTGATTATTCAAATCATACAACCGTATTAATGTGCGCCTCGTTAAAAACCTCCCTAATTCTAGGTTGGAGGAAAAAATTACGACACATTAATACCATAGAGGGAAACATGAACAAACAACCCATAACAATCAAAACTACCAACATCCCACATCGATGAAACAGATGCAGGCAAGCACACTTATCATGCTGAGTACCAAAACAACCCTATGCAATTAGAATCAGAACCTAGCCTTGTGCAAATCACATCACAAGCTCCCCTGGAACAAAAGCCCTCGGGTCACTCATTCATTGGCCAACGCGTCAGAAAGGCGTTCTTCTAGCAGAACACATGATGAAAGCAGACATTGCAAAAACTCTGGCATGATCGATCAATCACCCCAAACACCTTCCACAATCTCCATGGTCGAGTTCGAACGTGCATTATCCAACTAATCACAGCACTCGAATCGAAATCCACCACCACATCGAGAACCCACAAACAAAGATAACGTAAATTTAATAGCGCAAAATTTCACCTCATTCGACTCAAGACAACCAAGTGGCCCAGAAAGTAAAGCCAAAATCTAACCATGGTCATCACGTAGAACCCTTTCAAAGCCTTCCAGACCTGGTTAACCCCTTGCAGACCGTCGATGTTAAATTTCAACACCCTATTTAAAGGAGGCTCCTATCACACCCCAACCCAGAAAGGATTTGACACCAAGGTAACCGAACACGAACTCTAACAGCTCTACCACATTGCCTAACTAATATTAACGACTTCTCTTAACACTTTCACCCAATAAAAAGAATGACGATTTATCAGGAAATAAAACTTAGATAATGGAAAGCGTTTATCATTAAAAACAATCTCGTTCTATGCTAACCATACTAAACAAAGTAGAGCCGCTACACTCGATACCCACCAATCACGCATCTCACCCAAGAAAGAGTAGTAAAAACCATGAATAAAAATATCTGAAAAAGAACCTGGCAATGGCAAGCATACCCCCACCATGAATGGAACCAATCCCATATATGCTGAATGAACGAGCATGGAAACAAAAGATGGCCAATATCCTTTTCGGTCACCGCACACCATACACACAAACCTCGACCCTCTCCAATAGGCATGTCTCTCAACCTTAAAAAATCAAAAGTAGGTAGCCTGCATAACCATTCGAACCACAAGAATGCCTGAATCTTCAGAGGGGCCAATATTTTCAATGCAAAAGAACTACCTAAATCACTATCGCCCGCCCTATCCAACATAAGTAGATTAGATAGTGCACAAATCAAAATTTGCCCATGAGAATCGGGATTCCAAATTAAAGAATCCCTACAACCAACATGAACTATCATGGTGATACCAAGGATCGCAATTTTAGAACTTGACGAGTCACAAACATTCGAAGATCACAGCTAAAAAATGTGCACCACTGTGAGTGATCAAAGCTTCCATCAATAGAATAATCACATACCAATGCCAACTTATTAACCACAAGCGAGAATAACATCGAAAAAATTTAATTCCGGTAACAAAAAATTTACATCGAAAAGTCAAATTATAGTATTAACCCTTGACCAAGTGGTCAATTATTGGATTATTGAACTCCAATTAAGTATTGATATTGATTAAGGATTCTATTGTAAACCTTAAAACTTGTCTTAGTGTCTAAATTGAGAAAATTGAAAGTTTAGGGACAAAAGTATAAAGAATGAGGAGTTGAAAAGCTAACCTTGCGATTAGCCCCTCCCCAAGCTTAATCACCACCTACATAGGATGCTTGTGTTAGCTTCCTTCAAGTGAAGAAAAGTTCAAATCAAGGAAAGGAAATAGAAAGAAAAAAAGAAAGAATTTACCGGTTGAAAAACCTATCACAACACTTCATCTCCTTCCTTCAACCACACACCTCAAGCAAGCACCTCCATTGTTAGTTAGGAAAAGCTTGAATTTTATTTTATTTCTTGATTTCAATTCAATCCTAGCGACCGAGTAAGCAAAAGCCCTCCATTGATTCATCAATTCCATGACCAACTTCTTGTTTAATTCCAAGTTTAAGAATCAAGGAACCCTAGAAATTCTCTAGGGATATCATAGCTTATTCGTTATTGCTTTTCATAGCTATTAAGTTGCTATGAACCTATTATCGATATTGAAATCCTTGTAATTCCTATTTCTTTGTAGCTCAAGAGAACCAAGGTGGAGAATCACCAAATCTTTCAAATCCCACCAAGCAAAAGAACAAGGGGGTTGTCATCTGGGAGCCCTAAAAGCCTTAGAAGTATCAATGAGTGTAGTCGAAGTCTCGGGATTGGCTAGGTGCCATTCCCGACTTCATCATATTGGTTTATTGCATTTCTGTCATTACAATAAAGGTGTGAATACATGAAAACTTTGTTGAAGGTATCATTGGTAAGCTTTGTTAAGCTTATTGCATTGTCATAATGATTATTGATTCTTGGCATTGTCATTGAATATTGTGAAAGGCCATATTGATCATGATATTTTTATATTGACAAGTTAATACTGTTATTGCTATTGTTATTGATATTGTTATTGTTATTGTCCTAATTATCGAATCCTTGGATACGAATGGACATGAGATACAAATGGCATGCCATAGAATTCATGATCTCATTGGTATCGAGTGGACTACGGTCCTTGAGATAAGGCTCTATTTGGCGATGTTGGTGTGATGTGTTAGTGTTGGTTTTATTGGCGATGTTGGAGGATATTGACAATTTATTGTTGGCGATGTTGGTTGGGAATTCGCGTATCCACATTTACATGTTGATCCAAGGAATTAAGATATTGAAATTATTGTTAAAACATTATTTGAGATGCACTTACATTGATATACATATTAATGTTATTATTACATTCACGTTATTATTGTTGACTACCTCACTAGGCTATATAAGCCTAATGCATCTCATTTCCATGCATTTTTAGGTTAAAAGTTAGTCGGATCAAGGATCGGAGCAAGGACGTTTTTGGAAGCAAGTCACCAAGTCACATGTAATGTAAACTTTGTCCTTAAACTCTTAGAAAGGTGGCATAGGGTCTAGACATGTTAGCTTGGCCCCATTTTGTGTGTATATAATGCTCACCATGTTGAAAAGGTTTAAGTATAAAATATGGCATGTTGAATGTTGATAAAAGTGTTAAAAATGGACTATAATGCACTAACATGTGAAATCATGGTAAATGGGTTCGAAAAGGCATGAAACTTGACATGTGTACAAATTAAGTGGCTAAAAACTTACTCGTAAAATTTGGTAATATTTGGATAAGGTTAAGATGCCTAAATTGATTAAAAACTAGATAAAACTTGTCATTACAGACCTTGTAGTACCGATACGGGTGATGGCATATCGGTACGGCCTTGCATATTTTGTCGGTTTAGCATTGGCGTATCGGTATGGGTCTTAGCCACTAGAAAATATTGCAACACCGTACCGATCCTAAAAGTTGACCTTCTAAAAGTTGACCATGCTTACCGGTACCCAGTATCGGTATGAGCTTAAAGACAATAACTATTTTAACGGTCAAAGTTTGCGTACTGATACGACCCTTGTCGTTTCAGTACGGTTGGTCAGTTCTGAAATTTAAAACCAGCATAGCGTACCGATATGGATGAACCTGTACCGGTACGGTCCCTTTTGTTTATAACTTATTTATCGATCATGATATAGGCGTACCAATACGACCTACTTGAGTATCAGTACGGAGGCAGGTAAGTTAGTCAAAAGGTTATTTGGAAAGTCTCTGAAAGTTGTAATTTGGTCACTGAATTTTTTAAAAGGCTTAATTGAAGGTACAATGAACTCTGATTGTTCTAAAAATTTACACACAAGATATTGTTGCATCAAATTTTGTACTAATAATCCCAATTGAGGTCCAGTCCCTATAATTTTATAAAATTACAATTTAGTCCATAAATTTTTATAAGTTACCAAGTGATCCCTAAGTATAATTTGATTAAGTTTACATTGATCATAATCATCTATTGCATTGAATTAGTATCATTAATCCATTGTTTATCGTACAAGTAATCGTAAATGAGAAACCAATCGCTGTATTGTTAACCCATAACACTTTTCGACCTAGATTCCTACCAGACTGGGAAGAGGGTGTTACAATCAAACCAGAACAACACGCTCCCACCATACCCACTTTTCCAAAGAAAATTTGATGCATCCATATGAGCAGCCACCATCTCGCTACATGGAGAAGATACAATATGTTTCCAAACGATCGACATTGCACCACTGTTAGAAGTATTAAATCGCCACCACTGGACATTTTCCCCGTACTTGGCCACAATAAGAGCGTGCCATGACGAATTTGTATCTATGGCGTACCTCCAAGACCATTTGGACAACAATGCTAAATTTTGAACATGTAAATCCGCCACCCCAAGAACCTTAATACTACGCGGTCGACACACAACCTCCCAAATAATGCGACTCATCTTGCATTGAAGGCAATGCCACCCCAAAGAAATGCTCGATGTATCTTATCAATGGTTGTGATAACTCCCTTAGGGACTAAAGATATCCCCATATAATACATCGGTAGTGATGAGAGAACCGAATTCACCAACGTGATGCGAGCAATAAACAATAGAGATGTACTAGTCTACCCAGCCAACTTCCTACGAAAATTCACTATAACTGGCTCCCATATTGCCTTGCTCCTTGGATTAACACGCAATGGCATCCCTAAATACATAAACGACATCTCACCCTTTCGACAACCAATGATCATAGTGACTGAGTTAAAGATATCACTATCCACTCCAAAGGCAAACAATAAAGATTTACTGAAATTTATCTTTAAACCCGAACAAAATTGGAAGCAATGTAACAAACGATGAACATTCTGAGCACAATCTATTGAGGCCTCAAAAAACAATATGGTGTCATCCACAAATTGTAAATGCGAGATCGAAATACCTAACATAACTTTTACATCACGAATCACCCCAATCGTGGAAGTTGAAACCAACATCTGATGCAATGCCTCTGAGACAATGACAAACAACAAAATCGACAACAGACAGGCCTGACGTAACGCTCTTCCCATCCCTAACTCCTTAGTTGTACATCCACTCAATAACGTTGACATACTAACCATGCTAATGCATTCCCAAATCCAAGAACCCCATGTCGAATTAAAGCCCATATATTGCAAGACATGATTAAGAAATTCCCATTGCACACAGTCATATGCTTTCGCAAAATCAAGCTTAAGCACAAATGTACCACTACTACTACTCTATCGTCCTATAGAATGTATGACTTTATTGGCTAACAAAATCTGACCCACAATTTTCAGCCCTTTACAAAAGCCGTTCGAGAATCACTTATTATCCCGTTCAACACTCTCTATAACTAACTTGTCAATAATTTTGCCAGAATCTTGTAAACAAATTTCACCAAACTGATTGGCCTTAACTTCCCCAACGTTATCGGCGAATCAACCTTCGAAAATAGCACCAAGAAAGTGCATTTTGCACCCTTTGGGAATTTTTCCAAACACATGAAAACTATGTAGAAAACTCATGTCCTCCAAATGCACAAGGTCCCAATATTTCTTGTAGAAATCGAAACTAAAACCATTTAGACTTGGAGCTTTGGAACCATCGCAACTCCATACAACCTCCTGGTCCTCCTCCATCATGAATGAAGCTATCACTGTCACACTCAGCCTGGAAAAACACCCTAAAAGAACCCTCAAACACCCATTCACTCTGCCGTACATCCTTTGCAAAATGCTTACTAAACTCACAAACCCAAAAAGACCAAAGTCGACCCAGATCAGTCTCCCACTAGCCATTAACACGCAGACCCGATATATTATTTTGGACAGTAACTATCTTTATCGTTTTGTGAAAAAACGTAGTGTTACCGTCTCATAATCTCAACCATGTTGCACGCGATTTTTGGCACCACAAATCCCCTCTAAAATCATATTTTGCTTATGCCTCATATGACAATTTGGTTATCTTATTAGTTGTAAGATAAGCTATTTAAGCATTCAAAATGCCTGATATTGTATTTCTATGATTAAAATGCATGGACTAATTTACCATTTGCATTTAGCTTGAATTTGTTTTGATTGATTAGTCTCTAGATCTAATGTTATTAAAACTTTAAATGAGTATTGAATTGGAATTCGTTAAAGGTGAACATGTAATGAACTAGTTTCATAATTTGAGGTTGACTTATAGCTTTTAAAGAGAATAATTATTTTTACTGCCTGACGTAGAGATTTAGAATAGTTTACTAAACTTTCTCAGACTAAGAAGAATACTAGCTTTGCTTCATAAAATCTACCGAAGCTTAACTCACCACTTTTGTTCGTACGTTAAAACTGGGTTAGGGTCTTGCTCAATCTAAAATCACTCAATTAAGCATAGGATAACTGATGACATGATACTCAAGACTTGTACATCAATTAAAAATACGAATGATAATATACATTACTGCTCTAGTACTACTCACAATTATGATTAAGTGATACAAGTCAACAGATTTAGTGTAATCCTACGGCTACAAGATTAGCCCGTAAAAAGAAGAAGAAAACATCCTACGACTCTAAGATTAGCCCACAAATATGAAAGGCTTGCTAGTCACTTCCACGGACTAAATGTGCATAGTAAAGCGACCAAGAAGACGAAAGGTTCGCTAGCCACTTCCATAAACTAAGTATGCATAGTAAAGTGACCAAGAAGATGAAATGTTCGCTAGCCACTTCCACATACTAAGTGTTCATAGTAAAGTGAACAAGAAGATGAAAGGTTTGCTAGCCACTTCTACAGACTAAGTGTGCATAGTAAAGCAACCGCAAAGATGAAAGGTTCGCTAGCCACTTCCACATACTAAGTGTGCATAGTAAAGTAACTGCAAAGATGAAAAGTTCGCTAGCCACTTCCACAGTTAAGTGTGCATAGTAAAGCAACCAAGAAGATGAAAGGTTCACTAGCCACTTCCACAATAAGTGAGCATAGTAAAGTGATCGGGAAAGAAAAAAGGTTCCATAGCCGCTTCCAAGTGCACGATAAAAGTATGCAAACAATTTTATAAAGACCAAAGTGAGAAATATGTAAAACATGTTAGTTCATTTAATCACTTACAATCAATTTTTGCATTATTGAATTTGTTTGTTTCTATTCATATCAATTGAATCCATGCAAATGTAAATGTCAGAATAAACCTTTCAAGAAACCTGCTAATCATCTCTGGCCACCACAGTAAAAACATGTAAATTATGCACATTATCAATGAGATTGGAGGTTTATGAGAAACCATTTAGGCTTGGAAGCAGAAAGGAAACTGGATTGGTTAAGAATTTTCCTAAATGCCAAACAACTTTTGGTTAATTAATGCAAGTTCCACACCAAAAAAATCGCTCATATTTAAGCGAACGCAGAATATGCTAAGCACTAATGTAAAACCCGCAAACCATTTTTACAATAGGGCAAGTGTTCTCGCCAGAAAACAAGCACCTACAAATAATATGAAAATTAGATTCATCTTATTTGTTATGGGATAAACTATTTAAGCGAACTCTCTTACCGCTCTTGTCATTTCACGAGAACGACAATGAATTACACTACTTATAATTATAAAGAGCCAAACTATTTACACAAAGGAAAAGTAAATGTTAGCACTAGTGAACGTATTGCATTAGTTGCTTGCCTCTCCAAGTTACATTGCTAAGTGTCCACCGATTCCAAGTAAGAGCATTATTAAATAATAAGTTAATAAATGTCCAAATAAGCGTATAGTGATCAAAATTAGCTCGCCCGAGGGGCAAGAATATCCCTATCCAAAATGAATATGTGAATACACAAGACAATATAGAACGAGTTAATGAATGGGTTAACAATGCCGCTACAGGTTAGCAAGCACATCTCCTCCGCTTTTAAAAAGAAAATAAGTTCATGTGCAAAATAATAGTTTCCCATAATGCTTCCTAAAAACCTCGCTCCAAGTTTTGAGAGCCTCAACATCAGAGTATAATAGAAAGTAAATTAGTAAAATCCAAGTATTTACACTGCTTCAAGCACGAAAAAATTAAAATTTTAAAGCCCTTCAATGGGGAACTCTCTATCGCTCCAAGTTAGCGATGCGATAAAATATATACTCGCTCTAAAAATTGGCAAAACCGCTCCAAGATTGGTGATGTTGCTTATAGTTAGCAAACTCTCTTATCGTTCTAAATTAACGATGCAACAAATATATATTTATATATAAATTTAAATCCAAAAAACTACCAATAACATAGGGGGCAAGCATGAACATATCATAAGTATATGTGTATTAGTTTCTATCTTCATTAAAAAATTCCATGAAGAAGCTCACATCAGGGGCAAGTTCGTGATACTATTTCACGAGAAAGATGTCTATCAAATGTTCGCACCAGCGAACAACCATACACAAAAATGATAAGCGATAATCAAGCGAGCAATCCGAATCTACAAAAATGAATCAATAATTTGCTTCTTATAATTTGAATTTCATAATTTAAACTTTATACCTTTCTCATCATTGGGGGTCGAGAATTCACTGCACAGGCAAGCCAACTTTTTACAGGAACCTCGTTCGCATTTCCAAGCTTACGAAGGTCACTTTATAACCTTCCCTCGCTTGAGGGGCAATTGTTAGTACATGTAAACCGCCACCACGTGAACAACCAATCAACAGACCACCTGCGAACGTACTAGCAGGCCATAACCATGCAAACAACCAAATATGACCCATCGCAAACTCAATATGTAAACATAACCTCGGACTACGTGACAATGCACGTGATCTACACTGACACCTGAGTCAAGATAACTCAACTCGCTAAGACACCTATTACCCTCGATTGAAACGTGTCTTCACCCTTTCCAATCCTTTATAAGGGACCATTCACCTTTAAAATAGGGTGTTCTTGACATAACTCGTATCCATAGATCACCAGATCCTTCTCATCCTTACCAAAAAAACACTCACTTGTCACTGTCCAAATCGTCGGGTTCCTCCACCGAAGGGTTTTGCACACTTTTGTGATCAACAATTTTAAATCATGAGAGGATCAAAGTTTAATTAAATTTCGTTAATCTAAGTTTTTTCAATTAGAATTCTGGAAATTTCTTTATAATTGATGATTTTTCTTGGAAAATATTATTATAGATGAATCTGTTATCGAGGAATCGACAACTCAAAAAGCTAGAGTTAATCTACCGAACGAGGAATCGTAATTCAGGATACTCCATAACGCTTCGGTATATCAGTGAGTGTAGTTTAAGATCTGGGATGACATAGTGTCATCTCAGTTTGTTATTGTTTGAATAAGATTATGTTTCCTTGTTATACATGGTGATATAATTCATGAAGCTTCCATAGAGCAAGCTTGGTGGCATTCATGGCATGGTATGGTAAGCTAAACTCGGTAAGCTTATTTATGTTTCATGAACATGACATGATACTACATGATAAGATATGGCATGGATATGAAACATGATAAACTATGGAACTATGTTTATGATATACAAGTTCATGAATATGATAAAAGGAAGCTAAGGCTCTATCATGCTATGTTACAAGTTACAAGTTACATGAATCATGGAACTATGAAGTTGTAATATTATGGATCCTTTAGATATAAGTTTAATTTGGATACAATTGGCATGCCATAGAATTCATTGAGCTCATGTACGGATAGGCTAAGGTCCTTAGGTTACGACCCTTATACGGTGAGGTGGAGGGATGTGTGTTTCGGTCATTGGAGAGGATGGGGGATTGACCACTCATGGCTAGGCGATGTTGGTTGGGAATTTGTGTATCCATTGGTTACCATGATGGAAGGATAAAGATAAATTAAAACTATTTATTCACGATTTATTCATGTACATGAAAATATAAATATGTATTGTTATTTGGTTAGTATGATATTCAAGGTAATTATATGGACATATATGCTATAACAAGAATCATGGCCATTGGTGCCACCCTTTTTGCTTTGATGTCAACTATGTGTATTTTATTCTATGTGTACTATTTTATAATAGCTAAGACAACTACCTTACTAAGCTTTGTAAGCTTACCATGTCTTTTTGCATGAATTTCAGGTCCTACCTCTTCGTAAATGTTTGGAATCGTATTTAGAGGTTGCAAGTCACATTCAATGGCATTGAGTAAGTTTTCTTCGCTAAACTCCTAGATGGTGGCATATAATTTAAGCATATCACCTTGAATTGTGATAGACATGATTTTTGATTGAAAATATGACATGAATAGATGACAAGTGATGCATTTGATTTACGGTATTATGTTATGATTGAAAACATGATATGCTAAACGATTAAGAAATTAGAATAAAACACTGCGAAAAGGGTAGAAATAGACATGCCATGCTACCATGTTAATTCATAATCAAGTAATGCTTGTTGTAAGGAAAGATAGGTCATGTTATGCAATTGTCATGTTTACTTGGGTAAGATTATAGGACATGATGTATGAAATAAATTCAAGGAAGAAAAAGAAGTCACACATGGTATATGCAATATAAAGTTTGATATATAAGGCATGTTAAAGGACTTGACAAGAGTGTTCCACAAATGGTCTTTGGGAACCTATAACTAGATTAAGAAATTATATGTTAGAATCTATAAAGACATGTCATATGATAAACTCAACATGTTAGAAATATTGTGTATACATTTGGAATGGTTTGAACATGTTTTGGATAGGTTTGGAATCAAAATCGGTTATGTAAACTGCAATTTAGTGCAGGACGTACCGGTACCCTATCTAGTGCGTACCAATACGACAAGGCCAAAAATGACCATATAGTACAAAGTGTACCGGTACGGTCGACTGTATCGGTACCAATATTGGCTACTAGAATTTTATTTACTCGTGGCGTACCGATACGGTACCTTGGCGTATCAGTACTGGTGTATCGGTACAGGCCCTCATACCGGTATCAAAATTGGTTACTAAAATTTTAGAAAATATGAACATACTGGTATGGAACCCTTCAGTACCGATACAGATGGCAGTTAAGTTAGTTATACCTTAACTCAGTTTTAGAAACTTTACATTTTAGTCCTAAGAAAAACATGTACTAATTGGATAAGTTATTTATGTCTAAAAGAGCTAAAAATTGACAAGTAGCCATGACTTCACACTAATTTCAAGAATATGTCCTTAATGTCTAAAAAGGACCGCAAATTTATCCAAATTACCATCTAGTCCCTAATTACTAACATGTTAATTAAATGAGTTCTAGACCTCCAAATGGGTTAAAAACTTATAGGTGAGTCTAAAAGGGCATGAAAAACAAGTATGTGAGTTTTAAATTTAGAAAATAACAGGAATTGCTAAAATTATAGTTTAGTTCTTTAAACTTTGTTTTCATTACAAAAGACCCCTAATTATGAAATCAAGGCTTAACATAAATTGACATGATTAATTGTATGGCATGTATGATCAAGTAAGTATGTTAGGAAAAGAATTTCTTAAATATGCCCTCGATTGTATGAAAGGACCTTAAATTCTCAAAAATTATGTTTCGGTCCCTATTTGGGAATTTAAGACTTTTAGTTTAATAATTAGGTTGGTTTTGACTCTATATGGTTAAACTCAATAGGAAATCATGGCAAGGCGTAAATTTGATATATATATTTTAACTTTTGAAAATTTACGATTTAGTCCCTAAGCTTTAAAAATTATGGAAAATGTCCCTAAACGATTAATATCAGAATTAATTGGTTTAAGACCTCTGATAAGTAATAGCTATGACTAGTTTTGGAATTAAGCATGTTTTCTAATTTGTATGACTTGTTTTGAATGCTCGATTTCTCTTATGTATTTTTCGGTAACATTCCTGATCTGGTTTTCTTCCAGACAGGGTAGGGGGTGTAACATTCCTGATCTGGTTTTCTTTCAGACATCTGGGCCTCACGCCGCTATGGTTGCCGATTTTTCTGGACTTACGCTACTAAGGCTGCCGCATCATGCCTGAAGGACTTACTGATGGCCCGAAGGACTTATCACCATGCTCGAAAGACTTAATGGTGGCCCGAAGGACTTAACACCATGCCCGAAGGACTTACCGATGACCTAAAAGATTTATCATCTGGTCTCACACCGTTATGGCTGCCGTCATCTTCTTTTTTTTAGTAAATTCTTTGACAATTCTTCAAATACCTGTCTAGAAATAAGCAAAAATTGGTATGCCTCTATCTATATGATGCATGCAATGTCGTGCTTTCTTTTTTCTTCTATTTTCTTTTTTCATTATTTTTTATTCTCTCTTTTCTCTCTTTTACCTCTTTCTTCTTCTTCTCTTTTTACCATCGATTTTCTCTCACTCTCTTTTCTTTCTTTCTTTCTTTTATTTCTTCTCTTTTTCTGTTCGCTCTCTTTTTGTTCTAAAGCCTTACACCCTGAAAGGTCGTTCCTCAGATTTCTTCATCTCTTTACTTCTTCACTGTATGCTCTTAAATCCTTATTTGATCAATCACTTCGAATCTAGATTAACATGCTTTCAAACCTTTTATGCGAAAGGCTTTCTTGTCTTCGGGGTTATCACCCGTCTTCATAAATGATCTTCTGGTTCTTATATTATTCTTATAAGAACCCTTGTCATCTTCTTCGCTTGGCGTTGCCCCATTCAACCACGGGCTCCACTGCTTTGAATTTTCTGACCCATCATACAGAGCCTTGATCTATTTCTAGTCACCAGGGTGAGCCAAAATGCTTCCATCCCCTGAGCTCATCCTTGATCTTCTCGTAGCATTTCGATCGGAACTAACTCTCGGTTCCTATGCTTTAAATTTCATCATCATGCATTTTTAAAGTAATGCAAAAGGCAATTTACTTGTGTATATTTCAAAAAAATAATGATTGTTTGAAAAGATAACAGTCATTTTGAAAATCACAACTTGGAAGGGATACCAAACATTTTGAAAACATTGTTTGGAACAAATGGTAAACATCATTTTTCTTTTTTCCTTTTTTCTAAGGACCAAACATTTTTAAAAAAAATTAATGTTTGGAGAATGTTAAACAAAATTTGAAGTATATTGCCAAACATTTTAAAAACTAATGTTTGGGGGAAATGGTAAACATCAAAACTTTAGGAGAAAATGTCAAACCTTTTAAAACATGTTTGCCCCCAAAATATTAAACACCATAGCACATATGCTTCAATTTGCCAGAGATCAACTCTAATGAAGCGCATATTTAGAAGATCTTGACCGTTGTGGAGATATATGCAAATTTATAGTTTCTTATGGTCTAATAGGCTTTTGAGAGAAACAACCCTACCTAGTTTCTACCCCGTTTAAGGTGGCTCTCTTAATCTCACTATCTCACCATGCCCCATCCTTCCCTCATTTAGGTGTCGATCAAGCACTTCGAAGTTTGACGTTCCTTGAAGCAAAGTTAACCCTTATAGGCGGAATGAAATCTGAAGAATTCTCATTCAACTTGGATATCTATGGTTGACTAGAATGGTCTTTGGGGGATTGTAATGTAGGCCTTTAGTTTATGGTTAAGTGAAACAGTATTTCTGTACTTGTGTAACTTGGATATGCCCATTATTCCTTCCCTTTTTTGGATTACTCTAGACTGCCCATTTTCGGGTTTTCAACCTAGAGTTCATTTCCTTTCTCTTTTACTGTAGGTTGCCTTGCATTCTGGCTATATACTGATGTTCGTTTTCTGTTCAAGAATGTTTGATCCTCTAAAACTCCTCAAAACTGAGATTTCTTGAATGAAGGACTACGAATACATTTCTGGGAATTCTTGTGATTGGCACGCCCAGATGAAATGTTATTCTTTCTTTCTTCTTTTTTTTCTTTTCTTCTTTTTCACTTTTTCTCTTGGATCGCTCTAGACTGCCCATTTTTTGGGTTTTCACCCTAGAGGTCACTTCCTTCTTCTATACCTTCATATCAGGGTATTTTGGTTGGATATTGATGCCAATATGCTCAGGTAGACTACTCTTTTTCTTCATTTTCAGGATCACTCTGGACTGCCCATTTTTGGGTTTTTACCCTAGAGGTCATTTCTTTTTTCAAAATTGGCAATCTTCAGGCCGACTTGTCTTGACTTGGCTTCAATTCGAGCTTCTATGCTAATTTTCAAAACTGATATTTACTTGAAATGTGGATTCCTTGTGTCTCTTGCTCATAGTTGAAGTCTCGTTCTTGTATTGTTTGATCTGTGTGTGAAGCATATACAATATTCTTTCTTTCTTTTTCTTTTTCTTTTTTCTTTTTTCCTTTTTCTTTTTTTCTTCCCTTTTTCTTTCTCTCATTTTCTTCTTCTTTTTATTTTTTCTTTTCGTCTCTTTTTTCGTTTTCTTTTTTCTTTTTTTTATTTTAGACTGCCCATTTTGGGTTTTTAGCCTTGAATCTCTTTCTTCTTATTCGTGTCTATAAATGTATCCTCGAATCAACACGTATCTATACTGGGTATTGATGCTATCTTTCGCTCGATGTTAATTGCCCCTCTGCAGCTCTTCTGATATTTACTCGATCTGGATTACTTCGGCCTTCTGATTGCCATTTCTCTTCTTTTCTTTGGTTTTTCGTTTGGACATATCCTTGTTTCTTCTAATGATTTTCTGATCTTCGTATCCAATCTGTCTGGTTTCATCTCTGTCTTCTGGTAAAGTAAAAGAGTACCATTCGTCGTCACATTCACAGTTGTCCTGAGAAAGCCTTCAGGGGGTAGTGGTTTAGGGTCAACTCTCGTTTCAAGGATCTTAAACGACAAGTGCCTAAGAAGATAAATTCTTAAAATGGGAACTGTCCATTGTCTAAACACTCGCTTTGTTCCTCTGTTGGCCTAAGTAAACTAGCTCGAAGTTAATTGCCCCTCTGCAGCTCTTCTGATATTTACTCGATCTGGATTGCTTCGGCCTTTTGATTGCCATTTCTCTTCTTTTCTTTGGTTTTTCGTTTGGACATATCCTTGTTTTCAACCACTTTCTTCTGATGATTTTCTGATCTTCGTATCCAATCTGTCTGGTTTCATCTCTGTCTTCTGGTAAAGTAAAAGAATACCATTCGTCGTCACATTCACAGTCGTCCTGAGAAAGCCTTTCAGGGGTGGTGGTTTAGGGTCAACTCTCGTTTCAAGGATCTTAAACGACAAGTGCCTAAGAAGATAAATTCTTAAAATGGGAACTGCCCATTGTCTAAACACTCGCTTTGTTCCTCTGTTGGCCTAAGTAAACTAGCAGATACTCACATTTACAGTATCCCCACAACATTCAATCTCTTCTAAATATATGCAACTTAGAGTTGATCTTTGGATCTGAAGCAAATGTACTGTTGCATTCAAAATTCGAAGACCTGGTATAGAAATGATATATACATATGTCCATTCAAAAATGCGTGTATATGCATATGGGAGAACAAAAACTACCCCATAAAATGTTTAAAGAATCAAGAATGTAAAAATGCTTTCTAAATGGAAATATGATTTTTAATTCTAAAACATATATGTTTGAGAGTTTTTTTCAAAGCATTGAGAATTTCTTTGCGAACTGATGGGAAAACCATAGGGACCTCCGGATTACCTCCCGAGTACTAACTCATTTCGGTCCTTTGTAGTGTAGGCTTGCCTCTTCTCTTGTTTTTCCACCGCTGGATCAACTCTCTCGTCAACCAGTTTCTTGATTTTTTTTCTATTAACGACCCCAAATTTCTTAGTATCATGCCCCGACGCCTCAATGTGGAACTCACATATACTATATGGATCAAAACTGTGAGCAGATGAGCTGGGCGTAATCTTTATCAGCCTTGAGGTAAGGTAATAACCCTCGACCAGATGAGGCCATATGGAATACTCTGAATATCTCTAAATATGTACTTGTTCGAGGAATTTTTCTCGGTGATTCGGAGGAATCTGCCTGTCTTCTTCTCTTACGATCACGATAACCTTGAAAGTGGTACCCATTTATCTCTTTCTCTCCTTCTGCTCTTAGACATGTCTGGTCTTTTAAACTTAGGTCCCGAAGCACATGTTCGATTCTCTCTCTGACTGTCATGGAGTCCTCAAAGCTGGCATTCATTTTCCCGAACACCTTATCAAAGAAGAAATAAGAAAGGTGGCATGGAAGTCACTTTCCTCTTCATCTACGGGAGGCTGCACCTGGGTCGGTAAACACAGACACCTCAAAGCACATTCCTTGAAGCTTTCATCAGGTTTCATCTTCGTACCCTAGAGATACCGACGACTTGGTGCTAGGTCCAAAGCATATCATATCACGGTAGGTCCTGCTAGATTAACGGGGAAGTAGTGGATCGACAGTTTTTCAATGCAGCCCTCCATTTTTTGCAGAATATGGTCATGTGAATCTTGGGGCATCTTGTTCCGTCATCATGTGCAAATCTGGGAATCTTTGGAATCCGGAGGAACGACCAAACCAGGGTTCAAACAGAGCTTTCTTGCATTAAAGGCATCAAACTTCTTTTTTTCTCTCTTTTTCCCTTGAGTCCATCTTCTAACTGCTCGAATCTTGATTTTTGAGTATGTTCAATTCTTTTATTCACGATAAAATTCTAATTGTTCTTTGGATTACCCCCAAAAATTTTATGCAAGGTAATGATAATGATATGTAAAATATGTCATGACTGTACAATGTAATGCAATGCAATCCTAAAATATAAACATGAATGCAGTAAGGTATTGATTCCAAAAGTGATCCCTATAGAACGACGTTCATTGAGGCCAAAAGGTTTCATTATATCAGATATTAGATATTTACAGTTCCTGATAAGCTTCAGTGCCTACTTTCTTAACTTCATCCAGTAGTCCGGCCAGCTTGCCTTCGGGGTCCAACACTTGGTCCATATTCTGACTAAGTCTGCCACCTTGTTGAGCTGCCTTACCTGCTCGGGTAATATCGATCTTCGGGTCTTCATCTACCCCCTGCTTAGTCTTTCGGAGCTTGAAAGTTGTCCTCCTTACTTTCCAACTGAAGAATGTTAGATTGTCATTGCTCTGTCGTAAACTTGTTTCCAAAACTCTTGTTAATGGCTAAGTTATTCTATAGCTCATCTTTGGAGACTGTCGTACCTATTCCCAATTTCCTCAAACTTACCTGATAACAGCCTGACTTGATTCTTGCTTGACTAGTTTATCTTTTTCCAATATTCTGAGTCGTCCTTCAACTGAACAACACCGTTCATTTATTCTTTAAAGGTGACCCAATCTGATATTCTTAAACACTCAGGAAAGCTTCTGGTGATCATTCTGCAAATTCAATTTTATCCAAGTTATCTATCTCTTATCTGAGCTGGCTGAACTCGAAAGAATATCCCTCTCCTGGGATGCCCCTTTTTCCGATCTTCAAATTTAACTCGCTTGAGTAACCCACTTCGGTATTACTCGAACTTTGTCCTGGATATCTATTCCTCCTCGACTTTGCCCCTCGGGTGATTGTTAGCTCACTATAGAATTGGGGAACTCCGTCTTCGAAAGATAAAATTCTCATCGCGATAAGATCTTGAACTCGTTCCTCATGGCCCCGCAATCCGCAATATCGTGATCCAAACTTCTTAAACGGTAACTGCCTCTAGCACGTGTGTCGTAATCTCTCAGATAAGACGGTCTCTTCGCTAGAGACTTCGCCGAGGTAAGAAGGCTCTTGTTGATGAACATTAGGAGTAGTTCGGTGTACCTTACAGGAATCGAGATATACTTTTTTTCATTACTTGCTTCTCGGGTTTCTTCTGGATCGAGCTCTACTTTTTGAAAGCCCGAATCAGACATACCTTCCGCCTGTTTATAGATGCGGATCACAAAAAGGGTTCAATTTGTCGTATTTGGCTGGCTTGGAGGTAGAATTCTGACTATCTTGCTCTCTATTCTGATCCTTAATCGATTCTTCTTTCGGTTCGATAGATCGCTTACCTTTCATCAAAGTATTCATCTGATTCATCACGTCTTCCCTCTGCTTCTTTCAACTCTTGCACTTTACTTTGCTCATTACCAGTACCGTGTCTCCTTACCGTGTCTAACCTAAAGTCTTCAGATGGTTCCTCTTCTATTGTCTCTAATCTTGCTCTGGGACAAAACCCTAGATTCGTGCCCTCTAATATCTGACCAGACGACTCTTTGCCAATTATGAACGATTTCTGAGATTTGAGAAACCACTTTGGGAATTAATACCCTATAAATGTGAGAATGCATGCAAATGCGATGTTGATTCTCAAACAGTCTTTAAAAAAACTTTCAATAGAGAAAATGTTTGTTTGCAAGAAATTACTAATGAATTACAGGTAACAGTTGGATTTATTCTGGAGACCGTGACTTCGGAAAGTAAAACCTGTGTTCCACGTCTCGACGTCGTCTTCAGGATGATGGATGACTTCATCTTCTCCTCTTATTTTATTCCATGGACTCGTACGTCATGATCTTTATTTTTGTGGCTTCTGAAAAAGACATCAACAAGTGCAGGCATAATGCAGACAAGATCTTTTCTTCTGTAGATCTGGGTGTAAACGAATAATACGTCTAAGCATGGATGGATTCTATCGATCCTAGGGGATTACTTTAAAACTTTTTTTTGGGTTAAAATTCTCAAGGATCATTTGGTTTAAAATTTCCCCTTTTTTATTATCAAAAAAAAATTAACTTACTTAAAAAATAAAACTTTTAGGTTTCTTTTGTTATTATTATTATTGGAAAAAGATTCAAAGAAAAATAATAATATTTTCAAACTTTTTTTAAAGAGTTAAATTAAAATCTTTGAGATTTTTACAAAGGGTCAAATGTAAAGTTTTAAAATTGGGGTTCTGTGGCCCTGACTGAATCTTCTGCGTCGCACGTGCCCTACTATCGCATCGTCTTCTTTCTCGATTGGTCTTTGCTCAACCTAACTTGATACTATAATATTATCGTTTCCGGCAAATCAGACTTTTTCTATTTTGAAAGCCTTTTAATGAACTGTTCTTGAATCAACACCATATCATGATACGCAACATGAATGCAAATAAAGGCGTTGATTCCGCTTGTAGTCACCCTTTCGAACGACTTTCATGGGAACTAAAGGGTTCAGATTACAAAAAGGGTCCATATTACAAAAGGAGTCCCTATTACAAAAAGAGTCCCTATTACAAAAAGTCTTAATTACAAAACAAAGCTCTACACATAAGCCCTAGCTCTACCTCCTAGCTCCTCGATAGTTCTGAGCAACATGATAAACCTTGGTGCTTCTTCCATGTCCGGGGTTATGAAAGGTCGAAGAGCCGCTGCTTCAGTAGCTAAGTCATTCACACACCTTGTAACTCGTTGTATGTCCACCATCAGGGTCTCGTGTATATACTTTGGCACTACACGCTTGCTCGGCAAATTGTTACCTCGGATCTGTTGATTAATCTCTGACCAATGTCATACAACTGGATCGATGTCGTCCTTCTTAAGACACCTTTTTTCCATGATGAAATATTTTCTAATCGGGCAAACCACTTGAATCAACGCATCTATGTAATGTGGATGCAATGATAATGCAACAAAAGTATGTGTAAAATAAAAATAAAAATAAAACACAAAAAGAAATGAGTTAGTACTGGATAAAAATAATAAATACATAAATAAAAGGAAAAATTAAGTAAGGTAAACAAACAAAACAACCCTATTTATCCCGTCTAAAACACCTAAGGTTATCCGCATGGCTCTAAAGGGATGGGTTTCTATGTTCTCTATATGCAGTTTTGGTTCTAAGAGGCACCCGAAATTGTCCTTGTTGTCCTCTACTAAGAGTAGCAAGGCCCCCGATCATCACCCATTATAGGCTTATTTCAACCGGGTTCAACTCAGGGGGACCCATTCGCTTATACCCATACGAAGGAACGATATCCTCACGAAAGTATAAGGTACTCAAGCCCCGAAGGTACTTGCTAGGCCTATACGGGAGAACGATATCTCCACAAAAGCATTAGCGTTTTCCCCCCACTTAAAAAACGGGTTTATATGCCATATTTTAAATGCGTTAAAATAAACGCGCAATTATAACCGAATGTTAGTTTAATAGTCACTTTAATCCGGAATTTCCGATGTTAATAAAACGGTAATTATTTGAAAAAATCTCGACTCTCATTTGTTTTTGAAAAACAAAAAATGTCCCCAGCGGAGTCGCCATCTGTAGCGATGTCCCTCTCGCTAAAAAACCTTCTTGAAGTGTTGGTTGTCTTTTGGATATAAAAAATGTTTATTCCGTGGGGGTTTTAAAAAATCGTATTTTATTTAAGAAAATGGAGTCGCCACCGGCCACTTAGGTAGGCCGGACACCATAAAACCAGAGATTTAAAAACCGTTGGGTTCGGGAGTCGGTTACGGATGGGGAAGGATTAGCACCCCCACACCACCCAAAATTAGTACTTTAATAATTACCGCTTTATTAATATTAAACTTTCCGGATTAAAGTGACAATTAAATTAAGATTTGGTTATAAGTGCGAGCAAATTTTAAAGGCCCCGTTATCCGAGAGTAAACGCCCAACCACCATCACTACGCCTGCTACTGGCCCCATTTACGCTCGGATAAAAGGGCACTGCGTTGACAATTTATATATCGCGATATGCAATCTTAGTGAGCAAAATATAAAATATGGAAAATAATTTAAATACAATAAAAATACAAATAAATATTAACATAATAAAATACTAATCTAACATAAATAAAATACTAATCTAAAACATACATACATAAATATTAGTCTAACTCATAAATAAAAACAAATCTAACGTGAATAAAATGCTAACATTCATAAATATTAATATAACACATAAATAAAAAACTAATCTAACATAAATAAAATACTAATCTAAAACATTCATAAATATTAATCTAACACATAAAAAACTAATCTAACATAAATAAAATATTAATCTAAATATAAATTTAAAACATAAATAAATACTAATCTAAAACATAAATAAACATACAAACTAAAAAATAAGAATACCATTTTAAATTAACTACTACTTCATTAAATCATAAAAATTACAACAAAAGGAAAGAAAATATACCTAACAAGGAGCTCGAATGAAGAACCCCGACTGAACCCCACCGAGATCTACCACGACCTCTCCAAAAATATTAACTAGATCGGACCTAAAATAGGACCCCGATTGAATGTTGGATCGAACCAACTAGGGCCGAGGGCACTGCCCTCAACCCCGGCTAGCCTTGCAAATTTAAAATGGATAGGTGATACAGGTACTATGGCATTGAATTGTTGGGTTAGAGTATGGATAGACTAAGGGCTGGCTGGCATTCCTTTAGGTGCCTGAAGCTTAGTTGGGAGCTTTAGATACGATGATAAAGGGTTGGTGGTAATGCCCTCAAGGGTCGTCTTCAGGGCTCAGTCCATGGCTCTAACATATTACTAGAGCATCATATTTTTCTTCTCAGCCTTCTCTAACTTTTGCAGAATAAGTTACTGGCGTTGATAGATCTGGGAAAGCAATGTCATGACATCAACTGGCATCTGTGTGAAAGGTTCTACCTTGGGCATCTTGGTAGCAGATACCGGTTTAGTAGCTTTTCCTTTGCCCTTCTCTTTTGCTTCTCCAGTAATCAATTGCCCCAGAGAGCATGAGTGATGGTTCTTTTGCATTTTTGGACATTGTCGGAGTCAAGATTTAACACCTTATGAAGCAAGCAAATTCTAGAGATTAGCGAAGGAACAATCAATTTGCCATAACTCTTACTGACACACTTGTAGGTCTCATCCACAATTAGATGACCTACATTGATTTTCCTTCTCACCATGATCTAGTGAAGCAAAACCATCCTTTCATTTAAAACTATCTTATTGTGTATGGTCAGCATAAGATTGGCTTTCAAAAAAATGATTACATCCTCTCGGCTACGGTTCCAATGCCAACCTTTTCACAATCCTCTTGCCCTTAGAAGAGACAATCCACTTTGTGTTAGGTTTGCACAAATTCTTCAATATCAGCTGTCTCTTGGCAGCATCTATAGATTCGGTGAATGACGAATTCTCTTCCCCTACACCATCAAAACTGAACATGCGATTAACATACCCCTTATCAAACTGAACAAATTGACCTCACACAAACAAAAAGGGTGAAGCTTTGGTGGTGAGGTGGGCGTAGAATCCGCGAGAAATGGTGGAGTGGACATGCTCAGGCTATTGACAAAAGACCATTGTTGTGTGTTTTAAGTGATACACAAATGGTGCAAGTGAACACATCGCAAGTAATAAAGTGATGAATATAAAGACCTTATGAGTGATGGTTCCCTTGCAATTGAAATCCATGGGTAAATTATCTCTATCTATCTCAGCATTTGAATTTAAATCTGGATAATTATCCTTTGTGATAAGGATAAAAATAAGAGTTCATTGTTGGAAAAAAAAGATAAATTATATTTAATTGTAAAATAGAATAATTATCTCCTTTTATCTCTCTTTATCTTTGGTCTTTATCTGTAATAAATTACTATTTAAATCCGAGTCTTTATCCGTTGCATTTTTGAATTAATTCCTGGAGATAATGTGATCTATCTCTACTTGCCAGGGCATGACTCGACAATTCATTCCTGAACAAAATAAAGCAAAATAGTAGCAATTTCTCCACTAAAATAGCAAAACACAAGACTAAGCCCATCAAATGAAAACTGCGAAATTATGCATGAATGGCTACAAATACAACTAAAATGTTTCTAAGTCTAACAATAATATGAGTAACAAGGGTAGGAAAAATAGTACTTTTACACACTTATCAACCTCCCAGTTATGTTTCTTAATGATGGCAACCACTTCTAGTGAATACCCAAGTTGGACTAATTTTTTAATTTGAACCCTTTCTCGTAGCAAAAGGTTCGTGCATCGTAATTCTCCTTATACTTAGTCTCCTCGTTGATAGAGATTTGGGGTAAGTCTGATGAAGATGCCATTGAAAGAAATTAAGGGAAAAGGGTTGATTGATGTGAAAGATGAAAGAAAAGTTAGGTTCTTGGTTTTCTTGTCGGTGCGAGAGAATGTGAAAGGTTCTTGATTAAGGGGGAGATGGGAGTTAAATAAGGATTAATGAGAATGGTTGGGTGGTTTAAAGTGGAGTTAGTGGTAATAATGATGGTTTGGCAGTTTGGTGTTTATGGGGGAGTGGGATAATGATGCGTTTGGGGTAGAGGGAGTTGACTGTGCGAGAAATAAAGCTTTGTTAAAATAGGGTAAAATTTCAACGTATGAAAAAATTTTAACCAAGGCAGCGGCTAGGATTTCCCACTCAGTGAAAAGTACTCTCCCTTGGGCCTTATCTTGAATAACGTCCACGTGTTACCACGAGTTATGACGATGGGTGTCCGAATGCCAACCTATCCTGGCATATTGCCTTGGCAAAATAACATGTACTAACACTTACAAAAACCTTTCAAAATAGACAAAAGAAAAACAAAAATAAATGAAACAAAATACCAAAAAGAAAATAATTATCCTAACTGTTTACAATGATCATATTATGATGACAAAATTACTAAATCTCTTCCAAAAGAATAGTTTCCTTGACATTACTCTAAATTCCTTCCCAATAGTGCTTCAACCTCTGGCCATTCACTTCGAATGTTGTCTCACTTTTCAAGTCCTTAATATCTACTGCTCTATGAGCATAAGGCTTGACAACTTCAAAGGGTTATGACCACCTGGATTTGAGTTTACTTGGAAATAATTTAAGCCTTGAATTAAACAACGTCACTTTTTGCCCTACTTCAAACTGTCTTGGCAAAATTCTGTTTTCATGCCACCTCTTTGTTCTTTCTTTGTAAAGCCTATCATTTCATAGACTTGTGCTCGAATTTCCTCCAACACATTCAGATCTAACAAGCATTTCTCACCAGCGGCCTTCCATTCCATGTTCATCTGTTTGGTTGCCCAATAAGCTCAGTGTTCAAACTTCACTGGCAAATGACATGACTTTCCAAATACAAGCCTGTATGGGGAGGTCCCATAAGGAATCATCTAGCCTTAAAGACATGTCCTTCTGGGTTGGATTCATAGTCTTCTCCAATATATTCTTGATCGCTTGAAATTTCTGTCTGATCATTTGTTTGAGGATGATAAGCAGTGGAAATTCTTTGCTAAATTTCGTACCTACACAGAGCTCTACTAATTAACTGGCATTTAAAATGGGTACCTTCATCATGTATGATGGCTTTGGGGGCACAGAATCTTGTAAATATGTACTTGTGTAAGAACTTGGCAACTGCCTTGGAATCATTTGTTGGGAGAGCAACAATATCAACCCACTTTGATATGTAATCTACTACCAAAAGTATATATAAATTTCCAAACAATTGGGGAAAAGGACCCATAAAGTCTATCTCCACACATCAAATAGATCCACATGCATGATATTATGAAGTGGCAATTGATGTCTGTTGGAAATATTTCCAGTACGCTAGCATCTATCACATGCCTTGGCAAAATAATGAATGTTCTTGAATAGTGTTGGCGAGAAAAATCCTAACTGCAGCACCTTGGCTTCTATCTTCATTCCAACAAAATGACCTTTATATGTTGTTGCATGGCAAAGTTGAAGAATGCTTTGTTGCTTATCCTCTGGCATACAACGACGAATGATTTGGTTAGCACAATGTTTAAATAAGAATGGATCATACCAATAGTATTGTCAAATATCCCTCATAAATCGGTTCATAGCATTACTTGCCAAGTCCGGTGGCAATATTTTGCTGACTAGGTAGTTGACTATGTCAGCATACCATGGAATGGTAGTAGTCGTTAGCAAATATTCATCAGGAAAATCATCTCCAATAGTAGTTTCATACCAAATTTTGATTGGGCTTAATAATAATAATAAATAAATAATAAATACTAAGTACTAAACACTAAATAAATAAATACATATTAAATAAAGAAAAACCAGAACAATTCAAATGTCCTTTTACAAATCCAAATAGTGTCTGATTACATCCATAAAAAAACCGAAGCCCATTACAAGCCCAAAATTTTTTTCCCGCCCAAATAAACAAGCAAACACAAATTACACCTCATATCCATTTTCCCGCTCAAAAAGTGACAAGTGGCAGCTCCCTATTGGCCCGAACTAATAACCACGGATTTTGGTTTTCTTTTTGCCGCCCATCTGGTTGTGCTGACATCAGCCTCTGACACCTATAAATAGGGAGAGAGAAAAGTTAGTTCAGTAATAATGAGCCATTAATAAACTAATTAATAATAATAATAATAATTAAAGGGAGAGAGAGAGAGCTTACCTCGGGTAGCTGAAAGGCCTCTGGTAGCTGAGGGTTGTACTGCCTGAAGCCAGAAGGTCACCGGAGATCTTGCCGGAAGTTGAGGCGTCGCTAGTGATGCAAATGTCACCGACATCACCATTACGGAGGTATAACCCTCTTCATCCCTTTTTAATTCCTGCAAAATAAAACCGAAATAGGTTAGACCAGAGCCAAAATAACGGAAAACAATAAATGATAATGGGATCTAACACTTATTTAGTAGCCGAAATATTGATAAAGCGGCGGTCAGAGTTGTTTTTTCCCAGTAAAGGCAGAGTTGAAGATGAGCGCCGGTTTGGGTAGATCTAGCCTAGAACGGAGAAGAGGGTGGTTCTATTGAACCGGGAGTAGATCAAGGAAAAACGGTGGAAAAAATAGGCTTGGGGAAGTTTTTTGGGTTCAAGCACGGCGGAGGACGGCGGCCGAATATCGCCCCACGACGGCCAGAAATCGCCTTGCAGCGGCCGGATGAAGTGAGGCGGTGGCCGGAGTCTGGGGTACGGTGGCCGGTGAACGACTGTTGGTCACCGAAGATCGGCGATGAAAGATCTGATGGTGGTTGAAGCGGCGGTTGAAGGTGGCGTTCAACCGTGTTCTTCACAAAACTGAAGAACACATTGAACATTCAAGCAAAAACCTATAATTTTGATCTGAATTTGGGTTGGTTCTGGGCTCAAAACATGTTTAGGTCAAGAGGATTTGAGGGAGTGAGAGAGAAGAGAGACATGGAGAACGAGTGAAATGGCTGAGCCAACTCGGTTCAGGCCCTTTTGTAGCCTGACCAAAATGGTGGCGTTTTGGCACCGGGTCAGGGGGATCCGCGAATCAGGTTGGGTCGAGTCCCAGGATCCGTGTATTCTGATATGGGTCCCCTTTGGTTTTGGCCCGTAGCTTTGCTTTTATTCAATTTAGCCCCCATGCCCTCTTAAATTGACCTCTCAGCTTTGCTATCTTCTCAATTTAGTCCCCCATCCCCTATGATTTGTACCCCTTAAGTTTATTTTATTGCAATTGGGTCACTGTAATTTGTAATTGGGCATTTAGAATTTTGTATCTTTTCAATTTAGTCCTATAGTAATAAAATCAAATTTATGTTTCAATTGTTTTCAATTTAATTATTTTAGTTAATTGTTTTATTTAAATGTAAATAATTTATTTTCTTGCATGTTTTAAAATTGGCATATAGTATATTTTGTTAGATAATTAAATGCACTTAGATATTAATTAATAGAACCTTTAGTTTAGGTTTCTTTAATTAGGGTAGATAATTGTAGATATTAAAAGTATATTAAATATGATTTTAGAATCCAAATATGGATGGTGTTCTATTGTTTACAATGAGGTGTTATCACATGGATTTCTTTAAATTATATTTATTATATTTCTTACTTAAAATTGATTATTAATTTAATTTTTAGCTAAAATCAAATTAATAATTAATACATTGTAGTTAATTAAATGTATATCGAATAGAATCTTTGAGGTTCAAATTTGGATGATGTTCTATTGTTTACAATGGGGTATTATCTCAGCCTCAGTCATAAAGGTGTATATTCGATAAACATTTTCACTTATAAAATTGATTAAATAATTTGTTAGAGCCTTAATTAAGACTAGAGTTTTAATTAATTAGAAGAATTAATTAAATAGGAATATGATTAATTTAAGGGATTTAAATATATGGAAGATGTTCATGAAAATGACATTTTCTCATAAAAGCCATTAAATTAATTAACATTCATAGATTTAAATAATCAATTAAATAGAGCCTTTTTAGGAATAGAACTTAAAATTAATAAGACAATAAAATATCATTCATTAAAAACCTTTTATGTTTGAAATTCATTTTTAAATACAAATAGGGGTGCCACCTAACGAGGTGCTTTTAATCTCGTATTCGAACAAAATGAATTTCCTTATAAAATGATATATGCATTCAGAATTTCAATTCAATTAATAATTATGGAATAAATTAAATTCAAATTATTATTCGAAATGCCAAAATGCAACGTAAAATTAAAGGTACCAATAACGGCGTTCGTAGGGGTGCTAATTATTCCCTACACGTAACCGAATCTTGAACCCAATTTTTAAAGACAGAATCTCTGGTTTGTTTTTCGCTATCCGGTCTACCTCGAAGTGATCGGTGGCGACTCTAAAGTGTTTTAAAGATAAATAAAGGAAAATTCGATTTAATATAAAAGTCCTAATTTTCAAGATTAAATTAAAAATGGCCATAAAACTCTAATTTTCTAAAAGATCGACCGTCAGGCTATTTTTACACATTCCTGATTTTTCAAAAAAATGGTCGCGACAAGTAGCGATATTGTCATCCTTATGCTGGTTCTCTAAATGAGATAAATGATCAGCCACCAGGTTTTCACTCCCTTTCTTATCTCGTATCTCGAGATCAAACTCTTGCAACAAGAGTGTCCATTAGATCAGTCTAGGCTTGGCATCTTTCTTAGACATAAGGTATTTAATTGCCGAGTGGTTTGTATATACCATAACTTTACTACCTACCAAGTAAGATCTAAATTTGTCAAACATAAAGACAACTACAAGGAGCTCTTTCTTAGTGGTTGTGTAGTTAAGTTGAGCTTCATTCAACATTTGGCTGGCATAATATATGGTGTCTCGACTATGGGGTATTAATTAACATGTCTTTCAGTTCTTGAAAAGCTTTCAAGAAACTTCTAATACCTTTATCACTTGTGGGTGGTGGCAATTGTTTGATTACATCTACCTTTGCTTTGTCAACTTCTAGTCCCTTCCTAGTCACTTTATGTCCGAGAACTATGTCATTCTTCACCATGAAGTGACATTTTTCCTAATTCAGGACCAGGTTAATCTCTATACATCTCCGAAAACAAGTTCCAAACTATTAAGGCATTCCTCGAAAGTTTTTCTGAAGATTGAGAAGTCATCTATGAAGACTTCTAAGTTATTCTCGATCATATCCAAGAAAATCAACATCATGTAACACTGAAACATTGCTGGGAGCTACACAATCCAAAGAGCATCATTTGAAGGCGAATATCCCATATGGACAGGTGAACATAGTTTTCTCCTGATCTTCTAGAGCAATGGCTATCTAATTGTAGCTTGAATAACCGTCCAAGAATTAATAAAATACCTTCCCTACCAATCTGTCCAACATCTGATCGATGAAGGGCAATGGAAAATGATCCTTCCAGGTGGCATTATTTAGCTTCCTGTAATCTATGCACACCTTTCAATCCGTCATGATCCTCGAGGGGATCAGTTCATTCTTGTTGTTTTGAACAACGATCATTCCACCCTTTTTTGGCATACACTACACCGAGCTGACCCATGAGCTATCAGAAATGGGATAAATTATCCTGACATCTAGCTATTTTATGACTTTTTTTCTCGACCACCTCCTTCATATTGGGATTCAGTCTTCTTTAGGCCTCAATTGTTTTGCCATGGTAATCCTCTAAAATAATTTTGTGCATGCAGATTGTTGGGCTTATCCCTCGAATATCAGCTAAGGTCCATCTTAAGGCTTGCTTTTGCTTGTGATTGCCCAGTGTCTCCAACAATCTTTCCTCATGATTTTTAGTCAAATCAGCAGCAATGATCACTGGCAAAGTGGAGTTGTTTCCCAGGTAAACATATTTAAGGTTTCAACTCCAATTCTAATGGCTCTTCTATAGATGGTTTGGGTGCCTTGATTTCTCTACCAACCATCTCAAGTAGCTCAATTCTCCTATAATAACTCATGACCTCGTTCAACATGGTCGGTTCTTCAAATTCTTCACCCATCATATCTTCATCATCTAGTTCCATGGCATCATCATATGTGTCTTCACAAATCTGTGTTATGTCCACATTGAATAGCTTGGCATTTCTTAGGTTCATCTGCACACTTAAGAGCTTGAAAAAATGTTAAATGTAACCTACTGGTCATTCATATGCATAGTAAGCTTACCTTTCTGAACATTAATTATCCTACTCGTGGCAAGAAATGGTATTCCTAAAATAATTAGGACATTAACATCAGCCTCATATTCTAAAATAATAAAATCAGTTGGGAATATAAATTTATCTACCTTTACCAGCACATCCTCAATCATACCCTTGGGATGTGCACAAGACTAATCTTCCAGCTGGAGTGTTACTATTGTAGGCCTTGCATTGATACAAAGTTTCCTAAAAGTTGACATTGGCATTAGATTGATGCTGGATACCAAGTCACACAATGTTTTACCCATGAATATATTGCCAATCGTTCATGGAATAGTGAAACTTCCCGAATCTTTCAGATTTGGTGGCAATCTATTGGTTATCATCGGACTGCATCTTTTAGTGAGAGTGGCGGTCTCAAAATCACCCAGCTTTCTTTTTTTGGACAAGATGTCCTTCATGAATTTAACATAGTTGAGCATTTGTTCAAGAGCTTTCACTAATGGTATGTTGATCTGCAGTTGTTTAAGGACTTCCAAGAAGCGCTTAAACTGCTAATCTTGTTTATGTTTTTGAAGCCTTTATAGAAAAGGTGGTGACAGATAGGCAAATGATGGTTTTGCTAGTTTTGTTGAAGTGGTGTTGGCATCATATTAAGGTCTGGCATTATTAGTGCTTGCCTCATTTTCCTTGGATTCATCTGTTGGCATCATCTTCTTATCCTGGCAAATAGTTGGTTGTTTGACATGTGTTTTATTCTCGCATTGTTTTCCACTCCAGAGAGTGACTTATTTGCATTTTTCTCTCCTATTTTACCGAGCATCCTCCGTATCACTTGGCAAATTTCCCTGGGATTTGTTACTAAGTGCATCGGCAATCTATCCTAGCTGAACCTCCAAGTTTCACATAGATGCTGCTAAACTCTGGACAGTTGTATCATTTTGCTCCATATACTCTGTTAGAGTATTCCCCTAGGTAGATCTCTGCCCTGGATGGAAATTATTTTGTGCTCTATGTTGCGTCACATTCTGGTTGAAACCTGGCGGTGCACTGTTGTTCTAATGTTGGGCATTATACTAGTTACCTCCCTGATTCGCCCATGAAAAGTTTGGATGCTACTTCCAACCTGCATTATAAGTATTGGAATATGGGTTAAAATTACGATTGAAATTGCCAACAAAATTTACTGATTCTAGGTTTGCTGGGTATTCTTCCACATTATGATCATCTTCACAAATAGTGCAAAATGGTTCTAATGCCTTCATTTTTTGGACTTCAGTAGTTTTTGCATCGTTTTCACTATATTAGTGAGGTTGGAGATTTGAGCATTGAGAGATGATAATGCATACAGCTCTAATTTTTCGGCTACTTTTGTTTCGGTCCCCAATCTGGCAGTAGTGCATTGAAAATCATTGGTGCCAATCCTTTCAAAAATTTCAAATGCCTCCGTTTAATTCTTGTCTAGCAATGAACCGTTTGCCAAATCATCAACAATAGTCATGGCATGAGCATTGAGTCTATTATAAAAGGTCTCTATATGGGTCCAAGTAGGAAATCCATACATGGACATCTTCTCAATAGGTCTTTAAAACACTCCCAGGCATCATACAAAGTCTCATCATCAGCCTGCCTAAAGGCAATGATATCACTTTGCAGCTTGGCATTAAGTTTAGGTGGCTGAAATCTTAGAAGGAACTTCTGGCATAATTTTAACCATGGAGTAACTGAACCAGGTGGCAAAGAACTCAACCACAATTTTGCTCTATCTCTTAGAGAAAATGAGAATAATCTCAACTTCACTGTCTCTTCAGTCACACCAAGTTGCTGAAATAGTTGACAAACCTCCATGAATTGCTTTAAATGTTGCCTTAGGTCTCCCATAGGTGACCCATCAAACTAACCTACATTCAATAGCTCCTGACTCATTACCGGTTTAAGTTCAAAATTAGCTGCATTTACCTCTAGACCAATTAGTCCGGCATCAAATTATCCATGTTTGGTGCCAAGAGTTATTTGATAGGTCTTTCGTTAGGATTTTCGGATGCGACAGCATAAGCAAGTGATATCTCATCATGCATTTCCGGATTTTCCTGGTTGTTTAGGACACCTCTACTCTACCATTTCCATTTAGAGCCATTTCTCAAAGTTTCCTTTTAACCTGCATAGGGTTCTTTCTATCTCTGGGTTGTATAATAAATCTTCCTTCGTAGTGTGGCTCCTAGTCATACACTAAACAAAGCTGAATAAGTAAAATAAAAAATAAAAAAAGTAAAAAGCAAAACAATCAATTTCGTTGCAATCCCCGACAATGGCACCAAAAACCTGTCAATTGACTAATGTTTGGCAAACAAATGATAAATTTAATGTAAATATATCAGTAAATAATGCCAAGTTTAGGTCTCTTTGCGTGCAAGTATACACAATCATCAAGTAATACAGCAGTAAGATGAGTATCATATCCACAAGGATTGTCCAAGAATTAAATGCCACGATAATTACTTGTGAATTAGAATGAATAAGTTGATGATTAAGATTGGATTTTAATCTAGAAAATGACTAAGGAAATTGCAGTAAAAATTTAGGCAGATTGGCAAGCAAATGTATCAAGATGGTTGACTGGCGTTGGCAAGGGATGCTTGGATTTTACACTAGCGAAGACACTAACTAATAACTTCCAACCTTGATTTTATTGCCAATCAGATTTTAATTTAGTATTGCCTCTGTCGATGGCAATACTCTAAGTTAATTACGATCAACACCTATATGTCTATACTGAGGTTTCCCGATAATTTACTTAGCAAATTTTTAATCGTTAACTCCTAAAAGGCAGATTCACTTCTGAAGTAAGCTCATCTACTTGAACATCTTCTGTCGAAGTTCTCTCCTTAGTATTTGGCAATTAAGCCTTATCTCCTAAGTCTTTTAAGATATTAAGGGATAATGAGCATTCGATGCCAACTGTTGTATGGCATAAAATATAAGAAAATTAAGCACTAGAAAAATAGACAAAAATGACAAGGCATTCAATTATTAAAAAACCTAAAACCTAAGCATTCATCGCAAAACTCCCCTAGCCAACTTAAAATAATTAGTTCATGGCTGGGGAAACCATCAAAACAATATCGTTTTTTAACATCACCCTCAAATCAGAATTTAAAACTAAGAGAAGTAGACAAAGAATGAGATCTATCGATGCAACCCTTCAATGGACCCAGAGCTCTCAGACACGGCCTGGTCGAACCACGGGTTGCCCTCTACCCTCACTTTCTTCT
Source organism: Hibiscus mutabilis (assembly GCA_019671005.1). NCBI lineage: Eukaryota > Viridiplantae > Streptophyta > Magnoliopsida > Malvales > Malvaceae > Hibiscus > Hibiscus mutabilis. The sequence goes on from CM033747.1 coordinate 25,886,397, forward strand.
CACGGGCCAGCCTCTTCTTTTTTCTCTTTTACTGATCAATGGTCTCCTTTAAATAGGTTCTCGTGGAAACCTTAGATAAGGTTTGGTTTGAAAGTTTGTTACGCACCATTATAGGCGCATTATCTTCTTTTTGAATTATGGCTGACCCGACTTTAACAAACGGCTTACCGACCAAGCATTGGTCGTCCTTCGTTTGCCAACCGAGCTTGGCAATCCTCATTCTGCTTTTGCCAATGGCACTCAACATTTCTCTTCTGCTCCTTCTACTGTCCAACTCCTAATCTGCTCTACCAATCCCGCTCCTAATTTGCCTACCAAAGCAAGAAAATATCTATTCACTTTGGCATTGATATTTGTACATTCCTTAACTTCTAGATGCAAAAGCATGAATCTAATGCCAAAATGCACAAAAAATGTACTCAAAGTCAAGCAATAGCATGGAAAAATATACATGAAAAATAGATCTTTTAAGGAGTTAACACTAGTCCCTATAATTATCCCTTCTGAATACATTTTATTTGTAATATCTTCTGTGGTTTTTTTAATAAAATATAGTTGCCATTGTCAAAAAAAATAAACCGCCCTATTTTAGAGATTGTACAAAAGCCAACCTCTTTGTTCAAAATATTAAAGGTTTGGAAAATATATATTTTAGATTATTAATTATGTGTTTGGTTATAAATGTGTCATATTTTAAAAAAAATTAAAATGTAGTTACTCGATTAAAGTTTTGTCATAAACATGTTACTATGTGGTTAAAAGTGAAACATGACTAAGTATAATTACAATTTTAGTCTCCAAAACTCATACATTTTAGCAATTTGGTCTTAGTTAAAAAGTAATTCAATAAATTTGACCATTCATATTTAAAAATATCGACATTGCACTTTCTTAACACACTGTCTGACCACTTTTCGCACTCCCTGCTACTGTCCATCAACTCAATAACCGACATATATGATAGCTCCACGGACGCAATCACTTCACTACTAAACAACTGATAAAACAATGGATCACACTTATTATGAACCTAATGTCGCATGTTAGTAGACACAATCACTTTGCTAATGAAATTTTTAAATATGAAGTGTTAAACTTATTGAATTATTTCTTATTATGACCAAATTAATATAGTGTATAAGTTTTGAGGAGTAAACTTGTTATTATACCAAACCACATTAGACGCCCGTTCAATTTTAACAACAAAGTGATATGTTTGTTATAAAATTTTAATTTTATGACTAAATTATATCTTTTAGAAAAATTGATCAGTTTATAACTTTTTTTTTGACAAATCCTATATCCTAATTCTACCTAGAGGGAGGGGGAAGGAGGAACTCTAGGGAAGGAAGGGAGTGCTCCTAGTGGGTCTAGAACCCATGACCTAAGGGAATATGAGGGTACAGAGATGAGCAGCTTGGCCAACCAGACAAATGTACTTGCTCTTGATCAGTTTATAATTAAACATATATAATTAAATGATATGATATGTATTTTACCCAAAAAAAAAACTTAGCTCACGACATAAGACATAGAGAAAGAATATTTAGGAAGCAACATTACCGATACACAAATGAAAAAATGAGGGATATTTTTTTTTGGTTTCTGAATGTGTACTCTAGAGTGTTTTCGTATTCTGTTGATTTATATAAGGACAAACGTTGATTACAATCTTTAAAGCTACTCTATGTCCAGAATAAAAATTTAACTCTCGATCACTGATTAAGGTAGGATGAAAGGATAATTTAATTGGCCATTAAAATCGAGAATCTTACTTAGAGATGAATTCTCTTAATTAAATTAAAGGACCGGTAGAAACTAGGAAGAGTCCTATACGTCCAAGCTATCAATTAAATTTTATGATTCTATTTAATTTTTTAATTTGATTTAGCACTATGTAGTGAATGGAAAGGGCCTTGTCTTCAATTATTTTTTTTTATCTAATACTAACAATTTTGATTCCCGTTAATTTGAATACATTTTAATTAACGCCTTGTTTGGCAATTAGCAGATAGTTAATAGCGGATTACATTAGCTGTTAATAGATAGCTGATTGCATTAGTTGATTTGATTAGCGGATTAAATTATTGGTTGTATAAAGGTATTTGGTAAAATTAACTGATAGCTGATAGTTGTTTGATTATATAAACAAGCAAAATGACATATAAGGACATGATTATATTTGATACTTGTTTGAATAGTTATTAGTTATCAATATTTTGTATCTATTAATATTAATTAGATTGTGAAAAATATTTTTTTAGTATAACATTTACTAAGCATATTTGAAAGATCTATATATTAATTTATTATTTATATAACTATTTTTAATACAATTTATTTTCCTATTAAATTTAAATAAAAATATAAATGTGTGAGAATAAAAAGAAAAAATATTAGTTTATAAATGTCACAATGTAAATACGTGAGGGTGGAAATTAAAATAGAAAATGTTAAATTTAGGTTATTTGGATATTTTTGACAATTGTTAAGAGTAAAATGATCTTTATAACTCTAATGTCAAAATCTCTAATTTCAAAGAGCTCATATTAGCAGTTTTTTTTTTTCAAAAATAGAGGTTTCACCTCATTCCGCTATTCACCAAACATCTAAATTAACGAATTTAACCGGTCAAACCTCTAATTTTGGCTCAATCTGCTATTTACCAAACAATGCCTAAGTCTTGTTCTCATCTCGAATTTTTGGAATAAATATATGTTAAGTCAACGTTAATTTTAAAGTTTGTAACTTGGTCTCTTCCATTATTTAGTTCATAGTTTCGTCATTGAATAAAGCCTTATTTTATAATCAGTTCAAAAATAATAATAATAATAATAATAATAATAAATCAACTTAAAATTTCTTGATTTTTTATTTTCATCAGATTTTTCATTATTTCTTAAAATCTCTTGATTTTATAACAAATATCAAACTCAATTTAACTAATAGATTAAATCAGATTTTTTTCTTAACAATAATTCGAGTAGTATAATCAATAATAATTATACATGAAAGGACCCAGTCCAATCGATTTCCAAGCCAAATTCTTATGGATTTCATAGGTTTAGTAACAAGAGCTATAAGATGTTTAGTCAAATAAAGGAATCTTGCAATTGCTTTTTGAGACAATCTAAGATGTTTCTTGTCTGTGATTTCTCCAATATTTTCTTGTTTTCTAATCTTCTCACAATACAAATAAAATAGCCAAAAAATTAACTTGGGCATATGCTAATTAGTCCATGAACCGACCGTTATACTTAAAATTTTAATTTTCGATGTCTTCTGATGTCCCATTAGAAATAAGGTATAATACAAAAAAATACCCTTAACGATTCATTAAATAGTTATTTTAGCTTATATTTTTTTGTGTGTCTACTTTCACCCTTAACGCATCATTTTAGGTCGAAATATCCCATGCGGATACAAACCATTTGTTGACTAATTATCAACGCGAAATGCATGTGACATGTTAACTCAGCTTGGGACGCTGACGTGGTACTTTTCCACGTCAGCAAATATTTTATTAAAATATTTTTATTTTTTTAAAATGATTAATAATGACTTATTATTTATTATTTTTAATATTTTAAAAATGTTAAATAATAATGTATTTGATATATTATTTTTTAAAAAATACAAAATTAATAATTTATTGTTCATTATTTTTAGTAAAATTAAAAAATTAATTAATTGATCAATTAATTTTATTTTTCCAAAAAATAAAAAATAATTTATTTATTTTGTATTTTTTAAAATAAAAAATAATTTATTTAAATAATTTATTTTTTTTCTAATAAATAATATATTATTTATTTAAAATATTATTTTATAAAAATAATAATAAATAAATATTATTTTTCATTTTTTTATTTTTAAAAATAAAAATTAATTTTTAAAAATAATAATTTAAATAAACTATTTATTATTTTTAGCAAAAAATAAAAATAATTTATTAAATAATTTATTATTGATTATTTTTTCAAAAATTAAAAAAAATATATTTTTAAATGCTGAAGTGGCAAAGTGCCACTTTAGCGTCATAAGCCAAGTTAACATGCCACATCAGCGTCCTACGTTGACTGTTAGTCAACTAACGGTTTTCATCCACAAGAGGTCATTTTGACCCGAAATAAAACGATAGGGGTGAAAGTGGACCAAATAAAAAATAATGACTAAAATGACTATTCGGTGAAACGTTAGACGTAATTTTTAGCATTATGCCTTTATTTTTTTTCATTTAATTTTTTATTTTATTATATCAATACAAGTATATGCGAGCAATATAATATTACAACATTTATGTCTTCAATATATGATTAAAATGTATTTATTTTTAGAAAAAAAATATTATATGAACTGTGTTATTCTATCGGATCGATAATGATAATATAGTAAATAAATGTAAACGCAAAAAAAAATAACACTAAAATTTTACGTGGAAAATTCAAAAGAAAAAAATCACGGGCAGAGAAGGAGAAACTTTCACTATGTAGAAAAAAAGATTACAGCTGAATGAATAAACCCTTAATCTCTTTGTATCTATTTAAAGAGATAAGAGACTTGTTTCCAAAGGAAACTAGCATAGAAAGAAATTATACTCAAACTGAGTTTCCTACTCTTCAATACATAACCAAATATGAGAAGTAGAGATTCACAAGCATTTGAATAGCCCAAATTAAAATTTGTGTTACAACTCTAACAATCTCCACCTTGACATAAATTCTTGTCCAGCAAGAACTCCACCTTTTCCACAAAACTCCTCCAAAAAAGTAGTCATCAACAATGAACATCAACCAAATCTAAGCAATGCTCAAACTTAATTATAATAAGGGACTTGGTCATCATATCTGCAAGATTGTCGCGAGTGTTGATCTTGTTCACAACAATGTCACTTCGGGCAATAATATCATGAACAAAGTGATATCGTATATTAATGTGTTTTATCCTTTCATGAAATATTTGATCATTCGTAAGAAAGATAGCGCTTTGACTATCACAAAACAACGCACAAATTTGTAGATCTTTGCAAAGTTCACCATAGAGCCCTTTTAACTAACTCGCTTCTTTGCAAGCTTCAATAATCATCATGTACTCAGGTTCAATAATTGATAAAACAACCATGTGTTGTAAAGTGACTTTCCAACTAATGATACAACCTTCAACAGTGAAGACATAACCTATTAGAGATATTCTTCTATCTAGGTATCCAACACAATCAGAATTGACGTACCCAATGACTCTATTTTTATTTCTTCCAAACCGCAAGCATGCATCACTAGTGTCCATAGATACATAAAAACCTATTTAACGGCCCTTCAGTGTTTTTTCATCAGGATTTGCTATATATCTATTTATTGAATTGATTGCATGTGCTAAATTCAGGTGTGTGCAAATCATAGCATACATGAGATATCTCACTTCACTTGAATATGAGACTTGTGACACGTACTCAATCTCTTTATCTGATTTTAAAGACAAATCTGATGAAAGTCTAAAGTGAGCCGCTAGAGGAGTGCTAACAGGCTTAGCATTCTTCATATTAAAATTGCAAAGATCTTTTCTAATGTATCCCTTTTGATTTAGGTACAACTTACATGATTTTCAGTCTCTCTTGATCTCCATTCCAAGTATAGGTCTTCAAGTCTTCAACAACTTCAATTTTTGTGTAAGTCAAATATCCTTTGAACTATTGTCGCAAAGTCTTCAACAACTTTAATTTTTACGTAATATTCGTTGAAGCACCATTGAGCCGATTGAGAATTACCCCCTACAATTGAAAACTCGTTGCATCAATATTCCTCTTGCATGTCTCCAATATCGCTCCACAAAATCTGCAGCAAAAAATTCCTTAAAAATGCGTAGCTCAAACCATAGTTCTGATATTAGTTTGTTATTCTACCGGGACGATAATGACGAGATAAGTAAATAAACACAAACACAGAAAAAATAAAACCAAGATTTTATGTGGAAAACCCAAAAGAAAAAAATCACGAGCAGAGAAGGAGAAAATTTCACTATGTAGAAAAAGATATTACAACTGAATGAATAAACCCTTAATCCCTTGTATATATTTATAAGGATAAGAGACATGTTTCCAAAATAAACCTTCATAAAAAGAAATTCTACTCAAACTGGATTTCTTACTCTTCAACACATATCCAAAAAGAGAAGTAGAGTTCCACAATGATTTGAATAGCCCAAACTAGAATTTAGGTCACAACTATAACATACTGATGGAAAATTTACTATAAGTGTCTAGTTTTTAGGGTTTAGAGATTATGATTTAAAATTAAGATTTTACTGTTTGTGGTTGGGTTTTAAGGTTTGAGAATATCTTTTATTGTTTAAAGTTTAGAGTTTAAGATTTAAAATTTATGGTTAAAATTTAAGACCCTAAAAACGATATATGGCAACTTTAGAAATCCGCTTGTGAAAAATATTCACTGACAGTATATCAAACAATTACTCTTATTTTTATATATAAATAAAAAAAGGTCAGGAAAATTCGCCAACAAATTATCCCGTTTTTGTCTTTACCTTGATATCATTCTATAAATGCCACCACTGTTCCACTATATTTGAAGCTTAGTTCCATTGCCAATTAAAGCAAAAAAGAAGAAAAAATCACATAGAGGCTTGTGACTAAGCAAACATGGCCACAGGAGCTGCTGAAGGATTTTTACTGTCGCTCTACGAAGGGTGCATCTCTGGCCGCGACAACACCATCGAGCGCCGCCCCTACCACCGGAACTGCCAGTGTGCTCTCCACGACAAGGCCCATGGCAATTGTCCTCGTGCATTCGGTAAGAGCAAGAGTGTTTCTTATCCTCTGAGGAGAGCCTGGAGTGAGGGATGCTTGGCTGTGTCTGCAGCAGCTTCTTCTTGTCATTCTTCGCCGTGTTCTTCCCCGTTGGCCAGGGTTCATGCGGCGGCGGCAGGAAAGCACCATATGGAATCATATAAAGAAGAGGAGGAGGAGGATAATAATCAGCTGGAAAGCACAACTAAGGCGTGAGGGTTCAAGTTTTTGTTCTGGCTTTTAGAATAAGTAGAGATCACAAGATGATGAGAACCATTGGAATGTATTTTATTCTATGCTTTTTTTTTCAATTAATTGGCCCTGCAAATCCAGTATTGTGGCAAAAATGTTTCCCATAATTAATCAAAACTGGCTGCTCTGTACATCTGGGTTAAACTTTTTTAAATCCTGTAAAATATGTGCACATTAGAGTATATGTGCTTAACTTCTTTTGTTTGGGCAAAATACACTTTAGGTAATTATGTCTTCAGTTATAAATATGTCATATTTAAAAATTTAAACGTCACACTCTATGATCACTTGTTACATGCTCTACTACTGTTCATCAGTTTGATAACCAGCAAATGTGACAATTTAACAGATACAATCACTTTATTAAATTTATTGAATTATTTTAAATTAGGACCAAATTAATAAAATTTATAAGTTTTGTGGGCTAAAGCTATTATTATACCTTCGTCCCACAAATATTGTCCCTTGTTGATTTTTTACGTAGTTTTAGGAAGAAAAAAATTGTGTAAGAGATGTGTTGTAAAATAATTAAAATGACAATTTCATCATTGAAAAGTTAAACATTGTTTTGTTGAAAAACTAAAAAGATAGTAGAAAAAGAAATGTGTCTGATAAGAGTTGTTGGGTTTTTTAAAGAGACAATTTAAGTGAGACAATTTTAAAACACAAAATGAACAATTTTTATGGGACGGAGGGAGTATCAAACCATGTTAGACGCTTGTTTCACTTTTTAACGGTGGATTGACTTGATTGTAACAAACTTTTAATTGAATGACTAAATTATAATTTTTTAAAAAACAAAATAACTCATTTATAACCAAACACATAATTAAATAAACTAATATTTTTTTCTTGATTAATTTGGTGTGTTTTAAATGTTTAGTTTTTTCCGTGGTTAATCATGGGATGTACTAAGAATATAGGAAGATGACATTAATGAAAAATAATAATTATTATAAATATTCCGATTTAAGTCTTTAATGTGCTGAATATCATACACTTAAAGAACAATCGAAGAACAACATAAATCAAATAAATTAAATTAAGCAGTGGATTGATATGATTTTAACTCAAAATATGGTAATTATTCCTCTAATTGTGAAAATAATTAAGTTTGTAGATTATATTTAAGTTCAAAGTATGCTTAAGTTTAGGGGTGTTCACAGTTCAGTTAAAAATCAAATTAACCGACCAAAACGATTTAGTTTGGTTAAACGACCGACCACCGAAGTTTGTTCAGCCGAGAATGATTAATTTTTTTTAAATTTCGGTTATCGATTAATTCGGTTTAAAATTAATTAATTAGCTAAATTAACAAAAAAATTTAAAACCCAACTAATTTCTAACCCAAATTTAAAAAAATATTACCCAAAATTATCTAACAAAAGTAAAAAAATTAAACACAAAAGATACCTAAATTAATTTATTAACATTTACTTTAAAAAATTTTGGTTAATTCAAAAATCGACCGACTTAATCAAAAAAAAAAATCAGCTCGGTTAATTATTTAGAAAAAATCGGTGTGATTATTGGTTAAAGATTAAAATTATTTCATTATTTTGATTTTGGTTAATTCAGTCCGATTATCGACTGAATTAACCATTTGAACACCCCTAATTCAATTTGTAAATTAAGTAAATCCTTCTTCATTCTTAAAATATATATTTAATTTTATATTTTTTATTTGTTATACCAACAATAATATCAATTAAATTAACAACAATCAATTTTTTCAGTGACATTTCTCAAGAACTGTGGAGTTGATATCCATGTGAACATTTCTAAAGGACTGAAAAAAAAAACAAGAGGGCGTATTTCTTGGTGAAAGTTCCTAAGATCTCTAAAACTACACTTACTCGAACACTACGTTTCCGATCTTTCTTTATTCTTGTTACTAACAAAAAGAAATCAAATAAAATTCATATGTTTCTTTTATGTGGTCTTGTATATATTCATCAATCATTTATGTTATATGTCTTATTAATTTTTTTCACTTCTTTATTAATTAATTTTATTTTATTAATAATACAAGTGATATAAAATCATTGGTATAACATATATAAGAACACAAAAAATACAGACAATTTCTATTTCAAAAAACCAAATTCTCTTTTTTTTTAAGTATTATTATTATTTTGAATATTTTTCTTGTCGAACTTATCGAGTCGAGTAGGGCCTTGCTCGACTCGACTCGCTAATATTTCTAGTCGAGCTCGATTTCGAGTCAAGTCAACTCGAATCAAGCCTTAACCGAGTTTTGACCAAGTCAAGCTCGAGTTGTTTGCGAGCTACTCAACATAATAAGCACCTCTATCTATTTCCTTTTCCTTTTCTCTTTATCTATTATTTCATTCGCTTTCTGATGTACTAAATCTAGAAGGAAAATTTTGATGTACAAGTTTATGTAAACTTTAGCTTGGTTTACATATGCTATTTAATTTTAGAGTTTAGGAATTTATATTAGGATTTAGGGTGTAGGGTATAGGGTGTAGAATTTAAGGTTAATGATTAGAATTTAGAGTTTTAGAGTTTATGGTTTAGGTTTATGTTTTAGGGTGTTATGGTTAGAAATTAGGTCTTAGATGTTATAGTTTAAATATGAAGGTTGTGTAAATTTTTCTACACAACTTGTGTATCAAAATATAACTCAATCTAGAATATATATATATATATAGGAAAATACTTTGATACAAAAGCTTGTGTAAACTTTAATTTACACAAGCCTTTCAATTTTACCGTTTAGGGTTTAGGGTTTAGTGTGTAGGGTGTAGAATTTAAGGTTTATTATTAGAAATTAGAGTTTAAGGTTTAGGGTTTAAGGTTTAGGTACGGTTTGGGATTTAAGTTTTAAATTTTATAGAAGGGTTGTGTAATATTTTTACACAGCTTGTGTATCAAAATATAACTCATATATATAGCACATGATTTGTATAAAATCATATATAATGTGTAGTGTATCATTTAGTTAGTTTATTTCAAATCAATAATCTCTAGAGTAGGTGGTTAAAAGCCATCGGTTAACACTCTCCCCTAGGTTGTGGGTTCAATACCCATTAAGAGCAAATTTCTTCTCTCCCTAGGTAGGAATTGTTCAAAAAAAGTTAGTTTTTTTTTCAAATTAATTAGTTTGATAAATTATTTTAAAAGAAATTAATTAATAGAGTTTATTGCATAACATGTCCTCAAAATTTGATCCTCATTCTAAATTGGTCCTTAAACTTTTGAACAATCCAATTTCATCCTAAACTATTACTCTCATTCTAGATTGGACTCCAAACTTTTTAACGTTCCAATTTCATCCTCAAATTATCGTTTATGTCATATCATATTTTTAAAGTATGCCCAAATATCAATCATAAGATGATTGTAAATGACATTTGTTTTACTTTGTTTATTAATACAGAGGCATTGCCATTATTATTTCAGTTACTATTCTACGTTCATAAATAAGCTAAATTATAATAAAGTCCCTAGAATAACATAGTTATTCTTAAATGTCCTTAGTCGAGCATCTTTATGGGCATGGACAACAATGATGCATTTAAGACTAATTTGTAGTTGATTGATGACAAAGTGTTGTCATTGACATGGAGATGTTAAAATCAATATATGAGTAAGTGTTAGATAACGACATACTGACACGCTATGAGGATGTTTCTTGATTATTATGTGACAATCACAAACATTGCTCATAGTGATAACTACATGTATGATCTTTAGACTTGAGATCATCATTATTTCAACATCGTGAGTCGTATATTTTGATACAGTCAAACATGTGACGTAACTAACTACACTATAAAGATTGAAATCGGAGATGTCACAATCTATGTTGTGAGATGTGGTGGATCAATATAGGATTTGTCCCTCCTACATAATAGGAGTAATATTGTAGGCCACTTGATTGAGTAAGACTAGAAATGCATGGCCAGACTCGAATAAGTTGATATGAGATATCATAGTAGACTACTTAAGATATCAAGAAATATTAGATGGACTATACTAGTGTGACTGTTCCATGACTTGTGTCCAATCTAGATATAAAAGGAAAAAAAGATGTAATACATGAAAAAAGTTAATCACGAAGAGGTTATCTTGAATCGTGATTTCTTGTAACTTAGGTGACAATGACACATTGGTAGATGTTACTCATTGTTTGTAATTTTGGAAATTTCTAATATTTACTACTAATGCTACAAAAGCCTACAGGGTTACACCCACGGTTGAAATGAGCATATAATAAATGAATTATATATGTACAAATTTGTTATACAAGAATTTAGTTAAATTAATATATTATATATATAATTTAACAATTGGATAAATATTAAAAGATAATAATTATTGTAATTATAACTCTTTCATTATATAAATAATATAATTCAAATTAAATTAATATATATTAAAATTCTAATTAAAGTTTAATTGGGATTATATATATTAATATATATATATTGAAATATTAATTAAGCTGAATTGAGATTATATATATTAATATATATATATATATATATATTGAAATCCTAATATAAATTGAATTAGGATTACAAAGGGTATATAAAGGCATGAGAGGTCTAGCAGTCATTAATGTTTTTCGCAAAATCCTCTAAATAGTTTTATATGCTCGTTTCAACTAGGTGAACTAAGTAGAGGTCGGAGCATTATCGTTGCGGCTTAAGAATCGACATCGTGGGATCGGGATTGAATATCTATCTTCTCCAAATTTAAAATTTTAGATTTTAAAAAGGTAATTCTTCACTCTTATTCACCCAGATTTTTTTCCCTTGTACATGAATCTCTAGAGGTGATCGCCGGATAATTTTTTCGCTGCGTCATGGGGTGTACCGGTGTGACCCAACACATATTACTACATAATACACATCAATGTTTACATGACAATTAACAATTTTTATAACAGTTTTATTAACATTTGATATGATTAGCATATACTGATAATTTGTGGATGAAATTAGAAAATTCAAAAGTTTGGGGACCAAATTATAATGAGTCATAATTTAATGATGACATTGGAAAATTCAGAAGAATGGGTCGAATTTAGAATTAGAGTCATAGTTTGAGGATGAAATTGGAATATTTAAAAGTTTGAGGACCAATTTTAAATGAGAGTCATAGTTTAAGGACATGTAATGTAATTATCTCTAACTTTCATTATGATCACTAAAATTTTAATTTACTTTCACTACAGTCACTAAACTTTTAATTCTCCTTGATTACGGTCACTATCGTTAAAAATGCTAGCGTGACACATTAAAATCTTTATTCTCTAAAATGAACCCAATTTTTTTAAATTTAAAGCTGCCACCAATACCAAAATTTCGATGAACAAAGTTGTCACGAGCCAATCTCAACGGTGGGAAAGATTAATTTGGTTTTAAATTATTTTTGAGTTGTGACATGTGTTTACTTTCATTAATTTTCGTATTTCGAGAGTATTGCATCGTTTTCAATAATTACATATTCTGAATTGTTCTTCTGTTTGAAATTTGTTAAAAATTTTGAAAATATTTTCAAGGTTACTGATGATCGATATGACTTTCATGATCCAATCATAACATTTAAATCGGACATGGATATTATATAAACTTTCTACTCCAAGCATTAGCATCTTAACAAGAGACAACAACAACAAAAAGATACAAATTGAAAACTATTAAAGCAGGTGAAGGCCCCTACAAAATTAGAAGGACCTCCCTCGCTCTAACCCTGAAGAACTCCACAAAATTAAAGAAATCCATAGTAGCAACTTCTTCTAGAATTGTCCGATCAACGTAAGCTGGTTGCATTTCTCTACTTCGGTCATCAACATCCCCTAGGGTATTTCATCTCTTTAAGCAATAACTTCAAGAGATGTGGTAGTCTTTTAAAGACAACTAAAATGGTTGGACAAGGCTTGAAAGCCCTCTCATTTTCCACACAATATCATAACATCTTTAGATTCCTATGAAATGTGAATGTATGATATGTCCCATAAAATGTTCGATTATGATCAGATCATTAAAGTCACATTAGTTATCGAAGTGGTCATTGGAAAACATTTTAGAAGTTTTAGCATAAAAGCAACACTAATGTTGACCCTTTTAAGCGATTTATTAAAACAATACAAAAAGCTTGCAATATAATAGACTAATATAATGAAACTCGATCCATTTTTAATAATAAAATAAGGATGTACCTTGATGATACTCTAAGAGAGTTAAAACTCAAGACTACGGTCCTCCAATGCAGAACTAGTCCTAATAACATGGTATATCTAAAAATAAAAAACAGAAGAAATAAAAGTAAGGTCAGAAGCTTAGTGTAGTCAAGAAAATGCAACAAAATTACAACAACAACCATGAACATATTATTTAGTAAAGGCAACCAAATAATCATCATATCAACAAATAAATCATATATTGAAAACATGAACTTATTTAGACATTCATTTTATCACGCCATAAATCAAGATTATGTTCATTTAATCAGCACACATACATCAATATTTCATGTTATTAGGTCTCATGTACCATGCCTATACTTGATGCAGATGCAAGCTAGTGACTCTCTAACTACCCAATTACACCACACCAGAAAGGATATTCCCTAGTAAGGGTAAGCAAAACTCAACTCGGCTCGATTAGAAAAAACTGATTTTTTTCAATTTTGAGTTTGTTGATATCGATTTTGAGCAACACCAAACAAGGAGGTAGAGACGGCGGTTGAAGAATAGTCAAACGATAAGGCTTGGTGGTTCACCCGTCGGGGGACGGGTAGAGAGCCATATGAGATGATGGTCAGTTGTAGAGTCGGGCGGTTCACCCCTAGTTGACTTGGGGCGGAGAGCCGTAGATAGTGTAGAATGGGTGGTCAGAGTCATGTGGGAGAGAGTGTGGGAGGGTGGTTGATATTGCAGCCTTGTTGTAGAATTAACCCATTTGTCTTCGGTCTTAGGGCATTTATTTCCCCTTGAAGTTGTAGATACAGTGATGCTTGATAAAATCGTGTCAGACCTAGTGATGGGTATTGATGGGCTAGCAAGTGATAGCTTGGCTATCTGGCTACGAGCTTATTCAAACATGATAGCTGTCTTGTCTTAGCGTAGTGGTCTCTGGAGCTTATGGTTACATGGGTGTAGAAGACGTCTGGAGGTAGAGCTTCGGGCTCCGTGATACTTAGAGCGTGGCGCAGAGACAGGGCTTTGTGGTTTACCCATCGCAGGACAGGCGGAGAGCCAAAGTGGTTCTTTGGAGGCATTTAGCGGAGGTGCAACACTAGTTCCCGCTTAGTCGAAAGAGTGTCATAAAGTGGCACTCAACTGGAACCTTATTTGACTTTTTAGGTTTTCTTTGGATCGGGAGCGCTTCTTGGGAATCGGTGTGACGATTCAAGTTTCAAGTGTTGTATTGGTGGCACCTTGTGACTGGCCTGGTACATGGAGGGTGTGCGTTGTTGTCATTGTAACGGTGTTTTCCGTGTGATATAAATTGTTTGGAGTAGATCAGGACTCTAGTTCTATTTTCTATTCACTTGAGACAGAGCTGATTTACAGGGTGTTTTCTCCTTAAAATTTCTTGGAATTTGTTTGTGCTTTGTTGATCATGGTAAGCATGAGGGTGTTGGAGAATAGGATTGATGAAGATGGAGCCGTCGATGTAGTGACCAGTGAAATTTAGTGTCTAGTTGATGTTGACGAGGCGAGGAAGCTGTTGGAGTATCATGAGCTGCAGTGGTCAAACTTTGAGATTCCGAGGGGAGGTTTTGCTTAAGCGATTGCGATGATGGATTGGATAGTACTCTAGAGTGGTTCTATCATCCCCTCTTTTTTGGAGGCTAGGTTCCATTTGTCACTTTATCATTTGTGGTCGTGCTGTTGGTGGATTACGATGTTGCTCTAGGACATTTGACGTGAATGTCTTAGCGAATCATCATTGGCTACCTTGTAAAATATGCGAAGAAAGGTTGGACTTCCTCTGTTAGAGTGTTGAGGCAGATGTTTGTTCTTACCCCTGTTAGCTCTCGGGATTCTCCTAATTTGCTGGGCTTTGTAATGAGGCACTCCGTAGGGGATCCTTTTTTAGGGGGAAAAAGCTTCCCACTATTGATGTTAGATCATGCAAAATGCATCAACGTAACGTAGATGATACATGGGGGTTTTGGTTTCCCACTTAGATGGAGGATGCTTAAGAGGAATTCAAGGATTAGAAATTTGGGGTTGGACTACCAAGACAAGGAACAATTTGTCACCCTGAGAGGGGGAGGTTGGTTGAACGTGAGGGGTGACATCACCCTACAGAGGGTCTTTGTGGTGTGCCTCCATAATCAAAGTCCCAATGGGTATAGGACTTATCAATTAGCGTAAGGCTATAGGCCTACTCTAGGCATGGCGGGGGCTACGACGGCCTGGCTATTTGGAGGAACAGAGGATCTGGCCCAAATACTTATAGGGAACAAAGCAAATGAGGGGAATTGGCTAGAGACCTACGGATGTTGTTTGCATTGAATATTTTCATCAGCTTCGACGCTTGGAAAAGTATGGCACAACGGCGATTCAGTTCTAAAGGTTGGTTCGGATGAAGATTGAAGTGCCTAGATTGACGAGTACATGGATAAGGAGGGTTTAGAAGCCTCAAATGAGGTGATAAAGGTAGAAGATGGAGATATGTTAGAGTCGAGCAGATTGATGATCTTTAGGCTTAACTTTGCGATGTCGGTGGAGGGTAAGGTTCTTGAACTCAGTATCTTTGATTCATGGTAGAGATCGCCCTTAGAAGGTGCCACTGTGGTACTAGGAGAAGCATGAAGGCAATTCCACTCAAAGTGATTTTGCCAGAGGAGACTGGGTCGAATGCATATCTAGATTGTATGTTGGCGTGTAATAGTGAATTCGCTCGTGCAAGGGCTGTGCTAGATTCACAGCCCGTCTGTCCTAGTTTCCTCTGACAATCCCTGATGGATAGTAGTCTTTCCTACTCTTCTTTTGTTAGTGGTGTGTATTTGGCTTTTGCTCAGGTTTTTTATTCTGCAACATGGTTGACTTTTCGTTTAGTGTTTGCAGAAGGTAAGGTTCTGCCTTCAAGTGTCGCGACGACAAGTGCGCTTACGCCATCTCTAGTTAGGTTAGTTTGGGACTATTTACAGGGAAATAGGGAAACCTTGTGAACGTTTCTAAGTTGTAGGATAGAGGATTTGGCTCTCTTCATTGTTTGGAACTTAATGTTCCTGCTAATGTTAGACCTTGGAGGCAACTTAGTGCAAAGGCCATTTTCTTGGGCAATAAGAAAAAGAAATTGCCCACATTAGGGGACCCTGAAAGGAGAAGTCTTCCCTGAAGAAAAAAATAAGCAAAGCGAATGAAGGGTTGTCGGCTCTAGAAGAGATAGTTATGCTAGCATCTACTTTCTTGGAGTTCACCACAGTGGGAGAAGATCCGATCTAGGGACTTCTGTATTGTTTGGTGGCGCAGGGAACCATCCCTCTTTGGCAGTAAAGAGCCCTATTTCAACAAGTATTTCATTCGGCTTCATTGTTGGTCGTTTTATCTCAACTATCATGTGACTATATTGTGCTCGGTTGCAGGCTCTTTGGGAAAAAATCATGGCCGGGCGACCCAATCACCTAGATGTGGTGTTGTTTCAGAGATTTCGGTGGTACAATCTCTGGAGCTCAATAAGAAAGGCTCTATTTTTGTTTCTTTCGTCTTCTAGGGGCTCGTTATATGGAAGCTTGTCAATTTTTAAGAAGTTTACAACTTTCTCTTTCTGAGGCCGATAGGGAGATATGTCTAGCTCTCATTGAAGGTGACGCAGTTTTTCCTCGGTAGTGAGAAGAGTTGGTTGCCCGGGAAAATGGACTTTATGAGGCAAACAAAAAAATTATCTTGATGGGTGATGAGATGGTGGTCTTGAGGTGGCAATTAGTGAAGGCTATGGCTGGTCGAAAGAAGGCTGAAGAACGAGCATAGAGGCCCGGTGAGATCACGCTGTGGCTCAAGTAGAGGCCCATAAATATAAATAGGTGGCTATAATGGCTATTACTAAGCCCGAAGAGAATGAGAGATCTTTAGCCTATATTTGAAGGGAGAAAGAAGAGCTAAACAGAAGCTTGAGGCAAGGTTGGAAGGGGAGAAGACCCTTAGGTGTAAAGAGGAGGCGTTGTTGCGAAGGTATGTCGGGTACGCAGATAGGTGCGAATATAGCCTCATGTGTGTCATTCAAGTAGAGGTGGGGCCTTTAGATTTGAGCAACTTGGATCTCCGCTGCTACTGGGATGTACGAAGGAGCGAGTTTTATTCGATGTTTATAATTCCTCAAGGGAGTCCTAGAAGGATACTCGTATAGTGCTACTTCACTTTATGCGTAGAAAGAAAGCGGAGGAACTTGCCCCCTCTACTGTTGTTCCCCCAGAAAGTTATGGGTTGTGACTCTCTAGTTGCAAGGATAAGCCATCATTATGATGATGTGTTAGCGGACTCCCAATGCTTGTTTACAAATGACTCTTTGGGTATTGAACCTATAGTCGTGTAGTTGTATAGGGCTTTGTAATTACTTGAAATGTTAATGAGAATGTCGGTTAACTTTTTGGTCATTTATGCCTTTTTTTTCTTAACTTTTTTGCCTTCATTGAGATGTGAGGGGAGTCCGCGTGATGTCTCCCTATAATAGTGAATATTGGGGAGTACAGTTTATCCCAATATTTCTATGCGTGGGAGATGTTACACATGGGGATTTCTTCAAATGAGTGTATCCCCTACTTAAGTACGAACAATTTGGGTAAGCTCTTTTAGAGCTTTCGAAGGGTTTTCTTAAGAAGCGCGGAGGTACCCCACTAGAAGCAACCGTCTGATTGTGGACTTTGTGTGCCTTTCTCTGTATAAAATAAGGGTGCATCAGGCATCGATAGAAAGAAGGCATCTCCTTTTGGAGGTAACAGTACAACTGTAGAATTTAGATGCCTTGACTGGCATAGAATTTGTAATCATCTCCGTCCTTTTAGAATCGCGATGCTTTGAGCATTGATAGGACAAAGACATATTTTATCTTTGTTGAATCAGTTGAGAGTAGGGGCCTGAACATGACCCTATGAGAGACAGACGTGGACAAGTTGAGGTCGTTCTTGGAGTATATGGGGACCAAAGAGGTCCATTTGAATTACCCATTTACATTTGTAGAACCATTCATAAGGCGGGGCGGAGCCATGTTCGCGCCCTTTGTAGAAATAGTCAAAAATCAGGGACTCGAGGTATATAATGTAGACATACAGAGAAATACGTAGTCATTTTATAACGAGTTTGAATTTCCCCTAGGATCGTACAAGTTCTTGAGGTGCTCGAATAAAATGTGTTTCCCAATACTTGGAGGTTTTAAGGAGTGCATTTTTTGGTGGAGATCATTTGTTGGAGTGGCATTCGTAGAAAGGTTCATTGTAGTATAAGTTCTACATTTATTCTGTTCGTTTTAGGGGGAAGGTCCTCCGCATATTCCTTAATCCTATACACAGAGGTAGCTAGAAGGCGGAGTTTACCCTATAATTTACATGTTTTTACATTTGCTCTTGGAGGACATTTACTTTGGATGTATTCAAATAAAGTCACCGTAATGGTAAAGTCTAGTTACAATAGTGTCTTCGGTTGGGAGCGCTTTGTGTGCATCCTATCTTCACTGTTCCTTCCCCAGATGCCTCGGGGCGTGTCTTCTTGTATCCTCTTTGGATGCCTTAGGTGCTCTATCCTGTAACCCCCTTAACCAGGCCTAGTCGAAACTGGACTAAAAAGGCCACATTAGGTTTACCGAAGCAAACCCGATCTAAAACCCTAAACCAAACCCTTTTTATATTGTCTAAATACAATTCATTTGAGTCATATGTAATCATGCTTCAACGGTAACGATTCATTCAGATCAAATTGCAACTTACGGTCCAAATGAATCAAGGTTTCATAGAAGGGGCCCAAACATAAAGACTACAAATTACAAGACGTTATCTAGAATTAAAGTTACCAACCTTTGATTAATCCGATTACATGCATGCATGTTAAATTCCATTCCAAAGCAACCACTAGATCTCAATTATTATCATTCATAACAAAGAGGAACAAATTTCCAAGGTATTCAGACTTTGGCACTAAACATCACGAGTTTAACATGGCGTATCGATATAGGATATCCCCATACCGATACAGACCAACGAACAAAATAGCTTTTTGTACCGATACACGTATGTCTATATCAATACGGTTTGTTAACCAACCCGTACCGATACGGCTTTGACTCGTATCGATCCCCTCTTTATAAATTCAAAAACTCATATTCTAGTAGCTACAGACCGTACCGATACGGTACCCCAAGTACCGATACGGCTAGCTTAATCTTGAGGGTTTGTTTCGATATGCAATTCTGTGTACTGACACCTATGCCTGTTTTCCTTCAATGCGTAAAGGCACAGTGGCTAGGCGTACCGGTACGCTAGGCTTATTTTTGACAATTTGAGCCGTGCACAGACCTTGCGTACCGAAACTCAAGGTACTCGTACCAGTATGCAGAGGTCTGTAGTGACCTCTAGGTCCAACATATGACACTTGGGCTCAATTCAAACCACATTAACACTTATCTAACCATCATAAAACGTCAACATCATACTTAAACATCAACATATCAACCAATTAAGCCAAACCGCCTTATCTAGCATACTCAAACACCAAGTCTAGAGGCATGCTTCCTAGTCCACTTTCAAAATATTAATCCAAGCGCAAATCAAACACTTAAAACTTATTACTAGTCCAAAACATCAATCAAAACATTGCAACAACAGGGAGTTCATCAAAACCCTCCCAAAACCTCACTTCGACACATTGCCACTATTACTACTTTTCAACGATCCAAACCATACTTTGAAAATAAGACTTGGGATTTCCTTTCCTTGCCTCCTCGTTGCCTTAATCTCAATTATCTGCATTGATGGAAAAGGAAGTGTAAGCACACTAGGCTTTTAATCACGTTTCCGCTCACCAACTCGCAACGCCTCGCTTTCTGGTGCAACAATCTCACCTCTAAAGCTTCCGAAACTCGCGTTCAAGCTTGAGGATCAGACTCCCGTGCTTTTAACCACACAAAACAAAGGTACATTGTATCAAAATGCAATCAACATCACTGCAACATCAAACCTCAAAATCTTTTACCCAAAACCACTCCACAACTCCCAAAAATTAACAACAAATATCTTCCAAACTTAACCCAGCCACAATCAAACGTTTCAACACTTTAATTAAAATCAATTAACATCAAAAAACACATCTCAAACATCCTTATATCTCTAGTATTCAATTAACCACCACAACTCTTCAAAAACACATAACTATCAACCTAGAAAATTAGAGATTCACATGGCTTCGGGATTCCAATGTCAAAGTCAATTTATTAACATTATAAAACATCAAAATCAAGATTATAACCAATCAAGAACCCAGCAAAACTGATCCAAAACGGAAATCATTTAATCTCATCAATTAAACCTTGATTTAATCAACTTCCACAATTAACTCATCAAAAATCATTAGAAAACATTAAACAAGGATCAAATACTTGGGAATTTCAATAAATAACCATTCATTAGAGGAGAAGAAAGAACCTTACCTCTAATGGGTGATTTCACTCTCAATTGGATGTTTTAAATCTTGAAAACAAAGAAATTCAATGAGGTTTTGCAAAGCAAGATTGAAGAATCAATTAAGAAACAAGGATTTAAGAAATCAAGAGTGTTACCTCAGATGTTTGATGAAAAAGTGAGTGTTTGGTTGAAGAACTTTGAGAGAAAAGTTTAGGAGGAAAAGTTACGTAAATTTTTGTTTTAAGAAAATAACTACTTTTTTGTTAATCCTCCTTTTAATTACCCAATTAAAACTCTTCTAAAATAATACTAAATGAGAGGAAAATATGATATTAAAGTTTGGTAAAATAGCTCCTTAAAGATTCTAAGATTTGACCTTTTTTCAAAATAGTCATTAAAATAGTTTTCAATCTTTGCATTTTGGTCACCAGCTAAAATGTCCAATCTCCAAATTCCATTTTCCACAATTGACTTTACCAAAAATATCCATATATTAAATAAATATTTTTATATATTTTCCCATATTTTTCTTGCACCAAAATTATTTATTCTGATTTTAAACACGAATCTGACTCAAATCTCTAATTTCGGTCCACCAGGCCGTCTAAACCACTAAGAAAACTCCTAAGCCCAAAACCGGGGTGTTAAACTCTCCCCCTTAAGAAATTTCGTCCTCAAAATTTACCTGACGGAAACATATACAGAAATTGAGCAACCATGTCCGACTTACTCTCCCATGTGGTATCCTCAACCACGCAATGTCACCACAACACCTTAACAAGCTCAACCATCTTGCCACGAAGAACTTTACTACTAGAGTCAAGAATCTCCACTGGTTCCTCATCATAAGACAAATCTGGTCCCAACTCAACATCCTCAACTGGCATAACGTGCGACGGATCTGAGCGATACCTCCGCAACATGGACACATGAAACACATCATGAATCTTCTCCTCTTCAGGAGGCAACCTTAATCGATAAGCCACAAGACCTATGCGTTCTAGCACCTCATACGGTCTAATAAATCTCAGGCTCAACTTCCCTTTTAGGCTCAAAATGCATCACCTTCTTCCAAGGTAAAACTTTCAAGAAAACTCTTTTACCCAGAGCGTACTCAGTCTCTTTACGCTTCAAATTTGCGTAGGATTTCTACCTATTCGAGGCCTCTTTCAAACGATCACAAATTATTTTTACTTTCTCATTCGTGTCTTTCAACACATCAGGCATGGAAACATATTTTTCCCCAGCCTCAGCCTAACACAGGGGTGTGCGACACCTCCTACCATACAGGGCTTCATACGGTGCCATCTTTATACTTGCTTGATAACTGTTATTGTACACAAACTCAACCAAAGGCAACTGCCTTTCCCATGTTCCTTGGAACTTAATGATGCAACATCTCAACATATCCTCCAATATCTGAATCACACGTTCAGACTGGCCATTTGTTTGGGGGTGATACGATGTACTAGAATTCAAATGAGTACCCAAACCTCGCTGTAAACCGTGGATCTCTATCCGAAACAATCAACTTAGGTACTCTGTGCAACCTCACAATTTCAGCAACATACAAATCTGCCAACCTATCCAAAGAATACGTCGTATGCACTGGCAAAAAATGTGCACACTTCGTAAACCGATCAACAATCACTCAAAGGCAACCCCAACACAAAATCCATGGTAATTCTCTCTTATTTTCACTCTGAAATTCTCAAAGGCTGCAACAACCCGGAAGGAAACTGGTGTTCAGCTTTCATGCGCTGACATACCATACACTTGGCAAAAAAATCAGCTACGTCCCTTTTCAAACCCACCTAATAGTACTCCTTACTCAACCCCTGATACATTTTAGTACTACCATGATGCATAGCAAAAGGACTAGCATGTGCCTCAATCAAAATCATTCGTCTTAACTCCTCATCCTTAGGCACGACAATCTTACCTTTAAAACACAAGATCATATCATTGTTGAAGTGAAAATCTGTAGGATTTCCATCCATGATATCTTTGACATGCGGTACCAACGCCTCATCATACGCTTGTTTTTCCTTAATCAACTGCGACAGTGAAGGTTTCACTTGTAACCCTGCTAACAATCTGCCGTCACGAGTCACACTCGACCTCGTAAACATAGCTCTCAACTCCATAACAGCCTTTCTACTTAAAACATCAACCATAACATTGGCTTTGCCCGAATGGTACTCAATGGTCAAATTGTAGTCCTTCAACAACTCCAACCACCTACGTTGACGAAGATTCAACTCTTATGATCAGTGTATATGAAACATTTTTCACAATAGACATAATGTCTCCAAATTTTCAATGCAAACATTACCGACGTGAGCTCAAGATCGTGCGAAGTGTAGTTGTATTCATGTAATTTCAACTGTCTCGATGCGTGAGCCACGAGTTTCCCTTCATGCATCAACACACACCCTAGCCCGATGTAGGATGCGTCACTTTATACAACAAACTCCTTCCCCGACTCAGGTTGAATCAAGATTGGAGCTTGCGTCAGAGCTTCCTTCAACTTCTCAAAAGCCTGCTGCCTGGTTAACGTCCACTCGAACCGCACATCTTCTGTAGCAACTTGGTCAACAGAGTAGCAACTCTCAAAAACCCATCCACAAAACGAGGGTAATAACCTGTAAACCCAGAAAACTACAGACTTTTGTCACTAACTTTGGTTACTTACAACTGCCTCAACCTTTTTAGGATCCACCCAGATACCCTCAGCTGAAACCACATGTCCAAGGAAACCCACTTCCCTAATCCAAAATACACATTTACTCGACTTGGCATAGAGTTGATTATCCAACAAGATCTGCAACATAATTCGCAAGTGTCGATCATGATCCTTCTCGGTACGAGAGTACACAAGGATATCATCAATGAACACTACCACAAATTGATCCAAAAATTTATGGAACACCAAGTTTATCATATCCATGAATGCTTCAGGCGCTTTCTTCAACCCAAACGGCATCACCAAGAACTCATAATGGCCATACCTCGTATAAAAAGTAGTCTTCAACACAACCTTGTCCTTAACTTTCAACTGATAATACCAGATCTCAAATCGATCTTGGAAAATATCGTAGCTCCCCATAATTGATCAAACAAATCATCAATTCGTGACAGGGGATATTTGTTCTTAATCTTCAACTTGTTTAATTGTCGATAATCTATACATATCCATAACGTGCCATCCTTCTTTTTTAACAAATAGCACTAGTGCTTCTTATAGTAAAACACTAGGCCGAATAAAACCTCGATCCAACAACTCTTGGAGTTACATCTTCAACTCCTTGGGTGCCATGCGATATGGTGTAATTGAACCAGAGCCAAATTAGCATATGTCTCGATGCAAAACTCCACCTCCCTGTCTGGTGGAAAACCATGTAACTCTTCTAGAAACACGCCCAAAAAGTTACAAATAGTACGAATATCCTTTGTCTGCACTTCTTCCACATTCGGGTTCATAACATAAGCTAGATACGCCGGACATCCACATTCAAGCAACTTACACGCTTTCATGGCTGAAACCATATTAGACAAGAACTTTACATTTTCACCTACAACCGCAACCTCATAATCATTAGCAAGCTTTAGCGAAACCCGCTTGGTCTCAAAATCAACCACAGCTCGATGCTCGGACAACTAGTCTATACCTAAGATCAAGTCAAAACCATGGAATGATAGCTCTACCAAATCAGCCGCAAACACATGACCATGAACCATCAGCGGACACCTTTGATACAACTTTCTTGTAATGACCATTTCTACAAAAGAACTCATCACTTGCATACCAACATCAAGCATTTCTACCGGTACACTAATCAAATGTGCATGCTCATGTAATGCATATGGCATAGACTGCAAGGTAAAGGTATATGCTATCACGTCCGTGTTATTTTTCCCCTCGCTATGTGCATAGATCCTCGTTGGTCCACCTCCTCCGATCGTACCGCCACTGTGTACACCACAGTCTTCTATCTCTCCTCCCTCAGTGGTGTAGCAACATGTGTAGGTGTCTGCTTACCTCTAGCGAGCAAAGGACAATCACGTCTTATGTGCTCTGCTGACCCACAACTCTAATACGAATTCACAGCCACAACTGTAGGATCCTGCCCCTCTTTGGTCAAACGCGGGCAATCTCGCTTCAAATGTTCTCTCGAGCCACAACCCCAACAACCATTATGCACTGGTCGGACCTAAGCACCATGTCCTTAAGATCCTCATCTGTACCATCTCCATCGCGTCTCACATCTGGTCGAAACCTTCGGTCACGGTGCCTCTTAGCCTGGACACCCCATAACTATACTCTGCAGCTCTCTTACCTAAGCTAAAACCTCCAGAATGACGAGTCAAACCAGACTCTGCTCAATATCCTTTGCCTGTTCCGCCAACATGTCAAAATTGATATAGTCGGTGGCCAACATATACGTCTTAAAATCCTACACCAATCCATAACGAAAATGTTCATAGCGTTGCCCATCATCCAGTACTAACTCAGATGCATACTGGCCCCGCCTCACGAACTGCACCTCGTATTCAGACACGGTTATACTGCCTTAAACCAAAGCCATAAACTCATGTTTCTTGTCATCCAAATATCTAACACCCAAATATTTCTTCCTGGAGGCAGCTTGGAAGAATTTCTACGTCACATCATCGGGTTCTATGCCCATGATTACAGCGATCCACCAACTATACGCATCCCCTTGCAGCAGGGAAACAACATATCCCAACTTGCAATCATCATTACATCCTATCTAAAGCAGGATACGCTCTATATTGGCCATCCACTCTTCGGATACCTCGGGTGCCAACCCTCTAAAATCAACCCCTCTAAGGTTACGCAAACGCTATAATGGAAAACCTGGGTTAGCCTAAAATGCTCAGTCATCGCCTGAACCAAAGGCATCATGTTCCAAACACAGAACCAGGTGGTGCATGAGGTACTTGTTCCACTCCCTCAGGAGGATTAGACAGAGGAGGTGACAAATTCTCAAGGTGTACAACCTTGCCCTCGACTCCCTACCGTCCGACATCAACGTTTCTGCTAGATCGTAATTCTTTCCTCGGTGGTATAGTCTAATTGTATCTAAGCCATGATAATTACACCAAAACAAAAACAATGAGGCCAGCTTCAAGCAAGGATCCAAGACTTCCATTTTAAACCAAAATCATTTCATAAACGTGGTAATATAGCAATATGTCCCTAAGGTAACCAAACATGGCATAATTCAAACACCGTACATGTAAACGATCACCGTGCATAAGAAACAACATACTACAAAAATCAACAACATCCTAATTCTCGCAAACCTATCTCTGATACCACCAAATGTAACCCCCTTAACACGGCCTATTTGAAACCAGACTAAAAGGGCCATATTAGGTTTACTGAAGCAAACCTGATCTAAAACCCTTTTTTATGTTGTCTAAATACAATTCATTAGAATCCTATGTGATCACACTTCAGCGGTAGCGATTCATTCAGATCAAATTACAATTCATGGTCCAACTGAATCAAGGTTTCATAGAAGTGACCTAAACGTAAAGACTACAAATTACGAGGCACTATCTAGAATTAAAGTTACCAACCTTTGACTAAACCGATTACATGCCTGCAGGTTAAATTTCATTCCAAAGAAACCAATAGATCTCAATTATTAGCATTCATAACAAACAGGAATAAATTTGCAAGGTATTCAAACTTTATCACAAAACAACACGAGTTCAACAGGGCGTACTGATACAGGAGATCCTCATACCGATACAGACCAACTAACAAAACGGCTTCCTGTATTGATACACGAATGTCCGTATCAATATGGTTTGTTGACCAACCCGTACCGATACAGCTTTGACCCGTACCGATCCCCTCTTTATAAATTCAAAAACTTAGATTCCAGTAGCTATAGACCGTACCGATACGGTACCCCGCGTACTGATACGGCTAGCTTAATCTTAAGGGTTTGTTTTGATACCAATCAGGGTACCGACACCTACGCCTATTTTTCTTCAATGCGTACTAACACAGTGGCTAGGCGTGCCGGTACAGTAGGCTTATTTTTTATAATTTGAGCCTTGCACAAACCCCGTGTACCGAAACTCGGGGTACCTGTGCCAGTACGCAAAAGCCTGTAGTGACCTCTAGCTCCAACATATAACACTTGGGCTCAACTCAAACCAAATCAACACTTATCTAACCATCATAAAACATCAGCATCATACTTAAACATCAACATATAAACCAATTAAGCCAAACCAACTTATCTAGCATACTCAAACACCAAGTCTAGAGGCATGCTTCCTAGTCCACTTTCAAAATATTAATCCAAGCCCAAATCAAACACTTGAAACATATTACAAGTCTAAAACGGAAATCAAAACACTACAACAACAGGGAGTTCATCAAAACCCTCCCAAAACCTCACTTCCACATATTGCCATTATTACTACTTTTCAACGATCCAAATCGTACTTTGAAAATAAGTCTTGGGATTTCCTTTCCTTGCCTACTCACTTCCGCAATCTCAATTATCTTCATTAATGGAAAATGGAGCGTAAGTACACTAGGCTTAGTGAGGGATTCTCAAACAATAACCATCATCAATGCAAGTTGAAACCATTTCACTTTTAATTTGAAACCAATTTTCAAAACTATTTAAAGCATTTTCACAAAATCATGCCTTATCAAAACCATGCACTTAACCTTTCCAAAACAACATATTAAACCATATGCAACATGTATCATGGATTAAACAGCAAAGTCTCATTTGCTATCCTCAATTTAAGCTTTCCCATGCATACTACCAATGCAAGGCTTAAAGAGTAAAACATGTTTAAGTCACATAAACAACATAGTCCATCTCATGATACATAAACAATTATATTGGCTTCTAAGTGATCATTTACCAAGTTCTATTCACCAAAACGTAACATCGGATACACGGATTCAACAAGTGTTCCCTCAACACTTAACAAACAACCTACCGGTAACACAAGGCTCACACACGGGAGTATTCGGTACAAATAAACCCCTCCACCATTGTGACACTTGTGGTGGAGTATTCGATACATATAAACCCCTCAACACCACTCATCGGTACGATGTTTGACCCACTAACGGGAATCTTCGGTACTGTACAGCCCCTCAACCGTTAGGGTACTTGGATGGAGTATCTAGTACACCGTATAAACCCCTCAACATCCAATGTGTCTTTTTATAGTGCACTATCAATCCTATGGTCGGCCAACTATATCTGATAAGATTTACAAACCTTTTCTTAGCATCACTTGCCAATATAATTCATTTTAACATCAACAACTCACTGTTTTCATATGCGTCATCAAAATCATTTAACCAATGCAATAAACCTTGCATTAACCAATGTTCATAAACATTAACAAAACATGCATTACTTACAAATGCATCAACATCCTTTCGTAACCGAATTCTAGCATTAAACCATACTCTAATCATGCATAAACTGTGAGTAATCAAACCATTTAAAATAAGTGCATAAAACCAATTGCTAAATTGAGTTCGAGAGAGAATTTATCCTTTACTTAATTTCGAGTTTAGACCAGTATTTCAAGCTCGATCTAAATTCCCAAACACAACTTTCAAACCTTTGCAAAGTTGAAAACACGTTTCCACTCACCAACTCGCAACGCCTCGCTTGCCTATGCGATAAACTCACCTCTAAAGCTTTAGAAACTTGCGTTTAAGCTTGAGGATCAGACTCCCCTACTTTTAACCACACAAAACAGAGGTACATTGCATAAAAATGCAATCAACATCACTGCAACACCAAACCTCAACATCTTTTACCCAAAACCACTCTACAACTCCCAAAAATTAACAACAAACCTCTTCCAAACTTAAACCAACCACAATCAAGCATTTCAACACTTTAATTAACATCAATTAACATCTAAAACACATCTCAAACATCTTTATATCTCCAGCATTCAATTAACCACCACAGCTCCTAAAAAACATATAACTATCAACCTAGAAAATTAGAGATTCACATGGCTTCGGGATTCCAATGTCAAAATCAATTTATTAACATTATAAAACATCAAAATCATGATTATAACCAATCAAGAACCAAGAAAAACGGATCCAAAACGGAAATCACTTAATCTCATCAATTAAACCTTGATTTAATCAACTTCTACAATTAACTCATCAAAATTCATTAGAAAACATTAAACAGTGATCAAATTCTAGGGAATTTCAATAAAGAACCATTCATTACAGGAGAAGAACGAACCTTACCCCTAATGGTCGATTTCTCTCTCAATTGGATGTTTTAAATCTTGAAAATAAAGAAATTCAATGAGGTTTTGCTAAGCAAGATTGAAGAATCAATTAAGAAGCAAGAATTTAAGAAATCAATAGTGTTACCTCATATGTTTGATGAAAAAGTGAGTGTTAGGCTGAAGAACTTTGTGAGAAAAGTTTAGGAGGTAAAGTTACGTAAATTTTGTGTTTTAAGAAAATAACTACTTTTTGTTAATCTTCTTTTTAATTATCCAATTAAAACTCTTTTAAAATAATCCTAAATGAGAGGAAAATATGATATTAAAGTTTGGTAAAATAGTTCCTTAAATATTCTAATAGTTGACCCTTTTTCAAAATAGTCATTAAAATAGTTTTCGAAATTTGCATTTTGGTCACCAGCCAAAATGTCTAATCTCCAAATTCCATTTTCCGAAATTAACTTTACCAAAAATATCCATATATTAAGTAAAGATTTTTAGATATTTTTCCAATATTTTTCTCGCACCAAAATTATTTTTTCCAATTTTAAACCCGAATCCGACTCGAATCTCTAATCCCGGTCCACCGGACACTCTAAACCACTAGGAAAAATCCTAGGCCCAAAACTGGGGTGTTACATATCCTGACGCTTTTGTGAGAGGTTTTCTGAGGCTTTTTGTACAGGGGTACTCCCACTACAACCACCATGATAGCCTCCCACGTTGGTAGGGGGCTTACGGTCTCTACAGGAAAAACGTAGATGTTGTTCTGTGACCTTGCACTTTTGCAGAGCAACAATTCGCCAACGGTCCCAGATAGGGAAATGTTGTCCTACCGGTCAGAACAACTCTATTTTCTAACCCACTCTAGTGGTTGTGAGATATTGTTGACCCACTCTATTTGCTTCCTTCTCTTTCGCAGTCGGAATAGCTCAAAGTTGGTAAATACTTCATGACTGATTCTCTTAGTTAAAAAGTGGTCCACGTTTACCGCACTAATTATTGTTGTCAATTTTGGTCGACACGAGACAATGAGGTAGACACGATGGTTGAAGGATAGTCGAACAACGAGGCTTGGTGGTTTACCCATCGGGGGATGGACAGAGAGTCGCAGGAGACAGTGGTCAGCTGTAGAGTTGGGCGGTTCACCCCTGGTTGACTTGGGGTAGAGAGCTATAAACAGTGTAGAATAGGTGGTTTGAGTCATGTGGGAGAGAGAGTGTGAGGGAGGTCAGTATTTTAGAATTGTAGTAGAATCATCCTTTTTGTCTTCATTCTTGGAGGTATTTATATCCCCATGGAGCTGTAGATGGATTGATGCTTGATGAGACCATGCCAGGCCTAGTGATGACTACTAATGGGTTGGCAGGTGGCAGCTTGGTTGTTAGGCTGTGAGCTCAATCGAACATGATAGTTGTCATGTCTCAACGAAATGGTCTCTAGAGCTTATGGGTGTGAGGTTGTAGAAGACGTCCAGAGGAGGAGCTTCGGGCTCCGTGATGCTTGGAGCGTGGCGCAGAGAGCCACATTGGTTCTCCGTAGATGTTTGGCAGAGGTACAACAGAATTATTTGAGCATGAATTTTGAGTTCAAGTTTTCCAAACTGAAAAAATAGATTTTATTGTGTTATAATTTAGTCCCTAATTATTGAACATTTCTTTTCATTTAGCGTGTACTTTAACAATAAATCTGAAAAATTGAAAAGCATGTCTTTTCATTCAACGTATATCATCTACAGTCATGCACACGGACTGGCCAGTATAAAAGTAGAACATAAATAATTCTGGAAAAGTAATAACATTCGTACAATATTCAATATATAAGGGAAAACATAAATTTAGTAAGGAGGAAGATACACACCCATTATGAAGAGACAATGTTCACATTGTTAGAACCAAACCATAAAATAATATGTAACTTAACCCAGGATCTATCATGTTGATAAGTGTTCAAAAGTACTATTTTTCTTACCCTTTTTACTCATATTATTGTTAGACTTAGGCTCATATTAGTTGCATAGTTAGCCATTCATGCATTAATCCATGTTTCCTTCAATCGTTGAGCTTGATTACATAACTTGGTGATTTTTGTGGAAATAGATGCTGCTTTGGTGTGTTTTTGTGTGTATGTGCAGGATCACTTGCCAAAGCAATGCCGAGCTAGTTGCCAGGGCAATGCATGAAGGATATGCCGAGCTAGTTGCCAGGGCAGTGCATGAAGGAGACGCCGAGCCAGTTGCCATGGCATTTGTCGACAAAGACCAAAAGCAATATGGATGTCGAAATTCATGATTTTACAAGCCCAAGATGACATGGAGCAAGGTCCAAGCCCAAAGGAATTTGATTGCCATGCAGAGATTAAAGAAGAATTAAATTCCAAGTGGATAGGAGAAGTTCTAATAGGAATAAAATTATAATAAAGAATTATATTCTTTAAAGATAATTTAATTCCAACTCAAACTCCTCCTCAAAGAAGGACTTTGGCCTAGCCCTATAAATAGCAAGAGATTTCGACAATTCAAGAGGGGGAGAGCAAGAGGGAAATTTCGGCAAGTCCAAGTAGGGCAAGAGGAGAGAATTTTCGACAAGCATCAAGGGCAAGGAGGATTTCGACAAGCCTCTTCCTTCATCTTTGTTCGATTGGGTTCATGCTAGGGATTAATTATCTTGTGTTTCTTTGGAACCTAGCCATGAACTAAATTTACTTGGCTATGGTTATTGTGTTTTGTGGTTGTGAGAAACTATTGGTTTTTGTTTAGGTAATAAGAGTTTGCACTTTTCTATTTCAAGGTTTATTCATTCTTGGTTCCTATTATTGCTTGCGAGTGAATTGGGAGAGGATCTCGTGATTTCATCCATTTATCTAATATCGGGAGAGTTAGATTCAAGAAACGAATGAATATGATCTTTATGCAATCCAATGATGGTGAAGATTAATCCGGCTTAGGAATAAGTTAAGGATTTCAACGGCTAAGAGGAGCGCAAGATTGGTTGTTGTTCACCCTTGATTCACGCAGGATGTATTATCAAGGCATGCACAAGTAGCTAGAGTTTCGACTTAGGGATAAGAAGAAACCATTGAAGAACGCTCCGCCGAACCTTGAAGTTGCTGCCCGATCGCCCAAGTAGTTGCCCAACTAGTCGCCCAAGCAACCATCAATTAGTTGCCAAGGCAACCCGTTGTGCAAGTCGCCACGGCAACCGAGTTGCCCATGCACTCTTTTACCAAGACAATCCAATCGGCTATCACACCTCAACTCACGATAACCTAGCCTATCTCTCTCAATTGAATTCATCTTTTATTTTATTTTATTGCTTTCTAGATTAGTAATTAGTTAAACTTGATAATCCTTTACTTGTGTTTTTACTTTTTACAATTGCAAGAGACTAGATTCTTGAAGTGGCACCAATCCTCGTGGAGACGATATCTTTTATACTATAACTTGCGACGTGTATACTTGCACAATTGCGTAGCACTTATTACGCGCATAACAAGTTTTTGGCGCCGTTGCGGGGATTGGCAATAGCGACTTTGTTTTTACTTTCTTGCACTTTCTTTTTATTTTTCTTGTTTAAAATTCAAAGGGCTAACAAACTTTGGTTTTGCATTGGTATATGACCAGGCGAGACCGACTTCACCAAATATCCCTTTGATCCGTAAATCGAACGAACCTTACAAAGACTTAGACGAAGGATAAGAGAAGCAATGGCAAATCAAGACGGCAATATTAATCAAGATGTTCGAAAGCGGGAGGAGGAGTGATTCTTGCACGAAAATGAACTATTCGAGACTATCTTGAAGAAGATCTTGATGGACTTAACCCAGGAGTTGTCGCACCCGAAATTGAAGCCGACCACTTTGAGTTGAAACCGGTAATGTTTAATATGATCAACACAATAGGTCAATTTGGCGGCTCAAAGAAATGAAGATGCACGACAACATCTCAAATCTTTCCTCGAGATTTGCAACTCGTTCAAGATACACGGAGTCACCCCGATGTCTTACGATTAAGATTATTCCCTATTCACCGAGGGATAGGGCGAAAGCATGGCTAAATAGCATTCTGCGGATCCATAGCATCTTGGACTGATCTTTGTCGTGATTTCCTTGCTAGATTTAATCCTACAAATTTAATCGATAAGCTTCGAACGACATTACTTCTTTTCGGCAGGATGATGAATCCATGTACGAGGCTTGGGAGCGATATAGAGAACTTCTACACAAATGCCCTCTACACGGATTCCCGGTGTGGACTCAAGTGACAATGTTTTACAATGCCGTGAATACACCAACAAGGATGATGCTAGACGCCTCGGCAAACGGCATACTCCTAGATAAGTCACCGGAAGAAGCAATGCAAATTTTAAACAGGCTGGCCAAGAATGATTATCAATTCCCATCTACTAGAAGAGGAGGAGTTAGACGCTAAGCCACAATACATGAACTAGGATCATCGATTCAATTTCGCACAATTGGCGCGCTTTAACCAAGATGGTCCGAACATGCAAAAACCAAACAACACACATGAAGTCAAGGTAATGGATTCTTTTTGTGAGTTATGTGGTGATAACCATAATTCTTCGAATGTATGCGAGAATCCGAAATCCGGCTTTTATGTGGGGAATTACAATCGGGCAACAACATGATGTCAAATACATACAATCCAGCTTGGAAGAAGCACCCGAATTTTTCATGGAGTAATCCCAACAATGCTCTAAACCAGAACAATCGAATGCACAAGCATCGGGATTCCACAAAATATGCCACGACAACATATGCCGCAAAGAACAACCGACAACATCTAGTTCTTTGGAAAATTCTCTAAATGCTTTTATGATGAAAACTGAATCTTATATGGTGAGAATAGTAATTTCATAAAAAGAACTGATGCTTTTATTAACAGACCGAGATGAGATTGCAAAACCAAGAGGCGGCAATCAAATCATTGGAAAATCAAGTCGGACAATTTGCTCAAAATCAACACTAGACCACAAGAAGGTTTACCTAGCGATATCAAGTCGCAAGAGGAACTGCCATGAGCAATGTAAGGCAATCACCACCAGTAGTGGCCAACAACTTAGAGAGGTTCAAACCCGCTCGTCAAACAAAACTCCAAAAAGAGCAAGACGAACCTAGCGGCAAAGTCTCGGATGCTGAACCAAGAATTGCTGCGGCAACCGGCAATAAGCATGCCTCGGCAACCAATGACGCCTCGGTAACTTGCGATAAACACGCCGCGGCAACCCGATTAGTAACACATCGGCAACTCCAGATGTCCCCGTAATGCCGTCAATCAGGTTTCAAACCAATGAAAAGATCGAAGATATCCGACTTCCACCACCATTCCCACAAAGGTTGAAGCGACAAAAGCAAGAATACCAATTCAAGAAGTTTCTTGATATCCTAAAGCAAGTCCACATCAACTTGCCATTGGTGGAAGCAATTGAACAAATGCCAAACTATGCCAAGTTTCTTAAAGACATTGTGTCCAAGAGAACAAGGCTAGGAGAGTTTGAAAACAATTGCCGCAACAGAGGGATGCATGGCAATGTTGCACAATCGTATGCCGCCCAAGTTGAAGGATCCCGGAAGTTTCACAATACCCTGTTCTATTGGAAATCACTATGTCGGGAAACACTATGCGACCTAGGGGCTAGCATAAACTTGATGCCTAAATCGGTTTTCCGAAACTAGGAATCGGGAAGGCAAGACCTACAACAGATTATGCTACAGCTAGCCGAGCAGATCCTATGTGCATCCGGAGGGAAAAATCGAGGACATACTGGTAAAAGTTGATAAATTTATTTTTCCCACTGACTTTATTGTTTTAGATTGTGAAGCGGATGAGCATGCGCCTATCATTCTCGGAAGACCATTCCTAGCGACAGGAGAACTTTGATTGATGTTGAAAAGGGAGAACTCACAATGAGGGTGAATGACCAGCAGGTAAAACTAAATGTGTTCCAAACACTAAGGCATGCAGATGATCCAAAGAATGCCAACTACTTCATGCCACGGCAGAGTTTAACCGATGAAGAATTTAGTTGCCTCAAAGAACTACATTGCCGAACACGAGGAACATGAGGAGTATGAAGAGCCGGTCGATGAGGAACAACCAGAAGAGGCAAATTGGCTAGTCAATCGACCAGGTACATACTTTGAACCACCGGACTACTCGGGTAAGGAAGGTAAGATCGAAAAACCCTCTATCGAAAATCCACCAATTCTTGAGTTGAAACAATTGCGAGCAAATCAAATATGTATACTTAGGGACCGATAATACATTACCTGTAATTATTTCTTCTAAGTTACAGCCTGAAAGGAAAAAAAAGCTGATCAACATGTTGAAGCTACATAAAAAGGCAATAGGGTGGACAATTGCCGACTTGAAGGGAATTAGCCCGCGGTGTGCATGCACAAGATCTTGTTGGAAGATGATCACAAACCTTCAATTGAGGCCCGGAGGAGACTGAATCATGCCATGAAAGGGGTTGTAATGAAAGAAATCATCAAGTGGCTTGACGCCGGCATTATATACCCTATCTCCGATAGTAAATGCGTGGGTAAGTCCGGTACAATGTGTGCCGAAAAAGGGAGGTATAACAAAGGTAAGCAATGAAAATAATGAACTTATCCCAACCAGGATCGTGACCGGTTGGAGGGTTTGTATGGACTATCGAAAGCTAAACAAAGCCACTAGGAAAGATCACTTCCCATTACCCTTTATTGATCAAATGCTTGACCGTCTTGCGTAAAACCCTTTTACTGTTTTTCTTGATGGTTATTCAGTTTACAATCAGATTGCCATAGCACCCGAAGATCAAGAAAAGACAACCTTCACATGCCCTACGGTACTTATGCCTTCCGAAGGATGCCGTTCGGATTATGTAACGCCCGGCAACCTTCCAAAGATGTATGATGGCGCTCTTTTCGGACATGGTCAAGACTTCCTTGAGATCTTCATGGATGATTTTTCGGTTTTTGGTAATGACTTCGGCGGCTGTCTCGGCAATTTAGAGAGGGTGTTGGCAAGATGCGAAGAAACAGATTTAGTCCTCAATTGGGAGAAATGCCACTTTATGGTAGATGAAGGAATAGTGCTCGCCCATAAGATCTCATCCAAGGGAATTGAAGTAGACAAAGCCAAGGTGGACGTGATCGAGAGATTACCCCACCAAATTCGGTTAAAGGAATTCAAGTTTTCTGGACATGCGAGGTTTTTACGGAGGTTCATTCATAACTTTTCTAAAATCACTAAACCTTTGTGTAATCTGCTTGAACAGGATAAAGTCTTCGATTTTGATGATTCTTGCACTCAAGCATTTGAAACCCTAAAGAAAAAGCTTGCCTCGGCACCCATTGTTGTTCCACCAGTTGACGCTACCTTTTGAGCTCATGTGTGATGCAAGTGATTTCGCGGTAGGAGCAGTCCTAGGCCAACGCACAGTAAGACCTTCCATGTGATATACTACGCTAGTAAAACTCTTAACGATGCTCAAATGAATTACACAACAACGGAG
This sequence comes from Hibiscus mutabilis, assembly GCA_019671005.1. Classification (NCBI taxonomy): domain Eukaryota; kingdom Viridiplantae; phylum Streptophyta; class Magnoliopsida; order Malvales; family Malvaceae; genus Hibiscus; species Hibiscus mutabilis. Next base: position 25,922,850 of record CM033747.1, read on the forward strand.
AAAGAGTTACTAGCTGTAGTTTTCGCATTTGACAAGTTCCGATCCTATTTAATTGGTACAAAGGTAATTGTTCATACGGACCATTCGGCAATCAAATACTTATTTGCTAAAAGGATGCTAAACCTCGTTTGATTCGTTGGATATTACTTTTACAAGAATTTGATATTGAAATTAAGGACGAGAAAGGAACAAAAATCAAGTGGCGATCACTTATCACGTTTGGAACGCAATAGGGAAGAGGGGCGCGATCTAGAGATATGCGATGCATTCCCGGATGAACAAATTCTAATCGCCTCGGCAACCCTTGACGCCTCGACAGCCCATGACGCCTCGGCAACTCTCGACGCCGCAGCAGTCTTTGACGAGCACGCGCCAAAGCATTTTTGGGAGCGACACTACGGCGGCAAAGACATGCCCCGCAATACCCCTCGTACGCAGATTTAGTTAACTTCCTTGTTTGTGGTATTTTTCCGTATGGCATTACTCACCAAGGAAAGAAGCGGTTCCGCTATAATGCTAAGCATTACTTTTGGGACGAGCCTCTTTTGTTTAAACAATGTGCAGATCGGGTTATACGTCGATGTGTCCCTCAAGAAGAGCAAACAGAATGTACTCGGCAATGCCATTCTTCACCCTATGGAGGACATTTTGGAGGAACTCGTATCACGCCAAAGTCTTGCAATCCGGTTTGTATTGGCCAACATTGTACAAAGATGCCCAAGACTTTTACAAGCAATGTGATCGTTGCGGAGGGACGGGCAATATCTCTAGGCGACATGAGATGCCACTCGAACATCATCGAGGTGGAACTGTTCGATGTATGGGGATCGATTTTATGGGACCTTTCCCATCTTCATTCGGCAACCTCTACATCTTACTCGCCGTCGACTATGTGTCTAAATGGGTAGAGGCAGCTGCAGCTTCCCAACGACGATTCCAAGACCGTGCAACGATTCCTGCAGAAAAACATATTTACACGGTTTGGGATGCCGAGAGCAATTATCAGCGACGGGGCAAGCATTTTGACAATGACTAATTGCCAAGATGTTGCAACGCTCGGCATATCACACAAGATCGCCACGGCATATCACCCACAAACCAACGGGCAAGCAGAAATTTCCAACGGGGAGTTGAAGGAATACTCGAGAAAGTTGTAAATCCCTCAACGAAGGATTGGTCATTAAGACTAGATGACGACTTTGGGCATATCGCACCGCATTCAAAACACCATTAGGTATGTCCCCTTCCGGCTTGTCTATGGTAAAACATGTCATCTACCGGTGGAAATCGAGCACAAGGCGTCTTGGGCAATCAAGACCGTGAATATGGATTGGGAAAGTGCGGACAAAAGCGCTTGATGGATCTCAATGAGATAGAAGAATTTCGTGCACTCGCCTATAACAATGCACGAATCTACAAGGAGAAAACAAAGCGATGGCATGACAAGAAACTATTGCCACGGCAATTCACGCCAGGGCAACTAGTTCTCCTATTCAATTCTCGGCTAAAACTTTTCCCGGAAAGTTGAAATCAAGATGGTCGGGACCATTCAAGTCGTCAAACCATTCTCCCACGGTCTTTGTGATAATCAAGTCCATCTCGACAACCATGAATTCAAAGTTAATGGACAAAGATTGAAGCACTACAATGGTGCCCATGTGGAACGTAACAAGGAAGTGGTCAATCTAGGAGATGCATGAGCATGCTCTCCCTTTTGATATTTTTATTTTTATTTATTTTTATTTTTGTTTTTGTCGATTATTTAATTATTTATTTTTCATTTTTTTTTTTTTCGATTTTTTTTTTTATTTATCTTGCCGATTATTAGTAGTTTTAGGATAGATTTTTTTTATTCAAGTCTAAGAATCCTATTACACATCTTTATTTATTTTCTTTATTAGTTTATCTTTAATTTTAATCCTTATTTGATTTGTTTTTGAATTGTAGGAAAGGAAGTTCAAGATAAAGAAGGAATTCTAAACCAAGTAGGAAAACATCTTCAACAAGGAAACTAATGGGTTGAATCTAAGGCTTATATAAAGCCTCCAATTCATCCTAACCAAAACCCTTGTCGACAACTCCTACAAAACCCTAAACCCTTTTTCGTTTTACCCTAAACCCTAACCCCACCCACCTATCGATTCTATACAACCCATCACCCTTAACCTATTCCTACTTTCTATCTTGCAACTTTTTAGTTTCTTTTCTTTTCTTTGTTTTTACTCACAACCAAGATCATACATGGCATCCAAGATTAAACTGTTAGTTCATCCAAGTTCCTCCAAATAACCAAGATACAAGAAGTTTGCTACACCGGCGGTTCAAGAAAGATTTCAATCCAAGTTTGAAAGCCGGAAGATTCATGAAGAACAAGGCTTTGAATACTCCAGATCTCAAGATTTCGGCCTTGAACCATTCATCTTCAAAAGGATTGCACATCAAAAGTGGCAAATCTTTTGCCATCAACCGGAACCGGGTAACATCTCATGGGTAAGAGAATTTTATGCTCACTCACCTAACCCGGATAATCCTTATGTTTTTGTTCGTGACAAGGCCATACTTATAAGTCCCGAAAGCATCAACACCTTTTACGGACTTTACATTGAGAAGGACGAGCATCAAGCCTTCGTTGACCAAATCAATCCAAAGCAACTCGACAAGGTGCTTCAAGAACTTACTCAACCAGGAACTCATTGGAACGACGGTAAATACAAGGGCACGGTAAATCGCCTTCGGCTAAAACCTGAGGCAAAACTATGGAATAAGTTTGTTAAAACTTCTTTAATGCCCTCCACACACAATACTACCGTTGACATACCACGTCTTTTGCTCATACATTCTATTTTGCATAATCGCATCATTAACATTGGAAAAATTATTTGCGATGAGATTTTTGTATGCAGCTCAAAAGATAAGGGTTATCTTTTCTTCCCTTGCTTAATTTCAAATCTTTGCAAGGAGATGCATGTCCCGAGTGAGTCCACCGATGAAAAAGCCCTACCCAAGTCTGGTTGGAATCAAGCAATAATCCGGAAGCTAATGGGAGAGGCACCGGGAGATTCTTCAAGGCCCCCAATTGTCACGGCAACTCCTGCCGCCGCGGCAATCCCTAATGCCCAAGCACCTAACGCCAGGGCAACTCGGCCATTAATCCCGGGACACATTGAAGCACTTTTGCACCCATTGGAAAGCCGCCTAAGGCAAATTGAAGATCGGCAACTAATGTTCATGCGGTACATGAAGGAGCACAACAATGCCATCACCCAAGTCATCCTAGAAAAGTACCGGACAACCGTGTGCCGTTCCCAATATTTCCCGCCGATATCCTTGCCACGGCAACCAAGGAAGCCGACGCCACGACAACCAAATCGACAATGCCCGGCAACCACCGAAAAAAGCAAAGGTAAAGCACCTATACCTGAATCAACTCCTACGGAATCATTTTCTAATTTTTCAGATTCGGACGAGTCCTCCATTGAACCAATAAAGACCGCACCAATTGAATCCTCCAAACGAAAAGCCATTGACATTGATGAAGAGGATGATGAGGACAACCCCGTACGAGGATCGATTCCACCACCGCAACAAGAAAACAACCATCGCGTTCAAGCAAGAAAGTCAAGATGCCAACTAGAAGGAAACTAATCATCTACGATGACGAACTCTCGGAGTAAGTCCTCGTATGCATTTTATTTTTATGTTTATTTTTCGTTATTTTTATGCATGCATTGAGGACAATGCCTCACTCGAGTTTGGGGGGATTGTTATTAGTAATTACCATGTTTAGTTACATTAATCTTAAGCATTACATTTAGGATACATAAATTGCTTGCCATGCCTTTAATTGGAACAAGAATTGCTTAGATTTGATGAATATTCGATGATGACTTTGCCAATGCACTTAATTGATAGAATTTTTATTCTAGGATAACCATGAAAAACTTAGAATTGTACTATGATGCTAAATTTGATGAAACACTGTTGTGGTTTGATTGATTTAAGGAGTTCTAGTAAACTTAGGTTGATAATTAACTAATTGGGGGATTAGAATAAAAATTGGATGAATGCTAGAGGTGCCCGAAATTGGCTCTAGCATATGCTAAAAAATTGATCACTAGAGGTGCCCGAAACTGGCTCTAGGAGGTGTTAAAATTTTTTTCAGTTAACTAGAGGTGCCCAAACCGGCTCTAGTCGATTAAATTAACTTAAGAAAACTAAAAATAAAACACTAGAGGTGCCCAAATTGGCTCTAGTTAAAACATGTTAAAAAGAACCCAATGAAGTAATTTGAAAACCTATTGTTTGCATAGAATCCGAAAAATCAACTTGCACACAACTCCGCACACACTCACAAGCATTATAGTTTGATTCCGAGTAATTCATCAGTTTTCTGAAAAATAAAAAGCCAATCATACTTTGTGCCCCGGTTCGAAGAATTGAAATCAAGTTCAAAGCTAAGTTTGTGAAAATTTGAAGTCTTGGCGGTAATTATGAGTTTGCATTGCTTGAGGACAAGCAATAGTTCGAGTTTGGGGGTGTGATAAGTGTTCAAAAGTACTATTTTTCTTACCCTTTTACTCATATTATTGTTAGACTTAGGCTCATATTAGTTGCATAGTTAGCCATTCATGCATTAATCCATGTTTCCTTCAATCGTTGAGCTTGATTACATAACTTGGTGATTTTTGTGGAAATAGATGCTGCTTTGGTGTGTTTTTGTGTGTATGTGCAGGATCACTTGCCAAAGCAATGCCGAGCTAGTTGCCGGGCAATGCATGAAGGATATGCCGAGCTAGTTGCCGTGGCGGTGCATGAAGGAGAGACGCCGAGCCAGTTGCCATGGCATTTGTCGACAAAGACCAAAAGCAATATGGATGTCGAAATTCATGATTTTACAAGCCCAAGATGACATGGAGCAAGGTCCAAGCCCAAAGGAATTTGATTGCCATGCAGAGATTAAAGAAGAATTAAATTCCAAGTGGATAGGAGAAGTTCTAATAGGAATAAAATTATAATAAAGAATTATATTCTTTAAAGATAATTTAATTCCAACTCAAACTCCTCCTCAAAGAAGGACTTTGGCCTAGCCCTATAAATAGCAAGAGATTTCGACAATTCAAGAGGGAGAGCAAGAGGGAAATTTCGGCAAGTCCAAGTAGGGCAAGAGGAGAGAATTTTCGACAAGCATCAAGGGCAAGGAGGATTTCGACAAGCCTCTTCCTTCATCTTTGTTCGATTGGGTTCATGCTAGGGATTAATTATCTTGTGTTTCTTTGGAACCTAGCCATGAACTAAATTTACTTGGCTATGGTTATTGTGTTTTGTGGTTGTGAGAAACTATTGGTTTTTGTTTAGGTAATAAGAGTTTGCACTTTTCTATTTCAAGGTTTATTCATTCTTGGTTCCTATTATTGCTTGCGAGTGAATTGGGAGAGGATCTCGTGATTTCATCCATTTATCTAATATCGGGAGAGTTAGATTCAAGAAACGAATGAATATGATCTTTATGCAATCCAATGATGGTGAAGATTAATCCGGCTTAGGAATAAGTTAAGGATTTCAACGGCTAAGAGGAGCGCAAGATTGGTTGTTGTTCACCCTTGATTCACGCAGGATGTATTATCAAGGCATGCACAAGTAGCTAGAGTTTCGACTTAGGGATAAGAAGAAACCATTGAAGAACGCTCCGCCGAACCTTGAAGTTGCTGCCCGATCGCCCAAGTAGTTGCCCAACTAGTCGCCCAAGCAACCATCAATTAGTTGCCAAGGCAACCCCGTTGTGCAAGTCGCCACGGCAACTGAGTTGCCCATGCACTCTTTTACCAAGACAATCCAATCGGCTATCACACCTCAACTCACGATAACCTAGCCTATCTCTCTCAATTGAATTCATCTTTTATTTTATTTTATTGCTTTCTAGATTAGTAATTAGTTAAACTTCGATAATCCTTTACTTGTGTTTTTACTTTTTACAAAGGTAAAGAGACTAGATTCTTGAAGTGGCACCAATCCCTGTGGAGACGATATCTTTTATACTATAACTTGCGACGTGTATACTTGCACAATTGCGTAGCACTTATTACGCGCAACACATGTCAAATTATCAAGAAGAATAAACTGAATGCGGAAGCGTACCTGAATTCATTGATGGACTGAAAACCTTGCATCTTTTGATGGAGATCATCAAGAAGGTGATTGTGATCTTCCATGAAGATAAGTAAACTCTCTGACAGGGACAAGAGTAATACAAGTTAACCTATTTCTTGGGGACCACTACCTCTTTATATAACTAATTATTAGGTATTTATAATCCTGCCCCTCATCAAAATATAAATACATCTTATGGTATCTACGCTTTTATTTCTATGACATTTTAATACCCATGGCACTCCTAACGTAATTGGTCACTTAATTTTGTGTCAAGCTTTATAATAGAATCATACATTATACATATGTGCTCACAATTGCGAATTTTAATCCAACAATCTCCCACTTGGGCAACATATATCTCCTGGTAAACATACAACCTTATGAGCTCAAAATTTGCAATTATATAATAGGTATTCTATAACAATCTCATCCATCAACTATATCCGTATAAGATCAAAGCAGTCTTCGCCATATCAATCATGACTAGACCCATCATTGGTCACATATACAAATATAGCCAAATGACATAGATCAATCATGAATGTGTAGATTGGAAAAATATATGAAATGTGAACCGAACATGCCTATTTTCAATTGTTCCTCATAAACCTAAGTGAGATCAAACTTTACTGAATTCAGAGTGTGCATAAACCAGAATAACTTTATTTTTGCATAAAATAATCTTAAAATACCTTTAACCTAAAATAACTGAAATTGTGTCTAAAACGAATGAGCATTTTTCAAAATTACAAACTCTCACTAAAACTGAATATCCTTAAATAACATTGCACCTGCATGAGTAGTGTGCTCATGAAACACCTAGGATGATATTTTCTTAATAAGCGCACAATTATGGAGTTCGTATCAACATTCTCTATAAACTCTCTATGAATTTTCTTTAACAACTAGGAACTTAATATTTATGTGCTTCAAATTTAAAGTGTTCTATTATTTATAGAATAAATTAATGCATATTTATTGTCACAAAATAACTTAATTTGTCTTTCTATTCAATCTATAATTAGCATCTCATGTGCTAAAATCTTTTGCATCAATATTCTAATAGAATCGAAATCTGTAAAGCTGATGATCTCTAACTTACCATAACTCAGTATGTGAGCATGTAATTCTTGTTCTCTAAAGATATCTCATAACCCTATTACTCCCTCGTCCCACTCAATATGTCTATTTTTGTGTTTTAAAATTGTCCCACTTAAAATGTCTCATTGAAAAAATCAACAACTTTTAAAAGGCACATTTCCTTTTATACCCCTTTTTTAGTTTCCCAACAAAACAAAATTCAACTTTTCAAGGATAAAATTGTCGTTTTAATTATTTTACATCATCTTTCTTACACAAACTTTTTCTTCCTAAAACTACGTGAAAAGTCAATAATGGTTGTTTTAAATGGGATAGAGGGAGTAGCTTTTATCCAATGGTTTATACTAGAATTGCTTAAATATATGTCTAACATTCTAATGCACGCCATATCCAATGCATACATACTTGAGCATAAATTAGATTCTCAATACCTTATGCATATGGAATTTTTTTATTTTTAAAATTTCCAGGGTTACTTTTAGGCATTGAGTAAGACTAAATTTGTCTTTTTTAGCAATATGAGTATCACTTGGTTTACTCCTACTAAACTTGTAATATATACAATTGTAAATCAAATTTATCTCAAAGCCGAATAAGATAATCATTATAAAATTTGTAATACATTAATAAGAGTTCTACTTAAGCTCATATATTGATTTCTTTAGTTTGCATATCATTGATTTTGTATTATAAGATACAATTCTATGATTGTACCAAATAAATAGTTTCTTCAATATTGCCATTGAAAACACAAGCTTAACACCCATGTAATGTAACTTAAGATTAAAATGAGCAACAAGCGACACAATTACCTTGAAAAAGTCTTTCAATGAAACTGAAGAAAAAGTTTCTACAAAATTAATGTTTTCTTTTAGAGCATATCATTTAGATACAAGACATGTCTTATGCTAATTCACATTACCATCTGCATACCTCTTGGTTTTAAATACCCATTTACTACCAATTGGTTTGCACCTTCAGATAAACGGACAAGTTCTTAAACTTTATTGTCTTGCATAAAATTATACTCTTCTTGTATGATATTAAACCACTTTTGAGAGTTAGAAGTTTTTATGGCATGATAAAAAAATGATTGGGTTATTTTCTATCATTCTATTTTTTATCTTTATTTTCTTGAAGAAATACAATATAATAATTTGGAATAATATCTCTTCTTTTTCTCGTGCACCTTTTTAATGACACTTGTTTTTTTTAGTTTGTTGAGTTTGTTCTTCTGAAACAATTACCTTATCTTGAATGAGAGTCCTTCAACATTGTCTTTTTGAGGTTCTAGATTAACTTCTTGATCAATGATAGGTGTGAAAGCCAAAACATCGTCAAAAGTGATAGTAGGAATTAAATTGTAATCCAATTCCTCCTTAAAAGTAATGTATCTAACCTTATTTCTCCCTCCAAACTCAACATCCTAAAATGTTATAGGCCTCTCCTTATATAATTCTTAATTGTGAGATCGTAAAACTTACAGACCGTGGATCCCTCAAAATAACCAAAGTAGTTGATCACTGTTAAAGTTTAATTACTTCACATGTGTCCTAACTTGTTGCAAAAGAAATCAACTATTTGTAACTTATTGTTTTTTTTCATTTGTGTTGGACGCTTAGCAACTTTATTCTAATATTTTTAATTGCTCTTATTCTTATAGACACTAACTAAATAAACACTAACCAAATGAGTACTTTTACACTTACAAGGGTTCAACTTTTCTTCATCTTTAACACAATGATAAATGAGCTAAGTTAGAGCTCACTTCTCCTTTTTGACAGTTGTAACTATTTTTTGAATTAGTTAAACTGTATATTAAGTGGTACCAAAAGTATAAGAACAAACAATTGTTAGAAAGTTCGATCTTATGTGCCTTAAATTTTGAAGGAATATTAAATATTTTATAATATACTCCGTCACATTTCCTTGACCCTTATACTCTATAGACATCAAGTAAGTCAAAAGTGATGTCATATTAACCTTATCGTTTTTGGTAAAACGTCTCTCAATTTCATCAAGGAAATCGTTAGTATGAGTAGTCTCTTTAGATTTGTGCTCCTAAAGATTTATAGAATGTTGTTATTTATGATCATTAGACTCATTCGATTTGAACTATCCACTTTTCAAAATATACCTTTTATGGGTGCTTACCGTAGTGAGATGTGCAAGTTGTTCTTTCCTTAGTGCAAAGTCTATGTTTATACAACAACCAAATACTATATGTAAGTGCCTTTTTTATTACTTGAAATTAGTTTCACTAAACATAAGTGTAGAATGTATATTAACAGATATTGTGACAAAAAATTTACATAAATATAAAAAATAAAATAAAAACAAGCTCGCATAAATATTCATAAGTAAACAAATAAATTTAAAATAATGGCCAGTTCCACTTAAGATACCAAGCACAACATTAATATCAAGTCTTTGAACATTCATATTAACTATAAGTGGCACTCTTGTTATAACAATCAAACATTGACAATAAACTATGTCAAACAATAGATTAATCTTTGCACTAACGTATTGCTCACATAAATACCTTATAATTGTAATACATTTATCATCACAGTTGTCGTTGTAATTCTGCCAAATATTAACTTTTCTTTGGGTCAATTAATAAACGCGTGAATTACAAAAACACGTAATCACCTTGATATTTTAAATAAACTAATCTACATAAAAGCGGTTACTTTGGTGACATTATATTTCAATTAATCCATTAAAATATTAGACATCTGAAGCCAAAATATGAATTTATTTGTTTCAAAATGTTTGTCTTAATTTTATCTTTCAATCAAATTAAAAGATAACCATAATAATAATAAATTTGAATAAAGGTGAATCTCATATCAAGATATCAGACACTCCATTAATATTTTATCTTTGGAAAAATATTAACTTGCAAGTAATATCTTGGTACAGTAATCAAACACTGATAATAAGAACATGTCAAGCAGAAATCTTCCAATTGCACATGTAACGATGCCAACTATTAATCTTCTTTTGGGACAATTAATACTAACATAAGCCGAATTACATGTGCAAAGCGTTCTATATTTTAAAATAAAATAATTTTCACAATAGAGGTCACTTTGGTAACTTAATGTTTCAATTAATTTATCTTAAAATATATGATATAAATATACCGATATTCAAATATAAAATTTTGTAACATTCAAAATTGAAATTTCTGATAAAACTTAAGTTTCCGAAATAACCCAACACAAGGTTGTCTAAATGTGGCTATCAGAAATTGAAAAACCGAAATCTTTGACTATTTCTCAAAAAAATTCCTTACACGTACATTTACCGAAATTAAAGTCAAATTCAAAACAATCAATATTTAACTAAAAGTCAAAATCAGAAGTATCATATAAATGAATTATTTGTATAGTGATCACATGAAACTTCAATATATCCATAACAACTTAATAAACAAAATTAAAAATTTTGATCAAACCAAATCAAATATATATATATATATATTCCAAAACTAAAATCAAATGCATAATTCATGATCACAATATTAGTCGTGCATTCAAATTTTGACCTAGACTTATCTAATTAATAATATTAAGGCTCAAGGGTATAAGAAGCCCTTCAACTTTTGGAAAAAAAAATCAATTAAGCCCCCGAACTATGAATTGAATTAAGCCCTTAAACAAAAAAAAATAAATCATTTAAGCCCTTAAACCAAGAAATTTAATCAATTAAGCCTTTTGACTATTAAATCCTGACTGTTTTTTCTTTAGATATTACTGGCACATAATACACTACATTCCTATCATGTTGCATTTACTGTTTTTTTTTTCAAAAAATATTTTTTTATAAATTTTGTAAGTCTTTTTTTTTTTGCTCGGCAAATATGATTTATTAATGATATAATCATACAACCCTAACATGGTTGAGAGCCTCATTAAAAACCTTCTTAAACTTAAATGAAGAAAAAGAATACTCAACGACCAAAATCAAAAACAAAATCTGGCCTTCCACAGTTACCATTAACCTGGTACAACAATACAAAACAAAGCACAAACCAATCCAAATATTACAGAATACACCAACTCATGAAACCAAAAAACACAGCAGCACAATTAACTAAGAATCTAGAGTAGAGAATAAACTGCTTTTGATGCACATAAACTCAGGATTTCAGTCTGCAACAATAAACTCCACTTTAGGCACCTTGCTCAAAATATGAATTCTGCGATCCCTTGCCAAATGCCAACCTTGAGTTCACCACCTAGCTTTTAAAAATCTCATTACTCTGCAGCCATGCTCTTCTTCTCCAGTTTATAAAACAAATTCAATGCAACCCTCTCCATACAGAAGAAATATCCCCTAATATCAGCAAAAAGTAATCCCATGAATCCAAGACCCACTTCTCACAAACACTTAAAAACATACAGAAAAATAAACTCCTTAACCGAATGAAATTAGACATACTTGTTCATTAACTCTTCTTCCTCCAAACGAACCAAATCCCGAATCACATCCTCTTCATCCACTTGAAATTGAATACCTAAATATTTTCCTAATTCAGCAGCCTTCCTAGCTTCTCTAATCAAAGCAGTCCTCCGGGTTTGCAGGTCTGAATCGGAAAGAGATCTCCCCTCAAGTTCTGAGACAGACAATTTCGCCTTTCTTCCCAGGATAGTGTTTTGCCGTTTTGGTTCATATTTACACTTACAAAAAGTTCCTCCAAGTCAGTATTAATCATATGGTGAACTGTACGATCAGCCTCCACCCTCTTCAAGCCCATAAAAGTTACGTCCTCATTCTCTCTATTACCCACCTTACCAAGCCTCCCTGTCGTCCCATTCAAACGCTCATCAGGAAAACCCTGAGATCATGAAACTCCTGTGCAATTCTCCACACAAACGACATTAAATAGATTGCCTTCCAGAATATTTGCATTACTCGGTTTCGGCTAGACCATAACCAATCTGCTCTGTTTCCCCAACAAAGCTTCCATCCTCCCTATTTTCATTCCCGAAACTATTGAGAAAGCTCTTCCCGAAACATGCAGCATTAAAATCATCTCCCCAATCGTCAGGAACGGCTTTATTCTCCATAGAACAATTTCGGTGAGAGACATGTGTCATCTCCGACAAACAATCGCTGCTAACAGAGTCCTTAACCACCTCTTTGATCCCCTGCTTCCCATCAAATAGGCCTTCAACTAGACTAACAGAGGAAATGAGTTCTGAAGCGAATACACTAAAGCTCTCAGAACCTACTTCAACCACCACCTCATTGATTCTAGACCACTGGTTTGTCGAAATTAAAATGGTTATCTTCTCATAATTAAGATGTTTCGTTGCATTCTCTCCAAGAGACAAGAGCCACGAGTGAAGACCCAAACTACAGCTAGTCTCTTAAAAGTTGTATAATTCCAACAGTGCAATGGAACTCCGATCACCTCCACCCAAATCAACCTCTCCGGTAGCTTGAAAGACTCCGTCCATGGAAAAACTTCCTTCAAATAAGACCATTGAAGATCTTCCATCATTTTGTACAATTCAACATCCTTGATATCAATTAGAAACCATTTTCCCCCAAGCTCTTAACAGAGATTTCCCCAAGACCCCTGAAACAAGCCTTTCCTCCACACTTCTAGAACTACACGCTGTGGCCATAGAGCCAATAAGGCATTTGCTTAATCTCCAAAGATCTTCCTCTTCCATAAGTATTTTAGAATTTTTAGAATTTTGAAAGAATTTTTTAAATGAAATAAAAATATATAAAAATGTAAGTGGAAATATTGTGATAGGACACATTGTACCAACAGATTTGAAAAAACTGTCAATATTTAATGGTCAAAAGACTTAGTTGATTACATTTCTTGGTTCAAGTTCTTAATTGATTAGATTTTTTGATTCTAGGGCTTAATTGGGTGCAAAAATATCTAAGGACTTAATTGATTTTTTCAAAAGTCTAATAGCTTCTTACACCCTTTAAGCTTAATATTAATCATCAATACAACTTATGCATTATTCGAGAATCATATATTTACCTAAATTTTCCAATCTCAACATCCGATTTCAGTATACAATTGTAACTTAATATACACTTTGCGGATTGATCATAAAATTCTCAAAAAAATGAATTTATGAAAAAGAAATTTAAACAATCACTCATATGCACATAAATAAACTAATCTCATATTGTAATTACAAAATATGATATGCGCCAATGGGCCTTTTTAATTCTGAATTTTTAACCGTAATCAAAGGAAACAATGAGACAAAGGCCAAAATAGTTAATTAATAAAAAAAATACAACCCTAGATTTCCTTTAATCTTAGAAGGCAGCCTTACTTATAAAACAAAGCCAAAATTTGACCTTACTTTAACCATCAATTAACACTCTAAAATATATTGTTAAAGAAATTATGACAATTTGTTTATTTTTGTTTCTTTATTTCTTTTAGGTCATGAGTTTTAGACTCATTAAGAACATTCTTTTCTTTCTCTAAAGTTAAAAAAATTATCATCAACATAGGTTAAGGAAAGAGGACAGAAGACATACGGCCCTCATGATTGGTTCAAAGGCATACGAAAGAGATAAAACATAATAATTAATGAAGCTGGGAATTAAACCTAAGCTTGATGAATGGAAGGCTTACTGCCTAACCACTAAGCTAACTAACTTATTCGTTGACATTTTACAAAATATTATATTTATCACATAACGTCAAAGCTTCGTTCACTGACTTAATTGCCTCTTTTTTTCTACTTTCAATGCCGCCTCCACAAACCATCTTCAATGTCAATTGTCTTCATCACCCACAGGTACGTATCCAAAAAGGAAAACTTTAATCAAGATTATGACTTTTTTTCTCTGTAAGAATAGAAAATAAAGTATTGCAAATTCTGGGTTTTGCTTTCTGGATACTGGTTTCTCATTTAGATTTAATACTGCATGATTTTTTATTTTGGAATATGTCAGCATCAAGAAATTCAAAGCATGCGAATGAAAAAGATAAACAAGTATTGCAAGATTTTAAACTACTTAATGCAGTGAATAATAGGTATGGAGGAGGAGTTGAAGTGAAAGAGCCCATGGAGTCTGCCCTCTTTGCTTTAATGCTTAGAGGTTCAATATCACAGTGGAAACAACAGGTTTTTTGTTCTCTCAACTTTTCATATTTAATGCCATACCACCAAGTTTGAAATGAAGCTTCGACAATAACCCCTCGCTCCACACATACTTGTCTGCAATAGCACTTCATTCCTTTCTTTATACTATTACATTAATGTTCTTGTCCATTGCTGGTGTTTGCAACAGGTTTGGATCTTTCAGGGTCGATAAAGATTACCCATCAAGAACTCTGGTGCATCTCGCCCATTAAAATCTTCGTAAATTCCTACGAATAACCACCCTTGCACCTCTGAACAACAACGTGGAGGTGACATTGAAAGTGGGGGAAATGGCAGTTAAGCCAGTGAACAAAACTTTGACGTCATGTGATAAATATAATTCTTAAAAAGTTAACAAATAAGTTGGTTAGTCTAGTGGTTAGGCATTATGGTTCTATCAATGTGTCATCATCTGATTAATTAAAAATTAATATAAAAAATATTTTTTTAAAAAAAAATTCGCGATGCCACGTTAGCATCTCCATACATGTGGCATCGCCATGTCAGCAAGTCGTGCAGACATGTCACATCAGCAAAAGGCGTTGACCTTTAGTTGACTTAATGTTTCTATTCAACGAGGGTGAATATTGAAAGAAAATGAAACGTTAAAGATTTGTTTGCACCAAAAAAATAGGTGCTAAAGTGACCAAAATATCAAATATTAGGTTGCTATTTTTTACTTTATGCCTTAATGATAATATATTACCGCCACATTAAAAAATTATTAATTGTTTCAAAACCCTAAATTGTTATATAGGCTTGTAAACAAACCAAACGAACACGAACAAGTGTATGTTCATGTTCGTTCATTTAATTTTAACCGAACAAATGAATGAACACGAACAACTAAAAGAACATTATTTCTTGTTGATGTTTGTTCGTTAAAATAATAAACGAACGCAAACGAACATTAAGTATTGTTTAGTTTTTTTATTAAGAAGTCCGAAGTTCCATATATTGGGTATTGTTTAATTTTTTTCTTCTTATTTCATATTTTTAATATATGTTTTTTAAATTTTTAAATATAATATTTTTGTTATGAAAAGTAATAAATATAAATGAACATATATTAATAAATTTAAACGAATGGATTATCGAACGTAAATGAACGAACAAGCTCTTTGTTCGTGTTCGTTCATTTAATTAAACGAACAAAAAATCTTGTTTATGTTCTTTCGTTTAATAAATAAACGAACTTCTCACCGAACTGTTCGTTGAACGTTCGGTTCGTTTACTGTCCTATTGTTATTGTTATAGAAAACAATTGAGATTGACCAAAATTTAAAGCAAATAGCTAATATCGCATGTCATAAATTCAGTCGAATATCAAGCATATCAATATCACAACTTTGAACCTTATATTCAATTGTGATTTTCCATAATAGAAAATTAATCAGTTCTTAATTATCTAAAATTAACAATTTTTCCATTCCACTTGCACACGCTACGTTTTATATGGGAGAGTTCAAGCAACTCACGCTACGTTTTCATTCAACTTTCACACGTAAAGAAAACATGGTTAATGGATTCATATTATTACATCTTTAATTTCACATACTATTGTTGCTATGTTTTATTTCTTTATCTTTTATTTAATTAAATTTGTATCGATTGACTCTAATTCAATATGTGACTTTATTACATCTTTAAGTTTTGAAGGTGTGTTTTCTTGCCACCTCATACATGTCAAACAAGTACAGATTTAGAAATTTAAATTTAATAGTCCACCCACTAATGTAATAATGTAAAATTAATATACATTGATGTAATATGTATTGGTAAGAGGTAAATGTTGTGTAAGCGAATATAATTTATAGTTAGAAACATATTAACATTGAAGAACCAATCTATACTAGGTAAATATGTTTGAGAGATTATAACTATCTTACACATGTGTAATTGTGTTTTAGAGAGTAGAAAAACTTAATTGAATTTAAGTATTGATAGTGACAATTGTTGTGCAAGAAAGCACGAGTTTTATATTTTATATCCGATTTAGAGTTCTAAGATCTTTCAAATAGAATACGAAATCACAATCGTTTTAAGTTTCAAATACTCAAATCGATTACAACTTATCGAAAACAAAAAAATAAGAAGAATCTAAGTTTCAAAATGGTTTAAATCAGAAGAGCTTTTTCAAATAAAGAGGGTTACACGATTAGAAAAAATGTTTTTGGAGGTAAATATATTTATTCGAGAACTAAAAAATATTTTATTACTTTTAAATTTATTTTATTTATATTAAATTGTAATTATTTTTAAAATTTCAATTCAAAATTTTAGTTAAATTATTTGACATGAGTATTAATGTATTTATCCAAGATTTTTAACAGAACTAACAAATATACTTAAAATAGTTATAGTATGATAGTTTGGATACTTGTTTTGACCAAATATAGTTTAGGAGCTCAAAGCAAAAAATGAAATAATTTAAGGGCTGATTTTTTATTTTAAAAAAGCATACTTAATATTTTTTAGGGTAAATTACACAGGTAGACACTAAACTTTTAGAGCACTTTCACTTCGACAACTAAAATCGAAAAACTTTCATTACATTTAGTAAACTTATAATTCAATTTCAATACGAACACTGCCATTAAAAAATGTTGACTTGACATTTTAAAGTCTTCCTCCTAAAAAGAACTCTAATTTTTCAAATTTACAATCGCCATCAAGGTCAAAGTTCTGATGAACAGAGACGTCGATGATCAATCTCAACGGTGAGAAGGATTCGTTTAGCCAAAAGGTTAATATAGTTTTGTTTTCAAGTTGTTATGATGGTTAACAATGGCATATCGAAATATTTTAAGTTTTAGTTTCAATTGAAATTTTTAGTTCCGATTCACCAATGTTAACTGTCAGATTAACCTGAAACTAAACTATGTTAAACTTCTAGCAAACAAATCTTTCTCACCATTGGGATTGATTGACAATCGTTCCATAATCAGAATTTTGACCTTGGCAATAGTTGTAAATTTGAAAATTTAGGGTTATTTTGAGAAGAAGACTTTAATGTGTCTCATCGGTATATCTTAACGGGGTTAACAACAATGACCATAATGAAAGAAAATTAAAAGTTTAGTGATTGTAATGAAAATTTATATTTTTGTGACCAAAGTGAAAGTGCCCTCAAAATTTAGTGGTTATCGATGTAGTTTATCCTAATTTTTAGTGGTATTTCACTTGAACTACCATGCACAAGGTTGCATCAGCCTCTAATGTCAAATGTTTTGATTTTGGAATTAATTAAGAGTGACCTTTTTAAGGATTATATTTTTGATGCATAAATTGCGTAAAATAATTTTAAACAACCTTACCTTAAAATTTAAAATATATATCTTTAACCTTAACACCTTACAACCTAAAACCAAAATTAAACTCATAACCTCTTAATTTGACAAGTATGTGTTTACACAAACTTATATATCAAAGTTTTTCTTCTATTTTAATGACAAACGATTAATAGATAATTCAACTATAAACATTTTATGGAGATGGAACTAACATACAAAAAAAATTAAAATTAATTTATAAAATTAGGGGTGATTTATTTGAAGAATAATTTTTTTATATCTTATTATTTTCTATTTAAATTTATAACATATTTTGTATAATTTTTCATTGTAATATAGTTTTTTTAAAATGAAGTATTTGTTTTATGAATTTTTGACCTTATTTGATAGAGTTTCAAAGTCTATTTTACAAATATTTAAAAATGAGATAAGTTTCAAAATTATGCATGTATTTGATCAAATGAGCAATGTGTTACATTAACTTTGATTTTGTGCAATTATACACATGAAATTTTGATTTTAGTTCAATAGTACACATAAAACTTTGATTTTTTAAATTATACACATTAAAAATACATTCATTTTATTTCTTTTTTAGATAAATAGTGTGTTGTATTTATCCGAAGCAACGAACTGCTACAGAGAAACAACAAGAGTCAAGTAAACCTAGGGTCGAACTCAGTCGATCCCCCAAACTGTACATATATGCATATTTGCACTATTTTTCTTGCTTGTTTTGTATGTATACAACTGTATATCAATGGTGTATTTTAAACTATCAAAAAGAGCGTCGCTAGTGCGACTTATTCTTCTAAAGACTCTTGCATTGCGTTCTTCCCAGATGCTATAAAGGTATCATGTTCATGCCAGCTTTAAGATCAAGGTGAGAAAGAACTTAACCTTCCAGTTATCAACAGCCCATTGCAAGGCCTCCTCCCATTAGCGTTGCTAGTGATACAGCCCACACGCTTGCAAAATTCTTCTCCACATTGCAGTCGAGTAAGGGCAGTCCAAAAATAGGCAATCTCTAGTTTCCAACGTATTCTCACAAAGAGCACACGGAGCTTCCACAATGATACCTCATTGTAGGAGTCTCTCTTTGGTCGGGACCCTATTCAAAATGATCATCCATGATATGATAGAGTGCTTTAAGATGTGCTTGGGAAACCACATAAATGGATGTAATGTTGAAATATCAACACAAACAACTTAATGAAGTTTCTTTAATGTTTTTTTAAGTTTAACTTAAACTTAAGTTATAGCTTAATTAATAGTTAATTAAATGTAATGGCAAAACGGCTGATGTCATTTGCCTATATAAACAAGCTATATGCTTGTTTTGCAATGCACACCAAATGAAATAACAAGTGTTCCTTCTTCCACTTGATTCTTTCTATTTTTTCTTAGTGTTTTGACTATGGGGTGTTCAACAATTGGTATCAGAGCGACCCTTTGACTGCCCGATTTCACGCCGAGCGCTCATGAGTGAGGTAGGCAGGGTGGACAACTGTGACAAGGTGGCCCATCACGAGAGTGAAAGCTCGTGACGAGGGCGTCACGAGGTTGAATGGGGGAGAATGTCACGCCTGAGAAGAGACGGGTGGGGTCATTAATCCCACATCGAAAAGGAAAAGGGAGGTCTTGGAATATAAATATGGTGGCGCTGCACATCCTATCAGACATGTCTTTTAGGAAGAGGGTAATGGCCCCGTAACAATTGGCATCAGAGCCTCGTTGAAGGTTATTTTGGTTGCTCGATTGTTGCAAAGTAGTGTGGTATTGTGACAGTGCATGTCTAGGAAAGTTCTGACTAGGAAAGACTTAGTATTTGAGTGATCCACCTCTCTTTCCTGGAGCTTACTGTTGTCACTGATTTTTGGCTCAAAATGCAGAAAAAGGAAAGATATCAGCCCAAAATTCAAGCTATCAGATTCAAAAAAATAAAGGGGGAAAGTCAAATCTGAATCCAAACAAATATAGAGGGGAATCATCGAATATGAAAAGCAATCAAAGAAAAGGGGAAGGAATCCAAATCAGCTCAGATTTGGGAAGCAATCACCAAAATTAAGGATTTTAATTTTATTCTTCATTGTAATTTAGGTATGAAAAATAAATATAAATACAACCCTCATTCCCCTTTGTAACTCACTCATTCACTATCCACCACCACAACACATTCACAACAATTTCTTCGTTATATTCAAGAATTCCTAGAAAATTTGTATTGAAGTTTTGGAGGAAATACAAGAAGCAAAAGTTCTTCAATTGGGTAATTTGTTCTTATTCATTTTATTTATTTCGAATACCTTTTTTATCTTTCTTTAATTTTGGGAGTTTTCAATTGATTAAGAAGGTGGTTCTCCACTTTTGTTTCTTCTTTTTTATGAACACTTGATGAACTTGTAAAAAAGAGGTGTTTTGATCCATTTTCCTTAATGAAAGTTAATAAATGATGTTTTTGGGCTTTGTACTTATTTCAAACTTGGCATACAATTTTAATTTGTCATTAATTTCAATTTTTAATTGTTAAACCCATTTTTATCACATTCTTTAAAATTAAAGTTTTAATTAGTTTTTTATAAAATTAATCTGAATATCGTGTGTTGACTTGACTTCGAGAAGGATACACATTTTAAAATTTTATTAAATTCTCTTCCATTTTTGTTATTTTATTTAATTTTGTAAATTGGATTAATGTTACCTTTTTATATTTATCTTATTAATTTAATTCTCTACTAAAATCTTTAATTGTTTGTCTTTTAATTAAATTATTTGTTTAGGAAAAACCCCCTAGGTTAGGTTCTCTAGTGTTAGAGCCTTAGTTAATTTATAGCCTTAAAGTTTGATAAAATTTTCTTCACATTAAAATTCATAAAATACACTTAATCATATTTTAACCCTAATATGTAAAATTTATGTAACAATTCTTTAGGCTAATAATCACTAACATAGAATAAATAAAAGCTTCAACACACTAATTATTTCTATGATTGCTTGTTAAAAAGTAAAATATAATTAATGCGGTGTCCTACCAAAATGAGGTAACGGGTTAGCGCCATAAGTGTTGGCGGTGATTAAAGTTTATTCTCTGGATGGTAGGGCCGTTAAAATGGAGTCATATTCATAAATGGACAATAATTTAAAATTTACACGAACTTGCAAATTTCGAAATTAAAACTTTTTGTAATCGGCTAGGTAACAATTTTTGGGCGTTGTAGGGGTGCTAACCCTTCCCCACACATAACCGACTCCCAAACCTGTTTTTGAGTTTTCGCAGACCAAAATCGTTGTTTTAATAAAATAAAAATAATTTTATTAAAATGACCTGTTTTTAAGTGATCCAATCACACCTTTAAAAAAGATTGGTGGCGACTTTGTTGTTTTGGTTTTATTTAAAAAAAACGTCGAGACCTCATAAAAAAAGGTTGCGACAGCTTGGCGACTCCGCTGAGGACATTTTTGTTTTTTACAAAAAGAGAGTCAGGCCACAAGCTGATTACACTTTTTTTTAATGTCGAAATTTACTAAGTTCGTATAAAATTTAATTTAATTGTCCATTTATGAATATGATTTTATTTTATATAAAATTTTAAGCTTTACACCCGATCTTTGTCTCGTTTGTTTAAGTGGGGGGAAAACGCTATTGCTCTCGTGAGAATACTGATTCTCTGTATGGGCCTAGCATGTACCTTCGGGGCTCATATGGCCTATGTCTTCGTGAGGATACTGATCCTTCGTATGGGCGTAGGAAAATGGGTCCCCCTGAGTTGAACTTGATTCGATTGAAACCTATAATGGGTGAGAATCAGGGGCCTTGCTACCCTTAGTAGGGGATAGCGAGGATAATTCGGGAACCTTTTAGAACCAAACCATGTGTGTGAATCTAGAAACCCACCCCATTAGAGCCATGCGGAAAACCCTAGGCTTTGTTTTTGGTCAAAATTATTTCGTAGGAATAGTCCGTGGAGACATGTCCAGAAGTGTTGGAATGCGTTGCCCAGTTACTAGCTGTACAATGAAATTATTTTGGACCTTTTATGTTTTTTGAAGTACTAATTCTCTCTTTTCCTTGTTTTGTATTATTTTGCATATTGTTCTTGCATCCACATCTCATATCTAGAAGGGATCGATTCTAAAGCACATTGCTCAAGTAGAAAATAATTTTTCACGATGGATAGAAGACTCCTTCAGAAAGAGGACGATAATGTGAGTATACGTCGCTGGTCCGAGGTCACCAACAGGCACATAGAGAACAACATTTAAGATAAAGATCTTGGTCCTTGAAGATACCAATGAAGGGAGCAATGATTACTGGTCCACCCAGCTTAGGGACAATGTTAGAAGGTTCCAAGATCGAGATGAATTGGTCCAAATTTAAGAAGTAGCCAAGCATGTGATAGTGCTAGCTAAGGAAGCTACTACTGTTCGTCAGTGTGTCAGACCATTATGGAAAGTGGGACTGAGACTCTTGTGGTTGATCGAAGAGATAAAAGACTTGGTACTCAGGCCGAGATGTACTCGTAGAAAAGTCAAAATCTTTTGTAATAAGGACTTTTGGCATCAAATAAGAACTATTTCTAGAGCAATTATCTTAATGGAACCGATGGCCCTTCGTCTGCATTCATGCATTTGCAATTTGTTTGTTTATTGTTTATTTGCATTGGTTTATGTTTTTTACATTATTGCATACATTCATACATAATAAAAGAATCAATTGTGGTAAAATTTGAAAAAACTAAAAAAGAAAAAGAAAAATTTTCTCATAAACACGATACCTAAGCAATGGTCGTTGAAGACATGTCGTCAGCTTCAGAGCTAAACACAAGAATACACGAGCTTGTTGTTACCCAGATAGCATTCATGTTAGGGTTTTGGGGACCTATATAAAGAGAAAGCAACTGATGGCATCGAAGCCCTGCTAGGAATTGCCTACGCTCACTCTGGGAATCAAGGAAAGAAATATGACGAGTATCCTGTAGCCTGAAAAACTTCAGCAGTAGAATCTCTTCAGGAAGTAGACTGGTCGAGCTTTGCTAGAATTCACCCATACTTTCCTGGAATAATGATCAATGATTTTCCTGGAAAATGGTGGAGTCATACCTAGAACCAACCTTTTTACTTTTTCCCGCGAGTATTAGGGATCTTTTGTAAGGGCCTTTATGTTATTCTACTTGTGTAAAAGATGCATTCCCTTTATTTTTCTCAAGTGGCAAACATATTTTTTCACCACTCATTTTTTTCATCCATTTCTCTTTTAAAATACATCTTCTTTGCAGAATCCTTATTATTGATTATATGAATGATTCTTGGATCTAATCCTGAGATAGAATGGAAATAAAGTGTGTTCGAGATTAATGGGAAATCCCATAAATAGAATTTGAGTGATTTTCCTCTCAGAAATTGTTGTTAAGGTCTTTGAATAAAGTGATAACTCTAAAACATCTACCAACTGAAAATTGCTTCTCTTCGATGATAATTGTGTGTGAAATGACATTTGGCATTCCTTCATTTCCCTTCACGAATAAGAAAAATCCTTTGTGGTCCCCTTTTGAGCCGGATATTTTTTTTATTGAACCACTAACCAAGGATCACTCCCTACACTGTGGGACAAAGAGGATGAAAAATTGTTTGAAAGTGAGAAAGAAAATATCAAGTTGAATGTCCTAAATGAAAAGACAAAAAGAAAAAGAAAAGCAAAAATGTGGAAAAAAAAGAAAAAGAAAAAGAAATGGAAGAAATGAAAGCTGGAATACGAAGGAAAATTGAAACAATAGAAAAACATGTGCAAAATCCTTAAGATGAGATATGCCAGAAAAGGAAATGAACTCTAGGGTGAAAACCCAAAATGGGCAGTCTAGAGTGATTCAAAGAATAAAAGAACAAATTTTTCATCAAGAAAGGTTGATCCTTGGTTTCATCACCCTTAAACATGTATTTGGGCCTATATATCTTTTTCTTTGTAACCCGAGCCTAGCCTACATTACAAGCCTTAAAAGACCATTTGGATCACATATGAATATCTGAGGAAAGAAGTTTGTTTTCAAAATACATTATGCCCAATTGAGTTAACCTTTCTTCATAGACCCCAAAATTCTAATGTCTGATTGAGATTAGAAAAATGGGAAATTTGAAATTTAGGGAGTGGGTGAGTTAAAGAGAGCCATCTAAAAGCGGGACTCTATCCGGTTGATGGATTCATGAATCATTCATACTATGAATTTTGGGGCATCTGGCTTTGCTCTTTTCCATGTTTGCCATGACTTTTTCCTTTCAACCTTCATTTCTAGCCTTTATTTTTCTTTGTATCCTCATTTCTAGCCTTTTATTTTTTTCTCTCATCGCTAATCTTTTTCTTGCATCTTACAAGTGACATAAATTCATGAAAAATGGTTCTTGGTATTGATTCCAAATCTAGAAGCATATGTTTACCATTGCACCAAGAAATAATATGGGCAACATCGCCTTCATTAGTTTACGGGATAAAAGGTTGAGTTGCCAATCAAGGTTGAAATTCTATCTCTCCATGTCTTGATGGAAGCAAAACTAGAAGAAGCAGAGTGGGTCCAAGCAAGATATGACCAGTTGAGTTATTCGATGAAAAAAAGGTTGAAAGTCATCTGTCGTGGGTAGGTGAATCAGAGAAGAATGTCACGAGCTCACGACAAGAAAGTTCATCCAAGAAAGAGATTTTGTATTAGGAAAAATTTTGCCAATTCAAAGAGATTCTCGGGGAAAATGAACGACCAACTGGAAGAAGGCATTCTCAAGATGAGCATTGATCTTGGTCGATATGGATAGAGATGAGCTTCATAATCCGATGAGTTCAGAAGTTTTATGCCTAAAAAATATGAAAAAAAGAAAAAAATAAAAAAAATAAAATTATCGAAAAGTGAAAACTCGCAAAGAGCGCCTTAGACACCAAAAAATAAAAAAGTAAAAGGGGGTTCAAGATGAAAAGCTACAAAGAGCGTCTTGAAACCAAAGGAGGATCCGAGTTGAAAACCCATAAAGGGCAGCTCAGATAGTTTATGGATTAGGCAAGAAGCAAATGAATCTCTTGGAAACTTGGCATCTTGGAAGGAATTTTGTGTCCTCATACCTCGTCGACTTGGAAAAAGCAGCACAGGGCAATTTCTAGTGTTCTTACTTGGGAAGTTTTGGCCAGTGACATTTGAATTTTAAATGGGGCAAGCCCATAGTGAGGCAATTTGCATTGGCCAAGGATTTAAGGTCGTCAACGTTAATAAGCATAAGAGAAAGATAAGAAAACGCCAATATCATTCGAAGACATTCAAGGTAAAAGTAAACTTTACTGCAAGGTTTTATATGCAAGCGCTTCAAAGAGCCCAGCAGGGGCAAGCATTTGAGAACTCACAAGAAGCTTTGAGAAGATGTTGCGCGTAATAAGTTCTACGCAAATGTGCAAGTATACACGTCGCAAGTTATAGTATAAAAGATATCGTCTCCACAGGGATTGGTGCCACTTCAAGAATCTAGTCTCTTGCACTGTAAAAAGTAAAAACACAAGTGAAAGATTATAGAAGTTTTAACTAATAACTAATCTAGAAAGCAATTAAGTAAAAGAAAAGATGAATTCAATTGAGAGAGATAGGCTAGGTTATCGTGAGTTGAGGTGTGATAGCCGATTGGATTGTCTTGGTAAAAGAGTGTACGGGCAACTCAGTTGCCGTGGCAACTTGCACGACGGGGTTGCCTTGGCAACTAATTGATGGTTGCCTGGGCGACTAGTTGAGCAACTACTTGGGCGACTGGGCAGCAACTTCAAGGTTCGGCGGAGCGTTCTTCAATGGTTTCTTCTTATCCCTAAGTCGAAACTCTAGTTACTTGTGCATGCCTTGATAATACATCCCTGCGTGAATCAAGGGTGAACAACAACCAATCTTGCGCTCCTCTTAGCCGTTGAAATCCTTAACTTATTCCTAAGCCGGATTAATCTTCACCATCATTGGATTGAATAAAGATCATATTCATTCGTTTCTTGAATCTAACTCTCCCGATATTAGATAAATGGATGAAATCACGAGATCCTCTCCCAATTCACTCGCAAACAATAATAAGAACCAAGAATGAATAAACCTTGAAATAGAAAAGTGCAAACTCTTATTACCTAAACAAAAACCAATAGTTTCTCACAACCACAAAACACAATAACCATAGCCAAGTAAATTTAGTTCTTGGCTAGGTTCCAAAGAAACACAAGATAAACAATCCCTAGCATGAACCCAATCGAACAAGGAAGAATAGATGAAGCTTGTCAAAAATTCCTTGCCCTAGATGCTTGCCGAAAATTCCCCTTGCTTCCTCTCTTGGAGTTGTCGAAATTAACTCTTCCTCTCTCTCTTGATCTTGTCGAAATCTCCTTGGTATTTATAGGGCTAGGCCAAAGTCCTTCTTTGAGGAGGAGTTTGAGTTGGAATTAAATTATCTTTAAAGAATATAATTCTTTATTATAATTTTATTCCTATTAGAACTTCTCCTATCCTCTTGGAATTTAATTCTTCTTTAATCTCTGCATGGCAATCAAATTCCTTTGGGCTTGGGCCTTGCTCCATGTCATCTTGGGCTTGTAAAGTCATGAATTTCGACATCCATATTGCTTTTGGTCTTTGTCGACAAATGCCATGGCAACTGGCTCGGCGTCTCCTTCATGCATTGCCCTGGCAACTAGCTCGGCATTGCTTTGGCAAGTGATCCTGCACATACACACACAAAAACACACCAAAGCAGCATCTATTTCCACAAAAATCACCAAGTTATGTAATCAAGCTCAACGATTGAAGGAAACATGGATTAATGTATGAATGACTAACTATGCAACTAATATGAGCCTAAGTCTAACAATAATATGAGTAAAAACAAAGTCGCTATTGCCAATCCCCGGCAACGGCGCCAAAAACTTGTTGCGCGTAATAAGTGCTACGCAAATGTGCAAGTATACACGTCGCAAGTTATAGTATAAAAGATATCGTCTCCACGAGGATTGGTGCCACTTCAAGAATCTAGTCTCTTGCAATCAGTAAAAGTAAAAACACAAGTGAAGGATTATAGAAGTTTTAACTAATAACTAATCTAGAAAGCAATTAAGTAAAAGAAAAGATGAATTCAATTGAGAGAGATAGGCTAGGTTATCGTGAGTTGAGGTGTGATAGTCGATTGGATTGTCTTGGTAAAAGAGTGTACGGGCAACTCGATTGCCGTGGGCAACTTGCACGACGGGGTTGCCTTGGCAACTAATTGATGGTTGCCTGGGCGACTAGTTGGGCAACTACTTGGGCGACTGGGCAGCAACTTCAAGGTTCGGCGGAGCGTTCTTCAATGGTTTCTTCTTATCCCTAAGTCGAAACTCTAGTTACTTGTGCATGCCTTGATAATACATCCCTGCGTGAATCAAGGGTGAACAACAACCAATCTTGCGCTCCTCTTAGCCGTTGAAATCCTTAACTTATTCCTAAGGGATTAATCTTCACCATCATTGGATTGAATAAAGATCATATTCATTCGTTTCTTGAATCTAACTCTCCCGATATTAGATAAATGGATGAAATCACGAGATCCTCTCCCAATTCACTCGCAAACAATAATAAGAACCAAGAATGAATAAACCTTGAAATAGAAAAGTGCAAACTCTTATTACCTAAACAAAAAACAATAGTTTCTCACAACCACAAAACACAATAACCATAGCCAAGTAAATTTAGTTCTTGGCTAGGTTCCAAAGAAACACAAGATAAACAATCCCTAGCATGAACCCAATCGAACAAGGAAGAATAGATGAAGCTTGTCAAAAATTCCTTGCCCTAGATGCTTGCCGAAAATTCCCCTTGCTTCCTCTCTTGGAGTTGTCGAAATTAACTCTTCCTCTCTCTCTTGATCTTGTCGAAATCTCCTTGGTATTTATAGGGCTAGGCCAAAGTCCTTCTTTGAGGAGGAGTTTGAGTTGGAATTAAATTATCTTTAAAGAATATAATTCTTTATTATAATTTTATTCCTATTAGAACTTCTCCTATCCTCTTGGAATTTAATTCTTCTTTAATCTCTGCATGGCAATCAAATTCCTTTGGGCTTGGGCCTTGCTCCATGTCATCTTGGGCTTGTAAAGTCATGAATTTCGACATCCATATTGCTTTTGGTCTTTGTCGACAAATGCCATGGCAACTGGCTCAGCGTCTCCTTCATGCATTGCCCTGGCAACTAGCTCGGCATTGCTTTGGCAAGTGATCCTGCACATACACACACAAAAACACACCAAAGCAGCATCTATTTCCACAAAAATCACCAAGTTATGTAATCAAGCTCAACGATTGAAGGAAACATGGATTAATGTATGAATGACTAACTATGCAACTAATATGAGCCTAAGTCTAACAATAATATGAGTAAAAACAAAGTCGCTATTGCCAATCCCCGGCAACGGCGCCAAAAACTTGTTGCGCGTAATAAGTGCTACGCAAATGTGCAAGTATACACGTCGCAAGTTATAGTATAAAAGATATCGTCTCCACAGGGATTGGTGCCACTTCAAGAATCTAGTCTCTTGCACTGTAAAAAGTAAAAACACAAGTGAAGGATTATAGAAGTTTTAACTAATAACTAATCTAGAAAGCAATTAAGTAAAAGAAAAGATGAATTCAATTGAGAGAGATAGGCTAGGTTATCGTGAGTTGAGGTGTGATAGCCGATTGGATTGTCTTGGTAAAAGAGTGCACGGGCAACTCAGTTGCCGTGGCAACTTGCACGACGGGATTGCCTTGGCAACTAATTGATGGTTGCCTGGGCGACTAGTTGGGCAACTACTTGGGCGACTGGGCAGCAACTTCAAGGTTCGGCGGAGCGTTCTTCAATGGTTTCTTCTTATCCCTAAGTCGAAACTCTAGTTACTTGTGCATGCCTTGATAATACATCCCTGCGTGAATCAAGGGTGAACAACAACCAATCTTGCGCTCCTCTTAACCGTTGAAATCCTTAACTTATTCCTAAGCCGGATTAATCTTCACCATCATTGGATTGAATAAAGATCATATTCATTCGTTTCTTGAATCTAACTCTCCCGATATTAGATAAATGGATGAAATCACGAGATCCTCTCCCAATTCACTCGCAAACAATAATAAGAATCAAGAATGAATAAACCTTGAAATAGAAAAGTGCAAACTCTTATTACCTAAACAAAAACCAATAGTTTCTCACAACCACAAAACACAATAACCATAGCCAAGTAAATTTAGTTCATGGCTAGGTTCCAAAGAAACACAAGATAAACAATCCCTAGCATGAACCCAATCGAACAAGGAAGAATAGATGAAGCTTGTCAAAAATTCCTTGCCCTAGATGCTTGCCGAAAATTCCCCTTGCTTCCTCTCTTGGAGTTGTCGAAATTAACTCTTCTTCTTTCTCTTGATCTTGTCGAAATCTCCTTGGTATTTATAGGGCTAGGCCAAAGTCCTTCTTTGAGGAGGAGTTTGAGTTGGAATTAAATTATCTTTAAAGAATATAATTCTTTATTATAATTTTATTCCTATTAGAACTTCTCCTATCCTCTTGGAATTTAATTCTTCTTTAATCTCTGCATGGCAATCAAATTCCTTTGGGCTTGGGCCTTGCTCCATGTCATCTTGGGCTTGTAAAGTCATGAATTTCGACATCCATATTGCTTTTGGTCTTTGTCGACAAATGCCATGGCAACTGGCTCGGCGTCTCCTTCATGCATTGCCCTGGCAACTAGCTCGGCATTGCTTTGGCAAGTGATCATGTACATACACACACAAAAACACACCAAAGCAGCATCTATTTCCACAAAAATCATCAAGTTATGTAATCAAGCTCAACGATTGAAGGAAACATGGATTAATGTATGAATGACTAACTATGCAACTAATATGAGCCTAAGTCTAACAATAATATGAGTAAAAATGGTAAGAAAAATAGTACTTTTGAACACTTATCACACCCCCAAACTCGAACTATTGCTTATCCTCAAGCAATGCAAACTCATAATTACCTGCCAAGACTTCAAATTTTCACAAACTTAGCTTTGAACTTGATTTCAATTCTCTGAACCGGGGCACAAAGTATGATTGGCTTTTTATTTTTCGGAAAACTGAGGAGTTACTCGGAATCAAACTATAATGCTTGTGAGTGTGTGCGGAGTTGTGTGCAAGTTGATTTTCCGGATTCTATGCAAACAATAGGTTTTCAAATTACTTCATTGGGTTCTTTTTAACATGTTTTAACTAGAGCCAATTTCGGGCACCTCTAGTGTTTTATTTTTAGTTTTCTTAAGTTAATTTAATCGACTAGAGCCGGTTTCGGGCACCTCTAGTGATCAATTTTTTTAGCATATGCTAGAGCCAATTTCGGGCACCTCTAGCATTCATCCAATTTTTATTCTAATCCCCCAATTAGTTAATTATCCACCTAAGTTTACTAGAACTCCTTAAATCAATCAAACCACAACAGTGTTTCATCAAATTTAGCATCATAGTAAAATTCTAAGTTTTTCCACGGTTATCCTAGAATAAAAATTCTATCAATTAAGTGCATTGGTAAAGTCATCATTGAATATTCATCAAATCTAAGCAATTCTTGTTCCAATTAAAGGCATGGCAAGCAATTTATGTATCCTAAATGTAATGCTTAAGATTAATGTAACTAAACATGGTAATTACTAATAACAATCCCCCCCAAACTCGAGTGAGGCATTGTCCTCAATGCATGCATAAAAATAACGAAAAATAACAATAAAAATAAAAATGCATACGAGGACTTACTCCGAGAGTTCGTCATCGTAGATGATTAGTTTCCTTCTAGTTGGCGTCTTGATTTTCTTGCTTGAACTCGATGGTTGTTTTCTTGTTGCCGGGATGTCTTTAGCTTTGGTTGCCGTGGCATCTTCATGGTTGGTTGCCGGGGCAAGGATCTTGGCAGTAAATTTCCTTAGCATAGTAGTTGTGAGTCTTGTTGTGAAAAAGAAAACAAAGAAAACCTGAAAACTAAAGAATATGAAGAAAAATAAAATATCTCCTAAAAATGAAAATAAAAAGAAAAGAAAAAGAAAATACTGAAAGGAGAGCATGCTCATGCATCTCCTAAGTTGACCACTTCCTTGTTACGTTCCACATGGGCACCATTGTAGTGCTTCAATCTTTGTTCATTAACTTTGAATTCATGGTTGTCAGAGATGGACTTGATTATCACGGCACCATGGGAGAATGGTTTGACGACTTCAAATGGTCCCGACCATCTTGATTTCAGCTTTCCCGGGAAAAGTTTTAGCCGAGAATTGTATAGGAGAACTAGTTGCCCTGGCGTGAATTGCCGTGGCAATAGTTTCTTGTCATGCCATCGCTTTGTTTTCTCCTTGTAGATTCGTGCATTGTTATAGGCGAGTGCACGAAATTCTTCTATCTCATTAAGATCCATCAAGCGCTTTTGTCCGGCACTTCCCCAATCCATATTCACGGTCTTGATTGCCCAGTACGCCTTGTGCTCGATTTCCACCGGTAGATGACATGTTTTACCATAGACAAGCCGGAAGGGGGACATACCTAATGGTGTTTTGAATGCAGTGCGATATGCCCAAAGTGCGTCATCTAGCCTTAATGACCAATCCTTCCTTGAGGGATTTACAACTTTCTCGAGTATTCCCTTCAACTCCCGGTTGGAACCCGTTGGTTTGTGGGTGATATGCCGTGGCGATCTTGTGTGATATGCCGAAGCGTTGCAACATCTTGGCAATTAGTTTGTTGTCAAAATGCTTGCCCCCGTCGCTGATAATTGCTCTCGGCATCCCAAACCGTAAAATATGTTTTTCTGCGAGAATCGTTGTACGCCTCTTGGAATCGTCGTTGGGAAATCGCAGCTGCCTCTACCCATTTAGACACATAGTCGACGGCGAGTAAGATGTAGAGGTTGCCGAATGAAGATGGGAAAGGTCCCATAAAATCGATCCCCCATACATCGAACAGTTCTACCTCGATGATGTTCTGGAGTGGCATCTCATGTCGTCTAGAGATATTGCCCGCCCTCCTCCAACAACGATCACATTGCTTGTAAAAGTCTTGGGCATCTTTGTACAATGTTGGCCAATACAAACCAGATTGCAAGACTTTGGCATGATACGAGTTCCTCCAAAATGTCCTCCATAGGGTGAAGAATGGCATTGCCGAGTACATTCTGTTGCTCTTCTTGAGGACACATCGGCGTATAACCCGATCTGCACATTGTTTAAACAAAAGAGGCTCGTCCCAAAAGTAATGCTTAGCATCATGGCGGAACCGCTTCTTCCCTTGGTGAGTAATGCCATACGGAAAAATACCACAAACAAGGAAGTTAACTAAATCTGCGTACCAGGGTATTGCCGAGGCATGTGCTGCCGTAGTGTCTGCTCCCAAAATTGCTGAGGCGTGTGCGTCAAAGACTGCTGCGGCGTCGAGAGTTGCCGAGGCGTGTGCATCCATGGTTGCCGAGGCGTCATGGGCTGCCGAGGCGTTGAGGGTTGCCGAGGCAATTAGAATTTGTTCATCCGGGAATGCATCGCATATCTCTATATCCGCGTCTTTCTCCCTATTGCGTTCCAAACGTGATAAGTGATCGGCCACTTGATTTTCTGTTCCTTTCCTGTCCTTAATTTCAATATCAAATTCTTGTAAAAGTAATATCCAACGAATCAAACGAGGTTTAGCATCCTTTTTAGCAAATAAGTATTTGATTGCCGAATGGTCCGTATGAACAATTACCTTTGTACCAATTAAATAGGATCAGAACTTGTCAAATGCGAAAACTACAGCTAGTAACTCTTTCTCCGTTGTTGTGTAATTCACTTGAGCATCATTAAGAGCTTTACTAGCGTAGTATATCACATGGAAGGTCTTACCTGTACGTTGGCCTAGGACTGCTCCTACCGCGAAATCACTTGCATCACACATGAGCTCAAAAGGTAGCGTCCAATCTGGTGGAACGACAATGGGTGCCGAGGCAAGCTTTTTCATTAGGGTAATGCTTGAGTGCAAGAATCATCAAAATCGAAGACTTTATCCTGTTCAAGCAGATTACACAAAGGTTTAGTGATTTTAGAAAAATTATGAATGAACCTCCTGTAAAAACCTCGCATGTCCGAGAAAACTTCAATTCCTTTAACCGAATTTGGTGGGGTAATCTCTCGATCACGTCCACCTTGGCTTTGTCTACTTCAATTCCCTTGGATGAAATCTTGTGGCCGAGCACTATTCCTTCATCTACCATAAAGTGGCATTTCTCCCAATTGAGGACTAAATTCGTTTCTTCACATCTTGCTAACACCCTCTCTAAATTGCCGAGACAGCCGTCGAAGTCATTACCAAAAACCGAAAAATCATCCATGAAGATCTCAAGGAAGTCTTCGACCATGTCTGAAAAGAGCGCCATCATGCATCTTTGGAAGGTTGCCGGGCGTTACACAATCCGAACGGCATCCTTCGGAAGGCATAAGTACCGTATGGGCATGTGAAGGTTGTTTTTTCTTGATCTTCTGGTGCTATGGCAATCTGATTGTAACCTGAATAACCATCAAGAAAACAGAAAAAGGGTTTACCTGCAAGACGGTCAAGCATTTGATCAATAAAGGGTAATGGGAAGTGATCTTTCCTAGTGGCTTTGTTTAGCTTTCGATAGTCCATACAAACCCTCCAACCGGTCACAGTCCTGGTTGGGATAAGTTCATTATTTTCATTGCTTACCACCGTTATACCTCCCTTTTCGCACACATTGTACCGGACTTACCCACGTACTATCGGAGATAGGGTATATAATGTCGGCGTCAAGCCACTTGATGATTTCTTTCATTACAACCCCTTTCATGGCATGATTCAGTCTCCTCTGGGCCTCAATTGAAGGTTTGTGATCATCTTCCAACAAGATCTTGTGCATGCATACCGCCGGGCTAATTCCCTTCAAGTCGGCAATTGTCCACCCTATTGCCTTTTTATGTAGCTTCAACATGTTGATCGGCTTCTTTTCCTGCTCAGGCTGTAACTTAGAGGAAATAATTACAGGTAATGTATTATCGATCCCTAAGTATACATATTTCAGATTGCTCGCGCAATTGTTTCAACTCAAGAATTGGTGGATTTTCGATAGGGTTTTTCGATCTTACCTTCCTTACCCGAGTAGTCCAGTGGGTTCAAAGTATGTACCTGGTCGATTGACTAGCCAATTTGCCTCTTCTCGGTTGTTCCTCATCGACCGGTTCTTCATACTCCTCAAGTTCCTCTTGATCGGCAATGTAGTTGCCGAGGCAACTAAATTCCTCATCGGTTAAACTCGCCGTGGCATGAAGTAGTTGGCATTCTTCTCGATCATCGGCATGCCTTAGTGTTTGGAAGACATTTAGTTTTACCTGCTGGTCATTCACCCTCATTGTGAGTTCTCCCTTTTCAACATCAATCAAAGTTCTCCCCGCCGCTAGGAATGGTCTCCCGAGAATGATAGGTGCATGCTCATCCGCTTCACAATCCAAAACAATAAAGTCAGCGGAAAAATGAATTTATCAACTTTACCAAGATGTCCTCGATTTTTCCTCTGGATGCACATAGGATCTGGCTTATTCTAGCTGCAGCATAATCATTGTAGGTCTTGCCTTCCCGATTCCTAGTTTCTGGAAAACCGATTTAGGCATCAAGTTTATGCTAGCCCCAAGGTCGCATAGTGCTTTCCCGACATAGTGATTTCCAATAGAACATGGTATTGTGAAACTTCCGGGATCCTTCAACTTAGGCGGCATGCGATTGTGCAACATTGCCATGCATCCCTCTGTCGCGGCAACTGTTTCAAACTCTCCTAGCCTTGTTCTCTTGGACACAATGTCTTTAAGAAACTTGGCATAGTTTGGCATTTGTTCAATTGCTTCCACCAATGGCAAGTTGATGTGGACTTGCTTTAGGATATCAAGAAACTTCTTGAATTGATATTCTTGCTTTTGTCGTTTCAACCTTTGTGGGAATGGTGGTGGAAGTCGGATATCTTCTATCCTTTCATTGGTTTGAAATCTGATTGACGGCATTGCCGGGTCATCTGGAGAAGCCGAGGCGTCATCGGTTGCCGAGGCATGTTTATTGCCGGTTGCCGCAGCAATTCCTGGTTCAGAATCTGAAGCTTTGCCGCTAGGTTCGTCTTGCTCTTTTTGTGGAGTTTTGTTTGACGAGCGGGTTTGAACCTCTCTAAGTTGTTGGCCACTTCTGGTGGTGATTGCCTTACATTGCTCATGGCCGTTCCTCTTGCGACTTCATGATCGCTAGGTAAACCTCCTTGTGGTCTAGTGTTGATTTTGAGCAAACCGTCCTACTTGATTTTCCAATGATTTGATTGCCGCCTCTTGGTTTTGCAATCTCATCTCGGTCCTGTTAATAAAAGCATCGATTCTTTTTATGAAATTACTATTCTCACCATATAAGATTCAGTTTTTTCATCATAAAAGCATTTAGAGAATTTTCCAAAGAACTAGATGTTGTCGGTTGTTGTGCGGCGCGGCATCTGCTGTCGTGGCATATTCTCGTTGGAATCCCGATGCTTGTGCATTCTGATTGTTCTGGTTTAGAGCATTGTTGGGATTACTCCATGAAAAATTCGGTGCTTCTTCCAAGCTGGATTGTATGTATTTGACATCATGTTGTTGCTCGATTGTAATTTCCCACATAGAAGCTAGATTCGGATTCTCGCATACATTCGGAAGAATTATGGTTATCGCCACATAACTCACAAAAAGAATCCATTACCTTGACTTCATGTGTGTTGTTTGGTTTTTGCATGTTCGGACCATCTTGGTTAAAGCGCCCAATTGTGCCAAATTGAATCTGATGATCCTAGTTCATGTATTGTGGCTTGCGCCTAACTCCTCCTCTTCTAGTAGATGGGAATTGATAGTCATTCTTGGCCAGCCTGTTTAAAATTTGCATTGCTTCTTCCGCGACTTATCTAGGAGTATGCCGTTTGCCGAGGCGTCTAGCATCATCCTTGTTGGTGTATTCACGGTGTTGTAAAACATTGTTACTTGAGTCCACACCGAATCCGTGTAAAGGGCATTTGTGTAGAAGTTCTCTATATCGCTCCCAAGCCTCGTACATGGATTCATCATCCGCCTGCCGAAAAGAAGTAATGTCGTTACTGAAGCTTATCGCTTAAATTTGTAGGATTAAATCTAGCAAGGAAATCACGACAAAGATCAGTCCAATATGCTATGGATCCGCAGAATGCTATTTAGCCATGCTTTCGCCTATCCTCGGAATAGGGAATAATCTTAATCGTAAGACATCGGGGTGACTCCGTGTATCTTGAATGAGTTGCAAATCTCGAGGAAAGATTTCAGATGTTGTCGTGCATCTTCGATTCTTTGAGCCGCCAAATTGACCTATTGTGTTGATCATATTAAACATTACCGGTTTCAACTCAAAGTGGTCGGCTTCAATTTCGGTGCGACAACTCTCGGGTTAAGTCCATCAAGATCTTCTTCAAGATAGTCTCGAATAGTTCTGCTTTAGTGCAAGAATCACTCCTCCTCCCGCCGAACATCTTGATTAATATTTCGTCTTGATTTGCCATTGCTTCTCTTATCCTTCGCCTAAGTCTTTGTAAGGTTCGCTCGATTTACGGATCAAAGGGATATTCGGTGAAGTCGGTCTCGCCGGTCATATACCAATGCAAAACCAAAGTTTGTTAGCCCTTTGAATTTTAAACAAGAAAAATAAAAAGAAAGTGCAAGAAAGTAAAAACAAAGTCGCTATTGCCAATCCCGACAACGGCGCGCCAAAAACTTGTTGCGCGTAATAATAAGTGCTACGCAAATGTGCAAGTATACACGTCGCAAGTTATAGTATAAAAGATATCGTCTCCACGAGGATTGGTGCCACTTCAAGAATCTAGTCTCTTGCACTCGTAAAAAGTAAAAACACAAGTGAAGGATTATAGAAGTTTTAACTAATAACTAATCTAGAAAGCAATTAAGTAAAAGAAAAGATGAATTCAATTGAGAGAGATAGGCTAGGTTATCGTGAGTTGAGGTGTGATAGCCGATTGGATTGTCTTGGTAAAAGAGTGTACGGGCAACTCAGTTGTCGTGGCAACTTGCACGACGGGGTTGCCTTGGCAACTAATTGATGGTTGCCTGGGCGACTAGTTGGGCAACTACTTGGGCGACTGGGCAGCAACTTCAAGGTTCGGCGGAGCGTTCTTCAATGGTTTCTTCTTATCCCTAAGTCGAAACTCTAGTTACTTGTGCATGCCTTGATAATACATCCCTGCGTGAATCAAGGGTGAACAACAACCAATCTTGCGCTCCTCTTAGCCGTTGAAATCCTTAACTTATTCCTAAGCCGGATTAATCTTCACCATCATTGGATTGAATAAAGATCATATTCATTCGTTTCTTGAATCTAACTCTCCCGATATTAGATAAATGGATGAAATCACGAGATCCTCTCCCAATTCACTCACAAACAATAATAAGAACCAAGAATGAATAAACCTTGAAATAGAAAAGTGCAAACTCTTATTACCTAAACAAAAACCAATAGTTTCTCACAACCACAAAACACAATAACCATAGCCAAGTAAATTTAGTTCTTGGCTAGGTTCCAAAGAAACACAAGATAAACAATCCCTAGCATGAACCCAATCGAACAAGGAAGAATAGATGAAGCTTGTCAAAAATTCCTTGCCCTAGATGCTTGCCGAAAATTCCCCTTGCTTCCTCTCTTGGAGTTGTCGAAATTAACTCTTCCTCTCTCTCTTGATCTTGTCGAAATCTCCTTGGTATTTATAGGGCTAGGCCAAAGTCCTTCTTTGAGGAGGAGTTTGAGTTGGAATTAAATTATCTTTAAAGAATATAATTCTTTATTATAATTTTATTCCTATTAGAACTTCTCCTATCCTCTTGGAATTTAATTCTTCTTTAATCTCTGCATGGCAATCAAATTCCTTTGGGCTTGGGCCTTGCTCCATGTCATCTTGGGCTTGTAAAGTCATGAATTTTGACATCCATATTGCTTTTGGTCTTTGTCGACAAATGCCATGGCAACTGCTCGCCTCAGCGTCTCCTTCATGCATTGCCCTGGCAACTAGCTCGGCATTGCTTTGGCAAGTGATCCTGCACATACACACACAAAAACACACCAAAGCAGCATCTATTTCCACAAAAATCACCAAGTTATGTAATCAAGCTCAACGATTGAAGGAAACATGGATTAATGTATGAATGACTAACTATGCAACTAATATGAGCCTAAGTCTAACAATAATATGAGTAAAAAGGGTAAGAAAAATAGTACTTTTGAACACTTATCAGAATACTTGATTTTTTTAAGGCAACATGATTACTAAACCTTCTCCCACATTGAGAATAATTTTACAGACATTAGAGGCGATGTCCAGTGATGTTAAAGCTTTCATTCAAGCTTCTGGGAGGATGTGAGAGATTCTGTTCTCTTAACCAGACAAAGGATAAAAAAGGTGTTGAAGAATATGAGGGTAAAAATTCAGTCCTCCCAACAAGATAGCCGAATTGAGTGAGCAAATATGCAAAGCTCAAATGTTTTCTTTGAAGCAGAAAAATATAAAGAATAAATAGCTAGCATGGTTGTCTATCTGGGTTGAACAAGTAAATGAGCATGGAAGCGAAGAGGAAAAACCCTAGAAGAAAGAGATAAAAAAAAAAGAAAAAGAAAGAAAAAAGAGAAATTTTAAAAACAAAAAAATAAGAAAAATGACACGCATTCATCTATTAGGCATTCCTAGGAGCATACATCATAATAATAGCATTTGACAGATATAGAACCTGCTTATCTATTCGAGCATGAGGAGAATAGAACCCGTCTACCCATTTGGGCATGAGGAGAGTGGAACCTGCTTATCTATTCGAGCATGAGGAGAATAGAACATGCCTATCCATTCGGGCATGAGAAGAGTGGAACCTGCTTATCTATTCGAGCATGAGGAGAATAGAACCTGCATATCCATTCGTGCAGGGGGAGAATAGAACCCTTTTTTGAACCTGCTTATCTATTTGAGCATGAAGAGAATAGAACTTGCATATCCATTCGTGAATGGAACCCTTTTTTAGAATGTGCTTATCTATTCGAGCATGAGGAGAATAGAACCTGCATATCCATTCGTGCATGAGGAGAATGGAACCCTTTTTGAACCTACTTATCTATTCGAGCATGAGGAGAATAGAACCTGCATAACCATTCATGCATGAGGATAATGGAACCCTTTTTTGAACCTGATTATCTATTCGAGCATGAGGAGAATAGAACCTGCATATCTATTCGTGCATGAGGAGAATGGAACCCTTTTTCTGAACCTGCTCATCTATTCGAGCATGAGGAGAATAGAACCTGCATATCAATTCGTGCATGAGGAGAATGGAACCCTTTTTTGAACCTACTTATCTATTCGAGCATGAGGAGAATAGAACATGCATATCCATTCGTGCATGAGGAGAATGGAACCCTTTTTTGAGCCAGCTTATCTATTCGAGCATGAGGAAAATAGAACCTGTCTATCCATTCGGGCATAAGAAGAGTGGAACCTGCGTATCTATTTGAGCATGAGGAGAATAGAACCCATCTATCCATTCGGGCATAAGAAGAGTGGAACCTGCATATCCATTCGTGCATGAGGAGAATGGAACCCTTTTTTTGAACCTGCTTATCTATTCGAGCATGAGGAGAATAGAACCTGCATAACCATTCGTGCATGAGGATAATGGAACCCTTTTTTTGAACCTGATTATCTATTCAAGCATGAGGAGAATAGAACCTGCATATCTATTCGTGCATGAGGAGAATAGAACCCTTTTTTTGAACCTACTCATCTATTCGAGAATGAGGAGAATAGAACATGCATATCAATTCGTGCATGAGGAGAATGGAAACCTTTTTTGAACCTACTTATCTATTCGAGCATGAGGAGAATAGAACATGCATATCCATTCGCGCATGAGGAGAATGGAACATTTTTTTTAGCCAACTTATCTATTCGAGCATGAGGAGAATAGAACCCGTCTATCTATTCGGGCATAAGAAGAGTGGAACTGGCTTATCTATTTGAGCATGAGGAGAATAGAACTCGTCTATCCATTTAGGCACGAAGAGAATGAAACCTTTATTTTTTAGCACAAAGCCTATCCGTTCGGGCGTGAGGAGAATGAAACTTTTTTTCCAGCAACTGCTTATTCGTTCTGGCGCAAGAAGAATAAAACCTTGCTTCGATGTCCATCAACTAATTTGCAGAGTGATTGTCTAAAATCAGTGCCTTTTGTTCTTTGCTCTATTCCTGTTTCACCGAAATGAGCAAAGAGGGGCAGCTGTTGTCACTGATTTTTGGCTCAAAAAAAAGGAAAGATATCAACCCAAAATTCAAGCTATCAAATTTAGAAAAATAAAGGGGGAAAGTCAAATTTGAATCCAAACAAATATGGAGGGGAATCATCGAATATGGAAAGCAATCAAAGAAGAGGGGGGAAGGAATCCAAATCAGCTCAGATTTGGGAAGCAATCACCAAAATTAAGGATTTTAATTGTATTCTTCATTGTAATTTAGGTATGAAAAATACCTATAAATACAACCCTCATTCCCCTTCGTAACTCACTCATTCACTCACCACCACCACAACACATTCACAACAATTTCTTCGTTGTATTCAAGAATTCCTAGAAATTTGTATTGAAGTTTTGGAGGAAATACAAGAAGCAAAATTTCTTCATTTGGGTAATTTGTTGTTATTCATTTTATTTATTTCGAATACCTTTTTTATCTTTCTTTAATTTTGGGAGTTTTCAATTGATTAAGAAGGTGGTTCTCCACTTTTGTTTCTTCTTTTTTATGAACACTTGATAAACTTGTAAAAAAGAGGTGTTTTGATCCATTTTCCTTAATGAAGGTTAATAAATGATGTTTTTGGGCTTTGTACTTATTTCAAACTTGGCATATAATTTTAATTTGTCATTAATTTCAATTTTTAATTGTTAAACCCATTTTTATCACATTCTTTAAAATTAAAGTTTTAATTAGTCTTTTATAAAATTAATCTGAATATCGTGTGTTGACTCAACTTCGAGAAGGATACACATTTTAAAATTTTATTAAATTCTCTTCCATTTTTGTTATTTTATTTAATTTTGTAAATTTAATTAATTTTACCTTTTTATATTTATCTTATTAATTTAATTCTCTGCTAAAATCTTTAATTGTTTGTCTTTTAATTAAATTATTTGTTTAGGAAAAAACCCCTAGGTTAGGTTCTCTAGTATTAGAGCCTTAGTTAATTTATAGCCTTAAAGTTTGATAAAATTTTCTTCACATTAAAATTCATAAAATACACTTAATAATATTTTAACCCTAATATGTAAAATTTATGTAACAATTCTTTAGGCTAATAATCACTAACATAGAATAAATAAAAGCTTCAACACACTAATTATTTCTGTGATTGCTTGTTAAAAAGTAAAATATAATTAATGCGGTGTCCTACCAAAAGGAGGTAACGGGTTAGCGCCAGAAGTGTTGGCGGTGATTAAAGTTTACTCTCCGGATGGTAGGGCCGTTAAAATGGAGTCATATTCATAAATGGACAATAATTTAAATTTTACACGAACTTGCAAATTTCGACATTAAAACTT
Organism: Hibiscus mutabilis; assembly: GCA_019671005.1. NCBI lineage: Eukaryota > Viridiplantae > Streptophyta > Magnoliopsida > Malvales > Malvaceae > Hibiscus > Hibiscus mutabilis. Next base: position 25,964,211 of record CM033747.1, read on the forward strand.
TTTGTAATCGGCTAGGTACCAATTTTTGGGTGTTGTGGGGGTGCTAACCCTTTCCCACGCGTAACCGACTCCTGAACCCGTTTTTGAGTTTTCATAGACCAAAATCGTTGTTCTAATAAAATAAAAAATGATTTTATCAAAATGACCTGTTTTTAGGTGATCCAATCACACCTTTAAAAAAGATTGGTGGTGACTCCGTTGTTTTGTTTTTATTTAAAAAAACGTCAAGACCTCATAAAAAAGGTTGTGACACTTACCTGGTGTACGTTACACATACTTTCACTGTTGCAATTAGTTTGGTGAGAATCATTTGTCGACACAATAACGGATCTACACGTTGTCGGTGGAATGAGGAAGCTTAACAGCGACAACTACAATACATGGTCTACTTGCATGATGTCATATATGCAAGGACAAGACCTGTAGGAGATTGTCAATGGTAGTGAAAATGAGCAACCAGAAGCAGAGGATGCAAATGGCATGCTAAGAAAATGAAAGATAAAAGTAGGCAAGGCAATGTACGCCTTGAAGACAATAGTGGAAGAATATATGCTAGAGCACATTCGAGATGTCAAACCCCAAATGAGGCTTGGGAAACATTCACCAAGTTGTTCTTTAAGAAGAACGATACGAAGCTCCAACTTCTAGAGAGCGAGTTGTTGTCTATGAAGCAAGGCAACATGACGATCAAACAATATTTTCATAAAGTAAAGTTGTTATGTCGAGAGATTTCTGAGTTGGATCCAGCAGCTCTTATTGGTGATACCAGGATGAAACGAATCATTGTCCATGGTCTAAAGCCAGAGTTTAGGAGTTTTGTTGCTGCTGTACAAGGATTTCAAACTCAAACATCACTTGTAGAATTTGAAAATTTGTTAGCTAGTCAAAAAGCCTTAGCTAAACAAATAGGAGGAGTCTCATTAAAAAATAAAGAAGAGGCACTCTACGCCAGTAAAGGCAAGCGCAACTTCAAGCAGTGTAACAATGGTGGGTTCATTAGAAATCAAGGAGAAGGAAGCTCTGGTGAAGGGGGAGGTTCCAAAAACTACAAAAACAATAGAAGGTTTGAAGGAAAATGTTACAACTGCGGGAAAAAGGGCCACATGGCCAAATCTTGTTGGTCAAAGAAAAAATCTGTGGAGAATAATATTATTACTTCGAACACTGAAGAAGAATGGGACGCAGAAGCATTCTTTGCAATAGAAGAATAAGAGCTAGCTCTCACGGCGACTATGTTAAGCAAAATTGATTATGAGAATGACTGGATGTTGACTCTGGTTGTTCAAATCATATGACAAGTGATAAAGAAAAATTATAGAACTTGTCAGAATACAAGGGAAGTCGTGTGGTGGTCACAGCAAATAACTTCAAGTTACCAATAGCACATGTTGGTAACACGGTGGTCTCTCCTCAAAATAATGACACTGAGATGCCTCTTTAGAATATTTATCATGTGCTAGGGATAAAGAAAAATCTTCTTTCAGCAGCACAATTAACATCTTCAGGCCATGTTATTCTATTTGGTCCACAAGATGTAAAGGTATACCATAATCTCGAGATTAAAGAGGAACCGGTGATGAAAGGGCGAAGATTAGAGTCTATTTATGTGATGTCTGCAGAAACTGCATATATTAACAAAATAAAAAGAAATGAGACAGTGAACTTGTGGCACATGCGGTTAAGTCATGTCAGTTACTCCAAGCTAGACGTGATGATGAAGAAGTCAATGTTGAGAGGACTTCCAGAACTAGAGGTGAGAACGGACACAATATGTGCGGGTTTCCAGTACGGAAAAGCACATTAACTACCATATGAAGAGTTAAAATATAGAGCAAATGAGCCATTAGAGTTAATCCACTCTGATGTGTTTAGACCTGTTAAACAAGCCTCCATTGGTGGAATGAAGTACATGGTGACTTTCATTGATGATTTTTCCAAATATGTGTAGATCTATTTTATGAAAGAAAAATCTGAGACTCTTTCAAAGTTTAAAGAATTTAAAACGGTTGTGGAAGCAGAAGTTGGCAAAAGGATTTGTTGGCTACGCGCAGATAATGGGAGAGAGTACACATCAGAAGAGTTTGCAAAATTTATCCAAGAGTTTCAAATACGCTGTCAATTCACATGTGCTAGCACTCCACAACAGAATGGTATTGCTGAAAGGAAGAATAGACATTTGGCAGAAATATGCCGAAGTATGCTTCATGCAACAAACGTTTCGGGTCATTTTTGGGCAGAAGCAATGAAAACTACAGCTTATGTGATCAACAGACTTCCTTAACAAAGGTTACATTTTCTTTCAACTTTTGATAAATTATGGAAAATAAAACCAACTTTAGTTATTTTCAAGTTTTTGGAAGTGTTTGTTATGTATTTGTGCCTGACCATATACGTAGCAAAATGGACAAGAAAGTTGTTAGGTGTATTTTTGTAGGGTACGAAAGTCAGAGGAAAGGGTGGAAATGTTGTGATCCTACAACTGGAAAATGTTATGTGTCTCGTAATGTGGTGTTTGATGAAGCATCTTCTTGGTGGTTCTCAAATAAAGAGTTATTGCCAGACTCGGACACTCTCAAGTAAGACTTACAATCTTCTCAAGTTCAGTTAAGTCTAGATGAAACTGAAATTGTTGATGGTGATAAAGAAGATGGCATCACTCAAACTCCATGGCAAACTGGTGTTCACCAGCAACCAATCGAAGACGGTGAGCCGAGTGAAATAGAACCAGTGCCACTTAGAAGATCCACAAGGATCAGGAAGCCAAATCCCAAATATGCTAATGCTGCCATAGTAGAAAAAGACGATGCAAAAGAGCCAAAAAATTTTGAAGAAGCTTCTCAAAAAGTAGAATGGACTGAAGCAATGAGAGATAAAATTACTGCTCTTGACTGGATCAAACTTGGGAGCTCGTATCAAAGCCAAGAGATGTGAAGCCCATTTCTTGTAAATGGATCTACAAGATAAAGTGTCATACAGATGGATCGATTGAGAGGTACAAGGCTCGATTAGTAGCTCGAGGATTCTCTTAACAATATGGACTAGATTATGATGAAACATTTAGTCCAGTGGCGAAGCTTACAACTATCCGAGTCTTACTAGCACTGGCAGCTAGCAAGGATTGGAGTTTATGGCAAATGGATGTGAATAATGCATTTTTGCATGGGGAGCTAGATCGAGAGATTTACATGGACCAACCGATGGGTTTTCGAAGTATAGATCATCCTGAGTATGTATGTAAGCTTTGAAAGTCGTTTATGGATTGAAGCAAGCACCCAGGGCTTGGTATAGTAAGATTGCTGAGTTTCTAACTCGTAATGGCTATTCTTTGGCTCCTTCAGATTTCAGTTTGTTCGTGAAAGTAAATGAAGGAAAACTAGCTATCGTGCTAGTATATGTTGATGATTTAATCATCACTGGAGATTTTGAGGATGAAATTCTTCAAACCCGAGAGAATTTATCAGTTCGCTTCCAAATGAAAGAGTTAGGGCAACTCAGACACTTTCTTGGTCTAGAGATTGATCACACCAAAGAAGGAATTTTTCTCCATCGAAAAAAGTATTCCCAAGATCTGTTGAAAAAGTTTGGAATGCTCAATTGCAAGCTAATTTCTATACCAATGGAACCAAATGCCAAAATCTGTGCTAACGAAGGGAAAAATTTAGAAGATGATACGATGTACCGGCAACTAGTTGGTAGTCGTATCTATTTAACTTTAACAAGGCTAGATATTTGTTTTGCAGTTGGTGTTGTGAGTCAATAAATGCAAAATCCAAAGAAACCTCACTTGGAAGCAGTTCGACGAATTTTACGATACGTGAATAGTATAATTGATCATGGTATTCTATATAAAAAGGTGGAGATTGCAAGCTAGTTGGCTATTGTGATGCCGACTATGCAGGTGACCATGATACCCGACGCTCAACTACAGGGTATGTGCTTGTACTTGGATCTGGAGAAATTTCTTGGTGTAGCAAAAGACAACCTACGGTGTCTTTGTCAACCACCGAAGCAAAGTACCGTGCAGCAGCAATTGCGGCTCAAGAGAGTACTTGGCTTTTGCAATTGTTGAAGGATTTGCATCAGCAAGTGGATTTTCCAGACACCGTATATTGTGACAATTTGTCAGCCATACGCTTAGCCGAAAATCCAGTCTTTCATGCAAGAACTAAGCATGTGGAGGTGCATTATCATTTTGTTAGGGAAAAAGTCTTGCAAGAAGAAATCAAACTTGAACATATGAAGACAGAAGATCAAGTGGCAGACCTGTTCACAAAAGGCTTGAGTGGCAACAAGCTCGAAAGCTTCTGTCGTCAGCTTGGCATGGCAAACAAAATGAAAGTTGGTGTTGAGGGGGAGTGTTGAAATATCAACACCAACAACTTAATGAAGTTTCTTTAATGTTTTTTTAAGTTTAACTTAAACTTAAGTTATAGCTTAATTAATAGTTAATTAAATGTAATGGCAAAACGTCTGATGTCCTTTGCCTATATAAACAAGCTATATGCTTGTTTTGCAATACACACCAAATGACATAACAAGTGTTCCTTCTTCCACTTGATTCTTTCTATTTTTTCTTAGTGTTTTGACTATGGGTGTTCAACATGTAAGTCCTATTTCAGTTGGACTTTAAATAAGTTGTTTAAAATGAGACCTATGGCAGAAAACTTATTTGCAGTAGGGATTCCTAGTAACATAACTACTAGATGGATTTGGGAAAAAGTGAAAAACTCCTACGATTTTAGTAATATGTGAAAACGAAATCTAATCAGAACTCCATGCATACAATTGCACAAAATTAAAGTTCATGTATAACATTACACATTTAATAAAAACTCATGAGTAACTCCAATGTTTATCCCAGAAAATCAATTTTCAATAAATAAAAAAATTAATAATTCTTATATAGTGTTTTCAAGTTATTTTTACTATTTAAAATATAAATTTATTAAAATAATAAATTTCAGTACGCTTTTTTAACTCGCGAATCACAAATTATTGAAACATTACAATTCATTTCAGCTTTTTATTTTCTTAATTTCTTTAATCATTTCTATTAATTCAAGCATTTTTTAAAATCTTAAGATTATTACAAAATAGTATTTATTTATACTTTTTTTTAACCTTTTGATTTCGCTCACACATTTTACCGATACAGCGGTTGGAACCATAGTTTACTAGGATTAACATCATCTTGTTTTTCTCAAAGATCAATCATTGAATTCCTATTTATTTGAACTTTAAATGATCTTATCGAAATTAAAGTTTGAGTTGAGTGAAGTCGGACTAGACCTATCGAACCAGACAATTAGCAAAGAAGTTCAGGTTAGTCACGTGGCTGAGCCTTGTGCACAAATGATGGATTCTGGTGGGTGGGCGGTAGAGGGGCAAGTTGTCATGACTGGCGAACCCTTGTTTGTTGGCTTCTCAATTACCTTTGTGTGTTTCACTTGTGTCCACCTTTCCATCTTTAATTTCACGTCATATAAGAAAGGAATCTTTCACAGTAACATTATCACAACCTTAACATTGTCTTCTTCTCCAGTGGGTGAAAACCCAAAATGATTGACAAAGATTGTTTCTTTCAACCATCAATGCCATGGACCCGCCTTTGTCTCCTACTATTCTCTTCATTTCCATGTCGTTTTCACATATCCTATCTTCTTTCCTCCTTATAATCACCCCTTTGTTCCTGGATAGTTTTTTTCTTTTCTAACATCCTAAATTTATAACATATGACAGAGAGACAGACAGTGGATCTTGATTCATCGTCCCTGTCAGTGTCAAGAGTTTGTCTGTAGATTTTATCCTTTAACCCCATGGCCGGCATGCTTCCTGGTGTTGAATGTGCAAGGAGAAGACGGTTCCATCAAACCGGGGGCTTGTCTGATTCGCCGAGTCCGGCAGTGATTGGCTTAACAAGGAGGTCCTCCTTCTGTTTGTATACAAGCAACCATGAAACTCACCACACATCTGTTTCTTCACAGGTATTTCTTCTTTCTATTTCCTTGTTATATTGATTATTGTTGACCGTAAAAATGAGACTTTGGCGGTTTTAGACTATTCGTCCTTCTTGATTTGGATAGAACGTAGAAAAGACGAGAGAAATGAGGGATTTCAGGAAGATTATGTATGGTGGAGTAGGGCTTTTTCAGAGAGAGACATCTTTTTTACTATTGTTAGGTTAGCAGGATTATATATAGATTAAACTGTCAAGTAATAGAGTCAGTTAGGATGTGATTATACCATATGATTGTTGATTGCGAAGGACCTCTTAAGTGGAGGTACGATCATTATTATTCGGACTAACTTGGGTTACATTTGTGGATGGGGGGATTAAAGCAAAGGAGCATATCAACTCAAACTCATCAAGATGACAAGCTTGGAGGAGTAGCAAGAGAAGCAAGGGAAAGGTTAGATGGAAGGCTGAGATCACAGAGAAAAACAGAACCCAAAAGGTATACTAAATTTAGGAATGTTTATTTATGGTCTTGAAAGCTATTATTATCATGGATTTAAATTATGGTTGCAGTTACAGTGTTTTATCGAGGTTGCGTACATAACGTATGTTATTGTGGTCATTGTGGATCGTTATTTTCCGCAATAGCGATTTCAAACTGTGCCACTATTATTATATTGCAGTCGCTCACTACTACAGTAGCGGACCGCTATTTGAATTCCTGATTATTGCTGCTGTTTTGGGTACATGAAACCAATCATTTCAGGCAAAATGGCAGAGAGAGTATCAAGTGTGTGGTTCAAAGGGAGTTGCACAGTGAAGTGTATGGATCGAAGAAGAGGTTCAGCTGGGGGAAGCTGAGTTGGAAGGCAGTGGAGCAGGAGGAGTGTGCGATCTGCTTGGAAAGGTTCCGAGCCGGCGAGTTCCTGGTTCATCCGCCGTGCGCTCATCGGTTTCACTCGACATGCCTGGTCCCGTGGCTAGAAAACAATGCTCAGTGCCCATGCTGTAGAATGGGAATACTACCTTAGGGTTCTGTCAATTGTATTGGTTTTGGTGAAATGGTTATGCCTAAGATGCATTATGTGATGAATACAATCATATATGTACTAATCGGCAACCATTATTAATTCTTCTATGTTTCTAGTTTTAGTATTTCAAATGGTAGCATACTAGCATGTTTAATTATATTTTTTTTAATCTGTTGAGTGGTCTTAATGAAAAGAGAATGCTATTATTTTTAAGAAATTCATGTTCGAGTAGTTTGTATGCGCGGTGTGTATATTTTCAAAGGATTAAGAGTAAAAATCATATATTAAAAATATGTTTTTAATTACATGTATGTATGTATGTACGTATGTACAGTGTGCACAGGGACGAATGCATGATTTTATAGGGCGCGAATTTATAAAATTCAAGGGGGGAGTAAAGTTATAAAATTTTAAAAGGGACAAACATAAAATTTTAATAAAAAGTATATAGTAAATTTTTTTTAAATTATATACAAATTTTTAGGAGACGACAGCCCTCTGACCCTTTCGGTCCTGTATGCAGCTGACGTCGAGTGAGATATTTATAATCACCAGAAATTTCCTTCAAAAAGACATACTAATTCTTTCTTTTGTCATTTTTCTTACATTTCGATTCCTATCTCACGACACAAACATAAAATTTTAATAAAAAGTATATAGTAAAATTTTTTAAAATTATATACAAATTTTTAGGAGACGACAGCCCTCTGACCCTTTTGGTCCTGTGTGCAGCTGACGTCGAGTGAGATATTTATAATCACCAGAAATTTCCTTCAAAAAGACATACTAATTCTATCTTTTGTCATTTTTCTTACATTTCGATTCTTATCTCACGACCACTACAACTCTGGTCAGCTTCAATATAAGATTTATTCATTTTTATTTTAATTTATTTTAATCTTGAAATGTCACATCCATAAATTTATTAAAGAATCTTATGAGTATCTATAATTGAATTGAATTTTTAAGGTTGGAAAACATAGGGACTATATTCTTGGAAATTAAAGTAAGATGATAAGATTCTAAATGTTCAAAGAGTAAAAATTTCCGGCATATTTTAATTATCTTAAAATTCGAATTTTATCAATTGTGATTTAATTCGATTAATATTGTTGTTATTGTAATACATAGGAGGTTATGAGCTCGAGCATTCGCTTAAGCGCACAATTATATCCAAATTAAATTTTGAATAATTATGGTATACTTTGTGCATTGTATAAAAAATCAAAGTTATTAAATATTATTTTTGAATGGAAGACTCAAACTAATTAATTATATATAAGATACGTTGACACGATGTAGAATTATTTAGAGATTTTTACGGGCGAAAAATAAGTGAAAAAGTTTTAATCTCAATCATTAAATTAAATTAATCCAACAATCTTAAAAGGGTATAAAATTAAATAGTTTTACGTTGTGTAAACGAATCGTAACATATATATAAATTATATGAAAGAGGTTTTTCTTTAAAAATATATTTCACGTTGTAGTCCATAAATTTGTCAACTCTTCTCATATCGGTATCTAATTTTTTTGTCCACGTTGAGACATAAATTTGTCTATTTTTCACACATTAGTACCTAAATCTGTCTACATTTCTCATATTGGTACAATGTGGACAAAAAAAGATGCTAATACGAGAAAGTAGACAAATTTAAGGGCTAAAATATGATTTATCCTTTAAAATTGATTTTAGTGCGCCTGAAAAGATCAAACGGACTTTCACTTACCTAATTAATTGACTATTTTATTTTATATTTACGAAAGAAGTAGGGTTTGTGTTGGGTGAATTCCAGCGAAATTTCTTCATCGTGAAGTTTCATTTATTGTACATCAATCGATTCATTCACTTGGCCCGCCCTCCAAAATATTTCGATTTTTATATAGTAATTAAAAAAATATTTTAATACACAAAATTACATAAATATTAGTTCATACAAGCCTTTTAATTTTATGATTTATAGATTTTAGTTGTGATTTAGAGGTTTAAGTTGTAAGGTGTAGAATTTAAGGCTTATGATTAGAATTTAGAGTTTGAGGTTTAGGGTTTAAGATTTAGGTTTTAAGGTGCTAGGGTTAGGGATTTAGGTTTTAGATTTTATAGCTTAAATATGAATGGTTCGGTAAGTTTTTCTTACACAGCTTGTGTATCAAAACATAACCATATTAATTAATGAAAAATACTTTGATACACAAGCTTGTATAAACTTTAGTTTATATAAGTCTTTCAATTTTAGGGTTTAAATATTTAGGTTGTGGTTTAGGGTTGAGAGATTTAGGTTGTATGGTGTAAAATTTAAGCTTTATGGTTAGAATTTAGAGTTTAGATTTTAGGGTTTAAGGTTTAGGTTTTAGGGCTAGGAATTTAGATTTTAGATTTTATAGCTTAAATATAGTTGTGTAAATCCTTTTTACACAGCTTATGTATCAAAATATAACCATTAACTAATAGATATATTATAAGTCTGGTCCAAAATTGACAGCATAATACCAACAAGTATTGAGTACATTGATAAGACATATTGTACTCTCAAGAAGAGAATGCGAGTTCAAACCTTGGAGACGGCATTGTTAGAAATGGCAATCTCGCACCCCGAACATGGACCGTAAGACGGATATGCATATTACTAATAATTAAAGTATATTAAATTTTCCAATTCAATAATTCATCCAATTTTGAATTTTCTTTAAAGCATGGTTTAATTTATTTTTGTTAATATGCATAATTATTGAATGATCTCGGTGGTAAAATAAGTATTTTTAATTCTAAAAGATTCAGGTTCGAGCAGTTCATCAGTATGGTGTATACACACTTTCAAAAGGTAAAGAGTAAATAATATATACTATCATACAATCATATCAAATTATCCTAAAAAATAAGATTTGTTGTTTTTAAATTTAAAATTAATTTGTATCATATTAATTATTGAATCAAAGACTTAAATATTAATATATTGATATAATTTTAAAATTTGTCAAAGATTAATGACAATTGAAAGAAATATTGAACAAATTTGAAATTAAAGTAAAGTAAGTCTAGCGAGATGAGACGTCAAATCCTTTAAGTAAGTTCAATGATTTAAATTTAACGTTGTAAATTGAGAAAATTGGGTTAAAAAATCACCCTATAATAAGTCTATAAAAAACTCGATTTAAATTAGTCTATTAATATACTAAATATCAATAGTAAAAAAAATTAAGCTTACTTTTATATCAATCCGAGACCCATGTCATGGACAAATAATTAAATAGATAAGGAAAGTTGGCCTTACCTGAATGTGACTGCCACTTTTACATCTTTGTCTTGACATAGTCAGCTCCATTTCAATAATTGCAGTAGTGGATCGTATCTCTCTCTTTTCTTCATTTTCCTTTTAGAATAATGGATTTTTTTTCAAACATTTGTTTAAAATTTTGGATTGTTCTCGATGCGAATAAAGAGAATTGAATTAAGACGGTTGTTTATATTAAATTTTTGTAATATTCAATTTAAATAAGTTGTACTCTTCTTGTTCCACTTAATATGTTCATTTTGTGTTTTGAAATTGTCCCACTTAAATATCTCATCGAAAAAATCAACAACTTTTATAAGGTATATTTCCCTTTATACCCTTTCTTTAGTTTTTCAACAAAATAAAATTCAACTTTTTAAGGATAAAATTATTATTTTAATTACTTTACATCATATTTCTTATACAATTTTTTTTTCTTAAAACTACGTGAAAAGTCAACAAGGGACATTTTTAATAAGACGGAGGGAGTATTAGATGTTTTTAGGACCTTCAACGAAAGCTAAAAAAAATAGGTCCTTATAGAACAAAAATATATTTCATTTATTTGAAGTATTAATTTAAAATACATTCAATTAATAGAGATTAAATATAAATGGAATATCTTGACATTTAAAATTTTTGAGGTCATTACTCAATTATAATACCGTTGTTTTTAAGGCAATTAATTATTTTCCATTTTTTAATAAATTGACAGAATAAGAAGTCTTAAAATTTTAAAAAAATTGATCAAATAGACAGATAAGTTATCCTTTTTTAAGTTTTTCAATTTAACATAAAATTTTTCAAAAGTTACATTTCCCCCACTAAATTTTTACATATTCAAAACTTTTAAGTGGCCTGTGCAGGCGTACAAGGCGCTCCTGCTATAAGCTGGTGCTAGATCTAAATTAGTCAGTCAATAAATGAGATATTAATGGTTAAACAAAAAAATGAGTTGTTGTTGGAGGATTTATTTCTCAAATTACAAGTTGTTTTAGGAAGGAAAAAAAGGGAAACCTGGAAGAAGAAATACGTAAAATTCTTGAAAATGCTTACGGATTCGAATATTCTTAATTTTTTTTCAAAAAGATAAAAGTGAAGGAAGACTTCTGTAACATTATCAGGTGCAGAACAGTAAGATTGATGGTGGTGGTGAAGGAACGGTGACCGGTGCAGTGGTGGAGGACGATGGTGAAGGGGGTAACAGTGACCGGTGCAGTGGTGGAGGACGATGGTGAAGGGGGTAACGATGAAAATGAATTAGATGATGGATTAAATTAGTACCCTAACTATGTCCTTTTTGAAATACTAAAAAAATTTCGCCCTAAGCAAATTGCTTGATTTAAATACTAAAAAAGTCTAATGAAATTTTCTTTGCATTACCAAATTGATTAGGTAATATAGCTAAAATGGTACAATTAGAATGTGCTTATGTTATTTGTAGGTATGATTAGTAGATCTAATCTTATTTGAATGATTCATGGAGCTTTACATGTTTTGATTAATATTACGATAAATTTTAGGGAAAACTACATATTTAATACCTTAATTATGTCTGTTTTATTGTTTTGGTACCTTGACTATTATTTTTGGCCAAATAGTACCTAACGTTACGTTTTGTTCTATTTTGGTACCCCAGCCGTTAAAAACTAACGAAAATAGTGAGATTTCTTGGGTTAATAACGGTTTTAGTCCAAAATTTATACATTCTATCAATTTAGTCTAAAATTCTATCAATTTAAATATTATTTTAATTTTTAGATTAAAATTGTAAATTTCTCATTTTTTCTTCTTGTAGTTGAACATTTTTTGGGTTTTGAAGTTAAAAAAACAAGCACAATCAAAACTTTAGGATTTGTGGATCAATAGGGGGCTAATGCGAGGTCTATTGGAGGACCCAAAATCCACGATTGGGATACCGACGAGAATACAAGGGGGTAGGAAAGGATGAGACAAAAGTCTATCAAAATTAAGATGATGTTTTAAATTGATAGATTTTGGACTAAATTGATAATATATAAAAGTGTTTTGGACTAAAACTGTGATTGTACCAAGCCACGTCGTCATATCCGTTAGTTTTTAATGGCCGGGTAACAAAATAGAACAAAAACGTAACGTTAGGTACCATTTTGCCAAAAATAATAGTTGGGTATCAAAATAGTAATGCATGCATAGTTGGGTACTAAATATGTATTTTTTCTTAAATTTTATAATAATTTTTGGGTAAATGACATTAGTGGTCACTTATGTTTTCAGTTTGATTGATTTAATTCACCAATTTAAAAAAGGGTAAACTACACGGGAGACCACCGATCTTTGGGGTTGGTGTCGAAATGACCACCGATCTTTCAATTTTGTCAAAATGACCACTCAATTATTGATATGGTTCCAATATAGCCACCAGCCGTTAAAACCTAACGGAGAGGCTGGCATGACAATTAACAAAAACTTGTATAATTACACATTTAGTCCCTGTGATTTTCACATTTAATCAATTTAGTCCTAGTTTGAAGAAATTGAAACTAGGACTAAATTGATTAAATGTGAAAATTGCGGGGACTAAATGTGTAATTATACAAGTTTTTGTTAACTGCCACGTCAGCCTCTCCGTTAGGTTTTAATGGCTGGTGGCTATATTGGAACCATATCAATAGTTGAGTGGTCATTTTTGACAAAATTGAAAGATCAGTGGTCATTTCGACACCAACCCCAAAGATTGGTGGTCTCCCGTGTAGTTTACCCTTTTAAAAAAATATATTTTAATCACTTACGTTATTGATTTATTACATTTGAGTGTTAACTCATGGTAGTTGATGATGTGACACGTTAAAAAAGAAAATTTATAGTTTGACCCTAAACTTTAAATAAAATATCAATTTGAGCCTTAAACTTTTGTTAAGAGCCTCCAAAATCCGTCCAAAGTCTTTGTTGTTAATCGTTTTCGGGCACCATAGGCAATCAGATTACAAAATTTTCAATTCAACCAATTTTTGTCTCCTAAACGTGAATATGATGTCTTTTTTACCGATATTGCAAATGATATGGCTTGATTGAATTATTTTTTAAAATAGTTTAAAGGTGATTATAATGTAGTATATGTTCATTCATATTTTTAACCCTTTGACAATACACACACCTTATGGACAAAGCGATTTGAATCCGCGTCTCCTAGGATAAATATCATACACTTTCCACTGAGACCACTTGTTGGGTCGGTTTGATTGAATTATTTAATTTATTAATTTGTTATGTTCTATATAATATTCTATTTGTAACTTTATTCAAAGAAATTAGTAGGAATATACCCAATCCGAATATTTTAAAAGAACACACACATATACATCAAAATCTATTGATGTTTGCAGCCATTGAAGAACAACAAGAACAAATTCAGAGGTAAGGATCCAAAATCAAGAAATTTATGTAAAAAAGAAAAATTCCCAATTAACAAATGCATTGACCTTTCCCTGTATTTAGCATTTATTGAGACAAAGTGCCATTGATTCCTCTGTTTTTCTTCTTTTTGTTTTTTTCTTGGAGAATCTAAAATGTTATTTTTTTTCTATAACATTAAATTAATGAGGATTAATTTTGAAAAAAATTGTAAACATTTATTTAAATTAAAATTTATAAAAAAAAACTCTTAAATTGTTTTTAAAATAAAAATCATGTCAAAAATAAGTTTAAAAAGATTTAGTTCATTTATATATTTTTCAAAGAGTAAAAAATAGCTCAATTCATAAATTTTGGAGCAAAGTTTTGAAACCATATTAGAAGTTTCGGAATTTTCATTCTAGTAAGTTTCATTTCAAAATTCCTATTGAAGTTTCAATACTCTAGACTCTATAAATCAAAATTTTTATAACCGGCCCATCGAGAAATAGAGGGGACAAAACTCAACTCAAAAAATTCTCGAATTATTCGACTCGATACGATGCAAAAACACTCGACTCGTCTTGACTCGACTCTAATTTCATAAACTCGACTCAACTAAAAAAAATTCAAATAAAATTTGAGTTATAAAATGAAATTTTGAATAACTCAATTTTTTTAGTAATTAATGGATCAATTTACAAGTTTGAGTCAAGTAGCTCAATTCTGCCTTATGTGTGGAGAAATATGTGTATTGTATACAGTTATAGAAAACAATTTAAATTGGAACTAATTAGTACTATAACATTATAAATGTTTACAATTAAATTTAAATATAAACTCAAACAACTTGATTCGAATTTCATACTCGATTTTGACTCAAAAAATTAATTAAAGTTTGAGTTATTAAATATGACTCTTCAACTCGACTAACTCGAAATTTTTTTACTTAACTCGACACAAATACCCACCCCTATCAAAAACAACTCAAAGACTTCGGGCCACTGTGTAATCTATTAAAACGTGCCCCTCTAGACTCTAGTTAAATTTTTAAATGTTTGTTAACTTGTGTGATAGACTAATTTTTAGATAAAATGAGTATAACACGACTCAAAAACTATAAAGTACAACAACATTTTGTTTTTCTAATGTTTTTTACCACTAGTCCATAATTAATCTTTTATTCTCGTGTGCTCGATCCTATTACACATGTTCAAAACCACACCTGCCGCTCATAGAGTTTCAAAACTCTTGAGAAGCTTTGAAAATTCGTATGCATGTAGACGTTTGATGCTTGAATTTAAAGCTCTTACGGCTCCAAACTCCCTCCAACGCTTCTATGTGACAAGATATCGGTTAAAAGCATATAAAAGGGTGTTGTATCAACCAAGTAGCAAAAATAAAACTATTGCAAACATCCTATAGCTAAAAGTCTCCATTTGTACTCAATATTCATATTCTTATTGAACAAACATCCTAGTTTGTTCTTCATTGTAATATTTTATTCTAGCAATTTTAAATGTGAGTTAAAATTGTGCAAACTACTTGCCTGAGATGATTTTCTATTATTTTTATTTATATCCTCTAAAAATTTTAGACGGTGCAAGTAAGATCTTACCTCATACTATATATATATATAACATTTTTATCATAAAATTTATTTAAATAATACAATTATCTAAATCCAGGCGTGCTAATCATTAGCAATCAACATAACCTGTTTGTGCTGGAAAAGAAAGGAAGCTTCGGAGGCAACTTTCCTAGGGCTAGGAACATGTTGGCATTGTTGCTTCATACATTTTAGCTTGCCTTCCTATAATATCCTAAATTCGACACATGATCTGCTGTAAGTATAAGCTAATGAAACAGTAAGCAGCAAACAAATAGACATACCTTCGACGAATTCGTCCTCTCGCATGATAAAAACCTAAAGCGGTCGCCATTAGAGTAAAAATGCAAAGCCCAAAGATGCCCTATTTCCTCGATAACAAGATGTATAGGTAAAAAATACAGCATGATACATTTAAAATTTGTACAAGAATTCATTACTATTTAGTAGTAATTACATATGTATAGTTTTATCAAAGAGAGGGAATCTCAGAGTTGGAGATCGATGACTCCACACCCTGGCGGACATCACCCCTGCAAAGCGGGCACACTCTACAAAACACACGGAGAGAGGTAGGTCAGTTTCCTAAAGAGATGGGGGTGCAGGTAAAGTATAGGGCGGAAGTAACGATACCCGTGTATCTCTTTTAGCCATTTATCCACACAAGTCATATGAAACTCGTGCTGGCAAGGCAGAGCTCTTATTTTGTCCCCATCATCGTATTCAGCCAGGCATATATAACACCTATACATATGATTACAGTAGCAATGCTAGCATTAATAGCATATTCAATATACAATAGTAAAGAAACACGTGTTATTAAGGCAAGGGGGGCCTAAATAGAATCACTCTTTTCCCTAGTCTTTCAGAGGCCAATCAACAAGCATCTTCAATCTGCAAGATTTTAGAAAGAACTTACTGCTCAATGGCATCCACGGTCTCAGCTGCTTCCACTTTTTTATGACTTCTGAGAGGGAAAGAATCAACTACAGATTCCGGGGCGGGGAGAGACACCATAGACAGAGAAAGTGATGCTGGCTGGCGATGAATGTCATCCAAAACCTACAAATTTTCATTTTGACATAGAAAAAAAATGAGGTGAACGTGTGGAACTCTATATGTGTCTATAAATATCACAGGCACCAATGGCAGAAACATTAATCATTACTCCTTTCCATTTTACAAGCATGAAGGTTGCAAAATCTCAATTTGTCTCACATATACACACTCACCTCATTATAGTAGACATGCTACATAAAATCTTGCTCGATAGGAAAAAGGATAAGCATCTCAAATGAGAAGATATACCAGAGGCAGGGAAGACAAGGCATTTTTAACACCCGGAATACAACAATAAAGGAACAAGATCAACTTCATAATTTGGTAAAATTTGCCATACAAGATCAACTTCTGAAGGAACAACGGAAAACGACAAACCGACACAAAACATGATGAGTTAGGAATAGACAGGAGGACATGCAAGTTGATAAAGGAAAACTACCTCAAAGAGAGCCTCAGCAAGCATAACTATTCGTGATATACTTGCACGAGCACTAGATTCATCAGTCATCAAGAGAGAATCACATGAGCATGTGCCATCAGGGTGGAGTCCAGATGGGCAAAATGTAGTTTGCTGACTATTTTCATCGAGTCCACGACGCAGCCTTTCCCATATCTGTAAAAGCAAATACAGTAGTTCATACAAGTTACCTAAGGAAACATAAAGACAAATTCAACATATGAATATATGCATGCGATGCATGCATGCATCACCTTCTATGCCCAAAAGGTAAAGAGAACTTGATAAATGTTCTCACATGGCTAGAATGATTATGTTCTTCATGCATACATAACCAGGCATATAATATTTACAAACAAATAGCTGACACTCAGTACTTGATAAGCCCCAACATCCACAAATAACGGATAAAAAATACAATTTTGATAATAAATTCGGCTCCTGAAAGAATGTATTAATAATTTAATATATCTGTATTTACTAAAAGCAAATTGCACAAATTTCTGAAGTCAAAGTGCTTTGCAACTAAATACCTCTGATCTTGAGTGTCGTCTCCGTTCATTAAAGCTGTGAAGTCGACTGCTAAGGTAACCAGAATCACCCCCTGATCCATCATAAAAGAAATCGCCACTGAAATCAAGGAGCCACCTGTCATGAAATCCGATACCATCACTATCATCTGTTGAGAGGAAAATGGATGAAGAATCATTAAGTCTTCTGGAGCTGCGTCTTGAAAATGCATCCCAAAACAATCTTCTACTATTCCTCCTGGCTTCACGACTACTTGTATCAGCACTGCCACCAGATAAGATATTGGAAGAGATACTCACAACATCAACGTGAACCACACTTTCATCTCCCTGGCCCCGTTCCCTATTGGATACAAGAAATCCTACACCTGAAGGTACAGCCTCTCTAATTGATTCACCTCCTAGGGATTGGAAAGTCACTGATTCAGAGGCATGATGAGCAGAATCAGAAGCAGAGTTATGGACTGTTGTTACTTCGCCCAACTGATTCTCAACTGGTATGTCATGCAAATATGAAGCTTCAAGCCCTTGAGAAGACAAAAAACTTGGCTCCGGACAGATCTGAGATGCATCCTTGTTTGCATTTTCAAAGGCAATGGCTGCATTGTCATTAGTCGAAAGATTTATAGAGACCGGGGCTGAATATTGTTGTTCTTTTAAGGAAGAGCTAGTCGAAGCACTACTATCCATATGAGATTCACCATGACTATAATCAGCGTTTACCTCAGGAGCAACTAACCCCATGCTTTCATTCAGGCACTTCTTAGAGTTACTTGTTCCTACACCTGCTGAACCACCTTCGATATATGGAACCCCAGAGGCTGAGGTACTGCTTTCAGATGAAATTCCAGTTTCAGTACCTGTGCTGCTGAACCTAGTTTCCATACCGCAGATCGAAGTAGATTCCTCCAGGCTATGGACCATGTTGGTTACTTGGTCAGGAAGTTCCGAAGATTTTAGAATTTCACCAGGATAATCTTCCATCTACATCAAAAGAATGTATTGTATCATTCCTGCAGCATACACTAGAGCTTCCATGTGAAGTGTTTAGGGTATAGTTTAAATATTAAAAAATATATATTCCAAGGCATAAACTTGTTCATTAACATGAAATCCACAAGACATTTTCTGGTGCTAACAGAGTTCAGAATTCACTTGACTCTTGCATCCTCAACAAAGACTTCATAGAGTTCTCTCGATGACCCAGGTTTGGAGCAACAATTACACGATGCTCACCCCACTGCCAGAAAAAAAGATTCTTTACTGCCTCCTGTCTACATCTTGGAACCGAGAGGAAAGCTAAAAGAGTTAGGCTGCTTCGTGAAGTTTTAACTAAAAATGAACTTATTTGGGGACAAA
Source organism: Hibiscus mutabilis (assembly GCA_019671005.1). NCBI lineage: Eukaryota > Viridiplantae > Streptophyta > Magnoliopsida > Malvales > Malvaceae > Hibiscus > Hibiscus mutabilis. The sequence continues at coordinate 25,982,859 of CM033747.1, forward strand.
AGTGGTGGTCTTAAAAGCAAAGGTACAAAAATTAATTGAAAAAAAAATACTTGCTAAACCAATGCATATCTCCAAGATTAGATGTTGCTAATTTAAGCTATGAATAATTTTAATTTTCAAAACTACCAACTACTTAGCATAGTGTAATGCCAAAGAACATTGCAGTTCTTTTATTCTTCCCTCCAAATATAAGATACAATGGCAACTAAACCAAGCAAAGATAAGTGAAACTGATATTCTCTTTTTTGAAAGAGTAAAGTTCAGACAAAAATACACTTTATAACTTTAAACACAGTTACACTAACTTTAAAACTTGCAAGCGAAGGGGACAGCTTCCTTTTGTTGGCTTAAAGTAAAGGGGACCGCTGAATGTGCACATTTCGTCAACTGCACAATGTGACAAGCTTACTTTTCTTGGGACAAGGAGGTGCAACAAGAAATGGTAAATACACTTCAGTCGAGAACAAAGTCAGACACAACATGAGAACCAAATTCCGCAAGCAACCAGATTGTTCAGTTTTCCTTAATAGCATTCAAACATATGGTAAAACCTTCTTCAAATCCAGTATTTCATAAAGAAACTTTCTTGAATTTTAGAAGAATTGCTGACATATCAAGTAAAGTACAATTTAGAAAGAAGAAAGCATTGGAATTTACAATTCTTAAACAGAGGTGATCAAGGCAAAAAGTCAACAGAGGAGCCTTAAACTTGTAAAATAGAGCAACATAAAAGTCAATAATTCACAAATAATATCCAAGACAAAGTTGCAGATAACACGGATCAATTTAGTAATTTTTCTCTTCTTCTTTTTAACCAAGAAGCCATGGCTAACTTTGATCATTCGATTCCATTCCTAATTCAAAGGATTAACCAAATTAGGTAACTTTGATCTAAGCTTTTGTCTATCCTGACTTGGCTTGAACCAGACGACTTGAGATGAAAAATTGAATCAAAACAACATGTAACTTCAACCCTACTATTGCATGTTAAAAAAAACAAATTTATCTGAAAGATGGTATTTTGGTGGGAATGAAGAAAGATTAAGAAAATGGGATATTGGGATGTTGATTTAAAAGTTCAAAATCAATAATATTCATGTATAATTCCGCAACCAAAACAATCAATCTCAAATCATCCAATAAGAAAGGGGAAAAACCAAAGTTTTAAAGGTAATTAATTACCTCAAGAGGAGCATGAGAAGAAGAGGAACCACAGATGAAGAGAGAAGAAAGTCTTGAAAAGCGTTTAGGTGGGCGATTAAGCCTGACGGGTGATGGTTTCGACCCCACTCTACTACTACTCGATCCCATTTTCAACCCTTCTTCTTCTTCAAGAGCTGAGAAATAAGAATTTTGTGGTGAATGGTGGTTTTGTGATTTTGTTTTTGAAGGGTTAATGGAGTTGATAATAACCGAGAAAGGAAAGAAGAGCCGATTCAGAGTTTTTGGAAAGGGATTGTTTTGTGGGCATTGGCATTGGGAGAAGCTTGGTTCAGACAAAAGACAGAACAGAGTTGTGGCTTGGTCTTTGTTTATGCAGTCCTTTCTTGGGGGTTGGCTCAAATCATTCCCTAATAAGTTCATCTCAATTTTATTTTTTTTATTCAACCACTTGTTTCGACCCTGATCCACATCACCCATTTAATTTAGTTTTTCTCGTTCACAAGATTTAAATATTTAAATTTATTTAAGGGATTTAGTGTCGCATTCAACAAATCAACTAATTATTAGTTTATCTTAATTTCTTATTAAAACGTATCTTTTAAAAAAGAATAATGATTATATGACAACCGGTATTAGAATGAATTTTTTTACTATTTGATTTCACGTAAGACGTTCCAATAGATGAGACAAATAGAGGGAATAGCTATGGAGTTACTCCATGACGAGGGTGTCATAAAATTAGAGGTGACAATCGAATCGTTCGGATCAGGTTTGGGTCGAATTATTTTCGGTTTAGGTTTGATTTGGGTCAAATCGGGGTTGATTTAAATTTAGTTCGGATCTATGTTATTTCAGATCGGGTCGGGTATCGGATTGAGTTAAAATCAGATCGGTTAATTTTTAGATCGGATCAGTTGACTTTTTGGGCTAAGTCTATATCAAATTAGTTGACTTTTAGGGTCAGGTATATATCAGGTCGGTTGCTTTTCAAGTCGGTCAATATTGGATCGATCAGCTTTCGATTTGAGTCGATATATGAAGATAATCTTTTAAAGAAAAAAATGATATTAAACTGTTACTGAAGGTAGTTGTTAATTAGTAATATAATACAAAATGAGAATAAAACATACATATTTGAGGAAATTAAATTCGGGTTGCTTTCATTTCGGGTTGATTTTCGGTTAGATTTCTTTCGGTTCGGGTTGATTTTCTGTTCTGGTTGCTTTCAGTTTCGGTTGTTTTCGGTTCCGGTTATTTTTGGTTTCGGTTAATTTCGATTCGGGTTGAATTTTGGTTTAACTAAATTTGGGTCGGTTTTGGTTCAATTCGGTTTTAGTTCAGATTCGGGTCAAATTTAGACCATAATGTTCGGGTCTATATCAGGTCTTGGTCAGGTAAATCGGTTTGGGTCTCGGGTTAAGTTTGCCAAGTCTACACAAATTTGAGGTGAAAAAAAATCATGTCTTAGAGAGATGAATATTAATCTCACATTAAAAGGAAATGAAGGATATTGGGCTATAAAATCGGTGTTACGTTGGCCTCTAACGTTTGATTAAATAGTCATTTTGACCCCTATCTTTTTTTGAAGCAATTTAAATCTCAACGTTTTATTTTGGGTCAAAATAACCCCTCTGTGAATGAAAACTGTTGGTAAAACGGTAATAAATGTCTTGAAAATGACGTGATATATCTATATGGTAGTGTACGCCACAATAGCATTGTCATATAAACAAATATGCTGACTTTACAGAATGACACATCAGTCAAATTTTTTATATATAAAATTGTATAAAATATAAAATTGAATAGTTATTTTAGTTTATATTAAATTAGTTAAAAAAAATATAAATTAAAATAACTATTCAACTAAACGTTAGACACTAACTTTTTGTATTTGTGTTTAAGATATTAATAATACAAATTCAGATGAAATATTGTAAAAATTGTGATTCTTCTGGCTTAATTTATACAATTCACAATGTTAAGATTTAATTTCATCCCGTTAGACCGGCTGGTTTTATATAGTGTGAAGAAATGCACAATTTTATCAAAGACAATTAGATAGATAAGACTTCATAAATCAAGTAATTCTCAAGCATTTTTATTAAATTGCTTCAAAGCCAAGGATTATACAGACTTGATTGCCTAAATCAAGTTTACCAGCTTAATATGCCATTGATTAAACTGCTTAATATGTTTTCCGCAAGCTTCTTTTGTGGAAAGTTTCAGTAGTGTTTTTTTGTCTTCCCGGTTCTCAAAGCTTTGGTGGGTGAATTTTTCAGCAGGAATTTTCTACGTACACAAGACCTCAAACTTGAAACCTGCTTAAGCGATACCAAGTTGCTTACCACCTCATTGGTGGAAAGTTTCTAGCTAACAGGACAACCCAAAAATTCACCAACTTGTTCCAGTGTTCTTGTATGCCAATTTCTGGTTTATCAGCCTTGCAATTCACCAACTTTTATTATTTATAGTTTTGATCTTACATAACACATGCATGTCCTTGTTGAAATGAAGATCGAACACCATGAAAATGGTGTTTTATTTATTTCTAAACCAGTTGTTTATTTAAACAACAGGATTGATGTCCAACGATGATGTTCTGCATTCAAGCTGCTGCTTCAGCAGCTGATGAGACTTTCTGGATGACAAAAACAGGATCTCCCACTTTAACCAGCTTTGAGTTCCCTTCAGTGCTTTCCTTGCAAACCAAGTTCTGCCCAAAGTAGATCTGCCATGGCATGGAAACAAGGTTATTAGCGTCCACAGGAAGTAGGATTATACAAGGATACAGCCGAGAGTTCGGAATTCTCGTCTCACCCTCCCTTACTATTTGTCATTTGGTCTCAAAACCTTATCCGACCTGACTTTCATAAGAGTTTCATTTGGCTCTGAACCAGCAATTGCGGTGTCTTGATTGATTGAAGTTACCTACTAAATGCACATTCGTCTTTTTTAAACCGTCTCGGGATGGTATGCTTATGCATATAAAATGAACCTATCTAATGCATGCTGCAAAAATCAAGGACTCGAACAAACAACGGAAGCAATCTTGTCTGAAAGCCATCAAATACTGTTTGGTTCGTACAAAACCATGCGACTTTAGTCTTTGCTGATAGAAAGGTGACCTCAAATAACATTCTTGCACTTGCAGTTGCACTTGACAAGTAGACATCACCAGTTTATGTCTTGAGAAAAAACAATTTTCATAAGATAGGCTGAAAATGCGGAATCGATAGCTTCTTACCTTACAGCGGGCACACCAAATTACCGATCATATTGAGAATCTTAATATGCACACTATGCTGATATGTCAGTGCTATATACATATTCTCTGCTCTTCAAGGAAAACATGTTCGTTCTTGCATTGCCTACCAAGAATATTGCATGTTTCCCTCGCTCTTATTTCTGATCGATTAATTAGAATAACTAGGATGGAGGATTCGATATTTAGCTCGTTGAGGAGAGATTTGGCTACCATGCACTACTCCCCAACCAAATTCTCTGCTTTCCTTGGTATCTCTTATTGGTGTCCCAAATGAAAAGTGAGCTATAAAGTTAGCAACTCATTCATTGAAATGTACTAGAATCAAACCAACCTGCATTAAAACGAACTAGCCTACTGGGATTCCCGATCTATTTCGTGAACCAATTTGAAGCCTCATCGCCCTCATCCAACGCAGAGCCAGACCACTCCCATACCAAAACACCATCTGCTACTCCTGATGGTTTACTAAGCCGAACCTTGATGGAATCCATTCCAGGCGCTTTTATTACTGCAAAATGATGGCGATTAATGGTCATGACCGAAAATCTTGGGAAAAATCAAAGGAAAACACCAATAAAACTTGTTAGAATCCCCAAGCAGCTGAGCTTGTTAAAATCAAAGGACTATAGACAAGGATGAGTTGATTTTACCCATATATGCGTCCTTGGTACTTGGTAGGTTCCCAACCCTCGGAGAAGGCCTCAACCGGCAGGTCGACTTGGACAAGAGCAAGCTTTGGTTCAACCCTTTGAGTGTAGGCCCTCCCTTTCTGATTCACAATAAGGCATAAGCCATTGCCTATCCCATCGAAATCCTGCATATAAGAAGGAAATTGAAATTGAAATTGTCCTTGCTTGCAGGTATGAGAAGCGCTTTTCGAACATCCCTGCTCATATTTTCCCTGCTTCCGTGTGAAGGAAGGGGACCATGTCATTATCGAACAATGCAGGTAAAACCCCTAAATTATAACATTTGTCAACGAATATACATATGCATGGTTATGGTATGTCGATTTTTAATTCTTTTGTTGTAATTCAGCCCATTGTCTAAGACTGAGATTCAATGTTTTGAAAGTGATTCCAGCTGGATCTTCCGGTGGCGGGAAGAAAGCTTTCACTGGCATGTAAGTGTGAGCGATTTTATTTTTATGTGGTAGTATGGGGTTATAAAAACATATGAAAGAATACATTAGAAAGTGGATGAAGTGCCTCTAGATTTGAAGAATCTTCGACTGTTTTTGGTATGTGTTAAGATGTTGTCAAATTAGACATGGAATTTTGAAGTTATTATTTTATAGCATCACCACTGTTACTTTTTTTATATAGTACATGCTTATTTAACTGTTATTTTTTTTTATTTATTACAATATTGAAGTTTATGGTTATCGTCAATTTCATTCAAACTAATCTTATTGTCTAAATAAATGGAATCCTTAATCAAGATTGGCTGATTTTTTTTAAGGAAAATACTTTGATACACAAGCCTTTTAATTTTAGGGTTTAGAGATTTAAGTTGTGGTCTAGGATTTAGGGTTTTAGGTTGTAAGGTGTAGAATTTAAGGTTTATGGTTAAAATTTAGAGTTTAGGGTTTAAGATTTAGGTTTTGGGTGTTGCTGGATATTTAGGTTTTAGATTTTATAGCTTAAATATGAAAGGTTGTGTAAATTTTTCTACACGGCTTGTGTATCAAAATATAACCATTTTTTTAACCGTGAAACGATTTTGAATTTTATTAAAACAAAAGAAGGTGCAACCTTAACAATGCTACCAATTAAAGAGATAATTTTAGGGACTATTTCCACCAAAAAACTCAAATAAAATGATAAAAAAATCCAAAGGCGTGATAATAGTCGAAACCTTCTTTGAATATGATATCCATCATTTATAGTAACCTAATAATTATCAGTAATACTCATTTGTCTTTATCTAATTAGATGTTTAAGAGATAATAGAATGACGAGCGAACCAAAAGAAGAATAGAATAAATGTTTCTCGTAATTAAAGTAGACAATGGAAAAGGTCTCAAGGGAGAGGCTATGGTATTGTGAAGTGCTACTATTATCATGAATATGGGAATATCTAATTTCAATGTTCACATATGCGAGAGGATTTGAAGAGTTTGAAGTTGCTAAAATGAAATGTGAAGTCTGATACTAATGTAGTTGGAACCGATAGATTATCAAGCACGGGTATAACAGCCAGCCCACTGCCCACGTACTCAATATGTCCTCGAGATAGGCCTTGCTGACAGAGGCTTGGTTCGGTCTAAGCTAATAGAGGCTTGGTTCGAGTCAGATCAGACTATGGGCTTTGCTGGGTTATAACCCAACAAATCTGGCTTGGGAAGCCGAATATTAATCGACGAAAAATAAGCCGAAAATAAAAGCCCCTTTAAACGTTGGTGAGCTCGAGACAATTGATATATGTTAAGTGGGGACTACAAAAAAAAAAACTTAACCACTAGATTAGTCATTGAGTTCGTTCTAATTAATATCTTGAGAAACAAAAAAAAAAACATACATTCTAATAGTGTCATGAGATGTTTGGTCCTTAAATAAGGTTTAAGGTTTAGATTTTAACATTATAAATGAAATAAATTGGTAAAAAAAGTCACCTTATAACGAGTCTCTACAATATCTGATACGGAATAATCGACCAACGAATCAAAAACAACTATAAAAGCTGACACATTTTAAATTTTCTATCATAAAAAAGAAAAGTGGAGTTGAATAGGGTGATCTCTCTAACATCTGATCAATTGAGATTAGTTTGAACATCAGGTACTTGATGTCTATAATTAGAATTTGAATTAAAAGATCATATTCATCTCCTAATGATTAATTAGCTGACTACACCAATATCTCATTAGCTCCATCTCTGTCAAAGTCACAAACTCTATAATTTGCTAAGGGTTTAGTGACATATGATATCACATCTATTCTCAAAAGCAGGATCTCATTAAAAGAAAACCCCATAGTTAACTAGAAATATTGACGCCGATCAATGCAATTTTTTATATTCATAAACATGTATATATACGGTTAAAATCTACATACACTATGTATGTATAACTCAATTAGTTTTATATTAATTTATGATCATTGGACGAGTGAAATAAATGAGTGAGATTAAAAGTTGAAAACGATAAAATTAATTAAGGTTATAACATTATTTTGTTTATAAAATTAATATCTTGTAATTAATTTTATTTTTATTATAAAATACTGTAACACCCTAAATTCTCGGATGTCACATTAGAGCCTTAAACCCAACATATTATCATAAAATTTCTCAATTCGGTTTAGCCCAATAATGTATTTTCCAAAAACATTTAAAGCCAACAGTTTAAAACATGGATAAATAGTCAATGTTACAAAGAAGCTCCAATTTAATTTAAAATATTTGAACATCCAATTTGATTAATACAATTTCAAAAATAAGAATTTCAGACTTTACCACGTAAGGTCATATGAATACAAATGTCACTAAACACAAGTATTGTACTCTAGAAATCACCACATGCTGGAATCTCGTACCGATAGTGCTCCTGATCCCACGATCCGACGATCAACCTACGCACGGAAACAACGATTCCAAGCGTTGAGCTTACAAAGCTCAGTGCTACACATCTACTATACTATACTTCATGCTAATTATAAACATAAGCATGCAAGCTAATACGAGCAATAAAAGAGATAAATAAACATATAGTGCTACCACAAGTCGCCTAAACACATGCTATCATCAAAGAAATCATCATACATGGCACACAAGGCCCAACCATACTCATAGCATGTCAATATATCATCATATAAATGTGGCGCTACCTTTAGCCGCCTAACCATATAGCATAGCAAGAAAGCCTAAGCTTATCCTGCGACCACTAAGCATCGAGATCATACACCCATGCTAAGATCTCTCATCAAGCATCCTCGGATGAGGCCCGCATCCACTAAGCATCGGGGTCATACATTCGATAATCTTTAACCATGGTGTTACAACACATTCTTTCTCTCACTGGGTATCCGAATCCCAACAATCAAATGCCCACATTTGGCACGCCATATCACACGATCCACCAAGGATCCTTATGGTTGCTATTATAAACAAGTCACCCAAGACTTTACCAAGTTATTACATTATGAAAGTGCACATTAATCATCCTCATATCATATCACCAGTCAGAATCCTCAAGGCGAGGTACCACCCCGTGGCAAGGCGATGAAGATCGAAGGCATTCCAGTAGTCTCTAAGCGAGATATCATTCGGTGTCAAGGCGACCAGAAATCGGGACATCATCACTCGAAATCCTCAAGGCGAGGTACCACCCCATGCTAAGGCGATAAAGATCGAGGGCATTCCAGTAGTCTCAAGGTGAGATATCATTCGGTCTTAAGGCGACCAAAGACCAGGACATCATCAGTCGGGATCCTCAAGGTGAGGTACCATTTCATGCTGAGGCGATAAAGATCGAGGGCATTCCAGTAATCTCTAAGGGGGATATCATTCGGTGTCAAGACGACAAAAAATCAGGACATCATCAGTCGGGATCCTCAAGGAAATGTACCGCCCCATGCTGCGGCGATCGATGATCAAGTCATCACTTTAGGGGCTTCTTTTCTTCAAGCCTTACATGGGAAGAATTCGGAGTTCTAGAATTTTAGGAAGATGAGGGGCGAACGGTTCTATATGAGGGGAACTCACTGCTAGGAATCTTTGAATAGAAAAGTCGGATAAAATTAGTGCTTATGGTCTTTACTTTATTCTTATTCCACAAAGATAAGCAAAGAGGGGCAGCTGTAATCACCAATTTTATCTGGGGTGTCAACCCACTTTTACATTTTTGTTAATATTTGGGCTTTTAATACCTTTTTAAAAAGAAAACCCAAAAACATTATTGGTTGATATACTACATCTATTATTGATACATTGCTTCTATTATTAATATTACTATATGTATATGATATAATAATTGAAAAATCTAAAAATATTATTAGTATATTTGGTTACTTATTACTATTAGTTTTTTATTATACGTTATTATGATTATACGAAAAAAAACAAAACACAAAAATATATTATTATTATTTCTTTTATTATTATATTACTATTGTCAATATCATATTATTATTACTATCATTATTACTATATTAGTATTATTATTATTATATTAACATTATTATTATTATACTATATTATTATATCGTGTCACTATTATCATTACCTTATATTAATATTATTATTCTATTATATTATTGTTATTATATTATATAATAATTATTATTAAACAAAAATTGAAAAATCAAAAAACTATTAAGTAATGAATAATAAAGCCCAATTTATATTAGTAGTCCAATACATTTCAAAAAATCAAAAATAACTACACATGACTCGATAAGGCCCAAACAAACCCTAATTCCCTTTTATGTCGCATGCGCAGCTCATCTTGGACCGTTAGATCTGGGAACTTGATCAACGATCTAGATCATGCCAATGGAGGAAGCCCTAATGTTGCCCTTTGTCTCCTAGCGCCGCGCTCCAACAACCATTGGATCGAGGGTTGATCAGACATCCCGAATCGTCTTCCAGGCACGTGCAAATCACACCCGACAGTCCATCTTCACTCACGCGCACATGCAACGGCGACGCCCCGACCATTCTACATCCGGTACGCGCTCACGCGTCTAACGCTTCAGAGATCAGCCTCTCTCCAGTTCTCAGCTTTCCTGATCGAGCGTACCAGTAACATGCAGCAAAAACCACAGATCATTAGAAGGCAAAAATGGCAAACTCAGAGCAATATACAAACAAATAACTCAAAGTAACTAATGATTTTTTTCTCTTTATTTTTCATTTTTGTAAAACCGGTGTAATATTGGATATAAAGGGGAAACCCTCAAAACATTGTAAAGGGGGAAAACAATATCGAAAAAGAGCCAGAGAGTATTTGAGGTATTTTTTCTAGTAGTTTTCCAGTGCATGCATGCTTAAAAGGGGGACATAGATTAGGGTTAGGCCTTTTTTACTCGAGTGAGTCACGACCGTCGGTCGTTTGAGCTTTCCCTCGTCGGCGACAATCTCGTAGCTTTCGAGCTGTCAAAGGGTGAGCCGAGGGAAGAGGACTTCCTCGCGGGTTTCGAAACAAAGGGGGACATTCTTAAACTAAACGAAAGGGTATGTGTTTGGTTTTCGGGCAAATGAGCTCATGTTCTGGCTTTGGGAGTAAAAGAGGTTTCGAAAATGGGCAATCTTTTGGGTTTCTGGTACCGTCATGTGGCGAAGTGCGGCGGAGCACTCGCCTTTTTTTTTTGGAAAATAGGGCGAAGCTCAATCCGAAATTTCAGAGCATTTTGATGTAAAAGGAAAATTTTTCTTTTAAAATGACTAAGGGAGCCGGATTTTTGCCCAAAAAAGCATTTTTGTACCTATTTTGATTTTAAAAATAGTTTTTTTTCCAAAAAATAACCCTCCGCCATTTCGTATTTGCATGCGGAGGGGCTTCCGCACTCTGAAATCCTTCCACTGGTCCCTTAAGATTTCCTAAAACTCCCAATTTTGTCCTTAAACCCGATAGAATTTCATTTTCAAGAAAGGGTTTAATCTCCGATCGGTCCCTCCGCATTTCTAAACAAATTTTCTGGCCATTTCGTCTTCTAAAACTCTGCCCGCAGTCCCTCAGAGTTTAACAAGTTTTTTAATTTCGTCCCCCCATTTAATCAAACCCGTTTTCTAATTGTCAAATATCCTTTTGGGCCCCTGACTTTTTAAAAATATTTTTATTTCGGTCTTGTCCAATGTTTAAAAGCGTCTTGCTGTCCCTAGCATTTTATTCTGATTTCGGTTTAGCCCTTTTCCACATGCATGCGTGAAATTTGGATTATTTATTTATGTTTAACTTCAGTTTCTATGCCACTTATTGTGTTCGATTCATGTTTTTTACAATCGTGGGTTTATATTCCTTGAAACTATCATCCTTTTATTCACTTTATGTATGTATTGTACATATCATTCGATAGTATGTGTATATTATTTCGTGCAAGTACAAGTCATATGTTCGTTTACATCATTAATGCGCTTATGTTATCTCATTTATAAATACGTCATCCCATGTAAATATTGCATTTGGGGTTTAAATTTGCTAATGCGGTGTCTTGTTATTCAGGGGTAAATGCAGCCAGTATCAAACGTAGTGATGGTGGTTTTGCTGTTTACCTTCGAATAACGAGGCCCTTAAAATTTACTCGCAAGTATAACTGAATTTTGATTTAATCATCACTTTAATTCGGAAAATTTAATATTAACAAAGCGGTAATTTTTTTCTTTGGTACCACTTTTTGGGCGGTATGGGGGTGCTAAAACCTTTCCCATCCGTAACCAACTCCCGAACCTGCTTTCAAATGAATCTCTAGTTTTATGGTGTCTGGCCTACCCTAGTTTCCGGTGGTGACTCCAAGTTTTATTGTTTTTCAAAAACACGAAATTTTAAAGAACTCCCCATTTTCGAAATACTTTCCAAAAAACAAAAAGAAAACATATTACTCCTTTTTAGTGATCCGAATCGACATCTAGAAAAAAAGGGGGTCACTACAAGAGTAAAGACGTTGTCGAGACATCAAAGCCTAATAAGCCAGACAAAGAGCCAGATAAAGGAAAAGCTGAGGCTACAACTAATCGAACACGTGACATCAAGTGCTTCAAATGTCTCAGGAGGGGATATATTGCTAGTCAATGTCCAAATAAGAGGGTCATGTTCCTAAAAGATGATGGAGAAATTGAGTCTGAATAAGAGGATGAAGTTGAATTCAAAGTATACACCGACCATGAAGATTTGGAATATACCGTTAACGGAGAAGTCCTTATTGTGAAACGAAGCTTAAGCATCTAAAGTATGAAAGGAGAGCAACAACGAGAAAACATCTTCCATAGTCGTTACCACATCCAAGGCAAGGTATGCAGTGTTATTATAGATGGTTGTAGTTGTACTAATATTGCTAGTAGCTTGTTGACAGAAAAGCTTAGCCTCACAACCACCAAACATCATCAACCATACAAGTTTCAATGGATCAATGACGGAGGTGAGATCAAAATCACCAAGCAAGCCCTTATTGCCTTCTCGGTTGGAAAGTATTGTGATGAGATCCTTTGCGACGTGGTTCTCATGCAAGCCACTCATCTATTGTTAGGAAGACCTTGGAAATTTGATCGACGAGTGATGCGCGATGGCTATTCCAACCGATACACTTCCAAGCATGAAGGAAGAAATGTTACTTTGGCACCTCTCACGCCAAAACAAGTTCATGACGACCAAGTTCGTTTGAAGGAAAGCTTTGTAAAAACAAAAAAAAGACAAGATACGAATGAAAGAAAGAGAGCACAAAAAGAATATGAGATAAAGACAAAAGAATTCGAGGAAAAGAAACGAGAGAAAAATGAAAAAAATGAGAGAGAAAAATTGAGTGTTTTTGCAAAAGAAAGAGAATTGATGAATCTTTTCTTTTGAAGCATGCTTTGCTTGTGCTTATATACAAGGAAAGTTTGCTTACCACTAACGACCTTAATGATTATTTGCCTTCTTCTATTGTTTCTTTGATTTGAGAATTTGAAGAAGTATTTCCAAAAGACATCTTGAGTGGCTTACCACCAATTCGAGGCATCGAGCACCAAATTGACTTTATCCCCGGTACAACCATTCCAAATTGACCAGCCTATCGAAGCAACCCCGAAGAGACCAAAGAGATGCAAAAACAAGTTGAAGAGTTGATGAAAAAAAGGGTATGTACGGGAAAGCCTAAGCTCGTGTACCGTTTTAGTCTTGTTAGTACTAAAGAAAGATGGTTCATGGCGAATGTGCGTCAATTGATGAGCGGTTAACAAGATTACCGTCAAGTATCAACATCCAATCCCGCGCTTAGATGATATGTTGGATGAACTCAACCGAGCTAGCATTTTCTCCAAGATCGACTTGAAAAGTGGTTACCATCAAATAAGGATGCAAGAAGGAGACGAGTGGTAGACCGTATTCAAAACCATGTACGGTATGTATGAGTGGTTGGTTATGCCTTTTGGCCTAACTAATGCTCTAAGTACTTTTATGCGATTAATGAATCATATCCTTCATCCTTTCATTGGTAAATTTTGTGTGGTTTACTTTGACGACATTTTGATTTACAACAAGTCATTGGAAGAACATGTGCACCACTTGAGATCGATGTTAGAACTACTAAGGAAAGAGAGCTTGTTTGCAAACCTCAAGAAATGTTCCTTTTGTACTAACAAACTTATATTTCTAGGATTTGTGGTCAGCTTGGAAAGATTTAAAGTGGATCAAGATGTAATATCCCAAATTTTTGGTTAGTGACCAAAATGTAAATTTTGAAAGTTTAGGGGTTAAAGTGTAAACTTTGAAAAAGTTTAGTGACCAAAGTGTAATTTTCAAAAGTTTTGTATTTTAACCTCGTAAATGAATAGTTTACCCCAAATAATGACGTTTTCTTGTTACTCGGATTTTTCGTACGGAGTCTGTATTAATGGCTATAAAGCGATAAAGTTTAAAAAAATATTCGGATAATCGGATCAAATCGAATATCCAGGATATTTTGAAGGATGATAAGCCAAGGTTGATTATGTCATTTTACATGTCTAAGATGTTTTCTTTGTGTTGGAAGAATATGGACCCTTGGATTTAAGTTGATTTCCATGTTGAATATGAGCCGTTGGATGAAAAATGGCAAGATCGTAATTTTGGAAAATCACAAGGGCAAAGTTGGTAAACTACTAACTCAAGATTAAATCTAGGTCATTGGATGAAGGGTGATGATATGAGGAACATTATGGAAATATAGAAATTTTAGAATAGATCCGATAGCTCGGTAGAGGTAAAATCGTAGTAGAAGTATTTTGTGAATATCGAGAAATCAGATTGAATTAAAATTTCAGAGGCTGTTCCATAAGCCATGGAAAATTATAAAAGGATATTTATGAAATAGTGGCCGGTTGAGGAGGAACTAATTTAGTTAGATTATAATGGAATGACAATTTTGAAAAAACTAGTAAATAAAGACTAGTTGGAGGGCAAATTGGTCATTTGGCAGGGATGGCAATTTTGAAATATTTGAAGTTACAAGGGCTATTTTTGGAAGAAGAAAATTAAAGATTAAATCTTGGCCCTTGATTGATGATAAAATCAATCTCAACCGTTAGATAAAAGGGCACTTTTGTAATTTTCCAATTTGAATGAATTTAAAATTTATTTATAGAATACAAGTGGCATAATTGGAGGAATTCAAAATAAAAAGGACAAAAGATGAAGCCTTCTTCATCTTTCATATTTTCGAAAATATGGGGGAAAAGGAAGAAAATTTTCTAAGCTCGATTCAAGCCCCGAAACTCGATTTTCAAGTAATCTTTCGAACTGCAAAGTTGTTCTACTCTTTAAGCTCTATCTTTTGATGTATTTAATTCATGGAATACATGCTTGATTGATGGAAATTTTACATGAGAAGGAAATTAGGGTTTATGAACAAATTTGGGGCTTTTGAAATTTTATGATTTCATGGTTGAATTTAAGTTGGAATCAAGCTTATATGATGTTAAAATCATGTTATTGAGTTAGGATTTAAACCCTACATATTTTGGTTTGTATGGAGAAGATTAGGGTTTATGGATTTAAGTCTAACTTAGGGTTTGTGATGTCAGATTAATGATCTAGTAAGCTTGATTTGTTGTTTGGAAGCAAAACCCTAAGTTAAAACTTATAGGGACCAATTCGGCAAGCTTTAAAGTTAAGGGACCGAATCTGAATTTTATGAATTTGGAGTGTATTTATGTAATTAATGATGTTGGAGATGTGAAATTGGTGTTAGAATGCTAAACCGATGTTGAATCGAATTAGTGACCATTTTGACAAATTGTCAAAATCAAGTGACCAAATAGGAAATGAATTCTTGGATGAGGATTAAATCTGATTTTTAGTTAAAATAATCGAATTAAGGTAGTAGTGTTGATTTGAGGACTAAATTGCAAAGTTAAGAAGTTTTAATCCTTACCTTTGCATTTTAGTGACTATTTTGGGAAAAGAAAGAAAACCAATGGGAATTATTTTGAATAATTATTTGATGAAGAAGATGATGAATTGGTAGTTTGAAACAAGTGATGGGACTAAATTGACAAGTAGAAAAATAAGAAGAAGTTAGTAGAAATTAGAAGTTTATTATGGAAAGCTATGAAGAAGATTGAATTTTGGCAGTGACTTCGAAAATTCACCATAAATTCTACAAAATGGTTAGATGATGAATTTTATACCGTTGTAAAGATGTGTTCATCTAGTTTCGTTTCCAACAAACGGAAACTAATTTCGAGGTCCGAGTTAAAAGATATGAATTTTTTAATCGAATAAAGGTCAGAAAATTTACAAAGCAGATTATGTCAAAACAAGACTGTGACGAGAGTTTGAAGAATTTTCATAATTTTTGTAGATTTTATTAATTTATGTGGCTTATATCGTTAGAACCGTTATCGAATCTAGTTTTTCCAGTATAAAGGAAATTAAGATCTGGTATGTATTCTGCCTGGTATAAGCAAATCTTTAAAGGTAGCGCAAGCTGTCAGAAAATGGAATTTGAAACATTTTGTATTTAAATGTGAGTTAGCAAGCTCGGAAGAATTATTGGAAGTTCAAATTGGTCACTAGGGACCAAAATGAGTTTTTGAACAATACAAGGAAGAAAGGAAAAATATTTGGACATTTTATATTCGAATGATTATATTAGACACCGTGTTTAAGGTATTGTTAGATTTGAATCTAACAAATATTTTATCTTATTCAAGTGATTAATGAAGTCAAGGTCGAATCAAAGAAGGTTCGAGGTTCTATAAAGGAAAGGATCGAGTAGAATTTAGTGAGGTATGATAACAAATGGCCCAGGTGAGTGCATACATGTATTTAAATGTATGTTTGTTGACATACATTTTTATAGGGAGACTTGTGATAAGTCAATCTAAAAGGTAAATATTTTTATATAGCATAATATGTTTTGCATGATACATTATTTTACTGATTTAAAGATTATGGAATATCTTTATGCTTACAAATGGTTTATAGCATGATATATATGGCAAGCTACTTATATAGTTTTTAAATGGCATGTATACCATGGATTATATAGAACATATTGGAGTATGAACTGCTCATGTATGAATATGTTTTACATTATATGAATTGTTATTGGGTTGCTTGCCATTTTGTAGGAATTGTTTTAAGTTAGCCATTGGTAGTATAATATTAAGTTGGACAATAATGTGGTATACCATTAGAGTCTTACAGTTATCTGACACTTCATTGTGTCCTACAGTTATCTGACACTTCATTGTGTCCTACAGTTATCTGACACTTAAATGTGTCCACGATTTACAGGAAATGATAGTACTTTTAAAGTACGCGACTCGTTTATTAGTCACTTGATATTTACCTTGGCCTATATGATTACACAGTACAACTATATGATCTTATATACAGATATTCCTACATTACAGATTATATGATTTAATGATTATCATGCTTTTGAAAGTATCATGCATTACAAAGTATTTTATATATGTTCTCATCTTATGCCTCACTAAGTTAGTACTTAGCGTGTGTTTGATTGTACACACGTAGGTAAATCAAGTTGAGAATGAGGAGAACATTGCATCAATATGGGAAAGCTTAACAGGTAATCACAGTAATGACATCCTAATTAATGTTTGATTTTTATAGTGGCATGTATACTTGTTTAACCTATTTGAGTGTGATTGGCATTTAAAGTTCATTATGGTTTCAAGATAATTGGCGTTTCTAGAAAGATTCAAGGTTAAGAATAACCTTAAGTGATGAGTAGCATGCTAAGATAATTGATTTATGATTAGAACTCGAACAAATAATTCAAGTCAATTTTAAATAAAGTTAAGTGTGCTTGGGCTAGAGAAATTTTAGGATGGGTGACCATCGGGAAATTTTCTGAAAATTTTAAATTACCCTGATTTTTGGATTAAAGAAGCTGTAACATTTCCGACTCGTACCCGGTGTACGGATACGGGAAAGGGGTGTTACACAAGAGAAGGTAAAAACGATTCGAAAGTGGTCGCGACCTATAAGCTAAGTCAAGTAAGAAGTTTGCATGGTATTGCTAGCTTTTATCAAAGGTTTGTTCCTAACTTTAGTACTATAGCCGCCCCTCTAACGGGAATCATAAAGTAAAGTGCGAACTTTCATTGAGGTGAGGAACAAGAAAAATCTTTTGTTTTAATCAAAGATTGTTTAACGAATGCAACTTTGTTATTACTCCAAGATTTTAACAAAACTTTTAAGATTGAGTGTGATGCATCAGAAATAGGAATTGGAGTCATTCTCACTCAAGATGGACATCCCATTGCGTACTTTAGTGAGAAATTAAATGGTGCAACACTCAATTATCCAACATATGACAAGGAGATGTACGTTTTGATTCGAGCATTGGAAACATGGCAACATTACCTTTGGAGCAAGGAATTCATAATCACACCGAACATGAAGCCTTAAGGCATCTAAAAGGACAAAACAAGTTGAACAATAAGCATGCTAAATGGGTGAAGTTCCTTGACACATTTCCATATGTGATCAAGTACAAGAAAGGTAAGGAAAATATTGTTGTCGATGCTTTGTCGAGGAGGTATGCACTCTTTAATACCTTGGATTCTAAATTACTTGGTTTTGCTTATATCAAAGAACTCTATGAAAATGATCTTGATTTTGGCGAATATTACAAGGCGAGTGCAAAGGGAGTTTTTTTATAGTTTTTTTTAGCAAGGCAGATACCTCTTTCGAGAAGGCAAATTATGCATTCCTCAGGGATCTATTTGAAATGTTCTTGTAAAGGAAGCACGTGGAGGGGGACTTATGGGTCACTTTGGTGTAACCAAGACTTTGGAATGCTATGTGAGCATTTCTTTTTGCCCAAGATGAGACGTGATGTCAATAGGATGTGCGATAAATGCATCACTTGCAAGAAGGCCAAATCGCTCCTCAAACCCCATAGATTGTACACACCACTTCCAATCCCCGAAGCACCTTGGTTAGATATTTCAATAGATTTCGTACTTGGACTCCCTCAAACTAAAAATAGACAAGACTCAATTTTTGTGATAATCAATAGATTTTCTAAAATGGCACACTTCATTCCTTGTAATAAAATTGATGATGCTTCGAATATAGCTAAATTGTTTTTCAAGGAAGTGGTACGGCTACATGGGATACCGAGGACAATTGTGTCGGATTGAGATGCCAAGTTCCCTAGTCATTTTTGGAGGACTTTGTGGAACAAACTTGGCACCAAATTATTATTCTCTACAACATGTCACCCGCAAACGGATGGCCAAACCGAAGTGGTTAATCGGGCCCTATCAATCTTGTTAAGAGCCATTATTCGAAAGAATTTGAAAACGTGGGAAGAATGTTTGCCACATGTTGAATTTGCATACAATCGATCAATGCATTCAACCATTAAGCATTCACCATTTGAGATTGTGTATGGTTTTAGTCCTTTAACTCCACTTGATTTAGTTCCTTTACCATCTGATCAGTTTATGCATGTAGATGGCAAGAATAAGTCAGAATTTGTAAGGAATCTACATCGACAAGTGAAGGAAAACATTGAAAGAAGAACCGAAAAATATGTTAACAAGGCCAACAAGGGATGCAAGCAAATCATTTTTGAACCCAGAGATTGAGTTTGGATACACATGCGTAAGGAACGATTTCTCACTCAATGAAGATCAAAGTTAGTTTCCCGATGAGATAGTCCTTAACAAGTTCTTAAAAGGATTAATGATAACGCATACAAATTAGACCTTCCAAGTGATTATAACATCATTACAAGCTTTAACGTATCTGATTTGCCTTCTTATGATGTAGGTGACGATTTGGGGAAAATCGCTTTAAAGAGAAAGGAGATGATGCAAGCATTGATCCGCCGAAAGAAGATCCAATTGAGCTTCCATAAGGGTCGGTCACTCAAGCAAGAACAAACAATTCAAGGAAGCTTTCATAGGATTAATCGAACAAGCTTGGGATATTGAGCAAGCTTTGGAAGTTGGACTTGTGCCATTCAATCCATGCAATTTGTTGCATATGAACATTTTCAGTGAAAAGGGAACATTTTAATTTATTTGAAGCTACATATTTTTAATTGGTGTTACATTTTAGTTAATTTATTTGTTGCTACACGTTTCTTATATTTTTATTATTGTCACATTTTTATGTTCTCATATTTATGTCATATTACATATTATTTTCACCTATTATTAATTTGATTTTTGTGTTCACAAATTATGTCGTAGATGCATCCTACATGGCTAGCCACATCAAGCTTGGAAGAAAAGACTCTTGGGATGCCATATGCACATTCATGAAGAGGTGGGAATATTCAAGGCCTTAGATCCATACATTCACCAAGACCATTCATCTTGTGAAGCATGCATGTACGGTAAGAGGGGAAGTTGCATGGAAGTTTCTTACACTTGAAGAATACATTGGAGATCATTCACCTATTCAAGCCTTTCACCTCCCAAAACAAGTGCATTGGATGGTACAAATGAAGATTCATGGAACATGCACATTACCTTATTTCATCCACTTTTGTATCCATTCATATGCTTTAGCCTGTAAATAGAGGCTTATTTCACTTTTGTAAAGACAACTTTGATTTTAATAGAATTTGAGAGTGTTATCTTTCTTTGTTCTTAATTGAACTCCAAGTGACTTATCAAGAATATCTTGTCGCGTCAACCACTTTCTTTCGAACTTATCACTATCCTTCGTGTGGCATTCAACCCCTTTTGATATCGTTGGTTCCTATCTCCTTATAGATAATGGGTTACGATCCTATTACTTTGTTATTAGTTAAAAAATCATATAATTCTAGGGTCAACATTACATTTAATGTTGGTTCTCTCTTGGTTCCCCTTAACCGATTTCAAGCCTACCTGCCATCACCATTCCCATATTGTATTTCTTTTTCAATCATTCCATCACTCCAAGCCCATTTACAAACCTCCATCATTATCATTCGAAGTACTTTGATTTCGATCAGGAAATATAAGCAACTCGAACTCATACTCGAGGACGAGCACGCATCATAAGGTAGAAGATTCGATTTGAGTTTTGTTAATTTTGATGGAATCTCGAGGAAAATCAAACTAAAAAAAAGAAAGAGGGAAGAATGGGACATTTTGGTACCATTTACGCCACAGACTATGGCTGGCGACAATGGAAAAAGATGTCGGTCATGAGAAAGAAGCCTAAATTATTAGGTTAATTTCATATATAAATTTTTGTAAAACTCAATGTTTTGGCACTTTTGTTAAAAAACAAACAATTTGGTGACCAATAAAGCGATTTTGAAAGTTGGGTGTCTAAAACAAAAACAAGGTAAAATTGAGTGACTAAATGTCTAATCTACCTATATTTTTCAATATTTTTTGAAGGAATATATTTTTCAATATACTCTACAATAAAGGGGGTGAAAAATTGGCCTCCGTTAACCGTCTACACATTATTTTGGTTAACCGGTAAATTTAGGTTTCTCAATTCTCGATCTTAAATCGTACCAACTAAATCAGATAATTAATTGACTGGTTAATCAGAATATTCGATTCGATTTGATTCCAGTAATTGTTTCTTTACTTCGATTATTATAAATATTAATTTAAAAAATATGTTAAATTTAACAATATTCGGTTGTGATAAAAGTGCAAAAATAATTAAAAAGTAAAAAATTAAGAGTTTACACTTTTTAGTAATTGAATTCGGAGCCCAAAAGTATTAAGAGAATTTGAAGGTTATCATAACCGCTGAACTACATGATATTATAATATATAAAATTTACAAAGATTGTAAATAACCGGTTGAATCAGTTATTCGATTTTGCCCCAAATTGTGAACTATAATCAAGCTAAAACAATTTTTTCATAAAAACACACCAAATCTAAAGCTTTCGATTTGGTTAATCAAATATTTAGATCAATTTTTCGAATTTCAAATTCAATTTTAATTTGTCAAAATTTTTACATACCCAACCCTACCAACATATTTACCCACCCGATAAAACTTTTTAATCTTCATTAAATTAAATAGACAACTTCTTTTAAAAAGAATCTCATATAAAATATCGGAAGTGTTATTGGAATATCATGAACATTGAATGGAAAATATTAATCTAAAGAAAGTCTAAAGGCACAAT
The DNA here is from genome assembly GCA_019671005.1 of Hibiscus mutabilis. Classification (NCBI taxonomy): domain Eukaryota; kingdom Viridiplantae; phylum Streptophyta; class Magnoliopsida; order Malvales; family Malvaceae; genus Hibiscus; species Hibiscus mutabilis. The sequence continues at coordinate 26,004,543 of CM033747.1, forward strand.
CACCTATTCTCATTTTCTTAAAGGCTTAACCTCAAATAAGTGCACGAATTATATCTTTGTTTTTAGATAGGTGTCTGAATTATATTTTGGGTCAAATAAGTGTCTAACGTTTTTAACATTATTATTTTAGGTGCTCCGCCGTTAACGTCCGTTAATTTTCACCGTTATTTGACACGTGTCATCTTTTTTTGATTTCTAAAATTATATTTAAAAATAAATAAAATAATTCCAAGGGTCAAAATTCCCTATTTACCCTCACTGCCTCATCAAATTTTCCTCACGCCCGTAACTTCCATGGCACAAAACAGATTCTGAATCAGTTTCTACACAAATCTTGTATCCTTTTCTTATACTAATATTAGTCCAATGCAATATAATACTTAATGTTTTCCATGATTCCTTAAAAATAATTTATTACAAAGTAAGATAATTTTAAAAAAAATTATTGCAAAGCAAGATAATTTTCTTTCTTTAAGGTTTGTTTCTCTTGAAATGTAAGCGTTATTTGAGGGAATAATCAACAAAAAGGTGGGCAACAATTTGCACCCCAAGGCTCAATCCTTTCCCTCTAATCTAAACATAAAACCCCAGAAAAAAAAGTTTAAAATCCCTCGCTCTCTTCCCAAAGTAAAAATAACTTTAGAGCTAAAAATTTTAATGGCAGCCAAAAATCAACAAACAAAAAAATCCAAAAAAAAAGCAAATTTCAAGCTCAAATACTGACTCAAATAGCTCGAAATCGAAGAAGCCAAAGCTACTTGCTTCAACCCCATAAAAAAATCCTGGATTCTTGTGTGGAGGATTTGGGTGAAATTTTTTTTGTTAGATGAAAAATGGAAGAAAATTTTCTTTATTTTCAAAAATAATTTCGGTAATTAAAATATAGGACACATGTCTGTTTTTAAATGGATAACGGGAGAAAATTAATGTCCATCACGATGAGGCACGTATTTGGGTCACGGAAGAAAACATTAGGCAACTATTTGGCCCAAAATATAAGTCGGACACATATATAAAAAAGGTATAATTTGAATACTTATTTGATTGTTAAGCCTTTTTTAAAAGGAGAATCTAAAAATTTAATAATAAAAAAGGTAGCGACAAAAAGAAAAATTATATATATATAGGATTATTATCTTATACACTGGCGGTGGAGAATAAAGTTTCCACAAGCGGGGTTATTTAGGGGTTTGGGGTTTTAGTTTTGGGTTTAGAGGTTAGGGTTTAAGTTGCAGGGTTTAGAATTTAGGATTCATGATTAGAATTTATGGTTTAGGGTTTGTGGTTAGATTTTTAGGGTTTTAAGGTTAAAAAAATTAGATTTTAGATTTAGGCTTGAAAATAGGCACGCTTGTGTAAATTTTTTTTACATTGCAGTGTATTACACACACACACACACACACACACACACACACACACACATATATATATATATATATCCTATACATTGGCGGTGGAAAACAAAGTTTTCACAAGTAGAGTTATTTAGGGGTTAGGGTTTAGAGATTAGGGGTTTAAGTTGTAGGGTTTAGAATTTAAGATTCATGGTTAGAATTTAGGGTTTAGGGTTTGTGGTTAGATTTTTAGGGTTTTAAGGTTAGAAGTTTTAGATTTAGGCTTAAAAATAGGCATGCTTGTGTAAACTTTTTTTTACACTAGCAATGTATCAAATATTAATATTAATATTAATATATATATATATATATGGATGGGATCTAGTTACACTACGTAAAATTCAACTAGTTTTACACTAATCTATGACCATTTGATGAGTGAAATGGATGGATGAGATTAAAAGTAGGATATGTGATGATTATCACTTGAAAAAAGAGTTAATCTCACCCATCCATTTTACCTATCTAATGGCCATGAATTAGTGTAAAAATAATTGAGTTTTACATAGTGTAAGTGGATCAATATATATATATATATATTAGGTTGTTGCATATAAAGAAAGTGGAGCAAGTTCTCAGTTTGCTTTTGGTCCTTGATTGTGTGAAAAATCAAGTGCAGGATAAATTACTATAATTAATACTATATATAAACAATTAAGAAAATGTCTTTCAGTCAACAATTTTTAGAGTAAGTAGTTAAAAGTTTTCAGTTGACACATTCCATCACCTAAGTTGTAAGTTCTAGACTCAATAGCCAATAGGAGCAAAATTTTTCTTCCTCCTCTCCTAGATAGAAATTATTCAAAAAAAAAAAAAGCCTTTCAAACTTTACATAATGATGCACATGTTTTCATTGCATAGTTAGATCGCATAATATCTCTAATTTACATTCTGTTAATTTATATAAGGATTGACCACAAATTTTAAAGTACTTTATGTCTAAGATAAGATTTGAACCTTTGATCAATGATTAAGGTCTATTAAGCATGGGTACGGCATTGGACTGTCGTCTCACATACTTTATACGTCCCTGTATTGGGATGGTGCAGGGGACGTCCCATATTTAAAGGGTACGATTAAATTAATTGAGTACGTTTGGGAGATTACAAGAGACTTATCGGGGATGGATTTCGAGCTTCACATGTGTAGTCGAAGTTATTTATGAGTTAATGCCTTTTGAATCTCCACCAACTAAGTGATATTGATCTAACACACCAAATTTTTTTAACCTATGCTCATAGTTAAGGCGGAACAAACTTACATCTAAAGGTAATTCTCCTTTTAGCCCTTTCATTTTTTTAAAAAAAATATTATTATTTTATAACATAAATATAATTTTAATAACTATTTATCATCAGTTAATTCTATTTTTATTAATAAAAGAATATATATTAAATAATTTGTTTTGAATATAATTAAAATTTTAATATCTATCAACTATTATTTAAAACTAATATAATATCTTAATATAAATGAAATTTTAATTTTTAATCATCTCTCTAACATAAATAATTTGCCATACTTTTGACGTATCCGTACCGTATAATTTTGAAAAATGTTGTTTTCTCATCTTTATTTCCGTCCCAATACACGTATCAATACAACATAGGATAATTCTACAATAAATGTCATGTGCCGCAATGTACCACTATTCATATGTACCGCAATGTACCATTAATGTTTTAATTAGCTTTGAAATCCTAAGGACCAAAAGTGTTATTATCCGCTTTTAGAATAAAATCTTAAAAAATAATTTTTATATTATTTTTCAGATTTTCTTTTATTTTTTAATTCAAAAAAAAATTAAATTTTTATTACTATAATAATTCCTACATTCACTTTAATTTAAGGGTAAAGTTCACAAATGGTCACTAAACTTTGATCAATTATTCAATTTGGTAACCAAACTTCCAATTGCTTCAATGTTACCATTAAACTTTTAGTTTTGTTTCAATTTGGCCACTGACTCGTTAACAACCGTTAAAAGAGTGATGTGGCTGTTAAAATATTTTGTATAATAACATATTTAGTCCTCAACATTTTCACATTCAAACAATTTAGTCCTAATTCGAAAGAAATAATAAATTTAACCCTCATTATTTCAATTTGACCCTATATTTAGTTAGAGATAATTTAATATTTTATTATGATCCCTCAATTATAACTAATGTTATCTTGTCCCTCCCAAGTCCCAACCATACCCAATCCATCCTTTAAAACTGTAATCACTCATTTTTATCTGGTCTCTAAATATCATATTAATATATTAGTGCATGCTTACATATATATGTGTGTATATATGTTATTAATATATGCATATATGATATATGTGTGATGTGTGAATGTATGCATGGTGCATATATTTATGTTGTGTATTATGTACCTATTAATATGTGTGTGATATGGTTATATTTATGTTATAGGTATCATATAATATATGTTGGTATATGTGCATTTATGAGTATGTTTATATATATGTATGCATGTATACGTATATTATTAATGTCCTTGTTATTATTGAATGTATATGAATGAGTGTTGCATGAATTGTATGTATTATTATTAAGTGTATTTATGTGTGAATGTATTTCATTACAATTGCATGTATGTGTACGTAAGTATGTATGTGTATTCATTTATTATATTAATATATTATTATTAATATATATACAAATCTGAAAATAAAAACCCAATTAAATTAAGTGTCCAGATTATTACAAAACCAAAATATGTTACAAGGCCCAACCAGCCAAACCCAAACCCAGCTAACAAAAAACCTTAACCCATAACCCTAATTACAGCTTCTTTTTTTGCACAGCCAATTAAGGGTCGTTGGATCAAATCTTGATTCAGCGGCCGAGATCGAAGTAAGAGCGTCATTCCATCTGCCGCGTGGGTACACGCTCGGGACTGTCTGCTCCCCACGCGCGCGTGAATCGCGCGTATCAAGCTCTTCAGATACCAAGGTGCCACGTGGCATCATCCTGTGCAATCCCACCCATTTCAGATCGCATTGAAGCCGTCCATTTTCCATGCAATCTTAGCCGTTGGATCAGATCTGATCCAACGGTCGAGAATGAATCTGGCAGAGTGAACGTCTCCACCATGCTGCCTTCACCGGCTCCTCAACCACCGATCAGAGACGTGCAAAAACACCAAAAAATAGATTTTGTCAGTCACCAAATCACAAAAAAATATGTACTTTATGTTCTACTTCTACCAAACAAAAGAAAAATATATATGTATCAAACTGAGGACATCTGTTCCCAGTTTTTCTCAGTCTCCAGAAATAAACAAAAAAAATTCAGTGGTAAACTTCTTGTCTTTCTTTCTCACATACATGCATGTAAATAAATAAATAAAATAACACAAAATAGTCTTTTACCAAAAAATCTTTGCCGGCCAGCGACAAGCCTTCAGGGATAAGCCGTTTCGGGGAAAGGTTTTCTTTCTTTCTTTTTTATTCTGAAATGAGGGCTCCTGGTTAAAGGGGTGTTTCCAGAGGTTTTTTTATTCAGTGTTTTAAAGGGTTTCTGGTGGCCGAAGGCCGTGGTCGATGACGGTTTGAGGTGGCCGATACGGCCAAGCCTTGCCGAGACCGGAGGAGTATAACGGGCGTGGAAAGGGTTTTAAATGTTGGGGTTTTGATTTTGGTTTGGAAACAGAGAGAAATAGGGTGTTTATCCTAGGGGTTTTAAAAAAATACTAAATAGTTGGAATTTGACCGGATTAAAGGGTTTTTATAGAGTTTTTAATTTTTTAAAAGGGTCTAATTGCTTCATAAATCCTCCCGCATTTCTAGTATTTTCAAAACGGGCTTGCCCCTTGGTCCAATTGCAACCCCAGTCCCCTTTTCTTTTTAAGATCTTTCATTTCCGTCCCTCGATTCAATTAATTCAGTTTTCAAATGGGCAAATTATCCTAGAAGCCAATCCGCGTTTTCAATGTTTTAAAAATTGTCTTGCCGCATGGGTAAATTACTCTAAGGGACCTCTGGAGTTCTGGCCATTTCGCAATCCCATCCCTGAATTGTGCTTTTAATTGTTTATAATTTCTGCTTTCTATTTTCGTTTTATTTAGTTTCGGTTCATTTTCATGATTTAAATAATTATCCCTATTTTATTGTTTTTTTAGCATGCTTGCATCTCCCATTTAAGCTTATATATGTTTTTTTATATATATATATTATGTCTATTTATGTTTTTACATATAATATTTGCATCATTATGTAGTACATCATGTTTTTTATGTTTATTTTATTTGTTCGTATTATACACATGTTTATTTTATATGTTATGTTTTAGCTTAATTTGCAATATCATGTTCGTATTTATTGGTGATATTGTGCTTTTTGTGTTTTAATTCGTTTGTTCATCGTATGGATATACGCATGTTTTGGGAATTGTTTTAGTTTCTTTGTATATAGCATGTTTTTGTATGTTAACCTTTTTATATATATCCTCTTTGTTTCTTAGGTTACATGTTAGTGTGTTTTTTTATGTCACTATGTATCTTTATTATGTGAGCAAATTGTGTCATATGTTAAGTACTAGGTATTAGTTTTTATGTTAGCATGTTGTTTTGATTTGTGAAGTTAATATCAAATTACATATATGTCATGCATTTGTTGCGTTTGTGTTTTTTGGTGTTCAAGCATATTGTAGTTAATTTATTTAATTTTTTGAAGCATGTTTTTTATTTTCTCACATGTTTTTGTTTATATTTTTTATTTGTTTATGTTATGTTATGTTTTTTTGGCCCATGTGTTTATTATTGTTATTTAATAATATGATATTCATGTTTTTGATTATTGTATTTTAAATACCATGTCAATGTATAATTTGTTTGCTAAGATTGCATAATGGAATATATATTTTGTTAATACGGTGCCCTTTTATTCGAGCGTAAACGTGGCCAGTATCAAACGCAGTGATGGTGGTTTATCAGTTTACTCTCGAATAACATGGCCCTTAAAATTTACTCGCAATTATAACCAAATTTTAATTTAATCGTCACTTTAATCCGGAAAATCTAATGTTAATAAAGCGGTAATTATTAAAGTACCAATGTTGGGCGGTGTGGGGGTGCTAATCCTTCCCCATCCGTAACCGACTCCTGAACCCAACAATTTTCAAATCTCTAATTTTATGGTGTCTGGCCTACCTTAGTGGCCGGTGGCAACTCCATTTTTAAATAAAATACGGTTTTTCTAAAACCCCACGGATGATTTTAAAATACCCGAAAGACCACCAAACACATCGAAACCTCGTTCGTTTTTTTAGCGTAAAAAAGGAAAGATCACTACAAAAACTTAATAAAGAATAGATCATAATCACATATAGCAATGTTCTTCTCTATAATAAAAGCTATAGGGGTGGAATCGTTCGTTTTTTTAGCGTAAAAAAGGAAAGATCGCTACAAAAACTTCATAAAGAATAGATCATAATCACATATAGCAATGTTCTTCTCTATAATAAAAGCTATAGGGGTGGAAATCGGGTGGGGATTCGGGTGAGGAATAACAAAAAACCGTGAGGATCCAAACCGACGGGGATGGGGAATAACCGAAATCTTTACCTACGGGGATGAGGACGGGAGAAGTTTCACCGAAGCTCAAATGGGGATGGGGAAGGGAATTGCCATATCCAAACCACTGAGATAATCAAACCGTACCCGTATAAATAACTGTGGGGATCCCCAGAAAATATCCGCATGAATCCGTGATATTTTACAAAATTTTTAAAAATATATATACCTAAGTGTAAAAATTAGGAGTAAAATTAAAGGAACCAAAACCCAGAAGGACTAAAAAACTATTATAGCGGGCTTATTCTCTCACTAATTGCGCCATTTCATGTTTTAATTAAAAAGGGATTTAAATTAACACCCTTTTCAATTATTGCGTTTGTTAAAGTCCTTTTTCATGTCTTAAATTAAGCATTTGCTATTTTCCTTTGTCAGATTTGGGAAAGGGAGCAATAACAAAGGAAGCAATTCGTGAGGCCACTCATATTGGTTCTGATGTTGTTCTTGTTGATACAACCGATTGGATGCAGATATATTCTTTGATTTTATTTGTTTATTAGTGAGTGAGTTCTTTCATAATTTCTATTGCTTTTAGAAGTCGGGTTATAAAAAATGCTTCTAAATATGGTTTCATTATATTTGAATTACATTTTTAATCAAAACTAATTGCCATCAATACATACTTTACTGTGGAATCAAAATGAACAAGCTAGAGGATGTATGGTTAAGCCATTCAAAAGAGGCTCATTTGGGATGTAGGGTTGTTAACTTCAACTGCAAAAACTAAAGAGTCGTATAGGTTTCTCTATATGGAATGGCGAATTGAATATATGAATTTGTAAACTAAAATTTTGTTTTTTTAATGGGGATTAACCGAAACATGCGGGATTCCGTAAGGGGTCGGGATGGGGATGAAAAAATCTCCGAAACATTTAATGGGGATTCCTCAAAATCGTACCTGCAAGTGTTGGGCAGAATGGGAAATGCAAAACCGTCCCTGCCCTACCTGATTCCCACCCCTAAAAAGATATATACGATATATATCGAACGCCACTCCATAAGAATAGATCATAATCACAGATAACAGTGTTCTTCTCAATTATAACTAATTATATATATAATTAAAAATAGGGTCAAATTGAAATAATGAGGGTTAAATTTATTATTTTTTCGAATTAAGACTAAATTGTTTGAATGTGTAAACGTGGAGGACTAAATGTGTTATTATATAAATAATTTTAACAGTCACATGACTCTTTTAACGGGTTAGTAGCCAAATTGAAACAAAACTAAAAGTTTAATGGTAACATTGAAGCAATTGGAAGTTTGGTTACCAAATTGAATAATTGATCAAAGTTTACTGACCATTTGTGAACTTTACCCTTAAATTAAAGTGAACGTAGGAATTATTATAGTAATAAAAGTTTAATTATTTTTTGAATTAAAAAATAAACGAAAATCTGAAAAAATAATATAAAATTTATTTTTTAAGATTTTATTTTAAAAAGAGATAATAATACTTTCGGTCCTTAGAATTTTAAAACTAATTAAAACAATTAATAATACATTGCGGTACTTATAAATAGTAGTACATTATAATACATAACATTTATTGTAGAATTATCCGTACAACATAAATGAAGGTAGAAGAGAATCTAATCATCTCATCTAATTCCGTGTTATATCACTATTGTTTTTATAAACTGCAGCAATCATCTTTTTCATATATATTCTGAAATCACGCCATTTTGCACCAGCAATAAGTGAAAAGGAAAGTGGCAATTTGGCTAGCTTAAAAGTCCCATAAACGCGTTCAGCAAACGTCATATGTTTCCAGGCTACGTTTATTTAGTATATCTAAATTTATCATCAATTCTCACCTACTCTTTTCAATACCTCAAATCCTTCTTGGGGTAATTCAAAGACATCCAATAATAGACACGATTTGTCTTCACGCACCCCCACGTTAGAAATTGTGATTTTTAATTATGTTTTGATCCGGTCTTAAAAGTTTGAGTGCAATATGTTTGGTGCAAAAATATAATTTTTGAACAATTTTTACCTAAGGATAAAGGGAAGAGAAAATTTACTCGAGTATTAAACTCACAATCTAGGAAAGAGAAAAGAGAATCAACTGAAAACCTTAAACCACGTGCTTTAGACATTTATGCAACAAAAAAAATAAATTTAGGAAAAAATATGAATATTATTGGATACAGAGGCTCTGACCATGTTGTCCAACTTGAAGCAGTGTTCGCACACACATATACTTGATGTGATAGGTATTAACTAAAAATAAAAAATCTTATTGATGAAGATTTCTTCTTATTCAAATTTTCTTTGCAATAAAGGGTGAAGTCAATTCGTAATCCTTTTGTATTTTTCGACATTTAGTGAATTTTTTCTTTTCTTTCGACGATTTTATCTGTTTAGAATTTTCTATGAAAAATCTATGTTTGTTAATTTTTCCCCTTTTTTATCTACGATTAATTGCCATTACCTTGTTAAATTTTATAATATATAAGGGTAGATTATATTAGATGTCATTGAACTTTAGTCGTTGCATTTTTTTATACCACTGAATTTTCAATTACTTCTATTATTGTATTTAAATTTTGTTTTTGCTTCAATTATATCAATAAGTCGTTAACACACTAACGACGTGATGACATAGACGACATTTGCTAATGTGAATCTTGAACCAAAATGACATCATTTGGTGTGTATTTTTTTATGTTCGAAACAGCCTAAAATGATATTGTTTTGCTGTAGGAATATGTTGAAAATATACGCACTTTGTGGCGATTTGAATCTTAGACTTTGTAACAAAGGGTTTGCCTAATTGTCACACCTTAGAGAGAGATGGGAACATTAATCTTACACCGGAAAAGAAAGGAAAAGTACAAAAATATAAAAGCAGTGGTGTTACATATCTTATTAGACATGTCTTTTAGAAAGAATTTAATGGTCCCGTGACAACTGGTATCAGAGTGATCCTTGAGATTTTTAATATCACACCAAGCACCTTAGACCTCAGTGGTTGTGGTAGACAGGATAAACAATGAAGACGGTGGCCAGTGACAAGAACATCACATGGTTGAGATGAAATTCTTTTATTTTATGATTTAATTGTACAATTAAATTAGTTTCGTAACTATTATTTATAATTCATGTTATAAAATTAAAATATTATTTATATATAATATAAAATAACATAATTATAAAATATATTAAAATAATAAATTTATAAGATGTATTATTTTATTAATATATATTATTTTATATTATTTATAAATAATATTTTGGTTTTGTAACATAATTATAAATAATATTTATAAAGTTGATATATTTATAATTTTATATGATAGAATAATGAAATTAATCTCAACAATAGTGAAACATATATTATTTATGTTAAAAACGTAATAAAATCCCAAGATAATCTATTGGTTAGATATGAGCTTTTGTTTCAAAAGGTCTAAAGTTTCAACCCCTTTAAGTACATATACAAGGATGGACCTAGAGGGGGCTGAAGGGGGGTGGTCGCCCCCTTAAAATTTTAAAATTCTTATATGATTTAAATTTAAAAAAAAAACTCTATGTATTTCCTATTGAAAATTTATTTTCGCCTCCCCTAAAATATTATAAGTTCACCCCCTTAAAAATTTATAGGTTTGCCCCCTAACATAAAGTTTCGCGTCTGTCCCTGTACATATATTTTACCACTTCAACAAGTATGACTTTTAGTGACGAATTAATTGTGATGACGAAGATTTTCGTCACAAAAAATAAGTTATTGTGACGTAAATTGGTTGTGACACAATGAAATTAGTAATTGTGACGTATTACTCTTTGGTCACTCTTTAATAATACTTGTGACAATTGTAAATTACGTCACAAGTAAAACGTCACTATTAATATCTAATTGTGACCAAATTAAGTTGTCATTATCAATTCGTCACTAATAACATACTCAAATTGGAGCCAACTTATTTTTTGGTGAGAAAAGATGTAATAGTGACAAATTTCAAATGTTGTCATTATTAAATTTAGCTTTCTATAATAATATCATTGTGACATTTTTAACGTGTGTCAAAAGTGTATAGTCACTATAACTATATATTGTGATGACATCTATTTGACACTATCATTTTGACACTAATCAAATTCTCAAATTCACACCAATTTTTTTTATCATGGTGTAATGTACTAGTGATGTGTCAAATAGTCACTATTATTAATAATAACTGTAACGATAAAATTTTGTCATGATTACATTTACCTTAAATAATGATATTAACAATAATAAAAGTATGACATAAGTAAATCATCACCATAAGTTCATAATTGTGACATAGTATATTTTTCATTTTTTTAGTTTGCCACCGATTAAATGCTAATATTAGCGCAAAGTTTTTTTCTTGAGAAATGATGTAGTAGTAGCTAGCAATTTATCAAGTTGTCACTATTGTAGTTCATAATTGCAACAATAAGATTATACAATTATAAAATTTAACTTTTATACTAATATAATTTGATAGTTTCAAATTTCTTAAGTAAAACTACCAAGTAATCACTCTTAATATTTTTTATTGAAAACTTAATAAATTGCCATATATTGCAATAATAATTTGTATATATCAAAAAAAATTATTATAATATAAAATTTATACAAAATTTTATTAATAATTAATAAAATTACTTAAACTCACAAAAAATATTAATAATTATTTTTTAACACAATGCAAAGAAATTAAATGCATTATAAAAATTATTTAAATAAAATACCAAATTACAATTTTTTTAACAAAAAATATTGTCACAAAATATAAAAATGAAAAACTAAGATTAAAACTTAGAAATAAACTTTAAATAATATATGTTCAATCATCATCATCATTATCTGCTTCAGCGTCACTAATTGAATCTAACCCATCATCCTCATCATTAATAGAAGTAAACTCATCCTGATCAGATTTATCTCCTTCATCCTCAACGCCTATGATCACATAAAGATTAACTGGACTTCCTTGAATAAGTGTACTACCTAATTGAGGCCTATCCAAAGACACCACGTCATCATCATCACCATCATTACCCATATTAAATTCATGAAATCTGAAACCTAATTTCTCATTTTCTTAGCACGATTTTTCTCTAACATCTTCACAAGGTAAACCGTACAAATCACAAGGTTTTGCTTCACTACAACTTGCCAATTCGAATCTTTGATATCTTTAACGTAGTAAACATGTTCAGCTTGAGAAGCCAAAACATATGGCTCTCCGGTTCTTAACTTACGTGTCACATTAACCATAGAAAACTCAACCTTATCTTCCTTAAACCCTGCTTTATGATACACATCCAACCAATCAGCCTTAAACAAAATTACACTATTTTCACCAGGGTAATTTAATTGTATGATGTATGTTAACACACCAAAATAATCCAAGTTACCTGTACTCTCATCTTTTTTGACAAAAAAATCCACCATTTTGTGATTTTAATTGCAAGTCATGTTCTTTCGTGTTAAACCTCCAACCATTGATAAGATAGCTTGTGTAGCAAAAAACTAGTTTATCAGGTCCACAAGCTAGATTAAATAATTGATTGTTGACCAATTCACTTCCTTCATCATACAATTGAAAGACCTGTCACAACCGATAATCATTAAATTTTAAAAAATAATATTAAAAATTTTAAAAATGTATCTATAACTTACATGATTTTTAAACCATTGATAAAATTCTTTGGCGTGCCTTTTCTTTATATTTCTAGTATCATCCCTCTTAAGCTTTTCCTTGTGCATGCTACACAATTCATAAGAAACCAAATGTAAGGAAAATTAATTATGAATAGAAGAAATTATATAAATATACAAATGTTAAATCACTTACTCAAGAAAGATTATGGTTTCTTCACAATTTTCTAGAACATACATCCTAGCTTGAGCCCATTCTGTCAAACTCAATTCTTCGTATTGTTTTCCAAGTAATAGCATACCAACTTGAGAGAAAACAAGTAACCTTGGATGTGAATGACTTTCACTTCTTTCAAATTTCTTCCAACCCGATTCAAACTAGTTTTAGTTACACATAAATACCTAGAACAAAAATAGATCGCTTCTTGCATGATATATGCTTCAGCAATTGAACCTTCTGGACGAGCTTTGTTTCTCACATAAGATTTTAGCTTACGTAAGAATCGCTCAATAGAATACATCCACCGAAATTGTACTGGTCCCACAAGTTTCGCCTCACTTGCTAAATGAATTAGTAAATATACCATTATATAAAAAAGGAGTAAATATCTTCTCTAACTTACACATGGTTAAAGGAATTGATTGTTCAAGTTTCTCCAAGTACTCGACACATAATGTTTTAGCACATAACTCTCTTAAATAAGCACTTAATTCAATTAGTACTCTAGATACCTCTTTAGACAATAAACCACGTAGAGCTAAAGAAAGATATCGGTGCGAAAATACATGAAAATCATGGCATTTCATTCTAAAAATCTTGTAGTCATCTAGATTCAAGCAACGAGAAACATTAGAAGAATAACCATTTGGAACTTTAAGATCTTTTAAAAATTGACAGAAAGCTCGTTTTTCATCTTTTGACATTGTATAACATGTGGGGCGAAACACATACCTACCATCACCAGCAGAAGTAGCATGAAGCTCTGGTCGTATACCCATGCATTCCGAATCAAAACGGGCATTGATGTTATCTTTTGTTTTACCCTCAATGTTTAATAATGTCCCAAGTACATTATCACAAACATTTTTCAATGTGCATAATATCCAAATTGTGTCGCAATTTTAGTGTTCTCCAGTAAGGTAATTCAAAAAAATACTTTTTTTCTTCCAATTATCGAGTAATGAAATTTTGTCTCTCTTTCTTTTCTTGAATTTTTACCAAATGTCACCTGTATATTATTAAAATCACAAATAATAATACATTACAAACATAAATAAAAATGTATTAAAATATTAATGAATTAAAATGAAAAATAAATAAATAAAGTTTCACATGTGAAAATTATTTACATTGCTCAATCACATCATCCCCGTGCAATTGCTTTGGTGCACACCGTCTTTCTTTTGTTCCATCAAAGGATTTTGCATTGTTTCTCCATGAATGACTAAGTGGCAAGAAACAACGATGGGCTAAATAACATGTCTTACGTCCATGTCGAAGCCTATAAAATGATGTTGTTGGAAAAAATGTGAGGAAATGGTGACTTTGAGCCATATTACGAAAGGTTAAAGATGGAGATTCGAATAATAATTTTATTGGATCTTATTCTACTCTATGAGACCTTTACAACGGTATCTCATATGCTCAAATTGGTTGAGTGATGAATAAGAAATTGATGCTCAAAGTATGGTAGTTGTGAATTTAGTAAGGAAGTAAAAACCCCCTTTATCCCACATTGGTAGGATAAATAGCATAGGAAGTGTTTATATACACTTACCTTCTTGGTGATTATTGAATGACTTGAATGAAAATTATGCATCGCACGCAGGCGCAAGGGGTCCGGATCAAAGCTCATTGAACCTATTTGGGTTTGAGGCGCACTTGTATGACATGGGCGACGTGAATGTTTGGATTGATCGGGCCATTTGTAGACATGCAGATATTTTACTCTCTTCGAATAATTTTTTCCTTACAAATAAAATATCCTTTTAAATATTCTGAATTTAAAAGAAAAATTCTGGCTTCCTTTAAATTCAAATATTAAAAGATAATGAGTGCAATTCACGAGAATATTCCATTTTGAATATGGTATTGATAGTTTGTTACCGTTTTAATTTGGTTAACCATTAATTCAGAATGTTATATTTTTAATATTTTTCCTCCTCCATTCCCCTATAAATAAAGAGCATTTTTCTCAGTTTTATACAATCTCAAAAAACTATCTTCTTTAAAACTCTCTGGTATTTTTTGGTGATAGGCAAAAGCAAGGTTCTGTTCGTGATCTCTACAGTCGTGCTACTGTTGAAGATCATCAGTTCTTGTATCCTGGGAGATTGACGAGTAAAACATCTCAAGCACCAAGGAGTGGTCGAAATCTATCTTAAGGAAACTGCATTTGTGTAGGCCTCAACAAGTTTCGTTTCGGTTTGGTCTATTCAAAAATTATTTAGTTACAATGAATCTGCATTTTTGTTTATTTTAATAATATTTATAATTCATTTTGGATTAATACTTTTGCAACAGATGTCTCCATATTACAAGTAGGACATGCTAATTTTCCTTTGTGCTTCATCTTGATAAATTAACATATGCAGGGAAATCATTTATAGTCCACAAGAGAGTTGCATGCAATTGAAAGTTACTCTTTGAGAATGCATCATATGTCTCCACTCATTTCTCCCATAATTCTTTCAACTCATCAATTAAAGGTTTTAAAAGCACATCAATATCATTTCCAGGAGCTTTAGGACCAAGAAAGATGAGTGCCATCATAAAATAAGGATCTTTAATGCATATTCATGGTGGTAAGTTATAAAGAATTAACACCACTGGTCATACACTATACGAGGAGCTCATATTGCTGAATAGATTAAAACTATCACTTGCTAAACTAAGCCGAATATTACGTGGATCTGTTGCGAAAGAAGGATGCAATATATCAAAGTTTTTCCAAACCTTAGTATCTGTTGGATGTCTCATAGACCCATCACTACACGAATTTTGTTTGTGCCATCTCATCTCTTTAGCAATCTTTGATGGCATGTATAAACTTTGCAAGCGTGAAGTTACTAGAAAATATCATAAAATTTTCTAGGTAACATTTTCCTACGACCTTGCTGATTAGTCATATTCTCACATTTGTCACCATTCTTCCATCTTGATTCACCACAATTTGGGCAAGATTTAGCATTCTCACATTTTTCCTATAAAGGATGCAATCATTTACACAAGCATCTATCTTCACATATGTAAGCCCTAAATTTTGTGTAATTTTTTTACTCTCAGCAAATGATGAAGGAAGTTTGTTACCTTTAGGAAATGCTTTGACCAATATTTTTAGTAAAGAATCAATTGCTTTTGCACTAACACCATAGAGACACTTGAAGTTTATTATTTGAACAATGAATGATAATTTGGAAATAACAACCAGGATATATATTTTGTTCTACTTCTTGCAATAATCTGTAAAACTTAATAGCCTCATTATTTGGATCACTGGTACTTAAATTGATAGGTTCATTAACTTTTCCACTAGCATTAGAACTTGCATCCATGGGATCATCATTAGTTTGAGCATTAAACTGTCAGGTAAAATTCTCAGCAGCACGTCCAAAGTCAAACACCATATCATGTATTCTATCTTGATCATCATCATCCTCACTCTCATACGCAAGTTCATCATCACTATATTCATTAGATTCAAACATACTCTCTCCATGGTGAACCCATTTTTTGTACTCTCAATTCATCCCATGTATGATCAAATGTTCATAAATAGATTCTCGTATCCTAAGTAAATTATTGTTACACCTTTTACATGGACAACGAGCTTCCCTTCCTCCATCAATTTGTTCGAAAGCAAATTCAAGAAATTCATTAACTTTTTTTCATATTGAGGCAATCGTGTATCAATAATTTCCATCCAACTTTTAGCGATAGTCATAGCCTACAACGAAAAATTATTTGTTAATGAAAGAGATTTTTTTTGTAGAATTTTTATATAAAAAATTAGAAACTATAATTAAGGATGAATTATACTATAATAATCTAATTTGGAGATCTATGAAAACAAGTTTGAATTTTTACTAACTTAAAAGGCTTAATTAAATTAGTGGTATGGATAACTGTTACATCCTACCTAAACTAGTAAATCTATTGTTTAAATCCTTTTAAATTGTTAAAATTTTAAATTAATATTTTGTTAAAATTATATTTTGACATGAAATTTTGGTTTCTTTCTTAGGCTCAAACAAGACCTCATCTTTTCTATGAGCTATACTTTTATAGGGTTATTATTATAATAAAAATGTAAAAAATAGATTAGTTTGTATATTTTAAATTTAATTACTTGATTTATTTAAATACAATTTAAAATTTTAAAAGTAAAATTTTAATTTTTTAATTAAGTGATTTATTTAAATAAAATTAATATTTAATATCAAAGGTAAAATGATATATGTGAAATCTTATTTACTTATAAAAGCAATAATTTCTATCATATCTTGTTTTAAAATTTCAAAAGATATATAATAATCAAGAGTTCAATTTAAATTTGAAATATATTAACAATATTTATATAATATATTTTAAAATTTATCTATTATTATTAGAAAACTTATTTCAAAATATTAAACTATTAATGCTTACAAGTTAAAAAATTTATTTATCTACTTGTACAAATTTTTACATTTTTTTTAGAAAATAACATTTATCCTTAGTAGGTTTAAAATTGTAATCGATTATTTATTTCCAAATAGTTACCTTTGTGTATTAAAAAACAATATTTATATAATTAAACTACTAAGGAACACACAAAAAGTCATATTAACATAATTCGCTGACAAAAAAGTTCATTTTATTTTTTCACAAATTTAATTATCGTTTAAATTGTAAATAAGATAGTCTTAACAAAATATATAACTAAATATGAACCTAACATATAATAAAACTAATATTTAATTTTACAAAATATTATTTAATATAAAAGTGAAAATGATATATATGAAATCTTATTTACTTGTAAAACGATAATTTCTATCATATCTTATTTTAAATTAAAAATATATTAATTAAGTTTTTAATTTAAATTTGAAATATGTTAGCGAATATTTATATAATATTTTAAAAGTTATCTATTATTATTAGAAAACTTATCTTAAAATTTAAAACTATTAATGCTTACAAGTTGCGAAAAATTATCTAATTATCTATACAAATGTACAAAAAAAAATTCATTTCTATTGATGTCAATATTTTTTCCGATTTATCCTTAGTAGGTCTAAAATTGCAAAAAAAAAAAAATTAATTTTAAATAATTACCTTTGTCTATTAGAAAGTAATATAGTAACATGGTCGTTAGCTGGAAAGAAATTCCAGAAAACGATGTCAAGACATTGTGGCTCATCTTAAAGGTATGATTTTATGTGCATTTTTTCATAAATATACATAAGTATAATCCTTACAACATAGGTGATGCATATTTATTTTAAAAGTTATTATATTGATATTTATATATATTTTATTTGATTTTAGGATAAATTTAATTTTTTCGATGATGTATATCCTTATGTGATGAAACAAGTGCAAGCTCAGTATAAAAATGGTCAATATCATTTATTTCGCCGTTATCTAAAGAGCACTGAATGTCCAAATGATGTGGACTCAAAAATTGGGAATGGTTGATTGCCAATAAATGGATTACAAAGACATTTAAGGTATTTTATTTAATAAATTTTATTTTTTAGTCATGTTGTATAACATTAACTTTTTAATCATATTGCGGACTCAGAGTGATCGAAACAAAGTGAATATAGGACACCAACAAATTGAATCCATTGTTGGCACAAAATCAATTGTTCAAAAAGCACAAGAGAACCATATTTATTTATGTTTGAATTTTGTTTATAAAGATTCTGATGAATGGCCTGATGTTGTAACACTTTGGAAGGCCACACATATAAAACCTAACGGCACTTGATTTGTACCAAATGGAGAAGAAATAATGGTTTGTTTATTTTTTATTTCACATTAAATTTATTTCTTAAAATAATTAATTATTTTTATTTAAAAATGTAGAATAAGCTTCGAGAAGAGGGAAAGAAACCTATACCCCTAGTGGAACATTTTACACTTGTTTTGGGAACAACATCAAATTACTCACGTGGTGTAGGTGTGGAGGAATAGCATCTAGTTCTCAAGTAAAAAGTCGTATTTTAGCAGAAACTAAGGCTGCAAAAAGACGTGTAGAAAGTGAAGTTGCAACATTTACTGAAATTACAAAAAAGCATGAAGAAACCAACATTCAACTCCAAAATGATATAGAAGCTCAACGCGAAGAACTTATAGTTCAAGGAAAGGCTATTGAGAAACAAACTATGGAGCTACAACAAGTAAGAGAGTTGTTTGCATGGTTGGCAGGTAAACAATTAGTTTCAAATATGTTTCCCAATGCATCTCAGTCAAATTCTGCAACTAGCAATGTAAGTACAATATTTAAATTAAATAAATAATTTATTTTTAACCAATACTTTCTCATTATTGATTAATCAATTTTTTATACTAATTAACTTATTATTTCTCTTATTGTCTAGTTTGTAGGAAAATACCCAAAAATGAACTTTGGTGTAGAGGACATGGCATGGACTTCAATTTAGTATATTGATATTTATATATATTTTTTATTTGATTTTAGGATAAATTTAATTTTTCCGATGATATATATCCTTATGTGATGAAAGAAGTGCAAGCTCAGTATAAAAACTGCCAACATCATTTATATCGTCGTTATTTGAAGAGCACTGAATGTCCAAATGATTGGGAATGGTTGATTGTCAATAAATGGACTACAAATAAATTTAAGGAATTTTTATTTAATAAATTTTATTTTTTAAGTCATGCTATATAACACTAACTTTTTAATTATATTGCAGACTCAGAGTGATTGAATCAAAGTGAATAGAGGACACCAACAAATTGAATCTATTGTTGGCACAAATTCAATTGTTCAAAAAGCACATGAGAAGGTAAATTCAAAATAAATATTCAATTCATGTGCATTCACCATATTTATTTATGTTTGAATTTTTGTTATTTCTGAAAGATAAAAATTCTGATGAATGGCCTGATGCTGTAACACTTTGGAAGGCCACACATATGAAACCTAATGACACTTAATCTGTACTAAATGGAGAAGAAATAATGGTTAGTTTATTTTTTATTTCACATTAAATTTATTTCTTAAAATAATTAACTATTTTTATTTAAAAATGTAGAATAAGCTTCGAGAAGAGGGAGAGAAAAATCAAGAGAAGATTTCATCTGCATCTATATCCCTAGTGAAACATTTTGCACTTGTTTTGGGAACAACATCAAATTACTTATGTGGTATAGGTGTTGGAAGAATAGCATATAGTTCTCAATTAAAAAGTCGCATTTTAACAAAAACCGAGGCTGCAAAAAGACATGCAACAAGTGAAGTTGCAAGACTTACTGAAATTACAAAAAAGAAAGAAGAAATCAACATTCAACTCCCAAATGATATAGAAGCTCAACGCGAAGAACTTATAGTTCAAGGAAATGCTATTGAGAAATAAACTATGGAGCTACAACAAGTAAGAGAGTTGTTTGCGCAGTTGGCAGGTGAACAATTAGTTTCAAATCTGTTTCTCAATACATCTCAGTCAAGTTCTGCAACTAGCGGTGTAAGTTCAATATTTAAATTAAATAAATAATTTATTTTTAACCAATACTTTCTCATTATTGATTAATCAATTTTTTATACTAATTAACTTATTCTTTCTCTTATTGTCTATTTTGTAGGAAAATGTTTAAAAATGAACTTTGGTGTGGAGGACATGACATGGACTTCAATTTAGTATATTGATAGCTTACTATTGAATTTATACATTATGAACTATTTAGTTTTTTGAAGTTTATTTTGAATTTTTTTTATATTTTAACATTATTTATATTTTAGTTGACTTATTTATTTTTTAAATATAATAATTATCTTCGTATTACAAAAATGACGAATTGATAATTAAAATATATTTTTTGGTAATTGGATATTTTATTCGCTGATAATATCTTTAATAATTTAAAATATTAGAATGTAAAAATTTAATTGATTAGTGACCAGATAATACTAATTATTAACTGATTAGTTATTATGATGATTTTTTGTCACAACTTTAACTTTTAGTGTCGAATAATTAGTCATAATTCAAAGAGTAATTGTGACTATTTATTTATCACAATTTCTAAATAATTATTTTGTCGAACATCTAATCACAAAATTTTGTTATGTGACATAATTTCTTTGTCAACAAATATATTTGTAGTGACAAAAAAATTATCACAATTGCTAATGATTGTAGTGACAAACATTTGGTCACAAAAAAACACTTGTCGTGACAACTTTGTTGGGCACAAAAATTTTTGTAGAGGCACACAAAGTCGTCACAATTGCTATTGCTTACAGTGTCTAATATTTCGTCACAATAATAATAGTGTCAAAAAATTCATCACAATAGATGGAGTTATTGTGACCTTTTGTTTTATCACATATAGTAATAATAATAGTGTCGAGCATATGGACACAAAAAAATGAGCAATTGTGACAACTTTATGAACAATTGTCACAAATACAATAGTGGCGGAGTTATTAGTGACGACCTGGAAAATTTGTCACTATGCACTTTAGCGTCAAAATTTAATGCTTTTAGTGATTATTTACACTGTCACTAAAGGTGCTTTTTCTTGTAGTGTACCCTAAATATGAGTTGGTAGTGAATTAGCCATCCAGTGGTATAATTGAAGTGAAAGTCAAAGTTTAATATTATAATTAAAATAATTAAAAGTTCAGTGGTATAGACGATACAATACCTAAAATTAAACTGCATCTGATGGAGTTTACCCTACTATGTATAAATTACGCCGTAAGATTAAAAATCTTAGAAAAGCAAAACATTCCCTGCATTTCTCTTTTTGTACCAATATCTTTTTTTATCAAATTTTTGTACCAATAACTTAAACCTCAAGAAGATAGGTGTATAAATTACATAGCCATGTGTACCATCCCTATGGTTACTTAATAATAATAATAAGGGTTTGGTGCATGGCACATGTAGCAAGAAAGCCGTTGATGATGACATGAAACGAAGGTCAACAATAGCCGGTGCTTGCTTTCGAATGGTTAGGTGTGGGTTTAGGGTTTGTCAAAATTGGAAACTTAAATTATATGTCCATGTGGTTACCTTGTCTATTCCCCGATTAAATGCCTCCAAGTTGTGGCTACACACCCTTATTATTACACCAAACCCTTTCACTTTCTCTTTAGTGTCTTAAGTTTGAATTTTTCCATTTTGAATCAGTCGTGTAAGCTTCAAGTTTTTTTTTTATTTGGTTATTAGAATGCCGATTAAAAAAACCCCACAACTGTAACAATAACCAATTTAGCGGAAATAGACGCTATATTGTTTAAATAAGGTTAGAGATTTAATTTTTTTTGGATAAGTAGTGTTTTTATTTTCATTATCCAAAGAAGCAGCCTAAGCTGCTACAAAAGAACTTGTACAATCTGATTAGGCATTCTAAGACCTTCAATCAAGGCAAAGTTAAGTATTTACATCATCGAATCTATCAAACTCTTTTTGTAATAATCTAATTCTAACAATCTCTTGTGTAGTCATCAATCTCTAGAGCAATTGGTTAAAAAAATTTAGTTGACACTTTCCCCACCCCTAGGTTGTGAGTTCTAGACCCATTAGGAACAAAAATATCCATTTCTCCTAGTAGAAATTGTTCAAAAAAAAAAACAATCTCATGTGTAGAGTCAACTATCAAAACAACATCTTTAGCAAGATTTCAAAAATGTCTTGCGTTCCACTAAAAGAGTTTTGCCCTTTAAGCTGGAGTATGCCTATCGTAATTCATCATCCCAATCTTGTATGTTTCGGTCAAGTTTGCAAAGCTTTAAAACTAAAAGAATAGTTTTGCTCTCGTTAAGAGTCAAATTCAAGACCTCTCACTTGTTGGTAATAATAACTGCAAAACCAGGGCGTTAGCACTGACTGAGAATAAGTAAATGAATCGTAAAAGATTGAACCGTGTCGTGGTAAAACACCACTGCCTTAGAAACAGATTCGCCCCAACCGGTGTAGTTGCTGCTATAGGCAGATTGTCCCCCTAGGTTAGCACGAACTCTTTGAAGTATGTACACCCAAACTTCAAAGTGGAAAACGGTGGTACTGCTCTTTTTGATCGGAAAACTCAGAAAAATATTGGAAGTAGAGAGTGTTTGTAAGATAGAATAATTTTTCCAATGTTCTCAGAGAGAATACTTTTTCCCGTGTTTAGCATTTTCTAAAATTATAAAAAGATATAACGCGCGCGAACGTGTCTTCGACACATGTTAACACAAACACACAAGCCAGACGACGGCAGCGGCGCGCATGCGAGGGCCTAATCCATCACTCTTCAACAAAGGAGGATATCAAGGTTCCTTTATAAACCAAGCCCACTATGTTTTCCCACTCAATGTGGGATGAGCATTCTCCAACATCACTTACTAAACGAGTGCTCTAACCAACTGAACTACTAGAGCTTGTTTGAGAGATTTATATTTTGGTATTGTGAATATAACAAATTGAGTTGGAAGGATCACCCTATAGTGTATCTTTACAATACTCGATCTAGATTAGTCAAACTATGAGTTAGATACCGGTGAACGCTTGAGTATCAAATTAGATATTGAAGTCAACCTTAAATACTTAAATGAAACAAAAAAGGCTTAATAGTCAAGAAAGTACTCAAACTATACCTTTTTTCCCAAATAGATGCCTAAAGTATTTTTCGGCCAAAGTAGGTGCCTAACGCTTTCACCGTTACCATTTTTGGTGCTTGCCATTAACGGCTGTTTAAAAAATTATATTAGCCAATAAAAACATGACATGTGGCATGCTTTATTTTTTTTTAAATTCAAAATTTTCAAAAATATCCTAAAATTCTCAAAAATTCCCAAAATACTCCCCAAATCCCTAAATCCTGAATCCAGTCATTGTCACCGACGTGTGTCCACCACTTTCGTCGTCAGAACCCCACGATCATTTCCCTCATCCTTCCGTCGCCAAAAGTCGACGGCCGGCATGCCTAACTCGAAACAAAGTTGAACGGCGATAGGAGGAAAGAAAAAACGATGGGCGGAAAACGATAGTCGATCGAATGACGAATGACGTGCAGGTTTTATGACGAGGGAAGGAGGCTTCTTTTTTGCCGCCAACATGATGAACGACGACGATAATGGCCGGATTTGGGGTCTAGAGATTTTGGGTTATTTTGTGAATTTTGGGAAATTTAGGAATTTTTTTAAAATTAAGTTAAAAGAGATAAAAAAATAAGAAAGGAATTAAAATCAAATCCATGTGTCATGTTTGAATGGTTAAAGGAATTTTTTTAAACGGACGTTAACGGTCAGACACCTAAAACGATAATGGTGAAAACGTTAGGCGCCTACTTGGACCGAAAAATAATTTAAGCACCTGTCTAAAAAAAGTATAATTTAGACAATTTTTTATTACAAAGCCTAAAAAAAACTTTCAAGTATCAAATTAAAAAAAAAACAAATACCAAATTAAACATTACGTTGTTGATATGGATAGTCTTGTGAAGGTGGGAGTTAGTAGGGTTAATAATCTGATATTAATTCTAGAGTAAATGTTGTGTGTGTTATCTCATTATATAGTAGGGTATTGTCATTATATTTTGTCTCTGTCATTGGTGTGTTTAAGGTTTGTTTATGGATTTCAAAAAATAAATAAATTATGGCATTAATCACATCAATAATGTTAGTTGTTACTATGTATTTAAAGAAAAAAATAAAAAATAAAATAGAAAAAATTCTTAAGTACACTCGTCAATAATCTCTAGAGCATGTGGTTAATGCTCTCAGTTGACACTCTTCTATTCCCTTAGGTCGTGAGTTCAAGACCCGTAAGAGCAAAATTCCCCTTCCCTTGGTAGAAATTATTAAAAAAAATCATAAGTACACTTACCTATTTCAATTTGTTTTAATTTCTATTCATTTATTTTCTGTATTATAAATGGTCGAATGAACATATTTTTTAAAATAAAAATGTAGTTTTTTAAAGAAAATTAAGAAATCATTTTACTAAAGTACATATTCGGAAATTAAATGAAAATTAAATAACATTTAAGCTTTTATTAAAAAACAAATGTTGAATGGAAATTAAATAATATTTTTATATTTTAAATAATTATTTTGATTATTTTTAGAAGTTTTACATTAATCTGTACACATTTATGTTTATTTAGTGGCATTTTTATTTTTTTGTTCTTAGTTCATATTTTGTTTACGATGATTGATTTGATTAATTAATTGGATTAAAATGAATAACATCTTAATTTTTATTTTGGGTCGTTTCAATTTTTATTGCATTGTTTTGAAATCTTGTGATCCATGGTTTGTATTAAAATAATTAATGGTGAGAATAAAAATATTTTTTCAACATATTAGAATAATCAAAATTATATATTGAAAATATATTAACATGTAAAACATAAAAAATAGGTAAAATAGATAAAATGCTAATTTTTAAAAGTTATATATTTTTACAAAATTATTTATAAATATAAATTTTTGATAATGTTAAGAGTTATTATTTCATGCAATGGCAGTGGGAAAAAAAAAACTTTTCCACCCGTATAATTTACCTTAAAATCTAAAATTCAAATCTCTAACATTAAAACTCTAAACCCTAAATCAAATCTCTTAAACTCTAAAACTTAAATTCTAACTCTAAATCCTAAATTTCAACCCCTAAAATATAAACCCATAACTTTAAACCTTAAACTAACCCTAAATACACTCGCTTATAAAAAATATTTTTTTTCTACTGTCAGTGCATGAAATATTTTCCCAAAATGTTAATCACCATGACTTATTAGTTTTTAATTTTTATTTATATCAAATTATTTTAAACTCTTATCGATAGATTTAAAAATTATTATTATAATTTTTATTTTAAATTGTTTAAACATACTAAAATAAGGATTATTATTCCATGCACTAGCATTGGAAAAACAATATTCCACGAGCACATTTAATTTCATTCTAAAAACTAAAATCTAAATCTCTAACTTTAAAACCCTAAAAACTAAACTCTAGCCCCATAACCCTTAAACTACAAATTCTAACAATACACCATAAATTCTAAACCCTATAACATAAACCCTTAAACTTTAAATCATAAACTAAACATCTAAGCTATAAATTAAACCCCATGTGAAAAACAAATTTTCTACCGTCAATGTATGTTTCCCTTAAAATAATTTAATTACATTCAATGATCCTTGCACGGTAAGGAAAACTAATTATCATTTCAAGAAGAAAATTCACTGCATTACTTGTTACTCAAGCGTCAATCCTTTCTCATTTTGAAACACCATAAATACTAATTTTATTTCTAGCCCAAATTATGTAATTTTAATATTTATTTATTTTTGGTGAAAAACTCTAACCCATTAATGTTCATGAGATAGTAATAAAGATGAGAGGCGAGATTGCATATGGATTACCTCAATTGTATATATGTATCTTTTAATTTGTAGTTTCTTCAAAGAGATCATGATGTTAAAATTTTGACTAAAAAAGGTAGAAGGCAAGGATGGTCAATTAGTCATTATTATGGTCATGAATTTATGATTTAGCTTAGTACAATTGCCAGTTCAAAAAGCACAAAATTGTTCATTCAACGTCAAAATTTTTGTAAAAAAATATAATTTTTTTGAATAGTCTAAAGGTGGTTACAATATAGTACTTGTTCATATAAATTTTTAACCCTTTAACAATGCACATACATTGTAAACAGAGCAGTTGAATTCGAATATCCTAGGATGAACATCATCCGCTTTTCCACTGTGGTCACTTGTTGGGTTCAAAAAATATAAATATTAACTAGGCTAGTAAAAATGAGATGTTATGATTTTAATTAAGTTGAAAGATTCAAATTTTGATATTGTAAATGAAATAAATTAAGTTGAGAAGATCTTTCTTATAATGAATATTTGCAGTATTCAATTTGGATTAATCGATTAGTGAATCAGATGTTATTTTATTAAGGAGAGATAATTACATTCTAATGAAAAATGTCAGAATTCGAGCTCATACAAGACGAGACAATATGAACATTTTTGATCACTCGGTCAATTAGTAGATTTCAATGAACCAAATGTTAATGGTTATAGAAAAATATGAAAAAACTAGGTAGACTCATTGGCCGATTAATTTCGAGTTTTATAGACATCTATTGTGAAAATGACTCTCTCGACCTAAATTTTTTTATTCACAACGACAAAATTTAAATACTTAATTTTACTTGAGAGACTTAACGTATCATCTCGCTATCAAAGTTGTTGTCGGTAAAACTTTAAACCATTAAAGTATGACTTCTTTGATTATATGAGATTGAGGTGTTCCCCCAAACAATAGTTATTTAAAAAAAAGTGGACAGTTCCCCTTCAAAACTCCAAGAATGAATCCACAAGTGTAAAGCAGTTCATATCAGCTCTCACATCAATGAAAAATATCAAAACTTCATATTCTCGTAAATTTAAAAATAAAATCAAAATGATTAAATGACCCACTGGAATATGTGGGAGTTGGAAATGGTATACACGTTTCGGAATGATTGATAACTTCGAAAATAACAGAAATACTATTTTAAAACATTTAAAAATATCGTAATGCTAAGTTTAATAAAATATGCTCAGTTATAGTTTATTAATTTTACATAAATATTTAATTCATAGTTTGTGTATGAACATCAAATTAATAAATGTATTTTTGGGACAGCTAAACGCGTTTCGTTTGAGAGTCGTGTGCCCAAAATCTAGGGTGGTCCAATTGATGATGAATGGAATAAAATAAAAATGACAAATGTTTGTGTTTTTTTTATTATATTGGTGTAATTATAAGGTAATATTTGTTTAATTTTTTTAGTTTTTTATTAAAGCGCATACACCGTGTACATATGATGCTTGAATCCGAGTCACCTGGATGAAATATATCATCCTTTACCACTGAGACCATTCTACGGGTTCTTTTAGTCCTTTTTTATTTGTTAATTTATTTTTTTTAAATCTTGAAACAATACTGAATTTTATTGACCTAGAGAAGATACAACTGTGATATAGCAACTACTCAAAGAGAAGAATTTGAAGACTATGTCCACCAAAAACTCAAACAAAAAAAAAATCTCAAAGTCACAACGACGTCAAAGCCTTCTTTTAAATTTGTTAGTTTGTTCTATATACATATATATGCGTATGTTTTAAAAGTAGCCGCCACATGTTAATTCTCATTTTTATTTGTTGGTATGTTTGTATATGTTTTAAAAATATATACAAAGAGCTTTGATTTTTTTTATTTTTAAGTTAGTCGACGATCGGTAATTATCTAAATGTTGATTATCGATTGCCGGTATTCGTTATTTCTCTTGCTTTTATTGGTTTCATTTTTTTTATTTTTATGGTTTCGTTTCATCTGTCATTTTGGTATGATTTTAACATACCTTAGTGGTCGTTTGATGCTCGCACAGAGATCTTCACGATGCTAGTTTCTAATTATGATTTTGTCGGTCGTCATAGAAAGATAGATCCCACTCGTTTGATGATTGTTTGCCGATGTAATCAATCATGGATAGTGGAACAATCTGTCTGATAGTTTGGCTCGCTCACCACTCTTTTTTCATCTAGTGCGTCTTCTTTGGACAGAAACAAGGAGATTCATGAAGGCTTCTGAATTTTGACGGTATGCAAATCTCTATAGAAATATTTACTTTTCTTTGCACTTTTAGGTTTTTGTATGAGATTTTGATAAACTAGTCCTCATTATTCTCCATTCTGGATGCATTGTATTTGTAATATATTCTATAATTTTTTAATAAAATTCAGTTTTCATTGTCAATATATATATATATATATATATATGCAGGGACGGAGCCATGATTTGGGGTTGGGGGCAAAACATAAATTTTTAAAAGTGAGGGGGTTAAATTAAAAAATAAACCAATTTTTAAAACAATTTATATAAGAGGACAAAGTGAAAAAATAAAATTTTTCGGGGGTGGGGTGCAATTACCCCCACCCCTTAATAGCTCCGTCCCTGTATATATGCGTATGTTTTATTAATTGACCACGAGTTTGAACGAGATGATAATTTTTTTAATTTAATTAATGGTTAAGATTTTGATACTTTTCTAAATATGGAACGATTTTAAAATTTATGGTCGATATTTATTTTAATATGATCTAACAAAATATAAATAATTACTCGTTAGGATCATTCTATAAATACTTTGAAAAAAGTGTGAAGTGTACTTTCTTAAGCTCAAAATATATATTGGGGTACACCTAGCTTAAATTAAAGCTTTAACAAAATTAATGAGCACATGCTTAAGATTTTAGAATGTTTTAATTAGGAGTAATACATGTTTTGTCCTTGTTTATAAAATTTCATTTTTGGTATTTCTATTAATTTTAGTCGGTTCAAAACTTTCTTCACTCTCATGTTTTTATATGTTATAGATAGATTAAATAAACAGAGTTGTTGTTTGATATATTGTCAATAAAAAATAATTTTATAAGTGGTGTTTAAATATTATTATCTTTTAAAAATATATTTAAAAAATTCAAAATAAATAACACTACTCTCTATCACCCGAATGTTGCTCGCAGGATGATAATCTATAAAAATACTTAAATATTTATAAAATAATTATTATTTGGTTCAATGTCATTTTTCCCACTAGTATAATTAAGATTATAATATGTGCCATATATATATTGATAAATCATATATATGAATTTAAAATTTTAAAATAATTTATTTCAAAAATGTTTTTAAAATAATGAGCAAACACGTTTAGTCGGTTGGTCAATCTGTTCATCTTTGTTCTCTCATATTCCTTTAGATTTTGTGTTCTAGACCCACTAAGAGCACCCCTTCCTTCCCCTAGAGTTCTCATTCTCCTCTCTCTATGTAGGATTAGGATTAGAATTAGAATTTGTCAAAAAAAATTAAAATAGACACTTTTCAAATCAAATTATCCATAATCAAGCATAAATAAATTACTTAATAAATCACTAATCTTTTACTAATTTATGCAATTCCAAGATTTAAAAATCTCAAAGGTCCATGTACCATTGTAAAATTTTAAATTTAGTCTCATACTTTAATTTCAGGACACCGAGTTCATGCATTATTTATTATTTGAAAATCTTAGTCTCTTTACTAACTTCTCTTTAAATCCATTGTTAATTGTTAACCTGTAAGCAATAGAAAAAATACTAACTTTTTTAAACCTATGCGTTTACAATTTTTAGAAAATTGGTCATTAAAAGTTGTAAACCTAGATGATTGAAGAACTTTATTGTTCTTTTGTTTATATTTAAAAATAAGGGTTAAAAGTTCTCCGTTGACACCTCCCCTCCCCTAAGGTTGTGGGTTCTAAACCTAGTAGGAGAAAATTTCTCCTTTTCCCTCCCCTAGGTAGGAATTGTTAAAAAATGAGGGGCCAAATTGACCAAAAATATGTAAATGTATGATCAAAAAGAAAATCTCTGCCATCAATAATCTTTTCGTGTTGAAAATCGCCTCATTACGAGCAAGCCAAAGAGACCAAAGGACCGCGGCACACCCCGCTATCCACCATTCACGCACCACATCATTAAACATCCCATGCGCACATTGCACCAACAAGTCAGCCACCGATCTCGGCTGCACCCACTGGACTCGCCACCAGCTCGCAAACCTGTTCCAAAATGTGCTAACAATTGGGCAACAAAAAGTATACGGTCCTCGTCAAACCCTCATCACACCAAACACAATTCAACCTCACATTCTCTATCGACAAACCACGATCCCGTAACAATGCAACTATTGAAAGCCGATTCAAAAGTACAAACCATAGGAAACATTGGATCTTAGGCGGTACCGCAATCTTCCAAACATTAAATTCAACCATACCATCACTAGCGATGCCTAATGACAACATTAACTCCGTCAATTTAGCAATCGAAAATGACCCGTCCACACTAGGCTACCAAATCAGCCTATCACCAGTCTGTGAATCTAGTTTAAACTCCCGAACCATGGCCCGTAATGACTCCAATTGAGCCAACTCGAAAAATCGCAACGGACGCCTAAACAAAACATTCCAATCTGAAAAACTGGACCCCTCTTCACTCGCATAATTACATACCAAAGCCATCTTGTCAACAGCACAATTAAAGAGTCGAGGAAATAATTCTCGCATCGGCTTCTCACCACACCATCTATCCATCTAAAACAGAACATGATTACCCATCCCTACAATCCATAGGAAACATTCCTCACCCATTGATTCCCGCACCCTCATCCTCCTGCAGATCCATTAATTATCTCCATACAGCCGACATTCTGCGTTTACCCTTGACACACGGCCTCCGCTCCTTCGTGGCAGTCCTATACTTTGCAAAAATTAACTCTCGCCATAAGGACTACGGCTCTTGCGCATAACACCATAACCATTTTGTAAGCAACGCCCTATTCCGAATCCGGAGATCAACCACTCCCAAGCCTTCTCTTTTCTTCAGAGTACAAACTTTGTTTTATCCAACTCGACACATCTTCCTCTTCCCATCCATCGCACCCCATAGGAACGCCCTACGTATACGGTCAATCCGAGCCACCACACTCTTCGTAGCAATAAAAATTCCTATATAAAATAAAGAAAGTGTCAATAACACCGAATAAATTAGAACTAATCTTGCTGCAAATGATAATGAACCTCGTTTCCAACCTGCGAGCCGTAAACGAACCATTCTTACTAACGGATCCCACAATTGCATGCTCCTTGGACTCACCCCTATCGAAATCACCAGATATGTGAACGACAGAATCCCTAGATTTTCTTTTTGATCAAATTACGCACTTTATATTGGGTGAAAGCTTCGAAGAATACCGTGACCATTCTTGAGTCTGAGTGGTGAGACTGTTATTGGCTATGTACACCGAGTGTTGGGGCTATAAATTGCAGTAGAATACGGTGGTCGCCTCCACTTCCAAGGGTGCTAAAGTTTAATGCCGACGGTTCTGTGTGTGGGAATCCAGGGCTAGCTGGGTGTGGTGGTGTATTACGGAATGCACATGGTACAATTCTCATTTTATTTTCAGGCCCGTTGGGATGTATGGATTCAAATGAGGCTGAAGTTCATGCGATCTTTTATGTGTTTTGTCTGGTTCTACATTCACAATAGAAGGAGGTGTCATCGAAAGTGATTGAGTCTGACTCTGTGGTGGCGGTCTCTTGGGTTATACAATGTGCCTATCGACCCTGTTGACTTTGGAAAGTTCTTAGGGATATTCATGTGCTATTATCACAGCTAACGAGTGTTTGTTTCCATAATGTTTATCGGGAAGCGAATAGTTTGGCAGATGCCATGGCAAAGGGTGGGGTGGGCCGTCGGACATGGTTCTATGGGTAGTTTTGTTTGATGCAAGCTTGTTGAATAACGCTTACGTGCACTCTTTTCCCCCCATTTAGGATTAGGGGGTTTTTAACGAGACACGTAAGGGTTTTATTATATGATTTTTGCATTAATAAAAATCACATGCGTTGATCAAAAAAATGTAAATGTATGAGATTTAAAAATTGAATTTTCCTTTTTATATAGATTTCATGTCAATAATTAATGGTAAATTGAAAATAAATTAAGGGATGGACCAAGGTTTTAAAATTAAAAAATAGTACATAAAATTAATGTTGTAAAATTAAAATATGAGTACTAAATTTTAATGTTTGAAATAGTATAAGAAACTGATATATTTAAACTTAATTTCAGTGGTCACTTTGTGTGTCTATATATACCATCATTATTCTAGTTATTATTAAATTTTTTTAGTTTTTATCTTATTTTTAATTCAGTATATTTCATGAAAGAGATGATAATTTCTGTTAGGACTAAATAAAAATAAGTGCTCAAACTATACTTCTTTTGAACTTTAAGTGCTTAAAGTATTTTTTGGCTAAAAATAAGTGTCTAACGTTTCATTTAGTTAATTTTAGGTGTCTGATAGTTAACCACCGTTAAAAAATTCGTTAACCAATCCAAACATGACACGTGACATGTTTATTTTATTTTTTCAAAATTAAAAACTCAAACCAATTTTTTTACACAAAAAATTATTTTTTCAGAAAATCATGTAATTCTCCAATTTTTATAAAACAATCTCCAAATCTCTAAAATTTCACAAACCCAAACACCCAAATTGTCGTCACTTCTGCAGTCGATCGCCGCCCTTGAGCACACTCCTTTGGTCGTTGGACCTAACCAGTTATTTCCCCGAACACGACGCCACCAGAAATGACGAACAGAATACCAACCGAACGTCAAACGCAAAATAGACGTTCGGCTGGCACGTCGTTCGTCGTTTTCGGCGATGACATGTTGAGAGAAATGACTGGCTAAGTCGAACGACCAAAGGGGTTGCTTAGGAGCAACGATCGACGGCGATTTCGAGTTTGTGCTTGAGAAATTTTAGGGATTTGGGGACTATTTTGTAAAATTTGAAGAATATCAATTATTTTTGAAAAATTTAAAAAATGTTTTTTTCTTCAAAAAAGTTAAACAATTGGTTAACGGATTTTTTTAAAAACACCCATTAACGATTAGACACCTAAAACTGTAATGGTGTAAACATTAGACATCTATTTTTAACAAAAAAATCCTTTAGCCACCTAAAATTCAAAAGAGGTATAATTTGAGCACTTATTTTTTATGTAAACCTTTCTTTTATGAGAATACTTGTTAAAATTATTATATATATATATATATATCATGCTTAATCTCACGACTTTTTATTTATTATATTGATACCGATATCATTTGAATTAAACTCAATTAATAAATTAAAACGCAATTTATAACCAATTGAAGGAAGTGTAGAGCATGCTTTGTTTATGAGAGAGTTGGTAGCATTGATTGTCCAATGAAGAGAGACAATAGTTCAAAGTAAGGAACATTATTTGTTCATTTAATTGGAAAAAAAAACATGAATTAGATTATTTATTTTCTAAAAGGGCAAATTGGTAAAATTTAGATTTGTCAACATAACAATATATTTCTAATTAGAATAAATATTAGCCAAATAAGGCATTTTTGACATTGTTAAAAAAAGTTTTTGTTTAAAAAAATAATTTTTCACCCATAATCAATGCCAAACGTTTAAAAAATGGTGTGAAATCATGGTTGAAAAAATGATCTTCCACCCAACCTCAAAAGCTACAATTTCTAGCTTTTGTAGTGGAAAATCACCTTTGAGGTAAAGTTACATTTTTACCCTTAATTATTTAACTCAAATTGATTTTTAAACTATTTTTTTAATAGTCTAAAGATGATTATATGGTAGTATCTGTTTATCGATATTCTTAACCTCTTGACAATAGACACACACCTTGTAGACAAAGCAATTTGAATCCGTATCTCCTAAGAGGAACATCATCCACTTTTTTACTGGGACACACACCTTGTATACATGCATAATGATATATTATTCTAATATTAATATTATATTAATATAATAAATAATAATATGAGAAAAATATTAATTTAAAATTAACCTATTAATACTAATATATTAAAATATTAAAACAATACATTAAAATAATCAAATAATATTAATAGTAAATATGAAATATATTGAAGTATTATATTAAATATTAAATTAATATACTAAATGTAATAGATTAATTAATTAATTTAATAGTTTTTGAATAAATTTTTTATTTTTTATTTAATATTAAATATTAATAATATGTTAATATTAGAATAAATGATATATAAAAATAATATAATAAATATTAATATTAAAATAATATTAAGAATTTAATATTTTAGTATTTAAAATAAAAATATCATTTACGTTCGTTTACTTTTACTTACAAAATCATGTTTAAAATGGATATTTTATACTTTCAAAAGTATTTTTTGACAGTAATACCAAACGGTAAAATCTTATAATTAACTTTTCAAAATCAATTTCTAATTGCACTTTTCAAAAGCAATGTCAAACTGGCCCTAAGTCGTTGACTTTACTAATTAATTGAAATGCTTTATTCCATGAATTATATATTATACAAATATTTTTTTTAAAAAAAATAGATGAATGAAGTTCAAATCTCATATTTTTTTTATTTTTGATTATTCTATTTAAGTAAAAGATAATATATGTATTCGATTTTAAATCTAAATAAACTCACACATAGCCGCAGATTAAGCTGCTCGAATTAATCTAAATAAAACACGTCACCCATTACTATTAGGATCACTCATTGAGTTTTAGTTCTCATACTTTTTTAATGCCAGATAATTGTAAGGAACTCAAATATAAAGCTTATATAATTATTTTCTACAAATCAAATAATCTAAAATATAAATTCAAAGAAAATTATTAGACATGCAAATTATATAAAAATTCTTTTAAACAATCATATTTTTTTTAAAATCATTTTTATATTTAAAATTTAAGTTTAGAGTTTAGAATCTGAGATTTAAATGGGTAAGAATGTATAAAATTTATTTTAAACACTTTTTATGTAATAATTACCTAAAATTTAAAACATAAAAAATTTAAATTACAAAACATTATCAAATAATCATATTTATTTTTTATGGAATTTGATAACTTGCTTAAGAATAAAATACTGCTAAAAGCAAAGCAAAACAACAACTTCGCTATGGAAAAAGCAAATAAAAACGTGTCTTCAGAAAGTAATGCACCTTTCATTAAATTATAAAAAATTAGCAACTTCAGGCTTCACATTCAAGTTTAGTATTTTTCTATAATAGTCATATATAATTTATTATTCAACTAATTTAGATCGGATAATAAATATTTTTAATATTAAATTCAACCGGTTAAGATACGAACTTTTGATTTTACTTAAGGGATCTAACATTTTATCCTACTAGACTATTAGGTAGCGGTAGTTTATTACTCCCTCTGTCATATTAAATACGTTCTCTATTGACTTTTTTTGTCATTTTTTACTTTGACTATTTATTATTTTATATTTATTATTAATAAAAATATATTTTAGAAATCATCAATCAAATAATTTAAAAAATATATATTTTATAAAATTTAATTAATTAAAATATTTAAAATAATTATGATCAAAGTTTAAAAATTTTATCTTTTAAAAAGTCAAAACTGTATTTATTTAGTGGGACTGAGTGAGTAGTATTTTTTAATCATATTTAAGAAAATGATAATTATTTCATACACCGTTTGTGGGTTTTTTTAGTTTTAGGGTTTAGGGAGTTAGTTTAGGGTATAGAGGGTTTAGAATTTAAAGATAGTGGTTAAGGTTAGAATTTGAAGTTTATAGGTTAAAACTAAATCTCTCATCATAACCCAAACCATAATCTCTAAACCCTAAATTCTAATCATAAACTAGAATTTTAAACCCTTAAACTTAAACCCTAAACTGATTCTCTAAACTCTAAAACCAAGATACTTGTGAAAACTTTTAATTTCTATCGCCAGTATATTGGACATAAATCCTAGAGAAAATAGAAATTGTAATCATTCAGTAAAAAATATATAATATAATGGGTATTTTGGTCACACACTAAAGTATACAGACATTATACAAAGGGACCCACCAAATTATAAGGGGCAAAAAATTAAAAGGAAAATCTTACTTTAGCCTAACCGTAAAGTTAGCTTCATGTAATAGATTTCCATCAACCTCTTAATATTGCAATTAACACTCATTTATCGTCCCCTCCCTCTCTCCCTCTCTCTCCGGAAACAAAACACAAAGGAAAGAAGACAAAAACATAATGTTATGTTTTAGATCAAACCCTTATGTACCGTTTCTGCTCTTCTTTTTCTCTTTGTTTCTTTTAGGACATGAAACTGTTTCTAATGCCTCAGATGTCCAGACTCTGCATATTCCAGGTACTGATCTTTCATTTTCCATTGCAAGTTTTGATATTTATTTCTGGGATTTTGTTGGTTTAGCTGTTGGTTTGTTTAAATGGATTTTGTTTGACAGGGGATTACAGGAGTTTTGTGTTTTGGGGGAGAGAGCATACTGAAGTGTTGCCATGGCGGAAGATGGAAAAGAGGAATCTTGCAGAGGGAAGTGAAGGAGACAACTCTTCATTGATTTTGGCACAAAAGAGGACTTATAGGAGAGACCCTCTTAATGATTTCAACAAGTACACTGGTGGCTGGAACATCAGCAATCAACACTATTGGGCTGTAATTTCTTCACTTTTCACTATTTTTTTTGCTGATTTTCTTGTTTGTGTTTTATGATTTTTTCTTACAAGTCTCATACTTTTATGTCTTGTAATTGGTTTAGACTTTAGATTACTTTTGATGTTTTGAGTTTAATCCTGTTATTCCCTTGGGGGATTTTCGGTTTTCCCCATCTTTGATTTTTAACTCTGTTTTCTTAGTTTGATAATCTAATCTCAATTGAGTACTTTGTTTTCGAGTTGTCATATGTACTTAACTTATAGGCTCTAATCTCTGTTAATACAGTCTGTTGGCTATACGGCGGCTCCTTTCTTTGCCGTTGCCGGGGTCTGGTTTGTGATATTCGCACTATGTTTGTCCGTCATATGTATCCGTCATTGCTGTTGTCAACTGAATTCTTATGGCTACTCTCGGACGGCATATGCGCTATCCCTTATTTTCCTCATACTCTTCACCATTGCTGCAATGTAACTTGACTCCGTCTCTCATTCTAAATTTCTAAAAGATGTGTATGTTCCAAATAGCTATATAATTACTAACTCAAATTGTAACGGTGTATTGCAGTGTCGGGTGTGTTGTGTTGTACACTGGTCAGGGAAAATTCCATGGCAGTACAATAGACACACTGGATTATGCAGTTAGTAAGGCAGACCTTACTGCCGAGAACCTCAGGAATGTGTCAGATTATCTTTCTGCAGCTAAGAAAATTACCGTGGATGCAGCTATTTTGCCAGCAGATGTCCAAAGAAGCATCGATGATATCCAAAAGAAGATAAACTCTTCGGCTTCAACTCTTTCCCGTCAAACGGCCGATAATAAAGAAAAAATTCAACACGGCTTAGACAGAATGTAAGTTGAAGCTTTTGTGATGAAATTAGAATAATCTTGGAGCTGATCATCAAATTGATCCCATTGTAAATGCTGCAGGAGGTTGGCGCTTATCATTCTTGCTGCTGTGATGCTCTTTCTGGCATTTCTTGGATTCCGTAAGTTACATTCTTGTTCCGATCACTGCTCCGAGATTCTAAGTGATTCGATTATCTCAATACCATCGAAACTTAATGCTGTTATTTTGATAACTGGCTGCAGTATTTTCCATTCTTGGATTGCAGTGCCTGGTTTACACGTAAGTGAAGTTTCATTAATGTATTTAGATCAATTGCTTTATGGTAAAGGGTATAACTTTGGAAAGAACATATGCTACTAATGAATGCAGGCTAGTGATCGTCGGCTGGATCCTTGTTACCGGTACATTTATTTTATGTGGAGTATTTCACCTCCTCCACAAGTATGTTCCGCTCAATTTCCCTTGTTCCCTCTAAAGAACTCGTATAATTTCTCTGGTTTTTGGCTGAACTTGCTTCTGTGTTGGTAGTTTTCTTTGGTTTATCAACTTGTTGTAGCCCTATTGTTGGTAAAGCTTTTCTTATTATAGTTTATGATGCCAAATTCAAAGTTCTAAAACTAAATGTTTAGGATCAAATTCCCTTTCGATATTGTCGTATGCTTTGACTTCCTTTCTATCCGTGTTTACTTGATGATTTGCTCTTTCAATATGTATGTACTCTAAATTAAAAATTGTTTCCCCTGATGCAGTGTTGCTGGAGATGCATGTGTTGCCATGGATCAATGGGTCCAGAATCCCACTGCCCATACAGCATTGGATGACATTCTGCCATGCGTGGACAATGCAACAGCCCAAGAGACCTTGTTACGATCCAAGAACGTCACCCATCAACTTGTAAACGTCGTGAATGGCGTCATCACTAACGTTTTCAACCGAAATTTCCCACCACAATTGGCACCTTTATATTACAATCAATCTGGTCCATTGTTGCCACCTCTCTGCAATCCATTTTATTCTAATCTCACAAATCGACAGTGTGCGGTTGGTGAAGTGAGTTTGCACAATTCCTCAGAGGTAATAAGGATAGCTTTTCTATACATAAAATTCGCATTGAATGTCTTCTGGTTTCTGCCTATCCCGAACGCATAATTGCCTGTATCTGTGTCGAACAGGTTTGGAAGAACTATATATGTCAGGTTTCATCCTCTGGGATTTGTTCTACACCTGGGCGGTTGACCCCTCAATTTTACACTCAGGTGTCGGCAGCGGTGAATGTCAGTTATGGTCTGTATCGCTATGGTCCGTTCCTGGTTAACTTGCAAGACTGCACTTTCGTGCGCGACGCATTCACGGATATCAGTCATGAACATTGTCCTGATCTGCGCCGCTATAGTCAATGGATCTACATCGGATTAGTGATCGTATCGGCTGCTGTGATGCTGTCATTGATCTTCTGGGTTATATATGCAAGAGAGAGAAGGCACCGTGTTTACACCAAACAGTACGATGCTCGTTCCGAAGGCCAATACAAGGGCCGATAGGACACTTCAACCCTGATGATCAAGTTCGTAATTTGCTCATATGTTCTTAGGAACATACATTACAGAATTTTGTACATTATGTTTGTTATCGGTAGGCTCGAATCTTGAAGGGATGACCTTCATGTCCTTGTTCATTTTCTCTAAGCATAATACATCTCTCCTCTATGGTGTGCCCTTAGCTGTTTAATTTCATCTTTTCTGGTTATAAATCTTATATGGTAAGGTCAAGTATAATGATTATACAATAATTTAATAATATTATATCATTTAGTTTTTATTTTTAATAATATAATTTATGGGTAACTTAAACTGGTAGCCTCCGAACTTTTAGGATGTTTTTACTTTGGTCATTAAAATTTCAAAACTTATGTTACATTTACTATGCTTTTAATTCTTTTTTATTACAACTAGTGCAGTTAATTGTTGCATTCTAACGCTGATGTAACACATTAATTTTTTTAAAAAAACTCTCAAATTGTAAGTCGCAACGAAGGTCGAGATTCTAATGAATCTACGTTGTTTTTAGAAAATTTGAAGTTTGTTCTATATAGGATCTACATTTTTTATAGCTTTGGTATTTGGTTTATTTGACTAACTAGTTCAGATTGTGTATTGCAAATATTTATTGTGAAGTAATTCTCTCAATCTAATTTACTTCATTCAAAACAGAAGAATCCAAACCTTAAACATTGGGGGTGTTTGGCAAATGGCTGATAGCTGATTGCAGTGGCTGGTTTGACCAACTGATTTATTAGCTGATTTGATTATCTGTTTATATAAAAGTGTTTGGTAAAACTTAGCTGATAGCTTATATGAGTAAAATGACAAATAAGGGTATGATACATTTAGTTGTTAAGTACATATATGTTTTATAATATTTTAGTCTTTATTGGGGAGAAATTATTCGGATAAAATGCTTTTGAAAAGAAATAAAAAAATTCCTTAAAAAACTTAGCGAATATTTTGAATATTTTTTAAATTTAATATTTACAAATATTAACGGAGATTGATACATACTATTAACCTTGTATAAAATATCAGCACTATATTTTTCCCTTCACTTTGATGTTTTGCAATATTTTATTAACTAAAATATACTTGAGAAACTAAAACTAAAAAATAGAATAATAAAATAAAATTTCACTAATTCATAATTATATGTTGCATAAAAATCATTTTCTACAAATTTATTGAAAATAAATTAAGAATACATAAATATCAAGAAAGAGATACATATCCAAACAAGTACAAACAAATTAGAGTATTTAAAAATACGATGTAGTCATTTAGCTGCATCGAACTGGTAATGATGTCATTACACACTTTTGCATAAAAAAGTACAAACAAATAGAAGTATTTAAGAACTCTTTGTGCAACTGAAATCCCAAACAATTGTTCCATCTTATATTCTAATTCAGGTTCAATCATTTTATCCTAAAATGTTTTAAAATGCGTGTTTTCTTATAAAGCAAGATAGATAAAATCAATACTAAGAATTTAAACCAACTTAATTTGTGTAATTTTTGACAATAAAGTAATAAAGCAAGTGTAGATAAATATGCTAACCTCAATTTCCTTTGTCCACCACTCCTCACTAGCGTTTATTGTTCTTTTTTTTATGATCCCAACCTAATCTCGTTTCTTTTCCTTTCTAGGCTTTTCAAAGACTCAATCTATTCTTTAGTCAATCCCCCTTAGAAAAATATTTTTAGAAAAAGAGAATATTTTTAGAAATATTAAAGCTCCCCCTTTTTCTTTTTGAAATTGAATTTTTCAAACTTATCTCTCTATTTTTTTGTTATATCAAAAATAATTTTAAAACTAAGTTTGAAATCACATTTAAGTTCAAAGCACCAAATGTTGAAACTAAGTACAAATTGATATAAAATACCAATTGTTGGTGTAAAAATAATGGAGAAAAGAGACAAGATTTTACATGAAAGAATTAAAAAAATGGCTCCCCCTTACTCAAGCAACAAGGAAAATGTTAGTCCAACAATTCATGAAAAATAAAATTGAATTTCAATTAAATAAATCAAATAAACCAAGAAATTCAATTAAACATGCTATATAACAAGATATGCAATAAGCAAACAAAGCATGACAAAAAGGAGACAAAACTGTCCCTTTTTGGTTCCGTGTACCTGTACGGAGTCATCCGTATCGGTACTGGTTGAAGGTCGTATCGTTACGGTATGGGCGGTACTAGTACCGAATGAACGAAACTGGTGAAAAACGCAGCAAAATCAATTTAAATAGCCTTACAACTTAATCTTAAGTTTATACAAAGGCTTTAAGAGGTCAAAGATATACATTTTGCACAATTTGCTACACATGCTTCACTAAACATAACATTTAAAACATACAAAGCATGGATTTTACCAAATTCAACCAAACGTTACAAGTTTAAGGCCAAAAAACATAAATATGAGCATACAAGGCCAACAACATGTAACTCATGCAATTTGAGACTCCCCCTAACTATATGCAATTATGCACAACATGGAGTCATACAAACATGCTTAGATCATCATCAAAATCAAACAATATAGGCATGATCAAGCAATTGCATGAAAAATAAATTTTACCACTTGAACCAAGGTAGGATGTTAAGCCTTTCTTCTCCACGTGTCCTTCCTCCTTTATGTGTCACGAGCTTTCAAGAATTCAAATTTTATCTGCAATGGCTCAAGCACACCTACAAATAGACAATTAAGTAATTTTTGGTATCCAAATTGCTTTGGATCCAATGACATTAGTTCTAAAAATTTTAGTCCCCTTAGGAATCCATTTTTCAATGTCTTCCTTTTTGTTTGAATAGATTAGTCCTTTAAGGACCCAAATGTCCTTAACCATTTTGCCTTTGAAAAATCTATGGGAACTAGATTGTCTTTCATAAAAGTTTGATTTAGCAAAATTTTTATTTTTATTTTCAAAACTTTTGTAAATCAAAACCTTTTGCTTTCTAAGATCATTTAACTCTCTTTGATGATCTTCATGAACTTTTTGAAGCAAAATTTTTAAATCAACAGTCTTTTGTTCAAACTCAATGAGTTTTGTTTCAAGTTCATCCTTGGTTTTAGAAATCAAATCATCTTGAACTTTTAAATTTGAAACCAATTTCTTATTTTTCAAAATGTGATTTTTAAACTCTAAAAGCAATTCGTCATAGGCATCGTGTATGTAATATTCCAAATTTTTGGCTAGTGACCAAAATGCAAAATTTGAAAGTTTAGGGGTTAAAGTGTAAACTTTGGAAAAGTTTAGGGACCAAAGTGTAATTTCAAAAAGTTGTGTATTTTAACCCCGTAAATGAATAGTTTACCCCCAAGAATGACGTTTTTGTGTCACCCGGATTTTTCATGCGGAGTTTGTATTATTGGCTATAAAGCGATAAAGTTCGGAAGAATATTCAAATAATCAGATCGAATATACAAGATATTTTGAAGGATGATAAGCCACGGTTGATTATGTCATTTTACATGTCTGAGATATTTTCTTTGTGTTGGAAGAATATGAACCCTTGGATTTAAGTTGATTTTCCATACTAAATATGAGACGTTAGATGAAAAATGGCAAGATCGTAATTTTGGAAAATCATAAGGGCAAAGTTGGTAAAGTACTAACTCAAGATTTAAATTTAGGTCATTGGATTAAGGATGATGATATGAGGAATATTATGGAAATATAGAATTTTCAGAATAGATCCGATAGCTCGGTAAAGGTAAAATCGTAGTAGAAGTATTTTGTGAATATCGGGAAATCGAATTGAATTGAAATTTTAGAGGCTGTTACATAATCCATGGAAAATCATAAAATGATATTTATGGAATGGTGGTCGGTTGAGGAGGAACTAATTTAGTTAGATTTTAGTGGAATGACAATTTTGAAACAAACTAGTAAATAAAGATTAGTTGGAGGGCAAATTGGTAGGGATGGCAATTTTGAAATATTTGAAGTTACAAGGGATATTTTTTTAAGAATAAAATTAAAGATTAAATCTTGGCCCTTGATTGACGATAAAATCAATCTCAACTGTTGGATAAAAGGGCACTTTTATAATTTCCCTATTTGAATGAATTTAAAATTCATTTATATAATACGAGTGGCATAATTGGAGGAATGGAAAATTAAAAGGCCAAAAAAAAATATGATGAAGCCTTCTTCATCTTCTATTTTCGAAAATATGGGGGAAAATAAGGAGAAAATTTCCAAGCTCGATTCAAGCCCCAAAACTCGATTTTCAGGTAATCTTTTGAACTACAAAGTTGTTCTACTCTTCAAGCTCTATCCTTTGATGTACTTAATTCATGGAATACATGCTTGATT
This sequence comes from Hibiscus mutabilis, assembly GCA_019671005.1. Taxonomy (NCBI): domain Eukaryota; kingdom Viridiplantae; phylum Streptophyta; class Magnoliopsida; order Malvales; family Malvaceae; genus Hibiscus; species Hibiscus mutabilis. The sequence continues at coordinate 26,048,210 of CM033747.1, forward strand.
GATGGAAATTTTACATGAGAAGGAAATTAGGGTTTATGAACAAAATTGAGGCTTTTGAGATTTTATGATTCCATGGTTGAATTTAAGTTGGAATCAACCTTATATGATGAAAAATCATGTTTTTGAGTTAGGATTTAAATCCTACATCTTTTGGTTTGTATGGAGAAGATTAGGGTTTATGGATTTAAGTCTAACTTAGGGTTTGTGATGTTGGATTAATGATCTAGTAAGCTTGATTTGTTGTTTGGAAGCAAAACCTTAAGTTAAAATTATAGGGAGCAATTCAGAAAGCTTCAAAGTTAAGGGACCGAATCTAAATTTTATGAATTTGGAGTGTATTTATGTAATTAATGATGTTGGAGATGTGGAATTAATGATAGAATGCTAAACCGATGTTGAATCAAATTAGTGACCATTTTAACAATTTGTCAAAATCAAGTGACCAAATAGGAAATGAATTCTTGGATGGGGATTAAATCTGATTTTTAGTTAAAATAATAGAATTAAGGTAGTAGTATTGATTTGAGGACTAAAATGCAAAGTTAAGAAGTTTGAATCCTCACATTTGCATTTTAGTGACTATTTTGGGCAAAGAAAGAAAATTAGAGGGAATTATTTTGAATAATTGTTTGATGAAGAAGATGATGAATTGATGATTTGTAGCAAGTGATGGGACTAAATTGATAAGTAGAAAAATAAGGAGAAGTTAGTAGAAATTCGAAGTTTATTATGGAAAGCTATGTAGAAGATTGAATTTTGGCAGTGACTTCGAAAATTCACCATAAATTCTACAAAAATGGTTAGATGATGAATTTTATACCTTTGTAAAGATTTTTTTCGTCTAGTTTCGTTTCCAACAAACAAAAACTGATTTCGAGTTAAAAGATATGAATTTTTAATTGAATGAAGGTCAGAAAATTTACATAGCAGTTTCTGTCAAAACACCACTGTGACAGGAGTTTGAAGAATTTTTATAATTTTTGTGGCTATACCGTTAGAACCGTTATCGAATCTAGTTTTTTCAATATAAAGGAAATTAAGATCCGGTATGTATTCTGCTCGGTATAAGTAAATCTTTGAAGGTAGATCAAGCTGTCAGAAAATGGAATTTGAAATATTTTATATTTAAATGTGAGTTAGCAAGCTCGGAAGAATTATTGGAAGTTCAAATTGGTCACTAAGGACCATAATGAGTTCTGAACAGTACAAGGAAGAAAGGAAAAATATTTGAAAATTTTATATTCGAATGATTATATTAGACAACATGTTTAAGGTATTGTTAGATTTGAATCTAACAAAAATTTTATTTTATTCATGTGATTAATGAAGTCTAGCCCGAATCAAAGAAGGTTCGAGGTACTATGAAAGAAAGGATCGATTTAGGACTTAGTGAGGCATTGTGTTAAGTGGACCAGGTGAGTGCAATGCATACATAACATGATACATAGATGTTTTATACATCATCGGGAAGACTTGCGATAAGTCTATCTGGTTTATATATTGGCATGATATTTATGTATTTGATCATATGATTGACATATAAATGCATGGATCACTAGTTATATATGATGTTATTCTATGAAGGTTATTTCAGGTATGAATTTCCAATAATAAATTATATTGATATACATTGTCATGGATGGAATAAATACGAAAATTATGCCCAAAAGTCATTGAGGGACATGGTATAGTTGGCATGTCATAGAGTCCAACAGCACGCTGCATATTCGGGAAACCGAGATAGCACTATAGTGTACGTAAAGGACACTTAGTGCATGGTAAGCACGTCCTTATAAACTTGCGGAAAATCGAGAGGTTAGCACAACCTTATAAATGTGCATAAATCGGGAGCACTTCGGTGCATATTCAGGAGCACTTTGGTACATATTTGACTCACGTACCCAGGGTCCTCAAGGTTTAGTTTGGGCTATAAATAAACAGATAATAAATAGTAAACATGTTAGTGTATATTCGGGTATCCGATTTATATGAATACTCGGGGCAAATGACAAGTATATCAGTAAGAAATTTATATCTGGTTTATATTATGTTGATACATGATTAGTATGATGGTATACTTATCTAGTGATCATGATGTATTTATGCACATATGGCATATTATGACAACCGAGCAAGTATGAAAATCTTATGACATTGGTATATAGTAAATAATTAATAATGCAATGTGAAAGTTGACGCATTGGCATATATCATGCTATATAAATATAGCCATGAAGTTGAATAAAGTTTAAATTACTGTTATTAATTTCCTTTATTGCCTCGTTCGTACTTAGCGTGTGTTTGATTGTACACACGTAGGTAAATCAAGATGAGAGTGAGAAGAGCATTGCATCAATATTGGAAAGCTCAACAGGTAATCACAGTAATGACATCTTAACTAAGGTTTAATTATTATAGTGGCATGTATACTTGTTAAACCTAATTGAGTTGTGATTGGCCTTTAATGTTCGTTATGGTTTCAAGATAAGTGGCGTTTCTGGAAAGATTTAAGGTTAAGAATAACCTTAAGTGATGAGTTGCATGCTAAGATAATTGATTTATGATTGGAACTCGAATAAATAATTTATGTCGGTTTTAAATAAAGTTAAGCGTACTTGGGCTAGAGAAATTTTTGGATGGGTGACCATTGAGAAGTTTTCTGAAAATTTTAAATTACCCTGATTTTTTATTAAAGAAGTCGTAACATTTCTGACTCGTACCCGGTGTACGGATACGAGAAGGGGTTTTTTACATTTATTGGTATCAGAGCTACAAGTTCAGCCGGTTCTGGAGTTAAACAAAGTATGGTAAAGGTCAAAAGTGTATACATGCTATTAGGATGTCAGAATTACTGATGATTTTACTTGTTTAAATGGATGCAATTGCTTACTTCATTATGATAATAAAGTTAAATTCCAATGTATGAGGGTAAAAGAATCGTGTCAGGTGTTTAGGTGAGTGACTCAATAAGAGATTCACGAACATGATAAGGTTAATGATAATATTCTACCCTCAGCTTAGCATGGTGCAAAGGCACCAGAGTAATATAATATGCATGTTCTGGATTAAAAGCTTTTCTTCCAGACATCAGATTTGATTATAAATCAGCATGCTTAGGCACCGATTGCAAAAGAATTGAGAGTTCTGACACACTAGATTTTCAGATATATATTGAGGGAGATCCTATGATTGTTAATCTATGGTTTAAGGATATAAATGTTAGGTTGAAGGAACTTTGTATTGATGATCAGAGGAGACTGAAAAAATAAAGTAGTATTTCATCTAAAAGGATTAGACCCGTATTTGATAAAGTAATGTTACGATACATGCTCAAAAGTCTGTTAGCTAGAAGTTCTTTCTTTGAGGGTTCTATAGCACAGTTTATCTTAGAGATGCAACGTAGTTTCTTGCATCTTAATTAGGGCAATTGGATCATTTACGGGTATGAGTACAAGTTTAATAAACCGAGTTGAATTGCTTCTAAAATGCTTCCTATAGACAGAAGAAGAGCCTGTTCTATCAGTTCATAGAGGGCTAGAGGTCAAGTATAAAGAAGTACTGACTGCCCTATGTATTTTAAAATTCCATGAAGCAGTAAATTATGGAAAATGCAATGCAAAGGGTTCAGAATGAGAAAATATTTAAATAGAGGTCATAGCTCGTAAAGAGGAATAGTGAATCGAGATAACCACTTCTAAAAAATGGTGAGGATTTTCGGCAAAAATATCAAGCTGAATTTATTACATAGTTCCGCTAAGAAATCAGGACAAGGAAAATTAGGAACTCTCTGCATTTATAATTAATGTTGGAGATTCAAGAAAACCACAAAACCAATCATGTGAGTGTTGTGATAATTGGCATGCATGAGCATGCATAGTTTTTATTGGAATTTATTATCAATATGAAAATGATTTAACTTATGCTATGGATACCGAGCATCAAGGGTAAGCTGGGAGAGTATTCTTATTGTTTGTGAGTTTTAAATGGGTTGCTCAAGAGGAGCTATCAGGCTTGGTGTTTGATCAAGAGGCTAAGTTTAGGATTAGATTTAATCCAATATTGAACCTATATTGATTATACTCTATAGAATGGCTCTTACTAGATTGAGAAAGCTAAAGACCTAGTTGAAAGGGTTATTAGATTGAGGTTTTATAAGACTCGGTATATCATGCTGAGAAGCTCCAGTGATGTTAGTCAAAGAAGCAATAATATTCCTCTAAGATTAAATTACGATTATATTATTACTAGTAAAAGAATATTTGATAGTGATAGTGGCACTAGTATTAGTGCAGTATGAATCTAGTAAGGATTCTACCTTATTCAATAATACGTCCCATAACAGGTTGGGATGTGTATTGATGTAATAATGCTAATATAGTAGTGATGTAGCCAAAAGTCATTCTTTGGCTTATAAGCATTAAATGCCTAATTATCTTTGGAGGAAAATAGTATATTGATCACATAGCTTCAACTCAAATCTACTTTGACAAATCAGATCAAAGATTTACAGATAAAAGATAAGATATTTTTGGAAGGAACTCAGTAAGGTGAAAAGGGAAAATTTAAGATTTCGGTGTTAAGTCTAAAGGATGTTTATGTTATCAAGAGGTAATTTATATTCTAGTTGATGATGAAAAGAGAACTAAGAGGTGATTGAATCTGATTTGATTCAGTTCAGGGTATGGAGAATAAAGTAAGAATGGTTTGAAGCAATTTAGAATTGCTTTAGAATAATGGATATTATCTGCTGATCTTGAAAGAAAAGATATTTAATTTGAAGTTACGGATAAAGTATTCCTTAAAAGTTTCACCTTAGAAGGAGATGTTATGGTTTGGACAAAAAAGGAAGCTGAGTCCAAGATTTATTGGACCACATAAAATTGTGAAAAGAGTTGGTCCGATGGCTTATTAGTTAACCTTACCTCCGAAAATGGACAAAATTCACAATATATTTCATGTATCGATGCTCAAGAAGTATCGATCAGATCCTTTGCATATCATTACCTTGGAAGGAATAGAGATTCAACCAAATTTGATTTATGAGGAAGAATCGGTAAAGATATTAGCACATGGAGTCAAAGAATTAAGAAATAAGATGATCTTGATTATTAAAGTTCTTTGGTAAAATTATGAAGTCAAAAAGCGATTTAGGAAAAATAAAAAGATTTGAGAAAACAATTTCCTCATTGTTTTTGAACTGGGTATGTGTTGAAAATTTGAGGACAAATTTTTCTTAAGGGGGAGAATTGTAATATCCCAAATTTTTGGTTAGTGACCAAAATGTAAATTTTGAAAGTTTAAGGGTTAAAGTGTAAACTTTGGAAAAGTTTAGGGAGTCAGGGACTAAAGTGTAATTTCTAAAAATTGTGTATTTTTTAACCCTATAAATGAATAGTTTACCCCCAAGAATGATGTTTTGGTGTTACCCGGATTTTTCGTACGGAGTTTGTATTATTGGCTATAAAGCTATAAAGTTCAGAAATTTTGAAAGTTTAAGGGTTAAAGTGTAAACTTTGGAAAAGTTCAGGGAGTTAGGGGCTAAAGTGTAATTTCTAAAAATTGTGTATTTTTTAACCCTATAAATGAATAGTTTACCCCAAAGAATGATGTTTTGGTGTTACCCAGATTTTTCGTACGGAGTTTGTATTATTGGCTATAAAGCGATAGAGTTCGGAAGAATATTCAGATCGAATCGAATATACATGATATTTTGAAGTATGATAAGCCACGGTTGATTATTTCATTTTGCATGTCTGAGATATTTTCTTTGTGTTGGAAGAATATGAGCTGTAATATCTCGATTTTTGGACTAGTGAATAAAATGTAAAATTTGAAAGTTTAAGGGTTAAAGTATAAATTTTGGAAAAGTTCAGGGACCAAAGTATAATTTTCAAAAGTTATGTAAGTTAACCCCGTAAATGAATAGTTCACCCCCAAGAGTGGTATTTATGTGTTATTGGATTTTTCATACGAAGCTTTCGTTATTCGATTTTGGATCGAATAAAATTGTTAAGCGTGCTCAGGCCAGGAAAATATTAGGATGGGTGACTTCCGGGAAGGTCCCATAAAAGTATTTCTAATCGGTATTTTGGACTCAGTAAGAGTAGAGAAAATTCGTATGGATTATCGATAAAGGAATTTTAAGAGAAATTTTATTCTATGAAAATTTTCGATGATTATCAGAATAATAGACTGTGTTAGGAAAATTCGGTCTCAGTTCTTGGAAAAGGAAGTTTATGTGGGAAAATAGAGTTTATTTTCCAAATATGGAAATATAGCATTCTCGAATTAAATCAAATAGCTCGGAAAAGGTAAAATTGTAGTAGAAGTATTTTATGGATATTGGTATATCAGATCGAATTAAAATTTTAAAGACGATTCCAAAGATTATGGAAAATTCATAAAATATTATTTTATGAATATTTTTTTAATGCTGGTGAGATTCTAACTAGATTTAGTTAGAATATGATAGAGTGGTTATAAAGCTTAAAGAAAGAAAATTTAGATATCGTATTGAATGAAATTCGAATATTTGGATGAATAAATATCATAAATTAAAATTTATGATATTTTGGGAAGGAGGTTGGTTAGAATGGAACTAATTTGGTTCAATTTTTATGGAATGACAATTTTCAAGACTTGTTGTAAATAAAGTCTAGTTGGAGGGTAAACTAGTCATTTGCCAAGGATGGCATTTTTGAAATATTTTAGAACTTTGAGGGCAATTATGAAAGGTGAAAAACACATGGATTTAATCATGGCCATTGATTTTTGATGAGATTGAATCATGACCTTTATAATAAAAGGGCAAGATGGTAATTTCACTAGTTAAATGAATTTAAAATTCATTTAACCTTTACACTTGGATTAAATAGGTAAAAGATGAAAAACAATCACCTTTCACCCCAAGAAGCTGTTCGAACAAGGGGAAAATAGGAGAAAAAATACCAAAAATTTTTCCTAGCCATTTTCAAGGCTTTTGATCAAGAATTCAAGCAAGGTTGTTTAAGGTAAAGTGATCTACTCTTCATTCTCCATATTTTGATAGTAAAATTTCATGGAATTATGAATTTTAAGTCAGGGTTTGAAGAGAGAGAAATTAGGGATTCATGAAATTTTATTAGAATTGATGTAGTAGATGATGAAATAAGCTTAGTTTTGATGGAAACAAGCTTGAAATCAAGTTAATTTCATGTTGGAAGAAATAAACCCTAAACTTGAAATTTAGGGTTTTAATTAGGGTTATAGAATTGATGATGAAATTAAAGTAATTGTGATTCAAGAAGCTTAATTTTGATGTTAGATTGAATAATTTCCCAAGATGAGATTATAAGGACCATTTCGAAAAGATTCAGAAAGTTAGGGGAGATTATTGAAAATTTTAGTTTTACATTGGAATGTATGAGTTATGATGAAAATGAACTGAATTTGTGATTAGGGACCAAAATGAAAATTTTTAGAAGTTGGAGGTCCAATTCGACAATTTAAGAAAATTTAGAGATTGGTCTTTAATTTATGGAAAATTGATATAATTGAAGATTCAAGCCTGTTATGAAAGTTAAAGGATTGATATGTCAAGAAAAGGAAAATTTAGGACCTTTTTGAAAATAAAAAGTTAGTTAAGGACCAAATTGAATAAAGTTTAAAAGTTGAAGGAAAATTTCTATGGGTGTTGGAAATAAATAAATGCTTTATTTGTACATAAATTTAATATACAAAATCAATTTAGTGACTAAAATGTCACTTTTATAAAGTTAAAGGACTAAAAAGGAAATAGTCCAAAATAAATAATTAATTATGAAAATTGTTCAAACATGGGTTTGAACAATTGTTTAATGTCCAAATTGGTCACCAAATACCTAGGGACAAATTCGACATTTTGTAAAGTATTGAGAAAAGTCTTCAGAAAATTTTTATATTCGAATAGTCATGTTCAAGAATTGATTTGCAGTATTAGATTTAAATCGAACACAAGAATGGTGATGTATATGTCGATTGGTTTTATATAGTTTCAAAGGAAAATGAAGGAGAACCAAGGATAAAAAGAAAGATAAGAACCTCGAGTAAGCTTAGTGAGGCATACTATTCATGGCCCAGGTGAGTGCTTTTACATGTTTTTAAAATGCAATTAGGAGACTTGCGAGTAGTCGACCTTAAATTTAAAATAATATTGTAATACTATATAATGGTATTATGTTGAAAAATGGCATTTGTATTTCTTTATAATACTTTGCTCGACATGGCCAGATTGGTGAAACACCAGGTACGAATAATTGTCTGCATAAGTGATGATGCATTATGTATACATGAGATATGAAAATTGACAAGGTTAAAATGAAACAAGATAAAATGGAACAAGTGACACCTAAAAATATTATTGTCTTATATGTATGTTGAACTATATTGCCATGAATATTGTTATATATGATAAAGCATGTGGTATGAATGTTATTTATACGATGACCTATGGTTACCATGAACATTTATGATAAAGCATGAAGCATGAAATGTTTATTTATATGATTGATTATGATGTTTGATTGATAATAAAAGAAATGCCCAAGTATTGAGTATGAGATTCCATGGTATAGTTGGCATTCCATAGAGTCTTTAGCAGCTGCACCCTTATGTTCAAGTTATGAAAAAGATATTGTGACAAAATGAGTGTTTCACACGCACCCTGGGAATCTACGCCCACTGTGCCCGAGTGCACTGTCGAGGTGCTTCATGTTTATGGGGAGCAAAGGCGTCCCCGAGTACGTACTCATCTTCACGTTCACATTTGACACCACGGTGTCGTTTCAATATGACTCGCGTACCTCGATCTCATATAACATACTTTGGGCAATGACAAAGGAATCATGTCACGTAAATGAATCATGTCATGTAAACGAATCATGTTACGTATGTGAAACATACAATGAATATGAACCATGTTATGTATATGAAATATGTCAAGTATACGATTCATGCCACGTATATGATTATGCCACGTATATGAACCATGACATGTTTATGAATTATACCAAGTATATGAATCAGGCCAAGCACATGAATTAAGCCATGTATATGAAGTATGCCACATATACAAGAAATGTGCTATGCATATGAATTATGCCATGTATAAAATTATGTTATGCGTATGAACTATGCCATGCATATGAATTATGCCATGCATACGAATTGTGCCATGTACACAAATCATATTCTGTTTAGGTATTAAGTCATGCATATGAAAAAAATCACATATATGAATTATGCCACGTACGAGAATCATATTGAGTAAATGAAATATGTCACGTATGGGAATCATGTTATGCATATGAAATATGTAACGTTTAAGAAATTATGTTATATAAATGGATCATACCATGAATATGAATCATGTTGCGTATATGAATCATGTTATGTATATAAATCATGTCATGTATGTGATCCATGTTGCTTATGTGAATTATACCATGTATGCAAATTATGTTACCTATATGAAATACACTATGCATATGATTTATTTTATGATGATAGAGCATTGGAGCCTTGAGCAAGTTAGGAACTTATGAAATGTACATGAAAATCTAGAGACTATAGCATTGGAGCCTTGAGCAAGTTAGGAACTTATGAAATGTACATGAAAATCTAGAGACTATGTAAACCTTAATAGTACTACCCTATCTTAGGTAGAGAACTCGATATGATATCATAAAATAAGTATTACTTTACTCTATATTTGTTAAATAAGACTATTGCCTCACTAAGTTCGTACTTAGCGTGTGTTATTTCACACGTAGGTTCTCCCACGTAGAATGGCATGAAAGAGCTATTAATTGGAAAGTCAAGTTACATAAGTAAGCACGGTATGTACATTTTAAATTATGGTTGATATCTAGTGGGCATGTACTTGTATGTATGTGGGGTTGAAAATATGCAAATGTTTTGTAAACTTAAGTTATAATGTGTTTACGTATTAATTACGTGTGTAGGGACTCATAATATGGTTTTTACTACAAATGATTAAGATTTATGACATTGTTAAATCTAGTTTAACCCTAATCACGTAGAAATTTTAAAATCAAGAAAGGGTCCAAGCAGGGTACATAGTTTTCTCCCTGAATTATATTTTTATTTCAATAACATATTTATAAATTTTCTAAAACAATTCAGGGTCAAAACTAGCTGCTATAGACCGATGTAGTATTCAATTTAAAACCGAGGAAGGGTTAAACAACAAGACAAAGTTGATAAAAAATATTTCTTGAAGTCAAGTTTTCTTAATAACTCAGTAATATCTTTAGTGTATATTCAGTCTACGAATATACGTTAAGGTTGTTACATTTATTGGTATCAGAGCTACAAGTTTAGTCGATTCTGGAGGATAAATCAAGTTTAATGTGATTTAAAGTTAAGTACACGCCCCTAGGATGTCATGCTACTGATGTATTACCGTGTAACTTGATTATGCTCCTTAAAAACATGAATAAGTTTCAGGAAAAATAGATGAAGTTAAGTATTGATGGATTGCGATAAATGTTTAAATATGGGCATCAAGAAAAGAACGGAGAATGTTTAAAGCCAAGTATGTTGGCAACTAGTTAAAAGAGAAATGTGCAGCAGTCCTAAGTTTGAAACAAGGTACTCGTACTGTCTAAGAGTACGAGTTAGATTTTAATAGACTGAGTCGGTACGTAGTTAAATGGATGCCGATCAAAAGGCCTTGATGTGGATGGTTTATAGAGAAGTCTTGTCCAAGGCCCAAGGAGATTTTATTGGGCATGAACTTATCAAAATTTCCAAGAAGCTATGAATAGAGCGAAGGTTTTGGAAAGAACCTGTAATTGTTTTAATTGATTCAGGTTTGATTAATATATATTGGTACTAAGATAGTAGACTAAAAAAGACTACTATGAAGAATATTTGGTAATGTGATTGTCAATAATTTTCTTGGACAGTGCATAAGTAAGTAGAATATGCAAGAAAGGTTCATTAGGAATTCAAGGAATTAATTTCTGGCAGATTTAATGGAACTTCCATTTCATGAATTTGAAGTTATTCTTGGAATGGATTGGCTATCTACATAAGATGCAGAAGTGATGTATAAAAAGAAAAGGTTGATACTTCAAGGATCCGATGGTTTGAAGTAATCTTTGAGAGAAGAACTGACTGTTTAGAGTAAGAAATCTATGGTACGATAGCTCAAAGGTTGTTATGCACTGGATGTAAAGTATGTTTAACTCAGGTGATGGATACTCAAAAGTTATCTAAAAAGATTGAAGACATCCCGACTGAGAATGAATTTCCTAATATATTTGCGGATAAGTTATTAGGATTACCTCCGGATAAGGAAATACAATTTGGGATTGATGTTTATCCTATAACTGAGCTGATATCAATGGTACTATATAGGATGACACCAATTGAGTGAGGGGAACTAAAGACTCAATTATAAGAATTGTTAGACCGGGGGTTATATTTGATCAAGTAAATTACTATGGGGTACTCCGGTATTAAATTGTAAAGAAGAAAGATGGTTCCTTATGATTATGTATAGATTATCGACAATGGAATAAAGTAATCATTAAGGATAAGTATCCCCTACCAAGGACTGAGGATTTAATTGATCAGCTTAAATATGAAGTAGTATTTTCAAAGATAATCTTCGATCAGGGTTATTATTAAATTAAGGTTAAGGAAAAGATATACCAAAGACAGTATTCAGGACTCGTTAGGGACACTACGAGTTTCTGGTGATGTCTTTTTAGATCAACGAATGCCCTCGCTACATTTATGAATCTGATAAATATGGTATTCTAACTCTATTTGAATCAGTTTGTTGTGGTCTTCATAAATGATATTTTGGTTTATTTGAAGACTGAAATTGAGCATGACTACCATCTTTGAGTGGTACTGCAAACTTTAAGAGATAAGCAACGTAATGCCAAGTTTCTAAATCAAGTTCCGGTTGTCAAAAATGACTTTCCTTGGATATGCAGTGTCTTCAGAAGGAATAAGGGTTAGCCTCAAGAAAATACAAGCTATTCTTGAATAAGAAGAGCTGAAAAATATTTTGAAAAGAGGAAATAAGCTGGAAATAGGAAAGTACAGAACTATGAAATTAGGCCAAGTGGATAATTATATTACTGTGGTAAAGTATATGTTTCTGACAATTTTTGAAGAGAGAAGATATTAACGAAGGACAATTATAGTTAATTAATTATACACTCAATGAGTAATAAGATGTATCAAGATTTAATGACTCGAAACCGTGGTCAAATATTTATGGATTACTTCAGTCTATTTCTACTCCCCAATGAAAGTAGAGATGAGTAACGATGGATTGTATAACGGATTTGTCAGCTAAACCAAGTAAAAAGAATGTAATATGGATCATTATGAATCGTCTGACAGAGTTTGACTACCATATTCCAATTGAATGGATTATTCGCTGGATAAGTATACAAACTTTATGTTCGAGAGACAGTAAGACTACATGGTATCTTAGCATTGATAGTGTCAGACAGAGACCCAAGGTTTATTTCAAGATATTGGGGGTACATTATTTGAAGTTTTAGATACTAAATTAAATTCTAGTATAGTTCGCATCCACAAACAAATAGGTAATTTGAGCGGATCATACAGATTCTGGAGGATATGTTACGAGCTTGTGCAATTAAGTTGTGGGATCATGAGAAAAGTACTTGTCTTTGGTTGAATTTGCTTACAACAATAGTTATCAAGCAAGTATCAAGATAGCATATGGAAGAAAATACCGAGTCTCTCTAAATTGGTTCGGTTTACAAGATTGAAATGTTCAGAGTAACGCAAACGTTGGAAGAGTGATTCAACATAAGACATGGAGGATAAAGTAAAGATTATTCAGCAAAATTTTAAAGCCGTCGTGGATTGACAAAAGACTTATGCAAATAAGAAGAAAAGGATATTGAATACGATGTTAGAGAAAAAGTGTTTTTAAAGATTTTACTTTAGAAGAAAGTGTTACGTTTTGGTTAAAATGGAAAGATTAATCCCAAATTTATTGAGCCATACGAGATTCTAAAAAAGAGAAGAACCAATGGCTTATCAATCAGCTTTACCTCCAGATAAGAATAAGATTTATTGTGTGTTTTATGTACTTATGTTTCGGAGGTATGCATTGGATTCTTCATATGCATTTACCTCAGGAGGAGGTTGAACTGCAACCAGGTTTGATGTATAAAGAAGAAGTGAAAATCCTAGCATACAAGTTGAAGAATTATGGAACAAGTAAATTCTACTGATTAAGGTTCTTTGGAGAAATCATAAAGTAGAGAAAGTCATTTGAGAAATTGAAGAAGAATGAATGAGCAAACTATGAAGTTGTTTGAAAAGAGTATATGTTGAAAATTCGAGGACGAATTTTCTTAAGGGGGAAGAATTGTAATATCCCAATTTTTGGACTAGTGACTAAAATGTAAAATTTGAAAGTTTAGGGGTTAAAGTGTAAATTTTGGAAAAGTTTAGGGACTATAGTGTAATTTTCAAAAGTTATGTAAGTTAACTCCGTAAATGAATAGTTCACCCCCAAGAGTGGTATTTATGTGTTATTGGATTTTTAATACGAAGCTTATGTTATTCGATTTTGGATTGAATAAAATTGTTAAGCGTGCTCAGGCCAGGGAAATATTAGGATGTGTGACTTCCGGGAAGGTCCCATAAAAGTATTTCTGATCGATATTTTGGACTCAGTAAGAGTAGAGAAAATTCGTATGGATTAACGATAAAAAAATTTTAAGAGAAAATTTATTCTCTGAAGATTTTCTATCGTTATCGGAATAATAGACCGAGTTAGGAAAATTCAGTCTAAGTTCTTGGAAAAAGAAGTTTATATGGGAAAATAAAGTTTATTTTCCAAATATGGAAATATAGAATTTTTGGATTAAATCAAATAGCTCGGAAAAGGTAAAATTGTAGTAGAAGTATTTTATGGATATCGATATATCGGATCGAATCAAAATTTTAAAGACAGTTCCAAAGATTATGGAAAATTCATAAAATATTATTTTATGAATATTTTTTTAATACTGGTGAGATTCTAACTAGATTTAGTTAGAATATGATGGAGTGGTTATAAAGCATAAAGAAAGAAAAATTGGAAATCGTATTGAATGAAATTCGAATATTTTTGGGAAGGAGGTTGGTTATAATGGAACTAATTTGGTTCAATTTTTATGGAATGGCAATTTTCAAGACTTGTTGTAAATAAAGTCTAGTTGGAGGGCAAATTGGTCATTTGCCATGGATGGCATTTTTGAAATATTTTGGAACTTTGAGGGCAATTATGAACGATGAAAAACACATGGATTTAATCATGGCCATTGATTTTTGATGAGGTTGAATCATGGCCATTATAATAAAAGGGCAAGATGGTAATTTCACTAGTTAAATGAATTTAAAATTCATTTAACCTTTACACTTGGATTAAATAGGTAAAAGATGAAAAACAAAATCATCTTTCATCCCAAGAAGCTGTTCGAACAAGGGGAAAATAGGAGAAAAACTACCAAAAAAGTTTTCCTAGCCATTTTCAAGGCTTTTGATCAAGAATTCAAGCAAGGTTGTTTAAGGTAAAGTGATCTACTCTTCATTCTCCATATTTTGATAGTAAAATTTCATGGAATTATGAATTTCAAGTTAGGGTTTGAAGAGAGAGAAATTAGGGATTCATGAAATTTTATTAGAATTGATGTAGTAGATGATGAAATAAGCTTAGTTTTGATGGAAACAAGCTTGAAATCAAGTTAATTTCATGTTGGAAGATATAAACCCTAATCTTGAAATTTAGGGTTTTAATTAGGGTTATGGAATTGATGATGAAATTGAAGTAATTGTGATTCAAGAAGCTTAATTTTGATGTTAGATTGAATAATTTCCCAAGATGAGATTATAAGGACCATTTCGAAAAGATTGATAAAGTTAGGGGAAATTATTGAAAATTTTATTTTTACATTGGAATGGATGAGTTATGATGAAAATGACTTGAATTTGTGATTAGGGACCGAAATGAAATATTTTGGAAGTTGGAGGACCAATTTAGTAATTTAAGAAAATTTAGAGATTGGTCTTGAATTTATAGAAAATTGATAGAATTGAATATTCAAGCTGTTATAAAAGTTAAAGGATTGATATGTCAAGAAAAGGAAATTTTGGGACCTTTTTGAAAATAAAAAGTTAGTGAAGGACCAAATTGAATAAAGTTTAAAAGTTGAAGGAAAATTTCTATGGGTGCTGGAAATAAATAAATGGTTTATTTGTACATAAATTTAATGTACAAAAGCAATTTAGTGACTAAAATATCACTTTTATAAAGTTGAAGGACTAAAAAGGAAATAGTCCAAAATAAATAATTGATTATGAAAATTGTTTAATGTCCAAATTGGTCACCAAAGACCTAGGGACTAATTCGGCATTTTGTAAAGTATTGAGAAAAATCTTCAGAAAATTTTTATATTCGAATAGTCATGTTCAAGAATTGATTTACAGTATTAGATTTAAATCGAACACAAAAATGGTGATGTATATGTCGATCGGTTTTATACAAATTCAAAGGAAAACGAAGGAGAACCAAGGATAAAAAGAAAGATAAGAACCCCGAGTAAGCTTAGTGAGTCATACTATTCATGGCCCATGTGAGTGCATTTACATGTTTTTAAAATGCAATTAGGAGACTTGCGAGTAGTCGACCTTAAATTTAAAATAATATTGTAATTCTATATAATGGTATTATTTTGAAAAATGGCATTTGTATTACTTTATAATACTTTGCTCGACATGGCCAGATTGGTGAAACACCAGGTACGAATAATTGTTTGCATAAGTGATGATGCATTATGTATACATAAGATATGGAAATTGACAAGGTTAAAATGAAAAAAGATAAAATGGAACAAGTGACACCTAAAAATAGTATTGTCTTATATGTATGTTGAACTATATTGCCATGAATATGGTTATATATGATGAAGCATGTGATATGAAATGTTATTTATATGATGACCTATGGTTACCATGAACATTTATGATAAAGCATGAAGTATGGAATGTTTATTTATATGATTGATTATGATGTTTGATTGATAATAAAAGAAATGCCCAAGTTTTGAGTATAATAGTCCGTGGTATAGTTGGCATGCCATAGAGTCTTTAGCAGCTGCACCCTCATGTTCAAGTTATGAAAAAGGTATTGTGACAAAATGATTGTGTCACAAGCACCCTGGGGATCCACGCCCACTGTGCCCGAGTGCAATGTCGAGGTGCTTTATGTTTGTGGGGAGCAAAGAGCGTCCCCGAGTACGTACTCATCTTCACGTTCACGTTTGACACTATGGTGTCATTTCAAGATGAGTCACGTACCTCGATCTCATATAGCATACTTTGGACAATGATAAAGGAATCATGTCACGTAAATGAATCATGTCATGTAAATGAATCATGTTACGTATGTGAAACATACAATGAATATGAACCATGTTATGTATATGAAATATGTCAAGTATACGATTCATGCCATGTATATGATTATGCCACGTATATGAATCATGACATGTTTATGAATTATACCAAGTATATGAATCAGGTCAAACACATGAATTAAGCCATATATACGAAGTATGTCACATATACAAGAAATGTGCTATGCATATGAATTATGCCATGTATACAAACTATGTTATGCGTATAAATTATGCCATGCACACGAATTATGCCATGTACACAAATCATTTTATGTTTAGGTATTAAGTCATGTATATGAAATAAATCACGTATATGAGTTGTGCCACATATGAGAATCATATTGAGTAAATGAAATATGTCACGTATGGGAATCATGTCATGCATATGAAATATGTCACGTTTAAGAAATTATGTTATATAAATGGATTATACCATGAATATGAATCATGTTATGTATATAAATCATGTCATGCATGAAAATCATGTCATGTATGTGATCCATGTTGCTTATGTGAATTATACCATGTATGCAAATTATTTTACTTATACGAAATACACTATGTATATGATTTATTTTATGATGATAGCGCATTGGATCCTTGAGCAAGTTAGGAACTTATGAAATGTACATGAAAATCTAGAGACTATGTAAACCTTAATAGTACTACCCTATCTTAGGTAGAGAACTTGATATGATATCATAAAATAAGTATTACTTTACTCTATATTTTTTAAATAAGATTATTTCCTCACTAAGTTTGTACTTAGCGTGTGTTATTTCACACGTAGGTTCTCCCATGTAGAAGGGCATGAAGGAGCTATTAATTGGAAAGTCAAGTTACATTAGTAAGCACGGTATGTACATCTTAAATTATGGTTGATATCTAGTGGGCATGTACTTGTATGTATGTGGGGTTGAAAATATGCAAATGTTTTGTAAACTTAAGTTATAATGTGTTTACGTGTTAATTATGAGTGTAGGGACTCATAATATGGTTTTTACTACAAATGATTAAGATTTATGACATAGTTAAATCTAGTTTAACCATAATCATGTAGAAATTTTAAAATCAAGAAATGGTCCAAGCAGGGTACATAGTTTTCTCCCTGAATTATATTTTTATTTCAATAACATATTTATAAATTTTCTAAAACAATTCAGTGTCGAAACTAGCTGCTATAGATCGATGTAGTTTTCAATTTAAAACTGAGGAAGGGTTAAACAACAAGACAAAGTTGATAAAAATATTTCTTGAAGTCAAGTTTTCTTAATAACTCAGTAACATCTTTAGTGTATATTCAGTCTACGAATATACGTTAAGGTTTTTACATGAACCCTTGGATTTAAGTTGATTTTCCATGCTAAATATGAGCCGTTAGATGGAAAATGGCAAGATCATAATCTTGGAAAATCATAAAGGCAAACTTGGTAAACTACTAACTCGAGATTTAAATTTAGGTCATTGGATGGAGGATGATGATTTGAGGAATATTATGGAAATATAGAATTTTCGGAATAGATTTGATAGCTCGATAAAGGAAAATCATAGTAGAAGTATTTTGTGAATATCGAGAAATCGGATTGAATTGAAATTTTAGAGGTTGTTTCATAATCCATGGAAAATCATAAAATGATATTTATGGAATGGTGGCCGGTTGAGGAGGAACTAATTTAGTTAGATTTTAATTGAATGGCAATTTTGAAACAAACTAGTAAATAAAGATTAGTTGGAGGGCAAATTGGTCAATTGGTAGGGATGAAAATTTTGAAATATTTGAAGTTAAAAGGGATATTTTTGGAATAAGAAAACTAAAGTTTAAATCTTGGCTCTTGATTGATGATAAAATCAATCTCAACCGTTGGATAAAAAGGCACTTTTGTAATTTCCCTATTTGAATGAATTTAAAATTCATTTATATAATACAAGTGGCATAATTGGAGGAATGGAAAATTAAAAGGCCAAAAAAAAGATGATGAAGCCTTCTTCATCTTCTATTTTCGAAAATATGGGGGAAAGTAAGGAGAAAATTTCCAAGCTCGATTCAAGCCCTGAAACTCAATTTTCATGTAATCTTTCGAACTACAAAGTTGTTCTACTCTTCAAGCTCTATCCTTTGATGTACTTAATTCATGGATTACATGCTTGATTGATGAGAATTTTACATGAGAAGGAAATTAGGGTTTATGAACAAATTTGAGGCTTTTGAGATTTTATGATTCCATGGTTGAATTTAAGTTGGAATCAAGCTTATATGATGTTAAAATCATGTTTTTGAGTTATGATTTAAATCCTACATATTTTGGTTTGTATGGAGAAGATTAGGGTTTATGAATTTAAGTCTAACTTAGGGTTTGTGATGTTGGATTAATGATCTAGTAAGCTTGATTTATTGTTTGGAAGCAAAACCCTATGTTAAAATTATAGGTACCAATTCGGGAAGCTTCAAATTTAATGGAGCAAATCTGAATTTTATGAATTTGGAGTGTATTTATGTAATTAATGATGTTGGAGATGTGAAATTAATGTTAGAATGCTAAACCGATGTTGAATCGAATTAGTGACCATTTTGACAATTTGTCAAAATCAAGTGACCAAATAGGAAATGAATTCTTGGACGGAGATTAAATCTGATTTTTAGTTAAAATAATAGAATTAAGGTAGTACTGTTGATTTGAGGACTAAATTGCAAAGTTAAGAAGTTTGAATCCTCACCTTTGCATTTTAGTGACTATTTTGGGCAAAGAAAGAAAATTAGAGGGAATTATTTTGAATAATTGTTTGATGAAGAAGATGATGAATTGATGGTTTGTAGCAAGTGATGAGACTAAATTGATAAGTAGAAAAATAAGGAGAAGTTAGTAGGAATTAGAAGTTTATTATGGAAAGCTATGTAGAAGATTGAATTTTGGCAGTGACTTCGAAAATTCACCATAAATTCTACAAAAATGGTTAGATGATGAATTTTATACCGTTATAAAGATTTTTTTCGTCTAGTTTCGTTTTCAACAAACAAAAACTGATTTCGAGTTAAAAGATATGAATTTTTAATCGAATGAAGGTCAGAAAATTTACAGAGCAGTTTCTGTCAAAATAGCATTGTGACGGGAGTTTGAAGAATTTTCATAATTTTTTTATATTTTATTAATTTTTTGGCTTATACCGTTAGAGCTGTTATCGAATCTAGTTTCTCCAATATAAAGGAAATTAAGATCCGGTATGTATTCTGCTCGGTATAAGTAAATATTTGAAGGTAGCACAAGCTATCAGAAAATGGAATTTGAAATATTTTATATTTAAATGTCAGTTAGCAAGCTCAGGTTGGAAGTTCAAATTGGTCACTAAGGACCATAATGAGTTCTGAACAGTACAAGGAAGAAAGGAAAAATATATGAAAATTTTATATTCGAATGATTATATTAGACAACATGTTTAAGGTATTGTTAGATTTGAATCTAACAAAAATTTTATTTTATTCATGTGATTAATGAAGTCTAGTCCGAATCAAAGAAGGTTCGAGGTACTATGGAAGAAATGATCGATTTAGGACTTAATGGGGCATTGTGTTAAGTGGCCCAGGTGAGTGCAATGCATACATAAAATGATACATGGATGTTTTATACATTATTGGGAAGACTTGAGATAAGTCTACCTGGTTTATATATTGGCATGATATTTATGTCTTTGATCATATGATTGACATATTTTAAATATGTCAAAGATTGAATATAAATGCATGGATCACTAGTTATATATGATGTTATTCTATGAATGTTATCAAGGGTATGAACTGCCAATAATAAATTATATTGATATACATTGCCATGAATGGAATAAATACGGAAATTATGCCCAAATAAGTCATTGAGGGACAGGGTATAGTTGGCATGCCATAGAGTCCAGCAGCACACTGCATATTCGGGAAACCGGGATAGCACTATAGTGTACGTAAAGGGCACTTAGTGCATGGTAAGCATGACCTTATAAACGTGCAAAAAATCGGGAGGTTAGCACAGCATTATAAATGTACAAAAATCGGGAGCACTTTGGTGCATATTCGGAGCACTTCGGTGCATATTTGACTTGCGTACCTAGGGTCCTCGAGGTTTTGTTTGGGCTATAAATAAACGGATAATAAATAGTAAATAGGTTAGTGTATATTCGGGTATCCGATTTATATGAACACTCGGGGCAAATGGCAAGTATATCGGTAAGAAATTTATATCCGATTTATTTTATGTTGATACATGATTAGTATGATGGTATACTTATCTAGTGATCATGATGCATTTATGCACATATGACATATTATGATAACCGGGCAAGTATGAAAATCTTATGACATTAGCATATAGTAAATAATTAATAATGCAATGTGAAAGTTGATGCATTGGCATAAATCATGTTATATAAATATAGCCATGAAGTTGAATAAAGTTTAAATTATTGTTATTAATTTCCTTTATTGCCTCGTTCGTACTTAGCGTGTGTTTGATTGTACACACGTAGGTAAATCAAGATGAGAGTGAGAAGAACATTGCGTCAATGTTGGAAAGCTCAACAGGTAATCACAGTAATGACATCCTAATTAAGGTTTAATTATTATAGTGGCATGTATACATGTTAAACCTAATTGACTTGTGATTGGCCTTTAATGTTTGTTATGGTTTCAAGATAAGTGGCGTTTCTGGAAAGATTCAAGGTTAAGAATAACCTTAAGTGATGAGTTGCATGCTAAGATAATTCATTTATGATTGGAACTCGAATAAATAATTTATGTCGGTTTTAAATAAAGTTAAGCATGCTTGGGCTAGAGTAATTTTAGGATGGGTGACCATTGAGATGTTTTCTGAAAATTTTAAATTACCCTGATTTTTTATAAAAAGAAGTCGTAACATTTCTGACTCGTACCTGGTATACGGATACGGGAAAGGGGTGTTACATTGTAATTCATCAAAAGTATATGAAATTAAAGTAGATGAATTATAAGTTACCCTTGAATCTTCTTCGATGGCCATGAGACAAAGGTGTGCTTCTTCATTATCGATGAAGTCTTCTTCATCACTCCATATAGCCACAAATGCCTTCTTCTTATGGCTTGATCATTTCTTGTTGAAACGAGGGCAATCGTACTTGGTGTACCCTAGCTTCTTGCATTCGAAGCATATAATAGGACCCTTCATCTTCATCCTCGATTCTCGTCTTGATTCTTCTTTTTCTTGCTTCATGAATCGGGTGAATTTCTTGAAGAGAATGACCATCTATTCTTCTTCATCTTCACTCACCTCTTCACTTGATTCTTCTTGAATTCTAGATGAGGATTTGAGAGAAACAACATTCAAGTCTTCAATGCCTTGCTCTACCATCTTCTTCTTCCCGTTGGAAATCATCATCTCATGGGTGAGCAATGATCTCATAAAATCATCAAGCTTAAGGTCCTTCAAATCCTTTACTTCTATGACGGCAGTCTTCTTGGAATCCCATGAGTTATAAAGTGAGTAAATCAACTTCCTCACAAGCTTGTCCTCCAGAATCATCTTTCTAAATCCTTTAAGTCCATTCACAATGGTGGAGAATCGATCAAACATAGCTTTGATGTCTTCTTCCGTGTTCATCTTAAAGTTTTCATAGTTGAGGTTGAGAAGTCCAATCTTGGTTTCCTTCACCTTATTTGTACCTTCATATGTGACTTCAAGTTTGTCCCATACTTCTTTGGAATTCTCACAAGAAGAGACCTTTGAGTATTCTTCTAGACCAAGTGCACAAAAGAGAATGCGTAAGGCTTTTACATTGAGCTTCATCTTCTTACGATGTTCTGCATTCCATTCTGACTTGTTTTTTTGTGGAACAAATGGTCCGTCAATAACGATATCCCAGAGATGATAGTCTTTGGCTCTCATGAAGAATATCATCTTATTCTTCCAATAGGAGTAGTTGGCACCGTTGAAGTAAGGAGACTTGTCGATGGATTGTGCCATAATCTTCGGTTGTTATAGAATGGTTCAGCGCTTCAAGGATCAACTCTAAGATGTTAATCTGACATAGAGAAGAAGCTCTGATACCAATTGAGTGGCTGCTCAAATGATCAACCGAATGCCAAGAGAGGGTGAATTGGATTTTTGTTTGGGTGGATGAATGGCTAATAAATAAAAATGTTGACACAATGATTTATAGTGGTTCGACTTCTAAACCAAGTCTACCTCCACTACCTTAGCTATCCACACTAAAGATTTTCTACAAATTCACTAATTTGTCTTTCCTTTTTTCGAGATCCGGGATATAACCCTCACAAACATAGACTTATACCCCAAAGCCTAGAAACTCTATCTTACAAAGAGACTACAAATTAGCAAACAATGAAAAACCTCACGAGGCAAATATTTTTGCACAAATAAGCTCCACCCAAATCCTAACACTTGAGAATATATGACAATTGAGCTTACAAGTGTGTTCTACAAAGAAATGTGATAAAATTAAGCTCTAAAACACTTTCTATATCATTGGATGTTGGCAATGTTGTTTCTTGTTGTTGCATGACTGCTTGAAGCTTGCTTTTAAACCCTATAAGGAGTTTGTGGCTGTTACTAGCAGTTGGGGTTCATTTGGAGCCATTGGGGATTTTATTTCCCACAATATGCAGTTTTGGGCTTGTCGGTATTGGTACACGAGTACTAGTATCAGTACTTGTTCTTAGAAAAATAGCCGTAGGAATATTTTTAACACTGGTTATCGATACTCGACACATGCGTATTGGTATGCACCCATCGATATTGGTACGACTAGAGCTGTATCGGTACTTGAATTGGCTACTGGAAATCTGAGTTTAGGAAAAATAAAGGGGCGTATCGGGACGAACTTGGTTGTATCAGTACGGGTGATTGGGTGTCGATACCGAGGAAAGTGTATCGATACTCAAAGCCAGTTTTTGACACTTTGGATGTTTAAAATCATTTAAAACATGTCAAAAACCCTTTGAAAACATTTCAAACATATTTTTCAAGTTTGTGGACTTTTGAAATATTTTTGCAAATTAATTTAAGTCCAAAAACATTTTTTTTCATTTTAAGTTATATCAAAATCAATATTTCAACACTAAAATCGATACTTACAAAATAAGTATCGATACTTGCAAAACTCAATAAACCAACCGAAATTGTTATGAAGAAGTCTAACATTTTCAGTTCGAGAAGAAGTTTCAAAACTTGCAGTTCAATTTAGCAAGAAAAAAAAAGTTGAACTAAAAGTAGTAAATTATTTAATTGAGGGGAAAAAATCAACTACAAAGACAAAAAAGTTACATTTATAGAGACCAAAAGTTCAAATTACATGGAAAAATTGACGAAATACACACATTCAAATGAAGAAAAAAGAAATGATTCACATTTGTTTTTCGGCAGATCGATTTTTTTGTGTAAATTACTTCAATAAATTGATTTTTTGGGTAAAATTCTATAAGAAAAAAAAGTACAACTCATTAAAAGCATGGAAGAAAAGAACTAATTTAATGGGTGAAATTATCTTGCAAAAGAATCTCCATGGTTTGGTTGCTTGATGTTGTAGTTTAACGATAAAGAATACCGTGATAAGAGATTCAAGTGCGTTAGAATGGAGGCTAGTTAGATGAAGGCTATTTCATTAGATTAGGTTTTATGGCAATGACGTAATTATGGAAATAACAGGGTCAAATACGTCATTTAACATCTTATTTTTCAAATTAGGTCTTCCAATCTGCTGGAAAATCCCGTATTTTCTCTTTTAACTTATTTTGCACAATCAGCTTTTTAAAAAATGTGTTTACCAAGCACTAGAAATGGAGAGTTTGACTACCAATAAGCTATTTGTGCCCAAACAAGCTAAAAGCTCTTCAAAAAATTGTTTATCAAACACTCCCATTATTTAAATAAACTAAAATTTTATCTCTTTAGACC
Organism: Hibiscus mutabilis; assembly: GCA_019671005.1. Taxonomy (NCBI): domain Eukaryota; kingdom Viridiplantae; phylum Streptophyta; class Magnoliopsida; order Malvales; family Malvaceae; genus Hibiscus; species Hibiscus mutabilis. The sequence goes on from CM033747.1 coordinate 26,072,622, forward strand.
AACTGATAATTAATATAGAGTCTACAAGATTAATTATGCTCTAAGTATACATACTACAATTCCGTTAAAAATCCATTTTTTTGTCTTAGAGAATAAAAGTGAAAGGTTCAAGGCTCAATCCTTTTATTCGATCAAATCCAATTACTAGAAAAGATCATCTATCATACAATCCTTTACACCATGGGCTTAGAATATCTAAATGAGAATTGGGCAGTTTGAGGGGGCATGATTAAAACTGAAAGCAATGAGTAAATGCGGAGTCATGATTTTTATATGGGGTTAATTCTAACATTTTTATAAAAAATTCTGATACAATTTTAGTATTTTTATATAGTAAGTATTTTTTAACGGGGTCAATTGCACAATAACATTTAATATAGGTGGGATGACAAAGATTACTGCCATGACGAGAGGGCTACAACTGGCCTGTAAAAAAGGATGGCGCGAGGTGCTGATCGAGACTGATTACATGATGGTGGTCAACAATCTTGGCCCACTAACCCTTGAAGACATCTCCTCTCTCGGCTCGCTTCTGGATACAACTCGCTCTATTTTACTTGTCAATAGGGGCTTCAAGACAAAAAATTTTCCACGTACCGCTAATAAAATGGTTGATTACCTTGCGTCTTGGGCCTTACAGTCTCTTAACTAGGGATGGCAATGGGCCAGATCTGGACCGGATCCAGCTGGACCCAGATCCAGATCTATTTTCACATTCTGGATCCATACCCGCCCCAGATCCGCGGGTCTAGAAAATTGGGACCTAGATCCAAATCCAACGGATCTCACAGATCCGGGTCCAAAATGGGTCTATTAAAAAAATGTCCATTCGACCTATTTTTTAACGTAATAAAACTGCCATTGACTAATTTCACATCACATCTCCAATGGAAGAAAGATTAATTTCAATACAACTAGTAACAGAATAAAAAACGATAAACTAAAGTCTCAAAAAAAAACTCCAACACAATTACACAAATGTCTTTTGAATAACACAAACATTAAAAAATGTAGATCATGAAACATTCCATTGTCGCAAGCTGAAGACCACACTTCTTCCTCCTTAGAGTGCTAGTCTTCATCACCACTTAAATCATCAACATCTTAAAACAAACAAGAAACAACCAACCAAAGAGAAAATTTTGTTTAATGAAAATAATATTTGTGAAATTTAAATATTAATATTAAGGTTATATAATATAATAACTTTCTTCTTTATCATGTCAATGGTATCCACCACTTCCGCATCATCATCACAATTTTCATTAATAGTGGAACAAGCATGTGTTCCTTCAAAAGTGTCTGTCATAAATAAATAAAAATTATATTAGAGAATAATGTGAAATATAAAATTAAAGCAAAGGAAAGGAAATAATATTTTAAAACCAAAGGTGGGTTTTTTCTATAAATGGGTAAACGGGTCCAGGTCCGGATCTTAGTGTTAGATCCGGACCCAGATCCGTACTTTAATTAGAGGATCCAGATCCGGCCCGGATTCGTCGGGTCCAAAATTTTAGGATCCAGACCCTATAAAACGGATCTGGATCTACGAATTTGGGTCGGGTCCAAGATCCATTGCCATCCTTACTCTTAACTATGCGTTCTTTAACTCGGTTTGTCCCGAGAATTTTCTTCATATTGTAAACATGGATATTCAACATTCTTAATATATTGGGTACTCTTTTTCTCCTTATGGCCATCTTCGTCCCACGCGATGATGGTGTAGAGGGAATTTTTAATGAGGTCCATTTTTTATAAAAAATATATTTTCATATAGATTCGCCCATGGAAAGGAGCCCATAACTCGACCTCAAATGTCAATGCCAATGTAAAAGGTTCGACTCGACTCAACTCTTAATCTTGTTGAGGCAAATGTAACAACAAGAAAAATAAAATAAAATTCTCTAAGCAGGAGCCAAACCCAATCCATAAGCTTGGATCATACGATCATTACCATCTTTCCAAAACAATGTCTCGTAAAATGTGTTCTACTATCACTTTTATACTTTTAAGACTTCCGTTCTTTTTGATATGAGACTAATGATCCATCTTTCTTTAAAGCATGACACAAAATGCTCGACACAGATCGTGGTGTTAATTGAATACATGCATACATAAAAGATTTTTCAAAGCTATAAAGCAACAATATTCTCTAAATACGAAAAGGTTATTCACAGAAACAAGTGAAATTATCAACATTAACATCCCTTTTCCCCCCGGATTGTCAAAGTTGTTTGAACCATTCTCACATGGCCTCGAAACATGCATCATCAAACTCCAAGTCACAACCCTGTATAGATGCCTATGCGCCCTTACCTCACACCCGAGATCCTTCAGGTGTAGCCTGCATAGGAATTTCAACAACTCAGTTGGTCGGACCAAGACAGTTCGTGTGCCACTGAGTCACCGAAAAATATCCATGGTCGCCGAAACTAATTCTATCAAGGCGTTTCTATTCCAGATCATCAAGCCATGACATACAGGGACGGAGTCAAGATTTGGGGTTGAGAGCAAAACATAAATATTTCAAGTGGAGGACAAATTCATAAATAACCTAATTTTTAAATACTTTTATATATAAAAACAAAGGTAAGAAAAAATTTTGAGAGGCAATTGCTCCACCTATCTCTCTGTAGTTCTGTCGCTAATGACACTCAAAGGAGGAGAGATTTCCAGCCTAAACCTTCCAGGTTTTGCTTTTTGGAAGGAAACATAGATGGGTTTGGTGTGGGTTTAGTTGCAAGAATTTGCCCTTTGGTGTCTTTTTTCCATTCTTAGAATAACATTGTATGTATGGGAGGGAATGGTATGTATATAAATGCATAAGTATAAAGGTCAAGGGTTCTAGTCTTGACGTTGTCAATGGAGTAAAAGGATTGAAAGAGTTGTCTTTATAATAGATTTCCAAGTATCCGATTTGAATTAGTCAATCAATTAGATTTGATGTCTTCTAATTTTATATAAAAGTAAGATCTTGATAAATATATATATTTTAATATACAGTTTGATACATTATATATACTACTCAGACTCTTCTACACTCATAAATAGAAGGATATTGAGCGCTTAAACATGCTCAATCATACATTTTTCTTATATATTATAACGGTGATATACCAATCATACTAAACTCAATTGACTTGATATTATAAATTATTGTGTGTTAGAAAATTCTAATAATATATGCAAAACCAAAGACATGTAGTCCAATGTATGGGTGTTCAATTTCGGATATCGGATCAATTTGGATCACCTAAATAGCGATCCATATCTGATCCGACGGACATTCGAATTTATGATTTAATTTATTTATTTATTTTAATTTGGCAGTCCTATTCATGAAAATTTTAGGTTTTCGAATATAACAATCAACAAATTATTGATATAACAAGATTTTTATCCATGGATATCTCGATTTTTCATATATAACAAGTAAAAATATCGAATATAACAAGATTTATATCTATAAAAAACTTGAATTTTTGGATATCGGATAATCGAATATCCGATCCGAATGTGAAATACCTATCCGTATTCGATCTGAAATTTTTGGATATCCGATCCAAATTATCTGAAAAATAAAATTCGGATTGAATATCCGAAATTTCGGATTGGATCAACGGATAATCGGATCGGATCGGTTGGATCAGATATTTTTGCACACCCCTAGTCCAATGTGAAGATGGAAATCTTGTGCTTAACGGGGTCAAAATCAAATGTTGACCTTTGGGTTTAACGAAATTATACCCAACTTCTCTAAAAAAATAAATTTTATGACTATTTTAAAAATAAATTCAGTGTGAATTTATGGTAGTATTTGTTATTTTATTTTTAGCTTTCTAAAAACGTAAAAATATCATGTAGATTACACTATTTAAATTTGGGTGATCTAGGAGGAACAACGTCATCCTTTACCATAGAAATGTAACGCCCTAAACCCGACGTCACATTTGGTCGTCAATCCCAACCCGCAACCATGAAATTTTTGACCTGGTTTAGCCAAATTCACATTTAATTATCATAAATCCAACAACATTTCAAATAGAACGATATGAAATAGTTAAATCGTTTACAAATTGAGCTCTAATTTAAAATAAAATAATTAAATCATTCGACATGATCAAAGTAAATCCAAAATAAGAGTTACAAACATAAAATTAGGGTTCTATGAATAATTGCCCGACAAGTTTAAGTATTGTACTGTTGAACACGCTAATGAGTTGAAATCCTACTTCGAATGGTGCTCCTTCAATGTAACGCTGCAACCTAAAAACCTGTGAACGAAAACAACGATTCCGAACACTGAGCTCATAAAGCTTAGTGGATACATCTCTAGTCTACTATGCTTCATGCAAATCATAAACATAAGCATGTAGCTAGAATGGATGGCATGGCAAACAATACACCCGCATCATGGCATCATAACAATCATAACCACAAACATGGAGTGAGGCATGAGGCCACACAACATTGGGAACATACACTTTTTACTCTACATTACTTGAGTGGGACATGGGGCCACACAGCATCAGAAATGTACGCTTTATACTCATAATCCCCCGAGTATCTTCAAATGAGACCTGAGGTCACACAACATCGAGAATGTACATTCGACATCACTTACCATGGTGATGCAATACTTTTACTAGGTATATAGATTCCATCAATCAAGGTGACTAAAACACATAAGTGCCTACACAACACACAACAACATCTTGATCCCAAAGATCCCTATAGTTGTTATAAAATAACAAATCACCCAAGTTCTTACCAAATTATTATATGTTATGATCATAGGTGAGAGTAAATTCTTGGTTTCTCAGTTTTACAACTCATTTTAATCCATTAGAAGCCTATTAGACCAAGTCCCATATTTTTTCAGTCCTTTTAGCTCAAAATGATATTTTCCGAGCAGATTGCCCAGTTGGTACTGGTACTGGCCATCGCGTACCAGTATGGTACCTTTGGATATCAGACCCTTCAACACACCAATACCAAAATGGCTTACTGGAATATTCTAAGCCTTTACGTATCGGTACAAGTTAAACATTGTACCGTGGCCCCTCTCTTAGTTTGTATCAATCGGAACACTAGAGTACCGGTACATGCTCCTCGTGTATCAGTACTGAAGCCCAAAAAAGGCTTTCTAGACTCGGGAATTAGCCCTTAAAACCTCCAAATAATACGCAACAACCCTTTATCTTGATTCTACATCTTACGGGAGTTGTTTAGGGTGGTTTGCTACAAATTTTATACATTAAAAATGTGAAAACTCAAATTTACAATTAACAAGTCACTAAAGCATTCGAAACACCAAATCATCAGACAAGCATACAAAGCATCATCTTTAGGATGTGCATGAAGACAAGAAGATGAAAGTGTACTAACCTCCTTCCAACAGCTGAAAATGAAGTTCCTTGACCAAGCCTTCAATCATTTTTTATTGCCTTGAGCTTTAGAGTTCTCACCCACTTCTTTCACTACACAAAAGATTGTAAATCGAATTATAACTTGTAGGAAACAAAAAGGGAAACCAAAACACCCATCTATGGCTGAAAAATGGGATTAACTCATCTTCCACCATACAACCATTTTTGATGAATCTTACCAATCTTCCACCATACAACCATTTTTGATGAATTTTAGCTTGTTTTATAGATCCTTGGATGTAGATTATTATGCATTCTACAACAATTCTGAATTTACCATTTGAAATGACAAATATTCAACTTTTGTCTTGGGATTAAGGTGAATGGGAAAAAGAATGGGGATATGGAAAAGGGATGGGGGACAAGGGTGATCTCACCCTATTTAATTTCTGCAAGAGAAATAAGGAGAGACAACCTTTACCCATCAAAATGGGATAACTTACCAGATTACTCTCCTACCTTCCTCATATCTTAACCCCAAACCCAAGAAGAAGAAGAAAACCCATAAAGGCTCTCTTGAGCACCCAATGAGTCTAAAAACTCAACCCAAACACGTAAGTCCCACAGGTCGGATGAACCGACCCACAGATTCTGAAATCTGAATCATAACAAAAATCACTCAATAAGTTTAGTAAACTAAACTCATTTAATATTTTTTTTATTATTAATAATTTTATTTGGGTCATCTAGAATTTTTTAGCTTTTATTTATATATATTTAAAATAATATGAATTAATCATGAATTTTTCCTACTTTCAGACATTTATGTTTTGTCCCTCCAACTTCTAATTATGACTCTGTCCTTGAATCTAATGTTTAGAATCTATCAAAATATAAAAAAATATATTCGATAATCTAATGTTCGAAGTTTTATGAAATCAAATCTTCTTGCATTGTGCGGGTTTATAATTGATTATTAAATCATTTATTTTATGTTTGATGTTGATTAATATATTATTTTAAAATTATATAATCAATTAATATATTATTTTTTAATATCTTAAAGTGAACTTATTTTAGTATATTCATTTTTTTATACTCACAAGTATTCGACTCTCAACCTATTTTCCCATTGGCGTCCCTCTCATCCTATTTTCCGCATTCATAACGCCAATATATGTTCAATTTTAACACTTAACGAACACCTTACAAAACAAATTGTTCGAACTCGAGTCTCATAAAGAGAACAACATTATTTTTTTCACTGAAATCATCCATTGGGTTCGTATCAAATATTTTTTATTTTTAAAAAATAACAGAAAATCCCATAAAATTAGATTGTTTTTTCATCAACAATTTGAGTAATCTCCCGGGTTCGAGTTATGGGTATCAGAGGGCCTAGCGTAATATTTCTGGAGTGATAATATCGTAATATTTTGTAAGTCTCTACACTACTTATTTTCATTCAGAAACTTTACTGGTATTTTTCTTAAAAACCCATATATTTGTTATTCTGCTTAACAGTTGCCTTGTCTTTGGGATAGACTTTTGGCATTGTTTGTTAAGCTTGTGTCATTCACATATAGCAGACGGTTTTAGGGACCTTAGTAAAATATCATGGAGGAATCAAATTGTTTCTATGGAGATAAAGATTGCAACCATATTATGCATATAGACTCTAAAAACGAAAATAATATGTTAGCTATTAGTAAGAGTTTAAATAGTTTAGTATATCTTACTTCGGTATATTTTAATAAATTGTATAATAATATTAGTAAAATAGAACATGTTACTACTTTAGGAACGGTAACTGAATTAGACCTAAACAATGAGTTTAAAAAAATTATCCAATGTTACCAACATGTTATAACAAGTAGTAGTTTCTTCTAAACAAGAAGATTTTGGACCTTTATATTATGGTAATAGTACTACGATATTAGTCTTATCAGATGAAGAAAATATTTCTTCTGAAAAAACACCTAGAACTAGCAAGAAAAAAATCAAAAAATAATATGTCTCAACAAAAATATGATTTTCAATCCTATAAAAAACTTATAAAGCATTGGAAAAATAAACTTTATAAATCAAATGATAAAACTAAAAAATAGAATATTTAAAATTAATAGAACAATTTTATGAGGAACATAAAGATTTGTTTGTTTTATTTAATTATCATTATATGCTAAATTATAACACTACATAAAGTAGCAGTAGTAGCAGCTCACAAGATCTAAAAATAATAAAAACCACTCGTCATGAATCATCCGATGAAGAAAATTCTTCTTAAGAAGTTGATGAAAGTATTAAGGTACCAAGTCATATGGATACTGATCCACCAAATCCAAATCCGAAAGGAAAAAGAAAATTATATCCTGATCTTTTTGAAGATGATCAATTAAGATCTCTAATAAAAATATAAAGCATGTTGAAAAAACAACCAGAATAATGGAAGAACAAGATGAAAATATATGCAATGACCCAAATTTTGGGTTAACGAATTGGGCCTCAAACTCGAGTATTGGGCCTAAATTAAGAATATATAATTTGGGCCTAATGGCAAAAATGAAGAAATGTGAAGTTGGGCTTTTGTTAAATTGGTTATCATATTTTATTTGAGGAGATATGGGTTTGAAATTTTAAATGAGGGAGGAAAGAGAATAAAGTGTCTAGTAGGTGGGGGAAAAGGGATATTATTAAAGAAATGAAAAGACATGAGAGAGAGGGAAATAGGTTTTTAAAGAAAAGGATATGTTCAATGGGAGTTCTCACCACCGTCCGTGTCGCCGTTCGTCTCACTGTCATCGCCATCATATTTAGCTCGTCGAGAAGAGTTTGACAGTGGTCCTCGTATCACCAACGTCGTCACCGTTCGTCAGGGTAAGGAGAAAGAAGGCGCGACCTAGCTTGAAACGCCATGATCTACTGTCCTCCTGTAGAAACTGACGTCACCACGTGAATATCGGCTAGAAAAGAACATATCTGGAGCTCGTCATCATCGTTCGACCGTTAAAAGACCACCTACACGCCACACCTACAAGTAGGCGTGTGCCTGCCTAGGCGGGTGCACCATGCTTCGGTGCATCGCGCCACACTAGAACCCGCTCAACTGAGTGCACATGAGCTTTGCCCGCACTGAATAACACCTCGCGGGTGCATGATGGCTACTGTAGTCTGCGTTGCACTGGATCACGCTACCCAAGTGCACCATTGCTGTTGTGTGCCCTCTCGCACTGGATCACCCAACACCGTTGACCGGCATTGATCGGGTCGTTGACCAGTGTTGACTTTTTCTAAAAGACCATACCTGAGGGTTTCTTGACGTTATGAATCCAATGGCGCGGTCCGTTTTGCCAAATTTAAACCCGATAAGCTATTTTTATACATTTGACCTTTCGAATTTAGTAAAGTGTGTGGTTAAATGATGCTAACGGTATTAATTGATATATGAGGATTATTCGAGATCGAATATCAGATCAAGTGGAATATTCGAAAAGCTCGAATGAGGATTTTAGCGATATTGTCTTAAGGTTAGTACACCTTAAACTCTATTGCTTCATGAGCATCATAATTGTGATTACTTTGCGTGTTAGTATCCGCAAAATAGGTAGACAATGAATAGCATGTTTGGGACCGATAGTATGAGACTGTTTATTACGAGATGTACGATGATGTTTCGAATATGATGACTCAAAGTGGCTTTAAAGACTATTTAGGGTCGTTTGAGATACCCACATAATTAATTGATGATTTATTTATTGGTTGACAAATTGTGATGCTTTATATACTTGTTCGAACGGAATGCCATGATTTGATGAAAACCATGCTTAAGGGATAATACTCGATTCAATAATTATAAAGCCGGTAATTAATATTAATTAATTAAATACGTTAGTAAACAAACCTTAATAACTTTCATAAGCTTTAAGGATCGAATAAAGTATGGTAAAATAGTAATTCAAAAATGGTGCAAACCCGTAAATATAATATTTGTACGAGCTTGGGCCATACCGAGTGGGGGTTGTATCGGTATATATTGACCTGTACCGGTACTTGTAGGAATCTAAAATTTCCAGTAAGCAGTTTCTGTATCGATACACGTGTGAGTATCGATACCCAATGGTATTTTATTAGTACTCGTGTTTGAGTATCGGTACCTGATACGCTAAATAATCAATAAATGTAAATTAATTATGGAATTAATGTGCATGTTAATAATTGAATTATGCCTTGATAAATGGGATACGTGGATTAATAAAGGCAATGAATAAGATGAATTATATACTTCTTCTTAATATATTAACAACTCGGTAATGTAAAATAAATAATATGTTGATGATTAACAACAATAGGGAGATCCTTGGGATTACGTTGCTTGAATGCCAGGTAGGTATTTGATTGGTTGAGTCTTCTTGATTGACGCGATCTGGATACCCAATAAAAGAGTATTGCAACACCATGGTTAGAGATACCGAATAAAGGTTACTGATGCTACGTGACTCGGGCCTCACTTGAAGATACTCGATGAGGGATTTCGAGTATAGGTGTATATTCCGATGCTAGGTGACCCGGCCTCGCACGAAATCTATGTTTGGATGCTTTATGACCCAACCTCACTCCAAAGTTGTTGTTGTTGATATGTGCTTTTGCCTAGATTTTCTGTTGAGGTCTTAGATTTGGTTGGGCCTTGTGTGCCATGTATGATGATTGCTTTAATAGGAGCATATGTTTCAACGACCGGTAGCAGCGCCACGTGTTTATTTATCCTTCCTTATTTCTCATACTAGCTTGCATGCTTATGTTTATGATTAGCATGAAGTATAGTAGAGTAGATGTGTAGCATTGAACTTTGTAAGCTAAGTGCTCAGAATCGTTGTTTCTGTGCGTAGGTTGCTCGTTAGATCGTGGGATCGAGGAGCACTATCAGTTTGAGATTCTAGTATGTGGTGATTTCTAGATAACGGTACTTATGTTTCATAGTCTATATATTCATAGGACCTTACGTGGTTGATTCTGCAACTCTTACTTTTGGAAATTGTACTAATCAATTTAAATGTTCAAATATTTTAATTTAATTGAAGCTCTTTGTAACGTTTTAATACCTTATATATTTATTTTTAAATTGTTGGCTTTAAATGAATTCTGGAAAATATTTTATTTGGGGTAAACCAAGTTGAGAAATTTTATAGATATGAGTTGGGCTTGAGGCTTAAATGTGATATCTGGGTCGATAATGTTACATTTAGTGGTATCAGAGCTTAGGTTTAGCCGGTTCTAGAAAACACCAGGGTGGTATAGGTGTTTTAGTAAAATGTCTAGTGAATACAAGCCCTTAAATTAAATTCGTACTCCTTATGACTGGAATCCTGATGGTGCATTTAACGTTGCGACACTAAGATGGTTATGGTAGTGGCTGAGAGAGCCAAGTTAAGTATTGGGCGGCTTATAGGAGCGATTCTAAGGGTGAGAGTGCCCCGGGCTGTTGAGATGTGAGTTAGTTCAATAATGCAAGAGTCGAGGATGTGTCCTCCTTTCGCCACCTAAATGGTGTCTTTGTTATGTGTTGTTGTGGTTCTGAAGTCTTCGGATACGTTGTGAGAGTTTGTGGCAAAGAATCTTCATCGTTATACGTGAATAATGTTTATGAAACAAGTACAAATAACCCATTTTTGAAATTAGTCAGAGGATGCAAGTTGGGTGAAGACCCTTTGTTCGTGTAAAATATAGTCTTGTTGATACTTGAAAAATATCATCACCTCATCAAGGGTATTTCTCATATATAGTGGATTTGGGAATCCACTAGTTCTTTAGTGTGTACCCAAGGTTATATGTTCTACCGGTTAGAGAGAGCTACCTTCTTGGGAGTTATTGCACCTTGAAAATTGCTTTGGTTAATCAAGCGCAATGCTAGCTAGTAAGATCGAGAGTTGTGCTCGAGACTTCAAGACCTGGAGGTAACCCAACCTTTGGTAATGAGAATGATGAACTATTGCCCTTTTATCGTGATTTTTGTAGTAGTTGTTTAGAGAATGGCACGACGGGGAATGTGGGATATGTTTGACCGTTTGTCACATGCCAATATGTGTAGTTCAATGCTTAAGAGTTTTCAAATGGTCAGAGTGTTTGTTTATGCTTCTTGGAGGAGGAGTCAAGATTTTTTCCATGTCATAAATGTGAGTAGATGTTAAGGTAAGGCTAAGTTGGACGTCGGTTCCAATCGTCCTTGTCAGAGGACACCGACCTAGTTAAGGAAGTTAGAGGTTTAGATATGAAGGCACGACTCGAACGAGATTTCTTTTATCTAAGTGTTTCGCCAGGGTAGAACATGGTTTGTTTGCTAGCAAGAAGTTGGTTTGTTGAGGGGATGCTTTTTCCGTTAATAGCTTGTTGAGTGATAGTGAAATATCGTTGCTTGTCTTCTAAGGTGGATGACTCGTTTAACCGATAGTGGAGTACCCGTGTATTATTTCAGGATTAGTACGAAGATGGAGATGCTCATTGTTGAAGTGTCTGAGGCTTGTAGTTTTGAAACAAATTTTGGCAAGGTTAGTTATTGTGTAATTAGTTAAGGAAGCAAAGGTTTGAGATTTCGTGAATGCTTTTTTTGTATCATAGTTTTCTTAAAACAAGTAGAGGAACACTGATGGCAATTCAAGTTGCGTGAGATTGTTTTGTTGTTATAGTGGTGCTAACTCGATCAAGGTTGGGTAAGTTTTTGAGATATTCGAGGATGTTTTGTTGTTTTAGCAAGGCTGTATTTTTGTTCTAGAAGAGGGAATGTTATGTTCACCTCAATAGTGTGAAATTTTGGGTACTTGATCTTTAAGGAATTTGAGATTTAGACAACGACATGAGTCGAAGTAATTAAAAGTTGTTGATCGCATGTGGTCGATCACCACCTAAGTGAAGTGAACTTGATAAATGATGGATTGTACGAAGTTAGTTCAGGTTAAAGTATCATGCTTCATATGTGGGGCGATCAAGGATCGCAAGTGATGGTCGTGTATGGGAGTACCGATACTAGCTCCATACAATATCAATACTCGATTCATCTAGTGTCATTACTAATTGTTTAGTCTAGTACCCGTGTTTTACATTAGTTAAGCTTTGAGTTAAGGGTTGATTTGCTTTGGAAGCCGCAAGAAGTAGCATCTGATTCTAATTAAGGGACGCGATGTTATAATTGGATTTAGGTCCGATGGTCTTTGATGGACCTTGAGATCTTGTTGTGGGTATTTTAGAGAAGGACATATCAAGGCACAAGATTTTTATCATATAGTATAATGGTCAATATATGGTGAATTTTGAGAACAACAGTTGGTACCAAGATTTCACTGTGTGTTTTGAAAGACATTGTGGAGTCGTGTGTTTAAGGTTAAGGTAAGCATTTGACTTGCCATCAGTTGGTTCAAACACTGTGTTTGTTAGAATTTTTGTGCTAATTCTATGTTTCTCAGTGGAAAATTAAATAGTTGATTGTGGACCTTGTAAAGGATTTGTGAGTGCACAGTCTCATTTGGATTCTGTTGAGTAATGAAATAGTTCTCGGTTGGTACTATTTGATATTTTTGGCAAAGTTAAGAACCATATAGAAAGTCTGCTTGGTTCGTTTAAGGGTTTGGTTGTACGACACTGCGGTGTGTACATGTTACCTCTTGACACGAGATTTGAGGTCAGCGATGGAACCTTATTCTTTGGTGAGATTTCATGCGATAAAAGATTCGAGTGAGGGTACAAATAAAGTGTTTTTAGAAACGTTATGGGTTAGAGTGTAAGACTCTTGGGGTGAACCAAGCCTATGGAGCGCTTTAGTTGTCAACATGAGTTATCGTGTCGTGTTTAAGGTAAGTGCTTGAGGTGTGTTGTGACGCCGTTCATTTTTGAAAGTCTTTTATCGGGCAAGCAATGTTTTAGATATAGTGTATCATTAGAGTTAGAGTCTTCTTCAGGGAGTTACTACGAGAAGTATTATTTCGTTCGGTTGCAATGATTGTTTGACCTCATGTTCTTGTAGATCATACGGAGCTGTAGAAGGATTTTGTTGTTCTTCAACTTTTTGAGTTCTGCAGCATAAGTTAAGTTTCTTTGATGACGTATTCGTGAGACAGTTTTGTCGGGGTACCATTGGGTTTGCTTGTCATCTGTAATGTACCGAGTGAAGAAGTATCCCTTCTAAGAGAAAGAATCAGTTGAGATTATGTTTGTATCATTAGAAGACAATGATTATAGTTGATAAGTGTTGTAAGAGATCAATGTAGCACAGTGAGATATCTTTGAGAACGTCGAAGGGTTGTAAACGTTTTAGCATCTTCTCTGGTTTACCGATATAAATTTCAAGGACTAAATTTCTTTTAAGGAGGGAAGAGTTGTAACAAACCGAATTTGGGGTTAATGAATTGGGCTTTAAACTCGAGTATTTGGTCCAAATTAAGAATATATAATTTAGGCCTATTGGCAGAAAAGAAGAAATATGAAGTTAGGCTTTTATTAAATTGGTTATCATTCTTTATTTAAGGAGAGATAGGTTTGAAAATTAAAAGGATGGAGGAAAGAGAATAAAGTGGCTGATAGGTGGGGGGAAAAGGATATTATTGGAGAGAGAGAAATGAAAAGACATGACAGAGAAGGGGAAACGTGTTTTTAAAGAGGGGATATGTTCAAGGGGAGTTCTCACCATCGTCTGTGCTGTCGTTTGTCTTATCACCGCTGCTATCATATTCAACTCATTGAGAGGAGTTCGATAGTGGTCCTCGCGTTGCCAACACCACTGCCATTTGTCGAGGTGAGGAGAAAGAAGGATCAGTCTAGCTTGAAACGATATGCACTGTCGTCCCTACAAAAAACTGACGCCACCACGTGAATCACCAGCCAAAGAAAAGCATATCTAGAGCTAACTGTCACCGTCTGACCATCGAAATACCTCCCACGCACCACCATGCGCTGCCCCTGCAAGTGAGCGTACGCCTGTCCAAGCGGGTGCACCATGCCATACCAGAACCCGCTTGGCCGGGTGCACGTGAGCTTTCCCGCAATAGATAATTCCACGCGGGTACACGATGGCTACCACGGTCTACGTCGTACTAGATCATGATACCCATGTGCACCATTGCTGCTGTGTGCCCTGCCATACTAGATCACCCAACACCGTTGACTGACGTTGACCAGGCTGTTGACCGACGTTAACTTTTTCTAAGGGACCCTACTCGAAAGTTCCTTAACGTTCTGGATCCATTGGCATAGTTCGTTTCACCAAATTCAAACCTAGTAAGCTATTTTTATGCATTTAACCTTTCGAATTCAATAAAGTATGTGGTTAAGTGATACTTATGGTACTGATTGATATACGAGGATTATTCGGGATCAGATATCAAATAAAGTGGAATATTTGAGAAGCTCTGTTGAGGATTTTAACGATATCGTCTTAAGGTTAGTACACCTCAAACTCTTATTGCTTCCTGAGCATCATAAATATGATTGCTTTGTATGTTAGTATCTACAAAATAGGTAGACGATGAATATACATGTTTGGGATCGATAGTATGAGACTGGTTATTATGAGATGCATGATTATGTTTCGAATATGATAAGACTCAAAGAGGAATTAGAGACCGTTTAGGGTCATTTGAGATTCCCACGTGATTAATTGATTATTTATTTATTGGTTGACAAATTATGATGATTTATATACTTGTTCGAATGGAATGACGTGATTTGATGAAAACCATGCTTAAAGGATAATACTGGATTCAATGATTATAAAGCCGATAATTAATATTAATTAATTAAATATGTTAGTAAACAAACCGTAATGACTTTAATAAGCTTTAGGGATCTAATAAAGTATGGTAAAATAGTAATTCAAGAAAATGGTGTGAATCCGTAAATAGGGTATCGGTACGAGCTTGGACTATACCGTTACGTGAATGGGGGTTGTATTGATACGGATCGACCCGTACCGGTACTTGTCAAAGTCTAAGATTTCCAGTAAGCAGTTTCTATATCGGTACGCATGTGAGTACCGATATCTGAGGGTACCGTATTAGTACTCGTGCTCGAGTACTGGTACTAGATACGCTAAATAATCAATAAATATAAATTAAGGGTGGAATTTATGTGCATGTTAATAACTGAATTATGCCTTGATAAATGGAATATCGAGGATTAATAGAGGCAATAAATGAGATGAATTATATACTTCTGCATATTAACAACTTGGTAATGTAAAATAAATAATATGTTGATGATTAGCAACAATAGGGGGATCCTTGGGATCGCGTTTCTTGCATGTCGGGTAGGCATTTGATTAGTTGAGTCTTCTTGATTGATGGGATTCAGATACCTAGTGAAAGAGTTTGCAACACCATGGTTAGATATACTAAATAGAGGTTACCGATGCTACGTGACCCGGGCCTCATTTGAAGATACTCAATAGGGGATTCTGAGTATGGATCGATGTTCTGATGTTAGGTGACCCAGCCTCACCCAGAGTGTAGATGCTCTAGGGGGATTCCAAGCAAGGGTGTATGTTCCGATGCTATGTGACCCGGCCTCACCCAGAGTGATGATTGCTTTGATGAGAGCATGTGTTTAGAAGACTAATAGTAGCGCCAAATGTTTATTTTTTTCTTCTTATTGCTCGTACTCGCTTACATGCTTATGTTTATGATTAGCATGAAGTATAATTGAGTAGATGTGTACCACTGAGATTTGTAAGCTCAACGCTCGAAATCGATATTTTTGTGCGTAGGTTGATTGTTGGATCATGGGATCGAGGAGCACTATCAGTTCGAGATTCTAGCATGTGGTGATTTCTAGAGTACGATACTTGTGTTTAGCGGGCTATGTATTCATAGAACCTTCTGTGGTCGAGTCTGTAACTCTTACTTTTGGAAATTGTACTAATCAACTCAAATGTTTAAATATTTTAAGTTAATTAGAGCTCTTTGTAACGTCTTAATCCTTTATATATTTATTTTTAAACTATTGGCTTTAAATGGGTTTTGGAAAGTATTTTATTTGGGCTAAATCAAGTTGAGAAATTTTACAGACTTGAGTTGGTACTATGATCTTACAAAACGAACAAGAATTTAGATGTAAACAAGTACGTTCAAATACCAAAAAATATCATAAAAAATAAAAAGTATAAATTATATAAATGAAAAACTCTGGAAACAATCTAGGTATTCTTATAATAATAAAAGAAAAAAATTGTTAGAAGAAAAACTTTTAATAAATTTACGAGTAATAAAACTAAATGTAGATGTTTTATATGCGATGAAGAAGATCATCTAGCATTTGAGTGTCCTAAAAAGATAAAAATGCTAAGAAAATGATTAAAACTCTTGAAGAACAAGAATTAGAAATATATTTTGAAGAAAAAATAAATTCTGAAAAAATATTATATGATTAATATCAGAATCTGACACTAATACACTGATATTGATAATGATAGTGAGGAATATGTATTCATGTTAAAAATAAAGAATAATTCTAAAATTCAATTAAAAACATTTCTGATAATGAACAACAAAAAATAAAATTAGAAAATATTATAGGAGAAAAAAAAAATCTCTCTAATGATATGCTAAAAAAGATAAAATAAAATCACATTTCTAAAGAAGAAATTTATAAAATATGGAGTCAAAGACATATAGAAAAAATAATGGTAATACAGTTGCTAAAGTTACTAAAAAGGAGATTAACATAAATTTCTTTATTTATTATAAATAAAATTAAAAAATAAGACAAAAAATATCCTCAAATTAGGTATATACATTTAAGAGTAATAATGATAACAATAAAACTATTGTTTAGAAAGGACATGTTATACCAATAATAGTACTTTTAGATAAAAGATTTGAAAATTTAGTAAAAGCACTTACTGGAAGATCCTTTAATAGAAGAATGTTTATGTTTAAAAATTGAGACAAAAATTCTGATATAAAAGATCTAGCAGAAGATCTAGAAATTAGTTGGACTTCTTTTAATGAATAAACTAATACGACTGAAGTAGATATAAAAGAAGTCAATAATAAAAAAAAATTAAACTTTTTGAACTTAATAAATTTACTATAGAAATACAACTACTTTATTGCATTTAAAAGATCTATCTATTTCTGAAAACTGGATGATAGAAAAAATTACTAATGCGAGTAGTTCTAAACGGGCACTTACAATAGAGTATATGTTGCTTCTGGTGATAGACTATATTTTAGGAATACACCTATCGATAATAATAATTAAAATTTTACTTTTAACTTCAACCTCTAATGTTGAACCTGCAGAGGAAGTTGAAGAAAAATACTTCAACACTGATAGGGATAAAAACAATTCATATTCCTATCTTTCCTACCGAACCAAATACAACTTCTTTTAATTCTAAAAATACTAGAATGAAAAAAAATACAAACTTTTACAATAATACAACAATTAAAATTAGAAAAATATATAATTACCTTTTCTAATTCTCAACAAAAAAATATTATACATATATAGAAATTACATTTCAATTCAAAGAATATAAAGATTATTTTATTTCAAGAAAAGATATTTTAATAAATCAAGCTAAACAAACTAAATATTTTAGTAAGTTTGATTGCAAATCAAGATTTTGACAAATCATGCTAACTGATGAATCAAAACCATTAATAACTTTTAGTGCACCTAGTGGTCATTATTAATGGAAAGTAATGCCTTATGGATTATGTAATGCACCACAAGTCTTTCAAAGAATGATGGACTTAGTCTTTAATAAGTATAACAAATTTTGTGTAGTCTACATAGATAATATAGTAGTATTTTCAGAAACATTGGATTTACATAAAAAAATATTTAAATATTATCTCTCAAGAATTCTAAAACATGGATTATATTGAACCCTAAAAATAGAGTTTAAAAAACAAAAATAAAATTTTTAGGGTTAAAATTATCTTCAAGTGGTCTTAAACTCTAAGATCATATTATAATTAAAATAAAAAATTTCCTGGAAATATTGGAGATAAAAAACAAATTCAACAATTTCTAGGAATAGTTAACTATGGTAGATTTTTTTTTTCAAAGTTGTCTGAAAAAATAGGCATGTTATAAATTAAAAATTAGTAACACTTTTACATGGTCTAAACAAGATTCAGAAATAATTAGAAAATTAAAATCTAAAATTACAAATATCCCAAAAGATAATCTTCCTAACTAAGGAGATAAATTAATATTAAAAATAGATGTCTCAGAAAAATATTGAGGTTGTATATTAAAAGCTAAAACAATATATAATCAAAAAAATGATATATGGATACGATTCAGAAAAATTTAAACCAAATGAAATTAATTATGTAATTTTTGAAAAATAATTATTAGCCATAAAATACTATACAAAAACCCTTTATATATTTAGCACCAGAAAAATTTATAATAAAGATCGATAATCAAGCGGTTAAATAATTTCTCACTAATAAAATTAGAAACAATACCTCGGAGAATTAGATGGTATAATGATTTATGTACTTTCAATTTTGAAGTTTTATATATCAAAGGCACTGATAATGTTATTGTTGATTATCTTAGTAGGCCTGATGGATAGAGGCAAAAAAACTTCTAGAATGAGTTGGAGCATAGACTACTGTTCGAAAGAAACTCAACAAAGAGATTCAAAGGCCATACTATCCTAACCAAGGATTCGTACGAGTACAAACTCCGGTAATGTATTATCTTTATTCGGGATATTATGTTCCTTATCCAATGGTAAGACAACCGATTGAAAATGTCACAATTAGCAACACCACCAATAGTAAACCAACTACAGTGCTCTCAGAATTCTCAATGGTCTCAAGATCCCAACTCAGCATATCAAGCCAGTTATGCTGAAATTATATATAAAAAAAAGTTGAATAGCTGTTGAAACCACAACAACCTCAAGAAATTGAAGACTTTATAACCCTGGTTTAGATTTAAATCTATACAATTTGATTAAAGAGGTATCGAAAAATCATGTCACCAATCAAAGAGCAAACTTTAGAAGCGCTCTTATAAAACTTTCTAAGAATTTAGTTGAAGTAACAACTAAAAAAATAAATTTCAAGATCTATTACTAAAATCTATTTTATATAGAGATTGAGAAGAGATTGAAATTAGTTTTCTGAAAATTAAGGAAATAAACAATCTTTTTGTATTTGTCAATATTTTCTCAATAAGGGAATAACAAATCATATTTTAGTAGAAGTATTTAGACTATATTTATATAATAAATCTAGATTTGTTCTTCCTATTGAACTATTTTCTAAAATAAGTAGAGTTATTTGTAATCAGCAAGAGCAATTTAAAAAAAACATTTGCAGAATATTTCCTGCAAGCGTATGATTTTGAAAATCATATAAAAAAAATTCGGTGATAAAATATAAGCTTGATCATGAACCATTTGATATAAGCAATATTGAAAGGGGATTTATTAGATAAATTACAGTATAAAATTTTTCTTTTTACTTATTAAAAGATTTTCTAGCCTTTCTTAAATCTAAGTTATATAGCTATCTAAACGTTAATTACTTTGGATATTTCTACTTTAAAATAAGTAGTCTGATTAAAATAGTTAAAAGAAAAAATTCTATCAGCCATATTAAATTTGGGAATTTTCAAGAGTAATTGGAGGACCCCAATTACATGATACAAACGAAGAAGCGAGAGTGTAAGTCTACATTGTCAAATGCTATAATAATCAAGCTTATTATCAAATACAAGTTGGATTCATCTTAAAGCCAAAGCCAAAAAATTATATCAGAACAAATCTAAAAATATTGGACTGGTAGAAAAAGAATATTTGTGGATCGATGGTGTAACGGAAAATCAAATGATAAAACCAAATAACTATTAAAAAAGATAGCTAATGTGACGACAGATGACTACCCTTAAGAGATAAGAAAGGCATCAATTGTACATGGGAACAGTGGAACTCTCCATAATCACCTGTGTCTAACAAATCAATGAATCTGGATAAAGTACAAGAAACAAATTTAGCAAATGCTCAAGAAAACTTAAAAGGCAGTAGAATGAACAAAAAATGAAAAGACAACACAATTTAGGTGAATAGGAGCTGGAAACACAGCAAGTCAGATGAAAATGAGCTAAAAACACAACAAGTCAGATGATAAGCATCGAACTTCAAATGTAGATTAAATCAAGTTCAGAGAATGAGACTATAAGAAAAGAGGAACTTGCAACGAAGCAAGACACCTTTTGCTACCTACATCTCTTTACTAAAAGCTTTTCTTTTGTAATTTTTCTTCCATTTTAGTTATTTTACTTTTGCATCACTTTTGCAATCCTTCCACTATCATCATCTTTGTAATATTTCCACCATCTTTATATAAAATATTTCCTTCCTTTGCCATCTTTTCTACATACCCACCATCATTAAGTTTGTTTTCAAATTTAAAATTTCAAAGTTGCCAATTTTCAAACCCAAACCATTAATTATTGTAGTGGAGACCATTGGGTCATATGTGTAGAAACAGAACAAATCTCTTGATTAATCACTATATACAAACAAAACTAAAGTCGTTGCACAAGGTGTAGACTGTTAGAAAATCATGAGGAAGAGACTTTTCCCCCTTAATTTAGGCCTTTTTCTTTCTTAAGGGCCAAGGACAACTTCTACTATTAAAATGTCGTTTTACATTTTTTTGTCTTCATTTTCAAAGTTTTCTCAATTGGACAATACTTTTAATGGATTTTTTTATAATCATCGAGATCTAATTTATTGATTAATCAATTCAAATTGAATAGTTTAAAGATTCATCAAGGAACGACCCTCTCAACTAGAGACATATCTTCTATGGAGCTAGAGGAGCCTTGGCTCCTCCAAAATCTGAAAATTTTGTTTTATGACCCTTCAATTATTTTTAAATTTTTCTTTATATATATGGGAAATGGAAAATGTTCTATGCATTGACGGTGAAGAACTTGTTTTTTACAAGTGCCTAGTTTTTAGGGTTTAGAGGTTAGAATTTAGGTTTTAGTGTTTGTAGTTTGGTTAGGTTTTAAGGTTTGAGAATAGATTTATAGTTCAAAGTTTAGAGTTTATAGTTTAGAATTTAGGGGTTAGATTTAGGGTCCCTAGAAGGGATATGTGTCAAGTTTGGAAGCCCGCTTGTGAGGAAAAAAATTAATGACGATGTATCAAATAATTACTCTCTATATAATGGTTCCCTAAAAAATTAAAAATGTATCTTAATAACTCTAAAAAATTTTATTATTTTAAAAATTTTATTGTTAACTCAAAATTCAATGTCGAAATTCTTAATTTTAACTTAGCTTATTCCATTCATACCGTCATGATTAAAACATTTAATCTTACTTAAAAAAATATGTCACTTCATCTCGCTAAACCCGCCTCTTGGTGATAATTGAAAATGGAAGGCTTCATCTGCTAGCGTTGGCCCATTTCATACAACTTTTCTCTTCTTTTTTTCTTTGTTGATTCCTTTGAATTTTTCAGGTCATTTGTCATTTCCTACAACTGTATGGCATTGCCAGGAACCTTTCATTTTCTTTTATACATCTCCATACCAACTACTTTGAAATGGAATTGAATGGGAGCCCTTTGGCTTTAACCAACTGTACAATATTTATTCATATTTTTTAATTATTTGACAATATATACTTTGTACACACAGATGCTCAAATTCATGTCTCGTAGAATAAATATCGTCTTTTCTACTGCAGCCACTCGTTAGCTTCCTTTGACTTTAACTTTTTTATTACTTCCGGGAGAGTTAATTTAATTTTCTTCTTAATCTTGTTTTCTTTCTTAATTACGAAAGATTATGACAAAAAGGAAAGCCCCAACAGCTTTGAGTTTGTAAAATCTTCATTTGTAGTTCTTCACTCCTAATATTTAAGCTTTAAAACTAACGTGAAAGGAAAATGTTACCCAACCTTTTCAATAGTGTTGAGAAATGTCTCACTTAAACACCACGCTAGAAGAGTTTTATCCTTAGTTTAAATGTTCAATCTTATTCGACTTTAGATATAATCAAAATTCATAAGACTATCAAAATATGTAGGACATAATATGACGAAGTTACTACTTTAAGAATTTATTTACTCCTAATATTTAAGCTTTAAGACTTTCTTTTCGCTCTTATTTTAGTCATTGAAGTTTAAAAAAATTCAATTTAATCACTTAATTTTCGAATTGCTCATGTTTTAGTCACTCTATCGTTAAATAACTATCAGTGTGATGACATAGATTTTTTATTAATATTTTACAATGACATAGCTTATTTAGATTTTTCCTTTTTCATAGTTATCGACATCCAATAGCCCACTGAATACTCCAAGCTCTGCAAGATAAACATGACTACTAAAATGAGTACTATGTCCAAAATCTTTCGATAATCTAATAACAATTGCTTCTTATCTATGATGTTTATCGGTTACGAAACACGAGTATCTCAATTTAAAGTCGTATCACGTACTCGATATATCTTCATTCCGGAGATATATTGAGTACGGCGTGGGTACCTTCAAGTATCTATTTTTCTATTTTTCTTCTATTCTTTTATTTCTTCTTCTTATTTCTTTTTGACTTTCTCTTGCTTAAGTGATTGAACTATAAGTATGTAAGTATGTGTGATGTCATGTTTCACATGATTTGTTACGAAGATTCAAAAGAATACATGTAAAGAGCAAACATCAACGTAAAGATACCCAATAAAGCAAACACCTTTACCAAGATGTGACCATAGCTAAAATAAAGGCAATAGTTTTTCAACTCCAAGGCTATGATTTTAAATTTAAAACTTAAAACAATCTCCCCTGTTGATCCAAGCAACGCGTCTTGAGATTAATGTTGTATGCTCCTTGTTTACGAACTCATATCGAACGGTAATCTTAAGACGCGTTGCTTCACCAGAAATGCCCAAAAGGCCAAAATTAATGAAAAGAAAGAAGAACTAAGGAAAATGAGGAGGATAGTTTTTTTATAAGAACTAAAACGACGTGATTTTGATTTAAATTTTATTTTGTAGGATCCAAAATGACGTCGTTTTGGTCTAAGCTGTCATGCCATGATACTATTAATTATTTAACAGTAGAGTGATCAAAACATGAGCAATTCGAAAGTTGAATGATTAAAATAAAAAAATTTAAATTCCAATAACCAAAATAGGAGTGAGAAGAAAGTTCAGTGATGATTATATAATTTACCCTTTTGTCTTTTTATCCTCTATAATATCTTAATGGTATATTCAAAGGTGGAGATTCAATGGGGCCTTAGGGACCAAAATTTGGTAAATTTTATTTTTTAATTTAAAAATTTTAATTTAAATCTAACATGACATTAAAAAATAATAAAAAATGGCATATCATATGAAAATATTAATAAAAATGCATGTCATTTTAGAGTGACCAAAATAGGAGCAATTCAAAAATTGGGTTATTAAATTAAAATTTTTAAACTTCAGTGACCTAAATAGGAGTGAAAAGAAAGTTAAGTGATAAACGGTATAGTTTACCCATTATTTTCTTCGGAAAAAATGAAAACTAACTGCCAAATCACCAGCTTAGAACAAAAAGTAACGGAATGGGTCATAATGAAAGCGAACTAAAATTTCGATAACCATAACACATGTTTTAAAAATTTGATACCAAAATGAAAACACCTTAAAAGTTTGGTGACCATTTATATAGTTTAGCCTATTAATAAAGAAAAACACATGAATTCGTTAGACAAGTTGACGGAGGGAATCAAAGAACCTTTGATAAAGTGTGCTTTCCCACGTGATTAAATTAAGAATTCAGGTAAGAAAAATAATTGGTTAATAAACTATTAATTGGACTAGAGAACCAAGAGTGGCCACCATTCTAAAAATCAAACAGGGTGCCTAACACGTTTTTTCGGTTTTTACATATAATAAAAAATATAAGAGACAAACTACTAATTAATTTGACATAAGTTCATTTGATTCTAAAAAAAAAATTATTTTCATTTTTAAAAAATAATTTTATTTTCTAAAAATTAGAAAATGTGTTTGATTAATAGGGATGAAAATTTATTTTCAAAAATAAAATAATAAAAATGTGTTTGGTATCTAGCTTTTCAAAATAGAAATGAAAAAATAATTATTAAATAATTAAAAAAATATATAGTTAGAAAATATTATTAAAATAATATTAAATAAAATATGAGTAAATAAACTAAAGTTTTTTAAAAAATAGTGTTAGAAGAATTCAAACCCGGATTAAAATGAAGTTAAAGATAAAAAACCTCTTATTTTCATATTTTCCACTTTCCTAAAACATTTTCAATGAAAATAATAAAAATATTTTTTTTTATGTTTTCAAATTTTTACTTGTTTTTGTTTTTATTTTTTAAAACTATTTTTTAATTTAACAACCAAACATGTTTTTTTCCCATAGTTTTTCACTTTTCTAAGAAAATAAAAATAAAAACGAACTCTATTTTTTAGAACCAAACGATAAGTTTCTTAAATAAATTTAGATATTCAAATTCTAATGTTATCAACAAAGTAAATTAAATTGAAAGGATGGTCTTATAATAAATTTTTATAATATTTGATCTAAATTAATCTATTAATAAATCATTTACGAGTTTATACATAATATTTTACTGATTATTAATTAGTCAGAAGATGAACGTAACGGTTGAATTAATTGATTGAAATGGTTTGACATTGACTTTTCAAAGCCACCCTTGTTTAATTTGATTCCAACCCACCTCAAATCAGAAATAAATGGAGGAGCTAGAATGGGCGATTGTCTTCAGAAAAGTTGAAACTCGTATATAATTTAATTTTTTATCTATTCTTTATTGAAAATATATTTTTATCATCTAAAATTTTATAAGCACGCTCCTTAAAATTTTATAAATTTATTTTATTACAATAAAATTTTGTATCTGTCCATTCCTCGGTTTAAAGACAAAAGTAGGACCATTAGCTCCTATTTTTATTAAAGTAAGACTCAAAATTCTATATTTTTCAAAGTAGCACCATTACAGTAAACTAGCCGCATATGCACGGCGAGTTCCAAAAAAATATTTTTTTTATTCAAACTCACCATAGGAGCACGACGAGTTCTAAATTTTTATTTTTTTACATATCCGATTTTAATTTTAATAAGGTGATTAAGATAATTCAAACTTGCCGTAGGGGCATGATAAGTTTGAATAAAAAAAATAATTTTTTTGGAATTATATAATAAAATTCGTCGTGCCTTTACGACGAGTTCATATTAAAATTGTCCTAATCATCTGATTAAGATTTAAACCAAATATGTAAAAAAAATAAAAAATTAAAACTTGACATGCTCTTACAATAAGTTTAAATAAAAAATAATATTATTTTAAAATTCGATGTGCTTGTACGCCGAATTCACTGTAATAATACTCATGCGAAATACAAAATTTTGGGTTTTAATTTGATAAAAATAGGACCACCCCATACCATGCCCTATGATTTGGTCTCATTCCTATTTACATCCACTTCACGTTTTTATCAAGAAAAGTCAGTCATTCATTCAAACAAACAAAAACCAAATATCAAAGGAAAAGCCCAACAAAGGCAACAAATAACGCCAGAATCGGCCAAACTCAACAACAGGGGACCTAGTCCTGCAAAAACTCTAACACAAGAACTCCATAAACGGCGGTAGAAGGAGGAGCAAGCAAGCAGAGGCCGTACACCGTGGATCGACGGTGGGTCCAAACCGAGAAAATTTGGAGGTCCAGTAATCTCGCCAGAAACTCCAAGGGCTGGAATGGTATAAACGGCGAAAAAACATACATTCAAAGCCATTCGTTTCTTGAAAAGATCGACTCGGCGTCCCCACCACTGGGATAGCAACAACTTCAACGAAAGAGAAAGGTTTCTAACTACCGTCGAAAGGAAGATCGGGAAGCCAAGATCACCAAAGATCCCTCGAAGCAAGAAACCGAATCCTGCACAAAACATCCGCCAATAAAACCAAAATCGAGAGCAGAGAGAAATGGAGGGGAAAACGGTGGCCAAAGGGAGCCCACCACCCGCTCCTTCACAACCCAGGCCTCCATGGAAGCACCATCTCCCTCCACGCAAAAAACAAGACCGGGTGTGAACCATAACCGAAGGAGAAGAAACAAATCAGAGAAAAAACGGAACAAAGAAATCGAGTGAGAGAAAAAGAGGAACTAAAACACAGGGAAAACAAGGGAAACGGAGGAAGGAGAGGGGAGGCCAGCCGCCGTTGACAAGGAGAGGCAGCTGACCCGCAAAAGCTTTAGCAGTTTTAGAGTTTTTTTTTTTCAGAGGAATGCTATCTCACATTCACTTCACGGTTTATATCACTTATAATAGATCTTTATAATAATTGGTTCGAATTAATCACTTAATATATTGAATATTGATGATTATAAAAGTTAATTTAATCACAAAAATTTCAAGACATTCAATTTTATTTTTTTAAGTCTATGAACAATCACATTTAGTCAAACTGTTCATCTTTTTTTCCTTCATTTCAGTTAAGTTATGAGTTATTGATATTCACTAAGAATACCTCTTCTTTTCCTTAGAATTTTTCCATCTTTCAAGGTAGTATTAGAATTAAATTTAAGATTTGTCAAAAAAAAATTTAAACCTATACGTGTTCTATAATAACAGTTCGTTTTTAGTAAATTCCATAACAACAGGGGCGAAGCCACTCTTTAAACATAAGTGTCAGGTGACACCTAAAAATTAAAAAAAATATAATAATAAATTTAATATAAAATAATATTAAAATAGAATTAACACTGATTATTGATATCTTTAAAAGGAAATTAATAAATATTATTTGTTCCCATCCACTTAAAAACACTCTAAACTAAATTTTTTGTTTCTCCTCTGCATAACAATAGTTGGAATATTTAATACTACAATATAATTATATAAAAATATAATCACCATAATAATAATAATAATAATAATAATGTTTTTAAACTTTCATATTCACTGATAGAATATAATTACATTTTAAATTTATTTTGTCATGTTCATATTTTAAATCGTAAGTGAACAACTATATAGTTTATATTTTAAATTAATTATTATTATATTTGTATTTCATGTGGTTAGCTCTTACGTCTTTAACGCTTATCCCGCTCTTTTCACTCCCTCCAATTTTATACGGAGGAAACATTTGATATTTAATTTATTAATTAATCAATTCAAATCAATTATTTTAAAGTATAATAATAATAATAATATATACTCCATTCATTTGTAAGGAATATATAAATTTATTTTAAATCTTATTTATAAATAAAAGTTACTTTCTCTGTCCTACTCAATATATTTTTTTTGTGTTTTGAAATTATCTCACTTAAAACGTCTCATTGAAAAAATCAACAACTTTTATAAGACACATTTCTCTTTACATCTTTTTTCAGTTTCTCAACAAAACAAAATTCAACTTTTTAATGATAAAATTATCGTTTCAATTATTTTACATTATCTTTCTTACGCATTCTTACACAATTTTTTTCCAAAATACAGTCAAATTTTATAACCTGATTCCTCCCTCTCACCCTATAAATACATGGCTGGAGTGGATCAAGGTTTGCCCAACTGAACAGCCAAACAACAAATCCATAGCCTTTTCTCTCCCTTCATAAACTTTCTTCTCTGCAACATCTTAGTTAAAAATGGCGGCTTCTTCTAGAAGATCTAGCGGTCCGGTTCTCCGTTCTCGCTCCCCATCTGCCCGGTTCACTGCTTTCTACTCTCCACAGTCTTCTTCTTCTTCCGCTTTCAGTTATTCGACTTCAGGTTTCTCTTCACGCTCCTCAAGTTTCTTCAGTCATCAGAGATCTGTTTCTCCACCACGTGTCAATCTCTGCAGCAACTCTCCGTCATCGCCTTCCGTTCGGTTCTCACTCGATAACCGTCCGATCTCTCCGAACCGTTCGATTACCACCGTCCGTAAAAACACTGAGGCGTTCAAGAGCAAGCAGCCGAAGCGGACTTGCATGTGTTCACCTACAACGCATCCGGGGTCTTTCCGTTGCAGTCTTCACAAGAACTTCAATAACTTGCACTCCGTCTCAGGTTACGCGCCGAGCAATCGACTTAACGCGCGTAGATCTGCGATGACGAACTCGTTGGTGAGAATAGGCGGCGTCGAAGGAGATCTTGTTAGGAGAGCTTTGTCGGCTTTGATTAGACCTTCCTCTCACCAGCAACGTCGCCGTTCTGCTTTCCAGCCTAGGCCTAGCCGGCTGTCCGTGATGGCAAAAGCCTAGGACTTGTGAAGATTTCGTATGCGGTATGTGCAATCTTTTAAAGTTTTTAGGTCGAGTCTCCGAGATTTTCCGGCGATTTGAGATCGAGCTTCGGAACGACGCCGCGGTTGGTGGTGGCGATGAAGTTAGATTAAGGCGAAGAGGTTGGAGATCTGGACGAAGGATTCAAGTATACTTCCGGTGACGGAAACCGTAAAATCCGAAAAACAAATTATCATACAGTTTGTTGGTGTAAATACATTCATATTGCAGCCTATGGCAAATTTGAGGAGCTTTTGGACTAAAAACTAATTCTTTCATTTCTCTTGAAATCACTATTCTAATCAATCTAATTCCAATCTATAATTCCATTCCAGATTTCCACATAGATCCGTTATAAGTTCTTTTTCTTCCATTTAATTTTCTTTCCAAACACCATCTTCATTCCATTCGTTTGCAGTTCTCTTTTCTGTGATCGTTTTTCCTTTCTGAGGTTTCCCGTTCGTTTTTATTACCCTTTCCGTTCATCGTATTTATTTTTAAAAAAAGTTCATTTCCTTATTTTCCAATTTCTTTTTTCTGAAATTTGTTTTAATGTTTATATTTTTCTTTTATTGTTTGTTTTGCAGGAATTGGACATTTCTTGGACAAAGTGGGATTAATTGGACTGAATTTTAAACGTCGAAGTGGAAATAACCCTAGCGTTGGAGAAGAATATGAAATGGAAATACAGAGCTTTGAACCCTTAAATGGAACTTAAGAGAAAGTATAATTTAATTAAACCAAATGTTAAATCATATTCCTTACTGCCTGGAGGGTAGAAGTTGACTGGTAATTTGCGGGTAACAAATAATAGACTCCACAAATTTGAATCGAATCTGATTACTCAAACCGAGACACTTGATAGGTGACGAATTTGAACATAATGACTCAAATTTGATATGTAACTTAAAGCATATAGAACTGAATCAAAATTGATCCGATTTTAATTAGACTGATATGAACATATACCCAATTTGACTCTGACCAAAAGTAACCCATATCAAAAGCAACTCTGACGGAGAATAATCAAAATCGAAAGTAACTCAAATTTAATTTCGAGTTGAACATCAACATGATTTTTAACTTGATAATTGAGTCAAAGTGAATGAATAATTTATTTTTATTATTTTTATTTTTAGTAATATAATAAATAATAAAATGAGACATGTCTTATTTTTCTTTTGTATTACTACTATTTAATCACTATATTTGGTACTGATTCAATATCATCTTTCCTCCTGTATTATCTCCCTACTTTGATTACATAATTTCTATTTTCAAAAAAATATTTGTGATGAAACATACATTATAAGCAAATTTATATATTAATAAAACTATTTGATATTAAAAATACATTTTGGAAACAAATATTTTTTTTACAAGAATATATCAATAGTTATATATATCTATTGATATATTCTTGTAATATATATATATATATATATCGATTCGACTTATACACAACTCAATTTGAATTGACTCGAAGATTCAAAGGTTGACCCGAATAGAAAATTGATTGATACGATACTCACTTGACTTGGAGATCCAATAGTCGATCCAAGCAAAAGTGCATCACTATTCGACAAGCAACAATGTGCTCAGACATGAGCTAAATACTCTTTTGTTGGGTTTATTATTTTTAAGATTATTTTAATTATTTATTCAATGTTATAACATCTCTCATTTATCTATTTTTTCATTGTTCTTCATGCGTAATTATTGTAAGAGCTATCGAGAGAGTTCTTTTAATTATTGATCTGTAGCTTAATATCGAGAGAGTTAAGTTAGACAAACGTGAATAGTGGAACTTAAGTTGTTAACTTAGGTTCTAATCCGACTGAGGTTTAGGATTTCGACGACTAATAAGGGGAACTTGAATAAACAATAAGTCGTTAGGGTTTACATAAACATGTTTTGCCATAACTTCTTGTTCTTACTTCTAGGTATCGAGGGAGTGGGGGTTAATAGAAAACCCTGTCGAATAGATAAATATGTGATTGGTTAACGCAGACATGTATTACCAACTGCTATAGCATTCGAATGGTAATTGGCATAATTCCTAGGCAATAAACCCAACATCCATAATTATTTGAATCTTTACTACAACATCTGTTTGTCTTTGATCATAGCTACAATTTACTTTCTAGTTTTTAATTTAATCAAACTATCATCACAACAATATTATTCAACTAACTCTTAAGTGTAATTGCTTTGAGTTTGTTAATCCAATCCCTGTAGGTTCGACACTCTACTTATCATTATATTACTTGATTGACGAGTATACTTTCTCTAATCCAATCTTTCTCTGTTGCCCAATCTGTGCCGGTACACGATGTTTCAGTACGCGCATCTCCGTACTGATACGCGCGTCTAAGAGGCTATTAATAGGATTGGTTAGGTTCAAATTTTTTAAAACAAAATAAACCCTAGTAGCAAAACTCAAAGTTTTCTCTCGATATCCTTCAATTTTCACTGTTTTTACTCAAATTTGTTGGGGATTTTCAATCATAACAACAAACACATCCTATCAATCATCAAGTTAGAGCAAATATCTCCACATTCATCCATTCATCCTTTATTCAAGGTAAAAACCATATTTTCAAACTTATTTCAAATTTCTTTATATTGGTATAATTTTTAGGTTTGAATTTAGTATATAAAGATTGTATAATTACATAGTTTGAATATTTTTACAAAATCTTCTTCAAAACTAAAATTTTTTTAGTCGAATATATATATACTTGTATACAAATTTTTTACATATTTGTACTTTTACTCTTATAAAAATTTTCTTTATACTTGTATATGATTTTAAAGCTACACATTATATATTTTTACATTACCTTGAACATTTGTTGATGATATTGGATTGATTTTGATGATATGCATACATATTGTTTTGTGATTTGCTTTTTGCAGGTTTTATTTTCCTATCTTATTCACCATGCCTCATCGAACCAAACGTCCTATAATTGGTCCCACTAGTTCTTCCACTAACGGTGCTAAGCTCTATTTATGCCAAAAGTTTTAATGAGGAAGGTGTTCCAAACCAATTTGAAAATTTCCAACTGTTTCAAAACTTTTCCTTTCGTCATGAGAAATTATTGTTTTTAACTATATGTGCTCCGATGAGTTTAAATTCAAATATATTGATTTGATGAGGCATTGAAAATTTATGTAATTTCTTCAAGTTCCCAGCATTATGTACAAAAACCTTGTTCGGATTTTCTATGCTAATGCTAGGTGTGTTTTAAATCAAGAACGAATTGAAACCATTAGCCTTGAGTCTTATGTCATGTGAAAAGTAATTTATCTTGATTCTAAAATATTAGTTGATCACCTAGGTTTAGAGGATGTAGGCTTAGATGATAAAACCACCTTTCCCGCTTCTTATAACCCAAGTGCCTCCATCAAAATCCTTGAAGCTCATGAGCATTTTCTTCACCTCCTTATCACCTGGTGGTTTCGAATATCAGGTGATAAATGGTCTTTTATTCGAGCCGTTGATGATTTTTGTCTCAATTGCTTTTGTGAGGGAAAGCATCATAATCTTGCCCAAATCATCTTTACCAAAATGGTTCATATTATTAATCACCGTCGCTCTAACATCATCAAATCATTTACCTATGGTACCATCTTGAGTCACATCTTCCATAGGCTAGAAGTCGGTTGCTTTTATTATTTCGCATGTACCCTTACAGAACTCATAGATGCTAGATCCTTTCGTAAAGCCAAATTTGACTTCATCAATGGTGAATGGTTTTGGTATCCCAATGCTCAAGAAGATAATAATGAGATTGCTCTGATTGACCTGGTTGAAGCACCTCCCGCACCTCCAGTTGCTCTACCTTCCCTTGATGCTTTCATGACATACCTTGATGTGAAGTTTGTTGCCCTTGACACGATCTTGGATGTGAGGTTCACTTCCTTGGACACGAGGATGACTACCACGAAAAATTGAGTTTCTTCGATCGAGATGTCTCGTGTCACGTTTCATCATGAATGGTGGGAAAATGTTCATGGTGATGATGACGATAGGATAGATTGTAAAGGCATAGATTCTTAAGTCAACAAGTTAGCGTTGACCCGAGTCTTGGGTTTCTAAATTTGGGCTGTTAGAAAACCTGAATGGGCCTATTATGGGTTTGGGCTTGGTCTTTGGCTTTACGACTAGAAAGATGGAATAATAAAAGGATTTTTAAGAGGGTAGAATAGGGATTTCACTAAATTTTAAAGTGGTGGCTGCACCACCCCTCCCCCATTGGTTGGGAAATGTAAGACAAATGGACAACCCCTTCTTGCTTCTATCATCCTCTTTAATGTCATCTTTAATCTCTCTTTTCTCTATTATTCTCCTTCTTCCTTTAGCTTGCTAGAACAAATATGGAACCCTTGTTGCAACAGTTCTTCATTTGAAAATTTTAAGGTAAGATTCGAAATAACCTTGGGAGGATCTACATTTTAAGGTAAAACTATGAAAAATGGTGGTTGGAGGGGAAATCCAGATCTAAAATGTTGAGTTTGGGGAAGTGTTAGGTTGATCTTTTGTGTTTAGTAATTTATTTTTACTTCTTTCTAATCATCTACAGGCGTAACAATGTTGTTATTACACTTGTGATTAGCTAAGGAGGTTGGAGAAGCTTCCAACACCAAGGAAAAGAGGAGAAAGTGAGGAGCTTGCTTGCTAGTGGTGGTTTTTGAGTTGTTCCTATGGTTAGCACATCTCTAACCTATCTTATTTCTTGTTTCTCCTAAATGTTAATGGTTGGCTAAATTTGCATTTGGGGCAAGGGCTAGAGAAAGTATGTTGTACTGGGATTTTGGGTTGTTGGCGTTATAAGCATGTTCGGATGGTTCTTGAAAGACCAAAATCATCATAGAAACTCCCAAAGTGAGTTGGGGTTCGAATATGAATGTCTAAGGATTGTGTGGGAAGTAAACCTGTAGTTGAAAAACCATTTTTTGGGTTTGCGTATTGGTACGGGTCGAACTCGTACCGATATTGATAGGTTTTCTAGTATAAACTAGGTGAGCTGGTGCTTGCAGGTAGTACCGATGCGGAGACCCTGTGTACCGGTACGATCGAGCCAGTAATGATACAATTTTACTTCATAAAATTCCAATAGCCACTTTTGGTATCAGTATGGTCGAGCTAGTACCGGTACCTAGATACGAGTATTGATACCTATTGGGGAGTACCGGTGCCCACTGGAGCTGCTGCCTTGTTGAGGGTCCTAGTAATGCCCAAATGGTCTTCTAATGATATGGATGAATTGTATTAAACATGTACTACAATACTTTGCCGAAATGTGTACCCGATGCTTAGTGATCCCGGGTGTAATCGTGAAAGTTGGGATTCAATGCTTTGTGATCCCAAATACGATAATGAATACTCGGTGCTTTGTGATCCCGGTTACCTATGCATTTCACCGATGCTTTGTAATTCCAGGCTGTAATGTATGTTTTATGATTTGACTTACTTTACACCTTTGCTTAAATATTGATTTAAGCTTACTCATATTTATGATACGCATGAAATACTGTAAAGTAGAAATGTACCACTGAGCTTTGTAAGCTCAACCTGCAACTTTGTTGTTTACGTGCATAGGTTGACATGTAGATTGTTCGAGGGAGCACATCATCGAGGATTCCCATCACCGATTTGAAGACTAGAGTACAATATTTAAATTCTTGTAGTGAGCTATGTATTCATAGAACCTTAACTCTTTTGGGTCTGTAAACTCTTAAAATTCCTATTTTAAAATACGGTGATTTAAACTTTTATGGAGTTCATTTAATTTGATATTTGAACATATTTATGAAAACTCTTAGTATGATTTGGTTGAATTTCAATTTATGGCTAAACTTGAGGTTTTAAATCGAACAAATTTTTATGGTCGGGTTGGAGGTAGCTTTTTATATTTCCTATGACTTTGTATATTATGCTTATGTTGCTTTTATGTTTTCCATGATTTGGATATTATGGGATTCATATGCTTTGGATTTTCTATATTATTATTGTCGCGACCATTTTTGAAATCGGGTGTGAAATATAGCCTTACGATCAATCTTTTGGAAAATTGGGGTTTTTTGGCCATTTTAAATTAATCTTGAAAAATTAGGGTTTTCTTATTTTAAAAAACATTTTGGAGTTGCACCGATCACTTCGAGGTAGACCGGACACCGAAAAAACAAACTAGAGATTCTGTCTTACAAAGTGGGTTCGGGAGTCGGTTACGTGTAGGGAAGGATTAGCACCCCTACAAATGCCCCCCGTTATCGGTACCCTTAATTTTACGTGGCATTTCAAATAATTATTTGAATTTAATTTATCCATAATTGTTAATTGAATTTAAATTCCGAATGCAAATATTTTTTATAAGGAAATTTATTTTTTTCAAATACGAGATTAAAAGCACCCCGTTAGGTGGCACCCTTATTCATATTTTAAAAACGAATTTCCAACATAAAAGGTTTTTTATGAATGTCCTTTTATTATCTTGTCAATTTTAAGTTCTACCCTAAAAAGGCTCTAATTAATTAATTAATTATACTATGAATATTAATTAATTTAATGGCTTTTATGAGAAAATGCCAATTGCTTGAACATCTTCCATATTCTTAAAGCCCTTAAACTAATCATATTCCTAATTAATTAGTCTTTCTAATTAATTAAAGTTCTAGTCCTAATTAAGGTTCTAACAATTTATTATTCAGTTATAGGTGAAAATGTATATCGAATATACACCTTTATGACCAATGTTGAGATAACACCCCATTGTAACCAATGGGACACCATCCAAGTTTGTGCCTCAAAGATTCTACTCAATATACATTTAATTAGCTACAATGTATTCTAATTAATTATTTAATATTAATTAAAGAACTAATTTGATATTCAATTATAAGTGGAATGTATATTAAATATAATTTATTAAAATTCATGTTGAGATAACACCCCATTGTAAACAATGGAACATCATCCAAATTAGAATTTTAAAATTATATTTAATATACATTTAATTACTACAATTATCTTTCTTAATTCAATTATTTAATTCCTATTAAAGATCCTAAAACTAAAGGCACTAGTCTAATTAATTAACTTAGGTGATTAAATTGTCTATATGCAAAACTATATGTTTGATTTAAAGCATGAATCAAACAATTAAATTAAATACATCTAATTAAAACAATAAGATAAATGATTAAATTGAAAATAATTGAAATATAAAGCTCATCTTATTATTATAGGTATCAAATTGAAACAATTACAAAACTGAGTGTCCAATTACAGAAATCAATGACCCAATTACACTGATTATAAACTTTGGGGTGCAATTAAAGGGTATGGGGACCTAATTGAAAGAATTACAAAATTCGGGAGTCAATTCAAAGGAAATGGGGACCAAATTGAGTAAAAACAAAACTTTGGGCAAAAACCAAATACTATCGGAATAAGGATGCTCGGGTCAAGACCTGACCCGGAAAATGTACGTGGATCCCTCCCTTACCCGCTGCCAAAACGGCAGCATTTAGATTTGGCTATATAAGCCTATTTTTGCCCAAAAATTGGCCCCCTTCCTTCATTTTCTCAAAATTCACTCTCTCTACCTCTCCCCTCTCTCTAAACTCTCTGATCACTAACATCTTGTGCCCAGAAATCCCAATTCACCAAGATCAAAAACACCTACTTTTGGATGAATACCCATCTGAGTTCATCAAGAACTCGATGAATATCATCCTTTCCGGCTACGCTTCGCCGCTAAAGCCGTCGCTTGATCCTCAGCCACGACATACTTCCACCTCTGACATGTTTCCCGACCGCCACCTACAATCTCTGACCACCGTCAATTGCCGGCATGTCGCCATTAGGCAATTTCCGGCCGTCATTCGTCGAAAACCTAAAAATTTCTTGAATCTTTTTTTCACCAAAAAAAACCATAGATCTACCCAGTTTGACTGAACCACCCGTCTTCCCCAGCCTAAGCTACCCATAAACCCAACCTCTTCAACTCCGCCGTCCCTCAACGAACTCCGGCCACCACACATAAGCACTATGACCACCCTCCTTTATTTTTTTTATTTTTTTATGTTCGAAATAATATCGTTTATTTTTGCAGGTTTTAAAAGATGAAAAGAATAATACCTCATGATACGGCGGTTATGACAATTTTGACACTTTCTCTGGTGTCCGCTTGTGTTCCCGGTGACTGTCCGTTTAGCCGCACAGTGGCGGTTCAGCTCCTGACGCACCGGTTCCACTAACGAAGTAAACCTTCTATCTCTCCTATTATTATTATTAATTGTAGTTTATTAATAGCTAATTATTACTAAAATTTTCTCTCTCCTTTAGGTATTTATAGGGTGTCAGACTTGCTAACGTCGGTAAAGCCAGCTGGGCGGTAGAAAGAAGCATAATATGTGTGCTTTGGGTTTTGCCAATCCGAGGCTGCCACGTGTCCTTTTGGGATGCTGATTTTAGTAGGATAATGGATCTTTTAATAATATCTGGTTTTTTTGAGTTGGATATGGACTGTAAATAAACTCTAATTAGGCTAGTTTGGGTGGGGAAGACAGATGTAATAGGATCTTGGGCTGCAGGATTTGTATTTGGGTTTTGGGATTTTAGAATGTAAATTGGACAGTTTTGGATATTTGGAAATTTATTTGGGCTATTCATTTATTTATTTATCTATTGGCCTTATTTATTTAGTATTCGAACCCCTGACAAAATTTGGTTATGACAGCTACCATTATTTGCTCATTGTTGTGGAACAGGAAGTGGGCAAATACTGAAAAGACGCGGATTTTGTCTGAATCCACTGGCCATCTTCTAAACTAATGAAGCTTGAAGCTGTTCTTCTCATTTTGAAATTCTTCAAACTTCTACCAAACTATGGAATCTGAAGCTGCTCTTCTTATTATGAAATTCTTCATCTTTCAAGCCTTGGAGCTACTTTTGAAATTCTTCATTCTCTGAGGTTTGAAGTTGTTATTCTTATTATGAATTTCTTCATCCCTCTGTCAAACAATCTATCTTTCTGCAAAGGTGTCGAACAAGCGAGTTCTTCTTATTATGAACTCCTTATTCTTTTATCCAGGTTAACCGCAAAGTCTGAACTAGCTCTTCTCATTATGAACTCATTCATTCTTTTTGGTCGTGCTGATCTACCACTCTACAAAGGTATCAAACAAGTGAGCTCTTCTCATTAGGAACTCCTCGTTCTTCTTGAAATGATTGATCTGCCACTCTATAAAGGCATTGAATAGGTAAGCTCTTCTCATTATGAACTTTCTTATTCTTTAAAAGGGTGAACTATTCTCATTATGAGTTCTTCATTCTTTGATGGGCGAACTCTTCTCATTAGGAGCTCTGTGGCAAATTCTTCTCATTAGGAATTCTTCATTCTTTGCTGAGCGAGTTCTTCTCATTTGGAACTTTGTGGCTAATTCTTCTCATTAGGAATTCTAGAGCGAACGCTTCTCATTAGGAGTTCTTCATTCTTTGCTGGGCGAATTCTTCTCATTAGGAATTCTGAAACGAACTCTTCTCATTAGAAGTTCTTCATTCTTTCTTGGCGAGTTCTTCTTATTATGAACTCTGAATTCTTTGGTGATTGGGCTCTTCTCACTGAAAACTTTGGATTCTTCACTAGAAATACTGATCCTCCTCTCCTCTGAGGAATAGTTAATTCTGCAAAAAGGAACATCATCGATTAATTCGAACTCAATCTGAAGTAATATGAATATTTTCAATTTCTCGCTTGAAGCATTGAGTTCTTTAATGTCATTTCTTTTCTATCCAAGGTATCTTGATCTTTCTATCTGAAGATCATATGGGATCTCTTCTCTCGTATCTTTTTCTCTGTTGATCAATTTCTTCTGTACCTACAAAAGTCAAATTTATCATTAATTATCCAACATTAATTGTAAAAATGTACAATTTGGGTATATCATTAAGAAACTTCAAGTGCTTCAATAGGAGACAGTGAAACTATAAATCTTCCTCCTTTTGGCCTGAAGTTGGTCTATCTTGCTTTTCAATATGGCAACTTGAATCTTTTTTGTTTTTCTTCTTCCTTTCTTTCTTTCTCTTTTTTCTTTTTCTTTCTTTCTTTCTTTCTCTTTTTCTTTTTTTGTTTTTTCTCTTTTTTGTTGTTTTTTTAAACTGAGAGCCCAAAGGATTAATATTTCTGTCGATATCATGCCCTACTATCTTATCCCGACAACATTTAAAAAGTTCTCATCATTTTCGAAGGTGTCGGCCCGAATAACTTAACATCATGCCTGAAGGACTTACTAATGACCTGAAGGGTTTAACATCATGCCCGAAGGACTTACTGATGACTTAAAGGATTTAGAATTGTAATGCAATTCCTTTCTTGTGCAAACAATTAGAAAATCTTTGCTGAAATCTGCCTATGCAAATGGATTGAAATCTTTGTTGGGATCCTCTTCAAACGAATTGAAATCTTTGCTGAAATCCGCCTCTTCAAACGAATTGAAATCTTTGCTGAGATCCACCTCTTCAAACAAAACATCTGGCTGAATATGCCTTTTACAAACAAAATGTCCTGCTGGAATCTGTTTCTGTAGACGGAATATCTGTTGAAATCCGCCTTTAAACAAAATATCTGAAATTTGCCTCTGTAAGCGGAATGTTTATTGAAGTTGTCTCTGTAAACTGAATATCTTAGAGGGATCCGCCTTTGTAAACTGAATATTTTAGGGAAATCTACCTCCGCAAATGAAATATTTTAGGGAAATTCGCCTTTGTAAATGGAATGTCTTGAGATCCGCTTCTGTCAATAGAATATCTTGAGATTCGCCTCTGCCAATGAAACATTTTAGAAAAGTCTGCCTCTTTAAACAAAACATCTTGATATCCACATCTACAAACAGAGCATCTTAGATAAACTCGCCTTTGTAAACAGAATATCTTGAGTTCCGCCTCTGCTAACAAAATATTTTAGAGAATCTGCCTCCGCAAATAGAATATCTTTGCTAATCTGCACTCGCAAACAGAAAATCATGAATTATTATATCTGCTTTCTCACAAACGCAGCTGAAACCTTTGTTAGATCTATTTCTCTAAGATCTATGCTCGCTCTTTGTCAAATTTTCCTCTCTATGATTTCTGTTCATTCCTTGCTGAATCTTCCTCTTCATGTTCTTTATTTACTTTTAGCTTAATCTTTTCTCCAAGATCTCTTCTTATTCTTGTTTGGATCTTCCTCTTTAGGATCTTTATTCATTCTTAATCAAATTTTCTCTAAGATCTCTGCTCGTTCTTGCTTAAATCTGCTTTTTCAAAACTCAAAGCTATAGATTGATTCTTGTTTTTCCTTGATTAAATCTGCAAATTCCTGTCAAAATATGGAAGAATGCTTTGAATGTATGAATTAGCATGCTCCTACTTATAGATGCCTGACTATATGATGCATGAATGTTGTCAATTGATGACCATTTGAGCAAGCTTTCATCTTCAGGGAAGATCCAAATTTCTTCGCTTCGTCTTTCATTAAAACACCTTCTATCGACAACATAGCCCATCTCACACTCAGGTTCAATTTTTAGGATCTCTGCATCTTTTGCTCTAAAACGCCTTTTCAGGTTTTCACTTTAATTTTTCTTTTTTCTCTTTTTTTCCTCAATGTGCCCTTTTGGGTTTTCACCTTGTTTTTTCTTTTTCTCTCTTTCTCTTTTTTCAATAATTTTTCCGCTCTGATAGAACTTTCAAGCACATGGGCCCTTTTTGTTGCATCTCACCTTATATTTCTCACGATTTGAATACCAGGGACCACTTTTTCCTTAGAAAAGCCGTTCTCGCTATATCTTCATTCAGCTTCTTTGAAAAAATTCTTTCTCATAGTTCAAAAGATCATGATTCACTGT
The DNA here is from genome assembly GCA_019671005.1 of Hibiscus mutabilis. Classification (NCBI taxonomy): domain Eukaryota; kingdom Viridiplantae; phylum Streptophyta; class Magnoliopsida; order Malvales; family Malvaceae; genus Hibiscus; species Hibiscus mutabilis. The sequence goes on from CM033747.1 coordinate 26,113,173, forward strand.
TGTTTTAGCCTGCATATCTTGTTTACTAGTATATGATGTTCTGTAAGGTTCTTTTTGCAACATTTCCCCACTCCATCTTGAGTTCGACTACTTTCTTTGCTCACATTCTCCTCGCTATTCTCCTTTGAATAGAAAAAACCCTCAACTGGTTGTTCCGGCTGCATCTTCTCTCCTAAAAGATAGCTTATGTTCTCTCATTTTGCCCCAAAATTACTTGCGTCATTTCCTTGCAGCTTTGTTTGAATGCTGCTGACACTCAGGGTTGTATCTTTTCCTCGTCATACTTTTCATCATTAAACAAGTACCGAGGCTACCTCCTATTCTGCATGCACTTAAAGGATTAGTACATCATAATAATACCCACGAAATCCTTTGCTTTTCTTGTATCTAATCAATTTATATGCAAGATACTTGTTGAAAAGATAAGTGAATGGCTCATAATATTATTTTACTAGATTTGAGAAATTGGAATAATTTCATAAGTTATGGCAAACATGAGAGAACAAAAGTCAAGATTAGGCCCCCTAAATATCAAGTGCAACAGAGCCTTCAAACCAAATTGCAAAGATCAACTCTAATGTGACCCCTTCTCAATTATTAGACTTCTGAGAGAAACATTTCCCATATACCTAATTCTATCCCATTTAAGGTGGCACTCTTTACCTCATTAACTCACCATACCCCAATCCTTCCCTCTTTTCTAATCTCGATCAAGCATTAGAAGTCCGAAAGTCCTTGAAGAAAGGTTAACCCTGATAAGCGGATGTATTCTGAAGACAAACTTACCTTGCTCCAATACCCGTATGTGGTAAAAATGGTCTTCTGAGACTTGTAATATAGGCTATGGCTCACGGCTACCAAAGAAATGATATATAGGCGCAAATAAATATTTTAAGGGTGATGAAACCAATGATCATTTCTTTCAAGTGAAATATCATTTTGCACTCCTTGATCTGAATATATTCGGATGAAATACTATTTTCTTTTCTCTTTTTTTCTTTTTTTATGGATCGCTCTAGACTGCCCATTTCTGAGTTTTCACCCTATAGTTCATTTCCTTTCCTTGAAATCCCTCTTCCATTGCTCCTTTAGATAAATGCTTGTTTGAACGGAAGATCTCACATATATGTGTTTCTTTTCTTTTGCACTTTTCAACTTTAGTGCTTTCTTCAGCTTGATTTCGCTGACTTTTGAACACAAGCTTTCACTGTTTTCTTTCTTTTTCTTTTTTTTCTTTTTTTAACTTGATTTAGAGTATTCTTCTTCATTCATCATGCCTTCTGGCTTTTGTGCTTGATATGTTCACTTTTATTTCTTTTGTCCCTGATTCACAAGGGATTATTATCATAACATGATAAAAGCCGAATAGTTTTTACTTGCAACAGACTTTCATCCTCCTTGCCCCAAGTGTAGGGGTGATCCTTGGTTTGGGTTGGATCCAAAGAAAATCATCAGGCTCAAAGGGGACAACAAATGATATTTTTCTTATTTTCTTTCTTTGTGAAGGGGGATGAAGGAATGCCAAATGTCCTCCCATACTTGGATATCTTCGAAGGAAAGCCGTCTTCAGGTGGATGATGTTTTAGGTTATCACTTCATTCAAAGACCTTAGCCATCAATGCTTGAGAGGAAATTCACTCAAAATTTGTATTTTAGATTTTTCCCGTGATTCCTGAACACTCATTAATGTCTTCACGTTGGTCTAAATAAACTAGAAAATAGTCACATTTCTAAACTTGATCTCTGAGTTTGATTCAAGGTCAATCTTACAATCAACATCCGGGGGACTGAGGGAAAATGTTAGTGAAGATATATACATATATGTATGAAAGAACAAAAAATAACCCATAACAAAGAATGAATGAAATTTTAAAAGAATCAAATATGTAAAGTGTTGGCCATTTGAGAAATACATAGGAAAAAAGCATCAAAGCAAATAAACTGAAATAGCCTCTCTTACAAAGGACCCCCCAATGCTCGCGGGCAAAAGCAATTGGGAAAATTCAGGGTATTACTCCGCAACGGTCCTAAACTTGCAGATAGATCTCCCGTGGTCCACTGTTGGCCATTAATCAAGGAAGGCCTGAGTGAATTTTGGTCACTCCACTTCTATCGCCAATTCTTTATTTTTCCTCACCATTACAAAGACATGCCCATTCTTGTTCATGCTATGGTGCTCTCATTCTTTTTGAACAAATTTTTTCAATTCTTCAGTGATCTAATTTCTCAATATCGCTCCACTGATCTCTCACCATATTAAGTTTTCCCCACTTTACATTTTAGGGCGGACAAATGCTCTAAGTCCTCGAACATTTTAAGTCCCTAAACTTTTATCAGGTTCATCAAACATTTTAAGTCCTTGAACTTTCATCGGGTTCATCTTTAATTTTACAAAACCACCAGAACTCCGTGGGAAAACTTGCTAAACCCCTGAACTGGCTGATATATGTATTTCATCGTCATTATGACCTCTGATAGGCGATAAAGAAACATCAACTAAAGATGATTACCCCATTCTCAGTCATATCCTTCCCGTGAGTGTTCGAACATTTGTAATCGCGACTTTTCATTTTGAAATCATCTCTAAGTATTAAAAAAGAATCTTTGGGCTTGAAGTGACAGAATTAATTTCGTATACTACCTTAGAGATAATCTCTGCAAACTATACCCCTTGATACATAGACATGAACGAGACAGACTTCAAAACTCCAGACAATCTTGGAAGCATTCATTATTGATCTCTGATTAACCTACTTCTTGATCTCCTCTATTAAGGACTTAAACATCCTGGTTCCCTATAAGAAACTTGCAAATATTATCGGGGATCATAACTATGGGCAGATTGACTTGACATTTTCTTCATCGGTCTAGGGGTAAAATGAGTCTGAAATGGGCACTTGAAATTTGTATTTGTCCGAGAAACCATCCATGATAGACCCCATAAGTCAGTTGACATTTTCTTCTTACGCCCTCAGGGAGTCCGATCATTGCATTCACCCACTTCTTTCTCTTTTTTCACTTGAGATTTTCAGCATTTGTTTTCTGAGCAATCCAATTGCATTTCTCCAATCAGGGGCTACTTTTAAGGTTACATATCTTAATAGCTTATCTTCAGTATCGACTTCTAAAATCTCCCAGTTCAAAAAGTTTTGAATTTGCAGCATGAAAATGTAGCAATCCTCAATGTCTCGACCACAACTCAACTTAATTAATGGGGCTCCGATAATTTCTAATGATGCGACGAAGCTTCGAGCAATTTGATATCTAGTTTAGATTTAGACTTTCCACTGATAGGAGCATCTTGAGCATCTAATCTTGTAGCATTCTTTAGTGGAGAAAATATTGCAGAAAAGATACCAAAATATTACTTTGACTTTAATAAACCCCAGAATGCAACGAGTTATTCACAAAAGTTTGTCACAGCTTCTGTCATTTCCCTTTTATCTCGACTCCCTTTGCACATGGTAATCTCTGATTGAACCAGACTATTTGCTTTTAGAACATAAGTACCCAATCCTGATGAGACCAAAAACATCAGCGGGGCCATTATCTGGAAACGATTTTGTACAGAAAAAAGCCACAAATCTGAATACGGCATTGAATGGGAACAATTGTTCTCCTTTTCTAACTGAACTCTTTAGTCTCTTTGTCTTGTATATGTATTCTGCGCCTCTTGCAATCAACTCTTTTGTGATCAAACTTCTATCTTCAATTGACCTTGGCACTCATCACTTTAAAGACTATTTTGCCCCTCGACTCTGTTGGGATCATTATGCTCTTTGACTGCTGCTGAACCATTGGCTAGAAGACTTTTGGCTACACTCCAAAATTTGACATCATTCAGTCCTTCCATGCCAGTCCACTGGGCTTCCTTTATTTTAGCATTTTCAAAATCCACCGGTGCCTCTAAGTCAAACATTCCATTGTTCTCTTCATGATCCAAACTTGGGTCTTCTACATTCTGTACAAATGCCCCGGCTATATTGATCTGAACCTGCTCATTGCTGCTTTTTGTTTCCATCTCTCTTTTTTACTTTTCTTTTTTTGACTTTTTTGCTTTTTTTACTTCTTTTTTGCTCTCTTTTTTTGACTTCTGTTTCTCTTTGCTCTCTTTTTGCATGAAGAGTCCTTTCAGACTGAACCCTTATCTGAGATGTGTAGCGATGTCCTTTTACGCTAAAAAAACAAGTTTTATCTATTGTTTTGTTTTGGAAATTATGTCTTTCGTGGGGTTTTAAAGAAACCACGTTTTATTTAGAAATTGGAGTCACCACCGGCCACTAAGGTAGGCCGGACACCATAAAACCAGAGATTTTTAAAACTGTAGGGTTCGGGAGTCGGTTACGGATGGGGAAGAATTAGTACCCCCACACCGCCCAAAATTGGTACTTTAATAATTACCGCTTTATTAATATTATACTTCCCGGATTAAAGTGACGATTAAATTAAGATTTGGTTATAAGTGCGAGTAGATTTTAAAGGCCCCGTTATCTGAGAGTAGACGCCCAACCACCATCACTACGCCTGATACTGGCCCCGTTTACGCTCGGATAAAAGGGCACCGCATTGACAATTTATATTCCGTTATGCAACCTTAGAAAGAAAAAATAATAAACATTTACATTGACATGATATATAAAAAATATAAACACATGAATTTTGCAAAATTAAATAAAATAAACAAGTATATAAACAAGAAAAAAACATAACATACCCTAATAATAACAATAAAGTATGGGCATGAACAAAAACATAAGTATGGGCATGAACAAAAACATACTTTCAAGACTAAATTAATTAATCCTAACATGCTTGAACATATAAAATCGCAAATGCAACAAATGCATGACATAAGTGTAACATGATATTAAACTAATTATATCTAAACAACATGCTTTAAAACAATACTTGACATATGACACAACTTAAAATAGAATGTGACATGACATGAATATTTGACAAACAACACCCATTTTAACATATAACCTAAAATGCAAAGCAAAAGTGAAGCATGCTAGAATACATGTGTACATCTCAAAATATAAAAACATAATGCAAGATATGCATTGCATACATGTAACAAGGCACTATACTAGTAAATCAAAACAAAAAAACGAATGAACACATATTTAATGCCTAACACGCGACATAATTTACATACATAAAATAAAAACATGGTATTATACATGACAAAAGAAAACACACTAACATATAACCTAGAAGCAAAGAGAACATACAATACATGCTAAAAAACGAAAACATGCTATATACGAGTCAACTAAAAAATACGAATCGAACATGTATGATACGAACAATCGAACGAAAATATAAAAACACATAACATCATACACTAAACATATATATAAAAACATAAGAATATGAAATATAAAAAATACAAGAAAACACACAAAAAAGGGCCACATCAACATGTTAAAACATGATAAAACATGAATATTTAGATATGAAAAGAGGACTGAAATGAAAAATAAAATACACAGAAAACAGAAATTAAAATATAATAAAAATACGATTTAGGGACAAAAATGCGAACTCAATGAAACTTGGAATGACCTATCCTGTAAAATGCCCAAGGGGCAAACCCAAAACGTAAAAAACTGAAACGCGGAATGTCTAAATGCGTAAATTTGCCATTTTTGACATCTGATTGATTTAATTTGGTGGCTTAATTGGAAGATTTAAAAGAACAAGGAGGACCCGTGACGCAATTAGACTGTGGGGCAAAATCTAGATGAGAAATCCAGAAACACGAGGACCTTTATGAAGTGATTATGCCATTTATTTTTTCGTTGGTCTATAAAACAAACATTCAGCCCCCCTTTTTACTTTTTCCATCATTATTTTGCCCTTTGAAATATAACTCTCCCTTCAGCTTATTTCTCTCAACCGAGAGCTCTCCCTCAAACTCTCAACCTCTCAAACAGCCATCTCTATTCCCAGAAACCACCGAGTCTCTGCCGTATGGGCCGTCGCCGGCCGTTGCTCGTCGGTGACTACTAAAAAAACCCCAAATGACTCCCCTTTGTTATCTAAGCCCGAAACCAACCTTGGATATGAGGGATCAGCCCATTATTAACCTAGATCTAGGAAAACCCGAAACAAACGAAAACATTTGTTTTTTTCAAAAAAAATCCGACCAGAGATATCCTATTCTCAACCAACTCACCCCATAAGGGCTTGTCGCTGGCCAGAGAAGATTCACGGTGGTTGGGTAAACTCTAAACTCTCTGTATCTTTTATTTATCAACCATTATTTTTTGGGGATAACATGCAAGAGAGAAAAAAAGGCAGAGGGGAATACCAATGGAAAGCTTGTTGTATTTTCGCTTGAGAACCGATGACTTTTTTTATTTTCAAACTGATAACTCGTTAACTTCTCTTACTGAATTTTTATGCTTCATACATATATCATGCTTTTCATTTGGTAGAAAGTACTATAAAAATACATATTTTTAGATCTGAAATGATACTGACATAGCCTCTTTTTTGGTGATTTTTTTGATGCATCTGGCAACCCTGAGCGCAATGGTTGGAGGCCGGCATGGTGGAGGTATGGTGGCAGTGCGGGGGAGATGTCCTCGACCAGAGGCATTCTCGACCGTTGGATCAGATTCAATCCAACGGTTGAGATAACTTGAAGAATAAACGGTTTAGATGAAATCTCGAACGGGTGGGACTGCGCCAGATCGCGACATGTGAAGCTCAGCAGCCAAGGAGTTCTGACGCGTGGGATACACGCGCGCGTGGGAGATCGAAGGGTCCGCGTGTGGATCATACGCGCGCGTGGCAGCCGAACGGTCTGGGCGTGTAACACACGCGGCCAGCTGGATAGCCCTCCCCTTTTGATCGTGGCCGTTGGATAAAAATTTGATCCAACGGCTCCTGGTTGGCTGCGCAGAAGGAAAACATTAGGGTTAGACATTTAGGGCTTTCAGATATAGGATTTGGGTTTGGCCGGTTGGGCCATGTAAACTTAATTTTGGGCTATGTAATTGTAGACCGGTCATTTAATTTAATTGGGTTTTATTTTTAGATTTGTTTATATAATAATAATAATAATAATAATAATAACAATGGTAGTTATACTATAGTAATACGATGACACGTACACATGCAAAATACTTAATACAAACATATACGTTTGATCACACATTATTATAAACATACACACATTCAAATATTTACATAACACACACACTCAAATACATAATACAAACACATGTATTTGATCACATATAACTATTATAAATATACACATTGTACGCACACAAACAATCAAGGCATATGTAACATGCAAACACCTACGACACACATCTCATAATAATTACTAATACGTATACATATGTAATATATAGTATACATGCATTCACACACTAATCACACACATATATTACATATATATTAATCACACGTACATAATTAACACACGCCCACATGCATAATAATACCCTTTACTTATTATATTAACAATATTCACAATCTGGACAAAATTGAGTGATTACAGTTGCCCCTCTTTGCTTGTTCTTGTGAAACGAGAACCAAGCAAAGACCAAAAGCTCTCATTTTTATCCGACTTCCCTGCTCACGACTTCAGAATCACGTGTTCTTCTGGAACTCTCCGTTTTTTCTTGGCCGAATCTTTAGGCTCGTAAGTTCTCCCTATATAGAAATTTTTCACCTTTAGTTCTTCTTTGAGATTCTGGAGTTAGGGCACTTCCTATATGGAGCCTTTCACTGGGGGCTCGAAAACGTAGGCTTCTCCTTTATATAACCTTTGTCTTCAATTTTTTCTTTTCTCTTTTTTTTCTTTTTTCTCTTTTTTTCTTCTTTTTTTTTCTTCTTTTTCCCTCTTTTTCTGCTCTTTTTTTCTTTTTCTCCTTTTTCTTCTTTTTTTCTTCTCACTTTTTCTATCTTTTTTTCTTTCTCTCTCTTTTTTTACAAGGCTAATAATATCTTTAGACTCGCGCTACTAAGGCTGCCGCATCATGCCTGAAGGACTTATTGATGGCCCGAATGACTTATCACCATGCTCGAAAGACTTACTGATGGCCCAAAGGTCTTATCATCATGCCCGAAGGACTTACTGATGGCCCGAAGAACTTAACATCTGGCTTCACGCTACTCTGGCTACTGTCATCTGGCCTCACACTACTATGGCTGTCGCATTATGCCCGAAGGACTTACTAATGGCCCGAAGGCTTATCACCATGCTCGAAAGACTTAATGGTGGCTTGAAGGACTTAACACTGTGCCCGAAGGACTTACCGATGACCCGAAGGATTTAACATCTGGCTTCACACTACTATGGCAACCGTCGTCTAGCCTCGCGCTACTATGGCTGTCGCATCATGCCCGAAGGACTTACTAATGGCCCGATGGACTTATCACCATGCTCGAAAGAGTTACTGGTGGCCTGAAGGTCTTATCATCATGCCCGAAGGACTTACTAATGGCCCGAAGGACTTAACATCTGGCTTCACGCTACTCTGGCTACCGTCATCTAGCCTCACGCTACTATGGCTACCGCATCATGTCCGAAGGACTTACTGATGGCCCCGAAGGACTTATCACCAGGCTCGAAAGACTTAATGGTGGCCCGAAGGACTTAACATCGTGCCCAAAGGACTTACCAATGACCCGAAGGATTTAACATCTGGCTTCACGCTACTATGGCTACCGTCGTCTGGCCTCACGCTACTATGGCTGCCGCATCATGCCCGAAGGCCTTACTGATGGCCCGAAGGACTTATCACCATGATCGAAAGACTTAATGGTGGCCCAAAAGACTTAAAACCGTGCCCGAAGGACTTACCGATGACCCGAAAGATTTAACATCTGGCCTCACGCTGCTATGGTTGCCGATCTTTTCTTTCTTTAGTAAATTCTTTGACAATTCTTTAAATACCTGTCTAAAAACAAGCAAAAATTGACATGCCTCTATCTATATGATGCATGCAATGTCGTGCTTTCTTTTTCTTCTTTTCTTTTTCTTCTTTTTCTTTTCTTTTTTCTCTCTTTTCTCTCTTTTACCTCTTTCTTCTTCTTATCTTTTTATCATCATTTTCTCTCACTCTCTTTTCTTTCTTTTTCTTATTTCTTCTCTTTTTTCTTCTCTTTTTTGTTCTAAAGTCTTACACTCTGAAAGGTTATTTCTCAGATTTATTTTCTTCTTTTCTATTGCAGTATGCCCTTTGATCAGTCATTTATCTGATTCATGTCTTTTAACCCTTTTGTGATATAATTTTTTTTCTTTTTTTTCTTTTTTTTCTTTTTTCTTTCTCTTTCTCTTTTTCTTTTTATTTTAGACATGTTTTAAAATCCTATGCCCTGAAAATTCATTCTTCGAATTTCTTCGTTTCCTTTCTTTTTTGCAGTATGATCAGTTTTGATCTTCATTTCTGCCAATTTTTGTTAAATGAGTATCCGCTCTTGTTCTTTTGCACGAGCACTTGCCTTTCTTCTTCGGGGTCTCTGCCCGCTTCACAAACAAACTCTATATCATGTATGTGCAGAGATTCTTACTATTCTTCCTGTTCTGCATTTCCCCACTCGATCATGAGCTCGGCTACCTTCCAACTCCTTTGACCCAACATTCTGAGTATTTGTTAGTTTCATCATCGGGGTGAGCAAAATGCTTATATGTTCTGAACTTAATCTCAATCTTCTTGCTGCCTCTTGACGAGAACCATTTCTCGATCCATGTGCTTTAATTCTTTGGAGACTCAATGTTTACCTCTTACCGTCCCCCGTATTTTGTAATCTCATTCTCGTCCTGGTTCATCCTTCATTTTCTTGAACCAACCAAGGCATCATGGCTGAAACCCACTTCTTGTTCTTGAGCTATCTGACACATATACTCTTGTCATCATCTTCATCCTATACATTGTGGGGTCGTTTCTGGTTAGGTGCTCCAATAATATCTGCAACATTGTGTTCTGATCTTACCTCTGAAGTAATACATAGAAATCTTTGTTGCTTTAACTTGTCAATTTGTTGATTGGCATTCCACTGAAGGGTATCATTTAGATTAACATACAAGATCTTGAAATCACAGAATATGAGCTTTGGATATCAAGTGCAAGAGCGTCTTAGATCCAACCATTCAGTAATTCAAGGCTGTGAAATCTTCCCAGGTGACACGGTTCATCCTCATGATTACCGCGTTGCTGCAGAATACTACTCTTTCTCAATTTTCATTATCTGCTCCGCCCCCAAAAAAGGGTGGACTTGTATGACCACTCGAGCGTGGAAATATTACTCTAAGAATAGAGTCCTAGGTGGTGCGAGTTTTAATTTTACCTATGCTATCGTTTATTTTCATCTCTTTTCTTTTCTCTTCCTTTTTCCTCATTTTTCTTTTCCCCTTTTTCTTCCTTTTCTTTTTTTCTTTTTTATTTTTTTTCTTTTTTTCTTTTTTCTCTTTTTTTTTCTTTTTTTACGCTTTTATTATTATTTGAGGAAATCAATTCGTCACAGTCCTTTGTCTTGAGGACAACGATGGAGCAAACAACATTGCCCCAAGTTACTTGGCATAGTCACGATTTGAAAATATTACCATCACTCATAAAGCTAAGGTTTCTTGAATTGGATGGTGTATTGCCACCTATCGCTTTAGCGGAGTGCCCCAAAATTCCCACACTCTTATCCAAACAAGCCTATTACTAGGTTTCGAACATATGAGTGCTTTTTATTATTCTTTTCTCTTTCTTTCTTTTTTTTCCCTTTTTTCTCTTCTTTTTTTCCTTCAATTCTTCCCCCTCTTTTTTTAATTCTTATTTTTTAATTCTTTACTACCTAGAAGATTATGCCTAGAGATTCAATTTCAAGCAACTCTACATGGTTGACATTCGGAGCTTTTTCGTCCTTGAACATCATCGAAAGAGTAGTAATCTTGCTTTGCTGACCAGAGTCCTGTAGGGAAGATCACACCTCATCGTTGTCACAACATCCATCTAATGTCACATCTTGCAATTGATATTCAGTGTCCTACAGCGGCGAGAAAATATACATCTATGTGTTTTCAAGAACATTGTATGTTAAGCGAAATATGTTCTTCATTGGAATAAAAATCAACAAACATGCCCCTTCACAAAAGATCTTTACCACATGTGGGCCATAGGTAGTAAAGTTGATTCCTTGTATTACTTCAGGAAAGTCTTTTAATGTAGAGACATCTCTGGCTTCCTCAGCACTATGTAGACTTGCCCCTCATCCTTGGTCCTCCACTTCTGGATCAGCTTTTGTGTCAAGGTCTCATCATTGATCAACTTCTTGATCTCCTCCAATAAAGGTCTACATTTTCTGGTGGGATGCCCCGGTGCCCCCATATGGAATTCGCATGTGCTACTTGAGTCAAAACTAGGAGCAATATAGTGACGCCCTACCAAATGAGGCAATATGTCTGTGATAGATGCTCCGAACACTTCCAAATTTGCGCTCGTCCGAGGAATTTTCCTTGATGACCCTGAGGTGTCAGTCTGTCTTCTTCTTTTACGGCCACGCGAACCCTGGAGATGACACTCATTTACCTCTCCGTCTTTATCTATCTTATCTTCGATTCGGTCCTTGGACTTAGACCCCAATTTTTCTTCTTTGATTGCGTATTCTATCCTCTCTCCAATCATCATGAAATATTCAAATCTATTTCTCGATTTATCCAACATCACATCGAAGAAAAGAGAGGGAAGCGTTGCATGAAACAGAGAAGTCAACTCTTCTTCCGCTATAGGAGGCTGGACTTGGGTCGCCAAACATCGCCACCTTAGTGCATATTCCCTGAGGCTTTCATTTGGTTTCATTTTCTCATTATGAAGAAACTGACGACAGGGCGCTAAATCTAAAGCATATCTGTATTGACTCAAGAAGGCATTAGCAAGGTCACCCCATGACCTAACTTGGTTTCTGTTCAAATAGCTATACAACACTGCTGCAGGTCCCGTCAGGCTATCGTGGAAGTAGTGGATCAACAACTCTTCATTCTTCAAGTATCCCTCCATTTTCCTACAAAACATGGTCAAGTGAATCTTCGGGCAGCTGGTTCCGTCATACTACGCAAATCTGGGAATCTTGAAATCTAGAGGAATGACCAAATCGGGGTTCAAACAGAGCTTTCTTTCATCAAAGGCATCAAACTTCTTTTTTTCTCTCTTTTTCTCTTGAGTCCATCTTCCAACTGCTCGAATCTTGAATTTTGAGTGTTCAATTCTTTTATTCACGATAAAACTCTAATTGTTCTTTGGATTACCCCAAAAAATTTGATGCAAGGTAATGATAATGTTATGTAAAATATGACATGACTGTACAATGTAATGCAATGCAATCGTAAAATATAAACATGAATGCCGTAAGGTATTGAATCCAAAATTGATCCCCATAGAACGACGTTCATTGAGGCCAAAAGGTTTCATTATATCAGATATTAGATATTTATAGTTACTTATAAGCTTCAGTGCCTACTTTCTTAACTTCATCCAGTAGTCCGGTCAGCTTGCCTCCGTGGTCCAACACTTGGTCCAGGTTCTGACTAAGCCTGCCACCTTGTTGAGCCGCCTTACCTGCTTGGGTAATATCGATCTTCGGGTCTTCATCTATCCCCTACTTATTCTTTCGCAGCTTGGAAGTTGTCATCCTTACTTTCCAACTGAAGAGTGTTGGATTGTCATTGCTCTGTCGTAAACTTGTTTCCAAAACTCTTGTTAATGGCTAAGTTATTTTGTAGCTCATCTTTGGAGACTGTCGTACCTATTCCCAATTTCCTCAAATTTACCTGATAACAACCTGACTTGATTCTCGCTTGACTAGTTTCTCTTCTTCAAATATTTTGAGTCGTCCTTCAATTGAACAACACCGTTCATATATTCTTTAAAGGTGACCCAATCTGATATTCTTAAACACTCAGTAAAGCTTATGGTGATCACTCTACAAATTCAATTTTATCCAAGTTATCTCTCTCTTATCTGAGCTGACTGAACTCGAAAGAATATCCCTCTCCTGGGATGCCCCTATCTCCGATCTTCAAATTTAACTCGCTTGAGTGACCCACTTCGGTATTACTCGAACTTTGTCCTGGATATTGATTCTTCCTTGACTTTTCCCCTCGGGTGATTGTTATCTAACTATAGAATTGGGGAACTCCATCTTCGAAACCCAAAATTCTCATCACGATAAGATCTTGAACTTGTTCCTCAGAGCCCCGCAATCCTCAATACTGTGACCCAAACTTCCTAAACGGTAACTGCCTCTAGCACGTGTGTCGTAATCTCTCGGATAAGACAATCTCTTCTCTTCTCAATGAACATTAGGAGTAGTTCGGTGTACCTCACAGGAATCGAGATGTACTTCTTCTCATTACTTGCTTCTCAGATTTCTTCTAGACCGAGCTCTACTTTTTGAAAGCCCGACTCTGACATACCTTCCACCTGTTTATTGATGCGGATCTCAAAAGGGTTCAATTTGTCATATTTGGCTGGCTTGGAGGTAGAATTCTGACTATCCCGCTCTCTATTCTAATCCTTAATCGATTCTTCTTTCGGTTCGATGGATCGCTTACCTTTCGTCAAAGTATTCATCACTTCTTCCCTCTGCTTCTTTCAACTCTTGCACTTTACTTTGCTCATTACCAGTACTGTGTCTCCTTAATGTGTCTGACCTAAAGTCTTCAGATGGTTCCTCTTCTATTGTATCTGATCTTGTTCTGGGACAAAACCTTGGATCTGTGCCCTCTAATATCTTACCAGACGACCCTTTGCCAATTATGAACGATTTCTGAGATTTGAGAAACCACTTCGGGAGTCAATACCCTATAAATGCGAGAATACATGAAAATGTGGTGTTGATTCTCGAACAGTCTTTAAAAAACTTTCAATAGAGAAAATGTCTGTTTGCAAGAAATTAATAATGAATTACAGGTAATAGTTGGATTTATTCTGGAGACCTTGACTTCGGAAAGCAAAACCCGTGCTCCACGTCTCGACCTCGTCTTCAGGATGATGGATGACTTCGTCTTTTCCTCTTATTCTATTCCATGGACTCGTGACGTCATGATCTTTATTTTTGTGGCTTCTGAAAATGACATCAACAAGTGCATGCATAATGCAGACAAGATCTTTTCTTCTGTAGATCTGGATGCAAACGAACAATACGTCTAAATAGGGATGGATTCTATCGATCCTATGGGGAGTACTTTAAAACTTTTTAGGGTTTAAATTAAAATTCTCAATGATCATTTTGTTTAAAAATTTCCCCGTTTTTTATTATCAAAAAGTTTTAACTTTCTTAAAAAATAAAACTTTTAGGTTTCTTTTTGTTATTATTATTATTCTGAAAGTTTTAGGAGGGAAACAGATTCAAAACAAAATAATAATATTTTCAAATTTTTTTAAAGGAGTTAAATTAAAATCTTTGAGATTTTTACAAAAGGGTTAAATGTGAAGATTTAAAACTGGGGTTCTGCCCTGACTGAATCTTCTGCATCGCACGTGCCTTACTATCGTACCGTCTTCTTTCTCGATTGGTCTTTGCTCGGCCTAACTTGATACTGTAATATTATCGTTTCCAAAAAATCAGACTTTTTCTATTTTGAAAGCCTTTTAATGAATTGTTCTTGAATCAACACCATGTCATGATATGCAACATGAATGCAAATAAAGGCGTTGATTCCGCTGTTAATCACCCTTTCGAACGACTTTCATGGGAACTAAAGGGTCCAGATTACAAAAAGGGTCCACATTACAAAAAGAGTCTTTATTACAAAAAGTCTTAATTACAAAACAAAGTTCTACACATAAGCCCTAGCTCTACCTCCTAGCTCCTCGATAGCTCTGAGCAACATGATAAACCTTGGTGCTTCTTCCATGTTCGGGGTTACGAAAGGTAGGAGAGCCGCGGCTTCGGTAGCTAAGTCATTCACATGCCTTGCAACTCGTTGTATGTCCACCATCAGGGTCTCGTGTGTATATTTTGGCACTACACGCTTGCTTGGCAAATTGTTACCTCGGATCTGTTCATTAATCTTTGACCAATGTCGCGTGACTGGATCGATGTCGTCCTTCTTAAGACACCTTTTTTTCATGATGAAAGATTTTCTAATCGGGCAAACCACTTGAATCAACGCCTCTATGTAATGTGGATGCAATGATAATGCAAAAAAAGTATGTGTAAAATAAAAATAAAACACAAAAAGAAATGAGTTAGTACCGGATAAAAATAATAAATACATAAATAAAAGGACAAATTAAATAAGGTAAACAAACAAAACAACCCTATTTATCCCGTCTAAAACACCTAAGGTTATCCGTATGGCTCTAAAGGGGTGGGTTTATATATGTTCTCTATATGCAGTGTTGGTTCTAGGAGGTACCCAAATTGACCTCGATGTCCTCTACTAAGAGTAGCAAGGCCCCCGATCATCACCCATTATAGGCTCTTTTTAACCGGGTTCAATTCAGGGGGACCCATTCGCTTATGCATGCACGAAAGAACGATATCCTTACGAAAGCATAAGGTACTCGAGCCCCGAAGGTACTTACTAGGCCTACACGAGAGAACGATATCTCCACGAAAGCATTAGCGTTTTCCCCCACTTAAAAATGGGTTTATATGCCATATTTTAAATGCGTCAAAATAAACATGCAATTATAACTGAATGTTAGTTTAATAGTCACTTTAATCCAGAATTTCTAATATTAATAAAACGGTAATTATTTAAAAAGCTCGACTCACTTTATTTTGTTTGAAAAAACAAAAAAATGGTCCCTAGTGGAGTCGCCATCTGTAGCGATGTCCTTTTACGCTAAAAACGAGTTTTATCTATTGTTTTGTTTTGGAAATTATGTATTCCGTGGGGTTTTAAAGAAACCACGTTTTATTTAGAAATTGAAGTCGCCATTGGCCACTAAGGTAGGTCGGACACCATAAAATCAGAGATTTTTAAAACTGTTGGGTTCGGGAGTCGGTTACGGATGGGGAAGGATTAGCAACCCCACACCGCCCAAAATTGGTACTTTAATAATTACCGCTTTATTAATATTAGAATTCCCGGATTAAAATGACGATTAAATTAAGATTTGGTTATAAGTGCGAGTAGATTTTAAAGGCCCCTGTTATCCGAGAGTAAACGCCCAACCACCATCACTACGCCTGATACTGGCCCCGTTTACGCTCGGATAAAAGGGCACCGCATTGAAAATTTATATTCCGTTATGCAACCTTAGAAAGCAAAAATAATAAACATTTACATTGACATGATATATAAAAAACATAAAAACATGAATTTTGCAAAATTAAATAAAATAAACAAGTATATAAACAAGAAAAAAACATAACATACCCTAATAATAACAATAAAGTATGGGCATGAACAAAAACATACTTTCAAGACTAAATTAATTAATCCTAACATGCTTGAACATATAAAATCGCAAATGCAACAAATGCATGACATAAGTGTAACATGATATTAAACTAATTATATCTAAACAACATGCTTTAAAACAATACTTGACATATGACACAACTTAAAATAGAATGTGACATGACATTAATATTTGACATATAACCTAAAATGCAAAGCAAATGTGAAGCATGCTAGAATACATGTGTACATCACAAAATATAAAAACATAATGCAAGATATGCATTGCATACATGTAACAAGGCAGTATACTAGTAAATCAAAACAAAACAAAAACGAATGAACACATATTTAATGCCTAACACGCGACATAATTTACATACATAAAATAAAAACATGGTATTATACATGACAAAAGAAAACACACTAACATATAACCTAGAAGCAAAGAGAACATACAATACATGCTAAAAAACGAAAACATGCTATATACGAGTCAACTAAAAAACACGAATCGAACATGTGTGATACGAACAATCGAACGAAAATATAAAAACACATAACATCATACACTAAACATATATATAAAAACATACGAATATGAAATATAAAAAACACACAAAAAAGGGCCACATCAACATGTTAAAAACATGATAAAACATGAATATTTAGATATGAAAATATGACTGAAATGAAAAATAAAGAACACAGAAAACAGAAATTAAAAGATAATAAAAATACGATTTAGGGACGAAAATGCGAACTCAATGAAACTTGGAAGGACCTATCCTGTAAAATGCCCAAGGGGCAAACCCAAAACGTAAAAAACTGAAACGCAGAATGTCTAAATGCGTAAATTTGCCATTTTTGACATCTGATTGATTTAATTTGGTGGCTTAATTGGAGGATTTAAAAGAACAAGGAGGACCCGTGACGTAATTAGACCGTGGGGCAGGCTCTAGATGAGAAATCCTAAAACATGAGGACCTTTATGAAGTGATTATGCCATTTATTTTTTTGTTGGTCTATAAAACAAACATTCAGCCCCCCTTTTTACTTTTTCCATCATTTTTTGCCCTTCGAAATATAACTCTCCCTTTAGCTTATTTCTCTCAACCGAGAGCTCTTCCTCAAACGCTCAACCTCTCAAACGGCCACCTCTATTCTCAGAAACCACCGAGTCTCCGCCGTATGCGCCGTCGCCGCCCGCCGCTCGCCGGCGCTGACGACTACTAAAAATACCCCAAATGACTCCCCTTTGTTATCTAAGCCCGAAACCAACCTTGGATCTGAGGGATCAGCCCACTATTAACCTAGATCTAGGAAAAATCGAAACAAATGAAAACATTTTTTTAAATCCGACCAGAGATATCTTCTTCTCAACAACTCACCCCATAAGAGCTTGTCGCTGGCCAGAGAAGATTCACGGTGGTTGGGTAAACTCTAAACTCTTTCTGTCTTTTATGTATCAACTATTATTTTTCGGGGATAACATGCAAGAGAGAAAAAAGGCAGAGGGGAATACCACTGGAAAGCTTGTTGTATTTTCGCTTGGGAACCGATGCCTTTTTTTATTTTCAAACTGATAACTCGTTAACTTCGCTTACCAAATTTTTATGTTTCACACATATATCACGTCTTTCGTTTGGTAGAAAGTACTATAAAAATACATATTTTTTATATCTGAAATGATACTGACATAGCCTCTTTTTTGGTGATTTTTCTGATGCATCTGGCAACCCTGAGCGCGGTGGTTGGAGGCCGGCATGGTGGTAGTGTGGGGGAGATGTCCTCGGCCAGAGGTGTTCTCAACCATTGGATCAGATTCGATCCAACGGTTGAGATAAATTGAAGAATAAACGGTTCAGATGAAATCTCGAACGAGTGCGACTGCGCCAGATCGCGACACGTGGAGCTCAGCAGCCGAGGAGTTCTGACGCGTGGGATGCACGCGCGTGTGGGAGATTGAAGGGTCCGCGTGTGGATCACACGCGTGTGTGGCAGCCGAACGGTCTGGGCGCGTAACACACGCGGCCAGCTGGATAGCCCTCCCCTTTTGATCGTGGTCGTTGGATCAAAATTTGATCCAACGGCTCCTGGTTGGCTGCGCAGAAGGAAAACATTAGGGTTAGACATTTAGGGGTTTCAGATATAGGATTTGGGTTTGGCCGGTTGGGCCATGTAAACTTAATTTTGGGCTATGTAATTGTAGACCGATCATTTAATTTAATTGGGTTTTATTTTCAAATTTGTTTATATAACAATAATAATAATAATAATAATAACAATGGTAGTTATACTATAGTAATACAATGACACATAAACATGCAAAATACTTAATACAAACATATACGTTTGATCACACATTATTATAAACCCACACATTCAAATATTTACATAACACACACACACTCAAATACATAATACAAACACATGTATTTGATCACATATAACTATTATAAATATACACATTGTATGCACACAAACAATCAAGGCATATGTAACATGCAAACACCTACGGCGCACATTTCATAATAATTACTAATACGTATACATATGTAATAAATAGTATACATGCATTCACACACTAATCACACATATATATTACATATATATTAATCACACGTACATAATTAACATACGCCCACATGCAATAATAATACCCTTTAATTATTATATTAACAATATTCACAAACCGGATAAAAATGAGTGATTACAAGATGAATTTCTATCTTGATCACCCATGTTGGTACTTCATCTAGAATCTTTCCTTTCTTGACATTTCTGATTCCCAAACAAAGTGATAACTTGTATTTCCTATCATTCTCGGACTGATCCGCCTTTTTTTTCATTCCATCCAAGTGGCCTTCGACACCCTCTAAGACTGTTCAACCTTAACAAATCTGTTGCTCATGCTTTTCAATACATAAACTTTAACCAATGCAATGTTATTTACAACAAAATGCAATTTTTTACACACAAGTGCAATTTTATATTTTACATAATATTTAAATATTATAATGCATGAATGCACGAGGTATCGATTTCAAGGACTAGTTATTAGAGCAACACCCATCTAACCAAAAGGTCGAATACAAAGCAAAGGCAATATGTTCACTAGCTCCAGCTCTTTTGGTTGATCACTTTGTTCAGCCTCTAAGTTAACATTTGTCTCGTTTCGGTGTCAATATCAGAATTTTGTTGCAAGTTCACGACCTCAGGATACGACGGCTATGATGATTCCGACACTTTATCCGGTGTTCGCTTGTGTTCTCGGTGATCGACTGTTTAGCCGCACAGTGGCGGTTCAGCTCCTGGCGCATCAGTTCCACTATCGAGGTAAGCCTTCTCTCTCTCTCCTATTATTATTAATTGTAGTTTATTAATAGCTAATTATTACTGACTTTTTCTCTCTCCTACAAGTATTTATAGGGTGTCAAACTGCTGACGTTGGCAAAGCCAGCTGGGCGGGAGAAAGAAGCACAATCCGTGTGCTTTGGGTTTTGGCCAATCTAGGGCTACCACGTGTCCTTTTGGGATGCTGATTTGAGCGGGATAATGGGTCTTTTAATAATATCTGGTTTTGTTGAGTTGGATATGGACTGTAAATGAACTGTAATTAGGCTAGTTTGGGCGGGAAAGGCATATGTAATAGGATCTTGGGCTTTAACATGGGCTGCAGGATTTGTATTTGGGTTTTGGCATTTTAGAATGTAAATTGGAAATTTTTGGATATTTGGACATTTATTTGGGCTATTCATTTATTTATTATTTATTATTTATTATTTATTATCTATTGGCCTTATTTATTTAGTATTCGAACCCCAGACAAAATTTGGGTATGACAATTATAGATTTTCTATTAAAGTTTGGAGCTATTTTGGATTATATATTGTTATGTTTTGATTTTTATTTACCCTATTGATTTTGATCTAACAAAAAAGGGGAGAAGTGTTGGGTTAAAATTTTTCAAAACCTATAGCCTTTAATCCTAAAGGGAGGGGGAAAGACCTAAAAATTTATTTGGTTTGCTATATTAAAAAGATGAAGATTGTTAAACCAATGTTTTGATTTTGATATACTAATGACTAATTTGCAAATAAATAAAATTTTAAGGTATTTGAAATTACTCACTAGTTGACAAGCATTCAAACAAACTTAACCTATCTTGAAAAAATAATTTTGTTTAAGTCAAAACTTTCAAAGTAAAATATTTTCTAAGTGTTTTTGTAATCAAACAGACCAATTTGGTCATTGAGTACCGGTACGGCCTTATGCGTACCGATACGGGCCTTTCAACACTAGAATTCAAGGAATTTACATTGGTCAGTGAGTACCGGTACGGACCAATCGTACCGGTACAAGCACTTTATCACTAGATTTCAAATTGGTATAGGAGTACCGGTACGAGCCTTAGCGTATCGGTACAGGAATGAAAGATTTTCAAATTATATTACTTGTCAGTATCGATATGGTGAACTCCATACGATACACTTTTGGAGCAAAAATGATTTTTGAATGAACTAAGTACCGATACGGCCATAAGCGCACCGATCCTCAAGTTCCATGATTTTTCTAGTGAGTAATCTGAGTACCTATACGGTACGTAGCGTATCAATACCCCTTTATTCCCTTTACTCTGCACCGATACGCAAGCCCACATGCCGATACCTTTTCTTGTAGCAGCTATTTCCTCTGTGAGCAGGTACCTATACGGAGACCCATGTATCGATACCCACACTTTCCAGACAACATTTGTTGTGGAATAAATGTAGTCCAATTGCTCTATTTAATTTTCCAACGATCTAAACGGCTAGAAATCAATGAAGGGGTATAAAAACAAGTCTCCAAAGCTTCTTCAAATACAAGGCAACCATTCTAAAGCATCCAAGAACATATCCAATCTTTTTTAGAGCTTTTCATTGTAATATCTTTTACACACTTGAGTGATCTTATTATAATTCATTTTTCATCAAGTGTTGGGGTTTTAGTGAGCTAAAATTTGTGGAAACAATCTCCTTAGAAGGATTCTCTAAGTTTGCTTATTTGCATCCAATTTTAGGAAAATGGTTACTAGATTTTGGGTATAAGTCTAGAATTTGTGAGGTTTTCTCCTTTAGCCTAAAAGGAAAGAAAAATTAGTGAATTTGTGAAATCCTTAGTGTGGTAGCTAATGTAGTGTATGTAGAGCTTGTTTAGAAGGTTGAACCACTATAAATCACTTGTGCAAAATTCTTTACTTTTTGTAATTTGCTCCGACCAAAATTTCAATTGCCAATTCACCCCTCTTGGCCATTTCTATCAATTGATCAACTGAACAAAAAAGTTACAAACATGTCACTCAATTAAAATATTATTACAAATATGTCAATGACCATTAAATATTAGACAAGAATAGTAATCGACCAGATATAAAAAAAATAGTCCTCAATACTTATATAACATATTAATTTGGCCTTAATTCAAAAAAAAATCAATAAACTCAACCATTCATATTTAGATTTTTCTTTATTTTAGTCTGTGTTTTTCTCCCAAATTGCTTGTTTTTCTCCCAGAAATGTTATATTATTTTTTTCCTGATACTTTCATGGTATAATAACAGTTCAATAGATACTTGTTGTTGCTTTATGGCAAAATGTAGTTATCAAACTACTGTCTTGATCTGATGGACTTGTTTGCCTTGAAAGTATTGTAAAAAGCGTTAAATTGATTAAATTTTTAAATATAAATGATTAAATTTATTAAATTATTTCAAATTAAAACAAATTAATAGAACACATAAGTTCTGAGACTAAAAAATTATAACACATAAGTTCTGAGACTAAAAAATTATCATGCCAAATCAGAAAAATAATGACTTTTATATTACCAAACTAAACATTGGGTATAGTTTGCCAAAATAAAACCAGAAAGCAACTTGCTTTTTTCTCTAATTTGATGGCACTTGGTTTTCAAGTACCAAATCATGAAAAAGGGGAAAGGGAGGGCAATTAGGCAATCCACATCCACAACATGAAAGAACAAAATGTTCATGGATTGGTTTATAGCTGTGAAGGGGTAGAAACCGAACAAAAATACAGTAATTTTTGGTGTCTCTATATAATAGGTCACAAAATAAAAAGAGTTAAATCTTAAGTTATAAATCTTAATTTTTAAATCCTAAATTCTAAACTCTAAATCTTAAAAAAAAATTCACACCTTAAACTATAAGTCCTAACCTTAAATCTTAACCTTAAACATTAATCTTAAACCCTAAATTTAATTTTTTTTAACTTTGAGACATATATAGATGCACAAAAAAGAGGCAGAAGATTTTTTTTTATAGAAACCACTATATGGACGAACAAAAATCCTATGCTACTTTTTTTTGCCACTTTCTATGCCTCAACACTAAAAAATTAAATTCTAAACTATAAACCCTAAACAGTAACAAATATACCGTACTCTCAATTTCTTAAATCCTAGCTCTAAACTTTAATCTTAAAATCTAAATATAATATTTTTAATGTGAGACATAAATAGAGACACCGAAAAAGTATTATCTATACCCCATATGGACGAGAAATTATATTATGAGTCATTCCTGCCACGTCATTCATGGGACCAACCAATAAAAATCACACATATCATTATTTGTTCCATGTCATATTTTTACCAAGTGAATCTTCACTTGGTAAAAATAATTTTTAAAATTGATTTACAGTAAATATGAGCGAAGATTTACTTGGTAAAAATATGACATGGAAAAAAATAATGAGATATGTGGTTTTTATTAGTTGATCCATAAATAACATGGCGGGAATAACCTATGATATAATTTCTCTCCATGGACATGCATTCATTATCCCGTCAACTTTTACAAGGTAACTTTTCCCTAGATATTTCATTAACATTATCTTTTTGCCCACATTTTCCGTCAGATTCTCACCCAAAACCAAAAAAGAGAGATCAAATTTCCGTGTGATGTAAGCACCACACCACCAAACGTTTCCAACCATCCAAGTGGGGAATCTAATCATCAATTCATCATCACATGTCCTACATATCATGACTCAAGAAATAGTGTTTCTTTGTTCTGCAACTCTTGTTTAAACTATCTAAAATCTTGGGTTGGTTTGATTTTATCAGATTGTGGGTAAATTTAGGTTGCAGTGTATTAATATAATAAAGGCTAAAAAAATCGAACTTAAAATGTTAGAAAACACGTAAGTTATCATACAATCGAAATGTTATATTTTTTATAATATTTTAAGTACTATGTTTTCACAACAAGTTTCGAAATTTGTCATAAAATCACAAGCTAAGTTTTGAAACTTGTCAAAAACCCATAATCTTAAAATTTTATCGAAAAGTTAGATTTCACGTTTTATAATATTCTGATTATGCAACTTTTTAAACTTTAAATTAGGCTGTTGTATCCTACATTTACCCCAGATAAGTTGGTTCCCGATATGCTAAAATTTGTAACTGTTGTTTCATAGTTTCAGGTAGAACTTTTGAAGTATTTTTCGTTTTTGGTTTCATTCTGATTCGGGGTTGATGACAAATGACAAGCTCCCATGTGCATGAACCGACAACGTGGGATGTTTGATGACTGTTTCGGTTGGTTTGTTCTTCTTTCTTGATAAGGATGGATTAATGGAGTTTTGGAAGTTTTTCTTCACAAGTGTTGTATGCTATGGCTGCTTCTTACAAAAAACAAAGGATAATGTGTAGACTATGAGTTGGCTAAGTGCAGTTAAAAGGAATTCAACTGTATTGTTTGTCTCTTTGTGGACAAAACTGTGTTTTATGGTATTTATCTTCTTATCCTATATAATGTCTTGACTATTACATAAAGTGGAGTTGGTCAGATCAGATGATGTAGCCTGTAAAATAATTTAATTTCCTTTTAAAATGTTATGTCTCTCTCATTCTTATTCGAATTTAGATTATCAAAATAAATAAATAATCATATACTATTAGAATCGTGTTATGAATCCACAGCTGAGTCAGTAAGGGTGGTTAGTTTGTAACCGAATGGAAGAATACACATGAGAAGAAGCATGTTGAGGCCTTGTTGGTTACTGCATCGGGTTATTAAAAACAGTAGATAATCGAAAGCAGTTATGAAAATTGTAAAAACTATTATCCTTTATTTTTCTGTTTCTAATTATCTTCTCCTTTATCTTCTTTTTATTATAATTCACTGGTTTTAAATAGAAATTCAATTTGATTACTTATGTTTATAACATTGGTACTTTCATTGGGCCAAAGAAGCGTGGACTTAACTTCTCGCTTAATCTAAATCATACGTCCTAATATATATCTTAATCTAAATCTTAAATTCATTTATTTTAAATTTAAATGTATATAAAAATATAAAAAAACAGAAAATTTCTATTCGTTTAACCCTTAGACCTGCATTCATTATCACATCAGCTTTTACAAGGTAACTTTTCCCTAGGTATTTCATTAACACTATCTTTTTGCCCACATCGCCTGTCAGATTCTCACCCAAAACCAAAAACAGGGATCAAATCTCCCCGTGATGCAAGCACCACACCACCAAACGTTTCCAACCATCCAAGTGGGGAATCTAATCATCAATTCATCATCACATGTCCTACGTATCTTGACCCATGAAACTCTGTTTCTTTGATTTTATCAGATAAGTTGGTTCGGTTCAACGAACCGTTCATAAATGGTTCGGCAAGAAGTTAGATTATATATTATTTATTTATTAAACAAACGAACATAAATAGTATTTTTTGTTCGTTTAAATAAATAAACGAACATGATCAAAAGGCTTGTTCGTTCTTTTACATTCGTTAATATTCAATAACCTGTTAGTTTATGTTTGTTTATGTTCGCTTGTTTATGTTCGTTTAAATTTATTCACATATATTATTTATATTTATTATTTTCCATAACAAAAGTATTATATTTAAAAAAATTAAATATATATTAAAATATATGAAATAAAAAAAACAATACTCAATGTACATGACTTCAAACTTCTTAAGAAAAAATTGAAATATACTCAACGTTTATTTGTGTTCGTCTCTGTTCGTTTGTGTTAGTTTATTATTTTAACGAACGAACATGAACAAACAGGAACAAACTACATTCATTTACGAATGAACACGAACAAGAAATTATGTTCGTTTAGTTGTACGTGTTCGTTCGTTAGTTCGATTAAACTTAAACGAATGAACATGAACATGCCCTCGTTCGTGTTTGTTTGGTTTGTTTACGGGCCTAGTTGGCGGAAATTTTTGAAGCATTTTTCCTCTTTTGTTTTCATTCTGATTCGGGGTTGATGACAAATGACAAGCTCCCATGTGCATGAACCAACAACGTGGGATGTTTGATGACTGTTTCGGTTGGTTTGTCCCTCTTTCTTGCTTGATAGGATAAGGATGGATTAATGGAATTTTGGAAGTTTTTCTTCACAAGTGTTGTATGCTATGGCTGCTTCTTACAAAAAAACAAAGGATAATGTGTAGAATATGAGTTGGCTAAGTGCAGTTAAAAGGAATTCAACTGTATTGTTTGTCCCTTTTGTGGACAAAACTGGGTTTTATGGTATCTATCTTCGTATCCTATATAATGTCTTGACTATTACATAAAGTGGAGCTGATTCACTAATTTGTCTTTCCTTTTAAGCCAAATGTGATAACCTCACAAAATCAACTAGACTTATATCCCAAAGTCTAGCTACCACCTTCTAAAGGATATTATTTGTAGAATTTTTAGCTCACTAAAATCCCAACACTCGATAAAAAGAAAGATACAATAAGCTCTTACACATGTGTTTACAAGATTTTACGATAAAGCTCTCAAATACTTTGAATTTTTGCTTGAATGCTTTGGAATGGTTGTCTTGTTGTTGAAGAAGCTTTGGAGACTTGTTTCTATACCCCGTCATTGATTTACAACCGTTTGGGTTGTTGGAGAATTGAATATAGCCGTTGAGGAGCATTTTTCCCGCATTGAATGTTGTCTGGAAACTATGGGTATCGATACGCAAAGGTTCGTATAAGTACCTACCTAAAGAAAAAAATAGCCGTTAGTATTACAGGGTGTACCGGTACGCTAGGCCGCGTATCGTTATAGAGTAAGGGGTAGTACGTTAAGGGTCGTATTGATACTGAAATTGCTTACTGAGTTTTTGGTGGAGCTTTGGATATCAGTACGCTCGAGGCCGTATCGATACTCAGTGCAAAATTCACTAAGCTTCAAACAGACTGTATCAGTACGGTGAACCCCGTACTGATACTCACTATTTTCAAAATGTTTTAACCTTTAGGGCGTATCGGTACGGGGTGCACCGTACCAATACTGACAAGCCATTCGTAAAGAAAATATAAAACTCGAACTGGTACACTAAGGGTCGTATCAGTACTCGTTAACCTTTTTGAAATACAATAATGAAAAACTATATTAGTACGCACATGGTCGTACCGTTACTCACTGACCAAAATGGTCTCTTTGAGTACCAAAATACGTAGAAACTATTTTGATTTGAAGAGATTGACTTATAAAAAATTTATCTTTAAAGATAGTCAATTTTGATCGAATGCTTGTCATTATGTGAATAATTTCAAATACCTTAAAAATTTATTTATTATGAAAATCTAACGATAGGTTTAACAATATCCCCTTTTATGATATAACAAAACCAAATAAATATTTATGTCCCAACGAAATAAATTTTTATGTCCCTCCCTCTTTCTTTTTGACTAAAAGGCTATTAGTTTTTAAAAAAATTATAAACTTGCTTCTCCCCTTTTTGTTAGATCAAAATCAATAGGGTAAAAATCAAAACATACAATATAATATCTAAAATAGCTCCAAACTTAAAGCATAATATCAAACTATAAAATCCATAATATCATAAAATCAAAGCATTAAAATCCAACAAAATATCCAAAGTATAAAGCCAACATAAGAAAAGTCATAGGAAAAATAAAAGCAACATAGGTGCAAAAATCTAAATAAGTCTAAAAGCAAACAAGTCTATATGATATGCTTGAAAGAAACTAAACGACCGAAGTCGCATCATCATCTCCATTATCATCATAACCTCTATGAATTTTTGCCTTCCACTCATGATGAAATGCGGCAAGAGAGGTCTCAACCAAAGAAACACGAGACTCTAGCATGGTCGTCATGGTTGTAATCCTCACACCAAAGCTCGTCTCCATAGAGGTCATCCTAGCATTCATGCTTGTCTCGAGAGCGACGAACTTTCCATCAAGATATTTCACCAAAGCATCAAAGGAAGGCAGAGCAACCGAAGCGTATGAGGTGCCTCAATTGGGGATGTCAGATCAACATCCACGTCATCTCCATCTTGAGCATTAGGATCTCGAACCCATTGTCCATTAATGAAGTGTAATTTGGATTTGCGAATTGATCTATCATATATGGGCTCGGTAAGGGGACAATCAAGATCATAAGAGCAATCGATCTCTAACTTACGGAATATGTGACTCAAGATAGTTCCATGGATAAAAGATTTGACAATGTTAGTGCGACGGTGTTGGACAATCTGAACCATTTTGGCAAAGATAATTTGGGTAAGGTTTGGACTTTTTTCTTCAGGGAAACAATAGAGCCAAAAATCATCTACGGCTCGAATATAAGACCATTTACCACTGGTTGGTCGAAACCACCAAGTGATAAGGAGGTGAAGAAATCGGTCATGGGCTTCAAGGATTTCAATAGAGGCACCCGGGTTATTAGAAGCAGGAAATTTGGTTTCATCATCTAAACCCACATCTTTATAATCCTAGGTGATTGGCTAAGATACGGGAATCAAGAAAAAACATCTTGCCCATAACATAAGACTCAAGAGAAACGGTTTCGGTTCTATGTTCGCTTAAAATATACTTAGCATTCGAATAAAAGATGCGGACAAGGTTTTTCTAAACAACACCAGGGATTTGTAGAAAATAGAGAAATATACATTGTCTCATAAAATCAAGATATTGAAAAACAAAGGCATTGGAAGTCATATAAGCATAGTCCACAACTCCCTCACGATGGATAGAAAAGTTTTGAAAATTTGTGTGTTTGTTTTGAACACAGGGTTCATTAAAACTTTGAGATCTCTAGTGCCAAGATGTCTTCATATAAGCATACTTGTACCGCTTCAATTGCATCTTTCCAGTTTGGCCAATCATTTCTTTGTTTACATTGTCCAATTGACAATGGTTCATGATCCACATTATCATCCAAAATCTCTAGTGCTATATTGCATACAAAAGTATTATCGACGTCGATTTGATTTTGGTTCCACTTGTTACCAGACATGACACAATTTATTGAGATCTCATTATTATTAGGTACTTGAGTCATGTCTAATGTCTCTTATAGAGACATTTTAATCTCTTCTCGAGATCTTTCATAATTCATTGATTCCTTGATCGGACCATCATAAGATATAGCTCATTTTATTTTTTGAGGATTTTTATCTTTGGAACCTACTGGTCTACCACGCTTCATGTGTACGTTTGACTCATTAACAACTAGATTTTGTCCTTCTAGGACATCAATTTTAATTGGAGCATTCACAACTGATATATGTGACTTAGTCATTCTTTTAGGGTAAGCAAAAGCATCTGGCAATTGATATGATAAGTTTTATAAATGAATTATCCTTTGAACTTCTAATTCACGTTGTTGGGTACGTGGATCAAAATGAGATAATGATAATTCATTTCAACTTATTTTTCCATCTGTTTATTTCCTCCCCTAATGTTGGGAAAATTGACTCATTAAAATGACAATCGACAAATCGAGTTACAAATAAAGTCCCTTTCAAAGGCTCGGGATATTTAAATATCAAAGAGGATTCGAATTCAACATATATTCTAACCTCTTTTGAGGACTCATCTTTGTACATTATGGTAGAGCAATCATAACATATACCGCACACCCCAAAAATCTAAGACGGGAAATATTTGGTTCATGACCAAAAACCATTTGTAATGGGGAGAAGTTATGATAACTTATTGGTTTGATGTGAATTAGTGACGCTGCATGTAAAATGGCATGTCTCTGTGTAGAAATTGGTAGTTTTGACTTCATCGGTAACGGTGTTGCAATTAATTGAAGTCGTTTAATAAATGACTCTACAATACCATTTTGTGTATGAACATGAGCTACAAGATGTTCAACACTTATTTCGATTGAGATGAAAATTCATCAAAAGCTTGAGAAGTAAATTCACCAGAATTATCAAGACGAATTATCTTTATAGGGGAATTTGGAAATTGTGCTCATAATTTTATCAATTGGGCAAGTAACCTCGCAAACACCAAGTTGCTGGTTGATAACAAAGATACATGTTACATCTAGTCGATACATTGATTAAAACTATAAAATATCTAAATGATCCACAAGAAGGGTGTATGGGCCTACATATATCACCCTGTATTCATTCTAGAAAATTGATAAATTCATAATCTATATTAGCTAGTGATGGTTGAATAATTAGTTTGCCTTAAGAGTAAACATCATGTTGAGTATAGCAATCGATCAAATAAAGCCAAGAGGGGGTGAATTGGAGTTTTAAAGAACGATGGAAACTAATTTCAAAGAAAAAAAATTTCAAGGAGATTTATAGTGGTTCAACTTCCCCAATGGAGTCTACATCCACTACCTTAGTTACCACACTAAGGATTTTCCACAAATCCACCAATTTCTCTTTCCTTTAGAATAAGGAGTAACCTTACACAATTCAATAAACTTATACCCCAAAGTCTATTGAATAATTTCCCAAATTTGAGTACAAAGAAGCAAACTAGAAATCCTCACAAGGGATGTGTTTGCAAAGTTTAAGCTCTCACACACACCAAGAAACACTAGATAAAAAATTACAATGAAGAACAACACTAGTGTTTACAAGAAAGATTGAAAATTGAGCACAAATTGGATTTTGATTGCATGAATATTTGGATAGGCTTTCTTGTTGCTTCATTACTATTTGGAAACCCCTTTTATATGCTCTTGAACTTTTCTAACCGTTGGGAGACGTTGAAGGAACTTTGGAGCCCTTGAAAGCCATTAAAACTAAGCATTAAATGCTCACCTACACAGAGGTTTTGAAACCTTTTGAAGATATTTCAAAACCTTGAGAAGGGATTTGTAAAATATAGCCGTTACAGGGACATGGTTTTGAAACCTTTGCTAAGGTTTCAAATCCAAAACATTTTGCCCGAAAGGTTTCGAAACCTTGTAGGGAAGGTTTTGAAACTTTCAATTAAAAACCCAATTTTGACTACTTGTTGTCTTTTAAATGTATATTCGATATAGGTGCAAAGTCAAGAATTTTATAAATTGTTTTGTCAAGTTTGAATCGAGTTTTTGACAAATTTATTTCAAGAAATTTATTTTACAAATTAGTCATTGAAAATTAAATTTAAGTTATATCAAAATCAAAATAAGTCTAACAATCTCCCCTTTTTTGATATAACAAAACATTTAGTAAAATATTGTTTTTGAAAAATTTGTCAAACTTACAAATCTCCCACTTAAGCTCCACCTTAGTAAATGTCTTTGTAAAATCATTGAAAATTAAGTTTTAAAGACATTTGTTTTAAATTTAGAGAAAAACAAATTGTTTACAATTTTAATTCTAATTTTCTCCCCTTTTTGTTATAGTAAAAAGAATAAAATGCTACAAAAAGAGCAAACATCATTAGAGCAATAGGGCATTATCCAAAAATTAATGAAAACAACAAAAAGTTAAACCATAATATTCAAATTAAAAAATAACATAGAATCCATCATAAAATCCAACATAAAGATCCAAATATAAAATCTAACATAAAATCATAGGCATAAAGATATCCAATAAGGTGCATAAAATGCCTAAAAGCAAAAACTAAAATCCTAAAGCAAAATAAGTCCAAAAGTACCATAATAATACCATAAAGACATACTAGAATGCATAAAAAGCCTAAGCATCCGATGCATCACGAGGCGATGATGGTGGGAAAAGATGACCACGTACATCATGCATGTCATGCTCTAGAGATGTCACAAGTCCGTCTAAGCTATGAAGCAAGACGATAGTCTCCTCATGAGAGCTATGAAGAAAGGCATATATGTTGTCAAAATGAGTAACCATAGAAGCATACATAGACTATCATCATGAGAGCCAGTGCATCCTTATCTACCAGAGCCATGAGAACCTCCTCGTCGACCTCCTCTATGCCTCCTTGATGAACCCAACCGGTAGGCCCAAGATACCACTGAGCTTTGTGGGAAGATCTGATATCAATCTTGCTCTTTTTCTCCACTTGAGGATCAAGAGAGGTATCAATGTTAAGCCTCTTAAAGATGTGGCTAAGCACACATCCAAAGAAAAGTGAAAAGGTGGTGGGATTCGTTATGACTTTCACAAGGTTGAGGAAAATAATGGTAGTAATGTAGGGATAGGTCCTATCAGGATATTGGCGAAGCCACCAATAATCAATAACTCTCATACTAACAGTGTTTTTGCCAGAAAAACGAAAAAAACTAAGTAGTAAGAAGGTGAAAGAGACGCTCCTCGAGAGGAAGATGAGTAGGACAACCATCCGCGAAGGTAGAAATGTGATGAGGCTCAAGCTCATTAGATTTACCACCATGAAGGACACCTAAATAGTTTACAATGGATTGGGGTGTCAACTCAAACTCAGTACCCATGAGAAAAGATCGAATACCAATAATAGGATTAGTTCCTCTAGTAGACCGAATAAACTTGGCATTGGCATGAAAATCACATACTAACCTACGATGGGTAAAAGGAGGAATACTCAAGTAGTCAAGCCATTCCCAATCAGTGAATAACTCAAAAATATCAAAGTCATGCTTGGGAGACATAAGAAAGGCTAAGTCTACGGTTTGCTCGGCTCTAACCTTTTTGGACTCATAGATATTTAGGCATCTATTACGGTGAACATCATCTCTAAAACAAAGATCCTCGAAAGTATGATTAGGAATAGGAACTGGATTAAAAATGATTAGGGACGAGTTGATTAGAACCAGAATATCGACCTCTTTCAACACGAGTACTTTTGACTCTAGGAGGTATGGTTCTAGGAGACATGATTAAGAAAATTTGATGAGTTTTGGCTTGAAAAGGTTAGTTTAGGAATTTTGACAAACACTTGGTGGGCAAGAGTTTAAAAAAAATTAGAATGGGTTCGAGTTAGATTGGGTAAACTTCCGGCTAATATTAACAAGATATAAAATTTAAATAATCAACCCAATACATTATTTCAACAAATTTTTTTCAAAAATCCAAGATTTTCAAAATATCAAAAAATTTGAAATTGTGTTGGAAAACAATGGGTTTTGATGAAATCATGTTTAATAGTGTTAATAATTTAGAATGAACATGATTATAATTGATTTGAACCAAGAAAAATAACATTTGAAATCAAATAAAATAATAAATTTCGGATAAAAAGAAATTAGGTTTAGATAAAGATACCTGGAAATAGTTTGTGGGAAGAAGATGAAATCCACTCCCAAAGATGAAGAACACCCAAAAGCTTGAGAAATTTTTCAAGAAGAAAGCAAAATTTTGAGGGGAAACTGAGAGGGTTTAAGTGGTGACCAATGGAATAAAGAAAATAAGGGTTAGGGTTTATAAAATTAGGGATTTTTTGCTTAAAACGCGACTCAGCATGGTCCTATTTAATGAAGGTTTTGAAATTTTAATGAAGGTTTTGAGACCTTGCGTGCCATGGTTTTGAAACCATTTAGAGAAGGTTTCGAAATTGTTTTTCCAATAAGGGTCCTAATCTAAACTGCCTAGAAGGTTTCGAGAACTCTTAGAAGTTTCTGAGACCTTTGGTCCTAAATTAACAAAATTGTCAATTTGAAGACTCAATTTAACCCGGAAATGCATTCTAACATATTTTAATATTATTAGTCATTAAAGACCCTTTGAACTAAGATCAAACAAGTAATGCACTAAAACGAACACTAGCTATAAATAAAAGATTTGAAAATTTGAACATCTAAGCTAAGAGTAGGATCCTAAAAGGTTCAAATTGAGCTAAGAGTGACTAACATAACACATGTATCTAATTTGCATGGAAGAACCATTTTGAGTCGCTCAAACATGAACATCAAAAAATTTTAAGTTAAGAAAAACATGTAAGCACACAAATCATGAAATCATTAACTAAATTATATATTGCTAATTTTAAGGTCAAAAAACATAAAATTAAGCATACAAGGCCAAAAATAAGCAATTCATGCAACAAAAGCTCCCTCTCACTAATAGCACTAAATCATCATACGGGGACCCTTAAGCAAGCTTTAAAACACATAAAACAACATGAATGAATAAAGATTGCAGTAAATAAAAATGATACCACTTGAACCAATATAGGTTTATTAGGCCTCATCCTCTTCAAGTGTCATTCCTTCTAGTTTGTCTAGAGCTTTCAAATTTCTTCATTTTTCTCACCATAGCTCCAACACACCTACAATAGGGAATTATACAAATTTTGGAACCCAAATTCTTTTGAGTCCATGAGAATTAGTTCCTAAAATTCTAGTCCATTTTGGAATCCATTAGACAAAAGATCATATTCTTTGTTAGCAATGAGTCATTTAGGAACCCAAATACTATTAACCATCTTTCTATTATATGATCTTTGGGAACCATTATATTTATTTCCATTAAAGTTCTTTCTAACATAGTTGGGTTTTGAATTTTTCATCTTTCTCAAAACTTTTTGTCCCAACTTTGTCAAAAGAAGCTTTAAGATCATCAAGTTTCTTTTGATGATCGTTATGGACCCTTGAAAGTAAATTGTGCAAGTCTTGGTTTTTCTTTTCAAATGCATTCATTTTAATTTGCATTCCATCAAATTTACTTTCAAGCTCCTAATTAGATTTGGAAAGGGAGTCATTTTTATTTTTCAACTTTGAAATGATCTTTCTATTTTTCAAAATTGACTCGTTAAATTTCAAAGCTAATTCATCATATGCCTCTTGCAACTCATCAAATGTATAATCAATTGAAATAGATGAATTAGAGGTTACCATAGAGTCATCCTCCATTGCCATGAATCACAAGTTGGCTAATTCATGCTCTTCATCATTAGATGAGTCTTCATCAGTCTAAGTAGCTATATGAGCACTAAAGAAAATTTTATTTTTGTGACAAATTTAATTTTGACAAAATTATTTTTGTCACTTTTAGCAGCTTTATTGTGACAAAATAAATAATCATCATTTTCAATTAGAAAAATATATACAATTGTGACAAAAGCAAAAAATTGTTGTAATATTTTGTCACAATTAGTAAACTTGTGTAACATATGGTGACAAAATATTTTTTATCATTTATTGTGAAAAATGTTTCCCTTTATTTTTTGGCGCATGAAAAGCCATATAGTGAAAAGTTTTTTAACTATATGTTTTAATAATTACTTTAGAAAAAAATTGTCACAACAAATAATGAGATTCTTAGGATAAAAAAACAAATAATTAAATTCAAGTTTTTTGTGACAAATTATGTTTCTAATTGTATATTTTAATTACAGTGACAAAATGTATAGTCACAAATGTTTCCCTCCATTTTCGACGCAAAAAAAATCATATGGTAACAAGTTTTGTACCTATAAGTTATAATTATTGTTAGGAAAAAAATTATCACAACAAATAATGAGATTCAAGTTTTTGTGGGAAATTGTGTTTGTAGTTATATATTTTAATTATAGTGACAAAATATATTGTCACATATGTTTCTCTCTATTTTTTGGTGCAAAAAAAATTATATAATTATAAATTTTGTAACTATAAGTAATAGTTATTGCTATAGAAAAAAATGTCACTACAAATAGTAAGATTTATATTTTGTAATAAATTATATTTGTAGTTATATATTTTAATTATAGTGATAAAAATGATGACTTAAAAAAAGTTTGAAGCTTAGGGTCTTAATAATAATAATAATAAAGAACATAAATGTGTCAGTTTTTCTCTTAATTTTTCTCGAATTAAAAAAACCTTAATTTTTCTCGAATTAAAATAACCTTGAGTGTTAATCTCGTATAGACATGAGATCCCACACGAAAAAGAAGTGTGCTAAAATCAAAACAATGGAAGGCTTTCGCGAGTTACGGCAGTGGGAAAATAGATTTGCAGATTGACAACATGAAGCATTTACTCAGAGATTTTAGAGTAAATGCTTCATGTTGTCAATCTGCAAATCTATTTTCCCACTGCCGTAACTCGCGAAAGCCTTCCATTGTTTTGATTTTAGCACACTTCTTTTTCGTGTGGGATCTCATGTCTATACGAGATCAACACTCAAGGTTATTTTACAAATTTATGCTTCTTTTTATTGTCTTATTAACATATTTTTATTTATTTATTTTTAAAATTAAATCAAAATGTTACAAAGCCTTTCTTCTGCTCTCTATTATTTTATAATAATTTGTTTATATATTTTAAAGTTAATCAACCATTGCCTTTTAATTCATCTCTCTATTTCTTTTAATTTTTTCTTTGAATATATATATATATATATCGGTTCCATGTATATAATTTCATGAATCTTCTGCACTAGAGTTTAGCGTTCCAACCACGTTGATTTTGCTTATGGGCTCCGTGAGCTCGGGTTATGTTTTGGCTTTAATTGTAATGATTATGTTGTGAGAAAATAAACTCTGTTGTAATTTTGTTTTTGTCACAAAAACAATTTTTTCGACGTTAAAATATAAGTTAATTGTGATAAATTATACCTTTTTGTGATAAAGTAAATATTTTATTTTAACAAATATTTTGTTCTTATAAGTAACATTTAGTGATGAAATAAAAGTAGTGAGAAAATAGATTATGTTTTAATATATATTTTTGTATATTTTTGTTCGATGTTAAAATTTAAGTTAATTGTGACAAAATTTAATTTTTATGATGAAATAAATATTTTATTCTAACAAATATTTTGTCTCTATAAGTTACATTTACTAACAAAATAAAAAAAAATGAGAAATTAATTTTGTTGCAATATGTATTTTTGTCACAAAACTCTTTATATTCGATGTTAAAATACAAGTTAGTTGTGACAAAACATACTTCTCTTGATGAAACAGTTAATTTATTGTGACATATTTTTTATCATGATAAGTTAATTATAGTAACGAAATTTTATTGTTAGATAAATAGTATAAAATGGTAGCAAACATAATTTCGTCACAATATACTCTATATGACGGTTGTTCTAACAAACATGGTAACAAACAAAATTTGTCAAAATAAATGTATCATGACAAATTTAGTACATATAGTGATAAATAATTTTGTTGCAATAATATAAATTTCTTGTAGTAGAACCTTGTGCTTCTTTTTCCCAAAGCTCTTTTTCTTCAATTGAGGACAATTGAACTTGACATGTCCTGACTTTTTGCATTCATAGCAAATGATAGGATCCTTCTTCTTGAAATCATTTTTGAAGCCACCTTCTCTTTGGAATCTTCTTCCTTTGTTGGACCTCGTGAATCTTTTAAATCTCTTGGCAACATAGCCATCTCTTTATCTTCTCCTTCTTCTCCACTAGAATCACTCTATTCTTTTGTTGATTTGAGAGTAATTCCAAACTTCTTCTTTTCAACTTTCTTCTTCTCCTCCTCTTCTTTTCCATTTGACAACATCTCATGGATAAGCAATGAACCAATGAGCTCATCTAATTTGAGAGTTTTGAGGTTCTTTGCTTCTATAATCGCCGTCTTCTTCGACTTCTATGAATTGGGAAGAGAGTATATCATCTTCTTCACAAGTTTGTCTTTCGATATCACTTCTCTATATCCCTTTAATCCATTTATGATCACGGAGAATCGAACGAACATGGACTTTATGTCTTCACTGGGGTTTATCTTGAAGTTTTCATAGTTGAGGTTGAAGAGCCCGATTTTGGTCTCATTCACTTCGTTGATTCCTTCATGTGTCACTTCAAGTTTGTCCCAAATTTCCTTGGCATTGGAACATGATGACACCATTCCATATTCATTTAGGCCAAGAGCACAAAATAGAAGATACATCGTCTTGGCATTTGTAGAGAATCTCTTGTTCTCATCATTGCTCCAAGTTATCATCTCGATAGTTGGAGTAGTGTAACCTTCAATGATGATCTTCCAAGCATCAAAATCAAATGCTTGAAGGAATAACTTCGTTCGTTTCTTTCAATATGTATAGTTTACTCTATTGAGGAAATGAGGCTTGTTGGTGGGTTGAGAATCTCCCCAAGCTTCAATGGTGGA
The DNA here is from genome assembly GCA_019671005.1 of Hibiscus mutabilis. Taxonomy (NCBI): domain Eukaryota; kingdom Viridiplantae; phylum Streptophyta; class Magnoliopsida; order Malvales; family Malvaceae; genus Hibiscus; species Hibiscus mutabilis. The sequence continues at coordinate 26,150,802 of CM033747.1, forward strand.
AGAGGAAGCCATGAATGACCCTGTAGATGATTGCACACTCCTTGGATCTTCTCAAAAGTAATGAGACCTTCCAATGAGCCTCACTCTGATACCAATTGCTGAGTGTAGAAATCGATCGAATAAAGCAAAGAGGAGATGAATTGGCATTTTAAATAATGGTGGAAACTAATTACAATGAAAGAAAATTGCAAGGAGATTTATAGTGATTCAACTCCCTCAATGGAGTCTACATCCACTACCTTAGTTACCACGCTACGGATTTTCCACAAATCCACTAATTTGTCTTTCCTTTAGGATAAAGAATAACCTTACACAATTCAATAGACTTATACCCCAAAGTCTATTGAATCATTTCCCAAATTTGAGTACAAAGAAGCAAACTAGAAAATCCTCATAAGGAATGCGTTGCAAAGTTTAAGCTCTGTCACACACCTAAGAAACACTAGATAAAGAATTACAATGAAGAACAACACTAGTGTTTACAAGAAAGATGGAAAATTTGAGCTCAAACTGGATTTTGATTGCTTAAATATTTGGATAGGCTTTCTTGTTGCTTCATTACTATTTGGAGACTCATTTTATATGCTCTTGAACTTTTCTAACTGTTGGGAGAAGTTGGAAGGACTTTGGAGCCGTTGAAAGCCATTAAAACCGAGCATTAAATGATCACCTGCATAGAGGTTTCAAAACCTTAAGAAGGGATTTTGTAAAATATAGTCATTACAGAGCCATGGTTTCGAAACCTTTGCTAAGGTTTTAAATCCAGGCCATTCTGCCCTAAAGGTTTCGAAACTTTCACTTAAAAGCCCAATTTTGACTACTTGTTGACTTTTAAATGTATATTCAATATAGGGGCAAAGTCAAGCATTTTAGAAATTGTTTTGAAAAGTTTGAATTGAGTTTTTGACAATTTTTATTTCAAGAAATTTACTTTACAAATTTTTATAAATTAGTCCTTGAAATTAAATTTAAGTTATATCAAAATAAGGGTAACACATCACATGAAAAAACATTACTTTGAAGAATATGTTAGTTATTCAATGAATGACCACATCAATTGTCAATAATTTTCAGCATCATAATTGAACGAAGATGGCCTAACCAGTCATGTCAAATATTAAATTTATCAGTAAGCTTTTGGTTTACAAAAGCATGTGAATTGATTGTACTAATTCTTGTGTATCCGAATGATAGTGCATATAATTTTTTTGAAATTTTCTTATTGCCTTGAGTTATGCTCGTAATATGGAGACATTCAACTTCTCCTTGACTAATAGTCTCAATATGATATCCATTTCTACGAATATCTTTAAAACTCAATAAGTTTCTTTTTAACTTTGGCGAGTATAACGCATTGTGAATATAGAATTCAATTTCACTTAACAATAACATATTTGCTCTATCGAAGCCTTCTATGATATTAGTACTTCCTGATATAGTACTCACATTATTCCCTTGTATTATTAAATAGAAAAAAAAATCTTATGCTTAAGTATAGTATGAGTACTTGCACTGTCAGCTAAGCATAAGTCATCACTATTTCTTGCAGATTGTATTTGGGACATAATCATATTCTTCAAAGAAAAATAAATAAATGTTATAAAAATATTCAAAATATAAAAATAAAAATATACATGATATTAATAAAAGTAAACATGGAATTTATTCTTGTAAAATAACAAAAAACATATGCTCCGTAATAAAATAATCATATTTTCCTAAAAATATTTTCTAACAAAGTAAACATAAAAATAATTAATTTAAAAATTCAAGTATTTCTCTTAGGGGATACGAGGAAATCATTAACATATATGTTTGTACTGTCATAATTGTCTTTGCCAGAGTTAGTAATGCCATAATCATCTTTGTCCTTGATTAGGGGTGTAAATGAACTGAGCTTGAACAAACAAGACTATGTTTGTGTTTGTTTTTTATTTTTAAAGGTGTTCATGTTCGGTTCATGTTCATTAAATTTTTAATATTGTGTTCGTGTTCGTTTGTTTATTTTTGGAGGCGTTCGTGTTCGTTTGTTTAGTGTTCACAAACGTGTTCATTTAAGTGTTCACGAACGTGTTCGTATAATTGTTCGCGAATGTATTCATTTAAGTGTTTACGAACATGTTCGTTTAAATGTTCGTGAACGTGTTAGTTTATTCGTTCGCAAAATGTTCATTTATTTGTTAAGAAATGTTAAGTAAATTAACCATAAATAAATAAATAAAACAAAAGTAATAAAATAAAACTTACATTTCAACATGAACTTTTATAGCATCCTTAGCAACAACAAAAGGTAGTATTTAGATACATTCACAAGCATTTTCATCCTATAAATGAGCCTATAAACAAGCTTATAAACGAGCCTATAAACGAGCTTGTTCATGAACATAAACGAATCGAACACACCTTTGTTCGTGTTCATTCGTTTATTAAACGAACATAAAAAATTAGTTTATACTCGTTTATTTAGCTTAATAAACGAACATAAATGAGCGTTATGCGGACGGTTTTCGAATGGTTCATTGAACGCTCTATTCATTTACACCCTTATCCTTGACATAAACAAAATTTGTTTCAACTTTCTTTCCTTTACCATTTATTGATTGTTGGTAAAGGTCCACAAGATGCTTTGCCGTATGGAAAGAACGTGTCTAATGATTTGAGCAGTTATATCAATGACACATCGATTCCTCTTTCTTGGATTGATCTTTTGCACTATTGTCCTTATTGTTCCACTTGTGGTCGGTATAGTTATTTTGAAACATAGCTGAGTTATACTCACTAACTGATTTAAAATCTTACAATCTCAAATGCAACCAATCATATCAAGCTTTAGGAAGAATAACAGTTTTCTGGTGGCCATACCTTTCCTTTAGACTATTTCAAAGAATAAGATTTTCTTTCACCATTAAATATTCAAATTTTAACCCCTCATGAAGGTGACGACGAAAAAGTATCATGGCTCTGGCCTTATTTTGAGCAGATTTTGCATTCACTTCATTAATAGTGTTTCCCAGACCATCTGGATCTAAGTGTATTTCAGCATATCTAAGATCCAGGATAAATAATTCTTTCAGAAAATGTCAAGAGCCACAAACTCAATTTTTGCAAGATTCGATATTATGGAGTCAAATAAACCTTTAGAGAAACTTGATTTGTAACTAAAATCTTTTGAGCAAACTCGTGTTTATAACGTGTTGTGAATAAAGTGAAGAAGAACAAAATAAGAACGAGAGAAATAAAATGAGAGATCTTTATTGTATTATGAATCTGAACTTGTGTAAAATGCCTTCTGCAAATAATCTATTTATAGGAATAAGAAGTACGTAATACATGGAACTCTAATTAATAAAGTTAAAATTCATAATGATAAAGTAAATCAAATATCTTAAATAAAGTTCTTATCATGATAGACATCCATATAGATAAATTTTATAACAATTTTTAATTTTCTATTTCTAAATTGTTTTTGAGAATGCCTTTTTTTATTTGAAGTTTTGTAGTGTCACATGGTGTTTTTCCTGTTTGTGACATGTCATCTTAACCGCGGAACTAAACGACAATAGCGCAAAGTGTTTACGAAATATAATTTTGGTACCTGATTGAGGGACTATAGACATTACTTTTATCACTTTATGATCAAAATCACGATATTTGATGCTGACAAGAGTGATTAATCCTTTCATTATGAGTGTATTTAAGAGACTAGTGATTAACCATAAGAATGAATTATATTGTGTTATATTATAGTATATTCCGTACAAATATAAACTTGCATTCTCAAAATCAATTATGATATAAACTTGTAAATATGTAAATTTACATAATAAATTATTATTATATAAAAAACATATAAAATGAATAGCACTTTAAAATAAATATAACACAGGAAGACAACATAAATTCTTGTCTATATTAATACATATTATTAGCTATTGCTATTTCCTAGAGTAAGCACAGCACTAAGTCTATATATACCTAACTATGTTAAAAAAAGTCTATATATACCTAACTATGTTAAAAAAAGTCTATATATACCTAACAGCTTGAAGAAAAGGGAGTTTAATTGTGAGCATAATGGCATTGTCTGTAAATAAATATTGTTAAAAACAAATACTATTCGAGACGGGAAAAATACTCTTATTAAATAAAAAAGCACATACTATAGAAAAAAAGTACTTAAATGCAGACAAAAGACGATTAGAAACAAGTTGATGTATATAGTTACACAATTTTTTTAAGACAGATTTTCGGCCATTCCGGTGGTGTTTAAGATCGATGGCCATATGTCTCTCAAGGGAGGAGAAATTTACTTTTAATGGGTAATGAACCCACAACCTAAGAGAGAGGGGAGAGTATCAAATGAGAACTTTTAACTACCTGTTATAGGGATTGTTGACATTAAAATATTTTTTGTTACATTAGAATAATATTTAAATTTTTAAAATAAATATCAAGATTCGAACTTATAAAAGATGAAAGCGGATAAATATTTTTCACCACCTAATCAGGATAAATTTGGAAAATAATCCAAATAAAAGTTAATATTTAAAATATAGAGAATATTTGGGGATATATGCTATTTTTTACAGTACAAGAAGAAGACCCCACCTGCAGGTGGCGTCCTTTAAGAAAAAATATTAAAAAAATAAAGCACTATAGAAAATGACTTATATTCTCAAATATCCCAACATCTTTTATATTTTAAATATTAACTTTTATTTAACCTATATATCCAACGAAACCACTTAACCGATTAAACGATCTCACATTATACCTTTTATGATTCTTAATTTTGTACAGAAAGATAGAGAGACGCTTTCATGGGTTTATATGAGAATAAAACCTGTTTCAACTGTCCTTGCAAATATTGATATCTCAATGAAGCCCAAGAACATTGAACTAAACTTAGGGCGTAAGGGTGGGAATCTGAGGGAGAATATTCGAAATTGTGATTATCCGAACTGATCGGATGAAAAATAACATAAATTTTTATTTACGGGGACATGAGAAATTTTATTAACGAAACTCATATGGGGATAGAGATGGGAATTACTATATCTGAACCGTGAAGATAACCGAACAATAATCATATAAATAAGAGTAGGGATCCCCAAAAATATTCTCAAGGATCCCAATATTTTACAATTTTTTAAATATATATATAGCACTCATTTACCTGTATACCCTACCTATCTTATTATCAACATTTCGGTCCATCAAAATATTTACTTTTGTTTAAACCTTGTTAAGTTTGGGTGGTCTCTCTAGTAATTTATCCTTTTAAATTCTGCTTAATTCTTGTATTATTGATGCATATGAATCTACGATATTTACTTTTCATATTATTTGATGCACGTGATATTTACTTTTTATATTATAGGTTGATAACAAGAATGATCAAAATAAGAATATAAGAGCATTATGAAGTACCGCATACTAAATTAATTTGGCTGCAAAAAGAAAATCGTTACATGTTAAGTGTTATTATAGATTTTAAATGGCTTGTTTATTGTTTGTAAAATTAAATTTATCATTTATGTTTGTAATTTTAGATATTTAATGTTTGATATTTATTTTAATATATTAAAATTTAGATATTTTTAAACGTATTAAATATATAACTTGTAAATTAAAATTGATATTATATTTTAGTTATTAAAGTAATAAATTTTTATTTAATTTTTTTGAAATGAGAATTTCTTGAAACTCGCTAGGCATGTAATGAGCATTTTTTAATATCATCCCACAAATATTGGAGATTAAATGAAAAATACAAAATTATTTCTGTCCCGTCCGATTGTCACCCGCCCACCCCTATAGGTGGGGTTATGAAAGGCTGTCAATAACTCAATATTGTATCGGTAGATGTGTCGGGTGTTTTTTATATAGGGTATATTAGTACTTGTGTGTGTTTTGTGTATCATTTTGAGTTTATCGTAATTTTTTAAAATATTTTTCATATATAGTTACATAATGCAAATGTATCTCAATTACATACGTATAATTATGCAAGTATTAGTTTGGTCTCTTTGTCAAAAAAAAGTATTAGTTTGGTCTCAAGTCGAAACACTACAATAACCTTAGTTACGAGTTTAGTAATAAAAATTAAAAAGTCGTTCAATTAAAAATATCGTTACAAATAGATTATTAGTCGTTAAATATTGGATAGAATAGTGACATGATATGGTATAGTACCAGTTTTAGTCCTCAAAATTTATACAAAATATTAATTTCATCTAAATTTGAAACACTTCAATAAATTTATTTCTTCATATTTAAAAATTTCGTTATTTTAGTTTTTGTTCTTCTCTTATTGTTGTTCCTCTCCCAGAAATATTATGTTGGTTTCTCGATATAATAACACTTTAACAATAACTTGTTAGTGTATTATAACAGAATACATTTATCCAACTATTAATTTGATCCAATAGACTTGCTTGCTTTGACATTATCACAAAAATAAATAAATTGATGAAACTTTTAAATATGAAAGGCTAAATTTATTGAATTGTTACCAATTAAGACAAAATTAATAGAATGTATAAGTTTGAGGGACTAAAAATGTTATTATACTATGACACATTGGATTTCCGTTTCAATTTTAGCGACGAAGACATGTTTGTAACAATATTTTAATTGAGTGATATGTTTGTCACTAAATGTAACATCCCAAAATTCTGGTTAGTAGAATCGTGTAGGTAAACAAGTTTGGTTTAGTAAATAAGGAAAATTAATTGATTAAATTAATTAAGGGTATTTTTAAAAGGTAGATTTGAAATTAAAGTTGGTTAAATTAGAAATTTATTTAATTCCCATATTAAGTAATGAATTGGTGTGATGACTTTAAGTAAATCGAAATATATGAATATATGATTTAAGTGATAAGAAATGCATGCTAAGAATTTTTAAGGACTAATTATGCCATGTGATCTTTTAAAAGTATTTTAATTGTATTTTTATTAAAATAAAATTGTTTATTATAGAATTAATATTAAATTAATTTAATTAAATTATTTTAACAAAAAGAGGGATGACGATTAATTTGTTCTATGGAAGATGTCTTTCTTCATAAAATTCTCTCAAAAATCATTTTCTAAGATTTCTTAAAATCTCAAATTCTTCCGTGGAATCCTAAAGCTTTCTCCTCAATTCTTTTCTATTTTTTTTATTGATTTTTACATTAATTCTCAAATTTTCTTTAAAGTCCATTTTTCTCAACTTTAGAAGATAGCGTCATTTTTGGTGGGCATCTCTTCAACCCTAAGCCCATCAATTTCAAGGTATAAGATGATTCTTAAATGAAACTCCAAATGTTATGCATCCTTAATCTTTGATTTAAATGTTTTTTAATTAATTAACTTGGGAAAATATGATGAAAATGAGTTTTGGATGTTTTTTTGTGAAATTTTGATGTGATGATGAAATCAATGAGTTTATGATTGACTTACAATGATTCTTTGTGGGTTAGATGTTATCTAAATTCAATTTTGTGAAAACAATCCTAGAATTTAACTAATTGATTAAATTAGATTAGTTGTTCTTGAGGATTATGAGTTGTATGATGGTGATTTAGATTCCTGAGTGTTAGCTGCTATAAGTAGGGTATTTTTTATGATAATCGACGTGTTTTGAAGTTAAGAATTGATGAGTTATGGCTGGGTTTAAGTTAGAACGATTTTAGGAGTAATTTATGGAGATTTTCAGTTGTTAGAATGTGAATTGGGTTAGATTATAGCAATGCTCTGTTTGCTAGGGATTATTGGATGTGCACTGATGTTAGTTTATATATTATTGAGTTATAGAACCGTCAGAATAATATCTGGAAGCCTCGAGTTGATTTTTCGTCGATATCGACTATCAAACAAGCTTCGGCGAGTGGGCGAAAGCTTGTCAGTGAGTACAAATGTGTTTTGGTACACTAAAGAGGTTTGAAATCATACCTTGGGAGTTTAGATTGAGCTTGGCAACCTTAACTAAGCTCGAAAATAAGTCTTCCTAATTTATCTATTGGAATATCAGGTATAATTGAAAAGGCATGTTTTTACATGACTTGATTTGAAAGCATGAAATGCAATACTTACTGTTTTTATGCATCATTAATGGTAGTGCTATGATTTATCAAGCATGAGAATGCATATGCATTCGAACATAAATTTCCAAAGTGATGCATTAGTTGCCAAGAGTAACGTTATTTGAATATGATACCGATTTGTTAAGTGCATAAAAAATAATAAGTAAATGAGATTTTGTAACGGCCCAGAAGAAATGGACCGAATTTAGGAAGTTGCGTTGAGAACTTGTCCCTCAAGAAAATGATATTAAATTTAAATATTTTAAAATACAAAATAATTAAAAGTAAACAAACTCAATAAAATCTTGTTTATTATAAAATGCAGTATATATAAACATTGTTCCGATGGTTCGATAAAATATCCAAAAATAACCTCGTAAATGCATGCTAAAATAGTAATCCCAAATAATAATAGTTCAGAGTCTGAAATTACATAATAATCCCAAAATAATAAAATAAGTTTGAGTAACTGAAAAATACTCCATACTGATAAATAAAATTTGAGGTTTGAAAGTAAAGAGATCCTCCAAGTACCGTAACACCTAGGGCCTGCGTATCTGAAAGAAGAACTAAAGGAAAGTAAACTAAAGAGCTTAGTGTATCTCTAAAGTGCAAAAAACCATAATTATAAAACATAGTATTATTTTCTTAAAATCCTTTAAAACATAACACAAATGGTACAATAACACAAGCATAGTGTAATGCACCCATCTATGTCTGCCAAAGATGAGTAAGGTTCCCATAACCTCCTCGCTACGTCCGCCATCCGAGGTGGAATTCAACCTGGAGGGTGAAACCATTAAACTCTCAACCCATGCTCGCACATATATGATGTTTAAAACTCAAATTTCGTGAACCTAGTTCAATAAATCCGATATTCTATAAAACGTACTTCATAAATCATAGTCTATAAATCCTTAAATCATAGTCCATAATCACTGTTCATAAATCATAGTAAAAACATATTCTGAAATCGTATGCATGTGATGTCAATCATAAAAGTCATAATGCATATAAGAATCAAGTAAGGTGTAAAACAACAACATAAGGAAAATATGTAATAGAGTAAGAAAACACACTTTAGCCGAAGCAAACTCAACCTAATAAATAATGCGTTTCTCACAATCAAAAGAACTGGGTATAGCTGAATCAGAACCTATGAGATTAAGTTCTAATTAATATCCATCACTATGACTAAGGAATTATTCCTAAATACATATTCAACGACTTTTAATGATACAAATACACTATCTGAATCATATCATTGATCTCCAAAATAATCGAAGACACAATTTGACTGAACAGTTCAATTGAAAGAGTCAAAAAATCAAACATAGGTCGGATTAGATACAAATCATATCGAGTTAAAAGAAGAACAAATTAGGTCCAAACTTCGATATTTGTTTGACTTTGGCTAGTGGAAATCCACATGGTTTGAAGCAAAACATACTGGCAAGTACGTGAGAATGCATTCCAATTCCTGGAAACCAAATTCATAGTACGTAAGTCTATATTTAGAAAAGAGATTTAAAAAAAATCTCAGTAGTCCTGCAAATTAAAAGAAAAAGCATTCAACTTATGATTATTCAAAGCAGTGCTTGCAATCTAATCGAAATTGGAGGAGGAAAGAGGACTTGGGCGGCGACAGGTTTTGGGGAAAATTCATAAAAAATACGATTGGATTTTTGTAGGGTATTCGGTGTCACTTATTTATATGAGTATTTTATGTATAAAATTCTCATAATAAAAATAATAATAAAATAAAATTTAATAGAATAAAGACTCCTTTTTAATGTCAAATTGTAGAGCTTGTAGTTCAGGGTTAAAAACTTAGTATAATAAAAGTGGTTATTTATGGAGTCAATCCATGAACTCTTTATGGTTCACAAAAAAAGTACCAAACTTTTTAAAATTTACAAAAGAAAATTCCAAATTCAAATTTTCAGTTTTTAACAAAAAGTTTTAAAATTTTCAAAAATTAGGGTTTCAGAAATTTGAGAATTCTAAAATTAAATTTTTTAATTTAGAAGAAAATTGGGATGTTATAGATTTGAAATGACATATTGGCTTATGACATAAATAATGAAGCACGATATAGTTGGCATTTCATAGAATAAGAGTACTCGTATTTATAAATATCGTTGATGGACTCTCGAGTCTTATCAATTGATTGTCACACTAAAAAGTATCCTGAGGGCAGATGGCTATAACTATTCCTTCCACTCATTTGAGGGGTGTCGTAAGGGAGTGTCGATGGCTAATAGTTATGGGATATAAATATGCTTAAAGGGCGGGGACCTAAGCCCGTATTTTAAAATACTGATTCGTGTATCCGATAGGTTTAATTAATGAGTAGCCACGCTCAATAAATTATCAATATAACTCAAGAATTTTCTTTGATGAAATGGTTATGATTCATGTTTATAAAGAGCAATTATATGTTGAAATTTGTGCATCATAATTGAGGCTTTAAAACACTATGTTGTTGGTTTTATATAGCATTGCTGTGATATTTGTGGAGTGTACTCACTAAGCATTTTATGTTTACATTTTCTTTTTATCTTTGCAGATAATTGAGCATTCAGTGACTGTTACCACAGGACAATGGAGCATCCAAAACATCTAACACTCATTGAGTATGTGAGGGTTTATTTCTATTTAAATATAAAAAGGCAATATGAGTAAATTTTCTATTTGAATTTTTTGAGGATTGTAATTCCTCTTTAAATATTATTTTGATGTTGAATTGCCAACATGAAGTTGGTTGTTTTGATTTTAAGTTGCCATGATAATTGAAGCATGTTTATCTTTGAAATGGTTGACATTATGAAACATAGGGGGTGATAGTACGGGATAGTTAATTCAGTTAATTGGCCTTATCAAGTTTAGTTTCCTTACAATTTGGTCATCGAATAGTCATGCATCGATAGAAGGAGTAATTGATGTCCGTTTGATTTGAATTTTGACAAGCACGCCTATAGTACATCTAATTGCAGTGTGATGCCTTTAGAATTGCATTGGTCTCTTTAGTTTGACTGTTTTATAATTTAGTCCCTATATGAATATATTGCTAAATTGAGCGATTAATTGGATTCCGTTTGGCATAAAACTTGAACCGTAATCTAATTATAACACATAATGATGCATCTAGGTCACAAAGAGGATCGAAAAATATCCGTAATTTAGATTTTTTGAATTAGATTCACTTCGGTGAATCAATGTGACATCCGTCACTCGAGTCTGTTTCTCTCGGTCCTGGTGATAGGTGTTACACAAAATCCATAATTAAGTGACGTTGAATGTAGTTTACCCTAAATATGTTTATATAAAAAAATATAATTATTAAAATTATTAATTAAGTTAAATAACCTAATTAACTGATGACATTTTAATTTAGAAAGTAATTATGTAAGAAAAAATAATAAAGATAAAATGAATAAAAATTATTTTAAAACATTAAAATCTTGTACCAACAATGAGCTAATATTCAGTGAAATAGATCAAAACACGTTAAAACAGCCGAAACACACTAAGATTTTTAATCAAAATAGAACTTGAACTATTTGGTACAGATTTAAAATCGGTACGATTGATAATAGGGTGTAAAATTGGATACTCGAATGGGTTTTAGGTTAGGTCAGGTCAAGTCACGTCACATCACGTCAAATTAAATTCTAGTTTTATCTGGTCAATTAAATGTTTTGAATTGAATCAGGTTGACTCGGGTTGGGTCAACATCGAGTTGATCCTAACTCAGACTTGGTTTGGGTTCGAATTGAGTCAATTTTAGGTCAGGTCAATACTAGGTTCGGGTTAAATTTTTCAGGTCAAAATGATTAATTATCAAATTTATTTGGGTTCGGATAGACTTCAGGTCAAGTTGTTACGGGTATTAGGTTAAGTTCAGGTCGGGTCTCGTCGGATTCAGATAAAATATAGGTCATAAATTATTGGTTTTGGGTGAACTTCAGGTCGGGTCTTAACCGGGTACAAATAAATTTGGGTCAAGTAATTTCATATAAATTTGTAATCTTATTTTAACAATAAGTGGGTAATATTTTTCATTTTAATAATAATAACACTAAATAAGAAAAAATTATATTTATTTTTAAACAAGGCTTAAAGGTCAAATTGACCCTCAACGAAAAATCAAAAAACTAATTAAGCCCTTATGAAAAAATTTCACCCAATTTAGCCTTCAAAATTTAAATTGCACCCAACTTAGCCTCTTCGTTACGTTGACCGCATTGACCGTTAGTGCCCTCTAACGGTCATAGATAGAAGGACACGTGGCACACTCTGAATATGCCACGTCATTAAATCATAAAAAATTAAAAATTTCTTAAAAATCTAAAAAAATATGTTTTTATATAAAATTGTAAAAAATAAAAATATTAAATTATATTTTCTTACTTTCCTTTAAATTTTTTTATAAAAACATAAAATAATATTTTTTCTGAAAACCCCCAAAGTTTCACTTCTTCAAAAAAGTCCCCTAAATCCCTAAATCAAGCATTGATGCCAATTTAACCATCGGTCACCCCCCGTTGCAGGAAAACTCCTCTCATCTTTGTTGTCCTACTACCGTCGATAGAGTCCACTATAGCCCTTGCACGCATTCTAGTCGTTCGACGCCCCTTGCATCACCCAACCCGTTCTCTCTCGATATTTCTTCTCCAACGCCATCGTCTGCCCAAGCATCATCACCTGCCACAACACCAACAACTTTCATCATCGATTAAACTAATTTCGGGATTTAAGTATGCAGGGTTAGGGTTTTGGGTTAGGGATTTGAAAATTTTGGGCATTTTGGAAAGTTCTAAAATTTTGGGATTTTATAATGAAAAATATTTTTTAAAAAATAAAACAAATTTTAAGTATTATTTTATTATAAATATTTATATATTTTTTAAATAATTATTACAATTATTTTTATATTCTTTGATTTTAAGTATAAATATTTTTTTATAATTTTATACATAATTTTAATTTTTTTTACAATTTAAATATTTTTTAGATTTTCTTAAATTTTTTAAATAATTTTTATATTTTATAATTTTAAATATTTTTTTAGATTTTTTTTTACAATTTTTTTGAATTTTAAATATTTTTTTATACTTTTAAATATATATTTTTAAAAACTTAAATGATTTTTACGATTTTTATGAAGTGGCACTTCCTGAATGTGCCACATGTCACTATCTTATTGACAATTTATGAGTTAACGGCCAACTATACGGTTATCGTTACAAAAGGGCTAAATTGATCGTAATTTAAATTTTGAGAATCCGATTGATTGTAATTTGAATTATGATGGCTTAATTGGGTGAAATTTTTTCAAACGGACATAATTGGTTTTTTTATTTTTCATTGGGGCCAATTTTTTAAGCCTTTAAATAATAGTAAACTAATGACAACAACCTTTTTAGTTTTAATAATAATAATTGTTATTATAATATGGTTGTAGGGTATAGAGTTCGAGGTTTAAAGTTTAGAATATAAAATTTGGAAATTAAGGTTATAGGATTTAGGGTATATGCAATAATGAACATTTGAATTTTAGATTTGGTGGGTGATATCGCTCCCAAACAATTAAGAGTTTTGGTGTATGAAAAAAAATGAAAAATGAATTTTGAATTAGGTGGGTAATTTTTCTCTCAAACAATTAAGAGTTTTTTTTTTTTGTTAAACATGAAACAAAAGGTACTACTTACTCTGCTCATTTCTAGGTCGGGTCAATTAATATGTTCGGTCAACAATAAGTCAGGTTGATAATAGGCCGGATAAAATTGAATCTCGAACCGTTTTAAGTTCGATTATATCAAATATTTACTAGGTTAATTTTGGGTCGAGTTTATATCAGTTTGGGTGCCTATTACCACATTATCTCGTTCGGGTCATTCTCAAGTTGAGTTCGGATCTAAAATCATCGAATTCAAATCGAGTTCTCAAGTCGAACTTAATCAAATTCAAGTCATTATTAACTCAAATCATAATCAATTCAAACTCGAGTTTTATGTGAGTTTCGGTCATGCTTTTACGCCCCTAATTGATAAAACTATATGGGTGTGATATTGACTGCAAAGGATTAATGTACAATGATGTGACATTGAAGTTGCAAAGCAGTAGGCAGTTGATCTGGTAAGTAAAAGTGTTGAATGCATTGGCCCAAACTGTTTTAGGCTCACTTTACTTGTTCTTGCTGGTCTCCATGGTGTGGGCTCATAACAAGCATCGTTTTAAGAGACTATGGACTTGCTTGCCATATGCTTTACGGCCAGTTTGACATTATCTTAGAAAAACGTAGTAAAAAAGTATTTTTAGAAAATGATTTTAGATTATTTAATTTAAGATTTGAATGTTAGATGTAGTTGTCAAAAAGTATTTTTTAGTATATAAAATGTCTATTTTTAATTTTTTTTTTACAAATATAAACGAATTGATGATATGAATGAGAATAAATGAGTAATTTTGTCTGGAGATGCTTTTGAAAAAGTTAAAAGCTAAAAATTTAACCTTTTGAAAATCACTTTTTAAACCAAATTAAAAAATACTTTTGGCTTGAAAAACTATATGTTTTTGGCTTCAAAAGTGCCTTTTGACCCAAAAAACCTACGTATTTCTTTTAACTTCTGTGGCAGGTGGCGTGGGGTTACAGTCAGGGATGGATGCAGAACTTTATATTAGGGGGCGAATCTATAAAATTTTAGGGGAGACAAACTTATAAAATTTTATGTGGGCAAAAATATATTTTCAATAGGAAATACATAGAAAATCTCTAAAAAATTTCTAAATCATATAGAAATTCTAAATTTTCAGGGGGTGACCGCCCCCTCTAGGTCCATCCCTGGTTGCAGTCTTGCAAATACTGTAATTTAACCTAAACTCACTAATCTCAAGTAATTGTATGAACTAATTAAATTATTTCACTTAAAGCAAATTTTTGCTTCACAAACTCTACATAATGTAGTTCATGTTTAGATTAGATTCCTGTCTATTTACTCATAAACACACCCACACTATAAAATAAGTGTAGAATTGCATTGATGTGCAGCTGATAACCTATATATATTATTGTTGATAAATGACTTTGCAAGTATGTCTCTATGGAGTTTATGGAAGCAGCTAATGCAAGCTGGAAATGTCCAATACTTATAAATGCAATGCACTTATAGCACTTCTTTTTCTAGTTGTTTTCGTACATGAAGCAATTTATAGGTTCCAAACACAGAATGCCATATATATATATTGCTTGAAAATGCTCCTGCTAAGCATTGAACCCAAGACCTAAGAAGGGGAGAGGATGTCGACAGAAACTCAACCACTTGTTCCAACATTTGTTGACCCAATTTGGATTCTTTTATGGATTGGAAAGAACTAGCAAGGGCAATTGCAATACAAACTCATGTTAGAGTTTGTGACCCAAATTCCATTTTGATTCACCCCAATAGATACTATCCAACACTAATCTCGAACAAAGTTTGACTAGATTTCTTCCTATGCAAGTTTCCTATGTAATCAAATTCTTTATCTTACAAATAGTTAATGCACTTTAGTGTTTAGTACATCATCGCAAAGTCGCTTAACAATACAAACTCGTCACCTTGTAATTGTTTCGACATTATATTGAATTCTCCTCCTCTTCGTGTGATTATTCTAGTGAGGTGCTTTCCACGCAAAATCTTAATATATCGTCTAACGTAAGATCATTATTACTTGTCGTTATCCCGTTACAGCTCCTAATTCGAACTGTTCCACAAGTTTTCAATAGCCTTTAATCTTGCTATTGCCTTTTATCTTGTTATTTGCCAGTAGGGTGTGGTCCCTTTGTTTAATTGAACACACAGAAAGTTATAGTTTTATTTGTAGACAAGAATTTAAATAATGTAAATGCCGAGTGTTACAATATTTAGTTATAAATTGAATAAGTGAGATTGGTATTGATTGTAATTTGAAGATAATGGCAGGCAGGAAGGCAGGCTCTAAAAGATTCGACTAAGGCCTCGTTTGGCGTGGATTTTTCAACTCCCGTTTGGTTGAAAATGCTTGTTTGGATCAAAATCAGACAAAAAAGCCCGTTTAAAGTACTTGGAGTGACCGTTCGATATTACTTCTTCGTTCGATAGTCAAATGTTCGTTGAAAAAGCATTGTCGAACGCCTAAGCTTGCTCGATCACATTGCAATGGAAGATGAAAAGTAATTATATTGTTTTATAGAAGCAGCTAATAAAATCTTGTCTTCTGCTTTTTTTTAACTTCCTAAGGTATCAATTAGAATAACCAAATGACTAATCTTTCATGTTCTGTTGACACATATAAGAACCATCTACAAATGGAACAAATCATGGCTTTTCTCTGCCATTTTCTCCTTTTCATTCAACAAACAAGCTGCCTACATTAAACAAAGCAAATAAGTTCTGGGAAATCTCGCAGCAAACATTCTATAGAATGTTTTTCCTTTTTCATTACAACGGGCATGAACATTGCCTGCCATATTAAGGATTTTACAACTCAAGAACATCCTAACAAACCTGACAACTTAAAGCATATATAATTCTTGAAAATTCAGCTAAATGACTCAAAATGGATATAAACTAAATGGTATGCATGTTGATGATAGAAAACCTTACATCTGATTCACATGCAAAGACATATAGGGCTTGTCCCTCTGATTGGAAGGACATGTGGTCAAGTCAAGTGGGTTTCATGTCCTGAAACATAGCTGCCCATAATGTCTGATCACCATAGTCCCCGCCTGTCTTTTCCTTGTTGTAGTCCCCATGAATCTTTGGGCTTGGAGATCTTAAATAGTTAAGAGGTGCTGATAGTTTGGGGCTCCTATTTGTGAGCATCAACCTCTCTTGTGCCACTGCAATATCTATAGGACCAGACGTTATAGGACTCCTATAATTCAACACCAATTTCTCCTGCATTTTCCTGTCTAGTGGCCCGGACAACTTCAAGCTCCTAGGAGGGGCAAGCAACTTGTCTTGTACCCTATAATCCAAGGGACCAGATTTAGCAATCTTCCTGGTTCTTGGCACCGGCTGCTCTATGTTAACCTCCTTATCACTC
This sequence comes from Hibiscus mutabilis, assembly GCA_019671005.1. Lineage (NCBI taxonomy): Eukaryota > Viridiplantae > Streptophyta > Magnoliopsida > Malvales > Malvaceae > Hibiscus > Hibiscus mutabilis. The sequence continues at coordinate 26,167,948 of CM033747.1, forward strand.
TTGCACTTCCTTGTCAACCCTCCTCTCCACTGATCTCGACACCGAGCCGGCTCCGGCAGCGGCTTGATCGCGCTATGCTCGTGATGAACCAACTTGTTGACATACTTGTTGAAGCACTTTCTGGTTTTGCCGATTGCCAAAATCAGCTTGGACAGGCTGTTAGGGGGTTCTCCAACTTCCTTCCTAGCAAGCTTCAGAATCTCAAGCCGATGCTTGGCAACTGAAATCCCCATGCTCTGAAGGAACTCATGGTTGAAGTAGGCTAAGTCCTCTCGTAGGAGCTCATTGCGGGAGAAGGCGAGGCCATACTCGTAGATAAGAGAGGGGTCGAGGGCAGTTTTTGACAACCAAGAGTACCAATCCATGGCTTATACCATAGGATGCTGAAGAGATTGGAGATTTGCTGTGTTATAAGATTGTTTTGTGCGAGTGTCCAACCTTCCTAGGGAGCATATATAAGAAATAGATAAGGTGAACAGTAAATTAATGTGGTGGGTGTATTGGGATTGTGAACTTATTGAAATTTGGATCTTTGTTTTTTTTGTTGTAGGTAGGGGTGTTCAAAAATACTAGACCCGACTAACCCGACCCGATTATTCGACTACTCGAACATAAACAACCGGGTAATTACTAGAAATTTTTTTAACCCGGGTCGGGTACCCGGCTCTCCATTTTCCGGGTCGGGCCCTGTTCACAAAATTAGAAATTTTCGGGTATATTTGAAATTAATATTTTTTATATTCAATATATATATTTTTATATTAAACTAATAAAAAATCTTAATTTTTTATATTTTTATATTTAATAAATATATATTTTATATTAAACTAATAAATACATATTTTTATATTAAAATATTAAAATATTTTTATATTTAAAAAAACATATTTTTATATTCAGGTACCCAACTACCCGATTTTGCGGGTACCCGCAAAACTCGAGCTGAGACACGCGCCGGCCGAAGAACTACCCGAAAATTCCGGTACCCGGTACTTTGAGTACCAGAATACCCAGGTACCCGGATTTGAACACCCCTAATTATAGGTTCCCTTGGGCATTTCCATAAACTTTTCTGTCTTTTCCCTCAACCATGTCCTCTAATTGAAAGTTTTATTATGATAATTATGGATGAGCATTTGATCGAGTCGATTCAAGTAAAAAAAGTTCGAGTTAGTCGAGTTTACGAGTCTTATTGTATAACTCAAACTTTATTTTAAAAAAATCTTGAACCGAATAAAGTTTATGAAATTCGAGTCGAGTTATTTGAGTTTCAGTTCAAATTTAATTGTAGATATTTATAATGTTATGACATTAATTGGTTCCAATTTAAACTACTTCTATAACCATATAATATATATATTTCTTCATATATATATATATATATATCAGGCAAAGTTGTGGGATTTAGGTCAAACTTGAAAATTAATCTACTAATTACTAAAAACTTTGAGTTATTTGAATTCTCATTTTATAATTTAAACTTTATTAAAAAAAATTCGACGAGTCAAAACAAATCTATATTTTCAAGTATGAGTTTTGCTCACCCTAATGATAGGGCAACTAATCCGAGGACTGATATCCATTTTTAGTGCAACATTTTAGGAATTACGTTGAAAGCTTTTGTCAAAGGTGTGCTACCTATTGCATTTGTACACTGGCGTTAAGCTTATGGCAGTGGCAAAGAGGACTTTATGGTGCAGGCTGACTTTTCTTTTCCCTTTTTTCAATGGACATGAATGGGAATGGTTGCTCAAACATGGCCCATAACTTTCTACCAACAGTTCTTCTCTCAGAAATTAATCTTTGCTTTGACCACCTAATTTGCCTGTATAATGTGATTCTTTTGGGAGAACCGTACGTTCACAATAACTTTAAGTTAATTGGGTTTTAAATACTCGAAAAGTTAGCCAATTCTTAGCTCAGAAAATAAAAGATCTGCAGGATGGATGGAATTTCTGAGTAACTTTAGCAGTACCATTTACAATTCCATTGTGTCAGTTAAAGTTAGAGGGTGAAAAAAGTACGAGATTGGTCTAAGTGGTAAGCAGCTTAATATTGCTTAAGTAAGCCTCGAATTTAAAGTCTTGTGTATGTAAAAAACTCTATCCGTAGACTCAGCCATAAAAGTCAAATATGCAATGCATGTCAGTCCAGATTAGTAATAGTAAAGCCATGAAGAATCGGAAGGGTAACAAAAAAAAATTAGCGGATGAAATGAAATGGTGGATAGGATCTTAAAAGCTACTAGGGCCAACGGAAATGGTGGCATTGTAGCTTATTTAATTCTATAACCTACTGAAATTTGCTGGGCCAATCAGCAATCGGTGAATGATATTACTTGCTGGGCAGGTATGTATGAATTTCGGTGAAGAGAGCCTAAAAAGTCAAAGAGAGGTTTGAAAACTGAGGTCTCTAAACATATGTATTCTCGCTCTCGTCAAATAAAAATTTATAATTAATTTTTGGATAAATTACACAAATGATCACTAAACTAATAAATATATTTTCTTGGCTACTAAAGTTTTAAAAATTACAAAATAGTAATTATACTTACCAAACTATTATAAAAGGCATAATGCCAAAAATGCCCCTAACGTTTGACTAAATAGTCACTTTGGCCCCTATTCTTTTTTGAAGTAATTTAGCACTCAACGTTTTATTTTGGGTCAAAATAGCCCCTCCATGAATGAAAACTGTTAGTCAACTGACACCAACTTGAAAAGACTTGACAGAATGACATGTCAGAAGAACAGATTTTATATTTTATACAATTAATTTTTGACTGATGTGTCATTCTGTAAAGTCAACATATTTGATTATATGACACTGTTATGCAACGTGCACTGCCATGTAGGTTTTCACGTCATTTCATGTCATTTAGCATTAGTTGACTAACAGTTTTCATCCGCAGAGGGACCATTTTGACCCAAAATGAAACATTGAGGGTTAAATTGTTTAAAAAAAGAATAGGGGCCAAAATGACTATTCATTCAAACGTTAGAGGCATTTTTTGGTATTATGTCATTATAAAGGCTTAAGGGCTCGAGAAGCCCCTGAACTTTCGAAAAAAATAATTAAGCCCTTAAAGTTTTTTTGCACCCAATATCACCTTAAAACTCAAAAAATCAACCAATCCAACCCTTTGACTGACGGATTTCGTCGTTGACCATTACGATGCTGACGTGGCAGTTAACGGTACTGACATGACAGTTCACAGTGCTAACGTGGCATCCACATGTGAATAATGACGTGTCAGAGAGGCTTAATTGATTTTGTTAGAAATTTCGAGGGCTTAATTGATTTTTAGAAAGTTTGAGGGCTTATTTAATCTTTAAGAAAAAAATTAAAATTAAGAAATTATTTGAATTAAAATTAAAAATATTTAAAATATAGAAATATTATAATACTAAAAAATATTAAAAAAGTTTACTAAAAATAAGAAACACTATACATTAATTTTAAGAAATATAAAGTTACATTTACTAATATGAAAAGAATTCATCTTTGACCAAGGAAGTGATCTCAGTATATAAAAAAATACTTGGATTTTCCTATGATACTACTGCTTGAATCCATCGAGCAAGATGAAGCTCACCGTTTGATCGGATGGAAAAAAAACTCTTTAATAAATTCAAGCACCATAGACTCTTTGTATGCCACAAGAATGTTTCTTAATTTTTCCTATTTCTAACTTAAATTTCATGAAAACTGGTCTAATCAAATAAAGGGTATGTAACTATATTGTGATATGGTTTGCATCATATGTATTGGAATGTACTTTAGATTTTACACAACTTATTAGGTTAGAACATAGTTTTTAATCTTATTTTGTCATTATAATTGTCATATTTTTATTTTTAATAATATTTTTATTTTTAGTAATTTAAGATTTATTTTTAGAATATTTTAATTTTTTTATTTTTGCTTAAAGATTAAATAAGCCTTCAAATTTTATTAAAAACAATTAAACCCTCGAACTTTAAAGAAAATCAATTTAGCCCCTCTTCCAGGTTATCATCTTTTTAACGTGGACAGTCACGTTAGCACTGTAAACCTCCACGTTAACACCGTCACGGTGAGCGACGGATTCCATCAGTCAAAGGGTCGGATTGGTTAATTTTTTGGGTTTGACGGTGATATTGAGTGCAAAAAAAACTTTATGGGCTTAATTGATTTTTTTTAAGTTCAGGGGCTTCTCGAGCCCTTAAGCCCATTATAAAATGGTCAATGAATTTTATAACTATTTTATTACGTGTAGTGACCATTTTATAATTTAAAACTTAGTGACCAAAAATATTATTTTACTTGATTTAGTGACCATTTGTATACTTTACCTTTAATTTTCATACATGTTATACCCAAACAGACTTCAAAATGATGTACGTTGAAACCCTCCTAAAGACACACATGAAACATAGATTTGGTGCCCCTATCTATGTTCAAACATTAAAAAAAAATAGGGTGAGATTTATTTTTAGGGTATAATTTTTTAGTATTGAACATTATTAGAGATACCGAAAAAGTCCATGTCAAATTAATATAGAGCTCAACTAGATATATGGGTTGAAGAAATCAAGATTTGACTAGTTGGTTACCATCATAAAATCATAATCAAGCAGGTGAGGATGCACTATTCAGTAGATCACAAAAGGAACTAGAAATGCAAGGGTGGTTAAAGTGTATCAGATTTTATGTCTCCATTTGTTTCCTTTAGAGTGCGCTGAATCTGATTTATTCTAAATAGTATAAAGTAGTTATCTTTTGGCTCTTAGTTCCGATTTCAATCTCCCATGTATACATACTGAAATTTGCCTTGGATTCAGCAAACTTAGTGCTCTGCATTTTCTTTTGTCTATTCCTTTACTGCAGAAAGGGAAAAAAATCACCATCTTTTATTAAAAATGTTTTGATACAAAAAATTATCGAAAGTAAATTTTATACAATTCTATCAATTTTAAAGTTGAGATTTAGTTTAAGATGTAAGACTTTAAGTTTAGGGTTATACAGGGATTTAAATCTCGGACGCGTCGCGGTTATCGCGTTTTTTGATATAACGGAGACTATTGCGGTCAATGCGGGTGTCGCGGTCGTAAATTTTTTTAAACTTTGCACAATTTATCGTAAAACATGCTAATTATAATTATAACTATAAAAACTCAATTTCAATGATTTTTAGAGTATTTTTTAAGAACTTTTATTAATATGAATATGAATTTGAAAGTGAAAGTGATTTTGTTTAAAGAATTCTAGATTGTATTGTGATTTTGTTTAGTTTAGTTTGGATAATAAAATCATCCACTTTTTCCAGAATTTTAAACCCACGTGTTTCTTCTTCTTCCTCCTCCGGCAGCCACGCGATTGTTCAGAACTCGAAAATATCGGCCCATTATTGCTGCTATCGACCGTTTCAACGTTAAATCGCGGCCGCGACGGACCGTTACCTACGTGAATTTGTTACCCACCGTGATTTTCGCCAAAACCGGTTTCGGACGGCGGTGATACCGAGATTTCTCGGTCGAGATCTCGGTTTCGGTCCGAGATTTAAAACCCTGGGGTTATAGGCTTTTTGGAGTTTAGGATTACTTATTTAGATTTTATAGTTTAAATATGATCGCCTCGTTTGGTGCAACGAATTAAAAGTTGTGTGTTGTATTAAATAACACTTGTTTATTAAAAAGATTGATGAAAGATGATTGTTACTACATCAAAGTGTTTGATCGATGAAATTTGGGTAAAGTTAAAAATAAGTTTTATGTATGGATGCACCCTTTTACCCTTAAAATTCCAACTTTATATTTTCCCTTGTTTTAACATTGATTATTATATTATTTTTTGGGGTTTAGTGTTTAGGGTTTAGAGGCAGTAGCGGATCCGAAAATATTTTCAAGGTGGGCACAAGTTAAAATATTTTTTAGGGTGGACACAAGTCATAAAAATTTTAAAATTTTAGGGTGGGCACAAATCATAAAAATTAAATAATTTAAGGACTAATTCATAAAATTAAAAAAATTAAAGCCAAATGTGTGAACTTTAAAAAGTTCAGGTGGGCACGTGCCCACCCAAACTTACACTTGCATCTGTCGTTGTTTATAGGTTTAGTGTTTATTGTTTAGGGTTTGTTGTTTAGGGTTTTGGTTTGTGTTTTAGGGTTTATGGTTCAATGTTCATGATTCATGTTTAGGGCCTAAGGTTTATGGTATATGCTTCCAAAGTTTAGTGTTTAGTTGATTTATGATTTAGTGTTTAGGGTTCATGGTATATAGTTTAGAGTTTAATGTTTAAGATTTTGAGATTTATATTTTAGGGTTTAGAGTTTAAGGTTAAGATATTTATATTGATGTAAATCCATGAAAAATAGTATGAGGGTATGGTTTATAAATTAGGGTTCATGGTTTAGAGTTATATTTACATTAATGTAAATACGTGAAAAATAGTAGGAGGGCATAATTGATAAAATTGGCGTAAAATATATGTGTTAAATAAATAATATATATGGGTCAGCGATAAATAACACTCAGCTAGCTTATTAAATAATACGTCGTATTAAATATCACATCTACCAAACACATGGTTATTTATACTTTTCGTAATACAAACGTGTTAAATAATACAGCACGCCAGTTAAATAATACATGATTATATTGTGTAAAATTTACATTACACAACCTTGAATGTTTAATTGCCAAACCATGAATCCCAAAATCATAAAATCATAAACTCTAAACCTTAAATCTTAAATCTAGACATAAATCTAAAATCACCTTCTAAACTGTAAAACCTATGTTTGATTTTGATATAACAAGTTATCTAAGGACTAAATTGAAAAAAAAATTTAAGTATTCAAAAGTCTCACAAAATGACAAGGAAAAGATTTCCAAAGTTAAAGACTTAAACCCCAAAAAAATTCTAAGTGTTTCAAGACAAAAATACACAAATACGCCCAGGCGTATCGATACACCCCTTGGTGTTTCGATACGGAAATTGGCTACTGGAATTTAGTTTTGCAAAGCGTACCGATACGGCTTAGCCCGTTTCGATACAGCCTTCAAACTTAGCCTGTATTTTAAACGACGCGTATCGATACGGCCTCACCCGTTTCGATACGACATTCATCTGGGCAAACGTTTTTAGCTTAGCATTTCGATACAGATCACACCCGTTTCGATACGATTTGAAATCTGGGTTTAAGAAATTTGTACTCGTACCGATATGGTACACTATGTTTCGATACGATTTGAAATCTGGGTTTAAGAAACTTATACTCGTACCGATATGGTACACTATGTTTCGATACGATTTGAAATCTGGGTTTAAGAAACTTATACTCGTACCGATACGGTACACTATGTTTTGATACGGTTTGAAATATGAAGTTAAAATATTTCAAATCGTACCGATACGGGACCCTCCGTATCGATACGGTTTGTCAAGATCTTTGCATTAATTTTTTTGACCTTTACTTGTCAGTTATTGGAATCCCCAATTTTTAAAATACCGTTGAACCCGTATCGATATGCCCTTAGGCGTACCGATGCATTTTTTCATCCAAGATTCCAGTGAGCAAAACTCATATCGATACGGCATTGACGTTTCGATACGACCCTATTTTGCATTATGACCGTTTCAATACGCCCTTACACGTATCGATACGCCCTTACGCGTATCGATACGCTTTCCACAACGGCTATATTTTTGTTGCAACAGGTATCGATACGGGCCTTCGTGTACCGATACGGTTGTTCACCAGACTGCATTTATTGCGGGAAAGATGGTCCCCAACGGCTCTATTGATGATTTCGACCACCCAAACGGCTAGAATTCAATAAGAGGGTATAAATACAAGTCTCCAATGCAGCAGCAACAACTAATGAAACTCTGTTGAACAACATTCAAGTACTCAAGCAAAATCCAACCCTTGTGCTCAAAAAGTCAAATCCTTGTACCCAACTTGTGTAATCCATTGTAATCTTTTTATTCAAGTTTGGGGTTGAGTGTTCTTGTAAATTGGGCAAATATTTGCCTTGTAAGGATTTTTATTCATTTGCCATTTCTTTCTTTGTATTCAAGAGTGAATTGTTCAAAGCTTTGGGTAGAAAGCTTGGACTTGTAAGGGTTGCCTCCTAAGCCTAGAAAAGGGGAAGAATTTTATAGTGAAATTGGTTGAAAATCCTTAGTAGGAAACTAAGGTAGTGGATGTAGAGCATGTTAGAAGCTTAAACCACTATAAATCATTGTATCTCATTGTCTATCTTTTCCGATTTGCTTCCAAACTTTTAAAATAGCCAATTCACCCCCCTCTTGGCCAACATCTACATTGATTGATCATCCTAACATAAACCCTAAATAAGACATATGGTATTGAAATAGACAATATTATGTAGTCTAAATTTTACACAGTTTATGTATCATATAATTTTGTTTTATTTAAACAGTTATATTTTAATACGCAAATTGTGTAAAAAATTACATAACCCTTCTGATTTAAATTATAAAATCTAAAATCTAAATACATAATCTTAAATCCCTAAATCCTAAACATAGGTTCTAAACTCTATATCCTAAATCTTAAACTAATAAGAATCACTTAAAATGCATTTATGCTTTCCTCATGGGCGGACTCCTTGGGGCCAAGAGGGTCTTAGCGCCTGTTTTTAAATCTTAAATATTTGATAATTTTAGTCTATTTATAATTTGGTCTTTGTAGAAAAATAAATATTTGAATTAAAAATACAAGAGTTTTTTTAAATATTTAATCAAGGTTAAATATAAGAAAAAATATGTCTTCTTCCCTAAATTTTAGTTTAAACACTTGTATTTTTTAAATGTAATATTTTGGCCCCTTTCGATCTTGGCTCAACTTTCCTTTACTTTAACGCCATTATTTAGAAAATTATTACATAATTTATAAATTCCTTTTTTTCTGCTTTTTCTTAAATGATATCTGCTTATTTAAATGCATTTATGCTTTTCTTTACTTTAACACCATTATTTAGAAAATTGTTAAATAATTTATAAATTCTATTATTTTTCCTGGTTTTCTTAATTGGTATCCGTATATATATCTAACTTTTAATTGAAAGGTAGGTAGTCAAACACAGTGGCCGACCCACATATACTTTAGGAGTCAATTGACCCCACTTGATTTGTTGTAGTATGAGATTTTCAAAGAGTTAAATTGAATTTTTAATAAGTTAGCGTAAAATTTTTCATGAAAATATTAGAATTGACCCCGCTTGATTTGTTTGGGTATAGGGTCAATCATATTTATATTGTAAGTGATATAAAAATCCTCGTACTTCAAAATATACTCTGACCCTACTATATAAAAATTCTAGCTTCGTCACTAGTCAAACATAAAAAACAAGAATCATTTTCAATATTTAATTAGCAAAATTGTTTATGCTATTTGAGGAGCCGAAAGCGATGTATTTGACATTATATGCTATAGTTTTATAAAAAAAAATAGAGGTTTGGGGTTTGCCATTTGACAAATTAACTAATATATGGGGTCGCATTTTTGGAAATGATGTTAGCTTGAAAAAGCAAAGCTTTGCCCATGGTTTTAGGGCAGCTGCTTTATTTGTTTATTTATTTTTAGAATATTGTAATTTCACCAGTCATTATATTAAGTATTTAGATTTACCTAACACAATCTTAAAAAACTATATATCCAACCATTTTCATTTTTCCATGAAAACAAGTATATCTAACTCATTTATGGTTTCAATTTTATTTTTTTATAACTATTGGTATCTTATTTATTAATCGACAAAATCAGATTGAATACTGTAGAGACTTATTATAGAACGACCCTTCTAACTCAAATTATTTCGTTCACAAAGTTAATATTCAAACCTCTAACTTACTTAAAAGACCTAACTGTAACGCCCTAAATCCAACTCAACCCATGCAGAGGATCTAAATAGTACAAGAACCAAACTGTTAGACTATAGTAATAGGCTAAATGCTCCCATAAAGGTCTAACCTTTTGCAGTCGTTCATATAATGATCCAACCGACAAATAAGATCCTAATGTTTTCGATTTTGCTCAAGTAAGGGTCCTACCTAAAGAAAATGTCAAATAAAGGCATAAAATTTTTGAGTTTGCTCAAATAAGGATCTAACATTTTTTTATAATGCTCAAATGAGTACCCTTATTTTAAAACATTTTCAAAATGTTAGGTCTCTAATATTTGAGCATATTTGAAAATGTTGGACCCTTACTTGAGCATGTGCTTAGCATAAATACATTGATTTAAACTAGGGTTATGCACTTAGCAATCAAATAAAACTACACGTTGAATATAACACATAACTAGTAGAGTCAAAGAATGCCAATAAATAGGGTTTCCTACCACATGGACATGGAAGGTGTATTTTCTTAGCATGAACGTGCACGTTGAGACTTAAGATTGGGATTGAGAGGAGTACTCAATCACGGAATTGCAATGTCGTACTCGGTTCACATGCAAGTCGAAATCTTAGAATGTCGATGTGAATTTAATTAATACTTCCTATTTCTATTTCTAGTTTTCCTGATAAAGAACGGCACCTCACGGCTTAGCTAATATAATTCTTATGTAATGTAGATAATATCTCATCCCGTAGTAAGAAGAAACAATGACAAAGAGATCTCTCCTCTTTACAATCTTGGTCATTCTGTCGGCCAACATATTATCTTCGTGAAGAAGATGTTCAATCTTAACTTTCCTGGGTGAAGAAGCAACAAAATACGGTGAGCTAACGTCGTCACCACTCAGTCGCAACCATTATTTCTATTTGATCAAATAGCATCTAGACTATCGAACTCCAAAATAAGATGACAAACACAATTAGAGGTAGCAAAAGAGTCATTCGGTTCGGGTTATTTTTGGTCTGATATTATTTGGTTCAGATTCAGTTTTGGTTCAGTTTTAGTTCGGGTATATGGTGATACGGGTCATGTCGGGTAGGTTAATATCGATAGTTTATTTTCAATTTTGTTGCTTTTGGTTCGGATTAATTTCAGATCAATGGGAGATCGGTCGGTTTTAATCGGGTTTTTAGGTCGGGTCAGTTTTTACACGTTATATATGGCTTTATAAAGTCTATACATTTGAATTTTTTGCGAGTTGTGCGGCAGTTCACATTTCATCTTTCTTTGTTTCTTTTAATATTTTTTCTTTATTTTGGGTTGTCTTAGGTTCGTGTCTATTCGGTTCGGGTCCATTTCGATTCAACTAAAATTTAGGCCGGTTTTAGTTCGGTTTGCTTTATTTTGGGGTTCGGGTCGAGTAAATCAATTTGGGTCCTGGGTCACAGATCAAGTTTTTCAAGTCTAGACACAGTAGACCAGGTTTCTAATTGAGGAGGCGAGTATTTACATACAGGTATAAAAAACTATTTGCTTAAGAGTGCTTGAAGCCCTTGAACTTTTTTGCACTCAATTAATCCCGAACCAATAAATTAAATCAATTAAGTCTTTTTGATCAATAAACTATCCATATTATAGCAGAGAGAAGAATGAAGCAGGTGAAGGGTTTTCTGTCACCAGCAGAAGAATGTTGCAGGACAAAGGGTGAATATGGCGAAGGGTTTCCAGTCACCGCAGAAGAATGAATCACACCAACGCAGGCAGTTTCTTAGTAAGGATAAGGTATCAAATAGGGTTTCTAGGGTTGGTGTTTCTGTTTTCATCAATTGTGTGAGCAAAAGAATACATCAGTCAGCTCTTAGAGAAGCATTTGAGGCTTACAGTAAGGTTTTAGATGTCTACGTAGCTAGGGGCGAATCTAGAAATTTGAATCTGGTAGTTCACCGACCAATAATAAATACAATCGAATATAAGCCAAAAGTAAATTGAATAAGTCATCAAAAGATACATTCCAAAGTTACAAAAATTTCAAATTATAAAATATTAGTACATAAAAATTTCTACAATCATTCACGACGAGTTCTCATATTTTGGTATCGTCGTACAATATCATCCATGTTAACATCCACAAACAAGTCTTTTTCTATAAAATTAACCAAACAATCATTTAATACTTATAAATTAGAAGTACTTGTAATCAGAACAGAAAAACACAATTACACAACAAGAAAGATTTGGGGCATTCATCAGAATTTGATTTACATTAACATAAATTTTTCTCTAAAAAAGGATAAAGATTGTAGTTACTCGACTGAAAATAAGTTAACTTATAAATCCTTGTAATCCAATAAAATCTCTAAACTTAAGAACCGCTTAATATATAAAAATCATACATCAATGTTATGCCTTGACAAATAGAAACTAAGTAAGATAGTATATTTCCACCATGAAATTACCTGAAATTACATTAAACGTGGGGAAAACCTTTAAATCAGTCCTCAATGTATCAAGAGCATTTGCTTTTTCTTGCATGCAACATAACAGAAAAATTCAAAAATTACAACAGGAAAAAGAAAAAGTTAAGTTCTTCATTAACCAACAAATTAAGAATTTCTATTAGTGAAATAACTGAAGCATCAAGCATTAACAATACCGACCAAGTTCTTCATTATTTAGCAAATCAAATATTTTATTTATAATAGAAATATCACTTGGCAGTGCATTAACAACTTTTTTTTTTCTTTTCTATTACTGGTCTTACATAGGGCAAACCAGCAATTAGATTGGAGGAAGAAGAGCAAATGCCCATTTTCTGGGATATGAAAGAATCACTTCTGAATTCTTGGTTTTTTGACATAGACACTATCAACAATTTCATGAATATGAAAAAGCTTCGTTTTTGGGTTTGTCTTGAGGGCATTCCTATTATGGCTCGACAAGAATCAGTGTTCAAGGCTATTGGAAGCCGATGGGGCAATGTAATTAGGTTGGACGATAATACGGTAGGGAAAAGTCAGTTCGAAGTTGCTAGAACCCTTGTAAGGGTTAGTTGCTTATCAGATATTCCTTCCAAAGCCACCATTGTGGTGCAGGGTGAAAAATTCCATTTGAAAGTCACCACTGTAGAGTTTGACGATGAACGGTGTTAGATCGATCAGGAGCAATCGAAAAGTTTTTCGGCGGAGACATGGGGGAGTCATAGCGGTGTAGTGACTAAAAAATCCCTAATGTGTTCCCTCACTTTGAAAAAAATTTGGTTTTAGGGGTTTTGGAAAAAAAAACTCATATTTTTAAATAAAAACTGCAGTCGCCACCAGTCACTTGGATAAGGAAGATAGAACACCGAAAAACAAACCAGAGATTCATTGTATTCGGGAGTCAGTTACGAGTGAGGATGTAACCCCCTTGACCCGATTTAGTCGCAAGACCGAATCGAGCGAGATATATTAGGGTTTGTCGAGACAATCCCAGAAGAATTACAATTGAAATGGTCCATTTTTTCTTTTATCTTATCTAAATGCTTCTTTAGGCCCTAAGGTGATCATACAAGTTATGGTTAAAGGTACAACTCAATTGGGCGTCAATTTGACATCCAATTGCTCGAATACGCTTCACAAGGACTAAAACATAATTTCCAATATTCATAAAGGCTTTTTACCAAATTAAGGTTACCAATCCTCAATTAGTCTTATTTCATGTTGTCATGTTAAATCTCATCTCAAAATAACCATTCAAATTCATTTAATTGCGTACTTAAGAAATGGGGATCAAAATGCAAGAATTCAAATATCAGAAAGCATCTCAATAGAATTAACGGTCAGCGTATCGGTATAGGTGTCTACCGTATCGAAATGGCACTAAAAGAAAAAATGTGTACCGACACAGTCCTCAAGCGTATCGGTACGGTCTTGTGTGTTTTGAACATTCAGATTCCAATAGCCATTGACTGTATCGAAACAGTAACTCGTGTACTGACACCTTCACTATTCCTCAACTATGCGTACCGATACGGTTACCATGAGTATCGGTACGCCTAGGCTAATTTGAACAATTTAAGATGGAATAGATTCTCGTGTGCTGAAACCCTGAGGGTGCGTACCGGTACGGTGAGACCTGTAATGACCTCTAAGCCCTAAGGTGGTCATACAAGTTATGGTTAAAGGTACAACTCAATTGGGTGTCAATTTGAAATCCAATTGCTCGAATTCGCTTCACAATGACTAAAATGTAATTTCCAATATTTATAAAGGCTTTTACCAAATTAAGGTTACCGATCCTCAATTAGTCTTATTTCATGTTGTCATGTTAAATCTCATCTCAAAATAACCATTCAAATTCATTTAATTGCGTACTTAAGAAATAGGGACAAAATGCAAGAATTCAAATATAAAAAAACATCTCAACGGACTTAACAGTCAGCGTATCGGTATAGGTGTCTACCGTATCAAAATGGCACTAAAAGAAAAATGTTGACCAATATGGTCCTCAAGCGTATCGGTACGGTCCTGTGTGTTTTCAAAATTTCAGATTCTAGTAGCCATTGAACGTATCAAAACAGTAACCCGTGTACCGACACCTTCACTATTCCTCAACTATGCGTACCGATACAGAATAGATTCCCGCATACTGAAACCCTAAGGGTACTTATCGGTACGGTGAGACCTGTAATGACCTCTAGGTCCAACATATGACATTTTAGCTCAATCTAACACCCTACATTCAACGTCTAAACATCATATGGCATCAAAAACATCCAAACATCAAGCATGGCAACACAGCAAGAAATCATACTAAACATGGCATACTCAAACATTCTCCTAAGAGCATGATTTCTACTCAAGCATGCTTATTGTCTCCCAACCCCTCAAAACCAAGTATAAAGCATCATATAAGTCCAAACATTAATCCAAACTTATACAAATATGGAGTAACCAAAATACATCTCTCAAAACAACCCGGTCACATTGCCTTGTTATTGCTACTTAATACGTGTAAAACCATACTTTGAAATCTAATGATCCTTGGATCCTCCCCTGCTCACGTACTGTTCGAGAAAGCTATTTCTCTGCATTGATAAGGAAAAGAGAGCGTAAGCTATAAGCTTAGTGAGAGATTCGCAAAAACAGTCATTAATGCAATTAAAACCATTTAATTCAAATCACATGTCATAATCTCATAGTAAAACATCTCATGCTTCTCAAAATATCTGAAAAATGCACATTTAAATCATTTTCAACACATGTATCATGGATTCAATCTCTACCTCAATTTAAGCATCACAACACCTTTATAACAAGCTTAAAGAGTACCATATGTATAAATCACACTATATAAACATAATCCATTTCTCATGACATATTATCTCATATATATTGCCTTTCAAGTGACTCAAAACCAGCAACCTTTCATTTCATAAAACACATCAGATACAGAGATTTCTCAAGTGGTTCACACAACTATTTCACATACATACCTCAACCGGAGTAACGACACCATTGCCTATCTCAATGGTTCAAACTAGAGTAACGGAACATTTACCCACCTCTACGGTTTGGATGTATAAATCCACCAGCAGGAGAAAACGAAACATTTTCCCACCTCAACCGTCGTGGTTCTCATGGTGGAGATTGCAAACACTTACACCCCTCGACACACATAAGGCGACTTTTTATAGTGCACTTTAAACCCTATGTCTAGCCAACTATATCCGATAACATTTTAAACACAACCACTTGCCAATATATTCAATAAACCAACATTACCTCACTGTTTTACATATGTATCAAATCAATTCAACACAAATACATTAAACCATTTATTTTAATATTCTAAAAAATACTTTCATAAACCATATGTCATTCTCAATAATCATCATCTATGATTATTTGCAACACTTTCACTTTGAAAACATGCATAATACAGTGAGTAATAAAACCATAAACATGTACATGAGATTTCATTTTCTAAAAGCCGAAATCGAGAGAAAGCTCAACCGATACTTACTTTCGAGCTTAGATAAGTGTATCAAACTTTATCTAAACTCCCACAACTCATTTTCAAACCTTTTAACTGCAGTAAAACACTTTTCCACTCACCAACAATCCAACGCTTGCTTTCCGATGTGTAAATCAAGCTTTCGAAGCTTCAGCGCCTTCTTCGAAATGTAAAAGATTCATCTCCCCTGCTTTACCCAATCAAAAACAGAGGATTAAAACACATCTCTGTATCACAAACCTCCAACAAGCACAACCTCACCTCCCAATAATCCATCAAACACCTTTCTAAAACTATCAAGAACACCACCAAACCTTACCTAAACAAAGCCCAACTAACATATAATGATGCTAACACCTCAACAACATCAATTAACACCCAAAAACAACTTAATCACGCCCTTATATCTCCAACATCACTACAGCAACAAGATCACACCAAAAACTATCTATAAACAACCTAGAAAACTAGCAATTCATATAGTTTTGGGATTCCATTGATTAATTAATTCTTTTAACATTAAAACACACCCAAATGAAGATCTAAATCAATTAGATTCATCACCAAAAACAGATCCAAATCAATTTCCAAGTAAAACTCAATTAATCAACAAATCCATATTAAAATCATAATTCCTTAATATAAATCAACAACGAAGGATCAAAAACTTGAGAATTTTATTAAAGAACCTTTAATTAGAAGAGAGAAATGAAAATCATCTCTAATTGCTAATTTCTCCCTTAATTGGCCAAGCTTTGATGAAATCCAAAGAGATTTTGCAATAGAATTTGAAGAAACCAAATAGAAATCAAAAAGGAAATCAATATAAATTGATTCCTAGAATTTTTAGAGTAGAAATCATAGTTTGGTTGCTGAGAATGTTGAGAGAAAAATGATGGAAGAAAAGTAGTTACGTAAGAAAGTGATTTTGACAATTAAAAATCTTTTTAATAAATCATCTTTTATCCAATTATAAAACCACTTAAAAATACTTTAAAAATAGCCTAAATTAAGAAAGAAATCTTTTGAAAAAGATTGATCAAATAGCTCCTTAAAGGTTCTATGTTTTGACCCTTTTACGATTTAGTCGCCAAAAACATTAAAAACTTTCAATTTAGTCACTAATCAAAATGTCTTAAAATCAGATTTAATTACCTCAAATTGAATTCACCAAATTACTTAAAATATTAATTAAGTAATTTCCACTATTTCCCCATATTTTATTTGGTCCAAAAATCCATTTTATAAAATAAAATTTCCAAAACTATTCAAATTGCCTAAACTGGTTCTCCCAAACCACTAATCCGATCTGGTTCACATCTAGGCCCAATTTATGGGCGTTATAACTCTCCCCCTCTTAAGAAATTTTATCCTCAAAATTTACCTGGCAGAAACATATGAGAAAACTGCTTCAACATATCATTTTTGCTCTCCCAGGTAGCTTTCTCTACACCTTGGTGCCGCCACAACACCTTTACCAACTCTAAGGTCTTTCCGCAGAGAACTTTGCTACTCGAATCCAAAATTCTCATCGGTTCTTCATCATAGATCACATTTGGATTCAACCCAATCTCCTCAACAGGCATAACATGCGACTGATCTGCTCTATACCTCCGAAGCATCGACACATGAAAAACATCATGTATCTTTTCTAACTCACCCGACAACCCCAATCTATATGCAACTAGACCAACGCACTCCAACACCTCATATGACCCAATAAACCTAGGACTCAACTTGCTTTTCCGAGCAAACCTCATCACCTTCTTCCAAGGCAAAACTTTCAGAAATACAAGATCACCAATCGCATATTCAATCTCCCTTCGCTTCAAGTCAGCATAAGACTTTTGTCGATCCAAAGCCGCTTTCAAACGGTCGCTAATAAGCTTCGCTTTCTCATTGGTATCCTTTAACACATCCGATAAAGGAATATACTTCTCTCCTGCCTCTGCACAATAAAGTGGCGTACGACATCTTCTACCACATAAAGCCTCGTACGATGCCATCTGGAACTAGCCTGATAACTATTATTATAAGCGAACTCCATTAACAGCAACTGCTTCTCCACGTTCCTTGAAAATCTTTGATACAACACCGCAACATATCCTTCAACACTTAGATAACACGTTATGACTGACCATCCGTTTGCAGATGATACGAGGTACCAAAGTTCAACCGTGTACCCAAGGCTTTATGCAAACACTTCCAGAACCTCGCAGTGAGATGTGAATCTTTATTCGATACAATAGACTTTGGCACACTGTGCAACCTTACAATCTCGGGAATGTACAACTCTGCCAACTTTTCCAATGTATACGTCATATACACAGCCAGAAAATGTACATACTTTGTAAACCTATCCATAATCACCCAAACAGAATTCTTCTTTGACGGCGTCAAAGCAACTCGGACACAAAATCTATGGTGATTCTCTCTCACTTCCACTCAGGAACCCTTAACGGTTGCAACAACCCCGAAGAAAACTGATGTTCTGCCTTAACATGTTGGCAAACCATGCAACGAGCCACAAAATCCGCAACATCCTTTTTCAAACCAACCCAGAAATACTTTCTTTAAGTCATAGTACATCTTTGTACTCCCAACAATGCATAGCAAAAGGACTTGAATGTGCCTCAGTCAAAATAGTGTGCCTCAACTCTTCATCACTCGGCACCACCACTCGACCCTTGTAACACAAAACCTCGTCTTCACCAAAACCATAATCCGTTTGATTTCCATCCAAGATATCCTTAACATGCGGGACTAGCGCATCATCATAAGGCTGTTTACCCTTAATCATCTGCAACATTGAAGGCTTCACCTGTAACTCAGCCAATAACCCACATTTAGGTGACACACTCAATCGCGCAAACATTGCCCTCAACTCAACCATAACCTTCCCACTCAAAGCATCAGCCACCACATTAGCTTTTCTCGAATGATACTCGATTGTCAGATCGTAATCTTTAAGCAACTCCAACCATCTTCGTTGCTTAAGGTTTAACTTTTTCTACGACATCAGGTATTTCAAACTTTTATGATCAGTGTATACAATACATTTTTCATCGTAAAGATAATGTTTCCAAATCTTCAAGGCAAACACCACCGCAGCAAACTCAAGATCATGCGTAGAGTAATTGCGCTCGTGCACCTTCAATTGTCTAGATGCATAAGCTACAACCCTTCATTCCTGCATCAACACTTATCCCAAACCCACATAGGACGCATCACTGTACACAACAAACTCCTTCCCTGACTCATGTTGAATCAAGATTGGAGTGTACATCAAAGCTTCCTTTAACTTGTCAAAAGCTTGATGCCTAACTTCCGTCCACTCAAAACTCACATCCTTCTGCAACAACTTCGTCAAAGGTGCTGCAATCCTTGAAAACCCGTCAATGAAGCGTCGGTAATATCCTGCCAACCCCAAAAAACTACAAACTTTCAATACCGACTTCGGTTGCTTCCAAATCACAACCGCCTCTATTTTCTGTGAATCTACACGAATACCCTCGACTGAAATAACATACCCCAAGAAAACCACCTGCTTGATCCAAAACTCGCATTTACTTAGCTTGGCATAAAGCTTGTTGTCCAACAAGACTTGTAACACAATTCAGAGATGTCGATCGTGATCTTCCTAGGTACGAGAGTACACAAGAATATTATCGATGAACACTACCACATATTGGTCCAAGAATTCATGGAACACTCTATTCATCATATCCATGAACACTGTCGGTTCATTGGTCAAAGCAAACTGTATCACTAGGAACTCATAATGCTCATAACGTATGCAAAAAGCTATCTTTGGCACATCCTTACCTTCAACTGATAATACCCCGACCGCAGATCAATCTTAGAAAACATAGTAACACCCTAGAACTGATCAAAAAAATCATCAATCCTCGGCAAATGATACTTATGCTTAATCGTCAACTTGTTCAACTGTCGATAATTAATGCACATTCTCATAGAGCCATTATTTTTTCACAAACAACACCTGTGCTCCCCACGATGACACACTTGGCCGAATAAAACTACGATCCAGCAACTCTTGCAACTATGTCTTCAACTCATTTAACTATTTCGGTGCCATACGATACGGAACAATAATCACTAAAGCCGTATCAGCGTACGTCTCAATGCAAAACTCTACCTCCCTATCCGGCGACAAACCGAGCAACTCTTACGGAAACACTTCTAAAAAATCACAAAATGTACAAATATACTGGGCACGTGCTTCCTTCATATTCGGGTTCATTACATAAGCTAGGTATGCTTGACCCCCATATTGCTAACAACTTTTGTGCTTCCAGCGCCACATTCGATATGAACTTGACATTCTCACCCACAACCACAACTTTATATTCCTCGACAAGTTTCAGAGAAACTCACTTCGCCTCAAAATCAACTACAGCCTTGTGTTGAGACAACCAATCCATACAGAGAATCACATCAAAACCGTAAAACGGTAACTCTATTAGGTCAGCCTCAAACACGTGTCCTTGAGCCATTAAGGGACAACTCCTATACAACTTCCTAGCTACAACCGTCTCACCAAAGAAACTTGTTAGCTGCATACCAACATCTAACAACTCTACAGGTAAATCCAACAAACATGCATGCTTGTGCAAAATGTAAGAATACGTAAAACCAGAATCAATCAAAGATAACAAGGGTATAGACTGCAAGGTAAAGGTAAATACGATCACGTCGGTGCCATTCCTCCCGATACAATGAGCAAAGACCCTCGCTGGTCCACCGCCCTCTAGTTGAACCGCTACAGTATGCGCTACCACTCTCTGTCCATCATCCTTATGCTGGAAATGACCACAGCCGCGCCTGTGCTCCAGCCACCGGTACATGAGCCTGACCCTCACTGGCCAACTGCGAACAATCCCTCCTAAGGCAATCCCTCGATCCACAACTCCAATAAGTGCTCATAGCACCCCCAACATTCCCCTAAATACCTCCTGCCACACCTCCTACACTCGGGAACTCCATCATAGGTTTTTGACCCTGGAAATCGCGTCCAGCACCATTTCCTCCACGTCTTTGATCTGAATGGTATCTTCTGTCTCTGTGTCTCTTATAACGATCCTTACCAACATCAGACTCTGCACTCCTCTTACCCGCCGAAGACTCCCTAAACGAGCAGACAAACCTAAATTATGTTTTATATCCTTTGCTCGTGAAACCAGGATATCAAACTCAGTATAATTTGTCACCCGCATGTACGTCTTCACCTCCTTGATCAACCCATAACGAAAACGATCACACCTCTATCGCTTATCCAAAACCAACTTAAGAGCATACTTACTCAACCGAACAAACTAGATTTCATACTCAGAAACAGACATGTTTCCTTGCTCTAAAGCTATGAACTGCCTTTTTTCTTATCCTTATATCGAGTTCCCAAATATTTATTCTTGAAAGCCTCACAAAAAAATTCTCAAGTAACATTAGCAAGTTCCATGCCCGCAATAACAGTTGTCCACCAACTGTAAGCATCACTTTGCAGCAACGACACAATACACCCCAACTTGCGTACATTTGTATACTCTATTTGGCCAAGGATCCTTTCGATACTAGCAAAATATTCATCGGCTACTTCAGGAGCCAAACCTCTAAACTCAATACCACCTAGGCTACGCAAATGCTTCAAGGGTAACCCGGTGTTAACAGTTGTAGGCGCTGGTGCAGGTACATGCACTCCAGCAATAGTCACCTGGAAAGCTTCCATCATCGCTTGGACTAACGATGTCATATCACAAAAAAATAGGTCCTTGTGGTGCTTGAGGCACTACCCTCTACTCTAACACTAGTAGGAGGAATCGGCGGATGAGGAGGCAATTCATCCTTGTGTGTGTCCACCACACTTTCCATGTGAGCTCTAGTCTCTCGTCTCGGTCCCATATGCGAAAATATGAGTCTAAACAAGAGAATGCAATAAAACAAAATAATTAGGTCAGCCCGCAGCAAGAATCCAAGTCACTCTTGTTTAATAACAAAATCATTTATCTCAAGTAGCAATAAGGCAATATGACCCCCAAACTAAACACCCAAACATACTACATATCAAACAAATTTACACAAATTCAATCACCGTACATATCAAACAACATACTCATACATTATCAACCATAACCCACCTTCCAACAATCATAACCTGGCTCTGATACCACCAAATGTAACCCCCTTAACCCATTCTAGTTGCAAGACTGAACCGAGCGAGCTAT
This sequence comes from Hibiscus mutabilis, assembly GCA_019671005.1. Classification (NCBI taxonomy): domain Eukaryota; kingdom Viridiplantae; phylum Streptophyta; class Magnoliopsida; order Malvales; family Malvaceae; genus Hibiscus; species Hibiscus mutabilis. The sequence goes on from CM033747.1 coordinate 26,190,037, forward strand.
ATTAGGGTTTGCCAAGACAAACCCCGAAGAATTACAATTGAAACGGTCTATTTTTTCTTTTATCTTATCTAAATGCATCTTTAGGTCTTAAGGTGATCATACAAGTTGTGGTTAAAGGTACAACTCAATCAAGCGTCAATTTGACATGTAATTGCTCGCATTCGCTTCACATGGACTAAAACATAATTTCTAATATCCATAAAGGCTTTTACCCAAATTAAGGTTATCAATCCCCAATTAATCTTATTTCATGCTATCATGTTAAATCTCATCTCAAAATAACCATTCAAACTTATTTAATTGTGTACTTAAGAAACAGGGACCAAAATGCAAGAATTCAAACATCGGAAAACATCTCAACAAACTTAACGGTCAGCGTATTAGTACAGGTTTCTACTTATCGAAATGGCGCTAAAAGACAAATACGTACCAATACGGTCCTCAAGCATATCAGTACGGTCTTATGTGTTTTGAAAATTTAGATTCTAAAAGTCATTGATCGTATTGAAACAGTAATCCGTGTACCAACACCTTCACTATTCCTCAACTATGCGTACCGATACGGTTACCAGGCATATCGGTACGCCTAGGCTAATTTGAATAATTTTAGCCGGAACAGATTCTTGTGTACCGAAACCCTAAAGGTGCGTACTGGTACGGTGAGACCTGTAATGACCTCTATGTCTAACATATGACACTTTGGCTAAATCTAACACCCTTCATTCAACGTCTAAACATCATATGGCATCACAAATATCCAAACATCAAGCATGGCAATACAACAAGAAATCATACTAAACATGGCATACTCAAACATTCTCCTAAGAGCATGATTTCTACCTAAGCATGCTTAATGTCTCCTAACCTCTCAAAACCAAGTATAAAGCATCATATAAGTCCAAAACATTAATCCAAACTTATACAAATAAGGAGTTACCAAAATACATCTCTTAAAACAACCCGGTCAAATTGCCTTCTTATTGCTACTTAATACGTTTAAAACTATACTTTGAAATGTAACGATCCTTGGATCCTCCCTTGCTCACGTGCTGTCCGAAAAAGCTATTTTTCTGTATTGATGAGGAAAAGAGAGCGTAAGCTATAAGCTTAGTAAGGGATTCGCAAAAACACTCATCAATGCATTTAAAACTATTTAATTCAAATCACATATCATAATCTCATGGCAAAACATCTCATGGTTCTCAAAATATCTCAAAATGCATATTTAAATCATTTTCAACATATGTATCATGGATTAAATCTCTACCTCAATTTAAGCTTCACATCACAACACCTTTATAACAAGCTTAAAGAGTACCACATATATAGATCACATTATACAAACATAATTCATTTCTTATGATACATTATCTCATATATATTGGCTTTCAAGTGACTCAAAACCAGCAACCTTTCATTTCATAAAACACATCGGATACACGGATTTCTCAAGTGATTCATACAACCACTTCACGTACATACCTCAACCGGAATAACGACACCATTGCCCACCTTAACGGTTCAAACCGAAATAACAGAACACCTCTACGATTTGGATGTATAAATCCACCACCGAGAGAAAATAGAACATTTACCCACCTCAACCGCTGCGGTTCTCATGGTGGAGATTAAGGACACATACACCTATCGACACACATGAAGAGACTTTTTATAGTGCACTTTAACCCTATGGCTAGCCAACTATATCCGATAACATTTTAAACGCATCCACTTGCCAATATATTCAATAAACCAACATTACCTCATTGTTTTACATATGCATCAAATTAATCCAACACAAATACATTAAACCATGTATTTTAATATTCTCAAAAATACTTTCATAAACCATGTCATTCTCAATAATCATCATCTATGATTATTTGCAACATCTTTCACTTTCAAAACATGCATAATAAAATGAGTAATCAAACTTTATCTAAACTCTCACAACTCCTTTTCAAACCTTTTAACAACAGTAAAACACTTTTCTACTCACCAACAATCCAACGCTTGCTTGTCGATGCACAAATCAAGCTTTCGAAGCTTTCGCGCCTTCTTCGAAATGTAAAAGATTCAGCTCTCTTGCTTTACCCAATCAAAAACAGAGGATTAAAACACATATCTGTATCACAAACCTCCAGCAACCAACAAACACAACCTCACCTTTCAAGAATTCATCAAACATCTTTCTAAAACTATCAAGAACACCACCAAACCTTACTTAAACAAAGCCCAGCCAACATCTAATGATTCTAACACCTCACCAACATTAATTAACATCAAAAAACAACTTAATCACATCCTTATATCTCTAGCATCATTACAGCAACAAGATCACACCAAAAACTATCTATAAACAACCTAGAAAACTAGCAATTCATTTAGTTTTCGGGATTCTATTGATTAATCAATTCTTTTAACATTAAAACACATACAAATGAAGATCTGAATCAATTAGATTCATCACCAAAATCGATCCAAATCAATTTCCAACAATTTCCAAGTAAAACTCAATTTAATTAACAAATCCATATTAAAATCATAATTCCTTAATATAGATCAACAACAAGTGATCAATAACTTGAGAATTTCATTAAAGAACCTTTAATTAGAGGAGAGAAACAAAAATCACCTCTAATTGCTAATTTCTCCCTTAATTGGCCAAGCTTTGATGAAATCCAAAAAGATTTTGCAATAAAATTTAAAGAAATCAAAAAGGAAATCAATATAAATTGATTACTAGAATTTTTAGAGTATAAATCCTAATTTAGTTGCTGAAAAAGTTTAGAGAAAAAGGTTGGAAGAAAAGTAGTTACATAAGAAAGTGATTTTGACAATTAATTTTTTTTTTAATAATTCCTCTTTTATCCAATTATAAAACCACTTAAAAATACTTTAAAAATAGCCTAAATTAAGAGAGAAATCTGTTGAAAAAGATTGTTCCAATAGATCCTTAAAGATTCTAAGTTTTGACCCTTTTACGATTTAGTCACCAAAAACAATTTTGAAAACTTTCAATTCAGTCACTAATCAAAATGTCTTAAAACCATATTTAATTACCTCAAATTGAATTCACCAATTACTTAAAATATTAATCAAGTAATTTCTAGTATTTTTCCATATTTTATTTGGTCCAAAAATCCATTTTATAAAATAAAATTCTTGAAACTATTCGAATTGCCTAAATCAGTTCTCCTGAACTGCTAACCCGATCCGATTTAAATCTAGGCCCAATTTCAAGGCGTTACAGAGGAAGGTTTCGCACCCCCACTACGCCAAAAATTGGTACCTAAGGGTTCGTATCGTAATTATTAAAAAAATGAAATTTAATTTAATCTAATATTTAATCCCTAAAAATGCATGCATGCATGACCATGTTATACAATTCGAATATATATAAAAACATCTCGCAATCTACGTTACCAAAAGGATATGACACCCAAAGACTCGGGATGACACTCTTAATAGGATACCAAAATCTTGAAGTCTAAACTAATGCGACGAAATATATAAAAATGCATGAATAAATAAATATGCTAATAACATGTAAAAGAAGGAAAAAAAGTACGTAAACACACATATTTAGTATTATATACATTAATAAAACCAATAATAATAATAAGCATGCATTTGATGATAACGCAATATAAAGAGTGAAATAAAATATATGCTAACACATTCCATTGATAGGATTTGTACACAAATAGGTAAAAGAATGTACCATAAACCCAATGACTTTGGGTTTAAAAGAGGGGACTAGTTTGGGTTGTGCAAGTGTTGGGCCGCATAGGTTGTTGGTTCTTTTTTCTTCTAGACCGGGTCGACTGAAGTGGGCTTGTAGGATCGAGTCAAAACCCAGGTTCGTGTAGGGCTGGTAACAGGGTCCTATTTTCCCTTTTTCAATTTCACTATCTTCTTCAACAAAAGGAAAAAAAAACTCTTGCTTCTAACAAGCCCTACCCGTCGGCCTTCTCAACGTTGCCGCCATCACTTCGGTGAGTTTTTCGGCAAGCCGACACTGACAAAATGAAGCCCTAGCCCTCTTCCTTTTTACCAGTTCAATTTCTCCCAAAAAGGTCGCAACTATCGCGAAATCACCTTGGAACCTTCGAACTTCACCACCGTCAATCTAAAAATTCGACCGTCGGATGGACTTGATTCCGAGATATGTCTCTCCCCTCCCTTAAACGAAGCTTTTGACCGTTCTGATCTGGTCAGAAATGCTCTTAACGCCGGTGAGGATTGAATCAAGAATGAGGGACTCTTATTTCCTTTTTTTTCAGTTTTGGTTATTGTCCACTCGGGTAAAGCTTGTAAAAGTAATGGAGATTTTGATGAAGTTGGATGAATGGTAGTAGGGTGAGGCTCGATTGATGGTGAGTGCTCTCATGTGATGTTGATAATGAGGGTTTCAATGGATGTTGGTTTTTTCAAGATTTGAAGATGAAGGGTGGTGAGATTAAGGTCGGGTTAAGTGAATGGCAGCAAGGGACGGTGGTGGTTGAGGGATTTTCAGAATAGTACTGATCTGATGGGAATGGTTGGAGTAGGGGATATGGGCCCGTAGATTGTGCATTCAATGCCTTAGTTATGTTTTCTTTCTTTCTTTCTTTAATTTTTTGTTTTTTATTTTATTTTTAATAATATTATTATTATTATTAAAATTCGGACAAAAATTAGTGATTACAATTGTCCTTCTTTGCCCATTCTTGTGAAACGATAATAGAGCAAAGATTATAAGCACTAATTTTTATCCTACTTTCCTATCTGGAGCCTTGAAATTATGAGTTTTTCTAGAACTTTTAGCTTTTCCACAGTAAATTTTTCAAGCTACAAATTCTTTACTTCCCCAATTTTTGCCGTGTTGGCACAGAAAAAAGTCTTGACATTTTTCTGTCGTAAACAAACAATGTTAGAGATTAAAAATTAAATTAAGTTAAATTTACATTTTTCTTGGTGAATACGATACGAACCCGACTAAGGCTTGACTCTTTATTTTTTATTTTTAAAAACAAAATAAGGTCCACAGGAGCCGCCAAGCTGTAGCGAGTAAAAAATTCGTAATATGTTCCCTCGCTTTGAAAATGGTTTTACGGGGGATTTGGAAAAAAACTTGTATTTTGAAATAAAAACTGGAGTCGTCACGGGTCACTTGGATAAGGTAGACCGGACACCGAAAAATAAACCAGAGATTTAATGGGTTCAGGAGTCGGTTACGAATGAGTAAGGTTTCGCACCCTCACTACGCTTAAAAATTGGTACCTAAAGGTTCGTATCGTATTTATAAAAAAATAAAATTCGATTTATTTTAATATTTAATCTCTAAAAATGCATACATGCATGACCATGTCATACGATTCGAATATATATAAAAACACCTTGCGATCAACGGTACCAAAAAGAGATGACACCTAAAGACTCGGGATGACACTCTTAGTAGGATACCATAATCTCGAAGTCTAAACTAATGCAACAAAATATATAAAAATGCATTAATAAATAAATATGCTAATAACATGTAAAAGAAGGAAAAAAAATACGTAATCACACATATATAAATTAATAAAACCAATAATAATAATGATAATAAGCATGCATTTGATGATAACGCAATATAAAGAGTGAAATAAAATATATGCTAACACAATATGTTAATTTGATGTGTACACAAACGGGTGAAAGAACGTACCCAAAACCCAATGACTTTGGGTTTAAAAGAGGGAACTAGTTTGGGTCGTGCAAATGTTGGGCCGCATAGGTTGTTGGTTCCTTTTTCTTCTAGACCGGGTCGACTGAAATGGGCATGTAGGATCGGATCAAAACCCGGGTTTGGATAGGGCTGATAACAGGGGTCTTATTTCCCCTTTTTTAATTTCACTATCTTCTTCAACAAAAGGAAAAAAAAAACTCTTGCTCTCTAACAAGCCCTAATCGTCAGCCTTCTTAACATCGTCGCCATCACTCTGGTTAGTTTTTCGGCAAGCTGACACTGCCGGAATGAAGCCCTTGCCCTCTTCTTTCTTCCTACCGGTTCAATTTCTCACAAAAAGGTCGCAACTGTCGCGAAATCACCTTGGAACCTTCGAACTTCATCACCGTTGATCTGAAAATCCAACCATCGGATGAAATTGATTCCGAGTTATGTCTCTCCCCTCCCTTAAACAAAGCTTTTGACCATTTCGATCTGGTTAGAATTGCTCTTAACGCCGGAGAGGATTGAGTCAAAAATGAGTGACTCTCTTATTTCCTTTTTTTTTTAATTTTGGTTATTGTCCACTCGGGTAAAGCTTGTGAAAATGATGGAGATTTTGATGAAGTTGGATGAATGGCAGTAGGGTGAGGCTCGATTGATGGTGAGTGCTCTCATGTGATGTTGATAATGAGGGTTTAAATAGTTGTTGGTTTTTTCAACATTGGTAGATGAAGGATGGTGAGGTTAAGGTCGGGTTAAGTGAATGGCAGCAAGGGACGGTGGTTGTTGAGGGATTTTAGGAATGGTGCTGATCTGATGGGAGCGGTTGGAGTAGGGGGTATCGGCCATAGATTGTGCATTCAATGCCTTAGATATGCTTTCTTTCTTTATTTTTGTTTTTTTTTATATTTATTTTGTAATAATAATATTATTATTAAAATTCAGACAAAAATTAGTAATTACGAGCGGCAAGCCACCATGTCGCCGCATAAAACTGTTAAGGGGACTGATTTTAAGAACGTTGGAACTGATGAGGAGTTATGGCAGGGGTTGGGTTGTGGCGGCAATGTATAGTCTAAAGCACTACAAAAGGCGGAGATGGGGTCAGATCCTCTAGACCCAGTTGGACCCAACCGTTTTGTCAAGCCCAGTGGGGGGATCGTTTGGCAGAGGTCCCAGTCAAAGCAGCTTCAAAGTCCAATACATAGTCGGGCCATCGTGTTTCCATTGAGCCCATTTTTGATACCACAATTGGGATGTTTTCAATCAGACCCAAAATTCTAAAACACCCTAGAAGTCTAAGTTCCCTTTCTTTCAGATCAAAGTTCGACAAAACACAAAAATGGATGGCTCTTGGTTTCGTAAAATCGATCCATCAACCTAAGCAATTGGGGAAGAAGATTAGGAAGGAAAGTGAAGAAGTCACAAAAATCATTGATTCAGTTGATAAAACACAAGTTGATGATGAGCTCTCGGAGGCTAGGGCATCCATAGAAGTCTGCGGAACACTGTGCTTATCTTTTGACGCTGATAAGGAGGCAATTTTGAACTGTTTCCTAGAAATTGAGAAGGAAACTAAATGTTAAGGTTAAACAATAACATGTGAGTCTTTTTGTCTTCTATGAAGCAATGTTTTATAATATCTATATTCGTGGTTTAGGTAGATTCGAGAAGAATGTGGTTGTAAAGAAATTGTTGCGGAGTTCAAAGGTAAAGTTCGTGTTCATTCAAGAATCGAAAAAATAGGTGGAAAAAAGCTTACTGGTCAGTTATATGGTAAGAATTCAAACTTTAATCTCCTCTTCTCTCCATCAGTCGGGTCTGAAGGAGGCATTATTTCAATCTGGGATCCAGATTTTTTGTGTGTGTGAGAATAGCAAGATAACCCAGAATTTTATAGCTATCACTGGGAAGATTGCAGCGAAAAATTTTAGTTGTGTGCTATTCAACGTATATGCTTCAAATGACGCTGCAGAAAGACTGCGTATATTCAATGAGTTGAGAAGCTACATTTCGGGTATTAATCTCGATGTTTTACTGGGTGGTGACTTCAATATTGTTGTTTCTGCTGATGAAAGTGCTGGAGTGAATGTGCATAGAAGCGCCATGAAAAGTTTCGCTGAATTCATTAAAGATTTGTATCTTGTTGATCTCCCACTTCATTGAGGAAAATATACTTGGTCAAATTACAGGGACGATACCTCATTTAGCCGATTGGACAGATTCCTTTTATCAACGGAATTCCTAAGAGTGTGGCCTGATCTCTATCAAAGCATCCTTTCAAATACTATTTCGGACCATAATCCAATAAGTTTGACCTTCATGGCAAAATAATGGGGCCCTAGACTATTCAAGTGGTTCGATTATCTAGTTGATGATAAGGATTATGATGAGTTGATCAAAAATGAATGTAGCAAGGGTTCTGGTGATGGTATTGGGTTGGTGCTCAAAAATTGCAAACTGATTTTGAAGGATTGGGTCTCCAACAAGCTTGGAAATTCTGGCAATACTATGCAAACGCTTGGAAAAAGATGTGCCGAGATCGAGAAAGTTGTTTCAAAAGGAGTTCATGATCAGCAGTCGATGATTGAATTAAGAGAGTGTAGAAGAAAGTTATGGGAATGCATTAGAAGAGAGGACCGTGAGTGGATTTAGAAATCTCGTCTGAATTAGGCCATAGCCGGGGATAGAAATGCAAGGTTTTTTCAGCTTGTTGCCTCTTCTAGGAGAAGATCTAACTTCATATCCAGCATAAAGATTGGTGAGGAAAATTTCGGTCATCCTGCCGAAATGAAAGAAGCCATTATGGAGCACTTTAAAAGCATATACAATATGTCTTGTACGCTACCATTGAAACTGTTTGATTGTGAGCTGAATCAAATTAGTATGAGTTCATCTGCGAGGCTCAAAACGCCCTTTTTAGTGGAAGAAATATGGGCGGCCCTATCGATGATCGATGCTTCCAAAGCCCCTGGACTTGATGGATATAATATGGGATCCATTAAAAAAAATTTGGTCGTCTCTGAAAGCTGATATCCTAGAATTCTTCGGTACTTTCTATAAGGGTGAAATCACTGACTTGTCGTTCAACCATTCCTTCATTGTTTTAATTTCCAAAACCCAGAATCCTGGATCTATAGAAGACTTCAGGTCGATAAGTTTAGTGGGTACTATTTACAAGTTGCTCGCCGAGGTCCTAGCAATGTAACTCGGGGAGGTTATGGAGAAAATTATTGGTGAAAATCAATTTGCATTCTGTCCAGGGAAGCAAATTTTAGACTGTTCTTTGATAGCAAATGAAACCACTGACTACATTAAGGGAAAAGGGCTAAAAGGTGTGGTTTTTAAAAGCAAACTTTCGTAAAGCATATGACACGACAGATTGGTGTTTTTTGATAGATATTTTGAAGAAGATGGGATTTGGGTCTTTGTGGTGCAAGTGGATTTATTCATGTATATCCACTGCGATATTTCTGTGCTGGTAAACGGCTCTCCAATATCCCCGTTTACAATCGGCCATGGGCTAAGACAAGGCTGTCCTCTATTCCCGTTATTATTTAACATTATTGCCGAATCTCTGAGTTCTCTAATCAAGAAAGCCAATTCATATGGTTTCTTTAATGGTGTTCGAATTGGGCAACATGCAATTGAAATTTCCCATATACAATTTGCCAACGATCTTATCTTATTTTGTGAGGCTGCCAAGGAGCAAGTTTAGAACGTTGTAAGAATATTGAAAGGGTTCGAGATTGCGGCTGGGCTTAAACTCAATCTAAAGAAGTCGAAACTGATTGGTATTAATGTGGATGAATCTACGGTGGACAAGTGGGCTTCTCTTCTACATTGTCAAAGGGATAACTTACCATGTCAATATTTGGGCTTGCTCCTGGGAGCTAACAAAAATTTTGGCGCAGCTTTGGACACCAATTGTGGAGAAATTCAAGAAAAACCTTTCAGGATGGAAATCTAAGATTTTTTCCTTTGGGGGCATGATTGCTTTGGTTAAGTCTGTCCTAGCAAACTTGCCAATCTATTTCATATCCATATTTATGATGCTAGCCTCCATCAAATCGAACATTTCGAGCCTGGTAACAAGATTTTTATGGGGTTCTTTAGACAAAAAATCCATGCACTGGATTCGTTGGGAGACTATCTGTTTGGCCAAGTTTTGTGGAGGGTTGGGGTTGATAGATTTCAAAATTAAGAATAGAGCTCTTCTCAACAAGTGGATATGGAGGTTTGGTATGAAACTAGATTGTCTTTGGAGAATGGTGGTTGCTGCCAAATATGAACAAAATTCTTTTAGCGTGTTGCCGTTAAATCTAAGACCTGTTAATAAGTCTTGGATTTGGAAAAGCATCATCTCGCCATTATCAAATTTGGACGACATATTCTATCAGAATATTAGGTTGACTGTTGGCAATGGCAAAAATATTAGCTTTTGGAACGATGTTTGGGTGAGAAATATTCCCCTCAAAGAAGCCTTTCCCAGGATCTTCGCTCTAGCCTCCATCAAAGTCGGTGTTATTGCTGATTTTGGCAGTTTTGTGGACGGTGCTTGACAATGGAATATTGAACTTCGCAGAAGTTTGTTTGATTGGGAGAAGGATGCCTGGGTTGAGTTCTTGTCTTTGATCCAAAATGTTGACCCTGGGAGATTCAATAGCGATAACCTTCGATGGATTGATAACTCTAATGGTGTCTACACTTCCAAATCATATTATGAACTAGTTTCTAATGATGACAGATTCAAAAATGAAGTGTGGAAGCATGCATGACCTAATCTTGCTCCCCGAAGTTGAAGCTTTCTTGTGGAGATTGATACATGGAAAGATTCTTATGAGGGTCGAATTATCTAAAAGAGGTGTGCTTGGACAACATTCTTTACGATGTCCCCTTTGCTCTTTGGAGGACGAGACCGTAACTCATCTATTTTGCCATTGCAAAGTGAGTTGGCACATATGGCAACGTTGGTGCTATATTTGGGACGTTTATAGTGTGATGCCTGGTAATGTTAACTCTTTTCTTATTTTCTGGTGTCCACTGTATACTCCCTTGAATTCAAAAGTTCTGGCAGCTTTTTTTTTGTGCTTTGTGTGGTCTATTTGACTATACAGGAATGATGTGGTGTTCAGAAGTATTTTGGTTGACAAGGACCAACTCTTCAATTTATGCCTTATCCGTTTAGGGTGTTGGTGCAAGGCCAAGTGGCCCTTCTTAATCAAATCTGCTGATGATGTCATATTGTATCCTCATGTTCTGAAATCTAAGACTTCAAACCAGATTTGCAGCGATACTTGCGCTTGGGTAAGGCCTCCTTCGGACTTCCTGAAGTTCAATGTTGACGGAGCAGTGGAGGGGGGCTACGGCAAAGCTGGAATAGGTGGTCTACTGAAAAATGTGGATAATGTATCCTTGATTATGTTCTCCAAATCAATTGGTGTCATTGATGCTACATCGGCTGAGCTTCTTGCTTTGAAAGAGGCTTGTGTTTTATTCAGAGAGTCGAGATGATCTCGGTTGTTTATCTTATTCTCGAGATGGATTGTAGCGTGTTCGTTGTTTGGCTTGGTCAGCCAAATTTGGCTCCTACTGTTTTCAGGCCGACAATAGAGGAATGTTTGAGCATTTGTTCAAAATTTTCATGGTCCATTCGAGCTGTGTCTAGGGATGCAAACTCAACCGCGGATAAATTGGCCAAATCGGGCATTTCTAAATCAACTCCTCTGTGTTGGATTTCAAACTCTTAATATGGGTAATATTTGATGTTGGTTGCCTCTGCTTTGGATGATGACGGAGGGATAAGGATACTTGTGTTTAAAGGTAGGTGCCAAGGATCATGATACTTTTATGTTACTGGTGTCTTATGTTTTTCTTGCTGCCTTTTGACGTTCCAGACCTCACCCATAGGTCGATTAGTCTTATGTGCTTTGTATTAGTCTAACTGAACCATTGACCAGTTGCATTCTTTTTCGTCTGATTAGAATTAGGAAAGTTTTTTAATGAGGTACGAGTCAATGGTTAACTATTTCTAATAAAATATACCTTTCAAAAAGTTTAGCCCTTTGATCAATTTTGACCATTAAATTTTTACAATTTTTTTCTTGAGATATTACTACTGCGTGACACGCTACAGTTCTGTCATGTGACGTTACATATTTTTTTAGAAAACTATTTTTATAATTTTTAGAAATTTTGAAGAATTTTTTAAATAAAATAAAAAAAATATAAAAATATCAAGTGACAACATTATAACACGATACGGTGTATCAATTAATCTAAAAAATTATTAAATTTAATAGTAATATTTGTCAAAAAGATAAATTAATAAAATTTTATACTATAAAGACTTAATTGGGTGAAAAAACTTAATTAATTTTTTTAATTTAAAGCCTTACAATACCTTTAAGCCAAACTATTTAATGTCACTGTCAGTTAAGTTTGTATAAAAATATTTTCAATAGATTTAGTAGAGTGACATGTATTTCCTAGAATATATTTATTTTTGGAAATCAAATATAACAGAAGTATTTTGGCACACGTTTCTTCGAGAACATCGATAATACTTGGGGGAATAGTTACGGGTCTGTCCGTGGCTTTAGGTAAGACGTTTGCCGAAAACAATGTTTATATACAAAGTTTTACAAGCGGCTTATTTAGGGATTTAGGAGTTTAGTTTAGGGTTTAGAGGTTAAGGGTTTAGGTTATAGGGTGTAGAATTTAAGATTTATAATTAGAATTTAAGGTTTAGGGTTTGTAATTAGATTTTTAGGATTTTAAGGTTAGAAATTTAGATTTTAGATTTAGGGTTGAAAATAGACATGTTTGTGTAAATTCTTTTTTACACTGATAATGTATCAAATATTAATCCATATATATCGATGGATTCAATTACGTTTCTATTTTAATTTGTTATTCTAAATGATATGACATAATATATTATAATTATTAATTTTTGAGATTCTAATATTTCTGTAGTACCCGGTTACCGTCAGAATTAATTAAAACTTGTAAATTAGTGAGCTGCCTAAGGGTGTAAACTGAATTGAGTAGCTCAAGTTTGATTCGGTCAAAATTCGGTCCATAATTGAATTAGTTTGATTTGATTTGAATTCGAGTTTGACTTGAGACCTTAATGAGTCGAGCCGAGCAAGACCTAACCTGACACAATAAATTCGCAAGAAGTTTGCTAATTTTTTTATAATATATTAGTTTGGTGTTTTATGAATTGATACTTTGGAGTTTAGATTGTAAAATTGTTTCACGCGCTATTCTGATCAAATTATTGTTAACTTTTTTAATTTACGCTTATGTTAAGCTTTATATATTACTACTTGATTTTACATATATTAAAAAAAGTAAAAATTCTGACGAGCTTAATAAGTTAACGAATCAAACAAAATTTTATCAAATATGGGCCAAGCAATTTCCGATTTGAATCAAACATCACACAACTATTGATCGAGTTTTCAATAAGCTTCCCTAAAACTGCCCCCAAAGCCCAAACACAAAATTTTGAAGTTGGGTTCAATGAAATGATGAGGTCTCTATGTCCATATATTATGCCTTAGGCCCATAGTTGGAGACCTCAGGGCTTTTGACAAGGCATTTCTAAGGAGCTATAGATAAAGGACTTTGATAGATAGAATAAGGCACTCGGACATCAAAAAGATGGCTACTTCAATATGAATGGTAATGCGACGGGTGTCGAATATCAAAAACAACTCGACCACTAATTTAGTCTCGCGTAGGGGTGGTAATGGAGCGGGACGGGTCGGTTTTGTATTTCTCACTTAGTCTCTAACATTTGAGGGTTCGATTTTAAAAATTTTCATTAAATGTTTTGGGGTTTTTTTCGTTCCCATACTCATTTCTTACGAATTTTTGCATTTTTCGGTTAATCTTCGTACCAAAAAAAATAAACAAAACTTAATACATTAAAACAAATACTCAACATTAAATCTCCAAAATTATAAACATAAATGATAAATTTAATTTTACCAAGAACAAACAGACCATTTAAAACTATAAAACATGACTAAAATATTAAATATTAAAACATAGAAGCTTGCACTACCTTTAACAGAAAATATGTAACTAATAATCTATAGTTCTAAATCATGATTTGTTAGTTCTAAAAGGAACTAAATTTGATAATCTTTCCAACCATATAAATTACCTCTTCTAATTTTACTCGTACGATTTATGGCGAATTTCTAAAGTCATTTCGTTGTTTTTGTAAACAGTCCACAATCTTTTTCTTCTGACTTTTGCTCACTCAAAAATTAATAACTTTTAATATATAACTCGAAATCAATAATCGTTTGTTTTAAACGAATCTAGACTTATGTATGGTTATAGAAATATAAGGCTCATTTATCTTATAGAACTTTTGGTGACTTTTCAAAGTCACTACTAAAATAGTTCTCCTAGATATCTGCTCCCAATTTTTTATGACCTTTCAAAATTCAAATATTTATATTTTTTAAAATAAAAATTAAAATCGATCACCATGTATTTTAAACAAAACTAGACTGAATCACGTTTACAACGATGTATAGACTACTTTTTATTTATTTTTATGAAATTTACAGAGAATTTTCAAATTTACTCCAGTCCGTCGTACTTAGATTATGGGAGACTAGATTTTTGTTGAAAAATAGGTAAATTACCATTATAGCCATCCAACTTTGTAAAATATTGGGATCTCTTAAGATTTATACGGGTACGGTTCGGTCATCCCCACAGTTCGGATATAGCAATTCTCATTCCCACCCTCATTTGAGCTTCAGTGATAAAACATCTCGTCCCCGTCCCCGCGGGTGAAAATTTCGGTTATTACCCATACCTATCGATTTAGATCCCCATGGTTTTGAGTTATTCCCCACTTGATTGTCACCCTTAGTCTGACTTCTAAGAAGGGGTGGGGCGGGCCGGCTTTTTGATTATTTCGACCCTGACCCAAAATATCATATACATAATACGATCCTGCCCCGCCCTGGGAAATAATTTTATTTTACCCGCCCGAGATTTAAATTACAAACCGTCCCCAATTCAACCCGCCCGAAATAATTTTATCAAAAACCAATAAACAAATCTAATAATATCATTAACTAATAAACAGATCTGAAAAATACAGCAATAAAATAAAGAATTAAACTATATAATTTACATTAAGAACATAACAATCAGACCTGGAGAATAAAAAACAAACATGAATTGGAAATAAAAAATAAATATGACCTAAAAATAAAAAAAATTAAAAAAATGACCTAAACTGAGTCAAAATAAACTCAAAAATATTTTTGAACTGAAAATAAAATAAAAAACTAAAAAATAAGCACAACAAATCGGTGGAAATAAACCAAACTGAAAGTCGAAAGATACGACATAAACAAACAAATCTAGTGAAACCCATAAAATAAAATCGAAAAGAATGATAATAATAAATTTTGAAATAAAAAACTAAAATTCAGTAAAAGAAGAAAAAAATACGGCATGAAAAAAAAAGAAATATTGAAATATTAGAAACAAAAGAAAAAAAATAAAAAACGGATAAATAAGAAGAAGATAAATCACTGAAGATATTGATGAAGATATTTGGGAAATGAAATGAAGAAAAGAAAAAGAGAGAGGCAGTGAACGACGCAAGAAAAAAATGAGGGGAAACATATATATAATGGCACTTTCATAAATATGACAAAATGTAGATATATAATTAAAAATATACCAGGTTAGGTCGGAGAATTTTCACTCTAAACTTGCCTCTGTCCCGACCTCGACTGTATTTTTTCCAAAACCCGCCCACCCATCCCGAACTCTAAATTTTAAAAATAAAATTTGCCTTTGTAGAGTCGGATCGGGACCCGTCGAATTCGGGTCATATTGTCATCCTTAAGCATTTCTCAAAAATAGTGTTAAATGAGACGAAATTATATCATAAACCTGACCCACGAGAAATTATTAGATGGACCCGGCTCACCACATCATTCATGGTCTATCCAATGAGACTCATCTATTTTAGCGTAGCTTCCAAATAACTATCACTCTTTAATAACATATAGGAAAAATGTAAAGATTCACCTTGAAAAAAAAAAAGATGAGATGAAAAATTATTATGGATGAGATTATAGATGACGTAGTGAGCCAGACCCGTCTAATATTTTTCCTTACCCATCATTTTGGATATAGACTTAACCAATAAAATTAAGACTTATCATTTAATTTTTACACATCATATTTTACATGTCAGCATTTGTCCAACTCATTTAACTTTTAACCCTAAAAATTAAACTCTCGTCTTCCTACACCCTCCATTACTCCTCGCCAGATCCAACGCTAGAAGCTTGGTCAAACGCAAAAGACTACAAAGAACACCATAATCTGATTTCATGATCATTAAAATGTTCTGCAGATCGTAACGTAGGAAGTTGAGTGGTCAAATGAGATTTTGAGAATATATAAATAGATTTGGAGAAGCTTGGTCAATGAGGATGACGTGAGGAGTAACTGCGGTATAAGTGAGAAGTTGAGAGTTGGGAATGTACAAGGACCATTCATGTAATTAGCCCAATTAATTGTTTTTTCGTTTTTCAATTAAAAATCATAAAATTAATCCTCATTACTTATTTCAGGTACCAACTCAAAAAAAAACAACAACATATTTTAGGGGTTACCATTAAGGATTTATATTCAATACACTAAATGTGAAAATTAAAAATTTCCATAAACGCCTTAGTTTTACGGTCAAGTGATTCAATTTAGGGTGTAAGATTTAGGATTTTAGGTGTAGGGGTTTAAAGTTAGAATTTAGGGTTTAAAGGTTAGAGTTTAATTTTTAAGGTAATATGATAAAGATTTAAATTTTAACCTATAAAACTTAAATTCTAACAGTAAATTATGAATTCTAACCGCTTTCCCTAAATTTTAAACCTCTAAGCCTAAAGCCCCTAGACCCTACACCCTAAAATGAATCCCTAAACTCTAAAACTAAGACACTTATGAGAACTTTTAGTTTCCACCGGGTATGAAATAATTACCCTATCGTTAAATTAAACGTCGTTTTTATTGCATGTTTGTTCTCCAGTTCAGATCCATCTTAGCCTTGAACAGTTCATTTGGCTGTGGGTATCTCATCAGTAAGAATAAAATAAAGGCAACACCAGATGGAAGAACCGAGATATGCACATAGACATAGCAACTATTTTGAAAGAACAGGTTCTGGAAATAAGAAGAATGACCAACACACTATTTTTAAAGCACAAATATTTGTTTTTTCAGATATAAAGTTTGAAGGGATTGCATTTTCCAAAGCTAACATGTTATTTTTTCAAACAATTCATGGTGGAGCTTCACGTCCTTTAATTTGATACAATGCTTTTACTTTGACAAGGCTAATCTCCGTAAACCTAAGACTAAAGTGTATGAAACTCGACAACATTCATTCGCTCGAATCATAAGTATTAGATTGATCTTCTGAGTCCACGATCATACCTTCAACCTTGGTATCCTTGTAATCCTTTGGAAGGGCATTGCAGTTAATGGTGTGCCACACAGGTCTCTCCTCTTGGAATAACCTACAAAATCAGGGATGGGAACCACAATCTTTTAACTAGATGAAATAAACAATTAAGTGGTGGCATTAGAAAGATTATACATCTTTGAATTTTCCAACAGGCACAATCAGATGTAAGAAACAAGTATCGATAGTTCGAAACATAGGATTTGGAGCACAGAGAGAGGGAGACTCACGGGTGTTTGCATAGCATAGGGCTTTGAATAGTAAGTGCATATCTGCATGTGGATAGCTCCGTAATTGAACTAATCATTGTTCTCGGCTCTGAGCAGACAAATCTCACCTACAAACCGAAATATCAAAGCATAAAAACATGAGAAAGAATATTTTTCCCTCTAAAGGAGATCTAAAAACCATAGCTCGATACTGTGACTTTATTGCTTCATACCTCGGTTTCTCGGGACTGACTAGTCAGATCACATAGGGTTCCATTCGTATATTGATGAGCATGATACCTGCACGAACATGGCATCGTTATATGGATTTTTTCTTTCTTTTCCTTCTTTTAATCCAGTATAATCTTGTACTTTTCACCGCTTGGAACTTATTTTTCTGGTAAAAGTTAAATAATTATAATAAAGATGACAAAGTTTAGGCGCAACCTAAATTTTAAACCATATGAGGTCTCACCTTTGTGACGCATCGTTTGAGCGAGGATCTTTTAATATGGAGATGTCGGAGAGATTCTGGTTGAAAGCAGCAGTGGCCTCTTCATCATATACACCCAAGACAAATTCCTGAACCACCTGCAATAATTCCAAAATCATAGAAAATGTACATTAATAAATTATGAAAACTGCTGGGGGAGCTTACTGTATTCATTTAGGTATTAAATAAAACATGGGAGGAATACTCCCAATTATTTCTTAAGATAGCAAATGATGCCGATGCAGGTGATTTTATAAATACTATTATATTACCACCACCTTTATATAAACTACTACTCAGATCAAAATGATGGTGCAATATGATTGAATAAAAATGAGCACCTTAAATTCAATAAAAAAATATACCTTGTCATCTTCCAGATGTACTTGTCGCAACTGCTTTTGATAGCAAAATTCATAAGACCACCATCCCTCTTGCTGCACAAAAAAGAGGTCACCATATGAGTTAAGTGGCACATAACTCCAAGGAAGAACAAAGCCTTCTTAATTCTTTGCATTAATGTCCAATGGCAACATCATCAATTCAATATGGGGAACACCAGACAAACAGTGTGTGTAGGAACCAGGTGCTCACATTGAGAAAGCATTTATCTTTCAGTACTTCCAGCAGTTCATCAGGTGTCTTCAGTTTAACCCGTCTCTCGGACTCCACAATCATGCTACTAGTGTTCTGCTGAGTAACTGACTTTAGGGTCTTTGCTTTCTCCACCTTAGGCAAGAAACATAAAAATTTCTTTCCATCTTTATTAGGCATAAGAACAGACTCTTGATCATCATCCTGCAAAATGTTCCAGGCATCCTAATATTAGGTCATTAAAAATGACAGGTCCAGATGGAACTAGATAGGTTCACATCAAAGGAAAACCAACCTACTAAAGCTATATGCACGTGGAAAATTATGACAAGATTAAGAAGCCATACCATTATAACCATCTTTCATAGAAACAGCACAAAGTTGCAATCTACTCATAGTTCAAACATATTCTCTCCAATTTCTAAATACAAACTTTCTCAAGCATTTGAACATATAAAATGAATCATTATGCTGAAGTGTGTTGCTAGATAAAAAGTATACCAGTTTATTTGAACTCGTTAGTAGGAAAAACAAAAATAAGCTTCAAATAATAAGAGCGTGTTATGTAGAAAACTTTAAAATAAAAAAAGTTCCTGCTTGCTCTAAGGAGTACACGTAAAAGATTTTTACCATTTATAAAATTTACTCCCTCAAGGAAATTTGCAGTGGTGAAAAAAAGAGTCAAGTAGTGTTATCCTACATCTGTTAAATATTGTGTTCCACGTGGTCTTATATTAAAACTGGACCCCTCCACCTATGACCAACTGGTTTTAGGTCGATTATACATAAAGCCCCAGTGAACAATCAGAAGATGCTTCATAACTTCATAAAAGATGCCGTTTCATATGGAAATCATTATACAAATTCGTCATGCAGTAAGATCCTAAAAGGATGAGATCAAACTTAAATTCCCTTTTCATGTTCAAAACAACTCTTCATGAGATAGATTTGCAAAATGGAGGCAGGGCAAAAAATTTCCTCATCGAAGGTAGAGAAGGATAAACTAATACTGTAAATGTGTGGATTATAAAATCAGCAACTAAGATAGAATGCAAAGTGCAAGCAGGAAATTAGAAACAATGTGTTCATCTAGATTTCATCAAACCTAGGATTGAAGAGCAAAAAGTGTTTAAATTCCACTCTTACTTACAGGATGGTAGGGAGAGTCTTCAGAATGGAACTCAATCTTGTATTTTGGTTCACGGGTTCGGCCAAGTGTGCCAGCTGTTTTCAGTAAAGAATTAGCAAAGCATCAGAAAGCAAGAAAAAACTTGAAAACAGTAGAACCAATATTGCAAATACTTTTTCTTAAAAAAAATATACTAGACACAGCCAAGAAATCAGTTGCAATATAGCTAGATAGAAAATCTGCATATGATAACATCGCAGACGAAGACTGATTTGGTTGCAACAATTAATGACTCTTTCTAATGACGGTCAGGGTAAGTGAAGATCCTGCACTCTGGTTTTTCTCTTCCTTTTTTTCAGTCTCTGGTTTACTTGGATTTCAAGTTCACCCTTCTATATTTACGAACCAGTAGCCTTCCATTGACACAAAGACACAAAGCTACAAGAACATAACCCAATTACCCGCGGTTCACCATGCATGTCAGCTATGATCCATAACATCCGATTTTATCAAACAACCATCTCTTAGCATAACATTGCTCTCATGAATAAATAGTCAGTTTCGACACTTATGTAGATTGTAACCGTGTAATTAGTAGTTTATTTCTTTAAATTAGAAATAAAGTCTTATTTGTCTTCTTTAAATTAGAGATAAAATCTTATTTAAATTAGAGATAAAAGTATAGTTTTAGCTATACTAAAACTCTGTAATTGCCTATTTAAAGGCTCACCTTATACACATTTGAACAAGAAGAATAAGAGAAAATATAGAGAAACATATTGTTCTCTGTTGAAAATAATATTTTTATTCTATCATTAAACTCTAACTTTTCATATTTTATTGTTCATTGTTCACTGTCGTTCATCTTTTCCGGCCACCATGGCCCCTTTCTCACAACTTATTCGTAACTCCATTAAACATTTGCCGGAAGTAGTTGGCATTCACATGTAAAAAAACCTAAATTCAATTGTCATTATACTGTCGTGCAAGAAGCCCAAGAACTAAAGTAGGCATAAATCTCAGGCTACCGAAGAACGTTTGCCCTCATTTGATTACAACAATTTCATTGAATCAAATCCCAAGACCACAAAACCCCCCATTTCTTACCATTGAAGTATATAGAACCAGGGATAGACCAAGGGGTGCTTAGGGTGGTCGCACCCCTGAAAAATTAAAATTCTCATCTGTTTATGTATTGTCTTTGTATTTTCTATCGACGATCTAAGTTAGCATCCTCTTATTTTTTGTAATTCCGAGGCACTAAAATTCTAATATAACTCCTTAACAGTTATTTGGTGCTAATTCACCACTAAAGCACTAATTAACAATAAACAAGTAGCATGTCTTACAATCAAGGAAACATCCATACATCTAAAAGAACAAAATCAATGGGAACAGATATTTAAAGTTCCATCATAAGGTCTCATGAGCTCGACTCTTCTATGTTTAACACATGAAAACAAAAATTAAAGAGAATCAAAGAAAACCCAGAACTAAAAAAACATAATTAGATTAATTATGAAATATGGGCTTACCTACTTGAAATGGGAAAATCTGTTCGGCCAAGACATTGCTGCCCAATATATATAAAACTGCTACCAAACTAACAAACAATCTCATATTTCGTTTTTCTTTCTGAAGAACTGTTGTTAAATCCTGAATAACAATTTGTGCCTGCAAAGAAGAAGAAGAAGAAGAAGAAGATGTATCCAGAGCTGGTGAAGATGACACAAATCTACGCAGGTTGAGCAATGGGATCAGGCCACGTCGTGTAAAGGTGTGACTGTGGCTGAGATGGGCTTCTTGTTGTTTGTGCTGAAAAGCTTAAGCCCTTCAAATTGTTGAAGGACCTAAGGCCCCAAAACATCACCGTTTGCTTAAAATCTTAGATCTAATGTACTATGGACCAAAATAAAATAAAATCTAATGTACTATGCATGCTTTTTTTAATAGTCTAAATGTGCTTATAAGGTAGTATAAATATTTTTAACCCTTTAATAATATATACACTTTACAAACATTACGATTAAACTCAGGCTCTTAGGATAAATATTATCCGCTATTTTACTGAGACTACTTGTTGTGTTCTAATGTACTATGCATGTTTGTAGTGAGCTTGCTTGTATTTTTGAATTTTTTAGTCTAAAATTTAAGTATTTAGTAGTAAGGTATGTTTTTAATTAGTTTTATCTACCTTCGATTGATGTCAGCTCGAGTTATATTTATGGTATGAGTTTATGTAAGAGTGAATTTGAATGGCCAACTATGAATTCTCGTGCATAGATTACGTGATTGAACATAACTTAACAAGTGTCCGGTGAAAAAAAGATGATCTCTATCCTAAAAATACGGGTTTAAATTGATCTCTATACAAAGTGTACACATATTGTCAATGGAGATTACGTAAATTATGCACAAAGAAACTTTTAGATAACATGAAAAGAATTTCTGAGATTTAAATTCATAGAAATAACTAAGTGATGCTCTCAACAATTTTAAAGTAATGACTACTGAGAATGAAATAATCTTTTATTATTATTTAGTTTAAATCATTACTCATGATTTTATCAGATCTAAAATAAGTATAAGAACGAAATAATTTTTAAATAGGTCTTTTTGTAATTTTTAGAAATTGTGAGATATTTTATTTGGAATGTAATAAATTTAAATTTTAATTAAATAATTTAATGAATTAATCTCAAATTATATATATAATTAAAATGATTGAGTAAAATTTTTATTAAACTTCAGGAAGAGGTTGTAGATTTAGTTTGTGTTATTCTTTTTAGTCTTTGTATTCTTTTTAAAGTTTGAAATTTTAATCATAATCAAATAATATATATGAAATCTGTTAAGCAAATTTTTACTGTAAGTCCATGTATTATATATAAATTACAAATTTTACCATTAGTACTTGTACTATTTGCATAAAATTTGCAAATATGGTTGACCATGCATTATTTGTGTAGAATTTAAGATAATGGAAAGTATATGAACTAAATTTGACTAAATTAGAAAAAAAATGACCAAATCCATAACTTATGCAAAGTATAAATCTGATGACATGATTTAACTATGTATATATTGCCTAAATTATTAGAGTTGTGCAAAAAAATTTCCATAAAACAATACTGAAACATAAAAATTTGATTCGAAAATTTAGTTATCCGAATTAAAAATTCAATTTTGGTACGTTTTTAAATATTTCAGTTTAGTTATGGTTTACAATTTTGAGCAAAACCGATTAACAGATTCGACTGATTATCTACACTATTTTGTAAATTTTATGCATTAAAATGTCCTACATGTAAGACTCCTTGTAGAGTTAATGATAACTTGATATAGATGGTCTAATAACACTAGTTAGTGTAGGCTAGATGACAACTCATAGATAGTGAAGCCATATCTATGCTCTCTAGATTATATTTATCTCGCATGCTTATTTTATCATAATTATGAATTATGGTAAAATAGGAATATACCACAGAACTTTGTAAGCTCAGCATCGGAATAGTTGTTTCCGTTCGCAAGTTGATAGGTTAATTGTGATCAAAGAGCACATCGTAGAGGGATTTTTCAGCACCACATTATTTTAGAGTACAATGCTTAGTATTTAGTCCTAGGCTTATGTACTTATAAGACCTTACAAGTGTTGAGTATGTAAATTTTATTTAAAATATTATTTTGATATACGCTGTTTTAAACTCGAAATTCCTATTTTATAAACTGTTTTATACTGTTTATTTGATTAAATGAATCATGAATGGTTTAATGTTTTTGAAGATAGCTAAATTTGAAGTTTTCAAATAAAAATTTGTTAAGTCGAATTTCGGGTGACCCGATTGTAACATTTTAGATTCGAATTGGGAATGGAGCGTTACAGCTATCGTGAAAGTGAAGCGGCACCGTCCCCAAATGGAGACTGAAATTTTTTTAAACTAGAAAAGTCGGAGCGTTTGAAAAACGAAGGTTTTTTTTTTTTTTTTTTTTGTATAATGTTTGTGATCATGCATTGTATTTCCTCCTCATTTATGCAAGTTCAGTTCACCATATTTGTTTTTTTTTTTTTTTGAGGAACTAATTATTTGTTTTAGCAATGGAACAGACGTGACTCGACATTGGAAAAGCTGTTGAGGAAATGGTCTGGAAGTCATTCTGACCAGCTCGTAATGGATCAAAATTAACCCCGAGTAAAGTTGTTCTCTATCAGGTATAATATTAGCCTATACTCCTGACATAAAATAAACAAACGAAAGACCTAGATTCTTTTCGCCAAGTACTGATTCCATCATGATGAGTTCTAGCTTGGGCTTTAGTGCGGTGGATTCCCTTGGCAAATACTTTGCTGTACCAATGATTCACGAGAGAGTTGTTTCTGTTTATTAGACTTGGCAAATTTAATTTGAGACTCGAATTGATTTATTTAATTAAAGACTCGATATTAATCCAAACATGATGATGTAAAAATTGAAATAATTGAATCAAAATCGACTTAAATTTTAGCTAGATCGAAATCGATTGGACCTGGACAGAAAGCAACCCAAAATAAATAAAAATATTAAAAGAAATAAAAAAAGATGAGATGTGAACTTTCGCACAACTCACAAAAAAATTAAATATACTGACTTTATAAAGCTATATAGGGGTGTAAAAATCTAACACGGCTTGAAAACGACCGATCTCTTATTGACCCGAGCCAAAATCAATCGACCCGATATGTAGGGGTGTTTATTCCCAGGTACTTGGTTTTTGGGTACCCGAAAAACCGGGTACCCAGTTCTCCTCGGTATTAGAATTATCGACCCGTATCCCGGCCCGCTTTAGCCTGGTACCTGTGAAATTCGGGTACCCGAAAAATCGAGTAACGGGTACCCGGTTTACATTTTTATTTATTTTTTAAATTGAAAAGTTTTAAAAAATTACATAGTAAACACATAAAATTTAAAAGTTCATGATACATAATCAAAACACAAAAAATAGTGATTTGAAGTTATTTTTAAGATGAAATATATATATATATATTAAAGTTTAAGAAAAAGTTCAATACACAGTCTGTGTAAACTTTAGTTTACAAAAGCCTTTTAGCTTTAGGGGTTAGGGGTTTAGTTTAGGGGTTTGGGTTGTAGGGTTTAAAATTTAAGGTTAGTGTTTAGAATTTAGTTTTTAAAGTTTGGAGTTTAGTTTTTTAGGGTTTAGGTTTAATTTTGATTTATAGTATAAATAAGCAGGCTTGTGTAAAATTTAAACCCTTAAAGTTTATCACCAAAAGACATTAAAAATATTAATATCGTTTTTTTCTTTCGAATCTCGGCATGAGAATGTAATACCTCTCTATTTAATTAAAAGAATATATTTGAAAATTTTAAAACTTAAAAGTACATAATACAAACATAAAAATAATTTAGAGATTTAAATTTAGTTTTACCTAAAAATATTAAGGAACCTAAAATAAAAATATAATTTAGAACTAAAAAAAAATAAATATATTAAAAGTATCGGGTCAAGTCGAGTACTCAGTTACAAAAAAGTTTTGACCCAGACCCGGCCTAACTACCCGAAAAAAATCTCGAGTCGGATACCCGGCCCGGTCTGATATTTTTTTTTAAAGAATTATTCGACTTTTTAAAGTTTGGACCGGGGCAACCAGATTGAGTATTTTTAAACACCCCTACCAATATGACTCAACCCGATACCCGAAAAGATTCACCACAAACCCGAACCTAAACCAAAAGTAATCAAACATGAAATGACAGACCAAAACCGATCCAAATGACTTGTTTGCCACTTCAAAAGTTTATGATTTCATTCTTGATAAGATGCAGAACAAAATTAGGCAGTCAACTCGTGCCCCTTATTGACAGGACGAATAACCCTGATGCAATATCGATTTATTTTATGCAAACATAATGCGACTTTATTGCAGACGGAGTCTAATAAGAAAATTGTGAATATTTTTCATTTCAAGGATAATCTATGTTAAGCACTGATCGCAATGCAATCTCTTTTCTACCAATTGCCGGTCATTTGGAAAACCTTGCATTTATTTTATCCCCCAATTAATTACAAATTCCCTTCTACCCAGCATAAAGGAAAATACTAAAACAAGAAGAAAAAAATCAGACCAAAAAAATAAATAAATTAATAGGCAAATAATTAAAGGAGCAGCCACTCTGTAAAAAGTTGTTGAGCTCTTAGGGACGTATACGTATAATACAATGCATGTCAGTGTTACTTTTACGGGTCAATATATGAATATCATGATGCTGAACGGCTACTACTACGTCCACGTCCGAGTCCAAGTCCGATTCCCAACCCCAACGGCACACTCTCATTTTTCTGCTTGCTGCTGGGCTGACTATGGTTGCACTGATTAGACTGAACATTGTTGTGGCTGTGCCCGTGCTCGTGGCTGTGGCTGTGTCCGTGTCCGTGGCTGTGGCCGTGATGATGTGCATTGGCATCACTGCTAGAGTTCACATTTATTGCAATATGGCCATTTCCATTAGCCGGTGTTTGCACATCATTTTCCAAGCTCAAATCCCTCCCCATCTGTACCATCCTAATACCTTCAGGTTGTGCTGGTTCTTCACTAATCTGCACATCTTCATTGAAGCCATTGATCAGGAAATCTGAGCAGTTCTTACGACATCCATGATCATATGGGTTTCTAAATCGACCAGTAGCACCCCTGAGGTAGCTATAGCGCATCACATTCGCCATTTCATTTGTTGTTATATTGCGAGCTATCTGTGGCAAGAAAAGAAAGACATGAGTATCCGGCCAAAAACTGGCACTTCTTTCTGCTTTTGGAAATCATTCATGTTCCATGCAAACGAGTTATATGTGCAAACATTAACCATAATCACCGTACCAGGAACTGCAAACATCAAAATCCCCCCTCCCCCCTCAAAAGAGGAGCTATGGTAACGTGAGAAAACCAAAAACCATACATACAAAACTGTGCAAATCATGTGTAAAGACAAGCATCAAGATCAAGTCCCAGAAAATGTTGCGTAAAGGAAAATATCACGTGAAAAATATATACATTAATTGCAGATGGTTGCTAGAGAATTAACCTTCGGGTAAAGGTGCCTTGATCATAACTATCACTGCAGTAGTAATATGTGGTGGTGGTTAAATTCACATGGTTAACATGGAGAAAGTGAATCAATTTAAACAATACCTCAAAAGAGTTATAATGCAAGTTATCACTAATAAACTCCTATAACGGAGACTAATATATATGATGAAGCAGATGGAACTTGCATTTACGTCACCAGCCCTAATCTGGTTTAGCAAAACAAATTTACCCGCAAAAACTCAACCATGCATCAAAGTAGCCAAGAGGTAAGTGCATTGGTAAAACACACAATTTTCTGTTATGGCCCGGGTCACAACAGTAAAAAAGTGACCCCAAAAAAGAACAAAATACAACTCTGGATCACAAAATCTAAAGTCATACCTGAGAAGCTTGTACAACAGTTAAAGCTGCCACACCAAAGAAGAGGAAAAACTCCACAATCAAAAATGATATAGCACCGATGTGATGAGTACAAGCATGGTTAATCCATGGAAAAAATGAAGGAGGAGCCAGAGGATCTGTTACAATTCCTGTACATTACAAAACACAATTGCAGGACATTCAGGGTGGAAAAAAGTTTGCTGACTTTGGAATGTAGTTCGAACTTGGAACTGACTAAATCACATACTTGTAATAGCTACTCCGCCAGTAATCATCATTGCTGAATCTTCTAAAACAAGGAAAAGAAAAAAATCCCATTTGTTTCTCTGCATGTCAAGATACACATATTTAGTTAATCGACAGATACCACACCTTCTCATCAAACAATTCAATGTTGTTCTCTTTCCACATAGGAAATTAACCTATAAATATAACTGTAACCAACCAGCAATGACACATCACCCATATTTTTCTATATTTTCAAAAGGCTTAAATGAAAAATAAGTGCTTAAACAATACAACTTTTGAACTTTAAGTGCCTAAAGTATTTTTTTTGCTAAAAATAGGTGCCTAAAGTTTAGGCCGTTACAGTTTTAGGTGCCCGGTGGTTAATTACCGTTAAAAAAAATTCGTTAACCAATTAATGCTTGACACATGACATGTTTATTCAATTTTTTTTAATTTCTTGAAGAAAAAAATCAAATTTTTTAATATTTCAGAAAATCCCGAAATTCTCAATTTTTTTTTACAAAACAGTCTCTAAATACCTAAAAATTTCCAAACCCGAACCCTCAAATCACCGCCGATTGCTGCCCCTAAGCACACCCTTCGGTCGCCGGACCTAGCCGGTCATTTCCCCCAACACGGCGACGCTGAAAACAACGAACGGCGTGCCAGATGAACGTCAATTTCTCCGGGTAGAAGCGGCGGCGATTTGAAGGTTTGGGTTTAGGAATTTTTAGGGATTTAGGGGCTGTTTTGTAAAAAATTAAGAATTTCGGGATTTTCTAAAATTTAAAAATTGTGTAAAAAAGTTTTAAATTTTTAATTTTGAAAAAAAAAATGAAAATGCCACGAGTTAGGCATTGATTGGTTAACAATTTTTTTAATGGTAGTTAACTATCGAACACCTAAAATTGTAACCGTGTAAATTTTAGGCACCCGTTTTTAGCAAAAAATACTTTAGGTACCTAAAGTTCAAAAAATGTATAGTTTGGGCATTTATTGTTCATTTAAGCCTATTCACAAAGCAAAGTCATGAATAAGAGCATTCAAGTCACTTAATTTGATTGTATAATTGGAGTACATGGTGATAAACATGTAATGTCCAAATGAAACATTAAAATAATAGCATAAAAAAGAAGAAAAAAAACACCATGTAACTCATCAGTAAGAAAAGCACCTTGCCAATACAATTTGATACCCAAGGGCAATGATGGTCAAATTGTTCAACACAGCGATCACAAGTGGAGCAATGTTTTGCACGAAGAGGCCTAACAATCTGATGTTTTAAAATAAAATGGCAAAACAATTAGAATAAACAAATTATAAAATGAGTAATATATAGGCAATATCAGCTAGTCAGGTGAGCACCTTGCATGTTGCACAAAGCTGAGACCAATTCCCAGCTAGCAAAATAGGATTATTTATTTCAATCTTCAATAAGGGTTCCTGGCAGAACATACAGGAAACATATGCTATATGGTGTAAAAGATACATAAAGCAACTGAAGGGGGAAAAGTAAAGGACCAACAACAATAAAATTTCCGCAGAACTAAGACAAATCAAACAAAAATCAGTTAGGCTTTATAAGGAAAAACAACGCACACTGTCTTTCATATTTTGAGGATCAAGAGCATTCATCTTGATATAACCTGGATCCTTTCTGCAAAGAAATTTGAAAAGGAAATAGATAAGTATACTCTTCAAGAGATCTTATTACTGGCAAATACATGCAACAGAAGTATAAATCCTGCCTAAAGCACAACAAGGTATGATATACACAGACAGCCTGCTTCTCATACAGAGAACCACCCGATTTAAACTGGAAAACAAAAAAAGAATGATAAAATGTACTTTAATTTTGATGATGTATCTTGTATTAAGTTAAAGATTCATAGACACTGTCATTGTAAATATTACTGAAGAATACAATAACTCACTAGCACTACCGTAAACCAACATTTTCCAACTCCTTCAAAAGAAGATTCCCCACCTTCTAACATAATTGACCATGTGAAAACATCAATGATCTATTTGATAGTTGAAATACCACAAGAAAAAACAAACATTAAAGGTATCAAAGCCACATTTCCAACCTTAAAATTGTTTCTGCAAACGGAAAAGGAAACTATCAAATGTTACAGAAAATCCCTTCATTATGATTCCAACCAATACTATGTGATAATTCCAAAAAAAAATTGTTGATAGCTGTTATACTATGAAAATTTCCCAAAGGGAAAATGGGGATAACAAACTTGATAAATAGACAGCTTGGCATTGTCCAAACAAATGTATTCGGTGGCACACACAAAACAGACTTTCTAAATAATAACAACAATAATAACAAATCCATGTTGAAGTGTATACCTGCTACACCTATAAAACATAACCAAACCAGCCGATGCTAGGAAAACACCCATCCATGCCAGAAGGCCAAAACTAGCTGTCAACCTTGGAAGATTTGATGCTGCAGCAAAGAATGTCCAAATAAATTGATAATAAAGGGACAGATATAGTACTTCTTGAGGGTATCACACAATTAACTTTCAGGAAGAGATCAAGAGACACACCCGTTATGACAGATTGAGTATAGGTCCCCAGCATTACCAAGATAATAAACCAAAGAACCGGTGCAAGGCTTAATTTTGAAAAGCGTCCAAGACGGCTATTCCCATCACATTTCTTTTCAAGCAACTTTCTAGCATTACCCTGAAGAACCAGGTGCATAAATAGATGGGGAGATAACACAGCTGATGTTATAATTAGAATATTACATCATCTTAACCATTAAAAGAGAATAAAAGCTAGGAGACAAATATGCCACTTGTGAAAAATTTTACAGCTACTAAGCAGACACTAAATCGACAAGCAAAAATCAATTATACTGTTACCCTAAATATTTATCATGGTAAAGTCACAAATTTTGAGAACATACTAAACCTATACAAGGAAAGATAAATGGTTGGGCTATCCAATAACAAAAATACAAGTTATTTACCCCCCCCCCCCTCCGGTTCATAAACCTGAATGCAGCATAAGCATAGGGAAAAGTAGCTTGATTTGCAAATACATCAGGATTTAACTATTTCAATATGTTCCCAAAAAATTTAAAATACATTTTCAACCTTTTATGCAATGTTTGAATTCAAGTTTTTTTAATTTGTATTCTTAACAGTAGTTAACAATCTTAATGCAGGACAGAATAGGAAGCAAAAAAAAAAACATTTTTCATTTAGCCGAAGGCATTCATCAGTTATATCTAAAATAAAGAGCTTGAACTGTATAATATTGAAAACAAAAACAAATATATATATATATATATATATATTCACCAAAGAATAATCATTAACCAAGTTAAATGCTATGGAACCTACAAGGAAAAAAGCAACTTGTCTGGTTTTTTTAAGAAGCAAACTGTATATATAAAATTATTCACCAAAGAATAATCATTAACCAAGTTAAATGCTATGGAACCTACAAGGAAAAAAGCAACTTGTCTGTGGTTTTTTTCAGAAGCAAGCTGTGCAGGTGTAAGGCCAGAATTATCAGTGACCATCAAGTCCTCCATCTTGCCAGCCTGCACTAAGACTGTGCAAGCTTCTAGATTTCCCTTAATAGCTGCCCAATGGAGAGGAGTGCAACCTGATGCAACAGATGAAACATGGTTAGACACGCAAAATTATGCATGCAATTAAATATTTCACAGGTAAATATACTATACTAGATTAACCAGATGAGATTCCCTAGAAGTGACACTTTAAATCTAAGAATAAGAAAATTACCCTCTTTGTCTTGACGCCCTCTATCAGCATCGAGAAATAAAAGAAGACGTATGCAATCGGCAAAACCTTTGTAAGCAGCCCTAGTATTATCCATATTGCAAGGAAGTTATAATAAACATGACAGGTCTGATTAATAAAAAAAACATAACAGGTCTGATCCTTGTAAACTTCATTTTAAAATCAAGCAAATTTTAGGAAACAAATGAATAAAATAATTACAATATTTAAGGAATCTAGTAGAATGTAAGAGTCTAAACAAGAGATTTCAAAGAAAAAAACTTGAACACAAATCTTAAAAAAATCCCTAAAAAGAATACGCATAAACTATCACAAATACGCGGTTTTCTTCAAAAGTAGTGGTACCAGAAAATGCATCAGACAACTTTTTTACTAAAACAATAAATTGTCATTTGGTTCTAAAATAACTTGAAGTGGCAAATAATTGAAGGTAGGTAAAAGTTTGAAGCTAATGCTATAGCCTCACAAATAAGCTACACAAAAAGCAGACTTATCTCTGACCATTCAAGTGAATAAGAGTAAGGTAAATGAAATTATTACATACCAGTGCAAAGGACTTCGCCCACTATAATCAGGAATATCAGGGTCAGCATTCCAATTACAAACAATATGATATAGAAAGGCAGTCTGACCATATTGGGTAGCAACATGTGTTACCTACATCAAATTACATAAAATAAGTATGCATCCATCTGGAGGTTGAAGTAAAAGCTAAAATGAGGCAGGAGCTTATATTATTATATTTATTTATGTCAGTTTTATTAAATATTAGAGATATTTTGGATGTCTAGGATTATAAGTTTCCTTTATGTTTTAAATCTAGGACTAGGATTAAATTATCTTTGTAACCCTAGTTTAAAAGCTGTAAAAAAAATTACAGCCACAACTTATCATTATTGTTTTCTTTGAATTAAAAGAAAACTAGAGGTTTCCTTTAACCCTAAGTTTTTCTAGAGTTCCATCTTTCCTACTTATTTGTTCAGCCTAATTTATCTTGATTATTGCTGTTTATCTTCTTACCCACATCATATTGGTGATCAGAGGCTGTCCAAGAGGAAATCAGGGTCAAGAGACGGATTTGGCTGCAATTCAACGTGTTATAGAAGAATTATCAAGTGCAATTCATGATAGGCCGCGACAGAAACCAGCGGGAGCTCATACGGACATTCTAAAAGGTGCTCACAATCAGTTTGAAATATCGGAAAGTAGTCAAACTAAGGAATCTGATCTAGAAGGCAAAGTAAACCCCTTCCACGATATTGGACCCATCAATAAGGGGACAAGAGGAGAACTGGAGGAACGATTGGCATATGACCTTAAGTTAAATGGGGGTGGAATTAGAATCGATGTTGCTGACTTTCACGGTAAGATGCATGTGGGAGATTATTTGGATTGGAAAGCTAGTTTGGACAATTATTTCGAGCGGAAGCCTATGGAGAGGCTAGGAAGGTGTTTGTGAAGCTGAAATTGGAAGGCATTGTTCTTCAATGGTGGAAAAGAGTTAAAGAGCAGCATACACACCAAGGCAAGCCAAAAATTAGCACATGGTAACACATTAAGGCAAAATTGCATAAAAAATCCCTCCCCACTGTTTATGCAATGGAGTTATATGAACAGCTTTATATGAATTTAAAGAAGTACATTTTTTTTTTGTGACGAAGTCTCTCTGCTGATGGCATCAAACCAAATTTAGAGAAGGTCAATGTGATTAGAGAATGGTCGACACCGCAAAATTTTAAAGATGCTTGAAGCTTTCACGGGTTAGACTCATTTTATAGGAGGTGTATCAAGAATATCAGCACTATCATGAGCCCTGTCACCGAATGTTTGAAGATGGATAACTTTGAATGTCCAAAAAAGGCCTTTGAAAAGGTTAAGGTTTTGAATGATGAAAGAATATGTCCTTGCACTTCCAGATTTTGAGAAGTTCTTTTTTTTTCATCAAATGTGATGCATCTCTGGGGAGGATTGGGGCTGTTCAGCCAAGAAGGAAAACCCATTGATTTTTTTCCGTGAGAAGCTATCGAATGCAATACAACCTATTCGACTTATGACCTAGAGTTCTATGCTTTGGTAAGGGCAGTTCAACATTGAGAGCATTACGTGGCTTATCAAGGGTTTGTGGTTTACTCAGATACTCGAGCATTGGAATTTGAGTTAGAAAAAAAACTCAAAGCTAATTTTTCGGTGAAGTACAACACCGGGTAGACTAATGTTGTGGCTGAACATAGTAGATGATCTTCACTATTGACGTCTATGAGCATTGAAGTGGCGAACTTCAAAGAATTGAGGAACCAATACAAAATTGACACATATTTGGCCCCATAATTGCTGAATTAGAAGGGTCAAGTAAACATGAACAATTTCCTTACATGATGTATATGTGTTTAGAGGTAAACGTTTGTGAATTCCAAAAGGTTTTTTACGTGAGCAGATAAAGAGGGAACTTCAAGGAAATTGATTGGGTTAACACTTTGGAAGAGACAGGACCATGAAGTTAGTTGCGGACTGATATTTTTGGCAGAAAATGTAGAAGGATGTGGAGAGATAGGGGAAAAGGTGTCAACCTTGTCAATTTGGCAAGGGCATTGCACAAAATATGAGGTTATATACACAGCTACCTATTCCAGGGGTACCATGGAATCATTTGAGCATGGATTTTGTGTTGGGATTACCCCAAACCACAAAGGGTTATGATTCGATTTTTGTTGTGGACCATTTCTCAAAGATGACGTACCATGGAGTCATTTAAGCATGGATTTTGTGTAGGGATTACCCCAGACAACAAAGGGTTATGATTCAATTTTTTTTTGTGGTGGACTGTTTCTCGAAGATGGCATATTTCATTCCTTGTTCTAAAACTTATGATGTTACTCATATTGCTGATTTGTTTTTTCAAGGAAGTGGTGAGGCTACATGATATAGATCCACTACCCAACAAAGTCTTAACTACTTGGCATACACAACCCCCATGATCTATACAAACTACCAGTTCTGCCATGTTTCCATTATTCCATATTTTTTAGGACTTTAACTCTGTTTTCCAGCAAATTATAGTCCAGACTATTTATTATAAATAGGCTAGAATTTGTTCTTAGTTTTAGGATTAAGATTATTGATTATTTTTATTTGAAATTTCTAGTTTATTGGTTGTATTAGTTAAAGATTCTTCACTACTACTTCTAATTAAACATTATTTTTTTTGTTTTCATCATTTCTTTTTCCTTCGGAATTTGGCTCCTATCATTTTTTGATCCAATTGCACTACAACTTGCCGCAATTGTTTCTCGACTTGATAACATTGATAATCTACGGGCTGAAGTGGCAGATCTTAAAGCTCAAATCATGGGAGCATCAAAATTGGAATCCATTCCAAAATTACTTAACAAAGGCAAGATCAAGGTAGACTTTGCTAGTACAAGAGAGCGTCGACGATCTGCTTGGTCTGAAGTGGAAGAAAATGTTGTTGACAATCCATTAACTGATCTCACCAAGAAAAATGCGTTGGGAAGTACTGATATGGATCCACTACCCAACAAAATCTTAACCACTTGGCATGCACAACCCCCATGATCTACACAACTACCAGTTCTGCCATGTTTCCATTATTCCCTATTTTTTTAGAACATTAAGTCTGTTTTCCAGCAAATAACAGTCCAGACTATTTATTATAAATAGGCTAGGATTTGTTCTTAGTTTTAGGATTAAGATTATTGATTATTGTTATTTGAAATTTCTAGTTTATTGGTTGTATTAGTGTTAAGATTCTTCACTACTACTTCTAATTAAACATTATTTTTCTGTTTTCATCATTTCTTTTTCCTTCAGAATTTGGCTCCTATCATTTTTGGTATCCGAGCAAGGTTCGATCTGAAATGACGAAAACTCTCAACACCGCTTCCCAACGCCAACCAATCAATCCTTCAACCGATCCAAACATTTTCATCTCACAACCCACAACCCCAAATATTGATCCAACTGCACTACAACTTGCTGCAATTGTTTCTCGACTTGATGACATTGATAATCTACGGGCTGAAGTGGCAGATCTTAAAGCTCAAATCATGGGAGCATCACAATTGGAATCCATTCCAAAATTACTTAATAAAGGCAAGATCAAGGTAGACTTTGCTAGTAAGAGCGCGTCGACGATCTGCTTGGTCTGAAGTGGAAGAAAATGTTGTTGCAATCCATTAATTGATCTCACCAAGAAAAATGCATTCCGATGGTCAACTACAACTGACAAGGCTTTCCAACAACTCAAAAGTGTTCCAATTTCAGCCTCTGTCTTATGCTTGCTAGAATTCAATCAACCATTCACTGTCGAATGCGATGCTTCAATTGACAGAATAGAATTTTTTGCTTTAGCCATTCCAGTATCATTTGACTTCCCTGATTTGCAAACTGTTATTCAGATAGTCAATTGGTTTTTGGAAGCCTACTTGCGTCAATTTCTTTCATTTCGAGGACAAATCGAGTTTTCAAGGGGAAAGCACTGATATGGATCCACTACCCAACAAAGTCTTAACTACTTGGCATACACAACCCCCATGATCTATACAACTACCAGTTCTGCCATGTTTCCATTATTCCCTATTTTTTAGGACTTTAACTCTGTTTTCCAGCAAATAACAGTCCAGACTATTTATTATAAATAGGCTAGGATTTGTTCTTAGTTTTAGGATTAAGATTATTGATTATTGTTATTTGAAATTTCTAGTTTATTGGTTGTATTAGTGTTAAGATTCTTCACTACTACTTCTAATTAAACATTATTTTTCTGTTTTCATCATTTCTTTTTCCTTCAGAATTTGGCTCCTATCATTTTTGGTATCCGAGCAAGGTTCGATCTGAAATGACGAAAACTCTCAACACCGCTTCCCAACGCCAACCAATCAATCCTTCAACCGATCCAAACATTTTCATCTCACAACCCACAACCCCAAATATTGATCCAACTGCACTACAACTTGCTTCAATTGTTTCTCGACTTGATGACATTGATAATCTACGGGCTGAAGTGGCAGATCTTAAAGCTCAAATCATGGGAGCATCACAATTGGAATCCATTCCAAAATTACTTAATAAAGGCAAGATCAAGGTAGACTTTGCTAGTAAGAGCGCGTCGACGATCTGCTTGGTCTGAAGTGGAAGAAAATGTTGTTGCAATCCATTAATTGATCTCACCAAGAAAAATGCATTCCGATGGTCAACTACAACTGACAAGGCTTTCCAACAACTCAAAAGTGTTCCAATTTCAGCCTCTGTCTTATGCTTGCTAGAATTCAATCAACCATTCACTGTCGAATGCGATGCTTCAATTGACAGAATAGAATTTTTTGCTTTAGCCATTCCAGTATCATTTGACTTCCCTGATTTGCAAACTGTTATTCAGATAGTCAATTGGTTTTTGGAAGCCTACTTGCGTCAATTTCTTTCATTTCGAGGACAAATCGAGTTTTCAAGGGGAAAGCACTGATATGGATCCACTACCCAACAAAGTCTTAACTACTTGGCATACACAACCCCCATGATCTATACAACTACCAGTTCTGCCATGTTTCCATTATTCCCTATTTTTTAGGACTTTAACTCTGTTTTCCAGCAAATAACAGTCCAGACTATTTATTATAAATAGGCTAAGATTTGTTCTTAGTTTTAGGATTAAGATTATTGATTATTGTTATTTGAAATTTCTAGTTTATTGGTTGTACTAGTGTTAAGATTCTTCACTACTACTTCTAATTAAACATTATTTTTCTGTTTTCATCATTTCTTTTTCCTTCAGAATTTGGCTCCTATCACTACATGGTGTTCCTACATCTATTGTTTTTGATAGAGATGTCAAACTTGTTGGACATTTTTGGAGGACTGTGCGGAAGAAAATGGGAACTCAACTGATATTTTCTAGCACTTGTCATCCACAAACATATGGGCAAACGGAAGTTGTTAATCAAAAAGTTTAGGAAATATGCTTCGGTATTTCACAAGGTGAAGTCAAAGAAATTTAGGCCATGTAAGGTGTAGAAGAAACTAAGTTCTAATGCCTATGTGATTGAGTTGCCTTCAGATTTGCTTATCAGTCTAGTTTTAAATGTTTCAAACTTGAATCCTTTAGGGTTTCAATGGGGATGTTGAACTTTCAGATCAGCTACAACAACTTCCTAAAGCAAAGACTGAGGTTATTGACGATGTGTTGGATGTTAAAGAAGTGAGGTCTAGAAGGGATAATCAATGTAGAAGATTTTCGGTGAAATGGTTGGGCAAAACAGCTAGTGAAAGTGCTTACAATGCAAAAGAAGTGCTGCAGCAAGTTGATCCCAAAATTTATGCTGAAGTCGTAAAAGTTTTCTCATCGAAATCAAGTTTTCCAAGCCAGGGAGAATGATGCAGGAGCTTATATTATTATAATATTTATTTATTTCAGTTTTATTAAATATGAAAAATATTTTGGATGGCTAGGATTATGAGTTTCCTTTATGATTTAAATCTAGGTCTAGGATTAAATTATCTTTGTAACCCTAGTATAAATAAGCTGTAAAAATATTACGGCCACAACTTATCATTATTATTTTCTTTGAATTAAAAGAAAACTAAAGATTTCCTTTAACCCTAAGTTTTTCTTGAGTTCCATCTTTTTCCTACTCGTTTATTCAGCCTTATTTCTTTTGATTATTGTTTTTTTCTTCCTACCCACATCATAAAAGTACATCTATTCAGTCATTATCCCGCACTGAAAATGTTGAAACACCAAGTGTAAGCATAAGTTTATGCATCAAATTAAGAAATAGAAACCCACAGTTGTGTTCTAGACTTCAAAACAAAACAGAAAAATCCAAACAAGGGGAAAAAGAATTGTATCAGCAGCAGCAGTGAAGAAAATTTGTGTAAAATTGCATCTGATTGAGATGATACTAGAAGAAAAGTTAGGGGAGAGGGAGTTAATAGGTTAGCAAGCCAGAGTAATAATGAAAGCATAGCATTTCAACCGCCTTTGAGGTCCTAACCAAGTATGAGAAGATGGGAGGGGATATCATCTGCAGCAAACATAGTCTTAACTAAAATACATAGCAAGAATATAACTTCTTTAAGCCTCAAAATATCAATATGATATAATGGAAAACCGTATATTGTTGAGTTTCTAATGCTCATAGATAAATGATGCTTATGCAGATATAACTATATAAAATCAACTTCAGGCAGAGAAGAAAGACAAACAGCTCACTCATTTAAACATTTATTTACATCACTAATCACAGTCGCAAATCCATATTGTCGGGAACCATATAATTTCACCTGGTAGCCATAGATGTCAGCAGCATGCACCCGAGCACCCTCCTGGAGTAAAATATCAGCAACTTGTATCGCACCTCGGACCGCACTCCAGTGCAAGGCCGTCTGCCCATTGTGATCTGCGGCATGTATATCTCCACCATGCTAGCAAATAATACAATCCAAATACTAGTCACTTCAACCGAATTTCATCCGATGAAAAATCAATACCAACATTAAACAACTAAACCTTAAAATTCAAGCTCGTTGAAGAATCATTTCCAAAACTCAAAGCATGTGATCCCGAAACCCAGACGAGTTAAACCCAATTAAGTAAACCTTTTAAAGATAAGGAGTCCCATAAAGCTAGATACCAAATAAACCCAGTTCTGAAATTTTTAAAAAGAAAACTGCTAAATCTGGCAAGGCAATTTAGAAGATCCGTAAAATGATCAAAATAACCACAAGAAGAAGAGAAAAGAGAAACGATAATATAAGAAAAAAACCTCGATAATGTACTGAGCAGCGTCTGTTCTATTATTCAAAGCAGCCCATTGGAGGGCGTAGTAACCAAGGCCATCGGGCTCGGAAACGGAGCGACCCTCGTACTCAACCAACTTTCGGAGCTTCTCCAAATCCCCATAAGCAGCAGCCGTGTAGACATCGTTCCTCAAGCTCTCATCATCAAAAACACCATTGTCCCCTCCCCCATAATATCCATTTCCATTAGCTACAACGCCATCCGATTGCTTCAAGGGTTGGGCCTCTTCAACAATCTCAATCTCCGACGACATCTTTCAAAACCAAACAATCAAAAGAAATCAAACCTAAAAAAAAATCCCCTTTTTCAATTATCTCCGGTTGACTTAGTTCCTCAGTAATTTTTTTGTTTTTTAAAATGGGAATATAAGAAACGTGGGGGCCGTTTAGGTTTTTTCGAGGAAAGCAGGGCCGGAGGGGAGGGATGTGATTGGGGGGTCGTCGCGCTTTGGCGTCCTTTCCGTTCTGACTGAAAGGCCGAAACCAAATCGAAAGCCAAAGCGATTATTCGTAGGAATTAAACTCAAATTCAGAGGAAAAGAGAAGAATCCATTGCCGAATGTTTTTTTTTTTTCTAATGTTTGATCATTGACCCCGTCAACTTTACCTATTTACATCAATTCAAAATGTCGTTTTCCATTTTACAAACAATCATTTTAATATATTTATTTTTGTACGTTTTTCTTTGTATATATATATTTTTTATCTTTCCTTCTCTTATCTTTGTCTTCTGACACAATCTCTTTATTTGTTTTTGCTTTCATCCCTCTCCATTCTCTATTCTACTCTAATTGTCTCATGGCTGAAATGGAAAATGAAATGGCTGAATTATCTATCGGTAGTGAGGAAGATGATGTTCTGGATGTCTAACTACAAGATTCAAATTTGCAAGTAAACTATGACTTTTGTCTAGTCGGTCTCTTTCTTATTACCAGTATTATTAATTTTCAATCTATGAGATCCACATTGGCAAACGTTTGGATTCCTATTGAAGGTATTTCTATATCCGAGTTGGGTGGTGGTCATTTTTTGTTTCGTTTTTTCAACGAAGTGAGTGCTGACAGAGTTGATTTCGGTGGCCCTTGGAACTTCAATTCTCACCTCCTTGTTCATCGTTGTATACAAAAAGGTGAAAACCTCATGCTGGTTCCCTTAACCCATTTATGTTACTGGGTCTTAGTTCATGACATCCCTCACAGATTCATGTCTGATAAAATTACGTGTTCTCTTGAAAATTTTATTGGTTCTTTACTGGACTATGACTACAATGCTTTGAATGGGTTTTGATGAAATATGGGTCTCAACCTTGATGAACTATGTCACCTCTGTATCCTATTCTGTTAATCTTAACGGCAGTAATGGTGCTCTTTTTTTCCCCCACTCGTGGTCTCCGTCAAGGTAACCCATTCAGCCCCTACTTATTCCTCATTTGTGTCGAGGGACTCTCCTCCATTCTACGCGATGCTACGGCTTCGGGATCAATTTCGGGGTCCAAAGCTGAAAGGTATGGCATCCCTATTACGCATCTTGTAACACCCTTGACTCTGATGCTACATTTGGCCCTAGGCCCAAAATCTATATTGTTAAAATTTTTCTTTTTTCAAGCCCATCATATATAAAGTCCAAATCAAAACATAAGTCCATACATTGAAAACATAGTTAAATCCAAATATTTAAAACAGTATTCACGGAGCTCCATTTACAAATATTAAAACATTCGACTTTGACCGAATTAATACAAAATAAGAGTTACAAAGTACATATAGGGTCCTACGAGATACATAGTCCATTACATCTAGTATTTGTACTCAACCACTAGAGTCGATGCTGAAATCTAAACCTTGATGGTGCTTCTTCACGCTTCACAATAACCTACTAACCTGTGAACGAAAACAACGATTCCGAACGCTGAGCTAATAAGATCAGTGGATACACCGCCACTCAACCATGCTTCATGAAAATCATAAACAAAGCAATGCAACAAGAATGATATCATGGCAATATAGCAATGACGCTACCATAACCGCCTAAACACATGACATTATGAATGTATGATTACGCACACAGCTCATACTAGAACCTCATACTTTTTCCTAGCATCACGCAGATAACACCGACAACAACTAAGTGAGGTTCGCGTCTACAAAGCATCGGAATCCTACACTTGGGTGAGGCCCGCGTCCACATAGCATCGGGATCCTACACTACGAGTAAGGCCCGCGTCCACATAGCATCGGGATCCTATACTCAAAGGGGATGAGGCCCGCGTCCATATAGCATCGGGATCCTACATCCATGCTCGGGATCTCTCATCAAGCATCTTCGAATGAGGCCCGCGTCCATAAAGCATCGGGATCCAACATTCGGGAATCTTCAAGGTGTTGCAACACACTTAGGGTATCCAATCCCAACAACAAGGGATGACTCGACTATCTAGGCGTCCCTCAGCACACAGCAAGGACCCTAATTACCACACAACCTCGATTGATCCACCTAGGATCTCTATGGGTTACTACCTCACACGGTTTACCCAATAATTACCGAGTCATTAGCCAATTATTTCACATACTAAGTTAAAATCTTAGTTTCTTAGTTTTAGTATTCATTTTACACCTTAAGAGGCCCCCAGGGCCCTTTGCCTCGAATTATAGAACCCCCGAACGTAAAGCCAATTTTTTTGGGCAGAATGCCAGTGAGTAACGATACTACTATGTGGGTATTGGTACTCCCCTCTAGGTATCGATACTCACCAATGAGTACCGATACTCGTTTTATATTCGAAAGAACTGAACTCATAAGTCGTACCAGTACGCTCCATTGCGTACCGGTACGCACCATCGGTACCAAGATCGCCCTGTACCGATCCACCCCTGTACCAGTACTCCCCATATGCGTACTGGTACGCTAAGCCTCTCTCAGGCAATGTAACATTGCGTACCGATACGCCCCTTGCGTACCGTTACGTGATAGCGTTACTGGAATTCTTCACTTGCAAGAGGTACCGATACACGGGGAGACGTACCGGTACACCTCTCACAATCTTTCCCCTTATTTCACTAAGGCGTACCGATACGTTAAGCCCAATACCGGTACGCGAGCCTGATTTTTGAACTCTAGCTGCGGGTTTCACCTAGAAACCCTGCTTAACCCCCATGGTTAGACCCCAAATCGTTCCCACAAGTTATGGTGATAGTTTTGGGTGTATTACAACCAATTTCAAGTTATGACAACAAAAATTCTAAGATTTGCCATTAACAATCCCTCAAGCTACTCTTAGGCCAAAAACACCAAATCATGCTTCAAAGCTTAATTTTATGATTTCTAGGAAACTATGAGAGTTAGTGGTGTACTAACATTTGCTTAGCCGACAACAAAAAGTCTTCTTCCAAAGCTTCAAGCTTTCCTACCTTCTTGAGCCTTGGATGAGCTCTCAACCTCGTTCACTACATGAGGGGATTACAAAACACATTACAACATTGCCGGGGGATAAAAGGGACCAAAAACATAATCTAAACTAAAGATCAGAGCTCCCCAAACTCCAATCCCATCCAACCCTCTCAACCCTCCAACAACCCCTTCTTTCTCCGAACCATACAAAGCTTACCTTGAAATGTAGATCCTTACAAGTTGGTAAAACTTCTCTCAACAAGCCAAACGTGATTCACAACACAAGCACTCAAAATCATACCTTTGATGGTGGTGGTTTGGATGAGAGATGAGATGGAAAAAGGAAGATAAAACATAAAAGAGTGATGATCTCACCACTCTGCCTAATGCAGAAAAATAAGCATTTTTCCTCCCCACTCTTCAAATTAGCCATTTACCTTATTACCCTTCTACTTCCCAACTCCACCCAATCCAACAACCACAAGAGCCTAACACACAAGCTAGCCCAAAAGGCTCATAAAAGCCCAAAAACACGATCCAAAATCGAGGCCCATGCCTCAATCAAACCCGACCCTCAGATCTCAAAATTTGGGTCGTTACAACTCTCTCATCTTTAAAGAAATTTCATCCTTGAAATTTACCTGATGGAAACAAATACGGGTAGAGAACCCTCATGTCGTCTTCGACTTCCCACGTTGCCTCTTCAACACCATGGTTCCTCCATAACATTTTCACCAAGGGTATGCATTTGTTGCGAAGCTCTTTAACTCATGTGTCAAGGACCCCAACCGAAACTTTCTCATATGTCAAGTCAGTATTTAACTTAATTTCTTCAAGCGGGACAACCTGCGAAGGATCGGAATGATAACGCCTCAACATAGACACATAAAAAACATCGTGGATATGAGCCAACTCCGGTGGCAAGGCTAACCTATAAGCCACTGGTCCCACTTTCTTAAGAATTTTATAAGGCCCGATGTACCTTGAGCTTAACTTCCCTTTGCGTCTAAAACGAATGATTCATTTCCACGGAGATACCTCGAGAAACGCTTTTTCACCGATATTATACTCAATGTGCTTGCATTTTTTATCCGCGTAGGACTTCTGACGGTCAAAGGCCATTTGCAACCTTTCCTTGATGATCTAAACTTTCTCATCGATTTGACTAACTAGGTCAGTTCCTACTATTTTCCTCTCATTGAGCTCGGTCCAACACAAGGATGTCTTACATTTGCGCCCATACAACGTCTCAAAAGGGGCCATCTTTATGCTCGACTGGTAACTGTTGTTGTAAGCAAACTCTACAAGGGTAACTGGTCCTCCCAACTCTTTGCAAAGTCCACAATGCAACACTGGAGTATATCCTCAAGAATCTGGATGACACGCTCAGATTGACCATTGACCTGAGGGTGAAAAGTTGTACTAAAATGCATCTTGGTGTCTAAGGTATTATGGATCTTCTTCCATAACCTAGATGTGAAACGTGGGTCTCTATCTGAAATGATCGATGACGGCACACCATGCAGCCTTACTATCTCTTTTATGTACAGTTGAGCCAACCTTTCTAAGGTAAAATCCATACGTACTGGTAAGAAATGAGCAGACTTGGTCAAACGATCCACAATAACATAAATGGTATCATGCTTCCTTTGGGTCATCGGTAACCTGGTGACAAAATCCATGGTGATTCGATCCCACTTCCATTATGGAATCTGAATAGGTTGGAGTAACCCTGATGGAACCTGATGTTCCACTTTCACTTGCTGACAAGCTAAGCATCTTATCACAAATTCATAGACATCTCTTTTCATACTTGGCCACCAATAAAAAGGACGAAGATCCTGATACATTTTATTGCTTCCCGGATGTACCGTGAAAGGACTACAGTGTGTCTCCCTTAAGATGCGGTCTCTCAAATCCTCCAAGGCCAGAACACACAGCCGCCTCTTGAATTACAAGTACCCACCCTCTCGTACCTCAAAGTCTGAAGCTTCACCTTTCTGGACCGCTTCGATTTGTGCTACCAATTTTTCATCCAAAGCTTGAGTCCTCTTTATCTCTTATACCAACGTAAGTTAAATTCGAAGCTCGGCTAATAGGCCTCCATCCTCGGTCATCCTCAATCGGGCAAACATAGCTCTCAGGTCTGACATAGATTTCCTACTAAGGGCATCAGCCACAACATTTGCCTTACCCGGGTGATATTCTATGATACAATC
The DNA here is from genome assembly GCA_019671005.1 of Hibiscus mutabilis. Taxonomy (NCBI): domain Eukaryota; kingdom Viridiplantae; phylum Streptophyta; class Magnoliopsida; order Malvales; family Malvaceae; genus Hibiscus; species Hibiscus mutabilis. The sequence continues at coordinate 26,234,580 of CM033747.1, forward strand.
ATAGTCCTTTAACAATTCAATCCACCGTCATTGCCTCAGATTCAAATCCTTTTGTGTAATAATGTATTTCAAGCTCTTATGATCCGTATAAATATAACACTTCTCCCCGTAGAGATAGTGCCTCTAAATATTTAATGTAAAGATGACTGAAGCGAGCTCCAAATTTTGGGTAGGGTAATTCTGTTCGTGCGGCTTAAGCTACCTCGAAGTGTAAGCAACCACTTTTCCCTCTTGCATAAGGACGCAACCAAGCCCATTCAAAGACGCGCCACTAAACACAACATACTCTTTTCCAAGCTCGGGTTAGGTTAAAACCGGAGCCTCGATGAGATAAGTTTTTAGTTGCTCAAAAATTTATTGTCTTTTCTCATCACATTCAAAAGAGACCCCTTTTTGCAACAACTTAGTCAACGGTGCGGCGATAACAGAGAAACCTTTAACAAACCGCCTATAATACCCGGCAAATCCTAGGAAACTATGGACTTTCGAAACATTTCGTGGAGGTCTCCACTCCACTACAGCCTGGATCTTCTGAGGGTCCACACAGATCCTGTCTATAGAAACGATGTGACCAAGAAATGCCACTTCCGAAAGCTAAAATTCGCACTTATTGAACTTGGCAAAAAGACGTCTATCTCTGAGGGTCTGTAAAACTACACGCAGATGGTAGTCGTGCTCCTCTTCTGAATGCGAATACACCAAGATATCATCAATAAAGACCATAATAAACTGATCTAGATACGGTTGGAAGATCTGATTCATTAGGTCCATGAAAGCTGCAGGTGCGTTGGTAAGCCCAAACGATATTACCAAGAACTCATAGTGTCCATATTGCGTCCTAAAAGTGATTTTCTGGACATCCTCATCCACTACCTTCAACTGATAGTACCCTGACCTCAAATCTATCTTAGAAAACACACGAGCACCTCTCAACTTGTCGAACAAATCATCAATCCTCGGAAGGGGATAATGATTATTTATCGTTACCTTATTAAGGTGCCGATAATCAATACACATCCTCCTAGACCCATCATTCTTTTTGAAGAATAGGACCGGTGCTCCCCAAGGTGAGACACTCGGTCGGATAAAACCTCTCTCTAGTAATTCTTGGATTTGCTTCTTCAACTCTTTCATTTCTGTGGGTGCCATCTGATACGGTACGATGGATACTGGTGCCATACTCGACATCACATCAATTTGAAACTCTAATTCACGGTCAGGGGTAACATGAGTAACTCTTTCGAAAATACATCGATGAATTCATTAACAGTCCGAAGATGTTCAAGCATTTGACCCTCAACCCTTACATCCACCACATGGGCCAAAAAGGCTTTACAGCCTTGTTGCAACAACCTCTAAGCTGACAAGAACGACACCACGCTGGATAGACATGGATTACTCCCACCTCGCACAATCAGCTTGGAACCATCCGCAACACGAAGCTTCAAACTCTTTGCTCTACATCCCAAACTAGCATCATGCTCAAAGAGCCAATCCATCTTCAAGATAGCATGGAACTCTTAAAATGGTAAGACCATTAAATCTGCTGGAAACAAGGATCTTTGAACCTTGATCGAGCATCTTCGGTACACCTTATCCACCAACACATCATATCCCAAGGGACTAGTCACACAGACTCTTACCTCTAGATTCTCGGCAAGAATACCCCACCGCTGAGATATCCCACTACGAATGTAGGAGTGGGTAGACCCCGAATCCAGAAGAGTAACAATAAGGACCAAAAATAAGGTAAACATACCTGAGATAACATCTATGGCTGCGCAATCCTCCTGAGCCCTAACTGCATATTACCTAGCTGGTGCTCTCGCGGTGACTGGAAGGTGCCTCCCGATACATGGCTTGCTCCTCCACGAGCAAGGCCTCGAACTCTCTAGGCCGGATATACAGTCCTCTGAACTTGATCTAAAGAGGTCACAACCGCCACTAGATAATCCTTCACAAAGTGATCCGGCGACCCACACTGGTAGCAAACCCCCACAGCTCCCCAACACTTGCGTTGTGTTTGCGTCCACACTGTTGGTGCGCCCACACTTATCTGTGAACCCTCCGAGCTCATTATAGATGAAGAAGAAGATGACCTTCTACGACCAGCTGACTCAAATCTTTGGTCTAACATTGAACTTTGATTCGACACTCCTTTATTATGATTCCACCGGTTTCTGCTCCTTCATAAGAAGGCCCGCGAGTTGTTGTTTGAGGGGTTCTGGGTCTTCCCACCCAAACTACCTTGCCCACCAGACGAGCCATATGTTAAGCCTTGCATGTAATACCCCAAAATTTACTAAGTTGATTAAAGGTCATTTAGTACTAAGATAATAGCTTAAAAGCTAACTTAGTGACTAAAATGACAAAAATGCAAAAGTTAGGATTTCTTTAATTATGGGTTTTGGAAAGGAAATTTATAAGGTTTAAAGGTCTCATGTGATAGATAGTGAATTGAATAAGGTATTCTTAAAGTTTGGTTGAATTCCAAGGAAAATTGGAATGATAATTGAAGTTTAAAAAGGTAGTGACCAAAATGTAAAATTTGAAAATTTTATGGCTAAAGTATAAACTTTGGAAAAGTTTAGGGACTAAAGTTGTAATTTCCCAAAAGTTTAGGGTTTTTATTTCATAAATAAATAGATCACCTAAGGATGTGAATCGAATGCAAAATTATTGGTTCGATCTGATACTTCGATTATTGGGAAAATTGTAGTTAAAGTTTAAGTGGAATTCGGATACCCGGATCGAACTAGAAAAATTTGAAATTTCGCCATATGATAGAGGAAGGTTATAAAAAGTCATTTCCAAGTGTTGGAAATATTTTTAGTTTGATTCAAGATGAATCCTACAGTTTATTTTTGAGTAAAGGATTATTTATTGGTATATTGGATCAAATGGAAATTTTGGAGACCAATCTAAAAGCTATGGAAAAGTCATAAAATGTTATTTTAAGAATATTTTATTATGGTTGGTTGAATTCTAACTAGATTTAGTTAGATTGTAATGGAATGACAATTTGGAAACAAACTAGTAAATAAAGACTAGTTGGATGGCAAATTGGTTATTTAGCCCCAATAGAAATTTTGAAATATTTAAAAAGTCATAAGGGCAATTTTGGAAAGAGGAAATGGAAGATTAAATCTTGGCCCTTGATTGATGATAAAATCAATCTCAACCATTGAATAAAAGGGGCAAAATTGTAATTTCACTATTAAATGAATTTAATATTCATTTAATAGATATATGTGTAAAGTAATGGCAAAAAGATGAACAAAATGTTCATCTTTTCCAGCAACAAACATGAGGTCTAGGGAAAGAAAGAGAAAAATTTTTCCAAGCTCGATTCAAGACCCAAAACTCGGTTTTTAGGTATTCTCGTCAACTACAAAGTTGTTCTACTCTTCAAGCTCTATCTTTTGATATCAATAATTCATGGAATCCATGCTTGATTGATGATAATTTACATGAGAAAGAAATTAGGGTTTGTGGATCAAATTGGGGTTTTTGAGATTTTATGATTCCATGATTGAATTTAAGTTGAAATCGTGCTAGTATGATGTTAAAATCATGATATTGAGTTGGGATTTAAGTTTTACATGTTTTTATTATTATGAAGATGATTATGGTTTATGGATTCAAGTTTAATTTAGGGTTTGTGATGTTGAAATAATGATCTAGTAAGCTTGAATTGTTGTTTGGAAGCAAAACCCTAAGTTAAATTGTGTAGGGACCATTTCGGCAACTTGAAAAGTTGAAGGAATAATTCTGAATTTTTAGAATTTGGAGTGTATTTATGTTATTAATGATGTTAGAGATAAGAAAATGAAGTTAGAATGCCAAATTGATGTTGAATTGAATTAGTGACCATTTTGACAATTTGTCAAAGTTAAGTGACCAAATCGAAATTGAAGTTTTGTATGGGGGGTTAAATCTGATTTTTAGTTGCGATGATGGAATTAAGGTGTTAATGTTGAATTGAGGACTAAGTTGCAAAGTTAAGAAGCTTGAATCCTTATATTTGCATTTTAGTGACTATTTCGATAAATAAGGAAAATTAGGGAGAATTATTGTGAATAATTATTTGGTGAAGAATGTGATGAGTTGGTGGTTTAAATCTAGTGATTGGACTAAATTGAAAAGTAGAGACATAAGGAGAAGTTAGTATAAAAGTTGAAGTTGTTTATAGAAACTGTGTAGAAAAACTGGTTTATGGAAGTAACTTTGAAAATTCACCATAAATTCTACAAAAATGGTTAGAAGGTGAATTTTATACCGATGTAAAAATGTGTTCGTCTAGCTTCGTGTGCAACAAACAGAAACTGATTTCGAGTTCCGAGTAAAAAGTTATGAATTTTTAAGTGGTGAAAGGTCAGAAAACAGTATAGCATGCTATTCTGAAATTCAATACTGGAAATTGAATTTGAAAATTCGCCATAAATCATACAAGTTGAATTTGAGCTATTAATTTATATGGTTGAAAATCTTATTGAATCTATTTTCTTTCAGAACAAGCGGAATCGAATTCCGAGTTGTAGATTATTTTATAAAAATATATCTTTGGAGGTATTTCAAACTGCCAGAAAATGAGAATTGATACACTTTGTATCTAAGGTTGATTAGTAAGCTTGAAAATGGTTAATGGAAGTTCAAATTGGCCACTAAGGATCATAATGAGTTTTTGAACAATACAGAGAAGAAAAGAAAATGTTTGGAGATTTTGTATTCAAATAATTATATTGGACAATATGTCTAAGATATTGTTAGATTGGGATCTAAGAAATATTTTACTTATTTGAATTATGAAGTTAAGTTCAAATCAAGGGAAGTTCGAGGTGAGTGCAATTGCATACATGGCCCAGGTGAGTGCAATTGCATACATGTCATACTACATTGATATTTTATACATGATTGAGATGACTTGTGATGAGCCTACCCTAAATTATTGTTGCTATGATATTTATGTCATTGAGAATATGATTGACATATCGTAATATGTCAAGAATTGAAATATAAAATGCATTGATCATATGATTACTTACATTGATGAGATTGAAATATTATTTCTAGTATAAACTGCCAAATGTTGATATATATATATATATATATATTGATTGATATATGTTGCCATTGATGACATAAATGATGAAATAAAGCCCAATGTATGATATAGAGGTTCGATGGTATAGTTGGATATCCATAGGGTCATAAACAGCTGTATAAATATTCTAAGCACTTCGGTGCAATATCCATAAATACTCATTGAGGGTATACTCATGCAAGGTTTGGGTATACGGAAACACTTAGGGTGTTAAGCACTATGGTGCAATTTTATTAATACTCAATGAGAGTATACTCGTGCAAGGTTTGGGTATACGGAAGCACTTAGGGTGCTAAGCACTACGGTGCAAATAATATACATACTCAAGAAAGGTTGAGTATGAGGGGATGACTCATGTACATAGAATCTCTTAATTCGATACCTTGGGCTAAATAAAATGAAAAGAATAAAAAAGAAACAGAAAGATAAGCTTGAAAGCTTGCTGATAGAAATGGAAAAATGTATTGGTAAGCACTGAAAGCTTACGGATGGAAATGGCAACGATATTGGTAAGATCTAATCTTATCACTTTGATATACATATTTATTTATGTTAACGAGCATGTAATGGTAAGGTGATCATATGAATTGTTAATCATTAATAATGATATTATGACAATTGCACTTGAATTTGAATTATTGCCTCACTAAGTAAATACTTAGCGTGTAACTGTTTTACACGTAGGAAAGAAGAAATGGTTAGAGTAAAGAGCTTATTCGTACATCATCAATCAATAACAGGTACATCAATATCAGTAAGATAACTTTGATATTGTTTGATATTTACTAGTTGGCATGTATATTAAAAGGGTATGCCCCGCTCTAATAGAATTTGTACTTTATTTGGTATCTGGATGAATTTTAAATCAGGCAGTTTTATTAATTATATCAAGACAAATTAAATTGATAAGTTGCTGCCTGAAAATAAACTCGATTTGAAGATGAAAATATTATTTTTTAAACTTTACGCGAATAACTAGATTTGTAAATAAAAACTAAATACATTGTAATATTTTTTTTTAAAGAAACAAAGCTTTACCGAATTACAAATGTGGAGGGTTTTACGAATGTTTTGTGATACCTCTGACTCGTATTTAGTGTTGGATAAGGGAAAAATGGGTGTTACATTTATTGGTATCAGAGCTACAGGTTTAGCCGATTCTCGGCCTAAATGGAAATGGTTTTATGTTAAAAAGAGTATACATACCACTAGGATATCAATATTACTGATATGATGTTTGTATGATCCGATTGATGTCGCTCCTTACTAATGTAAATTGGGAGGAAGTATAAGAAATATTTGAGCCAAGAAAGCTTGATGAACTGGTAAATTGAAAGCTTTGGAAGGAACCAAGAGTAGTAACAATAAGGTTAATGATAACCCTTTCGGATAAATCGAAACAAGAAAGGGGCACTGGTACAACAAGAAGTGCCCGTGCCGGATTAAGGAACTAAAAAGTTTAGAAACACCTGAATTGAAAGGAAAAGAAGATTAAGGTCCAGTGATTGTTGATTTATAACCGAATAATCTAAGGATTACACTGGACGGATTCCACTGTTTGGATATTGAGAAATTAGATGGAGCTGTTTTGTTGCTCCGAGATTTAAGCTAGATTAGAAAACCATCTGAATTTGCTTCATAGCCAGGATTGCACATATCAATCCGAGTTTATAACATTAGGGATGATAAAGATTGGGATGATTCGAAAATCATAGAAGGTACATCTCATCTTTTTGGATAAACCTGTATTGATGTTGATGGGTCCTAGCTTTACACATTCGTATATAAGTACGAAGTTGAGTGGTGAATGAGATATCCTTTTAGAACCCATTTAAAGTAATATAACGGTCACGAATTTGTTGGGTTGCAATGTAAGGGCGAGCTGAACATGTCGAATTGCTCGATAAAAACATAAGAAATAGAGTTCACAATAAACTTAATGGAATTATCTTTCGAGGAGCTTAAGATGATTGTGGGCATGAATTGGTTACCTTCGTAACAGGTCATTATGAATTGTCGCATAAAGCGATTAGAATTGAAAAACATAGAAGGTACAAAATAGTAGCAATTGATAAATGGGTAAATCCCTTCTCCAATGTAATTTCAGTTATTTTTTTAAGGAAATTTTTGTTATAAGGTTGCTAAGTTTTCTTAGCAAATGTAGTGGATACTCGGGCTGTTGAAGTTAAATTGGAAAATAACTCAACTGTCCAAAAATATCTGGATGTATTCCTAGATGGGTTACTCGGAATTACCTCTAGATTGAGAAATAAAATTCAAAATAAAGATGATACCAGGCATTGCGCCTAAATTAATGGCGCCGTATAAAATGGCTTTTACCGAACTTCGAGATTTAAGGGTACAATTGTAAGGAATGTTAGGTTGATGTTTTATAAGGCCAAGTTTGTCATTTTGGGGCCGCACCCGTGTTAATTGGGAAAGAGAAAGACTGATTTCCATCATCTCGAGAAGGTAATAGTAAAGAATAAATATCTTCTTCCAAAGACTGATGATCTTTTAATCAGTTAAAAAAGATCAAGGAAGAAGAAATTCTAAAGACTGATGATACCTACGGCATTTATAAGCCTAATGAACCAAGTATTCTAATTTTGCTTGGACCAATTTTTGGTAGAGTTCATTGAGTATATTTTGGTCTATTCGAAGGAAAAAGGAAGAATAAGATGCCCATTTTTGCATTGTTCTTCAGACCTTTCGAGCAAAGAAGCTATATGCTAATTTGTTAAAGTGTGAATTTGGTTGTCAAAAGCTGTTTTATTAGTTATGTGGATTTGGCAGTGGGAATAAGAGTAGACCCCAAGAAAGTACAAATTATAGTTGAATGAAAACCTCTGAAGAATGTTTTAGAGGCTTAGAATTTCTTGATGATTGCCTCATCATTGACCAAGCTATTTAGGAAAGAAATGACATTCAGTTGAACAGATCAATGCTAAGAAATCTTTGAGACATTAAAAGAGATCTTAATAGAAGCCACGGTACCAGTACAACCATAATCGAGTAAAGATTATATAGTATATAGCAATGCTTCTCATAACGGTTTGGGATGCGTACTTATGCAAGAAAGAAAAGTAATGCTCTATGCTTGAGACAACTTAAGATATAAGAGATAAATTATCTTACCTAGGATTTAGAGCTAGCAATGGTTGTATTTGCTTTAAAAGATATAACATCATTATTTATATAGTGAACGATGCTATATTTATATAGGTTATAAAAGTTTAAAGTATATGCTTACTAAAGAAGTGTTAAACTTGACGCAAAGAAGTTGGATTGATATTTTTAAGAATTATGATATGGTCATTGACTATCATCCAGAAAAAGCTAATGTGATAGCTGACGCTCTCAGTCGAAAGATAATTGTTGCCTGAAGAGCTATGATTGCAATATTGGCATTAAAAGAAGATGGTGTTTTTATTGTCAAGTTAAGAATAAAATTTACCATATTGGATTAAATAAGATATCTTTAAAGAAAGGATGAGAAATGTTGTCAAGGTTCAAACAAGTGGAAAAGAGTGAAACTAAAAACTTGGAAGTTAGGTTTGATAGATATTTGTATTATCAAGGAAGAATTTCTACCTCAATGATGGAAACTATATGTTGATTCAGAAAGAAAAGATATTTAATGTGAAGTTAAGGATAAAGTAGTCCTTAAAAGTTTCACCTTGGAAGAAGGTGTTATGGTTTAGACAAAAATAAAGTTAAGTTCAAAATTTATTGGGTTATAAGAAATTGTGAAAGGAGTTAGTCTGATAGTTAAGCTTAATAGTTAGCTTTATCTTTGGAAATGAACAAGATTCATAATGTATTGATGCTCTGGAAATATTGATTAGACCTCTCACTTGTTACTCCGGAGAAAACAGAGATTCAGCCAGATTTAAGCTTTGAAAAAGAATTGATAAAGATCCTAGCACATGGAGTCAAAGAACTAAGAAAACACTACAATCCCGTTTGTCAAATTTCTTTGACAAAAAATCATAAGATTAAAGAAATGACTTGAGAGAAATAAGAAGAAAATATGAGAAAATAGTTTCCTCACCTTTTGGAACCAAATATGTATTGAAAAATTCGAGGACGAATTTTCTTCAGGGGGAGAGAATTGTAATACCCCAAAATTTACTAAGTTGATTAAGGGTCATTTAGTACTAAGATAATAGCTTAAAAGCTAACTTAGTGACTAAAATGATGGAAATGCAAAAGTTAGGATTTCTTTAATTATGGGTTTTGGAAAGGAAATTTCTAAGGTTTAAAGGTCTCATGTGATAGATAGTGAATTGAATAAGGTATTCTTAAAGTTTGGTTGAATTCCAAGGAAAATTGGAATAGGAATTGAAGTTTAAAAAGGTAGCGACCAAAATGTAAATTTTCAAAATTCTATGGCTAAAGTATAAAATTTAGAAAGTTTAGGGACTAAAGTTATAATTTCTCAAAAGTTGAGGGTTTTTATTTCATAAATAAACAGATCAACTAAGGGTGTGAATCGAATGCGGAATTATTGGTTCGATCTGATACTTCGATTATTGGGAAAATTGCAGTTAAAGTTTAAGTGAAATTCGGATACCCGGATCGAACTGGAAAATTTTGAAATTTTTCCATATGATAGAGAAAGGTTATAAAAAGTCATTTCCAGGTGTTGGAAATATTTTTAGTTTGATTCAAGATGAATCCTACAGTTTATTTTTGAGTAAAAGATTATTTATCGGTATATTGGATCGAATGGAAATTTTGGAGACTGATCCAAAAGCTATGGAAAAGTCATAAAATGTTATTTTAAGAATATTTTATTATGGATGGTTGAATTCTAACTAGATTTAGTTAGATTGTAATGGAATGACAATTTGGAAACAAACTAGTAAATAAATACTAATTGGAGGGCAAATTGGTCATTTGGCCCCAATGGCAATTTTGAAATATTTAAAAAGTTATAAGGGCAATTTTGGAAAAGGAAATGGAAGATTAAATCTTGGCCCTTGATTGATGATAAAATCAATCTCAACCATTGTATAAAAAGGGCAAAATTATAATTTCACAATTAAATGAATTTATTATTCATTTAATAGATATATGTGTAAAGTAATGGTAAAAAAGATGAACAAAATGTTCATCTTTTCCAGCAACAAACGTGAGGTCTAGGGAAAGAAAGAGAAAAAATTTTCCAAGCTCGATTCAAGACCCAAAACTCGGGTTTTTAGGTAATCTCTTCAACTATAAAGTTGTTCTACTCTTCAAGCTCTATATTTTGATATCAATAATTCATGGAATCCATGCTTGATTGATGAGAATTTACATGAGAAAAAAAATTAGGGTTTGTGGATCAAATTGGGGCTTTTGAGATTTTATGATTCCATGATTGAATTCAAGTTGAAATCAAGCTAGTATGATGTTAAAATCATGATATTGAGTTGGGATTTAAGTTTTACATGTTTTTATTATTATGAAGATGATTAGGGTTTATGGATTCAAGTTTAATTTAGGGTTTGTGATGTTGAAATAATGATCTAGTAAGCTTGAATTGTTGTTTGGAAGCAAAACCCTAAGTTAAATTGTGTAGGGACCATTTCGGCAACTTGAAAAGTTGAAGGACCAAATCTGAATTTTTAGAATTTGGAGTGTATTTATGTTATTAATGATGTTAGAGATAAGAAAATGAATTTAGAATGCCAAATTGATGTTGAATTGAATTAGTGACCATTTTGACAATTTGTCAAAGTTAAGTGACCAAATCGAAATTGAAGTTTTGTATGGGGGTAAATCTGATTTTTAGTTGTGATGATGGAATTAAGGTAGTAATGTTGAATTGAGGACTAAGCTGCAAAGTTAAGAAGCTTGAATCCTTATCTTTGCATTTTAGTGACTACTTCGATAAATAAGGAAAATTAGTGAGAATTATTGTGAATAATTATTTGGTGAAGATTGTGATGAGTTGGTGGTTTAAAGCTAGTGATGGGACTAAATTGAAAAGTAGAGAAATAAGGAGAAGTTAGTATAAAAGTTGAAGTTGTTTATGGAAGGTGTGTAGAAAAACTGGTTTATGGAAGTAACTTTGAAAATTCACCATAAATTCTAAAAAAATGGTTAGAAGGTGAATTTTATACCGATGTAAAAATTTGTTCGTCTAGTTTTGTGTCCAACAAACGGAAACTGATTTCAAGTTCCGAGTAAAAATTTATGAATTTTTAGGTGGTGAAAGGTCGAAAAAACAAAGATAGCATGCTTGTTCTAAAATTCAATACTGAAATTGAATTTGAAAATTCGCCATAAATCATATAAGTTGAATTTGGGCTATTAATTTATATGGTTGAAAATTTATTGAATCTAGTTTCTTTCAGAACAAATGGAATCGAATTCTGAGTTGTAGATTATTTTATAAAAATATATCTTTGGAGGTATTTCAAACTGCGCCAAAATGAGAATTGATACACTTTGTATCTAAGGTTGATTAGTAAGCTTGAAAATGGTTAATGGAAGTTCAAATTGGTCACTAAGGACCATAATGAGTTTTTGAACAATACAAGGAAGAAAAAAAATGTTTGGAGATTTTGTATTCAAATGATTATATTGGACAATATGTCTAAGATATTGTTAGATTGGGATCTAAGAAATATTTTACTTATTTGAATTATAAGTTAAGTTCAATCAAGGGAGGTTCGAATACAATGAAGGAAATGATCAAAGAGGACTTAGTGAGGCATACTAATACATGGCCCAGGTGAGTGCAATTGCATACATGTCATACTACATTGATATTTTATACATGATTGAGATGACTTGTGATGAGCCTACCCTAAATTATTGTTGCTATGATATTTATGTCATTGAGAATATGATTGACATATCGTAATATGTCAAGAATTGAAATATAAAATGCATTGATCATATGATTACTTACATTGATGAGATTGAAATATTATTTCTAGTATAAACTGCCAAATGTTGATATATATATATATATATATATGATTGATATATGTTGCCATTGATGACATAAATGATGAAATAAAGCCCAATGTATGATATAGAGGTTCGATGGTATAGTTGGATATCCATAGGGTCATAAACAGCTGTATAAATATTCTAAGCACTTCGGTGCAATATCCATAAATACTCATTGAGGGTATACTCATGCAAGGTTTGGGTATACGGAAACACTTAGGGTGTTAAGCACTATGGTGCAATTTTATTAATACTCAATGAGGGTATACTCATGCAAGGTTTGGGTATACGGAAGCACTTAGGGTGCTAAGCACTACGGTGCAAATAATATACATACTCAAGAAAGGTTGAGTATGAGGGGATGACTCATGTACATAGAATCTCTTAATTCGATACCTTGGGCTAAATAAAATGAAAAGAATAAAAAAGAAACAGAAAGATAAGCTTGAAAGCTTGCTGATAGAAATGGAAAAATGTATTGGTAAGCACTGAAAGCTTACGGATGGAAATGGCAACGATATTGGTAAGATCTAATCTTATCACTTTGATATACATATTTATTTATGTTAACGAGCATGTAATGGTAAGGTGATCATATGAATTGTTAATCATTAATAATGATATTATGACAATTGCACTTGAATTTGAATTATTGCCTCACTAAGTAAATACTTAGCGTGTAACTGTTTTACACGTAGGAAAGAAGAAATGGTTAGAGTAAAGAGCTTATTCGTACATCATCAATCAATAACAGGTACATCAATATCAGTAAGATAACTTTTGATATTGTTTGATATTTACTAGTTGGCATGTATATTAAAAGGGTATGCCTGCTCTAATAGAATTTGTACTTTATTTGGTATCTGGATGAATTTTAAATCAGGCAGTTTTATTAATTATATCAAGACAAATTAAATTGATAAGTTGCTGCCTGAAAATAAACTCGATTTGAAGATGAAAATATTATTTTTTAAACTTTACGCGAATAACTAGATTTGTAAATAAAAACTAAATACATTGTAATATTTTTTTTTAAAGAAACAAAGCTTTACCGAATTACAAATGTGGAGGGTTTTACGAATGTTTTGTGATACCTCTGACTCGTATTTAGTGTTGGATAAGGGAAAAATGGGTGTTACATTTATTGGTATCAGAGCTACAGGTTTAGCCGATTCTCGGCCTAAATGGAAATGGTTTTATGTTAAAAAGAGTATACATACCACTAGGATATCAATATTACTGATATGATGTTTGTATGATCCGATTGATGTCGCTCCTTACTAATGTAAATTGGGAGGAATTATAAGAAATATTTGAGCCAAGAAAGCTTGATGAACTGGTAAATTGAAAGCTTTGGAAGGAATCAAGAGTAGTAACAATAAGGTTAATGATAACCCTTCGGATAAATCGAAACAAGAAAGGGGCACTGGTACAACAAGAAGTGCCTGTGCCAGATTAAGGAACTGAAAAGTTTAGAAACACCTGAATTGAAAGGAAAAGAAGATTAAGGTCCAGTGATTGTTGATTTATAACCGAATAATCTAAGGATTACACCGACGGATTCCACTTTGTTTGGATATTGAGAAATTAGATGGAGCGCTTTTGTTGCTCAGATTTAAGCTAGATTAGAAAACCATCCGAATTTGCTTCATAGCCGAGGATTGCACATATCAATCCGAGTTTATAACATTAGGGATGATAAAGATTGGGATGATTCAAAATCATAGAAGGTACATCTCATCTTTTTGGATAAACTGTATTGATGTTGATGGGTCCTAGCTTTACACATTCGTATATAAGTACGGTTGAGTGGTGAATGAGATATCCTTTTAGAACCCATTTAAAGTAATATAACGGTCACGAATTTGTTGGGTTGCAATGTAAGGGCGAGCTGAACATGTCGAATTGCTCGATAAAAACATAAGAAATAGAGTTCACAATAAACTTAATGGAATTATCTTTCGAGGAGCTTAAGATGATTGTGGGCATGAATTGGTTACCTTCGTAACAGGTCATTATGAATTGTCGCATAAAGCGATTAGAATTGAAAAACATAGAAGGTACAAAATAGTAGCAATTGATAAATGGGTAAATCCCTTCTCCAATGTAATTTCAGTTATTTTTTAAGAAATTTTTGTTATAAGGTTGCTAAGTTTTCTTAGCAAATGTAGTGGATACTCGGGCTGTTGAAGTTAAATTGGAAAATAACTCAACTGTCCAAAAATATCTGGATGTATTCCTAGATGGGTTACTCGGAATTACCTCTAGATTGAGAAATAAAATTCAAAATAAAGATGATACCAGGCATTGCGCCTAAATTAATGGCGCCGTATAAAATGGCTTTTACCGAACTTCGAGATTTAAGGGTACAATTGTAAGGAATGTTAGGTTGATGTTTTATAAGGCCAAGTTTGTCATTTTGGGGCCGCACCCGTGTTAATTGGGAAAGAGAAAGACTGATTTCCATCATCTCGAGAAGGTAATAGTAAAGAATAAATATCTTCTTCCAAAGACTGATGATCTTTTAATCAGTTAAAAAAGATCAAGGAAGAAGAAATTCTAAAGACTGATGATACCTACGGCATTTATAAGCCTAATGAACCAAGTATTCTAATTTTGCTTGGACCAATTTTTGGTAGAGTTCATTGAGTATATTTTGGTCTATTCAAGGAAAAAGGAAGAATAAGATGCCCATTTTTGCATTGTTCTTCGACCTTTCGAGCAAAAGAAGCTATATGCTAATTTGTTAAAGTGTGAATTTGGTTGTCAAAAGTCGTTTTATTAGTTATGTGGATTTGGCAAAGGGGGAATAAGAGTAGACCCCAAGAAAGTACAAATTATAGTTGAATGAAAACCTCTCAAGAATGTTTTAGAGGCTTAGAATTTCTTGATGATTGCCTCATCATTGACCAAGCTATTTAGGAAAGAAATGACATTCAGTTGAATGTATCAATGCTAAGAAATCTTTGAGACATTAAAAGAGATCTTAATAGAAGCCACGGTACCAGTACAACCATAATCGAGTAAAGATTATATAGTATATAGCAATGCTTCTCATAACGGTTTGGGATGCGTACTTATGCAAGAAAGAAAAAAAGTAATGCTCTATGCTTGAGACAACTTAAGATATAAGAGATAAATTATCTTACCTAGGATTTAGAGCTAGCAATGGTTGTATTTGCTTTAAAAGATATAACATCATTATTTATATAGTGAACGATGCTATATTTATATAGGTTATAAAAGTTTAAAGTATATGCTTACTAAAGAAGTGTTAAACTTGACGCAAAGAAGTTGGATTGATATTTTTAAGAATTATGATATGGTCATTGACTATCATCCAGAAAAAGCTAATGTGATAGCTGACGCTCTCAGTCGAAAGATAATTGTTGCCTGAAGAGCTATGATTGCAATATTGGCATTAAAAGAAGATGGTGTTTTTATTGTCAAGTTAAGAATAAAATTTACCATATTGGATTAAATAAGATATCTTTAAAGAAAGGATGAGAAATGTTGTCAAGGTTCAAACAAGTGGAAAAGAGTGAAACTAAAAACTTGGAAGTTAGGTTTGATAGATATTTGTATTATCAAGGAAGAATTTCTACCTCAATGATGGAAACTATATGTTGATTCAGAAAGAAAAGATATTTAATGTGAAGTTAAGGATAAAGTAGTCCTTAAAAGTTTCACCTTGGAAGAAGGTGTTATGGTTTAGACAAAAATAAAGTTAAGTTCAAAATTTATTGGGTTATAAGAAATTGTGAAAGGAGTTAGTCTGATAGTTAAGCTTAATAGTTAGCTTTATCTTTGAAATGAACAAGATTCATAATGTATTGATGCTCTGAAATATTGATTAGACCTCTCACTTGTTACTCCGGAGAAAACAGAGATTCAGACAGATTTAAGCTTTGAAAAAGAATTGATAAAGATCCTAGCACATGGAGTCAAAGAACTAAGAAAACACTACAATCCCGTTTGTCAAATTTCTTTGACAAAAAATCATAAGATTAAAGAAATGACTTGAGAGAAATAAGAAGAAAATATGAGAAAATAGTTTCACTCACCTTTTGGAACCAAATATGTATTGAAAAAAATTCGAGGACGAATTTTCTTCAGGGGGAGAGAATTGTAATACCCCAAAATTTACTAAGTTGATTAAGGGTCATTTAGTACTAAGATAATAGCTTAAAAGCTAACTTAGTGACTAAAATGATGGAAATGCAAAAGTTAGGATTTCTTTAATTATGGGTTTTGGAAAGGAAATTTCTAAGGTTTAAAGGTCTCATGTGATAGATAGTGAATTGAATAAGGTATTCTTAAAGTTTGGTTGAATTCCAAGGAAAATTGGAATAGGAATTGAAGTTTAAAAAGGTAGCGACCAAAATGTAAATTTTCAAAATTCTATGGCTAAAGTATAAAATTTAGAAAGTTTAGGGACTAAAGTTATAATTTCTCAAAAGTTGAGGGTTTTTATTTCATAAATAAACAGATCAACTAAGGGTGTGAATCGAATGCGGAATTATTGGTTGATCCGATACTTGATTATTGGGAAAATTGCGATTAAAGTTTAAGTGAAATTGGATACGGATCGAATCGAAAATTTTGAAATTTTTCCATATGATAGAGAAAGGTTATAAAAAGTCATTTCCAGGTGTTGGAAATATTTTTAGTTTGATTCAAGATGAATCCTACAGTTTATTTTTGAGTAAAAGATTATTTATCGGTATATTGGATCGAATGGAAATTTTGGAGACTGATCCAAAAGCTATGGAAAAGTCATAAAATGTTATTTTAAGAATATTTTATTATGGATGGTTGAATTCTAACTAGATTTAGTTAGATTGTAATGGAATGACAATTTGGAAACAAACTAGTAAATAAATACTAATTGGAGGGCAAATTGGTCATTTGGCCCCAATGGCAATTTTGAAATATTTAAAAAGTTATAAGGGCAATTTTGGAAAAAGGAAATGGAAGATTAAATCTTGGCCCTTGATTGATGATAAAATCAATCTCAACCATTGTATAAAAAGGGCAAAATTATAATTTCACAATTAAATGAATTTATTATTCATTTAATAGATATATGTGTAAAGTAATGGTAAAAAGATGAACAAAATGTTCATCTTTTCCAGCAACAAACGTGAGGTCTAGGGAAAGAAAGATAAAAAAATTTCCAAGCTCGATTCAAGCCGTAAAACTCAGTTTTCAGGTAATCTCTTCAACTATAAAGTTGTTCTACTCTTCAAGCTCTATATTTTGATATCAATAATTCATGGAATCCATGCTTGATTGATGAGAATTTACATGAGAAAAAATTAGGGTTTGTGGATCAAATTGGGGCTTTTGAGATTTTATGATTCCATGATTGAATTTAAGTTGAAATCAAGCTAGTATGATGTTAAAATCATGATATTGAGTTGGGATTTAAGTTTTAAATGTTTTTATTATTATGAAGATGATTAGAGTTTATGGATTCAAGTTTAATTTAGGGTTTGTGATGTTGAAATAATGATCTAGTAAGCTTGAATTGTTGTTTGGAAGCAAAACCCTAAGTTAAATTGTATAGGGACCATTTTGGCAACTTGAAAAGTTGAAGGACCAAATCTGAATTTTTAGAATTTGGAGTGTATTTATGTTATTAATGATGTTAGAGATAAGAAAATGAAGTTAGAATGCCAAATTGATGTTGAATTGAATTAGTGGCCATTTTGACAATTTGTCAAAGTTAAGTGACCAAATCGAAATTGAAGTTTTGTATGGGGGTTAAATATGATTTTTAGTTGTGATGATGGAATTAAGGTATTAATGTGGAATTGAGGACTAAGTTGCAAAGTTAAGAAGCTTGAATCCTTATCTTTGCATTTTAGTGACTATTTCGGTAAATAAGGAAAATTAGGGAGAATTATTGTGAATAATTATTTGGTGAAGAATGTGATGAGTTGGTGGTTTAAAGCTAGTGATTGGACTAAATTGAAAAGTAGTGAAATAAGGATAAGTTAGTATAAAAGTTGAAGTTGTTTATAGAAACCGTGTAGAAAACTGGTTTATGACAGTAACTTTAAAAATTCGCCATAAATTCTACAAAAATGGTTAGAAGGTGAATTTTATACCGATGTAAAAATTTGTTCGTCTAGTTTTGTGTCCAACAAACGGAAACTGATTTCAAGTTCCGAGTAAAAATTTATGAATTTTTAGGTGGTGAAAGGTCAGAAAACAGTATAGCAGGTTGTTCTAAAATTCAATACTGGAAATTGACTTTGAAAATTCGCCATAAATCGTATAAGTTGAATTTGGGCTATTAATTTATATGGTTGAAAAGATTATTGAATCTAGTTTCTTTCAGAACAAGCAGAATCGAATTCTGAGTTGTAGATTATTTTATAGAAATATATCTTTGGAGGTACTGCAAACTGCCAGAAAATGAGAATTGATACACTTTGTATCTAAGGTTGATTAGTAAGCTTGAAAATGGTTAATGGAAGTTCAAATTGGTCACTA
This sequence comes from Hibiscus mutabilis, assembly GCA_019671005.1. Classification (NCBI taxonomy): domain Eukaryota; kingdom Viridiplantae; phylum Streptophyta; class Magnoliopsida; order Malvales; family Malvaceae; genus Hibiscus; species Hibiscus mutabilis. The sequence continues at coordinate 26,253,133 of CM033747.1, forward strand.
AGGACCATAATGAGTTTTTGAACAATACAAGGAAGAAAAAAAATGTTTGGAAATTTTGTATTCAAATGATTATGTTGGACAATATGTCTAAGATATTGTTATATTGGGATCTAACAAATATTTTACTTATTTGAATTATAAGTTAAGTTCGAGTCAAGGGAGGTTCGAGGTACAATGAAGGAAATGATCAAAGAGGACTTAGTGAGGCATACTAATACATGGCCCAGGTGAGTGCAATTGCATACATGTCATACTACACTGGTATTTTATACATGATTGGGATGGCTTGCCATGAGCATACCCTAAACTATTGTTGCTATGATATTTACGTCATTGAGCATATGATTGACATATCGTAATATGTCAAGAATTGAAATAAAATGCATTGATCATATGATTACTTACATTGATGAGATTGAAATATTATTTCTAGTATAAACTGCCAAATGTTGATATATATATTGATTGATATATGTTGCCATTGATGACATAAATGATGAAATAAAGCCAAATGTATGATATAGAGGTTCGATGGTATAGTTGGATATCCATAGGGTCATAAACAGCTGTATAAATATTCTAAGCACTTCGGTGCAATATCCATAAATACTCCTTGAGGGTATACTCATGCAAGGTTTGGGTATACAGAAACGCTTAGGGTGTTAAGCACTACGGTGCAATTTTATTAATACTCAATGAGGGTATACTCATGCAAGGTTTGGGTATACGGAAGCACTTAGGGTGCTAAGCACTACGGTGCAAATAATATACATACTCAAGAAAGGTTGGGTATGAGGGGGTGACTCATGTACATAGAATCTCTTAATTCGATACCTTGGGCTAAATAAAATGAAAAGAATAAAAAAGAAACAGAAAGATAAGCTTGAAAGCTTGCAGATATAAATGGAAAAAAGGTATTGGTAAGCACTAAAGGCTTACAGATGGAAATGGCAACGGTATTGGTAAGATCTAATCTTATCACTTTGATATACATATTTATTTATGTTAACGAGCATGTAATGGTAAGGTGATCATATGCATTGGTAATCATTAATATTGATATTATGACAATCGCACTTGAATTTGAATTATTGCCTCACTAAGTAAATACTTAGCGTGTAACTGTTTTACACGTAGGAAAGAAGAAATGGTTAGAGTAAGGAGCTTATTCGGACATCATCAATCAATAACAGGTACATCAGTATCAGTAAGATATCTTTTGATACTGTTTGATATTTACTAGTTGGCATGTATATTAAAAGGGTATGCCTGCTCTGATAGAATTTGTATTTTATTTGGTATCTGGATGAATTTTAAATCAGGCAGTTTTATTAATTATATCAAGACAAATTAAATTGATATGTTGTTCCCTGAAAATAAACTCGATTTGAAGATGAACATATTATTTTTTAAACTTTACGTGAATAACTACATTTGTAAATAAAAGCTAAATACATTATAATATTTTTTAAAGAAACAAAACTTTACCGAATTACAAATGTTGAGGGTTTTACGAATGTTTTGTGATACCTCTGACTCATATTAGTGTTGGATACGGGAAAAGGGGTGTTACATTGCACTTGCTCAAGAGACTTGGCACTCGAAGTCAACTCCGAAAACACCTTCGGTGGTGCAACAGTTAGGTAAGTCTGAATTTCCTTCCTCAAACCCTTCAAGAACCTCTTGCACCTCATCTTTTTCAGGAGCATATCTACTCAACTAGAGAAACTCTTGGTCATATTCGAAAACTGACTGATTCCCTTGCATTAGATGGCTAGACCGATATCTTAAGGTATCGATGTGGGCGTCGCCCACGTACTTCTTCTCAAACTCCTCGAGAAAATCATCCCAAGATGGTCGATTGGGGTGCCACCCAAGCTCTACTGTTTCCCACCAGTCCCTATCATTACTCTTCAGCAAGGACAAGATACATGACAACTTATCTTCTGATCTCAACCTCATCTGCCTTATAATCCAGCGTGTATCTTGCAACCACTGTTCCACCTGTACCGGGTTATCACGCCTCGATCCATGGAAATCTGTAGCGTCTTGCCTTTTTACCCTTTCAACAGGTGCCTCATGAGGGGTAGTAAATGCCCTCAAAATTGCCCTCACAATCCGGTGCGATGCCCAGTTCAGAAGTGAGAAGTAGTTGGCCCGCCGGTCAACTGTGTCCTCTAACATATCCTCAGTTCCAGGCACATATTCCTCGTCGTAACTCCCTTCTCTGGAGCCCAAACTTTCCTCATCAATCCTTGCCCTCCTTGGCATGGTTTTATTATGCACAACAACAAACAAGGTCGCACCATCAAATTTCAGCATTAAAACAAGTACAACTTCGACTCCTGGGCATGTATGCGTTAGACACATATACACTCTTCTAGACTCCCTCGGGGACGTCCTAGAACCAACTAAACCTGAGCTCTGATACCACTAAATATAACACCCTTAACCCGGATGCCACATTTGGGCTCTAAGCCCAAAATCCATATTGTTAAAAATTTTCCTTTTCCAAGCCCATCATATATAAGTCCAATCAAAACATAAGTTCATACATTGAAAACATAGTTAAATCCAAATATTTAAAACAATATTCACGGAGCTCCATTTACAAATATTAAAACATTCGACTTTGACCGAATTAATATAAAATAAGAGTTACAAAATACATATAGGGTCTTACGAGATACATAGCCCATTACATCTAGTATTTATACTCAACCACTAGAGTCGATGCTGAAATCTAAACCTTTATGGTGCTCCTTCACGCTTCACAATAACCTACTAACCTATGAATAGAAACAACGATTCCGAACGCTGACCTAACAAGCTCAGTGGATACACCGCTACTCAACCATGCTTCATGCAAATCATAAATAAAGCAATGCAACAGGAATGATATCATGGAAATACAGCAATGACGCTACCATAACCGCCTAAACAGATGGTATTATGAATGTATGATTACGTACACAACTCATACTAGAACCTCATACATTTTCCTGGCATCATGCAAATAACACCGACAACAACTAAGTGAGGTATGTGTCTACAAAGCATCGGAATCCTACACTTGGGTGAGGCCCACGGCCACATAGCATCGGGACCTATAATCAAGGGGGATGACGCCCGCATCCACATAGCATCGGGATTCCACATCCATGCTCGGGATCTCTCATCAAGCATCTTCGAATGAGGCCCGCGTCTACATAGCATCGAGATCCAATATTTGAGAATCTTCAAGGTGTTGCAACACACTTAGGGTATCCAATCCCAACAACAAGGGATGACTTGACTATCTAGGCATCCCTCAACACACAGCAAGGACCCTAATTACCACACATCCTCGATTGACCCACCTAGGATCCCTATGGGTTACTACCTCACACGGTTTACCCAATAATTACCGAGTCATTAGCCAATTATTTCATACAAGGAGTTAAAATCTCAGATTCTTAGTTTTAGTATTCATTTTACAGCTTAAGAGGCCCCTATGGCCCTTTTGCCTCGAATTATAGAACCCCCAAACGTAAAGCCAATTTTTTAGGCAGAATGCTTAGTGAGTACCGATACTCCTATGTGGGTATCGGTACTTCCCTCTAGGTACCGATACTCACCAATGAGTACCGATACTCGTTTTAGATTCGAAAGAACTAAACTCATAAGCCATACCGATACACTCTATTACGTATCGGTACGCACCATCGGTACCAAAAGCGCCTTGTACCGATCCACCCTTGTATCGGTACTTCCTATACCGGTACGCTAAGCCTCTCCCAGGCAATGTAATAGTGCGTACCGGTACGTGATAACATTACTAGAATTATTCACTTGCAAGGGGTACCGATACACAAGGAGGCGTACCGGTACACCCCTTATAACCTTTCCCCCTATTTCACTAAGACGTATTGATACACTAAGACCAGTACCAGTACGCGAGCCTGATTTTCGAACCATAGGTGCGGGTTTCACCTAGAAACCCTGCTTAACCCCCATGGTTAGACCCCAAATCGTTCCCACAAGTTATGGTGATAGTTTTGGGTGTATTACAACCAATTTCAAGTTATTACAACAAAAATTCTAAGATTTGCCATTAACAACCCCTCAAGCTACTCTTAGGCCAAAAACACCAAATCATGCTTCAAAGCTTAATTTTATAATTTCCAGGAAACTATGAGAGTTAGTGGTGTACTAACATTTGCTAGCTGACAACACAAAGTCTTCTTCCAAAGCCTTAAGCTTTCCTCCCTTCTTAAGCTTTGGATGAGCTCCCAACCCCATTCACTACATGAGGGGATTACAAAACACATTACAACGTTGCTAGAGGATAAAAGGGACCAAAACATAATCTAAACTAAAGATCATAGCTCCCCAAACTCCAATCTTGTCCAACCCTCTCAACCCTCCAACAACCCATTCTTTCTCCAAACCATATAAAGCTTACATTGAAATGTAGATCCTTACAAGCTGGTAAAACTTCTCTCAACAAGCCAAATGTGATTCACAACACAAACACTCAAAATCCTACCTTTGATGGTGGTGGTTTGGATGAGAGATGAGATGGAAAAAGGAAGATAAAACATAAAAGAGGGATGATCTCACCACTCTACCTAATGCAGAAAAATAAGCCTTTTTCCTCCCCACTCTTCAAATTAGCCATTTACCCTATTACCCTTCTACTTCCCATCTCCACCCAATCCAACAACCACAAGATCCCAACAAACAAGATAGCCCAAAAAGGCTCCTAAAAGCCCAAAAATAAGATCCAAAATCGAGGCCCATGCCTCGATCAAACCTGACCCACAGATCCTGAAATTCAAGTCGTTACACACCTCCTATTTATAGATGACGGTATCCTGTTCGGATAAAGTACGTTAGTTAAAGCAGCCAAAATCAAAGAGCTGATCACCACTTATGAAGAAGCATTTGGGTTGTTGGTTAATTATGCCAAATCTTCCATTTTATTTAGTGGCAATGCATCTCCTTCACTTGCTACTTCTATTAGCAACCTTTTTGGTGTTTGAATTTCCACCAATCCTGAAAAATACCTTAATTTACCAAATATGGTGGGACGCAACAAAAGAGAGATTTTTGCCTCACTAAGAGACAAGTTTCACACAACGACAAATAGTTGGGCCTTCAAAGATCTATCTATGGGTGGGGAGGAGGTATTCATTAATTCTATTTTGCAATCCATCCCTATTTATGCTATGTAGTGTTTTTTATTCCCAAAATCTCTTTGGAATAAGATGGAGGCTATAATGAACCATTTCTAGTGGCGAAACAAAACAACAAGAAAAGGGATACATTGGACTAGTTAGAGTTTTCTTAATCTTCCTAAGAGAGATGGAGGTCTGGGCTTTCGTGATTTAATATTGCCTTGTTAGCTAAACAAGGGTGGAACCTTCTAAACAACCCTACTAGTTTATTAGCAAGAGTTTATAAAGCTAAGTATTATCCTAATAGAGACTTTCTTACGGCCAACTTGGGCCCTTACCCTTCTTATACTTGGAAGAACATTTGGTGTTTAATGGGTCTCGTTGAACAAGGCCTAGGATGGAGAATTGGTGACGGTGCAATGCCAGAATTTAGGAGGATACCTGGATTGCGGGTACTGGCAATGGAAAAATATATAGTCATTCCCAATCCTGATTATTATAGAGTAATTGAATTAATTAAGACTCAAAATCATATTTAAAAGATTGACACTATTATTTCCTTATTTAATTCCCACCAAGCTACTCAGATCTTATCCACCCTCTTTCTTCTTCCCCTTCACCAGATTTGCACATTTAGAGGGGTGATCAGTTTGGCCTCTACTCTATTCGAAGTGGCTACAAATGGCTCATGAATGTTGAAATACGACTAACTATTTACCTCACTATTTTGGCGGATGATTGGTATAATATTTTGTGTAATTCCCTTTGGTCTTTTGCTCTACCTGACAAAATCAAGATCTTTTTTTGGCGTTTTATTTGCAATATGTTGCCTACTGCTGTGAACCTGTGCATTAGACAAATCAATGTCAATCCTCAATGTTTAATCTGTCATTCCAATCAAGAAACTACTATGTACTTTGCCTGTGAATGTACCTTTGTTCAACATTCAGGTTTGTCTATTGCTGCTACTAGTATCAATACTGAGCAGAATTTCATTCTTTGGATCTCGAATCTTTTTAAATCTTTTTTTTTCTATTAAGCAAAGACGCTACATTATCTCTCCGTGGGCTATTTGAGGTTCGAGAAATAAGTTAATTCATGAGGGTATTTTCTAAAATGTTAAAGAAATTATTCAGTTTTCTACACTATATATTCAGGAATTTGATGGCTCTAAGTCTACATAGCCTGCTCCCTCTTCTTCTCGTAGTGACAAATGGTTACCTCCTACTGATGACATCCTTAAGGCAAATTTTGATGTAAGTTTTGACAACTCTACTTTAACTTCAGTTTCTGCCTTTCCGGTATTTTAATTCACATTTCAGATAGACTTATAATGGCTGTAGATACTTAACCAAACCAATTTGTGGTAGACCTAGAGCAAGCGGAGGTAATTGCTTGTGAACAAACTCTTATTCTTCTCAAGGATCTGAGTTTTCGAAAAGCTTTGGTTGAGGGAGACTCTTTGTCTGTCATCTATAAGTTTCACTCCTCTGCAATAGACCACTCTACTCTTAGCGTGAGGTTGAACAATATAATTAAGAGAAAAAGGGATTTTGATTACCTCTAGTTCACACATGCCCACCGTAAAAGAAGCAAACCTGTCCACATTCTTGCTCAAGCTGGTAGAACGTTTTTTGAACCTCTGTTCTGGATTGAAGATGCACCGTTGAAAGTTAAAGTAGCAGCTCTCCAAGATCGTTGGTGGGTCGATCCTCCAGATTAAAGGTTTTCTTGCTTGAAATTGGAGATTTGATGATTCTTGACTCCAATCTTATCTTGATTACTCCTCTTCTTCTCCAAAAGGTTTCACCCAGTTTTCTTTCAACCAACTCTAGTGGCTCTGGCAATGGTTTTAGTTCCAATTCAGGTGGCTCCTCAGTGGATGATTTAGGTGCCACGATCTCTCTGCCAACCAACTTTAGTGGCTCGGCTGTCTAAAGTAACTCACTTCTTCTCTCTCTAAGAATGTTCTTTCAGCGTCTTCACTTGTCTCTTCTTCACTATTTGACTCGATGGCATCATCATCAGTATCTTGGCATAGTTGTGCCACTCTATAGTGAAAATGGACTCCATCATCTCGTCAGTTTGGCATCTCTCATGTTCATTTGTGCATTTAAGGGCTTGAAACACATTAAATGTCACATAATGATCATTCATGTGCATAATTCAACCTCTTTTATGAACATCAATCAAAGCTCTACCTGTGGCAATAAATGGTCTGCCTAATATAATTAGGACATTCATATCTGTCTCATAATCTAAAATAATAAAGTCAGCTGGGAATATAAATTTGTCTACCTTTGCCAACACATCCTCAATCTTACCCTTAGGATGTGCAAAGGACCAGTATGCCAACTGAATTGTTTCAGTGGTAGGCCTTGCTTCGATGTAGAGCTTTCAAAAAATCAACATTAGAATCAAATTGATGCTGGATCCCAAGTCACACAGTGCCTTACCCATTAATTTGTTGCCAATGGTACAGGGAATAGTAAAATTCCTCGGATCTTTCAACTTTGGTGGCAACCGATTAAGTAACATTGCACTGCATCCCTCAGTGAGAGCTACAGTCTTGAAATCACCCAATTTTCTTTTCTTAGACAAGTTGTCCTTCATGAATTTCACATAATTGGGCATTTGCTCAAGAGCTTCCACCAATGGTATGTTGATCTGCAATTGCTTAAGGACTTTCAAGAAGCACTTGAATTGATGATCCTACTTGTGCTTCTGTAATCTTTGTGGAAATGGCGGAGGTGGATAAGCATATACCGGCTCTACCAGTTTTGCCAAGGGTTTGCTGGAATCTAACTGAGATTTGGCATCATACTGAGTTATGGCATTACTTATGTATGTTTCTTTCTCTTCTGCTTCTTTTGGTTCACCTACAGGTCCTTCCTCTTTCTCCTGGAAATTAACTGGCTACTTGTCAGATATCTCAGCATCGCATTGTTTGTCACTCTGAAGAGTTACAACTTTGCATTGTTCATTGCATCTATACCGAGCATCATCTGTATCGCTTGGCAAAGATCCATGAGGTCTATTGTTGAGTGCACTAACAATCTGTCCAATCTGTACCTCCAAGTTCCACATAAATGCTACCAAACTCTAGATAGTTGCATCATTCCTTTCTATATAATCTGCCAAAGTCCCTTGGTTGTTCCTTTGTCCTGCATAAAAATTGTTTTGTGCCTTCTGTGGTATAACATTCTGATGGAATCCTTGCTGGCCATTGTTCTGACGATGGGCATTGTATTGAATACCTCCTTGATTTCCCCAAGCTAAATTTGGGTGTTGTCTCTATCCTACATTGTAAGTACTAGAATGTGCATTATAATTACGATTGAAATTGCCAACAAAATTTACCGACTCTGGTTTGGCAGGGTAATATTGCATGAAATGGTCATCCCTATATATGGTGCATAATGGGTCCAATGACTTAATTTCTTGAGACTCTTTACTCTTCTGGAAGGTTCTCACCATGCTGGTAAGATTGGAAATCTTGGCGTGAATTGATTTTAATGAATCTAGTGCTAGCTTTCCTCCAGTTTAGTTCCAGTCCCCAGTCTGGCATTAGGATACTGAAAGTCATTAGTTGAAATACTTTCAAGGATACCAACTGCCTCTGTATAATTCTTGTCCAGCAGCGAACCATTTGCTGATGCATCAATAATAGTTCTGGCATGAGTATTGAGTCCATTGTAGAAGGTTTCTATATGGCTCAAGTTTGGGAATCCATGAATAGGACATCTTCTGAACAGGTCCTTGACTTTTCCCAAGCATCATATAAGGTATCGTCATTAGCTTGCCTAAATGTAATGATCTCGCTTCTCAGCTTAACAGTGAGTTTTGGTGGTTGGAATCGCAGTAAGAATTTCTGACATAGATCTCCCCATGAGGTGACAGATCCATGTGGCAAAGAACTAAGCCACGTTTTGCTCTATCTCTCAAGGAGAATGTAAATAATATCAGCTTTAAGTGTTGCCTTGGGTCTCCTGTAGGTGCTCCATCAAATTGTCCTACAGTCAAGAGCGTGTGTATCATTACCAGTTTAAGTTCAAAATTTGGTGTATTTACCTCTGGACCAATTAGTCCTGGCATCAAATTGTCTATGTTCGATGCCAAGTGTTCTCAAATAGGTCTCTCATGCGGCCAGTGTCCCATTATAGTGTGGAGGGTTGCCCTGGTTTTTTGGGTTACCATCAGCTCCTTCATTACCACGATGTGCCATCTCTCGAGCTTTTCTTTTTAACCTTCGTAAGGTTCTTTTAATTTCTGGGTCGTATGGCCAATCTTCCTCCACGTGGTGGTTTCTGGTCATACACCAGTTAAACTAAATAAATAATAAAATGAATAAAGCACGTAAAGAAAACAAAAAAAATTTCGTTGCAATCCCCGGCAACGGCCCCAAAAACTTGTTGACTATTGCTAACACTTGGCAAAAGAGTATATTTTTAGTGTAAAAGTATGCCAAAGAGTAGTGCCAAGGTAAGTATTATATGTGCAAGTATACACGGTCAACAAATAATACAACAATAAGCCGAGTATTGAATGCATAGGGATTGACCAATAACTTATTTGCTCAACATTTACTTGTTCGGAAGTTTTAAAAGTGATCGAAATGTTTTGGGATTTTGATTGAAAAGTTAACAAAACAAAGGAGTGAAAATAAGCTGTTTGGCAATGAGTTATTCAAAATGAATGATAAGCATTGGCAATGGATGCCAGATTTTACGCTACTTATGCCAACCTTCAATAATGATCTACCTTGGTTTATTGCCGAGCAGATTAAAGGTAGTATTGCCTCTGTCGATGGCAATACCTAAGTTAACCATGATAAAACCCATATATGTCTATAGTGAATGTTTTTTCATGAATTAACTTGATTAAGCGACAATCTTTACTCCTAAGGGGTAGACTCACTTTCGAAGTAAGTTCATCTTCTTGAACATCTTCTGTCGAAGCTTCTCACCTTAGTACCTGGCAATAGATCGTTGCCCCTTAAGTTTGTTAAGATATTAAGGTGCAATAAACACACAATGCCAACTGTCATATGGCAATGGATTTGTAAAAAGATTAAGTATTTTCCAAATAGAAAACAATGCCAAGGTATTTTCATTATTAAAAACTAAACATGAAATCAGCATACATCCCAAACATCCCCCAACCAACTGTAAAATTTTAGTTCATGGTTAGAGTTTCCATCCAAAAAATATTATTGTATCCCTACATCATCATTTAAACAGAATAAATAAAAACAAAGAGAATGAGCAAGAATGGGATCCGTCGATTCAGCCCTTCAATGGCTCTAAGCTTTCGGTCTTCAGCTGGTGATACCATGTCGTGTTTTACCACCGTTTAGCCTCTTCAATCTGATCCCTCCAAAAATCCCCCCTCAAATGCTTGATCGATCTCTTTAAATAGGCTTGCGTGGGAAACCCTAGGATAAGGCCTTTGAATTTAAATTTTGAATGCACAAGGGATAAGATGATAGCGCATATTATCCAGATTTGAATCCTAGGGATGACGTGTACAAGGTCCGACAGAGACTTTGACAGGTAAGCTGACGTTACTCCTTTTCTAGTAGTGCTTGGCATTGATTGATCATTCTCTGCCAACTGTGCCTCGGCAATTCTCTAGCTTCATTTCCTGCATACTCTGCCAAGCTTGCCTGCCTAGCTTGACTGTCTTTGTCCTACGTCAAAAACAACAAAATAACCCTTTACACTAGCAATAAAATAGCTTATAAACTCCTTATGCAAATGTATGATTTTAATACCTAAATGCAACTAAATGTACTAAAAGGGCAATCAAAGGCTTTGTAAAATAAGCATAAAAACAGTAGTTTTGAGGAGTTAACAATACACTTCCACTAAACCATGCTTCGCGAAAATCATAAATATGAGCATGTAGCTAAAGATAACATCATGGAAATATAACACATATGGCATTACCTCTAGCCGCCTATACACATAGCAAATAGAAAGAATGTAATAATCTCACACAGCACATAAGCATCATACCATAAACTTGAAGTGAGGCCCAATTCCACTAAGCCTCGGGATCATACACTCTGAGTGAGGCCCGGTTCCATTAAGCATCAGGATCATACACTCATACTCAGAATCTCTCATCGAGCATCATCAAATGAGGCTCGGTTCCACTAAGCATCAGGATTATACATTCAGAATATTCAACCATGGTGTTGCAGCACACTCTTTCTCTTACTGGGTATCTGGATCCCAACAACAATGGTGACTCGGCCAACAAGTTCCCTTACTTGGCACGCAACATCACATGATCCACCAATGATTCTTATGGTTGCTATTACGAACAAGTCACCCAAGGTTTTACCAAGTTATTATTCATTACGCTCGTATATGTGGTTTAAATCTCAATTTCACAGTTTTACTTCATTTTACCACATTAGAAGCCCATTGGGCCTTAGTCCTCAAATTATACACCACTCGGACTCAAAATGCATTTTTTGGGTAGATTGCCCAATGGGTATTGATAACTACCAACACAGATCGATATGCCTCTCTGGGTACTAATACCCATCAAAAGCGTATCGGTACACGGGGGCCGAGTACTGATATCCCTTCTGTACCGATATGCTCCCAAGCGTACCGATACCCTTTTTCGATACTAAAATTCTGATGCAACAGGGGGTACCGATACCCACCTTAGGTGTACCAATACGCCCTTCAAGGTTTGCATGTGTTCATCATATAAAACATGGAGTATTGATAATCGTTTAACCCGTATCATTACTCGAGCCCAAAAATTATTTTTTAGAGTTCGTAAATCACCTTTCATGCCTCCAAAACCCAAAGTTAAGATCCCAAAACAGACCTACAAGTTATGGGAGGTGGTTTAAGTGGTTTCCTACCAGTTTTAAGCCATTTTAACACCAATATTAGGATTTTCCATTAAAGGGGCCTCGAGCATTCAAGCAACCAAAATATCAATCAAGCAACAAGGCAATCAAATTTATGATTTCCATGAACACAAAGGAGTTAGTAGTGTACTAACCTTGATCCCACCACTGAGAATGAATCTCCTAGCCCAAGCTTCAAGCTTTCTTCTTCCCTTACTCCTTGGAAGAATTTCCAACTTCTTTCACTACAAGAGAATGTTGCAAAACAAGTTACAATATTGCTACAAACTTAAGATTTGTTAAAGGAAGAATTCAACAACAATAAATGGGGTTAGATCCTTCATTCTTGTTCCTCCTCTTCAATCCCCACCAAACACCTATTTTCCAACCTCCCCCAAAACTATTCATCCTTACCTTGACTTGTGGATCGTTGGATGCTGAACAACTTATCCTAAACCCTTGATTCCCAAATTTTCTTCAAACTAATAAAGATTTGGTCTTTACCTTAGGATGAATGGTGAAAGGATTGTGAAGAAGTTAGGGGAGAAAAACAATAGGAGACAAGGTGAGGTCACCTTCTTTGTTTTTCTACAGAGGAGTTAAGAGATCACTATTTTTCCTCTTCAAAATTGAGGTAAATTACCATATTACCCTTCCTTCATCATCCTAACTCACAACCAAACCCCAAGGACACAAGCCCAACATCAAGAAGAGGCCCACAAGGCTCTTATGGGCATCCAAAAGCCCAAACTCTCAGCCCAACTACGAAGTCCACAGTTTGGGTCAAACTGGCCCACGAATTCTAAAATTTGGGTCATTACAAAATTCATAGTAGTAATCCATTACTTGAGGGCATGAAGATTTTACTTATTGGGCTCGAAGTTTTTTGTAAAGACATGTAACATAATAATTAGCCATTTCCTTACTCAACCAAAGTTAATGGCAAAACAAGTGAGACAATAAGATTTTTTAGTTGAGTTTGATTTTAACTTCGTGCACAAGGTCAGAAAGAAAAACCAAGTGGTCGATGCGTTGAGCTGAAGGGTAGATCTGGTAGCCCTTGAAAAGATACCCACATGTTATCTAGTAAAGTAACAAACAATATTCGTCAACTTATAATGGATAATATAAAGATGAGCCACGGGCAGTAACAATACTGGAAATGACAAAAAATGGTCATTTAAAGACCTTTTGGATGAAGAATGGAATTTAATGACTAAAAGTAATTAATGTTCCGTGAACAGAAGATCTTAGACAAAACTATTACAAGATTGTCATGACACCTTTTGGGGTGGTGTGCACCTTTACCCTACAACAATAAGATATTATAGGTCACATATGCGACAAGATATAATGGACTACACCAAGATATGTTGTAACCCCTAAATCCAACCTAGACGGTAGAACCGAATCTAGAATATCACACTAGTCACTGAAGTGACCGTTGAAAACATTTTCAAACATTTAAAATAAATTTCAACGAAGAATGAATTCCAAAATGTATAAGTTATAAAAACAATAATAAATATTCTGTAAATAACAAAACTAAAACTCATGCCACAGTTGAAAATAAATTTAAAATATCATTAAACTACTTTAAGCAAAAATTCGAGATTGCGATCATCTAAATTTTAAATTGATTCTACCATCTACAAATATTTGAAAGGAAAGAGAATAAGCGGGGTGAGCTAGAAGTCTATGTGGTCTGAAGACACATACAGACAACACAATATATATATATATAAACTTTGCATAAAACACATACAATTTTATTCTCAAGAACAAAGTCAAGAACAAAGACAATCACAAAAGCAATAATATTTTCTATAATCCTTAAATTCACACATGATGATTCACAACGCAAAATGTTTTAATTTTACAAATACAATACAATGTACGCAACTACAACTCACCAACCGCTAAGATGAAGGTTCCGCAAAACTCCTCACTACATCCACCAATCAGTAAGTTGTGGATCAATTAAGGATCAAATCATAATTTTTCACCGTACAATCCCAACCGATGAACACAAAGATATAAAATCACAATTCTCAAACCTCAACACAATCTCGTAATGTAATATGGGCCCACAGTTCACAAATTCATTATTTAAAATAAATCTCAATCTCAAGTCTGAATACATGAAAATTTCCCCATGCAACAACACATCATAGGTAAAATACTCATAAGTTGTAAAACAACATCACAAAGTACAATCATTTATATAGCACAATAAGAAACACTCACTTATTAAGACACAAAACTGGTTTTCAAGGAAATTTTTTTGAAACAAGACAAGGAAAAACGCACACGAAGTCGATGAAATAATAACAAATATTTAATTCAAAGAATACAAAAGAGAAGACACACACCTAGTAGAATAGCTAATTATGAGCAACACCGTTTCCACAAGCTAATAAAAAGTTCGGTCTCATGCACCTCGAACGAATAGTAATCGAGTGATGAAAGTCTTCGACAAGAATAATGTTGAAATCAGTGGCATAAACATAGTGAAACCTAATTAAACACAAAATACTAGATTTAATGATTTAGACCAACCAGATACAAAGACTGGAGTTAAGACGATTCGAGATCTTCGATGATTCATCTGCCTTTAGAAAAGCACGGATTATGTAATCAAGTGCATATAGAAAAAATAAATTGAAATTATATATTATAATGTGATTATCATATATATGTATATATTGCACTTACAGGGACGGAGCTTAGGCCAAGCCCAAAGAGGACTTGCCCCTCTAGAATTTTAAAAATTCTATAATAAGTTTTCTAATTTAAAAAAAATAATTTGGTCTCCTTAAATTTTTAGAAATTCATATTAAAAATTATATTTTTTTAATATTGATAATTAAATTTCTAAATTTTTAATTTGACCCCTTCAATTTTTTTGGTCTAATGACAATTTAAGTCCTTATAAATTTAAATATTAGATAAATTAGACTTTGTCCCTCAATTTTGAGTTTAAATACTTAATAAATTCTTATATTTTAAAATTAAGTAATTTGGCCCCTCCTGACATTCGATCCTGGCTTCGCCCTGTGTACTTATATTGTAAGTGTATAGTTAACGAATAAGCATTGCTATAAAAATGTATAAAAGGTTATATATATGATTTACTACATAAAATTATTTATGAAAACAATATGCGGTTTGTAAATATATATATGCGCGCGTGCGCAAGCATATATTGAAAGGTGAGATGAATACGAGCCTTGTAAGGAGGTAATGGAACAAAAAATTGAAGTAGTTGGTTTTAGCCCGGGAGTCCTTAAGGCACAGGGGCCCAATGGTTTTCCTGAGATCTTTTACACTCCTATGAAAACATGATAAAAGGTGATGTAATTAAGATGACCATGGATTTCTTCATAACATGATCATTACCAAAGGATCTGAGCAAAATTGATTTGGTTTTTATCCCAAAGAAGTAATCAATTTATGCAATTTTCCTTACAAAGTCATTTCAAAGATATTAGCCAAAAGATTAAAATGTTTTCTTCATGATTTTATTTATCCCTATCAAGCAGCCTTTGTTAGTGGAAGACTGATTCATGATTAGAGGTGACAATCGGGTTATTTGGGTTGGTTTTTAGTCGGGTCATTTCGATTCGGGTTATTTCATGTCTGTATGGAATTGGTTTAGATTCGGTTCGGGTATGGTTCGAATTTAGTTCGGGTCTGGTTCAAGTATTGGATCGTATCAAAATCAGATCGGTTATTTTCGGGTGGGGTCAATATTGAATCGTTGTTTTTGATTTGGGTCAAAATCGGGTCATTCGGATCAGTTTTGGGTCGGGTCTGTTGGGAAAATGCTCAAGTCTAGTATCCCACATTGGGTGGGAAAGTACCTTGAGTTTGGTTTATATAGAGGCCTTTATAGCCTTCCTTGGTGAAGAATAGAGACAAGGCCCCCGCACGTGCGGGCCGCCGCCGTCGCCGTCCGGCTAGCTCAGCTCGGCTCGGTTCGTGATCGTGCGCGTTCTATTATTTTATAGAAAATTCGGAAGAATTCTTTTGTAAAAATACTGAACATAGGAAAAATTATTTTCTTTGATACTACTGTATTTATAATGAGTTCGAATGGCTTAAAATTCTGAACGTTAATACAGTAATTAAGGGAGTAATTATGTGAATGTTTAACGGATAATTACTCAATTATCTGAAACGTTTTTGACAGATAATTAAGCACATTTTAGTGTTGTCTTTACAGCTATCCTTTTCACATAATTTCAGTGTTCAAAACGTGTTGAACCTGGACTGTTTCACTTGCAGATTCATCCAGCAATGCAACAGATGTTATAGTTGTTTCACATTATTTTTAAAACGTGTTTTAAATGACATAATTACAGGGTTTAATTCTGTCTTATTTTGAACGTGATTTTACAAATTTAACCCTAATTTTCAACTATAAATATGAGCCTCTCTCATCTCATTTTATATACACTCAACTACAACGTTTTCTTACAAACACTCTTTATATTCAATATTCTCTGAGTTTTCCGATCAAGAAGAGCAGTACCACCATTTCCACTTTGAAGTTTGGGTGCACATAATTCAAAGAGTCTGTGCTAACCTCGGGGGACAATCCACCTGCAGCAGCAACTACACCAGTTGGGACGAATATGTTTCTAAGGTAGTGGTGTTCACCACAACACGTTAAATCTTGGTTGTTATTTAATTTCCATTCAGTGCAAACGCCCTATTTTACTGTATATATTCCAACAATAATGAAACAAATTTTCTTACTACAAATGACGAACTAATCGAGCAAACTAGTTCCGGATCTTTCCAAGCTCGATGCACTTAACGAGTTTAATTACCGGAGGTGGTCACAAAGAATAATGATATTCTTTGAACAACTTTACCTTGACTATGTGTTAATCCAGCCGCAGCCATCTTAGCCAGTCTCAGATGCTGCTAATGCCATCATAACCAATGAAGATCTCGCATTCGTGCAAGTGAATAAAGAAAAGTTCCAAAAGGACAACAAGACGGTTCAAGGTCACCTGCTGAGTCACATGTCAAACAAATTGTTTGATATGTTTCACAAAGAAAAGAGTGCCAAGCTAATTTGGGATACTCTCGAGATGAAGTAAGAATTCAACGACGCTGGAATTAAAAAATATGTGGTCGGCGAATGGCTAAAATTCCAAAAACATATAATGAAGCTATAAGTTCAATTGATGCTAGTTTTTTGGAGAAGTTTCATTAATGATGAACTAGAATCAATTAAGTCTAATCACACTTTGGAGTTGGTTGACTTGCTTAGAGGATCTAAACCTATCAGTAGTAAATAGGTCTTTAGAAAGAAACTAAGACCAGATGGGTCAATCCAAAAGTATAAGGCAAGACTAGTAGTCAAAGGGTTCACTCAAAAATTTGGTATTGACTTCTTTGATACATACTCTCTTGTGACAAAAATCTCAACGATTCATGCCTTGTTTGTGATCGCATCCATTCATAAGTTGCATGTACATCAAATGGATGTAAACACTGCATTTTTGAATAGAGATCTAGACGAAGAGATCTATATGAAACTAAGACCAGGTTTTGAGACACCTGGTATGAAAGGCAAAGTATGTAGACTTAAAAAGTCTCTATATGGCCTTAAACAAGTTCCAAAGCTGTGGTACGAGAAATTTCATAAAACCATTTTGAGTGTTGGCTTTATTGTTAATGAAACGGATGCATGCGTGTAATCAAAAATATTTGGTACTGATTGTGTCATCATAAGCTTATATGTGGATGACATGTTGATTTTCAGTACTAACATTGAATCCATTAACAAAACAAAAATTTTCTTGTCTACTAAATTTGAGATGACTGATTTGGGAGATGTTGAAGTAATCTTAGGAGTAAAAGTTACCAAAACCGATAAGGGTTTTTCTTTAAATCAAACACACTATATTAAGAATGTGTTAAAGAAATTTGACAGTTTTGAGGTCAACCCTGTTCGAACTCCTTATGACTCTAGTATACATCTCTTTAAGAATAAATGAAGTAGTGTTTCCCAGGAAGAGTATGATAGAATTATTGGAAGCCTTATGTTCTTAATTAACTATACTCGGCCAGATATTGCCTATGCAGTGAGTAGGTTAAGTAGATATACTCATAATCCTACTAGTGAACACTAGATTGCGCTCAAGCGCTTACTTAAGTATCTTAAGGGTACTATTGATTGGCAACTCAAGTTTGTCGGCTTTCCTTCTGTTTTAGAAGGATATTGTGACTCTAATTGGGTTACCGATAATAATGAAGTAAGCTTCACGAGTGGGTATGTCTTCACCTTAGGTGGTGCAGCGATTTCATGGAAGTCTGCTAAGCAGACTTGTATCGCACGCTCTACCATGGAGTCAGAGTTTATTGCTCTTGACTTAGCTGGGCAAGAAGCCGAATGGCTTAGAAATTTGTTAGCAGAAATTCCTTTGTGGGGAAAACCGACTCCTCTTGTGTCATTGTTGTGTGATTCACAAGCTGCGATATGTGTGGCGAAGATCCAAGCATACAATGGTAAGAAGAAACACATTCGCATAAGACATTAATCAGTAAGAAACTTAATAAGGAACGGAGTACTGTCTTTAGAGTGTGTAAAGTCAAAAAAGAACCTAGCTAATCCGCTTACCAAAGGGTTAAGTCAAAAATTGGTTATAGATTCGTCGAGGGGGATGGGTCTAAAGCCCATTGGTTGAGGAATTCATGGTGGATACCCAACTTAGTTATCTAAGTTCAATGTGGTCAAACGAAACCATGAAGAGTACTCATATTGTACATTTATTACTACATATCCCTATGACGAATAATGTACATGCATAGGTTGAGTTTTATTACTCTTAATAAATTCATAGCCCAGGTTTTGGGTGGTCTTAGTGAGAAAGACTTGATGAATTTACTGACTTTGGTTGAATAACTACTCTTAATAAGTTCATAGCCCAGTGTTGAGTGGGTAGTCCTATCGCGAAGGACTGCATGAACTTGCCGCTAGAAAAGGATGAGTTTTTAACTCTTAATGAATTCAATCCCAAGAGCTTGGGATGCTCTATTGAGAAGAACTTATTGAGTTGATCGTTTAAAGAAGTTGAGTGTTTATTCTTAATGAATTCTTATCCCAGAGTTTGGGTGGTTCATTTTATAAATGAACTTGAAGAATTCACCTATTATTTGAAAGGATGAGCTTGAAGGAAAAGCTCTTAATTATCTCATGGCTCGTTTTTGAGTGGTTTATGTGGAGATAAACATGATGAAATAACCTACGTAAGTGAGAAGGATTAGCCACATTCTATGGGAAACATTGGGCTGTTTTTCCAATACACTTACTAGAATCCTGAGGCCAGATGGTTATATCTGTTTACATTTGTATATTTATATGCATTTGTATATTTTCTGACACATCGAGGATTTATGTGGATGAAGGGGTTAGTTGTGTGTTATGAGTTTACCCCTATCTTAGAAAGTTCCAGATTTGTTCCCTTATCTAAGAGAAGAATCACTCATATCACTATATACTAGCTCCAGATATGTTCACTAGTGCTTAAGCAACTAATCTCGCTATTGCGCTTCTTGTGTTTTTAAAACTTAAATTTTTATAAATATATTTTTAAAAGAATCTTTCGCATTTGTGGGGGATTGTTGGGAAAATACTCAAGTCTAGTATCCCACATTGGGTGGAAAAGTACCTCGATTTTGGTTTATATAGAGGCCTTTATAGCCTTCCTTGTTGAAGAATAGAAGACAAGGCTCCCGCACACGCGCGGCTCTGCCGCCGCCGTCCGGCTCGGCTCAGTTCGTGTTCAAAGACACGTCCGTGCGCGTTTTATCTTTTTATAGAAAATTCGGAAGAATTCTTTTGTAAAAGTACTGAACACTAGAAAAATTATTTTCTTTGAGACTACTGTATTTATAATGAGTTTGAATGGCTTGAAATTCTAAACGTTAATACAGTAATTAATGGAATAATTATATGAATGTTTAACAGATAATTACTCAATTATATGAAATGTTTTTTAAAGATAATTAAGCACATTTTAGTGATGTCTTTACAGCTATCCTTTAAACTTAATTTTAGTGCTCAAAACATGTTGAACCTGGACTATTTCACGTCCAAATTCATCCAGCAACGCAACAGTTGTTACAGCTATTTCACAATATTTTTAAAACGTATTTTAAATGACATAATTACAGGGTTTAATTCTGCCGTATCTTGAATGTGATTTTATGATTTTAACCCTAATTTTCAACTATAAGTATGAGCCTCTCTCAGCTCATTTTATATACACTCAGCTACAACGTTTTCTTACAAACACTCTCTATTTTCAATATTCTCTGAGTTTTCCGATCAAGAAGAGCAGTACCACCGTTTCCACTTTGAAGTTTGGGTGTACATACTTTAAAGAGTTCATGCTAACCTCGGGGGATAGTCCGCCTGTAGCAGCAACTAAACCAGTTGAGGCGAATCTGTTTCTAAGGTAGTGGTGTTCACCACGACACGGTTCAAGTTAAATTTCGGTTGTTATTTAATTACTAGTCAGTGCTAACGCCCTATTTTGCAGTATATATTCCAACAATTTAGAAACAGATTTTCTTACTGAAAATGACGAACCAATCAAGCAAACTAGTTTCGGATCTTTCCAAGCTCGATGCACTTGACGGGTTTAATTATCGGAGGTGGTCACAAAGAATAATGATATTCTTTGAACAACTCTACCTTGACTATGTGCTGATCCAGTCGCAGCCATCTCAGCCAGTCTCAGATGTTGCTGATGCCATCATAACCAATGAAGATCTCGCAGTTGTCCAACTGAATACAAAGAAGTTCCAAAAGGACAACAAGACGGTTCGAGGTCACCTGCTGAGTCACATGTCAAACAAATTGTTTGATATGTTTCATAAAGAAAAGAGTTCCAAGCTGATTTGAATACTCTCGATATGAAGTACGGATTTGACGATGCTAGAATTAAAAAATATGTGGTCGGCGAATGGCTAAAATTCCAAATGACGAACGAAAAGCCGATCATGAAGAAAGTACATGACTATGAGAAGCTGGTGTTCGACATTCTTTCTGAAGGAATGAAGATGTGTGAGGTGCTGCAAGCCAACATCCTGATCGAGAAGTTGCCCAAATCCTGGTCTGACTACCGTGATTCTCTCAAACACAAAAAGAGAGAGATGACGATTGTGGAACTGGTGGCCCATATGAAGATAGAGGAGGAAAACCGGCTAAAAGATAAGGTTTCCAACTCTAGTCAGTTTTCTTTAAATGCTAACCTGGTTGAGTTTGGTGGTGCCTCAAGTTTTAAATTCAAACCAAACAAAAGGGCAAAATAGAAAAAGAAAACCAAACCCAATGAGGCTACCAACTTTAAGAAGCCAGGAAAGGACAAGGCCTAAGGCAAAGTGGTCAATTGCTATGTATGTAGGTAGCCTGGTCATAAAGCTTACCAGTGTCAACAGTGGTCTGATCTCTAGAATCAACCACAACTCAATGTTGTAGAAAATGCCAATGATGTCAATTCAGCGTTGGTTTCGGAAGTAAATCTGGTGGAGAACAACACCGAGTGGATTGTGGACACTGGCGCTTTAAGACATTTCTGCGCTAAAAGGGAGCTGTTCGCTGAGTTCGAAGCCATAGACAAAGGATAGCAAGTTTACATGGGAACCTCCAATAGCTCAGACGTGCTTGGCAAAGGGAAAGTTTTTCTCAAACTGACATCGGGTAAAACTTTAGCTTTAAGCAATGTCTTGTATGTACCTGTCTTAAGAAGAAATTTGATTAGTGGTGGATTGTTAAATAAAGCGGGCGTTAAACTAGTTTTCGAGGCAGATAAACTAATACTTTCCCGAAATAGAGATTATGTAGGGAAATATTTTTTACAAAATGGTTTATTTGTAATCGAAACCCAGTTTAATAAGAATAATGAAGACACTACTTCTGCTTATATTGTTGAGAATTTTGATATGTGGCATGCTAGATTGGGTCATATGAACTTTCAATCTCTCAAAAAACTCATAAAAATGAAGTTAATACCTAATCTAGAAGATAATAGCTTTAACAAATGTGAAATTTGTTTAGAAGCTAAGCATACTAAACCTACTTTTAAAACAGTCTCTAAACGTAGATCTGAACTTCTAGAACTTATACATATTAGTCTAGCAGACTTTAGAAACTGTAAAAGTAAGGGAGAAAAACATTACTACATCACCTTTGTAGATGATTTCTCTAGATATACAAAGGTTTATCTACTTAGAACTAAAGATGAAGCTGAAAACTACTTCTTTATTTATAAGGTAGAAGTTGAAAATCAGCTTGATAGGAGAATAAAACGTGTTAGATCCGATAGGGGTGGTGAATATGGATCTAATTTTCTTAAAGAGGTGTGTGAGAAGAATGGCATAATACATGAGACCTCTGCTCTTTATTTTCCTCAACAGAATGGCATTGCCGAGAGGAAAAATAGAACTTAAACGGATGGACTCTTTGTTAATAAGTTTTGGGTTATCTGATAACATGTGGGGGGAAGCCATTTTCTCGACCAAACATATATTGAATCAAGTGCCTCATAAGAAATTAGAATGTACCCCATACGAATCGTGGAAAGGTTATGCACCAAATTGGCAATACTTGGAAGTGTGTGGGCGTTTGGCAAAAGGTAGCTACTACCTTTGGACCATATTTCATAACTTCCTTTATTACAGAAATAAGTGATTTAGACACTATAAATGAACCTATAGCTCAATATTTCCTTTTAGATGAGGATCCAAAAACATATAATGAAGCTATAAGTTCAATTGATGCTAGTTTTTTGGAGAAGTGTCATTAATGATGAACTAGAATCAATTAAGTCTAATCACACTTGGGAGTTGGTTGACTTGCTTAGAGGATCTAAACCTATCAGTAGTAAATGGGTCTTTAGAAAGAAACTAAGACCAGATGGGTCAATCCAAAAATATAAGGCAGGACTAGTAGTCAAAGGGTTCACTCAGAAGTTTGGTATTGACTTCTTTGATACGTACTCTCCTGTGATAAAAATCTCAACGATCCGTGACTTGTTTGCGATCCTATCCATTCATAAGTTGCATGTACATCAAATGGATGTAAAGACAGGATTTTTGAATAGAGATCTAGACGAGGAGATCTATATAGAGCAACCACCAGGTTTTGAGACACCTAGTATGGAAGGCAAAGTATATAGACTTAAAAAGTCTCTATGTGGCCTTAAACAAGCTCCAAAGCAGAGGTACAAGAAATTCCATAAAACCATTTTAAGTTTTGGTTTATTGTTAATAGAGCATATGCATACGTTTGGTACTGATTGTGTCATCATAAGCTTATATGTGGATGACATGTTGATTTTCAGTACTAACATTAAATCCATTAATAAAACAAAAAAATTCTTGTCTACTAAATTTGAGATGACTGATTTGGGAGAGGTTGTGTAATCTTAGGAGTAAAAGTTACCAAAACTGATAAGGGTTTTTCTTTAAACCAAACACACTATATTGAGAATGTGTTAAAGAAATTTGACAGTTTTGATGTTAACCCTGTTCGAACTCCTTATGACTCTAGTATACATCTCTTTAAGAATAAAGGAAGTAGTGTTTCCCAGGAAGAGTATGCTAGAATTATTGGAAGCCTTATGTTCTTAATGAACTATACTCGGCCTGATATTGCCTATGCAGTGAGTAGGTTAAGTAGATATACTCATAATCCTAGTAGTGAACACTGGATTGCACTCAAGTGCTTACTTAAGTATCTTAAGGGTACTATTGATTGGCAACTCAAGTTTGTTGGCTTTCTTTCTATTTTAGAAGGATATTGTGATGCCAATTGGGTTACCAATAATGGTGAAGTAAGCTCCACGAGTGGGTATGTCTTCACCTTAGGTGGTGCAGCGATTTCATGGAAGTCTGCTAAGCAGACTTGTATCGCACGCTTTACCATGGAGTCAGAGTTTATTGCTCTTGACTTACCTGGGCAAGAAGTCGAATGGCTTAAAAATTTGTTTGCAGAAATTCCTTTATGGGGAAAACTGACTCTTCATGTGTCCTTGTTGTGTGATTCACAAGCAGCGATATGTGTGGCAAAGAGCCAAGCTTACAATGGTAAGAAGAGACACATTCGCATAAGACATGAATTAGTAAGACACTTAATAAGGAACGGAATACTGTCTTTAGAGTATGTAAAGTCGAAAAAGAACCTAGCTGATCCGTTTACCAAAGGGTTAAGTCAAAAATTGGTTCTAGATTCGCCGAGGGGGGATGGGTCTAAAGCCCATTGGTTGAGGAATTCATGGTGGATACCCAACTTAGTTATCTAAGTTCAATGTGGTCAAACGAAACCATGAAAAGTACTCATAGTGTACATTTATTACTACCTATCCCTATGATGAATAATGTACATGCACAGGTTAGGTTTTATTACTCTTAATAAATTCATAGCCCAAGTTTTTGGTGGTCTTAGTGAGAAAGACTTGATGAATTTATCGACTTTGGTTGAATAACTACTCTTAATAAGTTCATAGCCCAGTGTTGAGTGGGTAGTCCTATCGCGAAGGACTGAATGAACTTGCCGCTAGAAAGGATAAGTTTTTAAATCTTAATGAATTCAATCCCAAAAGCTTGGGATGTTCTATTGATAATAACTTATTGAATTCACCGTTTAAAGAGGTTGAGTTTTTATTCTTAATGAATTCTTATCCCAGAGTTTGGGTGGTTCATTTTATAAATGAACTTGAAGAATTCACCTATTCTTTGAGAGGATGAGCTTGAAGAAAAAGCTCTTAATTATTTCATATCTATTTTTTGAGTGGTTTATGTGGAGATAAACCTGATGAAATAACCTACGTAAGTGAGAAGGATTAGCCACCTTCTATGGAAAATATTGGGCTGTTTTTCTAATACACTTACTAGAATCTTGAGGTCAGATGGCTATATTTGTTTACATTTGTATATTTATATGCATTTGTATATTTTCTGACACATCGAGGATTTCAATGGATGAAGGGGTTAGTTGTGTGTTATGAGTTTACCCCTATCTTAGAAAGTTTCAGATTCGTTCACTTATCTAAGAGAAGAATCGCTCATATCACTATGTACTAGTTACATATATGTTCACTAGTGCTTAAGCAACTAATCTCGCTATTGCTCTTGTGTTTTTAAAACTCAAATTTTTATCACTATGTTTTTAAAAGATTCTTTCGCATTTGTGGGGGATTGTTAGGAAAATGCTCAAGTCTAGTATCCCACATTGGGTGGGAAAGTACCTTGAGTTTGGTTTATATAAAGGCCTTTATAGCCTTCCTTGTTGAAGAATAGAAGACAAGGACCCCGTGCGTGCGCCACCGCCGCCGTCTGGCCGGCTCGGCTCGGTTCGTGTTCATGTTAACATGTGTCGAAGACATGTCTGCGCGCGTTCTATCTTTTTATAGAAAATTTGGAAGAATTCTTTTGTAAAAATACTGAACACTGGAAAAATCATTTTCTTTGAGACTACTGTATTTATAATGAGTTCGAATGGCTTGAAATTCTGAACGTTAATACAGTAATTAAGGGAATAATTATGTGAATGTTTAACGGATAATTACTCAATTATTTGAAACGTTTTTGACAGATAATTAAGCATGTTTTAGTGTTGTCTTTACAGCTATCCTTTAAACATAATTTCAATGTTCAAAACGTGTTGAACCCGAAGTATTTCACGTCCAGATTCATCCAGCAATGCAACAGATGTTACAGTTGTTTCACAACATTTTTAAAACGTGTTTTAAATGACATAATTACATGGTTTAATTATGTCTTATCTTGAACGCGATTTTACGATTTTAACCCTAATTTTCAACTATAAATATGAGCCTCTCTCAGCTCATTTTATATACACTCAACTACAATGTTTTCTTACAAACACTCTCTATTTTCAATATTCTTTGAGTTTTCCGATCAAGAAGAGCAGTACCACCGTTTCCACTTTGAAGTTTGGGTGTACATACTTCAAAGAGTCCGTGCTAACCTCGAGGGATAATCCGCCTGTAGTAGCAACTACACCAGTGGTGTTCACCACGACACGGTTCAAGTTAAATTTCGGTTGTTATTTAATTGTCAGTCAGTGCTAACGCCCTGTTCTGCAGTATATATTCCAACAAGGCCAACCTTTAAATTTTTAGGTCAATTCGGTTTGAGTTGGGTATGATTCACAAATACTTCGTTGATGCAGAAGATTGTGTCGGTGAAGAATACAAAAGACTTGAAGGCGAAGGTATAACAAATTAAGCTTAAAGGTGTTTGAAGACCTTGAACTTTTGAAAAAATAAATCAATTAAGCTCTTGAATTTTTTTTGCACTTAATTAAGCCATTGAATCAATAAACTAAATCAATTAACCAATTTTAACCATCAATTTTTAACGATTTTTTCCTTGAGATATTATTGTCACACGACACACTATAATTATGTCTTGTCACATTTAATGATTTTTAAGAAAATTTTTTTATATTTTTTATAAGTTTTTTATAGAACTTCAAAAAATTTAAATAAGATAAAAAAATCTAAAAATGTTAACCGACAACATTGTAACACGATACGTGCAAAAAAATATTCAGTGCTTAATTGGGTGCAAGAAAAGTTCAGCACTTAATTATTTTTTTAAGTTCATGGGTTTATGATTATGATACGCTTAAACCGAAAAATTACAATTATGTGTCTTCTTTTTAACATATGTATATACATATTTAATACTCCTGTATCTAGAGTCGAGTTATTCGAGTCAACTCAAATAATCCGTTAAAATTTCAAGTTCAATTCGAGTTTGAATTTTGAAAATTCAAATAACTGAAATTTTTTTTATAAAACTGCGTCGTTTTAGTATTAGGCATTACTTCCAAATTCAAAAATTAGTAGGGGTAAAAGTCTTATTTGACTAATATTTAAACTTAACATGACATAAAATGATATTATACCACAATTTTGAGAAGAGCAGCAATCTCTCTCATAGTATAATACAAAAAGATAATAAAACATACATCATTTTACTATTTATCATTTTTTTAAAAATAGATTATAGTAGAAATAAATTATTCATTTACTTTACCTTAATTTTCGGGTTAAATTGGGTCGACATTCAGTTCAACTTTCGGTTCGGTTGAAATCAGTTCGTTTGAAAATTCGATTTTGATTCAATTCGATTTGTTTCAAGTTTCGGATCAAGCTCGGGTCATCATATTCGGGTAAATCGATTCGGGTCTCGGGTCAAGTTTATCAGGTTTATTCAAGATAACATAATCACTGCACACAAGGCTTTTATGCTATAAACAAGAGAAGGAAAATCGCCGCTGAATTTATGATCGTCAAGCTTGATATAAAAAAAGCCTACGATAAGGTCGATTGAAATGTTTTGGCTAATATTATGACAAAAATGAGTTTTGGTACTGGGTGGGTTAGTAGAGTTTTGGAATGTGTTGCTACTCCCTCTTTCTCCATCATCAATGAAAAATGCAAAAAAAAGAGTTTAGACCTGATAGGGGATTTTAACAGGGACATCTATAAACAATCATAAATCCTCTGTACTTGTTTAATAAAAAATTGTACATAAAAAATTGTCGTTCCATCTATATTTTTTTGAACAATTACTACCTAAAGAAAGAGAAAGAAAATTATTCTTAATAAGTATTAAACTTACAACGTAAGAAAAAAGAGAAAGTGTTCTAATCACATGCTCTAAAAATTATTGACCGCTCCCCCTACAATTATTATCGAATAAAACTTAAAATCTATATTTTTTATATATTTCTTATTCACATCATACGTGTAAATATTGTGAGCTTGTGAGGTGAATTTGTCTACGTTTAGTGGGCTTGTACCTGACCCTAAAGCATCCTGAGAGTTCTTGGAAAGGGGGCTCAGAACTTGGACGTAGGCTCAAAACCCATTTCTAAGATATGAAAGATCAATAAAGAATAAAGATACAATAAAAAGTTGAATTCTACGTTATTTTATATATTATATATAGGTTTAATCTATGGAAAAAACTTTGATACACAGGCCGTGTAAACTTTAGTTTACACATGCCTTTTAGTTTTAGGGGTTAGAGTTTTAGTTTAGGGTTTAAGGTTTAGGGGTTTAGGTTGTAGGGTTTAGAATTTAAGGTTTAGGGTTTAGAGTGTGGGGTTTAGTTTTTAGGGTTATGGTTAAAAATTTAGGATTTTGGTTTTTATAGTGTAAATACACATACTTGTGTAAAATTAATTTTATACAGCCTGTGTATCAAAGTTTTACCCTTAATCTATTACGTGGTTTCAGTAGAAAAAATAATATTATTATTTTCAGGGATTTGAGTTCGAGTAGTTTGTTTACATTGTATATATATATTTTCAAAGGGCTAAGAGTAAAGAACATATATTATTATATAATACACCACAATGTTTGAAAATATATATTATATATAAGTTTAAATTTAATTTTGTTTATATTTTCATTACATTCAATTTTAGTTTTTATATTTTTAAAATTTAAAATTTAATATTGACTTAAATAAAATAAATACAATATAACTAACCCACGTAATTTAAGAGTTTCAAATTAGAGAATACGAATTTAACCTACAACTAACGTATAATATAGTGACGATTGAAAAATGTGAGTTTAGAAACCGAAAATGATAAATTAAAGTATATGGACTATTATGGGTAGGAGGTGAGCAAAACTCGACTCGATAAAATTAAAATTTTTAACTCGACTCGACACAAAAAAAACTTGATTTGTTTTGACTCAACTCGTAATTTTATAAACTTGAAGCGAGTCGAAAAAATTTCAAATAAAGTTTGAGTTGTAAAATGGAAATTTGAATAACTTGAAATTTTTAGTAATTAGTGCATCAATTTTTAAGTTCGAGTCGAGTCCCTCAATTATACCTGAAAAATATATTTGTATTGTATATGGATATAGAAAGTCGTTTAAATTAGAATCAATTTGTACTATAAAATTATAAATAATTACAACTAAATTCATATAGAAACTCAAAAACCCGACTCAAATTTAATAAACTCGAATCGAATCAAAAAAATTAAATAAAGTTTAAGTCGTAAAATAAGACTCGTAAACTTGAAATTTTTTACTCAACTCGATCGAACCCTCACCCCAAATTATGGGACAATCATTTTAAACTATTTTACTCCATTTATAGTGTCAAAATTTGAATGTTCATTATTATTTTATCTCGTTAGACCAAATAATAATTCGTATCTAATTAATATTATAATAACCATGAAATGCATTTTTTTTTTCAAAATTCAATGAAAAATAATTTTTTTGAATAGTCTAAAGGTGATTACAAGGTAGTATCTGGTCATAAACATTCTTAATACTTTGACAATATGCATGCACCTTGTGAACAGAAAAATTTAAACTCGTGTCTTTTAAGATGAAGATCAGGGAGTCTGGCTATCCTCTAATTTATATCACAACTTTAATTAAGTTTAGAGTCATCCTAGAAATCTAAAAAGCTAATTAATTACCTATAAAGAAAACTACTAATTTTTCTTTCCTTGAGACCCCATTTTGTCGTACCCTAAGGCTCCTAGTAGAAAATCAAAGCCCAAAAGTGAAGGTTATTATTAGAAAAATTGACTAATATTGACATAGACTGCATTGCACCATTGAAATATCAATTTTATTTACTAAGAAATAACGAGGAGTTCTCGCCTGCATGTTAATTCAGTAGGATGAAATAAAAAAAATTTAAAATAATATTTGAAGTTTAACTCCTTATGCTGTAAATAGAGCTGTTTAAAAATATTCGGCTAGTTGATTTGGTAGAAAATAATTGAACATTTTCCCTAAAAAAATAATTTTTAGGCCGGATACCCGCCCCGTTAAATATCACGGTTTCACTGGTTAGGTCCGGGCCACAATATTAGACTTAACAAGTACCTGAGCCGGCCCGGTAAATTTTTAAATTTAGTATTTATCTAGTGTAATTTAAAAAGGAATGGAGAATTAAGGTGATAAAATAATTATAGAGAGGTCATTTTAACCCAAAATAAAACGTTGAAGATTGAATTACACTAAAAATATAAGAGCTAAAATAATTATTCGGTATTTTTAAGTTTATGCCTTCAAAAATAGAGGAATTCACTTAAAGATAACTTGAAATTTATTGCCGATTGCGACTTTTGTTTGATAAAGTATTATAGCATGATAATCGCCCTCGACTGTGACCTGGTTTTCAAACCTTTTAGAAAGAAAAAAATAATTAATGGATTCTAAAAAAAAGAAATGGATAGTTATTTGTTTCGAAAAAAGTTTTTGGTCAAACTATAGCAGCTGTCATTTTAGTTTTATAAGTATTTATTTTTGTTCACTAAATTTAAAAAATAATATTTTAGTCACTTATGTTATTTCTATAACGTTTTGGTCATTGAGATGTTAAATGTCGTTAGTTTGATGACTTGAAACATTAGTATTTTAGGTTAATTTTTTAATTTGTTTCTTGAACTTTAGATAAAATATCAATTTGACCTTTAAAATTTAGATAAATTGATATTTAAACCCTAGATCCAACCAAAGTCATCCACTGCCTACCGTCGCTGTCACCACCGACTGCCGTCATCAACGAACATTGAACCCTAAAATTTCCTGTTCACTCTTTTTTGGACTCAAACGCAAATTTGATGTATGTTTCATCGAAAAGTGTCATAAACTCTACAAATCTAGCCTAAAACCCTTCTGACTCCTTTAAAATTAAACCATAATAATTTATCATTAATATTCTTTTAAAAATGAGGACGCAAAAATCTAAATTTATATTATAAGCAAATCCGTAAATATTTTATCTATAACATTGTTATGTTATAATTTTTTATTGTTTATAATATATTTAGATGAGTCCGAAAATAATGAAATGACATAATGAAAAAAATGTCTCCAACGTTTGGTTAGATAGTTACAATCTCTATTTTTTTTTAAGCATTTTAACCCTCAGCGTTTTATTTTGCGTCAAAATGTCTCCACCATGAATGAAAACTGCTAGTCAACTAAATATAAATATTTTAAAATTACTTGACAAAATATAAACATTTGGTTAGATATGTCGACATGCAGTGTCATGTAGGTTTATCTTGTGCAAAGTTATGAAAGCCTCAGCCAAGGAGCCACCATGTTGGGCCATTTCCGCCCCTAAGAGCCACCATCTTTGGTGCCCGGCCCCAACTCTGATCTAGAGCTTTCAACCAAATGCCTCTCCTCTGTCATTTTCTATTACCATCAGCTTTTTTATGGCAGTCTTATTCTGGTCCTGCACACCACCTTTCATCACTTTCCCCTTCTTGAAAAGCATACATATATTCCATTACATTGGGAAACATACATACAAGAAAGATAATCTTGTGATTAATTATATGGATGACATTTCATTTAGAATAATTGGACTACGGAAAAAACAAGAATATGTCTGTTGATGCCTAAATTATGAGACATCATATAAGGAAGGTGAAGAGATGAACCAAGGTAGGTTGGAGGTGGATTCGACGGTTCATCCCAGTTAACTTGAGACGAAGAATCGCAGACAATATGACGATTGAAATAGAGAATGAAGAGAGGGGTACTGCCCTCTAGGTTCGACCTGCCTCTTTTGTAATAATTTGTTGGAATCATAGTAAGAAAAATCTCCATCTTTGATACTTGTAGGTTTCAGGAATCTTTAACATAAATCTTTTAAGAGGATCTTGAAGTTTGATGCGATTTCAGATATAGTATCTGCAGAAACACCAGTAAACAACAAATCTTAGTCTGGAGAGAATGGACAAACAAATATTTTCTTAGATTATTTACTCGGTACCCTTCTTCTATATGCAAGACTATATAATAGGGGTGCTAACTTTTAAACTTAGTGTTAATTATATTGTATAGTCAAAAAAATTATATTGGCATTTGAGAATTTTATGGGTGTAAAATTAGATCACTAATTTAAAATACAAAAAAAATTAAAATACATGAGAATTTGAAATTTTTAGGGATGTAACTGATCTAGCATCTCCTCAGTCCATCCATGTCGATAACCATTTTTTTATACATCTGGATATGGATGGATGGTGGGAGGGGCAATTGCCCCAACTTTGATAGTTTAATTACATTTTTGAACCATTTCAATTAAGCCATTGCCCTCTCAAAAATGTCTGATATAATTTATTTTTAAGACCTTATCAGTTTTAAAATTAATTAAATTAAGCATTGACTCTCCAATTTTTCTAATTTAATTACTTTTAAGACCTTTTAATTTTAAAATTAGTGAAATCAAATCCTAATTCCTTTAATTTTTATAGTTTAATTATTTATTAAGATCTTGATCATTCTAAAATTAAACAACTTTTTTCCTCACAATTTAATCACGACTACATCCTTGCATATGACTACGGAAATAGTAAATGAAAATTTTCACGTTGAAATGATTATTATGTAATCCATGCATGTATAGATCATGAAATAGTTAGATACGTATGAGTGTATAATAATATTTTTATGCCTTTAAGATTTGATGAGTGGTACAATTTTATTGGTGCCTAAAAAGTAAAGTTTTTTAGATCATCCTAAATGGAGTTATTCTCTTAAAATATCGGATTCTCTCTACTTAATTTTTCATTGGTTGAACCCAACAAGTGGTCTAGTGGAAAAACAAATGATGTTCATTTTAGGAGATTTAGGTTCAATCGCTTTGTTTGTAAAGTGTGTGCATATTGTTAAAGGGTTACGAATATGTTAGGTGTTTGATCGCTAATTACTATTGATAACAATTTCCATTATTCTAATTGGATCGTCAACTAAAATTTGTTAGGTGTTTGACTTCATTGTCTCTAGTATTTCTTTGGTTAAAGTATACAAATGATCACCAAAGTAAATAAAAATAACTCTTTGTCTATG
Source organism: Hibiscus mutabilis (assembly GCA_019671005.1). Lineage (NCBI taxonomy): Eukaryota > Viridiplantae > Streptophyta > Magnoliopsida > Malvales > Malvaceae > Hibiscus > Hibiscus mutabilis. Next base: position 26,286,078 of record CM033747.1, read on the forward strand.
GAAATTTTAAAAATTATAAAGTGGTCATTAAACTTATTGAAATGTTACAAAATGAACATTGTACTTCATCAAAATTTTACAGAACGGTCCTTAAACTTATCAAATTTTATCATTATTTTATGACGTGTATTGACCATTTCGTAATGATTCGATAAGTATAATGACTATTTTGTAACTTTTAAAACTCTAGTAGTTAAAAAGATCAATTTTACTTTAATGATCATTTGTATATTTTACCTATTTCTTTTTGTGTGTTTTGTTCAACTGCTTCTATACCAATGAAGGAAAATTTAAACAACCAATTGGAGAAAATCTCTACATGTTTATGAAAAGATAATAGGCTGACAAGTGACCAATAATGCAAGGACTTTCCTTGCAAAACCAGCCAGCTCTCTATATTTTGGAACTTTGTACTTTTAGGTCAAAGAACCCCAAGCTTTTTCTTTAAGAGAACGTGATGATATTTGCGGCCATTTGCTTCCATTGAAGAATTGGACGTGTTCAGTGGACTACAAAATTCGATCGCAACAACCAGTTGATTTAGTAGGATGATGTTCTAGATTATTTAAATAAAATTAGAAGTTCGAATCTTGACGTTGTAAAATAAAACAAGCTGGGTTCGGAAAGTTGCACCTATAATGGATATTTGCAGCATCCAGTTTGGATTAGTCGACGAATAAATCGACTACCGGTGATTATTAAAAAAAAGAACTTGACAGCTTAAAAGAAAGGGTTTTTGTGTTAGGTCAAAATAATAATAAGGAAAAGCTTGGCCATAACTAACATTGAATTAATGGAGCTGTTGGTGGTTTAGTTCCCTTTTGGTTTAGGTACAGAGTCTCACCAGTCTCTCATGAAAAACTAAAGGATAAGGGAAAGACATGGGCTGAATATCTCCAACTAACAAGTTTGAAAACACCTTGGGGACCATCATTTAAAAATGATAAAACTCATATTTTATTTCGATTACAATACGTACACGATACAAATTTAAATATATATCGAAATAATACTTTCGAATTGCTTTGATTTGAATTTAAGTGAAGGGAGAATACTTCTTTTGAAGGTAAGCCACAAGTATTAGAGATTTTGACATTTGACTTAAAAATCACTCATCCTATAAAAGTTCTTGCAAGTTCATCATATTATTCACAAATGCATGAATTAATAGATAATTTTAACCAACGGGTTGGTCCAAGTAATAAGCAGCTTGGTATCGCCTAAACATGTCACAAGTTTGAGGTTTGTTTATGCAGAAAATTTTCGCTGGGAGACTCATTGACCAAAATTAAATGTGTGACGCAGGTTGGTTTGGATTAGTTAGCACAAAATCTAAAAAAACTGCGAGGGCAACAAAAAAATAGATATTTTAACATTAGATGATATGAAAATTTTGGATAAAAATGTTATAAAGAATAATTTAATTTTCTCTTATAAATGACATTATGAAGTTTTACACTATCAATATCAAGAGGATATTAGACGTACAATCAAAGGCTAAGATAATAATAGTAAATCCTTGAATTTTATTTTTCATTGAATTTTAACTTTTTATTATGTTTAAATAATTCCATAAATTTTATCATTTTATTTAAATAAATATTATACTTTTATCACACTCAAATATGCGTTTAGCATTATCAACAGTCAATTAGTTTAGGAGGATAACATTTAGTTTGTATTATATGAACACTTAATCTTGATCGTATCAATAAGTCCTTAAAATTTAATTTGTAATTAAACAAATCCTTAATATATATTCCATTGAAATAAATTTAAGCTTGTGTAGAAACGATACAATTTTTTTTAGCTTTGAAATAAATAAATAAATATTAAAAAATGGGTTAATTATAAATATGTCCGCCACATTTCAACATTTATATTTTTCTCAATCCTCAATTCTGATTCCGTCTCTGCACACGCCTACTGACTACGTTACTTGAACTGGAATCAATAGCAAATGCAAGTGTGCCTTAGGGTGGGCCCGTACCCGCCCTAAACTTTTTAAACTTTATATATTTGACTTCAATTTTCTTAAATTTTATGAACTAGTCCTTATTTTTTAAAATTTTACAAGTTGTGTCCACCCTTAGATTTTGATACTTGGTGTGTGCAAACCCTAAAAAATATTTATGGATCTATCACTAAATCGAGTCACTGAAGAGAGACAACATAATCATTTACAACTTAAATCATTAATGGCTTCAATAAAACCTCAATCTTTTTTTTATAAAGTTCATATCCATTTTATTTCTATATTTGAGATTTATGATTCTTTCCCCTAATATCGTCTCTAAAGATTAAACTCGTGCTCTCTTCAACCTATAGTATGATAACAAAAACATTTTTTTTCTAATATTAGTTTATCTTATGCAGTCACGTACTTGTTAAATCCAGATTTTTTTTTAATTTTCTCTCGGGTTTTCTAATCAAAGTTGGATAAAAAGAATTGAAAATAAAAACAGTAAAATTAATAATTTATGATGTAATGATCGGTCCATGGAAATAGTGAAGTAGTAGCACACGATGGTGACAGTTTCTTCACGTGCAAACTTGCATACTTCACTCATTCACTCATGGCTCCCACCTTTCAACTTGATCATATCTTTCACCAAATTTGCTCCCATTTTAATATTTATTATTTGTTTTTGATTTTAACGTACTATCCTTTAAACATTTTCTTTACTATTATTTTTATATATTTTAAATCTAATCTTAACACGAGAAAGATTTTAGGAAAAAAGAGAGTACTTTTAGTGAGTCTTGAACTCATGACCTACAGAAATATAAGAAAATAAAGATGAGCAGCTTGGCCAACCAGCCAAATATGCTTGCTCAACATTATCTTTATTATTATTTTCATTTACTTAGTGCAAGGAAAATTTTAGAACGGGCGCACACCGCAAACGCTACACATCGCTACATACTATTATTTTTTTGTTTTGTATAATTATGTATTTTGTCATCACTATGTATACATACTATCAATTTAATCATCATTATTTATTCATTCAATTAATTGAATCTTAATTCAAAATAATTCAACTAATTTAACTCTCAATGTTTAAAAAATGTATCAATTTGGTTCTATTTTTAATACTATTATATTAATTTTTTTTAAAAAAAGTCCCGTTAAAATCTCATGTATAACTGAGATCGAACAAAAGCCCAATATAAAACATTTAAAGGAGAAATAAATTTTATTATCCGAAACCCAAGTCAAGAACAATACCACACGGCAAAAAAACCACCGAGTGACAACGCCAAAAAAGAAAACAACAAAACTCCCTAAAGCACCTAAATGGCAAATTTACATGCAATTTAATGTTTAAGTTGGACCTCCAACACAGTACTGAAAGGAGTTTATCGGACCATAATCATGTCTGGCTTAGGGAGATCACTTTTCGTTGGGGTCCTTGACCGTCTAAGTGGTTTACATCATAGTTGATGACTAAATTAATAGATTTTTTAAGTAATGAGGGTTTAATTAGTTAAATTATTTTGAGATAGGATTGAATTGATTGAATGAGTAAATAGTGATGACTAAGTTGATAACATGCATACGTGTAAATACGACAAAATATGCAATTATACAAAATTAAAAAAATAATGTGTGCAACATTATGTAACATTAGTGATATATAGCAGTGTGTGTCGCCCGTTCTAGACTCATCCCTTAGTACAATTACATATAAATTTCAATAATATTGTTAGCTAGTAACAATTTATTTATAGAACTCCGGGAGTATCCTCCATGGTATATGACGGATTATTTCCTTTTAACTAAACAACATTATAAATGATAGATACAAACAAATATTATTGTTAGCAATGAAGGATAAACATCATCGAGATCCATTAACTGATCGAGTAGTCAAAGTTACTCATTTTGTGTGAGCTAGAATCTTAGCATTTGCCTTTAGAATGTAAAAGCTCTCTACCATATGCATATAACAAAGATGACTTGTTGACAGACTGAATTTATCACAACTCAATTGCGACATATCTTTGGTGGTTGTGAACGTCTATTGATATTCAGTTTGAAGGTCCAAAGTAAAGATAGTTTAACAAGACAACATAATAAATGTCATTTGGAGAGATGACATAAAATTAACTCTAAAAATAGTAAAAGAAGTATCACAAGAGGAGACAAAAACATTATCTATTTTCAAATGAAAATTAAAAGAATGATTAAACAAAATAAAATAACATAACTCAACTTAAAGTATATTAAAAAAATGGAAAACATAAAGAAGAAAAAGACAACAGTCAACGACCAACTCAAAATTCGTGTCATCATTGATGATGGAAAAATATATAAAAATAAAAAATTAGGAAAAGAGTGACAAAAAGAGAGAATCTAGCACAGTCTTTTAATTAACTTTAGTTATTGTTCCAAATAAGTATTAACTCAATTCGTATTGTTGTTGTAGTAATATCTTAAAGGTCATATGTGTGTCGTGGTAATGATTGATATCTGCAATAATGTTCGAGGGTTTAAGCAATAATATATGGGGGCCACCACGTTGTTTCTCGAATATAAGTTTGATGCTTTCCGTGATATGTGTGAATGCATAAAAAATATGGGAAAATGAGCGTTGATGAGATAATGACCTTGGGTATGGGAAAGTCTAGTACCATACAATCAGTTAAGGAAACAAATGTTGAAACTTTATAAATGCCTTTGTTTAAATCACAGTTTCCTTGGAACTTGGTGGAAATCCAAGCTGTGTGAAACCATTTTATTGTGATAGTGGTGCTGACTCAATTAAAGTCGGGTAAGGTTTCAAGATCTTTGAAGATGATTTATTGTTTGGTCAAGACTGTATTTTTGTGCTAGAAGAGGGAAGGGTGCGCCTACCCCAACAATAAGAAATTTTAGGTACTTGATCTTTAAGGAGTTTGAGATTTGGATAACAACGTGGGTCGAAGTAATTAAGAGTTGTTGATCGTGTGTGATCAACCACCCCTATTAAGAAAGATAAACTTGTTAAGTGATGGATTGTACGGAGTTAGCTTGGATTAGAGTATCATGCTGCCCATATGGAGTAATCAAAGATCGCAAGTGATGGTTGTGTAAGGGAGTACCGATGCTAGCTCCATGCGGTACCGATACTCAATTTGTTTAGTGTCAGTACAGATCAGTTAGTACCAGTACTCGTGTGTTTGTTAGTTAAACTTCATATTAAGGATTGATTTACTTTGGAAGCCAAAAAAGTATTATCTAATTCTAATTAAGAGGACGTAGTGTTGTGATCGAAATTGGGTTCAATGGTTTTTAATGGACTTTTAGATCTTGTGGTAGGTGTTTTAGAGAAAGATATATCAAGGCAAATGATTCTTCAAATACAATGTACTGGTTAGTAAATGGTGAATGTAGAGAATGACAGTTTGTACCTAGCTTTCTCCACGTGTTTTGAGAGAAAGTATAGAGCCGTGTGTTTGAGATTGTGATAAATGTTTGACTTGCCATCAGTTGGGAGTCAAACATTGAGTTCTCTAGAGTTTTTGTGATGCTTCAATATTCCTTTATGGGAATTAAATTGGTGACCGTAAGTCTTGTAAATGATTTGTGAGTACACAGTTTCATTGGGGTTGTGTTGAGTAATGATATAGTTCTTGGTAAGTACCGTTAGATATTTTTGACAAAGGTGAGATTCAGATAGAAAGTATGCTTGGGGTTGTTTGTGGGCTGGGTTGTACGACACTGTAGTGTGTACATGTTATCTTCTGTTACAAGATCGAGGTTTGTCATAGAACCTTATCCCTTAGTAGAATTTCTTGTGATAAAATATCCGAGTGAGGGTATAAATGACATGTTTTTCGGACACGTTATAGTTTAGAGTGTAAGATTTTTGCATAAACTGGGTTTTGAGAGCTGTTTTAGTTATCGATATGAGTTATCATGTCGAGTTTAAGGTAAGTGCTTGAGGCGAGTTTAGACGTTGTTCATTTTTAGAAGTCTTGCACCGGGCAAACAATGTTCTAGATATGGGATGCAATTAGAGTTAGAGTCCCCTTCAGGGAGTCACCACGAGAGGAATCATTTTGTTTGGATGCAATAGCTGTTTAACCTTCTGTTTTTTAGATCATGCGAAATTATGGAAAGATTTTATCGTGCATAAATCTTTTGGGTTCTACAGCATAAATTAAGTTTCTTGATGACGTATTCGTGTGACAGCTTGTCGGGCACTATTGAGTTTTGCTTGTCGTTTGTAATGTACCAAGCGATGGTAGATTTCTTCTAAAGGAGAGAATCAGTTGAGATTATGTTGTATCGCTAGAAGATAATGGTTATAATTGATAAGTGTTGTGAGAGATTAGAGTAGTGCAATGGGAATTCTTTGAAGAAGTGGAAGTGTTGTAATGGTTTGAGCATCTTTATTGAGTTATAGATACAAATTTTGAAGACAAAATTTCTTTTAAGGTGGGAAGAGTTGTAACGACCTGAATTTTGTATTAGCAAATCGGGTCTCGAACCTGGGTATTAGGACTTTATGTTAGGACCCTAATTAAGAAAATTAGATATGAGTTTTATCCAAGTTAGAAGAATGAATGTTGGTGGTGTTTAAAATTTTAAATAAGTATGGGTGGTTGGAAAAGAAGAATGTTTATAAAGAGAGAGAAAAAGAAAAAAAGGTGGGCTTATGTTGGAGAGAGATAATGAGAGAAAAGTAGGGAGAGAGTCTTCAAACCCCTCTTAGACGCTGTCTTGACTGTCGAGAGTGACACCGCTGACGCCATTTGGAAGAGCTCATCGAGATACAACCACCAGTGGTCACCATGCTACCGTCGCCACCGCCACTCGCAGGGGTAGAGCTTGAGAAGATTTAGAGTCATTGGAAGACAAGATTCTAGTGCTTGCCACTACAAATCGTCGCTACTATAGGGATCCTTATCATCGGAAGAATAATTTTAGAGCTCGTCGTCTATGTTCAGCCATCGAAGGCCGTTGCATACGCCACCGCCTGCGCGTGGGCATGCTCCAGTAGCTGTGGGGAGATAATCCACCTTGGGTCACGTTGGTTGGGCTGGCTGTTGGGCCAATCGGTTGAGCCGGCCTCTTAACCTAGACCGAGCCAGTCTAACAAGCCAAGTCGAGCCGTTGACCAAGCCAAGCATAGTCGTTGACCAAGCTGAGCTTTTTGAGCTGTTTGACTAAGTCGCTGTTGAGCCATCGACTGAGCCGTTTGAGCTGTTGACCAAGTCGTTTTGACCGTTGACCGAGCCATTGACCGAGTTGTTGACTTTTTCTAAAGGATCTTACCCAGGGTTTTTTTTGACGTTTTGAGTCTATTGGCGTAGTTCATTTTGCCAAATTTGAACCCAGTAAACTATTTTTTTGCATTTTATCCCTTAAAGTATTCCAATAGTGTGAAATATCTTATGTAGTCGTATTTGGTTTATCCGAGGTTTTGGTAAACTCAAATATTAGAATTAAAGAGATGTTTATAGGAGCTTGGATGGGGATTTATCACTTGGGTTCAAGGTTAGTACACCTCAAACTCATATTGCTTCATGAGCATCATAAATGTGATTGCTTTGAGTGTTAGTATCTGTAAAATAAGTAGATGATGAGTATGCATGTTAGAGCCGATAGTACAAGACTTGATATTTATGAGATGCCTGATGAAGCTGTGAATATGATGAGATTCGTAGAGGCTTTAGAGATCGTTTAGGGTCATTTGAGATTCTCGTATGATTATTGATGATTGATTATTTGATTGATAATTGTGATGCTTCGTATGCTTGTTCGATTAGATTGACATGATTTGTTAGGAATTATGCTTAAGGGATAAATACCCGATTTAAATTATTGTAAAGTCAGTAATTAATATTAACTGAATGAATGTATTAGTAAACAAACTCTAATGACTTTCATAAGCTTTAGGGATCGGTTTGAACGTGGTAATATTGTGATTTGAGAGAATTGTATGAACTTGTAAAATGGTATCGGTACGAGTTTTAGCGGTACTATTAAGCAATTGGGGTATAGTATCATTACTCGTGTTCGAGTATCAGTACCCACTTAGCGGAATAATCTATAATGCTAATAAAAATATAGAAATTGACGTGGAATATTAGTGAGATAACATGAATTAATAGAGATAATTAATGAGGATGGTTAATGTGATCCTTGGTGGATCCTTGGTAAACATTGGGTAACTTGATGGTAATAGCAACCGTATGGATCCTTGGTGGATCGTGTGATGTTGTTTGTTGTGTGTTGTGTGTTAAACGTGTCATTGCTATGTGCTGACATGGACACCTAGATGGTTGAGTTACCTTTGTTTGGTGGGATCTGGATACCAAGCGAGAGAATGAGTATGTTGCAACACCTTGGTTGAAGATTTCTAAATATAAGATCCTGATGCTTTGTGAACGCGGGCCTCATTCAAAGATGCTTGATGAGAGATCCCGAGCATGAATGTAGAATCCCGATATTGTGTGAATGCGGGCCTCATCCCTACGACTGTATGATCCCTATGATGTATGGTCGCAGGCCTCACTCGGAATATACGAGCCCGATGTTGTGTTGATGCGAGAGTCACTCAGGTTTGTGGTATGACTTGTGTGCTTTTGCTCGGATGATATGGTGAGATCCGAGTGTGGTTGGGCCTTGTGTGCCCTGTATGATGGTTGCTTTGATGAAAGCATATGTTTAGGCGACTAGTGGTAGTGGCATGTGTTTATTTATCTCTTATTTTTGCTTGTACTAGCTTGAATGCTTATGTTTATAATTAACATGAAGTTAAGTAGAGTAGATGTGTACCACTGAGCTTTGTAAGTTCAGCTCTCGAAATTGTTATTTTCGTGCGTAGGTTGATCGTCGGATCGAGGGTTTGAAGAGCACTATTAATACGGGATTCCAGCATGTGGTGATTTCTAGAGTACGATACTTGAGTTTAGTGGGCCATGTATTCCTAGGACCTTACGTGGTCAAGTCTGTAAATCTTACTTTTTTAAATTATATTAATCAAGTCAATTGTTTAAATGTTTTAAATTAAAGTGGAGCTCCTTTGTAACGATTTAAATTGTTTATCTATATTTTAAACTATTGAATCTAAATGTTTTGGAAATAACTTGTTTGGGCTAATTCCAATTTGAGAAATTTTATAGTTTTGATTTAGACTAGAGGCCCAAACGTGTGACATCCGGGTTGAGGGTGTTACAAGTTCAAACGTTCTTAAGCGTGTATTAGTCTCTAATTTAATAGTTTAAAAATTATATCTAGTTTAAGCATTGTATTCAAAAAGAAACTTTACCTTATTCTACCTAAGTTAGTTTAGCATTGTTTTTTTAATTGTTGTTAAAAAATATTTTTGAAAAATATGGTGAAACATTAAAGTCCTCATTTTAGATATTAAATTGCAAAATAAAAAATAAACTAATTTAAAGAATATTCAAATTTCCATTTTATGTTGTAAATTATGGATAGACACAAGTCGGGTCGTGTCAGGTTTTTGGCCGACCCGAAAATAATTATCCTAAATCCGAACGCGACACGATATTATTTTTTAAAAAACCTGACCCAACTAAAAATTATATACCTCAACCCGACCCGATCTAAAAAAATTAATTTTAGGAACTTAATTGTAAAATGAATTAATTTTAAGGACCTAAAGTAAAAAATTAATTAATTTTAAGAACCTAATTGTAAAAAAAGCAATTTTAAGGACCTAATTATAAAAAATATAAAGAGGGTATTATTATAAAATATCCCTAAAAATTTAGGAAAAAATTACACTATTAGTCTCGGGCCGGGTCCGATTTTTTCAAACCTGAACTTGACCCGAACTTATCTTTAATAAAAATCTAACCTGACCAACCCGAACCCGACTTCTTCACACAAAAACCCGACCCAATTAGGCTGGGTCGAAATCCGTCGGGTCCGGATGAAGTGCTCATCCCTAATTGTAAAGTATAAAAGGCTACCTTAAAAATAAAATAATTTTAAAAATTCATATCCAAATTTATTAATAGTTTGATATGTGAAATATTAATTTTAAATGTTCTTAAACCATTAATATAAATTATTTATAAAACTCAATTTAAATATATAAGTCATCTTTAATGAACATTATTATATTCATTAAATGCATTGAAATATTGTATACATTTAATGAACATCGATTAAAGGTATAATAATGGTGAAAAAACTTAACAATAATAAAAGAAATGAAAAAGAGTTACCCCGATAGGTTTGATCATTAATTGTTTAGTATTGTTTTGGGTAAGGATGATAATGAGCTTGACCGGCTCGCAAGATACTCGGGTTCGGTTTGGTCAAAGTTCGGCTCGAGTGAGCTCGACTCGGTCTTGTGTTCGACTTGAGACCTTAACAAGCGGAGTCGAGTCGACCCAAACTCGGCTTAAAAAGCTCATGAATGGGCTCAAAATAATTATATGTAAATTATATATTACATATGTACTAAAAGTAATATGTTTAGTAAAAGAAAAACAATAAAATAAATTAGGGGAAATCCACTAAAAGCAAATTAATTAAAATAAATTGGGCATTATCTATTAAAACAAATTTACAAAACTCGAGTCGAGCCTGACGAGCTTCGAGCCCGAGTCGAGCCTAATAGTATTGTTTCCGAGCCGAGCTCGAGCCTAAAATTTCGAGCTCAACGAGCCTCGATCCCAAGCCGAGCTCAATAATACTGTTTCCGATCCGAGCCGAGCTTTTAGTCAATTAAAACTTTGTTACATACTGGTTATCTTATCGTTAAAATTAAAATATGGTATAATATAATAACATTTTTAGTCCACAAAAATTATGTATTTTATTAATTATGTTTTAATTAAAAAATAATTCATTAAATTTAACTCTTTGTATTTAAAAGTTTTTTTAACAATTCCTACCCAGAAAAGAGAGTAAATTTGCTCCTAATTGATATTGAACTCACAATTTAAAAAAAAGAAAAAAGTATCAATCGATAACTTTTAACGACGTATTGTAAAAATTATTTCACTTTTTAATACACATTACTCGATATCTCAACATAATAACATAGAAATAGAGTATGGTATGAAAATAAATATACTAATAATAAAGTATTAAAATATATATTTTCATTCAATGCTCCATAATATTAGTACAGCACTAACGATGTATTAATATGAAGACATTTTGTTTTAAGGGGTCTCGAGGTAATAATCCATGATTAACCCTAAAGTCTATATAGTATTATCCTCTATAATAAATTATCACTTTACCAAAAGAACAAAACCAATGAGGGTTTGCGGCTTAGATGTTCTGTTCTTGCTTGTTTCTAAGGGTTTTTACAAGAGAGTGGATCCCACGACCTTAAGATTCAGTTTTGTTCGAATTTGATAAGTTACAAAACTTGGCTGTTTTACTGATAATCGGATGTTTAACGGAATGAAACGTTAATTTTTTTAAGTAAAATAAAATATTTAAATTTTAATATTGTGAATAGAAAAACTGAACTGAGAGAGCAATACATAACGAGTCTCAAACAAAATTTGATCTACTAATAAGTTTGATAATTTAAAAAGAAAAAAACTTTGCTGTTTTCCTCAGGGAAAGCAAAGCTCGAAGGTAACAACAGCACATTAATGGCCCCACCTCTGCAACAAACTTCACTTTATTCTAAACTGCTAAGTTAATTAAACGGTGGTGGCAAGCTAACCATTGCAAGCTTTACTCGATTCTCTCCATTTCCATATATATATATAATCCTCTGTAATGTTTGATTGCTTTTAAAAGTAGTATCTTTCTTTTTTGGAACCAAAAAAGTTATCTTTTACTCTTGCCTTGTATGGGAAACCCTGTTGGGAAGCTAACATCTTCAACTCCATCTAAAACTATTTTCTTTTCCGGTTGAGCCCGAAGATGGGTTTTCAGATTTGGCCAATGGGTTTTTGTTTCTGGGTTTGTTTTGTTTTTTTGAGTTTTATGACTTCACAGGCTGCTAATGCAACGCTTGAAGGAACTGTTTTCATTGATGGGAAAGCTCCCATTGCCACAATAGATGAGGATTTCGTTTGTGCTACTCTAGATTGGTGGCCTCCTGAGAAATGTGATTATGGTACATGCAGCTGGGGTCTTGCCGGTCTTCTCAATCTGGTATGTGTCTCTTTTTCTGTCTGCAAATCGACCAAGCATGTTTTTGTAATGTTTCTGTCTTGTTTTGTCTTTGGTTTTGGTGTCTTGTTGTTCATCAGTTTACTGGAAAATCAAGGATTTATAAAGAAAAAAATGGTGTTTTTTTTTCATACTTTTGAAAGGGTGTTTCTGTTCAATCTGGAAAGCCTATTTCCCAGTTTAAAAGTGGTTGCTGAGATGTTCTTTCTTTCTCCTTTTGCAGGATCTTAGTAAAACTATATTCTTGAATGCCGTGAAAGGTAAGGCAATTCTTTTCTCCACTCGGTGGATATTTTTTTAATTGAAAATACTTCATCTTAATTTGTTTATTTACATATCAGTCCCTGTGTTTTCCAGCTTTTTCACCATTGAAGATTAGGTTGGGCGGCACATTACAAGACAAGGTCATATATGACACACATGATAATCAACAACCCTGCACTTCGTTTGTCAAGAACACATCTGAGATGTTTGGTTTTACACAAGGATGTTTACCAATGAATAGATGGGATGATCTCAATTCCTTCTTTCAGAAAGCAGGGTATATATATATATATACACACACATATACATACACATATAATGAACACCAATATGAATGTTTAATTTCACCATTAATTTAGCTTATCTGGTTCATAATTCAGGGCTAAGGTTATTTTTGGATTAAATGCTCTGGCTGGTCGAACTATAGATTCCAATGGCGAAGCCGTAGGTGCTTGGAACTACACCAATGCCGAATCTTTTATTCATTACACCGTTGGAAAGAACTATACCATTCATGGTTGGGAGTTAGGTAGCTATTGATGAAATGTCTGAATTCTCGATAATGTATCGATAATTAGAGTAGAGAACCGATTATGTTTGTTAACTTTTGCTTGTCAGGAAATGAATTGTGTGGGAGCGGGGTTGGAACTCGGGTCTCGGCAAACCAGTATGCAGCTGACACCTCTGCTCTTCATAGGGTAGTGCAGGATGTATACAAGAATGTCGATTTGAAGCCGTTGATTATTGCGCCTGGCGGGTTTTATGACACGGATTGGTTCAAAGAATACATAAACAAGACAACCAAATCCATAGATGTTGTCACTCACCACATATACAACCTTGGACCAGGTATGATTCACCTTGTACAATCCAGTATTTGAATCTTTTAGGAGCTTAAGACATGAAAGTTTTGGACTTGAGAATCGTTTTTCTGTGTAGGAGTTGATGACCATCTTGTAGAAAAGATTCTCGATCCATCTGTCCTTGATGGTGAGTCTGGAACATTCAGCGGCCTCCATAACATCATCAAGAGTTCTTCGACTTCAGCAGTTGCCTGGGTGGGTGAGGCTGGAGGAGCTTACAACAGTGGCCATAATCTTGTTACAAATGCATTTGTGTTCAGTTTCTGGTAAAGTGGCAATAACTTGCTATCCCGAAGCTTAGAGCTTTCGGTCTGATAGATTTGTGATTCATATTACCCGGGACATAAACTGCAGGTACTTAGATCAGCTCGGCATGGCATCGAAGTATGATACGAAAACATATTGCAGACAATCACTGGTTGGTGGAAATTATGGTTTACTAAACACCACCAACTTTGAACCAAATCCAGACTACTACAGGTTATTTTGCTTTCTGAAATCCTTTCATGACGAGACTCGCGGCCTATCTATTTGTGATATTGATAATGTTCTGCTTTCTCCGTTGCAGCGCTCTTCTTTGGCACCAGCTAATGGGAAGAAATGTTCTTTCGACAAGCTTCTCCGGGGCTGACAAGATCCGCTCGTATACTCACTGTGCGAAACAATCAGTAAGTTCATCATCTCATATGCAATTATCAAAGCAAGTAATCTTCCTTTCTTAGAGTTTGACCAAAGTTTCCAATCTTGCAGAAAGGCATCACACTACTATTGATCAACCTAGACAATAGCACTACGGTCCAGTCAAAGCTCACGTTCAATAGTACAATGACCTTGCTACACAAGCACCGGTCTCGGACTTCACACCATAAGCACAAAATCCATAGAACAACGGTTATCAAGCTGCCTAAAGGCACCGATACTAAAATACGGAGAGAGGAATACCATCTAACAGCAAAAGACGGAAATCTACAGAGTCAAACCGTGCTACTTAATGGAAACATTTTAAGTGTAAATTCTTCGGGGAACATACCTCCATTGGAGCCTTTACATGTAAATTCGGCGAAGCCAATAGTGGTTGCTCCTTTATCCATTGTGTTCGTTCACATGCCCGATGTTACTGTCGCTGCTTGCAAGGTACAGCCGTAGAGGGGACTAAAATCGGTTCCTTTTAGCGATTGATTGTTCAAATAAGAAATAGAACATGTTACAAATATTTCATTATTTTTTCTCCCTAGTGAAGAATATAATGCAACATACCTTTTTTTCCAGAAACACTCAATTGCTTTCTTCATCTCTGGTTTTCTTACAGAATAATGTTGCTGCAAGTCATTATTTTTCTTCAATTATCAGTGTTTAACACATTTACACTTCAAGAATCCTTCAGATACGCGAAAACTTAGAAAAATATTAAACTTTTTCGAGTTTGACACTACATCCGAGCCCGAGTAATGTCGAAGAAGAGGGTATATGCATATATGTGATTAACTGATGCATGAGAATCAAAACAATCTTACCACTATGTAGCAACCAAAGAGACAAATCTGGTGGTATTAACCAGCAAAAAGTTATATCCTTTGGCAGTGTCCTGTGTCCAACAAAATCATAATTCATAGACATGTACTAGCTAGGGTTGTGCCTGTAATTAAGACGATCAGATCGCGAGCTTTGGTCAATATTCGACTTGATTGAACTTGACTCAAGCTCGAATTCGTAACGAGTCGTGTCAAGCTACTCAATACCCAACTCGAAAAGCTAACGAGCTACTCAAAAATAAAATATACTAATTATTTTTAAATTAAAGTGAACTAAAATGTTGTTGGATAATAATAATAATAATAATAATAATAATAATAATAATAGTTTTTTTATCAGCCATATTATTATTATTATTATTATTATTAAGGTTGTAAATGAGACGAGACAGATCGCGAGCTACTTGAGTCCGACTTGATCAAAGCTCGATCAACACTTGACTTTATTAGACTCGAATTCATCTCGAGTTCTTAACGAGCCGAGTCGAGCACAACACTACTGAGCTCGACTTAAGTTCGAACTCAGCTCGAATTCTTAACGAGCCGAGTCGAACTCAACACTACTCGAATTTTACTCGACTCATTTACACCCCTAATCCTAGCTGTTGCCCTTCTTTGGTACTACAAAGACCTGTCATTTGTCTTACTGACAACAGGTTGTGGGAGAACAAAAGAACCTTCAACAACTTTTCTTCACTTTTTGGTTTGATTTAGAGAATGTTTTTGCACTTAATGTCAATGAGAATGTTGTTATTCAGTAATAGTTCCGTCTTTTGCATACAATAAAGCATATAATTTGGGTGAATTACATCATAAAGTGCCACAACAGCTTAAGAAAAAGTATCCACTGTGCAACAAGGATAGTGTCACAGTGTCGAACATGTACCGAACATAGACAAAGTTCTAATATAATGAAATAAACGTTGATCACACGAGGACATATTAAAGACTCAAACTATGTTTTTTTTTTGGCTCTTAAACTATGATTTAGGCAAAATAGACTCTTAAACTATCATTTTTGGTCATTTTAAGTGCTTAAACTATTTTTTGGTCAAAATAAATACTAAACTTTGTCATTTTTTTTCTTTGTGATATGTCAACATCTTATTAGTCGAAATAATTTTCTTTCGACTTAAATAACTATCGGACTTAAAATGATCAGAAATGATAGTTTAGGGGGCTTATTTTGATATATGATATTTTAAAATTAAAAAAAAACATAACTATTTATATATGTTAGAAAAGCCTATAAAATGATATTTTTGTAACCATAGACTTAAAAGTGACAAAAATGATAGTTTAAGGGCTTATTTTGCCCAAATCATAGTTTATAGTTTAAGGGCCTATTTTGCCCAAATCATAGTTTAAGGGCCAAAAGCAGAAAAAATGCATAGTTTGAGTGCTGTTTTTTGGTTTAAGCCTTAAAGAAATGTTGAGTTGAGAAGCCGATTAATTAAGTTTGTTAATTTTTTTCACCAATTAAATTATTGAAAAAAATAGGCCATGTTTGGTAAATAGCAGTTTGAGCTAATATTAGAGGTTTGACTGATTAAATCTGCTTTATTTAGATGTTTGGTGAATAGCGGATTAAAATAACAGATTGGGGTGAAACCTCTAATTTTAAAAAAGCTGCTCACACGATCTTTTTAAAATTAGAGGTTTTGACATAAGAATTATAAGACTATTTTACCCTCAACAATTTTAAAAAATATCCAAATAACCTAAATTTAACATTTTTTATTTTATTTTTTCATCCTTATGTATTTACATTGTGACATTTGTAAACTAATATTTTTTATTTTTTTATTCTCACATTTATATTTGTATTTAAATTTAACAGTTAATTAAATTGTATTAAAAATAATTATATAAATAATAAATTAATATATAGATACTTCAAATATGCTTAGTAATGCTATATTAAAAAATAATTTTTCATAATCCAATTAATATTAATAGATACAAAATATTGATAACCAATACACTATTAAAACAAGTATCAAATATAATCATGTACTTATATATCATTTTCCTTATTTAAATAATCAAACAACTATTAGCTATTAGTTAATTTTACCAAACAATTTTATACAATCAGCTACTCAAATCAGCTAATGCAATCAATTATCAGCTAATGTAATATGCTATCAACTATCATCTAATTGTCAAACAAGGCCTTAATCAATCTCTCCCTAACCAAAAAATTTAATCAGTTAAATTGAATAATTTTGATCATTAAATCTTGACAGTTCAAAAGGCTTCTTATACCCTTAAGCTGTAATAAAACATATGATCTGACCAACGTTTGCTTATATACGAAATAATAAAATACAGATAATTAATCATTAAATTCGCTCAAATAGATACCTAGCAAAACTAAAATATATATGATCTTCCCGATGCATGATGAGAAAGAATGGCAATGGGTGCTTAGATTTGAGAAAACAATGCATTGTGAGTTTTCTAGATTGGTAGTCGAAGACTGAATTTTACAATAAAAAAATGGGGTTGTCTTGAAAGTTGTCGCCTTCACCGGTTGTCACCACTTGAGATGAAATGTCTAAATCCAATCCACCTGCATGTTTACTTCATTAAAATGCTGTACAAATCTTGAAAAGGAACAAAGAAAATGATGCAAGGGGAGTGGAATCACTCTTTTCCATGGTTTTGTCCATTGTCTTACTGGATTATGTCCCCAAAATTTGATCAGTTCAAATCGGTCAAATTTTGTGATTAGTCCCTGTACTAAATTTAAGTTGTAAATTTAATTTTTGTACTTAAATATGGTTAATTTTAGTTTTTGTACTTTTTAAAATTTAAGATTCTAGTTTTGACTCAAACATTACATGGATTAAAAATGATCAATCTGAAAAGCATAGAGAATAATGATAAAATTTGATTTAACAAATTTAACAACTATCATTCCCGTTAGGATAAAAATTTCAAATTTGTGAAGAATACATAAATTAAAAATATCAAATTAGAAAACAAAAATTAATTTTTCAACTTTTACATGATATAAAGACTAATAGCAGAATATGATCGGTTCAAATACATGTAATCTTTTTTTCTTGCTAATTTAAGTTTGCCAAAGCTTAGACTCCTCGTAAACCCTAGCCGCCGTCTCCTTTTTCTTTTTAGTATCTTCAACTTTTTTTTTTTCATTCTTACATGGTCGACGACGACATTAATCTTAGTACTGATTGCTGACCGCCGATAATTTTTTTATTTTGTTTTTTATTTTTTAATTTTTATGTTGTTGTGTTACATTTTTCTCTACCTTTTGGTACGTTTTTTCTGTCTATTGACTCGTTTTTCTTTTCTTAATCCGTTGTTTGGCCGTTTTTTTCATTTAATTTTTTATTAGAGTTAGATTTGACGTCGTCACGACTGATCAAGATAGCGCTCTTTTGATTATCTTGTTGATCTCTCTATTTTGGACCCTCAAACTAGATTTGAATACGAGCTCGCAGTCACCAATCTTGTTCACGATTGAGTTTTGGTAATTACTATGTTGTCAATGTGCCTTATTCATTTTTTTAATGTTGTTTGCTATTGTTTTTTACCTATCATCATCTAGTTTTGATGATGATATTTGTATCTATTTTGTTTTGAGCCTCTGATTTAGAATTTTTTTTCCTTTTTTATATGGTCCTGGTTATGATATAAAGACATTAATTTTTTATATTTTTTGTTTATAAGAATATGTTCATATTAAATTTATTTACCTAAATTAACTCTTACATATAACTTTGATTTAGGGTTTGCGCCGCAACTCCTATAGAGCACAACAACCTTTTCTTTTTTAACTTTGTTTAGTCGGCGGCGATATCGATTTTAATGCTGCTTGTTGATCGTTGGTTTTTTTACTTTTAGTTTTTAATAAGAATAATTTTGTCTTTGTGGCACGTTTATCCCTGTCTTTTGACACGTTTTTGATCTTCTTTCTCGGTCGTTTGGCTGTTATTTTTATTTTATGTTTTTCAGGGTTAGATTTGACGATGCCACGATTGATTAAGATGTCGCTTATTTGTAATCATGCTGATCTCCCATGCTCTTGACCCTTGGATTGAATTTGGATACGTGATTTACGTTCGTAGATAGTTTCTCACGAAGCTTCGGCTTTGATTTGCAGTTCTCGGTGGTCTTTTAATAGCTTAATCTTCTTTTGTGGTTCGTTTGCCGATATAGTCAGATTTGTTTGTATCTATTTCTGGTTCGAGTATTTTAGTTGGGCTTTTAACGTTTTCCATGTATGGTCCTTGTATGATTTAAAGTGGCTAGTTTCTTATGTCAATGTTATTGGAAAATGTCCAAATCATGTATTTAGTTTACAATGGTTATTGTAGCGCTTATTTATAACTTTAGATATTTTTTCTTTTTAATAAAACTAGCGGGTTCTATTCAAATTTATTTACTTAAATTATAAACTCTCATTATATTTTTAAATTTCTCTTTTTTTGAACGAAATTTTTAAATTTCTCTTTAAATAAAACTTATATACTCATGTTCAAAAAGTTTGCCAAAGCTTACAAAAACCCAAAATAGTCACCCAACTAAATAAAACTTACATACTCATGTTTAAATTTTTAAATTTTTCTTTAAATAAAACTTACATACTCAGATAGTTCCTCATGTATAGTTCCCTTTTTAGTTTGGTCACCCAATTATAAAACCTACAAAATAGTCACCCAACTAAATTCAAAAAAAAAATTATATCAATTTAATCATTTCGCTAACTCACTTTCAATCATTGTTCCCTCCGCTAGAGGTGGACGGTGGTGAGGGCCAAAAGGACCTGGTCTCCAAAATTTTAGACAATTTATATTCGACCATTTATTTTTTTTAAAAAAAATTTGTTCCTTCAAAAAATTTAAAATTCTCTTAAATTTTTTATTTTTTTAAAATATTTTTAATTAAATTCTCTTTTGATTAAGTCTTATTTTTTAAAATTTTCAAAATTTAAATTAAACCTTTTAAAAATTTAGCTTAAACTTCTAATATTTTTAAAAATTTTAAGTAAACCAATCAACTTGTTTTACCAAGATCTACCTCCGCCCTCCACCACTCCACTTTCACACCGATCTATGCTTTTGCCATGGTATTTGTTGTGTCAATCAACAACCTAAAAGGTCGAGAGGGTTAAAAATTGTGATGGAAACTAATGCAAAGAAGAAAAAATTGCACAAGTATTCAAAGTGATTTAATTTACTTAATAAAGTCTACATCTACCACTTTAGCATCCACGCTAAAATTTCACGAATTCATAAATTTATCTTTTCTTTTAGGACGTTGAGTAACCTTACGTAATTCTCCAAGATTTTACCAAAAATTTTGATAATACTTTCCCAAAGATAAATACAAGGTGACGTTTTTGCAAATAATAGCTTTCACACTCCCAAGAACACTAGTGAATGATTAATGAATGAACAAGACTAGCGTTCAACGAAATACTAAAATAAGCACAATATCAAATTTTTATCACTCGAACGTTTGGATTGATTTTCTTATTGTTCAAAGGTTCTTTTTTTATATGCTCTTAACATTTTTTTTAACTGTTAGGGGTATTTAGAGTCCTTAAAATTGGGCATTTAATGTTCACTTATACAATAATATCGAAATCCTAGTATGGGTATTGAAACCCTAAACATGAGAAACAAAAATGATCATTAGAACGAAGGAGGTATCAAAACATGAATTGTTACTGAAATCTGTTTTAAAATTTTGTATGAAATTATGAATTAAAACGTATAAATAATGAGGATTAAATTTATTATTATACAAATTTTAATTTTTCAACATCTTTTATCCGTTAAGAATTTAACGGAAATAAAATATTCCGCAACTTTCGGTTAGTTGAATGATCTTTTCTGTAACTTTTTATAATCGAGTAACCCAATTAAAATATATCCTATAGCAAATGAAGACGGAAAACACGGGATAACTTGAAAACAAAGGCTATTATAGTTTGGTCAATGTTTCTCCAGTGTAGCGATGTCCCTTTTAATTTTCATCGCTAAAATAAAAACGATTGTGTTTTCGAAGGATTTTTGAAAGGTGTTTGGATATAAAATATTTATTCCGTGGGGTTTACAAAAACCTCAAAAAAAATGGAGTCGCCACCGGCCACTTAGGTAGGCCGGACACCATAAAACCAGAGATTCAAAAAGACAGGGTTCGGGAGTCGGTTACGGATGGGGAAGGATTAGCACCCCACACCGCCCAAAAATTGGTACTTTAATAATTATCGCTTTATTAATATTGGATTTTCCGGATTAGAGTGACGATTATTTTAAAATTCGGTCCTAATTGCGAATAAATTTTAAGGGCCCCGTTATCCGAGAGTAAACGTCCAACCACTATCACTACGCCTGATACTGGCCCCGTTTACGCTCGGATAAAAGAGCACCGCATTAACAATTTATATATCATATGCAACTTTAGTGACAAAAATATAAAACATGGCAAAATATTTAAATGCAATAAGTATTGACATAACAGAATACTAATCTAACATAAATAAGATATTAAACTAAAACATACATATACATGTAAACTTAAAATACGAGGTACGTATGAGGGATATATAATAGGGCAAAAGACTACATCAACATACACGATTATAATACGAAATAAATATTTACATGAAAACAGGACTGAAATGAAAAGAAATAAACATCAAGTGATGAAATTAAAGGATAATAATATGCAATTTAAGGGACGAAAAATGCAATCATGATCAAACTTGAAAGGACTGGGCTGTAATTAGACCAAGGGGCAGACCGAAATGAAAAAAATTCAAAAACGCAGATGGTTAAGGGGTAATTTTACCATTTAAAATCTGAATTAAGGCTAATTTAGTGATCAAAACGAAATAAAATGGAAAAGAAAAAGGACCGTAATCGTGATTAACCCATGCGGAAAACTCAAAACGAAAATATAGGGGACAAGGGAGGATTTATGATGTAATTAGACCATTTTTATTTTATTTTAGGTCTATATGACCCGATAATCGAGACCCCACTTTCATTTTTCCTTTCATTTTTTTAGAGCAAAAGCTCTCGTTTCCTCTCTAATATACTGAAAAAACCCCAAGCCCCGACCCTTCAAATTACCATGGTTCTCGAGGCGGGTGATGGTCCGGCTATACTCCGACCACCACCCTCTACGCTCTATCGGTTCTAAGACCTAACCTCGACCCCTCTTCGAGAACAAAAACTCCATCTTTGAAAGACCGAACCCCAAAAACCCTCACAAAAAAAAAATCACGCTTTTATTTTGAGACCACCAAAACCCTAGATCTATGGTATTTCGAAGCTAAAGGACAAAGAAGAACCCCTTTTTGGCTCACTCCTCGAGCTTATCACGGCAAAGGAAAGGTTCTTTCTTTTTTTACGTAAACTCTCCATTTTTTATGCATGTAAGTAAGAAAGAAAGACAAGAAGTTTTTTCTTTTACCACTGAACTTGCGTTGCTTTCTTTGTATTTCTGAAGACTTTGGTGATAATACAACAATTTTTTTTGGATCTTCTCTGCCCTCCCTTCTTTCTTAGCGTCTATTACATGAAATATATATCAGATCTGATTTTTTGGTACTGACAATCCATCTTTTTGGTGCTTTTGCACGTCCTCTGAGCGCGGTGGTTGAACTGGCAGTACGGCGGGAGTGGTGTCGGCATGGGGAAGTCATAGTGGTGGTGTCTTCTGCCAGATCCACTCACGGCCGTTGGATCAGATCTGATCCAACGGCTGTGATTACATGGGGGATGAACGGCCTAGATCGAGCCTTGAAATGTGTGGTACTTGCTGGAGATGACGGCACGTGGCAGAGGGGTAATGAACGGTCTCGCGCGTGCGTTGCACGCCGCGAGAGCGAGCATTCGAACGGTGCGGAGTGACATCACACGCGCCACCGGATTATCTTGATCGATCCGACCGTTGGATCAAGACTTGATCCAACGGTCCAAATGACGGCGACTACAAGATAAAATAGGGTATCGAGACTTAGTTTTTAGGGTTTTTAATATACTTTGGGTCGACCCAATATGGGCCTTGTAATATATTTTTTGGGTTTTTGTAATAAATTGGATTGGATCATTAATTAATATTTGGGTTTTATATTTTAGATTTTATTTTACACTAGTCCAATAATAATAATAATAATAATAATAATAATAATAATAATAATACAACATTACATATATACGTACACTTGCACACCCATATAAGTGTAACATACGAATACACATGCAAATATTAATGTAACATACTAACATAACATCTACACACATTAAACAAATACGCTCGTACTCTATAGATAAATACGCGACACACATACACCATTAGTACGTATACATACATAGCTTATAATATACACACACACCACACCTTATATATACTAGTAACACTCATGCAAATAATAAACATATAATATAGTAAGTATACATGCAATACTAATATGTATTAGTGAAAATGAGTGATTATAGTTGTTCTCTTTGCTTGTTCTCATGGAATGAGAAACAAAGCAAAGATTCATAAGCACTCATTTTATCGACTTCCTGTTTGGTTTGCAGCCTTGGAAAAGCGAATTTTTTTTGGACATCTCCGCTCTTCCTTGGTTGAATCTTCAGGCTCGTAATTTCTTCCTATATAGAGCTTTCGTCACCTTCCGATCTTGGAGCTACAGGCTCTTTCGACATTGAACCCTTCGCTCTGATTTTTATTAGACTTCCCTGTTTGTAGCTTTGGAAAAACGAATTCTTTTGGACATCTCCGCTCTTCCTTGGTTGAATCTTCAGGCTCGTAAGTTCTTCCTATATAGAGCTTTGTCACCTTCCGATCTTGGAGCTACAGGCTCTTTCGACATAGAACCTTTCGCTCTCATTTTTATCAGACTTCCCTGTTTGTAGCTTTTGAAAAACGAATTCTTTTGGACATCTTCGCTCTTCCTTGGCTGAATCTTCAGGCATGTAAGTTCTTCCTATATAGAACTCTTGACGTCTGAAGTCTCAGAGCTGCAGGTTCTTTTCGACACAGAACCCTTCGCTCTCATTTTTATTATACTTCCTTGTCTGTAGCTTTGGAAAAACGAATTCTTTTGGACATCTTCGCTCTTCCTTGGCTGAATCTTCAGGCATGTAAGTCCTTTCTATATAGAACTCTTGACGTCTGAAGTCTCAGAGCTGCAGGTTCTTTTCGACACAGAACCCTTCGCTCTCATTTTTATTATACTTCCCTGTCTGTAGCTTTGGAAAAACGAATTCTTTTGGACATCTCCGCTCTTCCTTGGCTGAATCTTCAGGAATGTAAGTCCTTCCTATATAGAACTCTTGACGTCTGAAGTCTCAGAGCTGCAGGTTCTTTTCGACACAGAACCTTTCACCCTAAGACAATGAAGCTCGGAGTCTTTCCTATATAAGACTCTTTGCTTTTGACACAAAAGGTTTCCTATATAACCCTGTGTCATAGGTGAATTGCTTTGACTGGGAGTTCTTCCTATATAGAATCATGAGTCTTCACCTTGGAGCCATCGGTTCCTCCTATATAGAACTTTTTGGCATCTGGAATCTCGAGAGCTACAGGTTCTTTTTTCCACGTAACCCTTCGCCTAAGACAATGAAGCTCGAGTCTTTCCTATATAAGACTCTTTGCTCTTGACACAACAGGTTTCCTATATAACCCTGTGTCATAGGTGAATTGCTTTGACTGGGAGTTCTTCCTATATAGAACTGCGAGTCTTCACCTTGGAGCCATCAGTTCCTCCTATATAGAACTTTTTAGCGTCTGGAATCTCAGAGCTACAAGTTCTTTTCGACATAGAACCCTTCGCCCTAAGACAATGAAGCTCAGAGTCTTTCCTATATAAGACTCTTTGCTTTCGACACGACAGGTTTCCTATATAACCCTGTGTCACGGGTAAATTTCTTTGACTGGGAGTTCTTCCTATATAGAACTGCGAGTCTTCACCTTGGAGCTGTCAGTCCTTCCTATATAGAACTTTCAGCTTCCGAAGCCTCGGAGAGGAGGGTTCTTCCTATATAGAACCTCTCTCCAGGGCTTGAAAACATGTGCCTTTATGTAAAAACATTGTCTCCTCATTTGGGATTCACATCGTGATGACCCTTGATGTCTCTTTGGATCTGCAAATACCTGAGATGAAAACAAAATGCTATGACAAATGAATGAACTGACATGCTCCTAATCCTAGTGATGTCTGACTATTCATGATGCATGAGCTTCAATATCATGGTGGGTTTGTTTTGGTCCTTTTTGACGTTCGCTTTCTCCTTTCTTACGGGCATCGATACCCTGCTTCACTGCCAAGTTCGACCATCTCGATCTTTCTCTTTTTCAATTCTGACTTGGAATTCTAGAGTGTCTTTTCGGGTTTTCACTTTAGAGATTTTTTTTTGTTTTTTTGTTTTTTTTTGTTTTTTGTTTTTTGTTGAGAGGTGTGCCCTTCTGGTTTTCACCCAAAAGATTTTTTGTTATCTCGTACGCTTTTCTTGAATAGATAGGACATGTGCCATTGGTTATCCTATCAGGTTGTTTGAAGCTTCCCGCCTTCCTGATCGACAGCCATTAGGGAACTTAAAGGACGGAGTTAACACCGTTTTCTTTTATTACCTGCAATTTTCAAGGTTAAATCATAGTAATGCTTCGAAATCTCTTGTTTCATTATAAGCCTATGTTATCTTATCTGACTGAAATTGGCAAGGAGGCTAGGAATGGATGCTCAAAACACGGTTTTATTATGATTAAGGGCTTTGAGATATCTTAGAAAGAAATGTATGACACGTATAAGTTAAATACAAGATCTCTCATTATCTTCGATATGAATGATACATGATCCTGTCAACTGGTGTAGAATTTTTTCGCCTGAAGCTTCCTCTTCATGATGCCCATTGGGATACCCTTCTCCTCAGATATTCAACTTTTCAATTCACTCAAGCTGCCCTTTGCGGGTTTTCAACTCGAGTCCTTCCTTTGCTTCAAGACGCCCGGTTTCGGGTTTTCATCCTGAGCTCTCCATTTTTTTTAGAGATAGTATTTCTTGACGGCATCGGAATTTATGGGATTTTTCAGCTCGTCCCCGTCCATTTCTGTTAGGATCAGGGCTCCTCCTGAGAAGGCCTTTTTTACGATGTACGGTCCTTCCCAGTTGGGCATCCATTTTCCTCGAGAATCTTTCTGGATTGGGAGGATTCTCTTGAGTACCAGATCCCCTTCTTTGAATTCTCTTGGGCGTACCTTTTTGTTGTAAGCCTGAACCATCCGCTTTTGGTACATCTGACCATGACAAATGGCTTTTAGTCTTTTTTCATCAATGAGATTTAGTTGGTCGAGTCTGGCCTGTACCCATTCAGCTTCTTCCAGTTTTACTTCGTTTAAGACCCGGAGGGACGGAATCTCCACCTCAATTGGGAGTACTGCTTCGGTACCATACACCAAGGAGTAGGGCGTTGCCCCCGTTGATGTGCGAATGGACGTCCTATAGGCGAAAAGGGCAAAAGGCAACTTCTCATGCCAATCCTTGTAGGTATCCGTAGTTTTCGCTATGATCTTCTTTATATTTTTGTTTGCTGCTTCCACTGCTCCATTCATTTTAGGACGATAGACTGTGGAATTATGGTGTGTTATCTTGAATTGAGTGCACACGTCCCTTATCATTTTGTTGTTCAGATTGGAAGCATTGTCGGTGATGATCCTCTCTGGCAATCCGTATCGACAAATAATTTCCTTCTTTAAGAACTTACAAACTGTAGTCCTGGTGATATTGGCGTAAGACGCTGCCTCTACCCACTTAGTGAAGTAGTCTATGGCGACCAAAATGAAACGATGCCCATTGGAAGCTTTCGGATAGATCTGCCCGATAACGTCCATGCCCCATGCTGCGAAAGGCCACGGAGAATTCATGGTGTGTAGAGGCGATGAGGGCGCATGAATCTTGTCAGCGTAAATTTGGCATTTGTGACATTTCCTGGCGTAATCGATGCAATCTCCCTCCATGGTCAACCAGAAATAACCGTACCTCATAATTTTTCGGGCTATAGACAGCCCGTTGGCGTGGCGTTCCACGATTCCGTTATGTACTTCGGCTAAGATTTCCTTCGCCTCCCGGGCATCCACACATCTCAAAGAATGTTTGATCATGACTTTTCCTATATAGGATTTCCCCATCTAGGACATATTTTGTTGCCATTTTTCCGAGCGCTTTTACCATTTGTCGTTTGCCCCTTCGGATACTTTTGAAGCTTGACATATTGCGGGATATCATAGTACCATAGATTCCGTCAATCTCTTCCTCAGACATTACAACAATGAGCAGGCTTTTCAAACGTCTGCATCTCAATGGGTCTCATTTCTGCCCAGGTGTTTGTTTTAAACATGGACGCCAAGGTTGCCAATGCATCTGCCATCTGATTTTCTTCTCGGGGTAGGTAAGTGAAGCTGACCTTTTCGATCTCTTTGACGAGCTCTTGGATCCATTCGTGATATTTGACCAACTTCGGGTCTCTGGTTTCCCACTACCCGCGCAATTGGTAAATGACTAGGGACAAATCTCCGAACACTCGAAGTTCCTTAACCTTTCTTTCGATGGCTGAGTTCAGTCCCATGATGCAAGCTTCGTATTCAGCTATATTGTTTGTGCAGAAGAATTCCAATCTGCTGGTGAAAGGGTAATAGACGTCCTCAGGTGAAATTAGCATTGCCCCTATCCCATGTCCGAGGGCGTTGGAGGCTCCATCGAAGTAAAGTTTCCATGACATATCATCTGAAATCTCTTCTTCGGTTGTAATGCACATCAAGTCTTCGTCTGGGAAACTAAAGTTCAATGTCTCATAGTCATCCGAAGCACGACTAGCCGTAAAAATCTGCTACTGCGCCCCTTTACAGCTTTTCGATTAACATATACGATGTCGAATTCGGATAATAGCATCCGCCATCGAGCCATCCTTCCCGTTAGTGCTGGCGCTTCCATTAAGAACTTTAATGGGTCTAGCTTGGATATCAACCGGTAGTATGGTACAACATGTACTTTGTCGAGCCGCTTGGTAGCCCAAACTAGAGCACAACACACTTTCTCGATCAAGGCGGGTATCGTGTTTCGCAATCATTGAATTTCCGCTTAGGTAATAGATGGCTTGCTCTTTTTTTTTCTTGACTCATCGTGTTGCCCCAAGACACATCCCATTGAATTCTCAAGACCGTTAAGTAGAGAATTAGTGGTCGACTGTCATCGTGCGACTAAAATTGGAGCATTTGTCAAGTACTTTTTGATCTTTTCTAGGGCTTTTTGACATTCTTCATCCCACACGCCAGATTATTCTTTCTAAGAAGTAGTCCAAGACCGGGTCGCATTGATTGGTTAATTGGGAAATGAAACGAGATATAATAATTCAGCCTCCCGAGAAACCGCGGACTTCCTTTTGCGTGCGGGGTGGTGAAAGGTCCTGGATGGCTTTCACTTTATCGGGATCAATCTCAATCCCTCTTCTCGCTTACTACGAACCCTAGGAGTTTTCCGTAAACGGTGAAGGTACACTTGGCGGGATTGAGCCTCGCTTGGTACTTCCGTAGTCTTTGGAATAGTTTTCTCAAGTTCTCAGAGGTGCTCTTCTTCCGCTCGGGATTTGGCAATCATGTCATCCACGTATACTTCTATTTCTTTGTGCATCATGTCATGGAAAAGAGTCACCATTGCTTTTGGTATGTTGCCCTCAAGTTCTTTAGCCCAAACGGCATTACTTGATAACAAAAAGTGCCCCACATGGTTATGAATGTGGTTTTCCCATGTCGTTAGGATCCATCTTTATCCGGTTGTACCGAGAAGCCGTCCATAAAGGAAAACCATGAATGTCCCGCGGTGTTGTCAACCAGCGTGTCAATATGTGGCAAAGGGAAGTTGTCTTTAGGGCTAGCTCGGTTCGCATCCCTATAATCTACACACATACGAACTTTCCCGTCTTTCTTTGGTACTGGTACAATGTTTGCAACCCATTCAGGTATTTGGCTACCTCCAAGAATCCAAAGATCAAATTGCTTTTTCACTTCTTCTCGGATCTTTAACAACATATCCGCCTCATTCTCTCAAGTTTTTGTTGTCTCTGGTTTGCACTCCGATTTTGTTGGCAATTTGTGCACCACTATGTCGGTGTTCAATCCCGGCATATCTTGATAAGTCCAGGCGAAGACATCCTTGAATTCCTGAAGTATGGCTATCAGTTCATGCTTGGTTTTTGAGGAAATAGTCGTTCCTATTTTTATTTCTTTTCTCGCTTCTTCAGTCCCCAAGTTGACGATTTCTGTTTCTTCTTGGTGGGGCATAATCTGTCTTTCTTCGTTGTCCACCATTCTCTTTAACTCTTCCGGGAACTCAATTTCTTTTTCATCATATCCTTCCTCAATTTCCTCCGAGACCTCGGGGCATTCAAATTTACTCGTGATTGGATCCGTATCATTCATATCGTCAATCATGAGCGACCTGCATTAAACGAGAATGAATTGTATTGGGAAAAAGGGAATGAATATGAAGAATGCATGAATGGAATAAATGAGACTTTGGTCATTTTTAAGAAAGTGGGGATATTTTCATTTCAATCAAAAAGTTAACATAGGTGCCCCATACAAGAGATCCCCATTGTTTATGGGCAAAAACAAAAGGTTGATTCGAGCATTACTCGATCTATTCCTAAAAACTACGGGTAGATCAATGCAGCTCCAGTTATCGAGTGTTTCCCAGGGATGGCAAGGGCGGATGTTGGTCAACATTTTGTTTGTCGCGTCCTTTTCAAACTACCATGTTGATGTACATCCCTTCAAATGATTCTCTGAGTACTTCCTCCTGGTTAAGTTCATCATTTTTCTTCATTGCCTCTCCAATATCTTGACCTGGCTGGTAGAACCCTCCGGAGACAAAAGTGGCTTTCAAACTAGGAAAGGGTATCGGTCTCCATGGAATGTCTTCTCCTTTAGATCTGGCTTTTCTTTGTTCTTCCTTCCTCTTATATTCCTCTTTCTTCTGTTGGACACTTGGTTGGTAACCCAGCTCGAAACGATCCTTCTTGGTTGTCATATTCTTGGGTCTCAGGTTTCCTTGTAATTTCTTCCCCAACCCTTTTTCCTATTTTGGCTCATCGGCCCAGAGTTTCTGCGACGGTCATCTTGGTACAATTAGATAACCTGGGGTAGGGGATCCAGTTTCCCTCTGAAACGAATGTGGCATTTACTAGTTCTAATGCTCGGAACGAGCATTCTGCAGCATCTTCATCATTTTGAATGTAGGGGGTGTCTGATGTCACGGAAGCAACAAATTCATGCTCTGCCTCTATTGTGACCAATTTGCCTTCAACTACAAATTTTAATTTCTGATGCAATGATGATGGGACAACTCCTGCGGAGTGGATCCACGGTCTTCCCAACAAGCAGCTGTAAGATGGTTTTATGTCCATCACCACAAAATCGATCACATATTCAGTTGGTCCGATCAATAGGGGTATCTCAATTTTCCCCATTATTCCTTTTTGCGTACCATC
Organism: Hibiscus mutabilis; assembly: GCA_019671005.1. Lineage (NCBI taxonomy): Eukaryota > Viridiplantae > Streptophyta > Magnoliopsida > Malvales > Malvaceae > Hibiscus > Hibiscus mutabilis. The sequence goes on from CM033747.1 coordinate 26,316,388, forward strand.
GAAAGCTCTTACCGAGTTGTAGCAAGGCTTTAGATGCGAACTATCTATTGGTAATTTTTGCAGGGTTACCATAGGCAAGACATTCAATGCTGACCCGTTGTCGATCAAGACGCTGTAATACATACCCTTTGCAAAGTGGGTAGTGATGTTAAGGGCTTTAGTGGACCCCATTCCTCCTTCCGGGATCTCATCATCACTGAACGTGATATGATTATAGGCAGTAATATGCCCCACTATCATGTCCAGGTTTGTTACAGAAATGTCCTGGGGCACAAAAGTTTGATTCAGCACTTTCAATAGTGTCTCCCGATGCTTCTCTGAACTCAAGAGTAATTCCAAGGACTGTGATCCTGGCCGGTTGTTTCCGTAGTTGTTCCACTACGCTGTACTCGCTATGTCTCAAGAACTTTAGAAATTCTTTGGCCCGGGCCTCGCCACGGTTCATTTATCTTTTGGGAGGTTCTTCTCCAAATATCTGTACAGGCTAATCACTGTACTTTCCCCTATCTTTTTCAAATGCTCTCAAAGCCTCGGAGGAATAACATCGGCCGCTCCCGGGTGAAATGGCCTGCCTCACCAACGCTCACATTGTTTTGGCTTTGTTGGTCTTCCAAACAGTAGGCTCTTTTACCTGTTCGTGTTTTGATTTTTCTGGCATGGTCACATTCGCGGCATAATTCCAGGGAATTTGTCGCATGTCTTTGAATGGAGATGGTGCTGAAATGACGATCTTGGGATTTATCTTGCTGGTTTCTCCTTGGGAGACACCTGCATTCCCTACCCTGGGAGGGATGATAAAAGGTCTATCCTTCCCGTATCTAGTTTTGGGGGTATCTGTCATGTGTACGTCTGATCCCTTCCCCATGGGTTCCTCAAAGAATTCAATTTGTTTTCCATCCATCAACTTCTGCACCAATTTCTTGAACTCATCACATTCTTGGATATCATGCCCTTCAGTCTGATGGAATTCGCAATACTTTCCACATTCTTTCTGCCTTATTATCATGCCTTTATTGATCATACGAGCCATGCATAATCATGAAATACCCACCGTAAAGGAGACTTGACTTCGACACGTCATCCTTTATCCTCCTGGTAAAACCTTCTTCTATAGCATTTACCCCTCTGCTCCCATGATTAGGCAGCGGGTTGTTGGCTACGCTAGGCTCTTCAAACTTCAATATCCCGGAATCAATTAAGTTCTGCACAAGCTTTTTGAAGGCAAGGCAGTTCTCAGTGGGGTGTCCAGGGGTACCGCCGTGATAGTCGCAATGTGCGCTTGGATTATACCAAGGCGGGAAGGGTGGATTGACAGATTAACGATGTATGGTCGGACCAAGTCTGCTTCATACAACCGGGAATAAAGCTCGAGTATGAAACCGGTAGGGAGTGAAAGTTCTCCTCTTTTATCCTTTCGTGACTCTCTCATCTCTTTGATTCGAATTTTGCGTTTTCCCCACAGGTGCTTGGGGCTGTGAGAGACTGTGAAGTTCTTCGAGGCGGTATAGGTGCTGGTGGCGTTTACTTCACTTCTCTTGTTGTACTTTCGAGACCCTTCCCCACCATCAATTCTGCCACTCTTGATTGCCAGTTCGAGAGACTCCCAGACCCTGATCAAGTCGGCAAACACTGTGTTGTGTTATTGATGAGGCGATCAAGAGTGCCCCTTCGCAGTATTGACAAATAATGGCGTGATTTCATGCTCCGGATAGGTGGCTGGATTTGGGCGGCCACTTTCCACCTTTGGGCATATTGTCGCAAGCTTTCATTGACTTCGCCCCATATTTTCTAGCATAATTCTGCTAGGGATCATGTCTCATTACATGTTTGTATTGCTCGGAAAATGCTTTAGACAAATCTTTCCATGTCTTGACATTTGCTTTGCTTAACTGAGTATACCAACGTAATGCCGCTCCAGTTAGACTATCCCGAAACAAAGGGATCAAGTAGCTTTTCATCTTTATGGTAAGCGCCATTTTTCTGCAATACATCGTTATGTGTGCGTAAGGACATGTGGTTCCGCCATATTTATCAAACTCCGCGTTTTGAATTTTGGTGGCAAGACAAGATCGGACACTGGACTTAGATCACTAGCGTTGTTTCCTGATTCTTCATTTGATTGTAACGCTTTAAATTTTTCTTCCATGAGGCGAAATCTTTCTTCCCACTTTCTTTCTACCTCATTCCTGATCTTTTCGACCATGTTTAGGTCCGGCACTTCTTCTTCATACAAAGGCTTCGGTATCAAGGGGTTGAGTCTCAGGTGCCCCTACTTGAAAGCTGGAAGACATTCCTGTAGGGTCAATATACACCTTCCTAGCCTGGTTTGGTGCAGTTGGTTGAACCTTGAAGTGAGCCGGGGTACCTTCTGGCTCTAGGATATTTTCTCTTTCTACTCATTTTCCGAGACTTTTTGCCAAAGAATGCCGTTATGTCGATACTATTGAAGTTTGTGATCAGCAATCTGATCACTAAGGCTTCTCTCGGCCCTCTTCAAGCCTTGACTCGAGCTCTCTCTCCCCTCTTTCTAGATTGATTATTCTTTCTTCCATGAGCTTTCTTTGTAGCCGGGTAAAGTATATGTGATGAATGATTGCGGGTTAACACACCGGAATGCCACAATATTCATACTTATTAATATGGTTGTAAAAAATAAATGCATGTACGATGATGCAAATGTTATGATGCAAATGCAAGAATGCATGCAGACAAGGTATCGTTTCACTGGTAATCACCCTTTTGAATTACTTTTACGGGAATTAAAGGGTCTTGATTACAACAAAATTCGTGTTACAAAGTAAAGATCGCTAGTACAAAAGATCTAATTATAACACAGAGTCCTATAGATAGACTCTAGCTCTATCCCCTAACTTTCCAATTGCCTTGAGCAGCTTGAGGAACCTAGGAGCTTCTTCCATTCCCGGGGCTATAAAAGGTCGGAGTGTCTCAGCCTCGACAAAAAATCATTTACGTCTCCGCGACTCGCTGTATGTCCACCATTAGATTTGCGTAGTACTGGTCTCTGTCCTGTACCATTCGAGCAGCGTCGCGTAATCTCTTCTGCCAATAGGTGTCCCCCCCGGCTGCAGCTTCCTCGAACACATTAATTCTTTCCTTGTAATCCTCCACAACTGCTTCGAGGGATCCGATTCGTGCTTGTAACACACCCACTTCGCTTTCTCTTTCTTGCAGCTCAAATAAAATTATTCCCTACGGCAAAGACATTCGAAGTGAGTGTTCGGCTTCCGCCATCTTTTCTTTTAATTCATCATTTTGACTTTGGCTTTGCCCCAAACTTTGAAGAGTGTCATCGTACAGTTTCTGCATTTCTAACAGTCTGTTTCGGCTATTCATGGATTTTCTTTTCCATACGGTGACACTTTCTCTCTCATGATGAACAACCTGTTTTCCTTTGCTGATTTCTTGTCTGAATCTTTCTCTCTCTTGATCAATGGCCTTCTTGGCGGACCGTTTTTCTTCCTCCATAGCCAAACGACAGCTTTCAATCTCTTTCTCGATCGCTCTTTTGTTAACTTCGTTCTTTCTTCCACCACAAAACGGATGCCGTTCATTCTTTCTCTTTCCACAGCTATGAACTGACTCCGGCCGGCCTTTTGTATTTTTGCCTGTAATAGGAGGGCATCTTTTTGATAAAGAGTATTTTTGTCACTTAAATCTGCATTCAATTTCTTCAATTGCCTGATGATCCCGTCCCGCTCATCAACTTCTAAGCTTGCCTTATAGAGTTCGCTCGCATGTTGGGTCTGTTGAATGTCCATTTTCCTTTTAACTTCTTCGAGTTCACTCCTTAAGATGTCGGCTTCGACGGTACCAACCTTTGTAAGCTCTTCGAGTGACACTGTTGGTTCTTGATTAGATTCAGAATCACATTATTAACCTCAAACGTCTCCAAAGATCGTAATCTGGGTAGTCATGTGCTCGGTGTCTCCTTCCACCCCGATCCGATAACAATGATCCCAGCCCTCATGATGGTCTAAATTTTTCCTTTGAACTCTCCTTTGAAAAGAAATTCAGTTTGGCTTAATCCGCGGTATTGGGAATGAACTGCCGTGATCCGAATCGCCGAGACACTAAAAGTGGAGCACAAGCGATCCTCTCCATGTAATCCTAACATCATCAGCCAGTTGAAGTCACCACAATCAGATAGAAAATAATTAACTTTACCGAGCCATGGGACCCTCCATGCTATGTCTTCATCTTGAATGTTCCTGAAGAAACTGGTCCATATTTTTGTTTTTAAATCTTCTCGCCATTCCTTTGCTAAGTATTCTCGTAAAGGCGAAAAACCTTGGAAGGATATCCCGGCGACCCGCGTCGGCGTCGTCTTCCACATGTGACTGGATCCATACTTGTAATAGCTGCGCATCCTCCTCAAACGCCATTCTTCATGCTTCCGCTAGCGCGTTTAAAGAAATGAAAGTCTCGACCAAGATTGCTGGTACCGGGTTTGCTCTCCGTTTCACCCGCTCAAACAAATCCAGAATGGTTATGTCAATGGTCCCGAGTACTCTGGGAAAGATCACCAAGCCATATATTCCTAAAGCGAATAAGTCCATTTTCTTTGCCTCGTCTGGATGTGTCGATATGATGTCCTGAATACTCTCCCATGCAAAGACTGTATTATCTCCTCGGATTTGAAGGAGGCCACTAACCCAATCATCACTCATTCCTGCAAAGGCTTTGAGTTTCGCAGTGTAATTCTGATTCCTTGAGGCTTCGCGTAGATCCAATCTTCCCCGATATTTTTCTGGTTAAGTAAAGCGTGTACTCTTCTACTACCGTAGGCATCATGTCTTGCCCATTGAAGGTGAAGCAACAAAAAGCCGGATTCCAAAATCGGACTATAGCTCGGAGTAGGGGCTGGTTAATCCGAACATATAATAGCTGCGCGATGTCGCCATAACTATCGCTAAATAAGTCTTGTAGCCTTCGGTCCCATCTTTCCCAAATGCTTTGAAGATCCCACAAGTCGCTTACTTGGAGACTCACATAGGTGTATCCAGCTATTACGCGTTCGTTAGGCGATCGTCCCCTTGGATTTTCTCGTTGACCTCGACCAATGTCCGATGACAAATTAAGCTCTTCTTTCCTAAGACACCTTTTTTTCCATAGTGAAAGACTTTCGATCAGGCAAACCACTTGATCCAAGACCTTTATGCGATGCAAATGCAATGATGTATGAGAAAAAGAACAAAAAGCGAAAAGAAAAAAAAGTCAATTACAGATAAAATTGATAAATATATAAATAAAATGACAAAATTAAATGAATAAACACACAAAACAACCCTATTTATCCCGTCTAAAACCTAAGGTTATCCGCATGGCTCTAACAGGGTAGGTTTCTATGTTCTCTACATGCAGTGTTGGTGCTAGGAGGTACCCGAATTGTCCTTGCTGTCCTCTACTAAGAGTAGCAAGGCCCCCGAGCATCACCCATTATAGGCTCCTTTCAACCGAGTTCAATTCGGGGGGACCCATTCGCTATGCCCGCATTTAAGGAACGATATCCTTACGAAAGCATAAGGTACTCGAGCCCCGAAGGTACTTGCTAGGCCCATACGGGAGAACGATATCTCCACGAAAGCATTAGCGTTTTCCCCCCACTTAAAAAGACGAGTTTATATGCCATATTTTAAATGCGTTAAAATAAACGCGCAATTATGACCGAATGTTAATTTAATAGTCACTTTAATCCGGAACTTCCAATATTAGTAAAGCGGTAATTATTTTAAAAGCTTGACTCTCATTTGTTTTTGAAAAACAAAAAAAAAAGTTCCCAAGTGGAGTCGCCATCTGTAGCAATGTCCCTTTTAATTTTCATCGCTAAAATAAAAACGATTGTGTTTTCGAAGGATATTTGAAAGGTGTTTGGATATAAAATATTTATTCCGTGGGGTTTACAAAAACCTCAAAAAAAATGGAGTCGCCACCGGCCACTTAGGTAGGCCGGACACCATAAAACCAGAGATTCAAAAAGACAGGGTTCGGGAGTCGGTTACGGATGGGGAAGGATTAGCACCCCACACCGCCCAAAAATTGGTACTTTAATAATTACCGCTTTATTAATATTGGATTTTCCGGATTAGAGTGACGATTATTTTAAAATTCGGTCCTAATTGCGAATAAATTTTAAGGGCCCCGTTATCCGAGAGTAAACGTCCAACCACTATCACTACGCCGACATCGCCCCGTTTACGCTTCGGATAAAAGAGCACCGCATTAACAATTTATATATCATATGCAACTTTAGTGACAAAAATATAAAACATGGCAAAATATTTAAATGCAATAAGTATTGACATAATGTAATACTAATCTAACATAAATAAGATATTAAACTAAAACATACATATACATGTAAACTTAAAATACGAGGTACGTATGAGGATATATAATAGGGCAAAAGACTACATCAACATACACGATTATAATAAAATAAATATTTACATGAAAACAGGATCAAAATGAAAAGAAATAAACATCAAGGATGTAAATTAAAGGATAATAATATGCAATTTAAGGACGAAAATGCAATCATGATCAAACTTGAAAGGACTGAATCGTAATTAGACCAAGGGGCGGACCCGAAATGAAAAATTCAAAAACGCGGGATGGTTAAGGGGTAATTTTACCATTTAAAATCTGAATTCGACTAATTTAGTGATCAAAACGAAATAAAATGGAAAAGAAAAAGGACCCGAATCGTGATTAACCCACGCGGAAAACTCAAAACGAAAATATAGGGGACAAGGGAGGATTTATGATGTAATTAGACCATTTTTATTTTATTTTAGGTCTATAAGACCCGATAATCGACCCCCACTTTCATTTTTCTTTTCATTTTTTTAGAGCAAAAGCTCTCGTTTCCTCTCTAATATACCGAAAAAAACCCAAGCCCCGACCCTTCAGCCGCCATGGTTCTCGAGGCCGGTGATGGTCCGGCTACTCCGGCCACCACCCTCTACGCTCTATCGGTTCTAAGACCTAACCTCGACCCCTCTTCGAGAACAAAACTCCATCTTTGAAAGACCGAACCCCAAAACCTCACAAAAAACCGCCACGCTTTTATTTTGAGACCACCAAAACCCTAGATCTATGGTATTTGAAGCTAAAGGACAAAGAAGAACCCCTTTTTTGTGGCTCACTCCTCGCTTATCGCCAAAAGAAAGGTTCTTTCTTTTACGTAAACTCCATTTTTTATGCATGTAAGTAAGAAAGAAAGACAAGAAGTTTTTTCCTTTACCACTGAACTTGCGTTGCTTTCTTTGTATTTCTTAAGACTTTGGTGATAATACAACAATTTTTTTGGATCTTCTCTGCCCTCCCTTCTTTCTTAGCGTCTATTACATGAAATATATATCAGATCTGATTTTTTGGTACTGACAATCCATCTTTTTGGTGCTTTTGCACGCCCTCTCGAGCGCGTGGTTGAACTGGCAAGACGGGCGGAGTGGTGTCGGCATGGGGAAGTCATAGTGGTGGTGTCTTCGCGCCAGATCCACTCACGGCCGTTGGATGGATCGATCCGATCCAACGGCCGTGATTACATGGGGATGAACGGCCTAGATCGAGCCTTGAAATGTGTGGTACTTCTTTGGAGATGACGGCACGCGTGCGGAGGGGTAATGAACGGTCTCGCGCGCGTGCGTTGCACGCCGCGAGCGAGCATTCGAACGGCCCGAGAGTGACATCACACGCGCCCACCGGATTATCTTGGATCGATCCGGACCGTTGGATCAAGACTTGATCCAACGGTCCAAATGACGGCAACGCAAGATAAAAGAGGGGTATCGACTTAGATTTTAGGGTTTTTAATATACCGGGTCGTACCAATATGGGCCTTGTAATATATTTTTGAGTTTTTGTAATAAATTGGATTGGACTGTTAATTAATATTTGGGTTTTATATTTTAGATTTTATTTTACACTAGTCCAATAATAATAATAATAATAATAATAATAATAATAATAATAATAATAATAATAATAATAATAATAATAATACAACATTACATATATACGTACACTTGCACACCCATATAAGTGTAACATACGAATACACATGCAAATATTAATGTAACATACTAACATAACATCTACACACATTAAACAAATACGCTCGTACTCTATAGATACATACGCGACACGCATACACCATTAGTACGTATACATACATAGCTTATAATATACACACACACCACACCTTATATATACTAGTAACACTCATGCAAATAATAAACATATAATATAGTAAGTATACATGCAATACTAATATGTATTAGTGAAAATGAGTGATTACAGTTTTTGGCTATATAATAATGAACCAAGTGGATACAAATTACTATAATAGAACTTCAACCAAGAACAGGCTTGAACCGTGGGATCTCAGTTTTGCAATATGGCTGAAGCTGAACCACTCCGTCCTATCGAGCTTCAACCGCAACCGAAGACTGTGCAGGAACTGGAAGCTATCGCTGGTAAAGAAGTCCCCGAAAGATATATCCGTAAAGCTGATGACAATGGAGGTGGAGCCCTTGATGCCCCTTTCCCTGTGTTGGATGTACCAACTGTAGATCTTCAACTCCTTGCATCTTCATCTTCCGGTGGAGAAGAACTCGAGAAACTTCGATCGGCTCTCAGCTTCTGCGGTTGCTTTCAGGTCTGGTTTTTGTCGCAATTCTGTTAACAGAATTTACCTTAGTTCAGTAGCCATAGAATTCTAGATTTGAGAAACAGTTCATCATTTTAAAGTCATAATCATAAACCACTGAAAGGAGTAGAATCAAGCATAGATCTGAGCTGGTTACGGCTATCTTTCGAAACTCGATCATCAATCTACTTAAAGCATTAGCAATATATCTGAATACAGCCTTAAAGAAAGAGTATGAAAATATAGTCAACTTCAAGGTTCAAACCTGTGAATTGTTTTGTGAGTTTCAGGCAATCAATCATGGCATTACAAGTGCATTTCTGGACACACTGCAAGAAGTTGCCCGCCAATTCTTTGCTCTTCCGGCGGAAGAAAAGAAATACTCTAGAGAAATCGGCAACATTGAAGGGTACGGGAACGACATGATCTTATCTGAAAACCAAATACTCGATTGGACTGATCGATTGTATCTCGTACTGAGCCCAGAAGATAAATGGGCACTCAAATTTTGGCCTGAAAATCCTGAATCTTTCAGGTACTTGTTCTTCTTCTCCTTTAAGCCCCTAGGAACCTGACCTGAGTGAATATTAGCAATCAAACAAGTTAAATGTATTTGTCTTATCTTTGTCACAGGAGAATTTTGCATGAATATTCAATGAAACTACCAATGATTCTGGAAGTCATCTTAAAGGCAATGGCAAGGTCACTAAACTTGGAGGAGAACCAGTTCTTGCAACAATATGGAGACCAAGCATCAATGCACGCAAGATTCAACTTCTATCCTATATGTCCAAGGCCTGATCTAGCTCTTGGGGTTAAACCTCATGCGGATGGATCAGCAATCACTCTGCTATTGCAAGACAAAGAAGTGGAAGGTCTTCAAGTCCTGAAAGATGATCAATGGTTTAACGTTCCAATCATGCCTCAAGCTCTTCTGATCAATGTCGGTGATCAAGTAGAGGTAACGACCCCAATAGTTATGTTACCCCACTCTTCAATTTCCATGATGTACACATGTCCAACACATACTCGGACATGGATATGAAAACTTCAGAAAAAAATGAACATACATATGTCAGTCACATACATATCCAGCACTCACCCAAGTCCAAGTAATTTAGCTACTTGGTCCTACCATGCTAATCCACCAACTAGAAGTTCTCTTTTAGAAGATGACAGTTTCACATAATTTTGATGCAGTAAATCAAGTAGAGATCTCATAATTAACATGGGACTTACATTGAACTATGCACATAGATAATGGCCAATGGAATATTCAAGAGCCCAATGCACCGAGCGGTGACGAACTCGGAGAAGGAGAGGATTACTCTGGCTGTTTTCTGCATTCCACATCCGGATCAAGAGATTCAACCAGTGGAAGAGCTCATCAATGAAACAAATCCCAGATTATACAAGAAAGTGAAGGATTATGTCAGTCTCTTCTTTCAATATTACCAGCAAAGAAGGAAACCTATAGAAGCAGCACTGCTTTAATGTTCCTCACATTGATATATCACAATAGTTACTAATCAAGAGAAGACCACTTTTCCTGCATTGTGTCACTAATCCATGCATTATCATTATAGACAAGAAGACAAAATAGGATTGGGAAAAGGCAAAAAATCAAGATTCTTAATAAAAAAGGTTATAATAGTAACAATACAGTTTTAATTATTTTCTATAGATTAGCCATCATCACAATCAATGTCATTATGAACCCTTTACAAGGGAAAGTTTTCATTTGCCGATTTGGCTTTTGAGGGGATATGGTTTCTAGAGTCAAAATGTGCTACAGACTAATTATACTTCAAAACTAGAATTGGAAAAGAAGAACCGGGCAGATTCAGGGACCAATGGACCATTAGCCGATGTTTGCTTCCTCTTAAAAAATCTTAAACAGCAGTCCACCATGTGTAGCAAAGAAGGGAGCAAAGACGAGTGATTCTACAGCCATTAGCTTGATGAGTATGTAGAGAGATGGCCCGGATGTATCCTTTAGTGGGTCTCCAGTGGTGTCACCAATAACAGCTGCCTTATGTGGGTCTGATCCTTTGGGACCAAGGGTTCTTGCATGTTCTGACGCACCAGCCTGCAATTCACAACAAACGCCAGAGCGTAAAAACGTCGATCATAAGATTAGCTCATAGGGTGTCAGTCAAATCAGACATAGAGACACCTCAATATATTTCTTGGCATTATCCCAAGCCCCCCCTGTGTTGGATGCAGAGATAGCAATCTGGAAACATACCAAAATAGAAACAAATATTAAGATGAACCTTCTGCAGGAAAGTCTCATGCAGTATCCTACGAATTGAACATGCAATTTAAAATCAAACAGAACAATATCAAGACTTGTGAACATCATCTGGACACCAGAGACAAGGGATCCAGCGAGGACACCAGAGAGTTTCGACACCAAAAAAGATCCCGACAACAAGGGGTGTGAGCATAACAAGGGCACCAGGTGGGATCATTTCTTTGATAGAGGCATCAGTTGAGATCTTAACACAGGTAGCATAGTCTGGCTTAGAAGTGCCCTCCATGAGGCCTGGGATTGTGTTGAATTGTCTGCGCACTTCCTCAACCATCTTCAAAGCTGCGCTTCCCACACTCTTCATGGTCATAGCAGAGAACCAGTAAGGAAGCATTGCCCAACAAGCAAACCAATGAAAACTTTAGGTGTCAATACATCAACTTTTGAAATTGCAGCACGGCTCACGAAGGCACCAAAGAGGGCAAGGGACACCAGGGCTGCTGAACCAATAGCGAAACCCTGGAAAGAAATGCAGAGTTTTCAAATGAATACCTATTAACCCACTAATAAAACAATATGGAATAAAATTTTCAAGGAAAAAAAATACATTGCAAGAATTGCAACTACACTTCAGGCCTTAGTAAGAGAACAACATTTTGCAGTTACAGAATAAAACCAAAGCTAGCCATAACAAAATCACTCATGCTGCAAATAAATTTAAAGGAGATATAGGATGCATCCAATTGAATAACTCTTTAAAATTCAAAGCATAACAGTGAAAAATAGGACATTATTTTTTTAAATAGCTGTTTCAATGCCAACCAAAACAATAAAACCTGCTTTAGAACTTGTTATGCAGAACAAACATAGAGATTACCATGAATCAAATAAGTTAGAAAAACTAAGCCATGTGCTCAAGAGAAAATCAAACCTTTCCGATAGCAGCAGTGGTGTTTCCTGCAGCATCAAGAGCGTCAGTTCTCTCTCTTATTCTATGGCTCATGCCAGCCATCTCAGCAATCCCTCCCGCATTATCACTGATGGGACCATAAGCATCGATAGCCAATCCTGTAGCTATGGTGCTTAGCATTCCAAGGGCAGCAACAGCAACACCATACATAGCAGCAAAGCTAAAACTAACAAAAATACTGATAGCAACGGCAAAGATAGGAATAATGCAAGACTTGTAACCCAATGCAAGAACAAAATTAACATTAGTTGCAGCTCCAGTCTTGCAGGAATCAGCAACATCTTGTACAGGGCTGCAGAATAAAATAAAGTGTTAAAATCACTGATAACAAAGGAATACAAAAGGAGAAAATAATGCTATCAAGATGAGTTACCTGTATGCATTGCTAGTATAGTACTCAGTTACAAAACCAATAATTAGGCCAGCCCAAAGACCAACAGCAGCACATAAGAATAGTTGCCTGCAGAAGAAACTCAATGTTACTCTCATTCTAATGCAAGCCTATGACTTTTGAAATTTCTCAATAAAAGAAGCACAAAGAGTTTACCAGTTCTTAACAACTTTCTGGTCTCCGAAATTGAAAATGGTAAAGGAGGAAGAGCTACCCAACTAACAACTGCAACTCCAATAGTCATGAGAACAGTGGAGATGATAAGTTGCCTCTTCAATGATGGCTCAATTTCCTTAACAGCATTGATCTCAAAGAAATCAGTTGCAAATAAGGTGGTGATTAAACAGACAATGATACCAACAGAACTAATGATGAGAGGATATAACATTGGAGTCAACTCGTGATTGATGCCAAAAGAAGAGATGGAAGCAACAACTAGTGCAGCACAAGAAGATTCAGCATAGGACCCGAAAAGGTCAGATCCCATTCCAGCGATATCACCAACATTATCCCCAACATTGTCAGCAATCACCTAAAACACAGAAGTATCAGAGACAATCCTAGAGAAGTAACTACTACTCGGTGTCAGATCTCAAAAATGCTACAACATATATCAGTAGACGCATGTCACTTACAGCTGGGTTCCGAGGGTCATCCTCAGGAATGTTCCTCTCCACCTTGCCTACAAGATCAGCACCCGCATCAGCAGCTTTGGTATAGATTCCTCCACCAACTCTGCCGAAAAGAGCCATGGATGAACCTCCAAGCCCGTAACCAGTGATCGCCTCAAAAAGACCACCCCAGTCATCACCGTAGTAGAGCTTGAATGCGTTGATGGCAATATAAAGCACCAAGAGGCCATTTGCAGCAAGAAGAAAGCCCATTACAGTGCCAGATCTAAATGCAGTAATAAATGCCTTTCCGACTCCCTTTCTTGCCTCAAGGGTGGTTCTAGCATTAGCATAAGTAGCAATTTTCAACCCAAGAAAGCCAGAAACAACTGAAGTAACAGCACCGAGCAAGAATGATATGGTGCTGAATGCAGCAGTGGCAAGGGCAGGCTTGCACAACCTAGATAGGTCATATGTGCAAGGTTGGCTCTTCATGCTGAAACCCCCTACGGAGCCAAGGAAGAGGAAAATCAAGATCGCAAAAGCAATCATGAAAATGCCAACATACTGATACTCTGTGTAAAGAAATGAGGTTGCACCTGTAAATTCATAAATCAAATTATTAGCTAACTGGGAAGTCTGCCAAAAATTACAAGCAGAAAAGGCAACAAACAGAACGACAAGATATAAACAAGAATTCTTTGTAGGAAAAGCATATTGTCGCAAACATTGTCTATAGAACAAATCTAGAGCGATTTTATTATCATCCTTGCTTCATTTTTCAGTGCGCAATAGAAACAAATTAAAAAGGTAACTTCATTTTGGAATATTAACAGTTTGTTGACAGGAAACTAATATATGTATTGAATCTAAATATAATATCGCATTTTAACAACAATAACATTTAGAGAAAGCAGAAACAAACAAGAAAAATAGTTTAGTATGTTACAACCTTGGAAGCATAGAAATGATTCAAAAGCAGTTCACTTTCAAAAGGTCAAATAAAGCATAAAGCATATCATATCATGGAATAGTGCATCATATGCTCAAATCAGCCTTTACTATGACAGTCATTCATTCATGAATCATGATAGAAAATAAATTTTCCAGCAGTAAAAGGAAAAGAAGGGAACTAAACAAATATTTCGGACAAAGTAATTAAATCTTCCACTTCTACGTCCATGTTCAGTAACACTTTCAGAGTACACAAATTGAAGAGGTATGGCCACTGAAAACTTAATACATGCCCCATAAAAATTAAACAAATTGAAGAATTCAGGCCACTGGAAACTTAATTCAGGCCCCATATAAATTAAACAAATATCAGAGTTCAGGCCACTAGAAACTTAACTCAGACCACATATAAATTAAACAAATTTAAGAGTTCAGGCCACTGGAAACTTAATTCAGGCCCCATATAAATTAAACAAATATCAGAGTTCAGGCCACTAGAAACTTAACTTAGACCACATATAAATTAAACAAATTTAAGAGTTCAGGCCACTGGAAACTTCATTCAGGTCCCATATAAAGCAAGGCTTCCAGATCTAGTTCAACAAAAAGGATTGAATTTCCTTAACAAACTAGTTCCTGGACATTCAGTTTTCCTTGGAACTCCAAATCTGCAGATTAATCAGTAGAAACAAATTTTCACATGGTAAGCACACAATACAATTATGAGAAAATGTTCAACGTCTTCCAATGCCATTATGGCTTCTGCTAGTTCTACAACACCTAAAGTTTAAACTCGACAAGAAAAAGGAAAGAAAAAAAGCCTAGATCTCAATTATGTTCTCAATGAGCAACAGAAAATCAACACAACTTAAATCTATATTGATTGTGAGATATAATTAACAAATACACGTGGGTCCAAACTCGATTTCCCCATCTCCATACACTTTGATCTGAATATACATTCATTGAAGCACACACTTTTTTGGATTCAATGAAGGTATATGTATGGACGAGAATAACCGTAGGAAATCTGAAGATTATTGCAGTAACCATTTATTACCCTCGTCCAACCAAAAAATGTGTAAAAGAATTTGAGTTTTACGCATTATAAGTGGATCCTAACCCTCTATACACAAACATACTGTAGATTTTCATGGGGTTTGAATAGAAAAAATAAATATCCCAACATAGGAAAACATGATGAAACATAAAACCTTGTTCTCCAAAACTCTTTCTTCCAAGTTCTCGAGACAGCACTAAAACTTCTACAAACAAAGTAACAAACCAAAACCTAATATGGAACCAAAGATCTAAAGTTTCAGAACATAAGAAATCGAAATGCTTCACGACTGCGAGAAAAAAAAGCTTTTTTCGAAGTCCATTTCTGTTAAGTGATTCAGCATGAAAACCAAAAGCAAAAACAACATTAGAAAAGATCAAAAGGTTCAATCTTTCTACAACCCCAGATCGCAAGGCCTTTAAAAATGAGTTAAGTGAAGAGAGCAACGACCTTCAGAGATGGCGTTTTGAATTTCAGCACATTTAAGAACAACATTATGGTCATTGAGACCTTCTTCAATGAGGTAATCGACGTAGCCGTTTTTGCCACCGGTGCCGTTGTTGGAGGGGGAACCCGGAGAGAGCTTGACCTGGGAAACGAGAACCCATTGTACGAGGGAAAAGGCAATTCCAATGACGGCACAAGCCGGGATCAGGATCTCGGTGCCGAGATCTGGCAAAATGGAGGCCGCCATAATTAAGTTAACCACCTTCCCCAGAAGAACCGAAATGCAAGCAAAATCTAAGAGAAAATGTGTTGTTAGTGAGAGGGAAAATGGGAGAGTTTGTACTTGTATACTGAGGATAGTTTGTGGTGTAAAATGTAAATGCATTCTAAAACTAGAGGTGGCAATCAGGTCGTTTGGTTCGGTTTCGGTTCGGATCGTTTTGGGTTTGTCTGTAATCAGTTTAGTTTTAGATCGGATCGGGTCTGGTTCGGATTTTAGTTCGGTTCTATGATGATTCAGGTCAATTCGGGTATTGGATCAGTGATTCGAGTCAATATTGGATCAGTTGTTTTTGGGTCGGGTAAATATTGGATCGGACGTTTTCGAGTCGGGTCGATATCGGGTCGGGTTAATCTTTAAATTTTTGGGCCAATTCGGTTTTGAGTTGGACTTGGGTGTGAATCTAGTCGTGTATATTATATAAAGAACTAATCATATATTCTTGTAAAAACATGTCTTTTTATTTGTTAATATTATCATATAGGTTTAGTTCCAATCATTTAATGTTTCAAAATCAACCATCATTGATATTAATCATTTAACCTGAACCTAGGGATGTGAAATCAGGTAATCGTTCAGGTCAAATCGGATACGGGTTATGTTAGGTCAATTTAATGGTCCGACTCGGATCAGGCCGGGTCCGGGTTGACTCAAATTCGGGTTATTATCAAGTTGAATCAGATTGAGTTCGGGTTAGGGTCGGGTTAATTTCAGGTCGGGTAAGTTTCAGTTCAGACCAAAACAGTTCGGGTCCGAATCAGTTAATTAACGGGTTAATTCAGGCTCGGATAAACTTCAGGTCAGGCCACATTCAAGTCGGGTCACGTCGTTGACGGATAAAATTCATGTCGAGAATATTGGTTTCGGTTGAAGCTCAAGTTGGGTCTTACGTGTACAAATAGACTTCGATCTGGTAATTGTGGGTGAATTTTGGATAAAAATAAATTTTTAGGGGTTAATATGACCAAAACATCCCTTAGGATGCCGAAAATATGTACAGTTTAAAAAATATATAATTGTGACTAAATTGAATTAAACTAAAATTTAAAAGTGAATGTTATGACTAAAATAAAATTTTTAAACGGGTAAGGACCTAAAGGGTAATTAATCACCAAGCAACAAAATTGGGCGGCAAATGAAAGGATGAGGAGGCTTCTTTTAAACGTGTACAAATAAATTTTAAACGTGTACAAATATGAGGCTTTTTCCCCTCCATAATTCTATTCGTTTCCCTCTTTTTTTTAATCAATTATTATGTTTTTTCCTTCATTTTTTTATTGAAATGAAATGGTGGTTCTTGTCCGTTTCCCTCTTTTTTTTAACCAATTATTATGTTTTTCCCTTTTCTTTAATTGAAATGAAAGGGAGGGGAGGAAGAGCCGCGTGATTTTTAGGTTAGGGGAAATTATTTTTTAGCCCTTCTGACTTTAGATTTTTTTCATTTAAGTCCTAAATTTTCACTTTTAGATTTTAATTTAATTCAATTAAGTCTAAATTTAAATTAATTTAATTGAAATTCCACATTTAGTTTTAGAATTCTTTTAATTGTCTGCAATTTATGTTTATAGGTTTTAATTTAGCTCAATTAGATCCTAAGTTTAATAAGTTAATTCAATTCGAACATTATTATTATTATTAATTTTGATTTAAAATAATTATACACAAAATTTTGATTTGGATGTAAACATGTAATTGTACACATAAAAGTTGAAACTTTAATTTAGTTCAATTGTACAAATGAAGCTTTGATTTAAATATTTTTTGATTAAATAAGAGGTATTTTATTTTCATACCGGGATTCGAATCTATACAAGATAGAAAAAATATGAGCATTATTAATCAATTCAAATGCATAATTTGGCTAGTTGAATTGAAATTAATCTCGTAAATCAATAGCCCTAAACTAAACCATAAATAGTTAATACTAAACACAAAACCATAAACCTTAAAGAATCGAAATTAATCTCATAAGCCAATAACCATGAGCTAAACCATAAACCATTGATACTAAACCTTGAACCTTAAGGAATCCAAATTAATCACATAAACCAATAACCTTAAACTAAACACTAAACCACAAACCTTAAGGAAACAAAATTAATCTCATAAACCAATAACACTAAACTAAACCATAAACTATTAATATTAAACCATAAATCATAAACCACAAACCTTAAGGAATCATGTTGGCAGCATTTAAAGATTTAATAAAACTTTTAAATATTTTTATATACTATAATTTATAAATATAAAATGTAAACATATTAATTTAATGATCATAATTAATCATGTACCTTAAATTGTGAAGATGTATTTTCTCACACTATAATATAACAAATTCAACAATTGTAACTTATTAGTTATTACAAGTCAGATAAATACCAAGTTAGGTAAATATCAGATCAGTTTAATAACAAGTCAGATCATTTACAAGTTGAGTCAATTACATATCAGGTTCATAATAGGTCAGGTTGATAACAAAGTCAGGTAATATCAGTTATTTACCAGGTTAATCTTGGGTTCAGATTCATATTAGGTCAGATGTAGGTCGGGTTTAGTTATCACATTATCAGGTTGAATTTGGGTTCAGGTCGGGTGCAGATAAAAAATTTCCAGGTCCAACTCGGGTTCAGGTCAACACTAGTTTAGACTCGAATCGATTTCGGATCACCACCACCCCAGGTCACAAGTAGTTCTGAGTCAAGTCGGTTTCAGTCAGTTTTGCAGGTCGGGTCAGCTTTTTACATCCTTACTTGAACCTAACGAATCCCGATCCAATCCTATAACTATATTTTTTTTATTTTCATATTCGATGCTGGTTTTTAGTATGATAATTTTTTTATATTTTCAAAATACACGTAAAAAAAAGAGAGATAATTTTATGGGCATGGAATCAAACCTTAGACCATAATTGCACATATAATGAGCATTTTGAAATATTACCTAAAAATTTGACTCGACTATATGTGTATATATATTATCCAATTTGACTAGAATATGTATATTAGGATTTTACTTTTCCCTCCTACTTTCCCGACCCCTCCTACTTCCCTCCTTTCTTTGCATTTGACTAGAATATGTATATTAAGATTTTACTTTCCCTCCTACTTTTTATCAAATGTAGTGATTAATTAGTACTATTATAATTCAAAAGATAATAAAACATATATTATTTCGGGTTAAAATTGGGTTGATGTTCGGTTTAGATCGGTTTTGAGCAAATTAATTTCGGGTTACTTTCGGTTCGGGTGAAAATCGATTCGGCTCAAGTCGGTTATTGGTCAATATCGGTTCTTCTAGAATTCGGATCGGTTTCAGTTTCGGTTCGGTTCATTACGGGTTTCGGGTCACGTTTGGGTTATCTTGTTAGGATCCATATCGGGTCTCGGTTCGGTTTTCGGGTCAAGTTTGCCAGGTCTATCTAAAACCTTCAGTGTCCATGGAATGCCCAAAGATAGATAAATTGTTAACTGGTATTTTAAAAAAAATATTTATTATTTTATTTATGTCTGTGTTATTTTTTTAATACCCACCTAATTTTTTTGAACAAAATAGTATCTAACATTACATTTCATTTTTAAATTGATACCTCAACCGTTAAATGTATGGCATGATGATTAGGAGAAAGAAAATCATACGTGGCAGGCTTCCATATCATTTTCTCTCTCCTAATCAGCATACCACGTTAGATAAAATCATAAAAAAAGCACACGTGGCATGTTGACTAGGAGAGAGAAAATAAGGCAACGGTATGCCATGTGTATTTTCTTTCTCTTAGTCAACATGCTATGTGTGATTTTCTCTCTGCTAGTTATTATGTCGTTAATTTTTTAACGACATGTACTAAAATAAAAACAAAACATAGCGTTATGTACTATTTTACCCAAAAAAATTAGTTATGTGCCAAAACAGTGACACAAGCATAGATGTGGTACTAAATAGGTAGTTTCCCTCCTTTTTACTTCCTAATTTAATTATTCAATTACTAAATTAATTGTTTAATTGTTTGGTAAAGTATTTGATCTATTAAGATTAAACTGAATCGAATATTGTAGGAGAATACTATAGAGACAATTCCAGTTTCTTTCATTCATAACGGTATAATTCGAATTCCTAATACTTGCTTAAAAGATTGAACGTCTCATTTTGTTACTGTTTTGTCGATGCATAAATCTTGAAAATTTATATGATTAAAAAATCACATCAATCATACACTCAAACACAAAATTGTTGTCCATAGTTCAAACAACAACATTATTAAATGCCTTTTATGCACAGTTTCATTTAAAAACCTTAGCTTTTGAAAAAAAATATTTCGGTCCCTACAACTTTAAGTTCCTTTCAATTTAACCCAAAAATAATAAAAAAAATCAACGTTGTCGACATCTTTGCCATAAGAACAAAAATCCTATGTCCTCTTTCTATGACTACACTAAAAAATACTAAAAAAATAAATTCTAAACCCTAACACTAAATTCCACATCCTAAACCCTAAACCCTACACCTCAAAAATACACACTACCTTAATTCCCTAAATGTTGAGATATTTGATTTAGATATAACTTAAATAAAAAATGTTTTTGGACTTAAACAAATTTGCAAAAATATTTCAAAAGTCCATAAACTTGAAAAAAATATGTTTGAAATATTTTCAAAGGTTTTTTGATATGTTTAAAATAATTTTAAATAGCCAAAGTGTCAAAAACAGGCTCTGAGTACCTGTACAGTTTTACCCATGCTGATACCCAGAAGAGCCTGTACCAGTACGGTTGCCCATGGACCGATACGCCCCTTTGTGCCCAAGTTT
Source organism: Hibiscus mutabilis (assembly GCA_019671005.1). NCBI lineage: Eukaryota > Viridiplantae > Streptophyta > Magnoliopsida > Malvales > Malvaceae > Hibiscus > Hibiscus mutabilis. The sequence goes on from CM033747.1 coordinate 26,336,833, forward strand.
TGACAAATTCCAGTAGCCAATTTGAGTACCGACACGGCATAAGTCATACCGATGCCCTAGGGCCTATACTGATACACATGTATCGTGTACCGATACTAGTGTAAAATTTGCCCAACAATTTCTATTTTGAGGCAAGTATCAACACCCGAAGCCTGTGTACCTATACGCCCTAACCAGACTACATTTATTGATGGAAATAAAGTCCCCAACGACTCTAATCAACCTCCAATGGCTAGTAACGTCCATGAAGCCATTTGAGGGTTTAAAAGACATCTTCAAGCAGACATTGAACAACAAAAAACATCATCGCCAACATTCAATGTTAGAAAAATTGTTTTAGTGCTTAAATTGTCAAATTCTTTGTAGAAATCACTAGTGAGCCAAATTGTCACATTTGCTCAAGTGTTTAGGATTTTGGGTGAGAGCTTAATTGTGCAAACTTTTTAGATTAGGTCAATTTGAATTGAATCAATTTTAAATTATTTTAGATTTGAATCATTTTGAGATTATTTAAATTTGAATATTTAAAATACTAAATTTGAATATTTTAAATTATTTTAGATATATTTTGGTGCATGGACAATAAAGTTCAAATATAAAAAAATTTGTATGAACACTTAACTGAGAGTTAAGTCTAGGGATGGAAACGGGCCGGATCTGGACCGAATTCAGCTGGACCCAGATCCAGACCCATTTTCACATCCTGGATCCAGACTCGCCCCGGATCCGGGGACTAGAAAATTGGGATCCAGACCCAGATCCAACAGATCTCACAGATCCAGGTCCAAAACGGGTCTATTAAAAAATGACCATTCGACCTATTTTTTAACGTAATAAAGCGGTCATTGACTAATTTCACATCACATCCCTAATGGAGGAAAGATTAATTCCAATACAATTAGTAATAGAATAAAAAATGATAAACTAAAGTCTCAAAAAAACTCCAACACAATTACACAAATGTCTTTTGAATAACACAAACATTAAAAAATGTAGATCATGAAACATTCCATTGTCGCAAGCCGAGTACCGCACTTCTACCTCCTTAGAGTGCTAGTCTTCATCACTACTTAAATCATCAACATCCTAAAACAAACAAGAAACAACCAACCAAGAGAAAAATTTGTTTAATGAAAATAATATTTGTGAAATTTAAATATTAATATTAAGGTTATGTAATATAATAACTTTCTTATACCATGTCAATGATATCCACCACTTTCGCATCATCATCACAATCTTCATTAATAGTGGAACAAGCATGTGTTCTTTCAAAAGTGTCTTTGTCATAAATAAATAAAAATTACATTAGAGAATAATGTGAAATATAAAATTAAAGCAAAGGAAGGGAAATAATATAACTACTAATAAGTACAAAATTACCTTTGACATCTACAACCAACTAATTTTGCAAGCACATTAAAGCCTCCACGGTTTGAGAATGAAGCCTAGAACGGTGAGCACTAACCACTTTTCCACCCATGCTAAATGCACATTCCGAAGTAACCAAAGAGACCGGAATTGCAAGAATGTCCTTGGCAATTTTTCGCAAAGTAGGCTAGAAAAGCATCAATGTTTCAAAAGAAAGCATAAACTAGCCTGTATCCAAACAAATAGATACATCCATGAAAAATAATTTATTTAGTGCCGATAATCAAAGCTGGATACCTTAAAATTGTAGAAATCTTCCGACTATCCGATGGATATATAATAATCTTTCAAAGTAATTGTAATTTAGAAAGAAGGTGGGTATAAAAATCAACCCTATAAGAATTCACTTTTTGTGGCGTCTCCTTATATTAAATATTTATATATATTTTAAAACCTACTATGCCATTTATATATTTTAAAACTAAAAGTGGGTTTTTCTATAAACGGGTAAATGGGTCTAGGTTTGAATTTTAGTATCAGATTCGGAATCATACTTTAATCAGAGGATCCATATCCGGTCCGGATATAACGGGTCCAAAATTTTAGGATCCAAACCCTATAAAACGGATATGAATCTACAGATTCGGCTCTGATCCATGATCCATTGCCATCCCTAGTTAAGTCATATAGAAAAACATTTGATCAACTGTTAGATCAAACCTTTGAACTAATACATCATATTCAATACCAATGATCATTTCCTTTCTAACTAACTTATAAATCAATAATATTAATGCTACGTTTAGTTCACGAAATATAATATTAACTCCAAAAAATAAAAATATTTAAATGTAAGATTATTTAAAATATTACTGAAAATGTTTAATTATTTTTTCAAATAATATTAACTCCTAAATATTAACTCCTAAATAAAATTAGACGTTTGAGCTAATATTAGAGGTTTGACCAGTCAAATCTGCTAATTTAGATGTTTGGTGAATAGCGGATTGGGGTGAAACCTCTAATTTAAAAAAAGCTGTTAATATGAAAATTTGAAATTAGAGATTTTGACATAAGAGTTATAAAGACTATTTTACCCTTAATAATTATCAAAAATTTTCAAATAACCCACATTTTAACATTTTCTATTTTAATTCTTCACCTTCACGTATTTACATTGTGACATTTGTAAACTAATAATTTTTATTTTTTCATTTTATTCACACATTTATATTTGTATTTAAATTTAATAATTAATTAAATTGTATTAAAAACAATTATATAAATAATAAATTAATATATAGATCCTTCAAATATGTTTAGTAATATTATATTAAAAAAATATTTTTCATAATCAAATTAATTAAACAATTATTGAATATAATCGTGTATTTATATGTCATTTTGCTTGTTTAAATAATCAAACAACTATAAGCTATCATTTAATTTTACCAAAAACTTTTATACAATCAACTAATACAATTCGCTAGTCAAATAAACTAATGCAATCAGCTATCAGCTAATGTAATACTCTATTAGCTATCCGCTAATTGCCAAACAGGGCCAATGAAAATATCTTTTTTATGTTTTTAAATTTTCGCTTATTTTTATTTTTATTTTCTAAAAATTAATTTCTAATTTTTCAACCAAACACGTATTCTTTATAGTTTTTATTTTTCAAAAAAATAAAAATGAACTTTATTCTTTAGAACAAAATAGACCAATATTCTCCAAACGGCTAAATTTATAAAACCCAAGATGCTCACAAAACCGAGATTTTTAAGAAAGCAATGATTACATTCAAGAAAAAGGATAATTGTTTCTTTAAAAATTAAAATTAGTATATAATTTAAAATTATTTTAAATTTTTTTTATGTATTATGTATTAAAAATTTATTTTTATATTTAAATTTTTATTTATTTACTTATAACATAAAATTCTGTGTCCATCCTAACCGTATTTCCTTATCCAATATTTGCGAAGGCAGCAGGCGATGATGACACCAACTCTGGGCAAACGTCACAGCCACTCTATCCAAAATTACTTTATTCTCATCTCAAGCAACATTCTCATTCCATGTCAGACACACCCATTACTGAATCATTCGTTCATTTTCTTTTTCAATATGTCCACTCCACTGGGTCACTGTCCGATTTTCTTTAACGTCTTTGTCTAAATCCGGAACGAGTCATTATTTGCAATAATAATAAGAAAACCACGAATGTGGATGTGTTTTGCTGCATTTGGAACTGGAGAAAGTGTGCACGTAACTGCCGCGGTGCTACAAATTAAATTAAGGCACAACATTAGTACCAAATGAAAAAGATGTTGAACTAACTAAAGTAAACTATTATATGAAATGTACGCTGTCTAAATTAAAGTTATTTGAGATCTATTAATTAGTCGAGTGGTCAAGAATGTACATATTGTCACATCTTGTGTGAGTTTAAATCTCAGTATTTATCTTGAAAATGTAATACTTCTTTATTTGATTAAAAAAAGTTAATTTGTCGAGTATATTGAAAGTAAATGTTGTAATTAATTAATTAATGATTGGGTAAGGTGCCGATCGGTTAACATTATAAAATACCATGGAGTTGAACAACTTCATTACTTGCAATGTTGTAATGAAGGAGATAAGGACTGTTAATTAAAATTGAGATAAGGCATAGACTCAGAAGCATGGAAGACAAAGGTGTTGCAGACTTTACACTTGTTAGGATAGGAAAGTTGAGATAAAGGACCTGATGCTGTAGGAAAATTCCATTTGGATAGAAACCAGCTGCTTTTACTATTCCAAGCAAAGCAAGGCCAGGGATGCTCTTTTAGCATGGGTCTCCAGGGTTTTATTTGTAAAATCCGATATTTATGGGGTTCAGATAAAAATATTAGGTAGAAAAATATGTTCAAATTACAAATTTCTTGTTGGTTTAGTTGGACGAGACGAATCCCTTAATTAAGGTCAAAAGTTCAAATCATAATATTGTAAAAGGAGAAAAATTTGATTGCGAGTCATTTCATATCAACCTTTTAAATTTTTGGGATTAGGGTTCATGAGTTTAGGTTTTAGGGGTTATAATTTAATGTTCCGAGTTTAAGATTTAGGGTTAGATATTTAAATTTTAGATTTTATAGTTTAAATGAGAAACATTGTATAAATTTTGTATACAACGTGTGCATTAAAATATACCTGATTTAGGAAAATATTTTGATACAAATATTGTGTAAACTTTAGTTTATACAAGCATGTTAATGTTAGGATTCAAAGTTTAGTTTATGATTTATGGTTCATGGCTTAAAATTTAGAGTTTAGGTTTATTTTTTGAGTTCAAGGTTAGAGATTTAGATTTTATAATTTAAATATGAAAGATTGTATAAATTTAGACATTCAATTTTAGGGTTTAGGGATTTTGTTTAGATCTTATGGCCTAAAATTTAGGGGTTATGTTTAGGTTTAGAATTTAATGTTTAGAGTTTAGGGTTTATGGTTTAGATTTTATAGTTTAAATATAAAGAGTTGCATAGTCTTTAGACAACTTGTGTATTAAAATATAACTATTTTAGGAAAATATTTTGACACGTAAACAAAGTTTACACAAGCCTGTCAATCTTAAAGTTTAAGGATTAGAATTTAGATTATCTTTGGAATTTAGAGTTTATATTTGGAATTTAATATTAGAGTTTAGGCTTTAGAGTGAAGAATTTAGATTTTATAGTGTAAATAGGAAGAGTTGTGTAATTGTTTCTATATAACTTGTGTATCAAAATATAACACATTTAGGGAAATATTTTGATATGAAAAATATCCATACACCGGCGGTGAAAACATTTTTGTTTCCACTAGCGCCCAAGTTTTAGGGTTTAAATTTATGAACTGCGGTTACAAAACATGGTTTAATATTAGTAATTAAGGATTCAAGCTTAAAATTGAACTTTTTAGGTTTCAGTATCGGTGATCATTCATATAGTACTAATGCCGTACGAACAAATGCAAAAACTAGGCAAAGTCGTGGTTTAGTATCGATATTTCATTCAAGGAGTATCAATCCAGTTCATCTGATATCGATGCTTAAAGGCTAGTATTGATACAATTATATTATTTGGAATATCGAATGCAAGTTTAGTACTAATACCAATGGGATGGTATCGATACTGATTTTAATATTAAAATATCGAGCTTTACTTTAGTGCTGATACTCATGGGGTGATATCAGTACTGGTTGAAACCAATTTTAAAAACATCAAAGCATTGGTGTTGATACTCAAGTCAAGTATCAATACTTTTAGGATCAGTATCGATACTGAATTGTAATTTGAGAACCTTAAATAATAATTTGGTACTGATAATCATAGGTGAGATATCCCTAGGTCACTACGATACTCATAATTATCAATACTCATGGAGCTTAATGGTTAATAAGCTTGTAACGAGTTTGGAAAAGGTGCCTATGTTTTCAAAATGCTCATTAGTTGATAAGTGGTTAAATTACCCTCTGATAACTTCTAAAACTTAATGAACCGTGAGTGGTAATAAAGCGTGTGGTATTGCGTAGCAACCCTAGATTTGAGCATGAAAGATTTGATGATTGTGTGGCCTTAAGTAGGGGTGTTCAATGTTGGTTATCAGATCGGATTTGGTTTTTTCGGATATTTGATTTTTTGGATCGACGATATAGTGATATGTATTCTATCCGAAATTAATCGAATATCAGATATTCAGATTGGATATTTGGATATTTGATTATCCGAAAATAAATTTGATTTAACTATTTTTTCGAACTTGAAGGTTATATTTATGAAAATTTTAGAATTTTGAATATAACAAACAACAAATTGCTAAATATAACAAGATTCGTATCCATGAAAATTTTGATTTTTTTAACTTTCGAATAAAACAAACACCAAATTGTTAAATATAACAAGATTAATATTCATGAAATTTTAAATTTTCAGATTTTCGGATAATCCGAAACTTGAAATATTACGATCTATATCTGATCCGAAAAATTTAAAATCGAATCGGATATCCGATTCATAAATAAAAATCGGATCGGATTTTTGAACACCCATAGCCTTAAGGGCATTGTTTGGTTGTGTGATTTGTATGTTGTAGGATCTAGATATCCGTTGATTGTGCTCTAACAACGTTGAATGTACATTCCTGAGACTACGTAACATCAAACTTCATCCATGCATATGTACATTCCTGATGCTATGTGACACAAGACCTTATATGAAGGTACTTGATGCGTGATTCCAAGTATGACAAGCTAGTTGAATGTAGGTTCTTGTGCTATGTGACTCCACGCCTTACATTGGGCTTGTTGTTGTGTGTTTTATCTTGGTTGAGCTGATATTATGTTGATGTGGATATTATTGCTTTTGCGAATTATAGCATGCTTAGTTAGGTGGCTAATCTTAGCCCACATGTTATCATTCATGCATTTCTACTTATACTTGCATGCATACTTATGTTTATGAATTATATAAAGTATAATAGAGTATAAGTGTGCCTCTGAGCTTGTTAGACTCAACGTTCAGATGTTTTCATTTGCAATTTAATAGATTCTAGACGAGTCCAAGCTAGCACCATCAAAGCGGTATTTCAACATCTCGGATATATCAAAGTACTTGTATTTGTATGGACAATGTACTTATAGGACCTTACATGATTGTGTATGTAACTCTTTATTTTCGTTATTTTGACATAATATATTTGTAATATGGAGCTCCGTAAAGATTTCACTTATTTTATGTTATGACTTTTGTTTGAGCTATTGATTTATGAAATATTTTTAACTCATTTGGCTAAACAATGATTTCGAAAAAATTAGGTCAGATAGTTAAATGTCGCAATATGACATCTTGAACCCTTTAGATGAACCAAGTTGAAATTAGGGTTTTACATATAGGGTGAGGTTTAGTTCAAGGTTTATAAGTTTAAGTTTTAGGCTTTATAATTTAAGGTTATGATTTAAAATTTAGTGTTTAAAATTTAGGGTTTTATGATATATTATATATTTGATAAATCATAATTCAAATCCTAATCTTACATAGAGGGGAGGGAAAATGAGAGACTCTAAGGGAGGGAAAAAAGTGCTCCTATTGGGCTTAAAACCTATAACCTAAGGGAATACGAGAGAATAGAGATGAACAGTTTGTCTAAAGGAGGGAAAGGGGTGCTCCTATTGGGCTTAAAGAAACAATGGGAAACAATGTTATATCAAAGCAAATTAAAGTATATTAATCACTTATTTTTGTCCGAGTCTCAAGCCCAATTAAAAAAATCCTAATTACATCAGATATGAGAAGATCCTAATTACATCATATATAGGAAGATTTCAATAGATCTTCTCCAACAAGTATGAAAAGTCATGCTACACACAAGGAATTTTCGCTACAGACTTACAATAACTTTTTGATATGATCCGAGCATTTGTAGGTCAGGATGTCTTCTTACGATCTGATCGTCTTTCAGTTGTCTTTCCAACGCATCTTGATACGCCTTAATTGGACGCCGAGAGCTCAAGATATGTTTGTTTCACTGAAGACAATGTGTGCGAAAAATTGGATACGAGTCTAATACGGGAATTTGATTTTATTATGAATTTTCAATTATTTTATTGATTATTTGTAATTAAATTAAAACTTAGACCTTTCCCTATTTATTTTAATTAATTTAGGATCATATTGCGTGTAAGGAAAGTGGTTTGATGCTCAAGTAAATACATTATTTTCTTTCCAATAGTAATTAGCATTAATGTAGAAGATATCATGCTTTTAGAGTTTTTAGGGTTTCTTTTATAAGATTCATTCTTGTGTAATTTTCACGAAGCATTCTACAGAGAAAAAGATGTACAAAAATGACTAAATAAAAGTTTTCTTTCTTCAAAATTTCCATGAGTTCCTTTGTTCAAGATTTCATCTTTATTCTTGCTTCAGAATAGTAAAGACCCAAAACGTTACGACGTATAAAAACCCCTCCAACATTTTCACACCCTGATTCATGCTTTTATTAGTCTTTGTCGTTTTAGTTTTTTTATTATTGCAATTATGTCATTGTTTATTTACTTATGCTTTTAATTTTCACATTCAATTCACGATTCATATTAATTCCTACATTTAATTTACGTATTTCTTGGATTCAATTTCATGTATGTTCCTTTTTAATTTTGACTTACATATTGCTATTTAAATGAATGTTCTTTACTTTGTTTTGTTTTGTTTCTATACTGTGTATGTTTGTAAATATTATGTGTGTTTTAATATTTTACGATAGTAATTGTAATGTATTAATTGTATTTTTAACATATAAGTTGTTTTCCCTCTTAATATGTTTATATATGTCAAGTGAATTTTTTCATTTAATGTGTATATATTGTGTTGTATATTATTTTTCATATTTTTTGTTTATTTTATTATATATATTATCTTTATATTAGTTAAACATATATGTATATATGTATATATATTACTATAACAATGTAGATTGATTTGTTTTTACCTAATATGTAACGGCTCAGATTTCGAAATCTGAGGGTTGATTTAACCCGAAGAATGGGCTTAATGTTTGGGCCTTTGAGAGCATTATGGGCTTGTATATAGTTGTTGGGTTAGGCCTTGGGTTAGTGAATGGGTTAGGATGATGTGGGAAGGGTAGAGCGGTAACTTGCCCAATTTGAAGAGGGGGAAAGGGGTGTTTATTTCTCTAAAAGTTTTGAAAGTGATATTTATAAAAGTTAGTTTTACCATACTTCTTTAGATTATGACTCTTATTTTAAATTAGTCTCTAAATTTTTAAATATTTTAATTTGATCCTCAAACCGTAACTTTCATTCTAAATTAATCCCAAACTTTTGAACATTTTAATTTCATCCCCAAACTAAGACCCTCGTTCTAAATTGGTGCTCAAACTTCTAAACTTTTAAACGTTCAAAATATTCAAAAATATGTGTTCGGATAATTGTTTTGATATAATAATTGAAAAAATAGTTTTGGACTAAATTGAAAAGGTTTTAAATATTCTTTGAAGTCCAAACAACTTGAAAATAAGTTTGAAAAGTTTTTGAGAGGTATTGGAAATGTTTTTAAACGTTTTAAAGTAACCAAACTAATGTTTTCAACATAGGCGTACCGATACGGTATACCTCGTATCGATACAGTCCAAGGGTTTTAACTACAGTAATTTTTCAAAACCGAAAATTCGCACCGATACGCACCTACGCGTATCGATACGGGAAGGAGCATACCGATACACATCTTAGCGTATCGATCTTTGTTTTAACTACCCCCAGCGACTATTCAAAATGCAAGCGTACCGAAATAGAGGAAGGCGTACCGATTCACCGTATCGATACGGTCCATGGTGTTCTAATACGCATAGCCATAATGGGCATATCGGCTAGTACCCGTACCGATACGATTAATCGCATACCAATAAGTACAGCCGCATAACTGCATTTATTGTGGGAAATAGAGGCTCTAACGGCTCCATTTCAATCCCAACGGTCTTCAACGGCTAGGAACTCATTTGGGAGTATAAAAGAGACATCAAAGCTTCAGCAACAACTAATGATCCTAAAAGTCAACAACATTATGAAGAAAATTTGTCTTAGTGCTTAACTTTCTCATTCTTTATATAGACAACACTTGTGAGCTTAAATGTCAATGTATGCTCAAGTGTTTTAGGTTTTGGGGTGAGAGCTTTAGAGTGCAAACAAACACCTTATAGAGGGATTTCAGTTTGCTTAAGAATTCTCTTGTTTGAGAGTGTTCCCAAAGCTTGGTTTGTGAGCTTTGGTTGCTAGACTTGGTGAGTGAGTCTAGGTTGTAAAAGGTTGCCTCCTAAGCCTAAAAAGGGGAAGAATTCGTAGTGAATTGGTTGAAATCCTTAGTGGGGAGCTAAGGTAGTGGATGTAGAGCTTGTTAGAAGCTTGAACCACTATAAATCATTGTGAATATTTTTTTATCTTTTAGCCTCCACCAAATTCACCCAAATTACAACTTCTCCACCACTTGGCAACACAAACGGTTGAAGGATTTCGATCCCAACAATTGGTATCAGAGTGAGGCTCAATCGAGAGGGATTAACATCCTATTGAGGCGATCCAACAAGCTTGACCAACAAACAAGTCAACCATCTTCCTTGGCGATATCCACTGACAAGCCATCATTCTTCAACGGTGAACACTATGCTTTTTGGAAGCATGTGATGATGTTCTTCATGAGAGGCAAAGACTACTGTCTTTGGGACATAGTTGAAGATGGACCGTAGGTGCTACCATGAAGTAAGGTAGAATGGACCGCGGAAGATCGCAAGAAGATGAAGCTAAATTGCAAGGCCATGCACATTCGATTTTGTGCATTGGGCCCGGATGAGTATGCCAAAGTGTCTTCTTGTAAAAGTGCCAAGAAGTTATGGGACAAGCTTGAAGCAATCTATGAAGGTACAAATGAGGTGAAGGAGACAAAGCTTGGTCTACTCAAGGAAACGAGGAACAACAAATTCGATGCCCTCGCTTCAACAAAAAGGATCATCATCAAAGAAATCATATGTGGCTACATGGAGTGATGAAGACTCCACCGAGAAAGATGAGATAGCCCACCTATGCTTCATGACCCTTAATGAGAGGGAGGTATCTTCTGACTCATCTTGTTCAAATCAAATTCTTATACATTTGATTAGTTACAAGAAGCTTATGACCAATTGGTTTTTGAGTTTAAAGCCTCATTTTCTAAGAACAAAAAGTTGATTTCTAAATTGAAAAATGAAAATGATTTGCTTGTGAAAACCAATTTGGAATTTGAAGCAAAATTAAAGGATTTTGAACTTAAAGTTTTGGATTTACAAAATTTGCTTCAAAAGAAAGAAAAAGATCATCAAATTGAAGTAGATGATCTTAAGAAATAAAAAGATTTGATTTCCAATGAACTTCAAAAGAAAAATAATTTGGGAAAACCAAATTTTTATGTGAGACAATCTAGTGCCCCTAGATTTTTGAATGGAAAAGTTTTAGAAGAATTTGGTTCCCAGAAGGACTAATTACTTCAACTAAAAAGGATGAAATTGAAAAATGGATTCCTAAGGGGACTAAATTATGTGCCACTAATGCCTATGGATCCAAAGCAATTTGGATTCCAAAATTTGCTTGATTGTCTTGTTTTAGGTGTGGTGGAGCTTTGATCATCAAATGATGGAATTAAGGGGGAGCTCTATACACATAGAAGAACACTTGAAGAAGGAAGGCTTCACATCCTATCTTTGGTTCAAGTGTGGTAAAAGTAGTTGAATTTTGCTTGTTTTAATTTTATTTATTTGTTTAATTCAACTAGTTTATCATAAATGTTGGACTAATATTTGGATGTTGCTTGAGTAAGGAGGAGCCAATTTTAAAACAAAACTTATTTTTGTCATTTTTTTTAACTCTCCATTGTTATTGATCTATAAAGTTTGAACCATTTTTTAATATAACAAAAAGGGGGAGAATGTTTTGAAAATTTTGACTTTTCAAATGAATAAGGGGGAGCCAATTTTAAAGCAAAACTTATCTTTGTCAAACCTTTTAACTCTCCATTGTTATTGTTATTTAAAGTTTGAACCATTTTTGATATAACAAAAAGGGGAAAATGTTTTAAAAAATTGAATTTTCAAATGAATAAGGGGGAGCTTATAAGTTATTCAACAATTAATCTCTTATTCAAATCTTATTTTTACAAAGGAGGAGAATCTCAAAAATAATTTTCCAAGTTGGTTTTATTATATCAAAAAGTGGGAGATTGTTAGGATAATTGTTTTGATATAATAATTGAAAATAGTTTTGGACTAAATTGAAACGCTTTTAAATATTCTTTGAAGTCCAAACAACTTGAAAATAAGTTTGGAAAGTTTTTGAGAGGTTTTGGAAATGTTTTTAAACGTTTTAAAGTAGCCACACTAATGTTTTCAACACAGGCGTACAGATACGGTATACCCTGTATCGATACAGTCCAAGGGTTTTAACTATAGTAATTTTCCAAAACTGAAAATTCGTACCGATACGCCCTTACGCGTATCGATACGGGAAGGAGCTTACCGATACGTATCTTAGCGTATCGATCCTTGTTTTAACTACCCCCAACAACTATTTCCCAACGGTTATTCAAGATGCAGGCGTACCAAAACAAAGGAAGGCGTACCAATAAACCATACTGATACGGTCCATGGTGTTCTGATACACACAGCCAGAATGGGCATAACGGCTAGTGCCCGTACCGATACGGCTAATCACGTACCGATATGGACAGCTACAGAAGTGTGTTTATTGCGGGAAATAGAGGCTCTAACGACTCCATTTCAATCCCAACGGTCTTCAATGGCTAGGAACTCATTTGAGAGTATAAAAGAGACATCAAAGCTTCAACAACAACTAATGATCCTAAAAGTCAACAATATTATGAAGAAAATTTGTCTTAGTGCTTAACTTTCTCATTCTTTATATAGACAACACTTGTGAGCTTAAATGTCAATGTATGCTAAAGTGTTTTAGGTTTTGGGTGAGAGCTTTAGAGTGCAAACAAACACCTTATAGAGGGATTTCATTTTGCTTAAGAATTCTTTTGTTTGAAAGTGTTCCCAAAGCTCGGTTTGTGAGCTTTGGTTGCTAGACTTGGTGAGTGAGTCTAGGTTGTAAAAGGTTGCCTCCTAAGTCTAGAAAATGGGAAGAATTCTTAGTGAATTGGTTGAAATCCTTAATGGGGAGCTAAGGTAATGGATGTAGAGCTTGTTAGAAGCTTGAACCACTATAAATCCTTGTGCATATTTTCTATCTTTTAGCCTCCACCAAATTCACCCAAATTACAACTTCTCCACCACTTGACAACACAAACGGTTGAAGGATTTCGAGCCCAACAATATGCCATATTTAAGAAAAAAATTGTAGTGGGAAAATTATTTGCAGGCCGCTAGAGGGCCTGATCAATTTGAACATTGGTCTTCATTTTGCATCCATTGTGCTTACAGATAAAGCACAATCTCAAGCCAAGTCATTCAATGACTAAGAAGTTACTATCCTATCAATGTGGTATATGAGTTTTTCCATTTTCCTTACACAATTGACAAGCACCCTATTTTGAGCATCAATTTCTCATTTATCTCTTAACCATTTTGAGCATCAAAGAAAATTCAAAACAAGAAATTTTTTTACAAAAAAAGACAAATGTCGAGTCAACAAGTCGTTAAGTATTTAACGGTAGAGTGACCAAAATAGGAGAAATAAAAAATACAGTGATTAAATTGAAATTTTTTAAACTTAAGTGACCGAAATAGGAGTAAGAAGAAAGTTAAATGATGAAATTTGTAATTTACTCTAATTTTTAACGATCAATGACAAAAATAGAAAAAATACAATAGTTACATGACCATAATAGAAACGCAAAAATAAGTAGAATACCAAATAGATAGTTTATCCTATATTATTATATGTACAATTTGTGATTTTTTAATAGTCTTAAGGTGATTACAAGGTAGTATCTGTTCATAAATATTCTTATCTCTTTGACAATACAAACACTTTGCAGACAAAGCGACTTGAACCCGGGTTTTCTAAGATGAACATCATCCGCTTTTTTACTTGGACCACATGTTGGGTTCCTACAATTTGTGACCATTGAAGAATGGAGACACACACAATACAACATTTTATTTTTGGAGACACACGAGACATGACACTTACATTTTGTTTTTCCATCATAACCTCGAATCTTTAGAGCAAAGTGTAAAGAGGGTTTATTATGGGACAATCATAGCAACCTAATTTATGGCCTTGTTTAATGAACATAACATCTCATCTAACTAGACAAATTAAGTAATGGATAATTTAAGTTTTTTTTTTCTACTTAATATTTTTATCTAAACCCCATAAATATCAGATTTGACAAATAAAATCCTAGACACCTTTATCACAACTTCCCTATCCTAACAGGTGTGAAGTCTGCAATGCCTTTATATTCCATGTTTCTGAGTCTGCAATACCTCACCTAATCATAGTTAATGGATAAAATCCAAAATGGTCACCGAAATATTTTAAAATGTTCCTTCTTGTTACCTAACTTTCAAATGTTACAAAATGAAAATGCGAGCGGCATGAGCTAAAATTAATGTAAAATATCTTATTTAACCCTTCAATTGTAACTAAAATATTATTTTATATTTTAAATGTTTCTAACCAATAGTTTCCAAAAAAAAAAAAAAACTAAATATATATATATATATATATATATATATTCGAGATAACACTTAATGGACCTAGCGCTAGAATTCGGGCATCGAATTTTGGCCCAGCACTATTTTTTTTTCTATTCATAACGCCAGAATTCGAACGTCCCACCTTGCTTAATGGACCTAGCGCTTCATCCGCTAGATCAACTTGTTGTTAGTAGTAATATATATATATATATATATATATATATATATATATATATATATATATTCGAGATAACACTTATTTTTCATCCAATCATAATAAAAAACATGTTAGTTCTGAATTTTTGTTACCTCAAATAACCATGAAAACAACATGTTCAACATTCTATAAAATACTTGGATCAATTTTGTGACAACACAAACGACTCATATATGTTTTCGTTGTCCCTTAAATAGGAAAATTTCACCTGGTATGCTGACGGTGGTAGACTCTTACCTTAGGGTGCTACCGACTTTTCTGATTCGAGACACTATCGTTCTTTCTCATAGGAATCTTTAATGGTAGTCCTAGTTCTTATTTTTACGCCTGTATCCATGCATGATCAAATTCTTGATAAATTTGAGTGACACCTACCCTTACTCTAAATGACGTGTTATATTTATTTTCAATCACTCAACGATCATAAAGAACAAAAATAATAAAATCAATAAATTACACAACCAAGATTTCCATGGTTCTATCCTAGAACTGAAGCTATAAATTCCCATAAAGTTTGGATCCGATCATTGGCAATAAAAAGAATGCAAATGTTGTAACACCCCTACCCGGTTTGGTAAAAAACCGAGTCGGATATGTCACCGGAATAAATCAGAGAATGAAATGTATTGCTGTATTTTGTTGTTGTTCTCTTACCTAGTTGTGGTGTAATCTTTTTCTCCACTTAAGATTAGGGAGATTTTTAACGAGGCTCCAACTTAGATCGAAGGTTGTTACGACCTTTATGATCAATAAAATCATATTTGCTGGGCAAAAAAAATAGAGAATCGAAGAATCAAGTAATAACAAATCATCTCAAAACATACATAACACCAAAATAAATCATCAATCGTGAAATATCATAATTTAACTAACTCTGATTTAATCATTAGGGCCAAGGACTAAAGTGTAAATTTTTCAGAGTTAAGAGACTTAACATGAAACTTCCACTAAACATTTCCTTTACTAAGTTTAATCTTACTATAACATAATTAGGGAAATTAGTGACATAGGTTTTGATTACAAAATAGGGACTAAAAGGCTTTAGTGAGTTTATAGGCATATTCAAGAAATCCAATTAAAACATACTTACATATGAAATTTCAAATCAATTAGATATATTACAAAACTAATCAAATATAACTAAATAAGCTATACTTAGACAAGTCAAATACAAAGCATACTTACACCAGTCAAATACAATACAAAGCTTACTTACACCAGTCAAATACAATACGAAGCATACTTATACCAGTCAAATGCAACACATTCTTACACGAGTTAAATGCAAAGCATACTTACACCAATAAAATACAGAGTAAACTTACGGTAGTAAATGCATAAAACGTTACCTTAATTCATGCTTAAAGACAAAGATATCACTATTTGAGATCATTCCATGATTTATCTATTATTATCTTACCATACTTTTGCTTACAAATGTCAAATCATACCAATACATAGTATCTAACTTGCCATGACATGTTTTAAACAAATCATACTTCTACATTTCAATCTAATCAAGGCAAGGTTCTAATGTACAATACTCAAATTGAAATTTCATACTACTACTTAACATGGCTTACACATAATTTATCATTCAAAATTTGTAACTTAAGTTATATACATACATATGTTTCAACCAAATCACACTTTAACATACTTATTTATCCATACTTAAGTTCACGACCAAACATACAAGACATAGCATAGGACTACCATTATATAACTCATACTTAACTAAAATCATAATATCAACCAAGGACGCTTTATCACCAATGCAATATAATATGCTTAATTCATATCTCACCCCACTAGGAGTTTAATAGAGTAAGTACATTACCCAAAATGTTTGAGCAAGTGACTTGCAACTCCCATGTACGATCTCAGCAACTACGGAATCGAATTACCTTAAATACATGTATTAAATAAAGTAGCTTAGTGAGGTAGTAAATAACAACATAATAAACTGTAATATAATTAATCATGTAAATATAAAGGATCATAAAACTAGGATGGCAACAGAAGCAAACTTAACATGATCATATATTTCAATAGCAAGAAAACATAATTACTATGAAGCAACATGCTTTGTTGCTGCTTCAGATATCGAAATGACGTGCGATTTTTTCTATTGTGATTTTGGACTCGATTGTGGCGGTGCCATGGGTGCTCAACAAAGAGAAGAGACCTTACAAACTATGGTCAAGGTTTCATATGATTGATTTAGTGTATGCGGCTTTGCCTTGTGGGTACTTCTACACATCTATCGTGAAGCAAATAATTTAGCCGAAGCTCTTACTAAAGGTGGTGTTGATCGCTCCTCGTGATTTCAAATACTGGAGTAGTTTTCCTTCGATTATTTGGATGTTTAGTTTGGTGTATTGTTGACGTTGTTTGGCATTGGTTTTGATTTGTCTGTTCGCGTGTCCGTTATGCTTTGAGCACTTTTCCGTAACCACTATCCCCTCCATTTAAGATTAGGGAAATTTAATGAGGCTTGTGATAGTAAAGGCCTTGTATGATTATTCTCTAATAAATCATACATTTTGCCGAGAAAATGAAAACTTGAACCATAGGCATGTTTCCTATTTCATGCACTTAATCATATTATTAATATTAGATTTCATTCATTCTTTTTTTTGCTCAATATAGTTAAATTTTATTAGAATAAGATACCACAAAAGTGGCTACAATGTTCATAAAAACCATCAGCCCTAAACCAAGTTGAGTGTCTCATTAAAACTTCCTTAAACCTAATAGAGGAAAAGAGTACAGTCAACTTAGGGATAGATGAAATAAACACAATTCAAACCCATCAGAATCATAAATACCGAAAAGCACTAGATAAACCAAAGGCACCACATAAGACCAACTAAATCTCACGAAAAAGTATTCCAACACCAAATTCATATGCACACAGACTAAAAGAGTCTTCAAAACATCGAGCTATTCTGTAGAAGAAAACCACAACCACTAAAGCAACATCCAAACACCAAAATTAAAACAATCAGTGCACCCCAATTAAACTGCTGTTCGACCACCATAGACCAATGGTTGAAACAAAAGCCTCTACAGTAGCAACACCACATAAACACCCAATTATGTCCCAGAAAACACCTATAAAACCGGCATTACAAAGCGAATCGCCAGCAGCCTTGGTTAAGTAAAGTAACCTGCCAAAAATATTCTCCCAAAATCCCAAGATAGGATACGCACAAAATGTCGCACCAATAGCATCATCCCTCTAGATTCAACCTTTCTCATCGTAAATGAGCTTGAAGCTCCATAGTTTAGCATATCATAAAAGTTTACTATTTAAAGCATAATTCATATCCATAGCTTGGCTTATTAGCATAGTTTTCTGTTGAAACATAAATCATATCAAAACATAATTCATCAAAGCTTATAAAAATATACTTACAAAGCAAAAATCAAAAGGTTAAGCTTACCAAGCTTACCTCCATGTCACACACCATGCCATCCAAAATGGTCTAATTGAGCTTGATCATTATGTCACAACACAACACATAATAACAATAGACCAAAATGCATTTGGGAAGGTTTTAAACGAATCCCAAGACTCGATCTATACTCACCGATACTTTCAAGCTAGAATTGATCCCGAATTACTATTCCGGCTTGATTTCCTTTAGCCTTCCCTTACCGAATTGACGATTCTTCGATATTGGTTTGATCTAACATTATAATCATACAAGGATTCATCAATTGATCCATTAAAACCCATGGAAAATCTTTAATTGCTAAGACATGAAAATCCTAATGTTCAAGATATTAGGCTTACGGGTTCCCATGGCTTAAAAATTTTAGAAAAATTATCACGAAGCTTAGAATTCATCCTATTTCAATCATAAATCCTTATTTAATCCCCAACCTAAAAATATCAATTATACCCATGAATAATTAAGCCTAAAACTTAATAAAAGTGGACTTACCAGATATGAGGCATAAAAGATGTAAGCTTATTAGGGATTTAAAACTTAATAAAAGTGGACTTACTAAATATAAGATTAGATTGAAGAAACCGAGGCTTAATGGTAAGGAATTTAAAACTTTAAGGTTAGGGTTCTTAGGAGCATTCTTCAGTGGAGGAAGAACTTTGAAGAAGATGAAAAGGAATGGTCTTCCATTTTTCCTTTCTTAGTCGTGGGGTTTGCTTCCAATAGCCATATATTTCCTCTTTTACTTTTTCTTTTTTTTAATTAACACTTGAAGACTATAGTTAAGCCACCTAAACAATGACTAAGCGAAGCTTTGTTATTGGTCTAATTGCACCTTTAACCATTACACTTGCCACTACTTGCACATATGTCTTTCTATTTCACTTTTGCTCCAATTTCCATATCTTGTATCATTCGAAAATAGTCACCCAATAAATTTTGGTTTAATTACACACTTAATCACTCTACTTTTCCATCACTTAAACTTTTAATCACTTAGCTATAAATTTCATTCAAGCACACTAATTCGTACTACATTCAATTTAGTCTTATGTCCTCGAATTCTTAAATTAAACGTAGTAATTTGAAATCAATCAAATTAAATAATTCAAGGACTAAATTTTATTACCGGAAAAGATAAACTTCAACACTTTAATCTTCATAGTTCAATTTCTTGCATTTTAATCCTTAATCTGTAAAATTCTAATTTGAACTTAATAAGTCAAAGTTCATCGAATCCAATAATTCGAGACTAAACTTAACTATTGAAAATTGGATTCCGATCATCAAAAATTCGGAAAACTATTAATCCGATTTTAGGGTATTAAAAATGTGGTTTTCTGCAAGGTGACAAGCACGTGTAAAATGATGGTGGATCAGAACCCATCTAATGTTTAATGGTCACAGTGGAGGGGGTTAATGTTATGCAAAACATATATGTTGTTACCACTATTTTTTCGCAATAACGGTTTCGGAAGGTGTCGTTACCACCATATAGTGTCTGTTATTGCGATCGTGGACTGCTATTTGAATCCCGATGTTGTCAACAACCAGGAGTTGAAAGATGGAAGGGAATTCACGAATGTCGAGGCTGCTGCTGGGATTCAAGAATATGGTCTTCTCTGATCGGAGGAGGATGCTCGTTTATGGGTTTAGGCGAGCATGCTTCCTGGGCGTAAAGAGTTGACATGGCTAACTCAGTCGACATTTTTTCGCTGAAATGCAGGAATTCCATCGTAAATCTTCGAAGAAATATGCTTTATTACTAGAATTACAAGACAATGCACTCTCGGTAAATGAAAAAAAAAATAGAGGGATCGCACGATTAAGAAGAGTAAGAAATTGGGAAAATGGAATACCATTTTTGAGGTCGATGATGCCTCTCCAACCAATTCAAATATTGCTAAAAAGCATATCTTAACCAGATCCGCTAGGAGAGCGCTGCCACTAGGTAAATGCATAGGCATCTAGTTCATTGACAATGAGGAGGAAATTATAGAAAACTTCATTAGAGAGGATATGCAAATTTGTGCTGTTTTTGCTTGAGTTGTTGAACTGTGGCAGCAACCAAGTAGTTCATTAGATGGTTTTTGTTTAGGGTTGGTGATAGTGGTTGTTGGAGCCGTAAAAAATAAACCTGCTAAAAGTAACTTCTAGTAATGGTAAGTAGGGTCGAATCCACCAAGGAGTAGTAAGAGATTAATTTTATAAACATAAAAGTAAATCGGAGGGAGTTTGTATTTGAGTAAAATTGAGGAAACAAGAAAGCACTTAAAAGTAAAGAGAATTTTATATGGAGATGAACTCTAGTGAAGGTAGATCTCGATGTATTAACCCAAGTTTTAGATTATCGAACTTCATAAAGGATAAACCTGCATCAATCTCAAGTAGTTTGATTATAGGTTAACAACTAAACCCACATGTATAACTCAATCTCTCTTACTTAGTAGATAACCACTTAATAACCCTTTACCTAGGTTACTTACCACTTCATCAAGAATGACTTGATTGGTTGTTGTATATATAACCCAATATATCCGTGTTGAGCAAGCCCGGAAGATATAAATATACTTTAGATAGAAATAATAAAGAAAAAAATCTCACTAAAAATCTTTCAAAGTGTCCAAATTGGACTAAAACTATACTTTTATACATGAATTGTCCTTTTGCCATTGAAACACCTTAAACATCAAATACTTGTAAA
Source organism: Hibiscus mutabilis (assembly GCA_019671005.1). Lineage (NCBI taxonomy): Eukaryota > Viridiplantae > Streptophyta > Magnoliopsida > Malvales > Malvaceae > Hibiscus > Hibiscus mutabilis. Next base: position 26,357,806 of record CM033747.1, read on the forward strand.
AACAAAGACTTGGGGATAGATTATAATGCCAAAACACATGAATTTACATATGAAAATCAAGCAAATATTAGACCTATTATATACCCCACGGATTAGATTATGCTTGTCCTTAAGCATATTGAAGTACAAAACTCGGGGTCCTTTTGGTAAATAAAAAGGATAAGAGAAATAATAAGTATATGATTGAAATTTAGCACAACAAATAATCACTCAATTAATTATCATGAAGTCAAAGATGGAATAAAATTAAAACACACTCACAGAGAATTTCAGGATCAAAAGGTCTTTGAATTCCAAGATCAAAAGGTCTTTGAATTTGGTTATAACGGGGTTAAGGACAAGGTATGATGAGAAGGACTTTTGAATTTTTGAATTGAAGAACTTCACACTTTTTTTTTATTTTGCTCAAGGTTGTGCACATGTCTTTTGAGAGAAACTAGAATTCAATCTTTTGCTCACTTTTGTCTTTTTCTTTCTTTTCATTTCCCCTTTTTTTTGTCTGGTTGATTTTTCTCTTTTAAAGTAAGGATAGTGTGCAGTTCTTCAAATTTGATTCAAATTAGGGAAATCAACAAAAAGGATATTCGACTTGTAATGTGGTTAAATTCCAAAAAATAGGCATAGTCTCAAAAGTGGTTATCTAGGGTTCATATTTATCGAGGTAGACTTTTTTGCTCAAGGTTCATACCTAAGTGCCTTAATCATCTCAAGTTATTTGATCTTATAATATGGTCCTAACACGTATAACATTGCAAGTTCCAGAAGAAGAGTAGCCATGCTTGAAAATCACTCAATGAAAAAATATGAGGAATAAAAGATGTAAGCTTATTAGGCTCAAATCTTACAAAATGACTTATGTTGTGTCCAATTTTATCCATCCAACTATCGAATCAATCAATTAAGCAATGATTTGCAAGGCTAAAGAGTTCTTATCAATCCTATTTTACTACCCATATTAGTCTTATTTTTACTTTGGGATGTCAAATCTAAAAAATTTCAACATGTTGATTCTACGGAAAAATTTTCAATGTGAAAAGAATATTTCTAAGTCATCAATAAACAAGAATTCACATATTTTCTCCCTATATTCAACAAGAAATCAAGCATCAAAATTTTCTCCCCCAACTTAAACCGTACATTGTGCCTAATGTTCCTAAACCTACATGCTAAAAATAAAGATAAAGTAGTAAAAATTTTAGGGAGAGAGTGCTCCTTTATTCGACATGTGGTGATTTAAGGCGTGTATGGAATTGGAGGGTCAAATCTAATTTGTTCGAAGAACTCTCTTTGATTGGCCTCCATCCAATTCATTCTATACTCCACTCGATCAAATCGGTCCTCGACGGTGTTGGTGTGCGAAGAAAAAGCTTTCTTCGTGGCTACCCCAACCGTTTTCATCATGTAGTTGCCTCCTTCATCCTTTTTGAGAAGTCCTATTGTTTTGAGGCAATTGATGTCGATCGGTCCCATTTGTCGTGTTATCTACAGGTTAGTATTTGCGACAAGCAAGCCGTCTTTGAAAGCTAAGTGACAAATATAGGAATCAAGAATTAAGGGATTACTTTTCCTTGTCACTACAACAGCAGATTCTTGGGCAAACTAATATCCGATTTTGACCTTTCGGCCTTTCAACATGCACCAAAGGAAGAAGAACTCGGCCTTGTTCAACATGTTGGCTGAATTTGTTGGAAAAAATAATATATATTGGTTGAATAATATTGATGCAAAATCATGTTACTTAGTGAATAGACATGTTAATAATAAGTCATGTCACTTGGTAAATAGACTTATTAATTTATGGTTTAAAGTTGCATTCATTCAATCGTATCTATTAACTTTTCAACAAATCTTTCAATCAAAAGGTTTAATCTTTTTATCAAACGGTTTAATTTTTCCACACTCTATATAAAGGAGAGATTTCCAAAATATTTTACACAACTCAAAAACCTTTGAAACTTCAACAACTCAACATTATTTACAATATCCAAAAATACATGCATGGAAAGATGTTTTTGATTTCCGATGATAGAGAAAGACAAAATTGTGTTTGATTTTTCATTGCAATTGTGCTACTGTCGTGAACGTTTGTCGTTGTATCCTAGGAGATAGACGTCCAATATTACTCAAGCATCGAGGAGAGGATGAATCTATCTTAAGGAAACTATTTATACAAGCCTCAACAAAAATTCTTTTAATTTTCAGCTATGTCCGATTCAGGTTCTGTTTTGAATTTATTGTTATTTATTTTTCTTACAGTATTCTATTATACTTGGATTATTACTAAACTCATTTTTTCTAACAATCTTAAGTCAGATCCTTAGTTTTAATCAAGATATATAGATTATTGTGACTAAGGCATGATATTACAGTTCGGTTACAAGAGTTGAAGACTAATCCTCATCGAAATGCAAAAGGCATTATAATCGAGGCATGTCTTCATAAATCTAAGGGATATGTATAGTTTTGTAGTGAAGAATGGAACACTTAAAAGACGTATATTGTTTCTTTTAAGTATGGGTCTCGATTCACACGCACTCTCATGTGTTTTCACACGCACACATACACAACAAAATCACCCTTGAGGTCGGTGCAGAAAAGGCAAGAATGAAAAAAAGCACGATTGGTAACATTTAAATGTTTATTTTCTTAAATTATTTTATATACATTTGTTATATGTATCAAATAGTTTTAACTATTATGAAAATTATAGTACTAATAATTTTCTTGAGAATTTTGTAAAGACAACAGAACAATTGCAATTCGGGAGAAGTAAGGAGATAATGGTGGAATGAGAAATCTCCAAATTAAATAGCTCTTAAATTTTAGTTCGATTCTCAAAATCTGTTGGAAACTAAAGATAAAGAAATTTTATTTCTATTAGTAAATTATTTACGAGACTAGCCTTTGTTTGTGTTTAGAGTTGAACAAAATTGTGTGGCTTTGCACTTTTGATTCGAGTTTTTAGTTTTACTAAATTCCTATCGTTGAACAGAAGTTAATTAATTATGTTTTTGTTTCTGATTTTAGTTTCTGACTAAATTCCTAACGACTAACAAATTCATAATTATGAAATGGCATTTAGCTCATGATTTTGTCATGGCATAATCCAAGAACTCGCTCAGTTCTCAGTCTAATGCTACAATCACTACTCTGACTCTGGTTTTGAACTAAAGTCAATCATTGCTAGTGACTATACGCCACAATGAAAAACTTGCAGAGATAATTTCAAAATATGATCCTTCTATTGTTAGAAAGGATGATGTAGATGTTTCCACCTCCTTTATCATTGCCAAGACATGGAAGTACTCGTGTTGCTACCTTCTTCGATGTTGCCAAGTCATGGAAGCACTCTGATTTCCTATACCGTAAATACATTCTTAAAACCGTATCTGATGTACGTTATGAAGTGCACAATATTATGAGAACTAGTAGAAGTTATGGGTCATCACAAAATACGTGGGGGAAGCTATGTTATCAGTAAATTACCTTTTAAATAGGGTGTCCCACAAAAAAACAAACCATACGAATTATGGAATGGTAGAAAACCTTCCTACAACTACTTGAAAGTGTGAGGGTGTCTTGTCAAAGTAATGACTCGTTTATCGAAGCAAATGAAAATAAATCCTAAAATAATGGATTGTATTTTCATTGGTTATGCTTGCCATAAATAATGATTATGGTATTAATAGTGGAAAACGAAAGAATTTCGTTACCATGGATTATCCTCCAAACATGCTTGTTTTTATGATAATTGGTTATGTTCATCATAACAATGCATATCGTTTCTTTTGCATGATTCAAAGAATCTTGAAATTCACAAGAATACAATATTGGAATCCAAAATTGTCTCATTATTTTAAGACTAAAGAAGTTGGTCAAGTTCAACAAAAAGAACTATAAAGACTGTTGATAAAAATTGTGAAGACATTCAAAAAAGAGGTTGATGTCGAGACAAAACCAAAAGAAGTGAAAGAGCAAGGGTGGAAATTCCTTTGGATTGGATTTTCTACCTGTATGCTAGGGGCTGAATGACTACGAAATTTCTTAGAGGATATTCCAAAATGGTTAAAGCATGTGCCCACAATATGTATATATTGTGATAACCAAGCAACATGTGGTAGAGCACAGAACGTAATGGTAAGTCAAGACACATGCATCGTCCACATACTACCGTTAGACAACTAATCTCAATTAGAGTTATCTACATTGATTTTGTGAAATTAAAGGATAACATTATTGATCCGCTAACCAAAAGGTTGAATCGATATCAAGTTGAGAAAACATCGAAAGGAATGCAACTAAAACCCATGAAAATTTAGGGCGCTATGTGAAGGAAAACCCTACCTAGTTGACTGGAGATCCCAAGATCTAGGTTTAAAGGGACAACCTACTTGCATAGAACTTGTGAGGTCACTGTGGGGGTTCTTATCCCAAGTCCATTCCTATGATGTAAACACTGACTAAAATATGAAAAATGTTAAGGAATGTTTTTAATGACCATTGTGAGTTTTGGTAAACTGAACAACATAAGTCATCTATGTGAGAGTGAAGTGGAGCCGCTTAAAGGAGACTATTGGGGTATAGTTCTCTAAGCTCGTGCAGAACCAGGAGATGTCCAAGGCTATATGGACATAACCATGAAAATCAAATTCTTGTTAGTGAGGTATTTGTGTGAGGTATGTCATCGTTTACACAAACGACAAGACAGTTCAAGGATATCTTGTCTACTGGATAGCCTGTAAGATAAACATATTTTCAAAAGGGAAGATTCAAAGGGGGATTCTTACCTATAATATGCAAATATCAAACGTATAATCTATCACCACATCGAGTCAATATTTTTCAACCATCAATTTTATTCATGTGGGGGATTGTTGGAAAAATAATATATATTAGTTGAATAATATTGATGCTAAGTCATTTCACTTAGTGAATAGACATGTTAGTGATAAGTCATGTCACTTGGTGAATAGACTTATTAATTTTTGGTTTAAAGTTGCATTCATTCAATCGTATCTATTAACTTTTCAACAAATCTTTCCATCAAAAGGTTTAATCTTTTCATCAAACGATTTAATTTATCCACACGCTATATAAATGAGAGATTTCCAAAACATTTTACACAACTCAAAAATCTTTAAAACTTCAACAACTCTACATATTTACAATATCTAAAAATACACGCATGGAAAGACGTTTTTGGTTTCCGTTGATAGAGAAAGGCAAGATTGTGTTTGATTGTTCACTGCAATTATGCTATTGTTGTGAAAGTTTGTTGTTGTATCATGGGAGATAGACGTCCAACGTTACTCAAGCACCAAGGAGAGGACAAATCTATCATAAGGAAACTGTTTATATAGGCCTCAACAAAAATTCTTCTAATTTACAACTATGTCTGATTCAAGTTCTGTTTTGAATTTATTATCATTTATTTTTCTTATGGTATTCTATTATACTTAGATTATTACTACACCCATTTTTCTAACAACAAATTCACTCCACTAGAAAACAAGTAGGTGAGGAATCGAAGGATGTACTTAAGAGCAGAATCCTTGAGTTCTTGGTCTTTCAAGTGGCTTTGATTGTATCCTGAGGTGCTCGCCCTCCACTCTTAGAAGAGGATTGATGGTTCAAAATATGCACTATACTCACAAAAATGTTTCTTGTGTTTTGTTGAAGAGAATAATAGTTTGTCGAGGTTTGCTGCAGCGGTGGTGGTTTGCTGCGAGAGGCATCAGGATCGAATGCAAGCGGAGGAGGCTCGAACTGGTAGTGCAATGGGTGGTTCTTTATCTGGTTTTGGCGATGGTTCTCTATCAACAATAGGGGACTTTGTTCTTCTTGTTTGACTCTTGGTGTATGCCATCTTTGGATTTAGAGTGGGAGAGTTTCTTGCAAAATAAAGAAGTCTTTATATAGGGTGGAATTAGACTTCAAGTAAGAGAAGAAGGGAGAATAAAAGAAGAATCCAAAGTTTGAAAGAGTTTGAGTTGTATTTTATCTCTCTCCTTTGACCTTCGGCAACTATCTTAGAGGCATAGGGTTGAAAATTTTTCTCTAAAATTTTAGTCTTCCACCTACGTTAAAACTCCCACCAATTTTTTTATGAATTTTTTCAGAGTATGGGCACACCTTATCTCTTGACTATTGTTGGCTTGTGGAATTTCCTTAGTCGTGGGCACACCTTATTTCATGAGTGCTACTATTTGTACCTAAGTGAAAGAAAATTGCAAAAATAATAAAATAAAAGTAAATAATGAAAAATTAAAGATAAAAACATGGTTCACCTCCCACGTAGAACCTTTGATTAACGTCTTTGGCTAGTCATGATTTGCTATCCCATGTCATGGAAAGCTAGAAGATGTTTGTCGAGAAATTTACCGTTGATTGAATTAGACAATCTTATTCCTACAGTGGTTGCCATGGAGGGTTTTTGGGAGGATTGTTGGGATGTATGGCGAGGATAGGTTTGCTGGGAGGCTCAAAGTTGGTTGGATTTATTCCTGGACTCCAATCAATGTCTTCTTTAAATGGATGCAAAGTTTCTTTTTTGTTTTCATTCAGTTTCTTTACTTTTTCAGATTGTCTCAACATTTTTTCTTGCTCACATTTTCTTGTCTTCGTAAACCTTTGAGGGAAAGGAGGACGGTTTGCTATCAAATTGATTCTCTTTGATTCACCTTCAAATTCATTCTCGATAACTTTTTACATTTTTGCACCTTTTTCTAGGAAGAGAGTATTACAAAAATTGAATCGTCTTGTGGGTTTTGATGAACTTCTTTCTTCCTTTTTACTTTCCTTCAATTTAGATACTGATGAATCCTGAAAATTTATGATACTTCTCAAAGTAATAACACTCACATTTTCTTTAGGATTAACAATAGTTTGTGAAGGAATCTTACCTCGAGATTCAGATTGACTAAGAGAAGAGGCGATCTGACTTATGTGGGTTTCCAAATTTTTGATACTTGCCATTGTATCTTGTTGGAATTGTTGTATATTTTTAGCAAGCGCATGTACGATGTCTTCTAGATGTGGTCTATACGATGAAGGTTGGCTTTGGAAAGGTCCATAATAATTCTGATATGACATGAAATTGTCTTGTCTTTACCCAAAACATATATTCAGTAATCTTTCCAACCCGAATTGTATGTTCTTGGGTATAAGTTGTACTTTCTTTGACCATAAAATCCTTCAAAGGTGTAGGCGTTCTCGATAGTCTCCTCCTAAAGCATGGGGCACACGTCGGTATGATGTCTGGTTCTAGTGCAAATGCATCAAACTTTGACTTGATGTGTATTACCTATGGACACTTTATGAACATAGAAGGTGAGTGTAGAAAGTTGATTTTGAACGGTGGAAATACTTACCTCGTTATCTTGTCTAAAGACGTTCTGTATTAAGACAAATTGTTGAGAATTGGTTGCCATGACATTGATTAGTTCTTTAACTTCCCTAGGAGTATATTCTAATATGGCTTTCCACTTGTTGCATCCATCATTTGTCTCTCTATAGGTATCAAACCTTCATAAAACAACTAGATGAGTAGTTGTTCGGAGATTCCATATTGTATGAAACTAGCACAATGTTGCTTGAATCTTTCTTAGTAGTCATCCAGATGCAATGTAGAGTAACCACTCCTCGACAATGACACCAATTTTTTTATAAAGGTTCTCGAAGCCGTTAAAAATAAAATTGCTCAAAGTAACTTGTAGTAGTTGTAAGCATGGTCGAATCTACATGGAGTATTTAGAGATTAATTTTATAAACATAATAAGGAAATTGGGGGGAAGTTTGTGTTTGAGTAGAATTGAGGAAACACGAAAGTAATTAAAAGTAAAAGAAACTTTATATGGAGATGAACTCTAGTTAAGGTATATCTCGGTGTATTAATCCAAGTTTTAGATCATCGAACTTCACAAAGGATAAACATGCATCAATCTGAATTAGCTTGATTATAGGTTAACCGCTAAACCCACATGTATAACTCAATCTCTCTTACGTAGTAGATAACCATTTAATAACCCTTAAATGATTAACTCTTATTATCAAGATTAAAATCCTTAGCTAAACCCACATAAGAATTAAAATCATTCAAATAGCATTATCGCATTAAGAGACCCAATGCACATAAACTATCAAAGCACTAACACATTAATTTATCAAGAATACGAATTTATACCTTTAAAACCCTTTTCCTAGGCTACTTACCACTACATCAAGAATGACTTGAATTGTTGTTGTATATATATAACCCAATATATATTTGTGAATAAGCCCGAAAGATATAAAGATACTTGAAAGTAGACAAAGATAATAAGAACAAGAAATCTTACTAAAAACTTGTATTAATAACCTCAAATCTAAACCTTAATAGAAAAAGGAGTTTAGCTAGTCATGGATAAGAAATAGGTTAGGAGGAATTCGAATGTGTGGAATTATAGATGATTTCTCTCTTCTCCTCATTACCTTATTTATGATAGAGGTCGTTTGCATCAACTAGGAAGAGGAATTACAATTAATTACAAGATAAAAGTCTATCATAATGAAAATATAAGATAACTTTGGAAGTGTAGTTTGACTAGGATTCCTTTTCTTTGTTGGATTGTCGTAGCGTGGTCACACCTTATCTACTGAGTGCTTATGCCTTGCGTGATTAAATTTGGCTAAAAATCTACTTTTATGCATGAATTGTCCTTTAGCCATAAAAACACCTAAAATATCAAATACTTGTAAAAAAGACTTCGAGATAGATTAGAAAGCTAAAACATAGGAATTTACATAAGAAAATCATGCAAATATTCGACTTATCAGTTGAGCATAGTTCATATCTATGTTAGGAGCTTTGTTTTGTCAGTTTGCTATTATTATAGAGTTGGATTCTTGAGTAGGGGTTCGTCAATTTGATGGTGATCTCATAATATTTGTCTGGTTGAGATGAGTTCATGTTGTTTATTCTTGTTGTATCTTCTGGGTGACTATCGTTAGATTGACATTATTAATGATAAAGATAAAATGAGATAACTTTTATCTCATACAAATCCATGAGATAATTCTTAGTCAAATCTCATTCAAATCTGTAACACCATAACCAGTATTTTATACTAAATACTAATTAGAGTATCACATATATTTTTTTACGAAAATCATTTTACTGAATTTTTACCTTATCAATTTAGGTCCGAATTCAGGCAGTAATATAACAATTCTATTCTATAATGTATAAAGAATATAACTGTCTAAAAACTGCCTAAAACAAAAATCTATCTGGTTGCTCAATTTGTTTCTATTTGATTATTACCCGATTTTTAATATAATAAAACTACTCGTCTTTTACTTTAAACATAAACTAGTTTAGAAGTTAATACAAACCATATGTAACTAGTACATAACCAATAAATTTTAACATATACATGCCACCTAGAACTATCAAACACATCAAAAGATGATATTACTGATACCGTTTTTATAATACGGATAAATGGAATGCTTGCTCCTTACTCCAATTTCTCCTTTTTACCTACGCGTGAAAACCATCACATGCTAAGAATCTACTTAGTCCGATTTCACAGCCCAAATATAGACCTATGAGGACCCTGGATACAAGAGTCCAATATGCACCGAAGTGCTTCCCGCACATTTTTAAGGCCGTGCTTACCATAATACCCACACATTTATAAGGTTGTGCTTACCATACACTAAGTGTCCTCTATGTACACTATAGTGATATCTCGGTTATGCAGCGTGCTGCTGGACTCTATGGCATGCCAACTATATCATATCCCTCAATTGACTCATTTGGGCATAATTTCCGTATTTAATCCATTCATGGCAATGTATATCAATTTAAATTACATTGGGCAGTTCATACCCGAAATAACATTCATAGCTTATCATCATCAATAGCTAGTGATCAATGCATTTGTTTTCACTCTTTGACATATTTAAAATATGTCAAATATATGATCAATGACGTAAATATCATGCCAATATAGAAACCCGGTAGACTTTACTGCAAGTCTTACCGTCGATGTATAAAACATCTATGCATAATGTTATGTATGCATCGCACTCACCTGATGCCTCACTAGAAATTACTGTCGATTTAACCTTAATCTCGAACTTTTTCCTTGTCTTTAGAAATGCTCGTAGTACGATCTTGATCATGATCACGATCTATAAAATCACCGTATACCAAATACATACATTTGAAAGCATATGTTAGTATCATTCTAACATAAGCACATATTGGGAATAAAATTCCTAAAAATATCTATAAAATAAATTATTTTATAATTCACCTCAACTTTCCAAATTATTCAAAATGGTCCCTTGCCATTAAACTTTAAATTCAATCCTTAACAAATATTCCAAAAATACTTTCAAGCTTAATACATAGCTTTTTAACTAATTTCCATTTCAATCCCATATTTTCCCTTAATTTGCAATTTGATCCTCAACACTTTAAAAACTTCCAAAATGACCAACTTTACCTTCTAACATCAAATTTCAGCATAATACCTCAACTCTTCAACATTTCTACTTTAATCCTTAATTATCCCAAAATATGCAGAAAAGTCCCTAAAACTTAACAAAGTTCCAAATTGGTCCAAACAACATTCTAAGCCTTATATCATCATTCTCATATGATTTCTAGCCTTAGGGAAATTTTTCAAAATTTCCCCTAATTTCTTCCAACATGCCGAATATGAAAGGTCACTATATCCAAAATTTTCAACTTGATTCAAGCATGAATTCAACTTCTAAAACTCATTACCAAACTTCTATAATTATTCCCACATCAAAATCAATTCCAATTGAACTTCCTAACAAAACCCCAACTTTAAACAAATAGGATTTAGTTACTTCCAAGAAGTTTTAATCATCATACAAGCTTGAATATCATTCTACAACAACAACTACATCAAAATCTCATCTTAAAACATCATATTTAAATATCCCCTTCATCCAATCAAATCACAAAACCAAGGTTCTAAGCAAGGAAAACATGAACAAACGGTACCAAAAGATAGGGAATTTCAAGGAGATCAACTTATTATTTCATGCTTTCATCCAAAATCTAACCAAATAGGCTTGAAAAATCAAAAGAAAAATTTTCTCCCTTACCTTAGGAGGTTTCAAACAAGGCTGGAAAATGGATGAAAAATCTTGAGTTTTCTATTCCTTTTAATTTAGCCATTTGTCTTAATATAATTAAAATGAATTTTAAATTCATTTTAATGTCTAATGTCCCTTTTACCCTTGAAATCCAAAGCTCCATATCCAGCCACATGTTTACCTACCAATCCAAGGGTCCAAAACAATCCAATGAGTTAGTGATTACCAACTTTGCCCTTGGAATTTCCCAAAATTACCATCTTGCCATTTTTCATCCAACGGTTCATATTTAACATGGAAACTTACTTTAAATCCAATGGTCCATGTTAAATCCTACCATTTTAAACATGGAAATGACAATTTTAACCTTGCTTTATTATCCTTTAAAATATCTTAAATTTTCGATTCGATCCGATCATCCGAATATTTTTCTAAACTTTATCGCTTAATAGCCAAAAATACAAGCTCCGTACAAAAAATTCGAGTAACACGAAAACGTCATTCTTGGGGGTGAACTATTCATTTACGGGACTAAATAATAACTTTTGAAAATTACAATTTAGTCTCTAAACTTTTCCAAAATTTACACTTTGACCACCAAACTTTCAAAACTTTCATTTTGGTCACTAACCAAAAATTTTGGGATATTACAATTCTCCCCCTTAAGAAAATTCGTCCTTGAATTTTCCTTACTTGGTTCCAAAAAGGTACGTATATTGCTTTTTCATTATTTTTTCTGTCTCCCAAGTAGCTTCCTCTACCTTCTGATTTCTCCACAGTACTTTAACTAGAGGAATCTTCTTGTTCCTTAATTGCTTTTCTCCTCGAGCTAAAATTCTCACAGGTTCTTCATCATAGGTAAAATCTGATTGAATTTTGACTTTTTCTGGCGTAATAACATGGGAAGGATCTGATCGATATCTCCGAAGCATGGACACATGAAACACATCATGAACCTTACTCAATTCTGGTGGTAAAGCTAGTTGATATGCACTGGACAACCCTTTTTAAAATTTCATAAGGACCAATATATCTTGGACTAAGCTTTCCCTTTCATCCAAAGCGTAATACCTTTTCCCATGGTGAAACCTTTAAGAATACTTTATCTCCAACCTCGAACTCAATATCCTTTCTTTTAAGATATGAATACGACTTTTGTCTGTCTGCAGCGGCCTTGAGATTATCTCGAATTATCCTTACCTTATTCTTTGTTTCTTGAACAAGATCCGGTCCGATAATCTTTCGATCCTCCAACTCGAACCAATTCAACGGTGTTTGACATTTTCTACCATACAATGCCTCATAAGGTGCCATCCTTATACTTGATTGATAACTGTTGTTATAAGCAACTTCAGCTAATGGAAGATATTTTTCCCACGAACCTGCAAAATTAATTACGCATGCTCTGAGCATATCTTCAAGAATCTGGATAGTCCTTTCTGACTGTCCATCAGTTTGGGGATGAAAATAGTGCTGAAATGTAACCGAGTTCTCAATGCCTCATGCAAAGCACTCCAAAGCCTTGAGGTGGATCTTGGATCTCTATCAGAAATGATAGACATAAGAACTCCATGTAATCTAACAATCTCCTTAATATATAATTTTGCCAACTTGTTCAAAGAGTAATTTGTTCGAACTGGTATGAAATATGCCGTCTTTGTCAAACGATCCACAATCACCCAAATCAAATCCTTCCTACTCGGTGTCAAAGGTAGACCTATTACAAAATCCATTGTAACTTTTTCCTATTTCCACTGCAGAATTGAGATCAGTTGGAGCAACCCTGATGGAACTTGATGCTCTGCCTTCACTTGTTGATATGTTAAACATTTAGCAACGAACTCTGAGATAGCTCGTTTCATGCCAGGCCACAAAAATGACTCTTTACATCTTGATACATTTTGTTGCCTCCTGGATGCATAGTTAAGGGACTGAAATGAGCCTCTGAAAGTATTTCCCTCTTTAACTCCTCATCTTCAGGAATATAAACACGTCCCCTGTAGTATAGGCATCCATTTGATCTTACTTCAAAATCCTTATATTCACCTTGCTCCACTTTTTCTTCTTTTCCAAGCATTCTTTATCTTTTGCTTGCAACTCTTTAATCCTTTCTATCAAAGTAGACTTGATCTGAAGTTCAGCCATTAATGCTCAATTTTCCTGTAATCTTAGTTGAGCATTCAACATTCTTAAAGCAGAAAATGTCTTCCGACTCAATGCATCTGCTACCACATTAGCCCTTTCCGAATGGTAATCAATGATTACATCATGGTCATTAATCAATTTTATCCATCTTCTTTACCACAAGTTAAGCTCCTTTTGAGACAACAAATATTTCAAACTTTTATGATATATAAAAATGTAGCACTTTTCACTATATAAATAGTGACGCCAAATCTTTAAAGCGAACACCACCGCAACCAACTCTAAATCATGAGTAAGATAATTCCTCTCATGAGTTTTGAGTTGTTGAGAAGAATACGCTACAAATTTTCCCTCCTGCATCCATACACACCCCAAACCATTATGGGATGCATCAATATATATAGTGAAATCCTTCCCGAATCCTGGCTGTACTAAGACTGGAGCTTCTATTAATATCTTCTTTAATTTGTCAAAGCTTTCTTGATACTTTTCTGTCCAAACGAATGGCACATCCTTCCTTAATAGCTTAGTTATTGGAGCGGCAATCATAGAAAAATCTTTCACAAACTGTCGGTAATAACCAGCTAATCCCAAGAAACTTCTCACTTCAGAGATATTTCGCGGAATCTTCCATTCGATTATTGCTTGAACCTTCTTAGGATCAACTCAAATTCCTTCCTCAGAAACTATGTGTCCAAGAAAAGCTACTTCAGACAACCAAAATTCACACTTGGATAGCTTTGCATATAACTTCTTTTCTCAGAGGATTTGAAGAACTACTCGCAGATGAGTATCGTGATCCTCTTTGGTTTTTGAATAAACCAATATATCATCTATAAATACCACCACAAACTGATCCAAATATGGCTGGAATATCCGATTCATCAAATCCATAAAAGCTACTAGTGCATTTGTAAGTCCAAAAGGCATTACTACAAACTCATAATGCCCATATCTAGTTCTAAAGGTTGTTTTCAGAATATCAACTTCTTTGATCTTCAATTGATGATACCCCGATCGAAGATCAATTTTAGAAAACACTGATGCTCCTTTAAGTTGATCAAAGAGGTCATCGATTCTTGGCAAATGATATTATTTTTCACCGTTACTTTATTAAGTTGACGGTAATCCACACATAACCTCATTGATCTATCCTTCTTTTTCACAAATAAGACCGGAGCTCCCCAAGGTGATATGCTTGGTCGAATGAAGCATTTATTCAATAATTCTTGCAATTGAGCCTTCAACTCTTTGAGCTCTACATGAGCCATTCTATAAGGTGCTATTGATATTGGTGTTGTTCTAGGAAGCACATCAATACCAAATTCCACCTCGCGATTCGGAGGTAATCCCAGTAATTCATTCGGAACGACATCTGGAAATTCCTGCAGCGTGGGTATATTTTCTAGATCTATCTTTGTTTCTAGAGCATTTATCACATGAGCTAAATAAGCTTCATACTCACATGATAATAACTTTTCAGCAGATACGGCTGTAATCTCATGGTTCAAATAATTCCGCCTTTCTCCTTCAAATACTATTTCTGAACCATCTGGTCCTTTTAAGACTACCCTTTTTAATCGGCATTCAACCATAGCAACATATGCCGATAGCCAATCCATTCCAAGAATAACTTCAAATTCTTAGAAAGGCAATTTCATAAGATTGGCTGGAAACTCTCTTCCTTGAATCCTTATAGGACAGTTTTTACATATTCGAACTACTTTGGCGTTCTGTCTTAGAGGATTAATAGCAACTTCCTCACTCGTAATTGGTTCTACTGGTATATTTCTTTCAAGCACTACTTTAGAACTAATATACGAATGGGTAGAGCCTGGATTAATTAATGCAAATATAGACTTGCCAAAGAGTTCGATCGTACCTGCTACGATCTCTGAATCATCTCTATCATGAGAAATCTTGATATTGTATACCCGAGTAGCACCCTTGTCTTCTCGACCAGATGTGGACATAGATCCTCCTGGTTTGCCACCTTGGTTTCCTCTGTTTTTCTAAGGCGCTGAAACTGACCGGTTAGAATAAAACTCTGGACACTCCTTTTGAAATGACCGGCTTGACCACAATAATAACATTCTTTACTAGCAAACCAGCATTGACCATAATGCCTCTTTCCACAACGTTTACATTATGGTGGAGGATGAAATCTGGAACCCTGGGTACTCACAGAAATAGTTTGAGCTTGTTTAAATTTCCCTCATGAAAACCCCTTTTTAGCAGAAGAAGCTGATGATGCTTGGCTCTGCTGTGTAAAACCTTTACTGCATTTGAATGACGATGCAACAAAAGAACTTTTCAGTCTTTTTCCTGACTGGATCTGTTTTTCGCTTTCTCTTCGAGATCCACTTTCTCTATAGCCTTTGCTCGATTCACTGTTTCTTGGAAAGTGGTAAAGTTGCGGGAAACCAACACCCTTTTATACTGAGGGTCCAACCCAGCTATGAATTTATCAATCCTGGATTTTTCAATAGGAAAAAACTCTTCTGCGAACCAGCTCAGTCTATTGAATTCGCATTCATATTCATAGACTGTCCTGCTATATTGCTTCAAATCCAAAAACTGCCACCTCATTTCTTCAATGAACAAGTCTCCAATATACTTCTCTTTGAACTCCTTCAGAAAGAACTCCCAGGTAATCTATTCTGGAGGAACTCGCGCAGTAACTACATTCCACCACACGCTTGCTTGCTCCATTAGAAGGGATACTACACCTTCTAGCTTTCCTTGATCATTGCAAGGAATTCTACTCAATATAATTTTGATATCATTCAACCAGTAGTCAGCAGCCATGGGATCAACATCAATATCACCTTTAAATTCTGGTGCTTTCATCTTTCTTAACTCTTTTGGAACTGATACTACCGCTCTCCGATTGATAATAGCATCTAATGCTTGAAGAAATAAGCCTTGGTCTTGATCAAGCATATTTCTCGGTTCCTGAGCTACTAGCTCCACATTTTGCTGCCCTTGAGGTGGATTCTGATTCACCTCATTACTTCTGCTTTGAGCAGACATATCCTGCTCAAATGCCCGACGAGATCCCCGATGATCTGACATCTGTTAATGTCACAATCATTCTTTATAAGTAAGGAGTAACTACATTAATCACTAGGCATTCAATTATATTCATGCAAATATCAGTAATCTTGACATCCTAGTGACATGTATATAACTCCAACTATCTATATATCCGGTTTATATCCAGAACCGGCTAAACCTATAGCTCTGATACTAATAAATGTAACACTCTAACCAGTATTTTATACTAAA
The DNA here is from genome assembly GCA_019671005.1 of Hibiscus mutabilis. NCBI lineage: Eukaryota > Viridiplantae > Streptophyta > Magnoliopsida > Malvales > Malvaceae > Hibiscus > Hibiscus mutabilis. Next base: position 26,374,357 of record CM033747.1, read on the forward strand.
TACTAATTAGAGTATCACATTTTTTTTACGAAAATCATTTTACCAAAATTTTAACTTATCAATTTAGGTCCGGATTCAGGCAGTAATATAACAATTCTATTCTATAATGTATAAAGAATATAACTGTCTAAAAACTGCCTAAAACAAAAATCTACCTGGTTGCTCAATTTGTTTCTATTTGATTATTACCCGATTTTTAATATAATAAAACTACTCGTCTTTTACTTTAAACATAAACTAGTTTAGAAGTTAATACAAACCATGTGAAACTAATACATAACCGATAAATTTTAACATATACATGCCACCTAGAACTATCAAAAACATCAAAAGATGATATTACTAATACCGTTTCTATAATTCGGATAAATGGAATGCCTGCTCCTTACTCCAATTTCTCCTTTTTACCTACGCGTGAAAACCATCACACGCTAAGAATCTACTTAGTCCGATTTCACAGCCCAAATATAGACCTATGAGGACCCTGGATACACGAGTCTAATATGCACTGAAGTGCTTCCCGCACATATTTAAGGCTGTGCTTACCATAATACCCGCACATTTATAAGGCTGTGCTTACCATACACTAAGTGTCCTCTACGTACACTATAGTGCTATCCCGGTTATGCAGCGTGCTGCTAGACTCTATGGCATGCCAACTATATCTTGTCCCTCAATTGACTCATTTGGGCATTATTTCCGTATTTAATCTATTCATGGCAATGTATATCAATTTAAATTACATTGGGCAGTTCATACCCGAAATAACATTCATAGCATATCATCATCAATAGCTAGTGATAAATGCATTTGTTTTCACTCATTGACATATTTAAAATATGTCAAATATATGATCAATGACGTAAATATCATGCCAATATAGAAACCCGGTAGACTTTATCGCAAGTCTTACCGTCGATGTATAAAACATCTATGCATAATGTTATGTATGCATTGCACTCACCTGATGCCTCACTAGAAATTACTGTCGATTTAACCTTAATCTCGAACTTTTTCCTTGTCTTTAGAAATGCTCGTAGTACGATCTTGATCACGATCACAATCTATAAAATCATCGTATACCGAATACATACATTTTAAAGCGTATGTTAGTATCATTCTAACATAAGCACATATTGGGAATAAAATTCCTAAAAATATCTATAAAATAAATTATTTTATAATTCACCTCAACTTTCCAAATTATTCAAAATGGTCCCTTGCCATTAAACTTTAAATTCAATCCTTAACAAATATTCCAAAAATACTTTCAAGCTTAATACATAGCTTTTTAACTAATTTCCATTTCAATCCCATATTTTTCCTTAATTTGCCATTTGATCCTCAACACTTTAAAAACTTCCAAAATGACCAAATTTACCTTCTAACATCAAATTTCAGCATAATACCTCAACTCTTCAACATTTCCACTTTAATCCTCAATTTTCCCAAAATATGCAGAAAGGTCCCTAGAACTTAAAAAAGTTCCAAATTGGTCCAAACAACATTCTAAGCCTTGTATCATCATTCTCATATGATTTCTAGCCTTAGGGAAATTTTTCAAAATTTCCCCTAATTTCTTCCAACATGCCGAATATGAAAGGTCACTATATCCAAAATTTTCAACTTGATTCAAGCATGAATTCAACTTCTAAAACTCATTACTAAACTTCTATAATTATTCCCACATCAAAATCAATTCCAATTCAACTTCCTAACAAAACCCCAACTTTAAACAAATAGGATTTAGTTACTTCCAAGAAGTTTTAATCATCATACAAGCTTGAATATAATTCTACAACAACAACTACATCAAAATCTCATCTTAAAACATCATATTTAAACATCCCCTTCATCCAGCCAAATCACAAAACCAAGGTTCTAAGCATGGAAAACATGAACAAATGGTACCAAAATATAAGGAATTTTAAGGAGATCAACTTATTATTTCATGCTTTCATCCAAAATCTAACCAAATAGGCTTGAAAAATCAAAAGAAAATTTTTCTCCCTTACCTTAGGAGGTTTCGAACAAGGCTGGAAACTGGATGAAAATTCTTGAGTTTTCTATTCCTTTTAATTTAGCCATTTGTCTTAATATAATTAAAATGAATTTTAAATTCATTTTAATATCTAATGTCCCTTTTACCCTTGAAATCCAAAGCTCCATATCAAGCCACATGTTTACCTACCAATCCAAGTGTCCAAAACAATCCAATGAGTTAGTGATTACCATTTTGCCCTTAGAATTTCCCAAAACTACCATCTTGCCATTTTTCATCCAACGGTTCATATTTAACATGGAAATTTACTTTAAATCCAATGGTCCATGTTAAATCCTACCATTTTAAAACATGGAAATGGCAATTTTAACCTTGCTTTTTCATCCTTTAAAATATCTTAAATTTCTGATTTGATCCGATCATCCGAATGTTTTTCTAAACTTTATCGCTTAATAGCCAAAAATACAAGCTTCGTACGAAAAATCTGAGTAACACGAAAACGTCATTCTTTGGGGTGAACTATTCATTATGGGACTAAATACATAACTTTTGAAAATTACAATTTAGTCCCTGAACTTTTCCAAAATTTACAGTTTGACCACCAAACTTTCAAAACATTCATTTTGGTCACTAACCAAATATTTTGGGATATTAAAAAATCATATCTTATCCTATCTCTATCACAATCTTATATTGTATTTAAATATTTGATTTGTATTTAATATTTGATTTCCCTTATCCATGTATATTCATTTGTAAGCCTATATATAGGTCAATTATAAATATTATCATTTATCACATATACAAATCCTTTACATGGTAATCAGAGCCAAGTAGAATTTCTCTACTCAATTTTTTCCTCTCATTTCTACTATTCTTTAAATCGGATCTCCTTTCATGGCTCTGTCTTCTACTTCCAATAATTTTGTGTATCTTAATGCACCAACCAACTTCCCAATCAAACTTACGTATGCAAACTTTCCTGTTTGGCGTCGCCAAGTAGAGGCTACTCTCATTGGTTTTGGGCTACTCAGTTTTATTGATGGTTCACAGCTTTCTCTATCTCAGTTTATCGATGTCGCTGTAATAATTACCAATCCTGAATATCTACGATGGTATCGTCAAGATTAAATTCTTATCAGTGCTCTTTTTGGAAGTTGTGATGATCAAGTTCAACCACTTATTTCATCCGCTGTCACCGTCAAAATTGTTTGGGATACTCTAGTTGCAAGTTATGCCCGAGCATCTCCTGGTTGCAACCTTGCTCTCAAATCTAAACTGGCTCGCAATCTGCGTGGCTCTAGGTTTATCACCGAGTACATGAAGGACATGCATGATATTGTCTCTGATCTTGCCTTTCCAAACTGTCCTGTTTTTGATGCCGATCTTTTGATTTCTATTGTAAATCAATTAGGTGGTGATTATCGTCCAATAGTTGCTGCTCTTCATATGTGTAACACATTTACAACCATGCTTGAGTTGTCTGAGGTCTTAACTGATCATGAGAAACTTCTTCAAGAAAATGAACAAACCACACTTCTTTCCACAATATATTCTACGCAGTGGGTGAATTCAAATCATGGTTATTCTAACAACCGCTCTCGAGGGAAGGGTGGTCGCTCTGGTCATTCAGTTTCTGGTGGCAGCCGTAGTCCTGCTCCTCAATCCAGCCATTCTAGATGACATGATATTGTGTGTAAGTTCTACAATTTGCCAGGGCATATAGTTCAGGATTGCTGTACGCTTGTTCGATTTCTTCACAATAACAACTTTTATCAGCAGCCACCATTTGATTCACCAGTTGACAACACTGTTACTGATCTTTCTCCATTAGATTATGTTCCTTCGATGTTTAATAGTTGTGCCTCGCATCACACCACAATGACTACTGCACCTCTTCAGGAAATCTCCTCTTATGATGGTCCTGATACAGTTCATTTGGGCAATGGTAACTCCCTTTCTATATTTCATGTTGGCCGATGCACTGTTCTCGTAGTTACCAAGCCTCTTTCTCTCATAAATGTCATATGTGTTCCTCAATTAAATACAAATTTAGTGTCGGTTTCTAAATTATATCAAACTAATCATATGTCTGTTAAATTCTTTGACTCTTATTTTCTTATTAAGGATTGACTCACAGGAACCCCTATTCTTCGAGGCAATAAAATCGGTGGTGTCTACTATGCACCAAGATCATTTTATCCTCAAGTCAACCCCATCCATTTCTTGTTTGTATATCAACTGCATCATAAATTTGGTCATCCATTGTTACCTTTCCAAAAATACCATTTTTAATGCCAATCTTACAATGCTTTTGCTTGTTTTTAAGTGCATTTAGCTGCATTAGGATGTTAAAACCATGCATTTGCATAAGGAGTTTAGAATTCTGTCTATGCCAGTGTGAAGGGTTGTTTTGTTGGCAATTTTGCAGGTTTGGCATAGGATTTGGCCCAGAAAAGCAACACAGGAAAGAGCGCTAGAGAGAATGTCGAGTGCTGTTGGCACGGATTAAGCAGACAATGCCAAGCACCAGTTGGCAGAGAAGTGAACTTGATGCCATGCCAAGAGGCTGTTGGACTCCCAAAAAATAGGACATGATTAGGATCTGAAAAAGATAGCATTTGGATTAATCTTCGAAAAAATAGCGGATAAGGTGGTGCCAAGACTTGTTGGCAGATTCATGCCAAGCTTGGATGCCAAGTCAGCGTCGGCAGTATGACGTCAGCCTTAGCCTGATCATCTCTCATTCAAATTTGGATAAGAAGATAATCCCTTATCCCTTGGGCAGTTGAAATTCAAAATTTGAAGAGCTAGTCATATCCCTTCCTTGCATGCCTATTTAAACACCAATCGAGCTAGGCATTGAAGAAAGGGGGAAGAGAGCGAAGAGGAAGATCAGAGTGAGGAGTTGGTGTGTGACGATTGACAACCGGCTGCACCTAGAAAGAGTGGTCCGACCAACTTGGCCGAGAAGCCTGGATCTTGAAGGGCTGCATCGAGAGACCCCTTCTAGCCCATTCTCTCTTTCAAGTTATTTTATTTTGTTTTTAAGGATGATGTATTTTGAAAACGTTTGTGGGTTGTTGGTTAAATCCCTCACCATGAACTAATTTAATAGTCGGTGGGGGATGTTTGCGTTGAACATTATTTTTAGGTTTTAGTTTTTAATAATAAATCTGCCTTGGCAATGTTTTCACTATTCAACATACTTTAATATTTCCTAAATACTATGCCAAGCGAGAGCTGGCACCGTTGGCCTATTGCTCCTCAATATCTTAACATACTTAGGGTGGCAACGATTGAGTTGTTGAATACTGAGGAGAGAAGCTTCAAGAGAAGTCGTTCAATTAGATGAACTTACTTCGGGAGTGAAATTCACCCCTTAGGAGTATAGATTGGAACTTAATCAAATTGGTTTATTTAAAAACAAAAACTATAAAGATATAGGGGTTTTTACATGATCAATTTAGGGCAATGACCATCGAGAGAGGCTTTGCTAATTTTGAATATGCTCGGCAAACAATGCCAAGACAGGTTGTTGTTAAAGGCTGGCACGACATGAATAGCGTGAAAACCATGCATTCCCTGCCAACGCTCATCATTCATTAAAGCACCTTCCTTGCCAACGTCTTTACTTTACTTACATTCCTTTACTTTTTAATTATTTTCCAAAACCAATTTCAAATCAAATCAACCTTTTTCTTAAGGCAAGTAACAAACAAAGCAATTGAATTCCAAGTCAATCTCTGTGGGATCGATACTCAGCTTACCAGCTGTATTACTTGCAGACCGTGTATACTTGCACACAAAAGACTCATCTTGGCACGTTTTTACACTTTTCCAACACATATCTTTTGCCACTTTTGCCAGCATTCACTAGAGAGTCTACAAGTTTTTGGCACCGTTGTCGGGAATTGCAACGGAATTGATTGTTTTTAAAATTTTTACTTGTCTTCCTTTTATTTTTGTTTTTACCTTTTGTTTTTGTTGGTGTATGACCAGAAGCCATCTTGTCGTGGACGAGTGGCCATATGATCTTGAAATTGAGAAAACCTTGCGGAGGTTAAAAAGAATATTTCGAGAGATGCAAAACCAAGGTAATGGAGGGAATGGTGTGGTGAACAATGGTGGAAATCCACTTAACAATGAAATACCACCACCACCTACTGTCCCAGTTATTAATGAGAGACCTATTAGAGAACATTCGGCACCAACCATTGATAATTTGATGCCAAGACTTGTTGGCACAAAGGTAAACGCTGTCAATTTTGAACTTAAGCCGGTAATGATTCAAACTCTTTTGAATGTAGGTCAGTTTTATGGAGCACTCACTGGAGATCTGAGGCAACATCTAAAACAGTTTATGGATATTTGCCAGCTATTCCAACGAAATGGAGTACCTGAAGATACCGTGAAGCTGAAGTTATTTACTTTCTCTTCGAGAGACAGAGCAAAAGCTTGGCTTAATTCCTTGCCACCTGGCTCAGTTACTTCATAGGCAGACTTATGCCAAAAGTTCTTGACAAGGTTTCAGCCGCCAACACTTACTGCCAAACTGCGGGGTGAGATCATTACATTCAGGAAGGCTGAGGATGAAACCTTATATGATGCTTGGGAACGATTTAAAAACCTATTGAGAAGGTGTCCTATGCATGGATTCCTGAACTGGACCCAAATCCAAACCTTTTACAATAGACTGAACGCACAAACGAGGACTGTTGTTGATGCTTCAACAGCTGGCTCGTTGCTTGATAAGATATATACTAAGGCTATTAACATTCTAGAGAGGATTGCAATCAATGATTTTGAATATCCTATTGCAATACTTGGGACTGGAACTAAAACCAATGGGAAATTTCAGGTTGATGAACTAACATCTATTCATGCCGAGATTTCCAACCTTACTAGCATGGTAAGAACGTTGCAAAAGAACAATGAGTCCCAAGAAGTCAAAGCATTAGACCCATTCTGTACAATCCGTGGAGAGAATCATCATGTGGATGAATGCCCTGCCAACACTGAATCGGTAAATTTTGTTGGCAATGTTAATCGTTACTATAATCCTAACTCCAATACTTATAATGCAGATTGGAGACAACACCCTAACTTAGCATGGGGAAATCAGGGAGGTAACCAGTACAATGCCCAGCGCCAGAATACCCAGAGGCAGAATAACAATGCTATGTCAGCATTCTATCAGAATGTCATGCCATAGAAAGCCCAAAACAATTTTCAGCAAGGGTAAAGACTCAACTAATGAGGCACTCTCACAGAGTACATGGAGAAGAATGATGCCACAGTCTAGAGTTTGGCTGCATCAATGAGAAATTTAGAAGTTCAGCTTGGGCAGATTGCCAGTGCACTCAGCAATCGACCCTAGGGAGCATTGCCAAGTGACACAGAAGATGCTCGGCACAAAGACAATGAGCAGTGCAAAGCTATAACTTTTTGGAGTGGTAAGCAATGCGATATGGAGAAGGTTGCTAAGTAGCCAATTAATTGCCAAGTTGAGAAGCTTGTGCCAGCAGATAATCCCAGGGAAGCAGAGAAAGATGAAGCAAAAATAGATGATTCCAAACAACATACCGATGCTAGAACTGATGCCAAAACCGATGCCAGACAGCACACCGATGCCAGACAGCACACTGATGCCAGCAGCAAGGCCAAACAGACTGATGACAGCACTGTGTTGGCAAAACCAGTAGAGTAGGCACGTATTTATCCGCCGCCACCATTTCCAGCAAGGCTTCAAAAGCATAAGCAAGACCAGCAATTCAAGCACTTCTTGGAGGTTCTTAAGCAATTGCAAATCAACATTCCATTGGTAGAAGCCCTTGAACAAATGCCCAACTACGTCAAATTTATGAAGGACATTCTGTCCAAAAAGAGAAAGTTAGGAGACTTTGAAACTGTTGCTCTAACCGAAGGATGCATTGCCATGATCCTAAACTGATTTCCACCAAAGCTGAAAGATCCGGGAAGCCTCACTATTCCCTGCACCATTGGCAACAGATTCATGGGCAAGGCACTGTGTGACCCAGGAGCCAGCATCAACTTGATGCCAATGTCAGTTTTCCGAAAGCTTGGCATAGAAGCAAGACCTACCACTGTGACACTTCAACTGGCAGACCGATCCTATGCACATCCCAAGGGTAAGATTGAGGATGTATTGGTAAAGGTAGACAAATTTATTTTTCCAGCTGATTTTATCATTTTGGATTATGGGGCTGATATTAATGTTCTAATTATTTTGTGGAGACCTTTTCTTGCCACAGGTAGGGCTTTGATTGATGTTCATAAAGGGGAACTAACAATGCGCATGAATGGCCATCAAGTTACATTTAATGTGTTTCAAGCTTTGAAATGTGCAGATGAACTTGATGAGTGCCAAGCAGAGGAGATGATGGAGTCCATTTACACTTTGGACACGGCACAGTTATGCCAGGATAAGAATTTGATGCCTGCAATTTAGATAGCATAGCTGATCTGTTTGAGGAACCAGAAGAACCAGTTTTGGAAGCTGAGGAGGCGAGATATTTTGAGCCACTACAGTTGGCTGGTAGAGAAATCAAGTCACCTAAACCATCAATTGAGGAGCCACCAGCGTTGGAACTAAAACCACTGCCAGATCACTTGAAGTATGCTTATTTAGGTGAACACTCGACTCTGCCAGTGATCATTGCCACTGGTCCTGCTAATGATCAGGAGGAAAGATTGTTGGCAATATTACGTGACTATAAGTAGGCATTAGGGTGGACTTTGGCAGACATCAGAGGAATTAGCCCAACCATTTGTATGCACAAGATTATCTTGGAGGAGTACCATGGCAAGACCATTGAAGGCCAGAGAAGGCTAAACCCAAGCATGAAAGAGGTAGTAAAAAAAGAGATCATAAATGGCTTGATGTCGGGATTCTATATCCCATTTTTGATAGCTCTTGGGTTAGCTCGGTGCAATGCGTGCCAAAGAAGGGTGGCATGACCGTGGTACAAAATAGTGAAGCTGAGCTAATCCCTCCATAAATATTACCGAATGGAGAGTGTGCATGGACTATAGGAGGCTGAACAATGCCATGAGGAAAGATCACTTCCCATTGCCATTCATTGATCAGATGCTAGACAGGTTGGCAGGTAAAGCTTTCTATTATTTTTTTGGATGGTTATTCAGGTTACAATCAGATTGCCATCACCCCTGATGATCAAGAGAAGACTACGTTCACGTACCCTTATGGGACGTTTGCGTTTAGAAGGATGCCATTCGGCCTATGTAATGCACCGACAACGTTTCAACGTTGCATGATGTCTACTTTTTCTTATATGATCGAGCACAACATGGAAGTGTTCATGGATGATTTCTCAGTGTTTGGCAAAACATTTGAGGAATGTCTTCTGAGTTTGGAGCAAGTCTTGAAGAGATGCATAGAGACAAACCTAGTGTTAAACTGGGAAAATGACACTTCACGGTGAAGGAGGGCATTGTTCTCGGGCACAAGGTAACTAAAAGAGGGTTAGAAGTGGATCAAGCAAAAGTGGAGCTAATTAAACAGCTATCGCCTCCAACAAGTGTCAAAGGTATAATAAGTTTTTTAGGACATGCCGGTTTTTATCGGCGTTTTATTAAAGACTTTTCAAAAATTGCTAAACCTTTATGCTTGTTGTTAGAACATAATGCCACTTTTGCGTTTGACGATTCTTGTTTGAGAGCATTTCAAGAGCTTAAAGAAAAGTTGATCAATGCTTCTATAGTTGTCGCACCGGATTGGAATGAGCCCTTCAAACTCATGTGCGATGCCAGTGACTATGTCATTGGAGCAGTCTTGGGACAAAGGCATAGCAAGGTTTTTCATGCCATCTATTATGCCAGCCGAACATTGAACGATGCACAACTGAATTACTCTGCGACCGAGAAAAAAATTCTTGCGGTTGTATTTGCTTTTGACAAATTTAGATCTTATTTAATTGGTAACAAAGTTTTGGTTTTTACAGATCATTCTACATTGAAGTATCTCTTGGAAAAGAAGGATGCCAAGCCAGACTAATCTGATGTACGCTTCTACTTCAAGAATTTGATCTTGAGATCTGAGACAAAAAGGGCAGTAAAAACCTAGTTACTGACCATATCTCACGTTTAGAGCATCATCTTGAAGATGGTAAGACCAATTCGATAAGAGATGAATTTCCTGACGAGTATTTGCTTGCAGTTAATGCCATGCCATGGTATGTCGATATTGTCAACTACTTGGTAAGTAACATTCTGCCACCAGACTTGGCATACAATGCCAAGAAAAGGTTTGTGCGGGAAGTCAGGCAATACTATTGGGACGAGCCAATATTGTTCAAACAGTGTGTTGATCAAGTGATCCGCCGGTGTGTGCCTGAGGATGAACAACATAACATATTACATCTATGCCATACCGCGCTATATGAAGGTCACTTTGCTAGGGTAAAGACTACTGCCAAGGTACTGTAGTCAAGATTCTTTTAGCCCGTGTATGCGAAGGCATGTGATCGATGCCAACGGACAAGAAGCATCTCTGGCAGACACCAACTACCGCTTCAAAACATTATGCTTGTGGATTTATTTGATGTATGAGGGATAGACTTTATGGGTCCTTTTCCACCCTCGTTTGGTATTGTATACATTCTTGTGTCCGTTGACTACGTATCTAATTGGGTAAAAGCCGTGGCTCTGCCAACAAACGATGCCAAGGCTATTGCCAAGTTTTTGCACAAACACATTTTTACTAGATTTGGTGCCCCTAGAGTGATTATTCATGGTGAGGGCACATATTTTAAATGTAATCTAATCTCTAAAGCTTTGTGCAGGTATGGTATACAGCAGAGAATTGCCATGGCATATCATCCACAAACAAACGGGCAAGCTGAGATTTCAAATAAGGAGATTAAGAACATTCAAGAGAAGACTGTTAACCCATCAAGGAAGGACTGGTCCTTGAGGCTAGACGAGTCCTTGTGGGCTTACAGGACCGCATTTAAAACTCCTTTGGGTACGTCAACATTTAGACTTGTTTTCGGAAAATCATGCCATCTGCTAGTGGAGCTTGAGCATAAAGCCTACTGGGCCATCAGAACACTTGGCATGGCATAGAGAGCTGCTGGAGAAAAGAGGTTACTAGACCTAAATGAGTTGGAGGAATTCAGAACACAAGCCTATGAGAACGTCAGGATCTACAAGGAGAAGGCAAAATGATGGCATGACAGTAGGATAATGCCAATACAGTTTGAGGTAGGCCAACGTGTTTTGTTATTCAACTTATGGCTTAAGTTGTTTCCAGGGAAACTCATATCGAGATGGACAGGCCCTTATAAAGTTGTGAAGCCCTATGCCCATGGAGCTGTGGACATTAAGAACACGAAGACGAGAGAAATCTTTAAGGTGAATGGCCAACGTTTAAAGCACTACATGGAAGGTGATCAGAACAATGCCAAAGAGATGATCCTCTTGGCAGAGGTAACATGAAAACACCATCAGGTTTGAGCTTTTGTAAATATTAGGTTAGTGTTTTCTTTGTTTTTTAGGTTTTTAATTATTTTTCTTTCTTTTTAAGTTTCAAGTTTTTATTCCTTTACTGTGTTGAAAGGTTTTATGTGAGTTGTGCAGATTCATTACGCCTGGAATTATGCTAGGAACACTGCCAGGATCACTGGCAGTAGCTAACGCGTCAATAGAAAAATCTGCCAGACGCAGCGCCAGAGCAGTTTGGCATGTAGCGGTGCAAAAAATAAAAGGACGAGAAAAAACCCCTAGTTTTATCGGCCTAGTAAAATAAGATAGAGTTATTTTTATTTGACTTTAAACCATAGCCGCCCAAAATTTTGGTTGGAAATTAAATTTCAAATCAATCACCTTATCACTCTAATCCTTACCCTATCTTATCACCTTGTCAACCTTATCACTCCACCCTTTTCTTTTTCTCTCCCATCATTATCCCTAATTACTACTCCCATTAAAACACTCAACCAACCCACAACCTTTCACTTTCTCACCTAGCCGATTGAAAAAACCCAAACAACTCTCTCACTTTTTACTTTCCTTTCGATAAGCAAGTACAAAATCCAAATCGTCCATTTTCTTCATCTTTCAACACTGTTTCAAGTTTCTTCAACGAGTTTCAATGGCTCCTTCCTCTACTCCCTTCAAACGATTCTTCAACGAGGAAATCGAGAAAAAGTTTGAATCCAATTTTGCCTCGAGGAGTTTTTGCTATAAGAAGCACTTCGACCTCAAAATAGAGACGAACAATGGCTTCCCTCCAGAAGTCATGTCTACGATTAACTTGCTCAAATAGACTCATTTCTACCAGCAAAGGGGGGAGGTTTATGCCACAATCATCCAAGAATTCTATGCGCACCTTGTGACCAAGGATTCTCCATTCTTGATGATTAGAGGTAAATGTGTTCATTTCGATGAAGGGTATATCAATACTATGTTTGAGTTAGATGATGCAGAGGATGAGTATTTTAAGTACGCAGATTCAATGAACGCTGCCAAGAGAAAGAGGCTGCTGGCGGATCTGTGTAAGCCTGGCACGGTATGGACAGTGTCATCTAAGGGGCACCATACGGTGAAGAGGCTGGCATTGAAACCCCAATAGAGAGGATAGAATCAATTCCTCAAGGCTAACCTGATGCCCACATCCCATAACGAGACCGTGTCGGAAGAGATGATGATTTTGTTGCACTCTATTGTTATAGGGCGTAAGATCAATGTTGGCAAGATTACGATTGAGGAAACTTACAAGTGCGTAGCGAAAGGTATTGGCAGCTTGTTTTACCCTTTGTTGATTTCTAACGTTTGTATGCTCTATGATGTGCCGAAGCTTGATACAGATAAGGGGCAAACGATCAAAGGAACAATAATTACTACTGTTATATGGAGGAATCTCGTTGCTGCCGAGCCCAAGGGCAAGGGAAAGGCAAAGGCACACATGTCAAAGCCCAAGGAGTCAAAGGTTGCGCCAGTGACCACGCCAGCAACCATGCTAGAAACCTTACCAGACAGTTCACTAGCAATGATGTCCCAAATTCATCAACACCAGGAGGTTATTCTCCAAAAGCTGGAAAAAGTTGAGGAGCTCAATGTCAAGATGCGACATTACATCCAGGCCAGGGATGTTGTAATCAGGGAGGCTCTTACAAAATTATCAACTGATTTTGTGCCAGAATTTTTAGACTTCCCTGCCGAGCCTTCTGCCAGCGATAATACCATGCCAGCTAGTCCAGTTCATACCCCATCTGATGCCACAGTCCCGTTGTCCTCAATTGAAGTCGAGTCTGCTAGTTCTGATTCTTCATCTAAGGAAACCAAAGCCAAGTCGCCAGTAACACCTGCAGTCCATTCGCCATCTGATTCCACCGATGCACCTGCCGTATCGGAGCCTGCCAAGGAAAAGGAGAAAGTTGGAGCTTCCACTGCCGCTTCAAAACCAAGCTTGAAAAGAAAGAAGCACGTGGCCCCTGATCGTGGGCCGTATGTGAGAAGAAAGACCCGTGCCGCATGACAAATAGTCTCCAAAGGGGAGTCTTCTTCTTTCTAAACTCCTTTACATTTCATGCCATTGCATTTACATGATCATGCATTTTTATTTTCTTTTGTTGTTTTTTCTTGTATATATGTGTTGTTTCATACATTGAGGACAATGCATGTCTTGGCTTTGGGGGTGTGCATTCCCTCACATTTATGCCATACATTTCATGTTTAATTTTTGTTTCCATGCCATTTGCCATGCCATATAGGTCATTTAGAATAGATGCATACCGAACCACTAAAAAAAGAAAAAGAAAATTTTGCGTCGGTTTAATCTTGAAAAACGTTAACAATTGTTAGGCAAGCTTAATTTGATTTAGGTGTCTGTCCAATGAGGAAATTCTAATATTTAGTTGTCATGCCATGCCAGTAGAGTAGTATGCCAGGTTAGCTTGGCAATTGATCTCTAGTTTAGGGAACTGAAAATTCACTTAACACGTAGTATGTATCTAGTTCCTTAGCAAACTTAGACTTTTTGAAACTATGCTCATATATGAAAAAAAAATTGATGTCAGGGTAAAAAGAAATAAATAAGGCAGCAATATTCTGCCAAGGCAAGAAAAAAATCTAACTCTTCTCTACTTAGGGATAATAAGTTACTTGGGGCTTCTTGGTTTGCTCTCTCTTAGTTCTCAAGTCCAAAACCTTAGAGTATGCGTTGAAGAGAAAGCCTAGTGATATCTAAATTAAGGTGGGGATTCGTGGTATGCTCCCTCTTATCTCTCACGCTAAATAGTTTCACGAAGCAAGCTTAAATTAATGCCAACAGAAACCCTTAGCAAGAAGAAAGAAAGAAAGAATAAAAATCTGAGTTTAGGTAGTAAAATTGGCTAAGTGAGTGAAAGGATACTTGATGCATATTGCCTACACATCATGCACTCTTCATGAACTTAGACTAGAGTTATATTGATGCACTTGAATTACTACATGCTTGGCATTATTGCACTAAGATACTAAGGACAGAAATAGAGCCAAATTCTGCTTGCCAGCACGTGTTGGCATTCAAACAAAATTTTATCGAGGTAACATTTTCACTGTTTTTATTTTTACTTTGTTTGCATTACTTGATGATAAGCAATGAGTTAGGTTTGGGGGTGTGTTACCTCTCAAAAAGTACTACTTTTAATGCCAATCTTACAATGCTTTTGCTTCTTTTTAAGTGCATTTAGCTGCATTAGGATGTTAAAACCATGCATTTGCATAAGGAGTCTAGAATTTTGTCTATGCCAGTGTGAAGGGTTGTTTTGTTGGCAATTTTGCAGGTTTGACATAGGATTTGGCCCAAAAAGCAACACAGGAAGGAGCGCCAGAGAGAATGTTGAGTGCTGTTGACACGGATAGACCAGACAATGCCAAGCACCGGTTGGCAGAGAAGTGAACTTGATGCCATACCAAGAGGCTGTTGGAGCCCAAAAAAATAGGACATGATCAGGGTCCGAAAAGATAACAATTTGATCAATCTCCGAAAATATAGCGGATAAAGTGGTGCCAAGACTTATTGGCAGATTCATGCCAAGCTTGGACGCCAAGGCGGCGTCGACAGTATGACGCCAGCCTAAGCCTGATCAGCTCTCATTCAAATTTGGATAAGAAGATAATCTCTTATCCCTTGGGCAGTTGAAATTCAAAATTTGAAGAGCTAGTCCTATCCCTTCCTCGCACGCCTATTTAAACACCAACCGAACTAGACTTTGAAGAAAGGGGGAAAAGAGCGAAGAAGAAGATCGGAGTGAGAAATTGGTGTGTGACGATTGACAATCGGCCGCACCTAGGAAGGGTGGTCCGACCAACTTGGCCGAGAAGCCTGGATCTTGAAGGGCTACATCGAGAGACCCCTTCTAGCCCATTCTCTCTTTCAAGTTATTTTATTTTGTTTTAAAGGATGATGTATTTCTAAAACGTTTGTGGGTTGTTGGTTAAATCCCTCACCATGAACTAATTTAATAGTTGGTGGGGGATGTTTGCGTTGAACGCTATTTTTATGTTTTAGTTTTTAATAATAAATCTGCCTTGGCAATGTTTTCACTATTCGACATACTTTAATATTTCCTAAATATTGTGCCAAGCAAGAGCTGGCACTGTTGGCCTATTGCTCCTTAATATCTTAATAGACTTGGGGTGGCAACAATTTAGTTGTTGAATACTAAGGAGAGAAGCTTCGAGAGAAGTCGTTGAAGTAGATGAACTTACATCGGGAGTGAAATCTACCCCTTAGTAGTATAGATTGGAACTTAATCAAATTGGTTTATTTAAAAACAAACGCTATAGAGATATAGGGGTTTTTACATGATCAATTTAGGGCAATGACCATCGAGAGAGGCTTTGCTAATTTTGAATCTTCTCGGTAAACAATGCCAAGACAGGTTGTTGTTAAAGGCTGGCACGACATGAATAGCGTGAAAACCAGACATTCTCTGCCAACACTCATCATTCATTAAAGTACCTTCCTTGCCAACGTCTTTAGTTTACTTACATTCCTTTACTTTTTAATTATTTTCCAAAACCAATTTCAAATCAAATCAACCTTTTTTCTTAAGGCAGGTAACAAACAAAGCAATTGAATTCCAAGTCAATCTCTGTGGGATCGATACTCAGCTTACCAGCTGTATTACTTGTAGACCGTGTATACTTGCACGCAAAAGACTCATCTTGGCACGTTTTTACACTTTTCCAACACATATCTTTTGCCACTTTTGCCAACATTCACTCAGAGAGTCTATATCCATCTAATAAAATATTAGCTTCTATATTACGCACTTGTAATATATCTTAAGACTTATCTAGTTTAACAAAATTTTATTGTTCTTCTTGTCTTGTTCATAAAAGTCATAAATTGCCATTTGGTCAAAACACTATGCAAAGCTCTCGTCCTCTTGAATTACTTTATTCTGATGTCTTATGATGGATAGTCCTATTATGTGGTGTTTGTTGATCATTTTACCAAGTATGTTTGGTTATACCCGATGAAGTAGAAATCTGATGTTGTGGCCATATTTTCGTAGTTTAAAAGGCTTGTTGAATGCTTTTTCCATCAGACATTGTGTCTCTATTCTTTGACAATGGAGGTGAGTTTGTTAAGCTCTTGCCCACTTTGAATTTGGAATGTATTTCCCACTTTACTTCACTGTTTCATTCTCTGGAACACAAAAGGACTACTGAATGGAGACATCGTCACATAGTGTAAATTGGACTTTCTCTACTTCACTTTGCATCTCTGCTCACAGAGTACTGGCCTCATGCTTTTCAGGCAGCTGTCTAACTCATTAATCGGATGCTAACCCTATTATTGTCCTTACTTTCTTCTTCATCATCAAGCACCAAATTATGACAAGCTTCAACCATTTAGGTGTTTGTGATTTCTTTGCCTGAGACCATACACGACACATAAACTTGAGACACGGTATGCTGAATGTGTTTTCCTTGGATACTCTGTGACACAATCTGCTTATAAATGCCTAAAGCCGACCACTAACAGAATCTATGTCTTTTGCCATGTTCAGTTTATTCCTCACATCTTTTCTTTTGCAACACGACGTGTCCTCCCTATGCCATGGCAACTGGATGCTTCATTGTCTACTATGCCACGACAACCTAATACTTTATTACCTACTATGTCATGGCAATCTGATGCTTCATTGCCTCCTATGCCGCAGTAACCTGATGCTTCATTATCTAATATGCCATGGCAACCTGATGATTCTATTGCCACATCAGTTCCCTTGGCTAATCTGCCATAGTAAGATGCCGCCCCTGACTTGCCATAGCAAGCTATCTCACTCGACTTGCCACGGCATGATCCTCCACAACAGCGAATTCACCGGCCAAATTTGAGGTACTTTGGTCCTTCATTTGTTAATACTACTACTATATGTCATTATTTGCCTTCTAAAATAGAGCCAAAGACTGTTACTCAAGCTCTCAAAGACCCACTATGGAGACAAGCCATGGATGATAAGTTTAATGCCTTGCTATGCAACCAAACATGGGATCTTGTTCCAAGATCTACACAATCTATCATAGGGTGCAAATGGTATTCTGTGTGAAACAACATGCTGATGGCTATGTTGATCGCTACAAGGCTCGACTGGTAGTGAAAGGGTACTCTCAATAAGCTGGTCGTGACTACTTTGAGACCTTTAGTCTTGTGATAAAACCTGTTACGGTGCGTATTATTATCACATTTGCCCTTCATCATGCATGGCCCATCAATCAACTTGACATTAATAATGCCTTCTTAAATGGCACCTTACATGAGGAAGTCTATCTAGAACAACCTCCAGGGTATGTTGATTCTACTTACCCATATCATATTTGCCAGTTGCGTAAAGCCTTGTATGGACTCAAGAAAGCCCCAAGGGCGTGGTATGTTGAACTCTCTCAATTTCTCATTCACTTTGGTATTACGAAATCAAAGGCTGGTGTCTTTATCTTCATCTATAATGCAAATAGAGTTACTTTATACTTTCTAGTCTACGTGGATGATATTGTGCTTACTGGTAATAACACTAATTTTATTGCTCATTCCACCAACATATTATCTACAAAGTTTTCTTTGAAGGATATGGGCTTGCTCAACCATTTTCTTGGCATTGAGGCTATTTCTACTCCTATAGGGTTGTTTTTATCTTTGGCTCAATATATCTCTGACATCTTAACTCAGTTTCAAATGGAAAATGCCAAGGCAATTTCCATACCTATGTCCTCTTCCGACGAGCTACCTCCGCCGGAGCCATCCATGACACTTGATATTTCTGGGTATCGTCGATTACTTGGTCTCCTTTAGTATCTCACACTTACTCGTCCGGATATTTCTTTTGTTGTGAATCGTCTTTCGCAATACATGCATGGTCCTTCACTATCACATTGGACAACAGCAAAGCGCATACTGCGTCATCTCAAAGGAACATTATGCCATGGCATTCTTTTTCGTTCTATATCTTCCCTTCATCTCACTGCCTTTGCTGATGTAGATTGGGGAGGATCCTCTACGGACGGTCGATCCACTATTGGATATTTTAGTAGCCCATTTTTGTCCGGGCCAGTAAGCCCAAAATTAATGCAGAACCCACCAGCCCATTTGCCAATACAAACAAATCTAATAACCAAAATTACAAAACCCGAAAATACCCTTTAACCCAAAAAACCCTAATCCCCTATTATTCTGCCGCCACAGCCCATTTGCATCCACTTTCCGCGCGCATGGCCGCCACGAGCACCACCATTGGCCACGTGCGGCGGCCACCGCCCAAACTGGTAAAACCAGACAAGTTGTTAGTTTTTTATACGAATATGCATATATCAAATCGGGTATTCAAACCCGAAAAATCACTTGTAACAAGGGGGATTTTAGGGAGATTTCAATATATAAGAACAGAAGAGGATTCGAATATAAAAAAACTAGTTTTTCTATTTCTTCAAGCCAATATACGAATCAAAAAGCATCCGAAAAGATAAAAAAAAGAGGCAAATAAATCGTACCTTTCATCTCAGATCTACGCAAATAGGAGCTTTCTCTTGAAAATTTCGCTTCAAATCCGAGCCCGAGACGTTGAAAGGAGCTAGAAAAAGGTCAACTTTTCCCCTTCAGGCCGCCGGTGACGGAGGCGACCGCCACCGGCAGCCATGGCAGCGCGAGGCAGCCAGCGGCTGGGCCGGCAGAGAGAGTTGAGAGATTTCTTTTGTTTTTTTAAAAAAAACTATGATATAATGAATTTTTTTAAAACATAACTTATATACTAGATATAAATTAGGGGTAAATTGCACGCTTAATCCCTCTTTCCCATTCCCTTTTTTAAAAATTATCTACCGAATGGGACAATTACACTATCGGTCCCTGTGTGTTTTAAATATTTTTTCAATATAGTCACTAATTCAATTTAATTCATTTTTTAATGGTCTAATTACATAACCAACCCCTCAGCCCCTAGCCTATTTTCGTTTCTGTCTTGCCACATGGTCTAATTCCCTCCTTGGTCCTTGAAACTCTCAAACGCGTTGCAATCTCGTCCTTTTTTTAAGTTTATTTTATTTTATCCATTTTTTTGCTTTTTTCATTTATATTATTATTATTATCAGTATTATTATTGTTATTATATATATATATATATTCTTTCTTATTATATATAGTATATTATGTATATATACATATTTTTATATTATGTATGTTGTATTTATATACACATGTATATTATTATTATCTTAATAGTATATTTATATTATGTAGTATTATGTATTAATATATAGTATATGTATATAGTACATATAGTATAATTATTATATATATTATTTTGTATGATTATTATTATTCTTATAATTATTTTATTAATATATTATATTATTATATTTACTATATGTATATTATATTTAGTATATTATAAAATATATATATGTATATTATTATTATTATTATTGTTGGTATTATTATTATACGTTATATTTTATATGTATATTATTTTGACTATATAAATGTATTGTAATATCATGTATGTAAAGTTACCTTATCCTTTTTATAATATATATTTGTGTACATGTATATTATAATAGATATTGTAAGTAATATATTATTATATTTATGTATATATATATATATCGGTCATCTCATTTTGAATATTTTTAAAAACTCGGTTCATTTAAGGGAATATTTTCCGCTTTATTTCGGATACAAGTTAGGAAGTGACATCCTGACTCATCCAGGTGTCATCTTCCTCGGTTTCGTAAATAAGGTAATGTTCTCCTTAGACCATTTTCTTTTTTGGGATTAAAATCTTAAATTAAAAACTAAATTTTTGATATCTTGCAAAGACAACACTAAATCAATGCGGTACCAATTTTGGGCGTTGTGGGGTGCTAATCCTTCCCCACGCGTAAACGACTCCCGAACCCAAACATTTTGAATCTCTGGTTATTTTTAACGGTGTCCGGCCAACCAAAGTGGCCGGTGGCGACTCCACCATCCATTTTCCATCCATACTTTTCACATTTTCAACCAATTTTCATTTTTAGAACATTTAAGGTGTTTTGTTGGGAGTGTGATCTCGGTATCTGGGTGTCATCTCCTTTGAATCCGTAAAAACACATTTTTTAAAAACATCTATTTTTCGTAGAGGGTAAAACTTGTTACGAAGGAGGCTGAATATACAGAAAAAGCTCAAATACCAGGGTAACAACGGTAAATTTTGCACATACAAACAGTTTGGGGCATACATTTAGAATAAACATGCACATTAGGCATAAAAGTTTGGGGCATTCATCTTACATTTATTTGAACATACAAATAGATCTGGAGAATAGAGCGAAGGACCTCTACCATGGGGGCAATGATGTAAAGACAAATACCTAGCCCGAGTGAGGCTGAATATGCAAAAAAAGCTCAAACACCCAAGTAACAATGGTAAATTTTGCACAATTACTAATTAATGTTTTCCTTCATTTTCAAGTCATGATTATCACCATAAAGTGACAGAGCTGACTTTTCGTAATTTTTTGCTTCCGACAGTGGCGGTAGACCAAGTCAGTCCAGATTCAGCCTCCCTGTTGATGTAGCGAAACCATCATTTTGTATATCTCGCATTGCTACAGATGGTGCAGCTACGACCAAACTCTTGCCCCTGATAATATCTCTTTCTTACAGTTATAACTCAAAAAAAGAGAATAAAAAATTCAAAAAATTCAAAAAGAAAAAAATTAGAAAAATCAAAATTCAGGGAAAATAAAAAAATCAAAGCCTCATCCTCAAATCCTGCCTCTTGCGTTGATGGAGAGGTTAGGTATCAATTGCAACTGTTCGGTCCAGCTCTTGCGTTGATGGAGTGGTTGTGTCCAAGCTATTTTCATTCGGTCTTGTTCCTCCGTTGATGGTATGACAAGGTCCAAACTACAGATATCCAATCTCACCTTTTGCGTTGATAGAGAGGTTGAGTCCAAGTTGTAGCTGTTCGATCCGCCCTTTGCGTTGATGGAATAGTGGGTCCATGTTGCTTTCATCCAGTCTTGTTCCTCCGTTAATGGCGTAACAAGGTCCAAATTGCAGACATCAAATCCTGCCTCTTGCATTGATGGGGAGGTTAGATATAATTATAGCTGTTCGGTCCAACCTCTTACGTGGATGGAGTGGTTGTGTCCAAGCTGTTTTCATTCGTCTTGTTCATCTGTTGATGGCGTAACAAGGTCCAAACTACAGATATCCAATCTCACCTCTTGCAATGATGGAGAGGTTGAGTCCAAGTTGCAGCTGTTCAATCCACCCCTTGCGTTGATGGAATGGTGGGTCCATGGTGCTTTCATCCAGTCTTGTTCCTCCGTTGATGGCGTAACAAGGTCCAAATTACAGATATCTAATCTCACCTCTTGCGTTAATGGAAAGGTTGAGTCCAAGTTATTCGATCATATCCCTTCGTTGATGGTGTGGCTGGGCTCAAGTTATTAATCGTTCTTACTCCGTCTTTGAGGGTGTAGTAATGTTCAAGTTGTTGTTCATTCCTCCTCCTCCGTTGATGATGTCGAAGGTTTGAGTTGTTGTTATCCAGATTTTACTTCTCCGTTGATGGCATGGTAGAATCCAAGTCCAAGTTATTCGATCATGTCCCTCCGTTGATGGTGTGGCTAGGTTCAAGTTATTGATCGTTCTTACTCTATCTTTGAGGGTGTTGTAAGGTCCAAGTTGCAGTTTATCCCTGCTCTTCCGTTGATGGTGTAGAAGGTTTGAGTTGTTGTTATCCAGATTCTGCTCCTCCGTTGATGGTGTGGTAGAATCCAAGTTATTCGATCTTGTCCCTCCGTTGATGGTGTGTCTAGGTCTAATTTTTCATTCATTCTTACTTCATCGTTGAGGGTGTAGTAAGCTCCAAGTTGTTGTTCATTCATGATCCTCCGTTGATGGTGTAGTAAGGTTTGAGCTACTGTTATTCAATTCTGCTTCTCCGTTAATGGTGCGGTAGAATCCAAGTTCCTGAAATCTAATTTTGTCCTTCCGTTGATGGAATGACTGAAAAAATATGCCAAATTTTGATCTTGCCTCTTCGTCAGTGTTGTAGCTGGATCAAAACTTTCACCTTTAGACCGTGCCTCTTCGTCCGTGTTGTAGCTCGGTCGAATCCTGGTCTTGCCTCTTCGTCAGGTGTTGTAGCTAGACCAAAATTTACTGACTTCTGATCCTGACCCTTTATCGGTATTGTAACTTGATCAACCCTACTGACTTCGGACCCTGCCTCTTCATCGGTGCTGTATCTGGGTCAAACCTTTGCTGACTTCAGGTCTTGCCTCTTCATCAGTGTTGTAGCTGGATCAAACCTTATTGACTTCAGACCTTGCCTCTTAGTCGGTGTTGTAGCTGGATCAAACCTTATTGACTTTAGACTTTGCCTCTTCGTCAGGTGTTGTAGCTTGGTCAAACCATTCTATTCTTCGATCATGTCTCTTCGTCGGTGTTGTAGCTGGATCAAAATATCTTGACAAGTCCGACAAAAATGTTGGCACAACGTGCTTAAACACGATAAAGTTTAAGATAATGGATAATTCAAATATCCATCAAAAATTTATTTTCACGAATGGCCGAGGAAAATAAATCCTTTGAAAAATCCAATGTCACGATTGGTATAAACTGACTGTACCCAGGGGAATGGTACAGCTAGCCAGGAGCAAACGGCTACCGGTAAAGGCAACTCAAAACCGTTGATCCCTGTGCATTTGAGGAAAATGCAAAAGAAGCTCTGCATCAAATTTATCGACTTCCGGTCTTGCCTCCTCGTTACTGTTGTAGCTGGGCCAAACTTTCATCCTTCAATCTTGTGTCTTCTTTAGTGTTGTAGACGGATCAAGTTTTGCAGACCTTGCCTCTTCGTCACTGTTGCAGCTAGGTCAAATTTTCTCCAGGCATTGCATCGTCGTCAGAGTCGTAGCAAGCCGAACTCGTTTTGTCTCCTCCAATGGATCACCTCAGATTTTTGTTTTCCCCAACGAATCCTTTATTTTGAAGAGCGGCAAAGAAGATCAAGAGAAGCCCAAAGAAGAAGCGGTGGCTAGAGAAAGAAACACATACCTAACCGAACAAAAATGCTTACTCTTTTATCTTTGCCCTATTCTTGTTGCACAGTAATGCGCAAAGAGGGGCAACTGTAGTAGCCCATTTCTGTACGGGACGCTAAGCCCAAAATTAATACAGAGCCCACCAGCCCATTTGCCCAATACAAAAAATCTAATAACCCAAAATTACAAAACCTAAAAATACCCTTTAATCCTAAAAACCCTAAATTTGAAAACCCTAATCCCCTATTATTCTGTTGTCGTCGCCCCTTTGCATCCACTCTCCGCCCGCGTGGACGCCACGAGCGCCACCATTGGCCACGCGCGGCGGCCATTGTCTAAGCCACTGTCCAAACTTGCAAAACCAGACAAGTTGTTAGTTTTTTATACGAATATGCATGTATCAAATCGGGTATTTAAACCCCAAAAATCACTTGTAACAAGGGGGATTTTACATATATAAGAAAAGAAGACGATTCGAATATAAAAAAACCAGTTTTTCTATTTTTTTTCAAGCCAATATATGATTCAAAAAGCATCCGAAAAGGTAAATAAATCGTACCTTTCATCTCAGATCTACGCAAACAAGGGCTTTCTCTTGAAAATTCGGCTTCAAATCTGAGTCTGGGACGTCGAAATGAGCCAAAAAAGGGTTGACTTTTCCCTTTTTGGTCGCCGCCGCGGCTAGGCCGAAAGAGAGAGTTGAGAGATTTCTTTTGTTTTTTAAAAAAAACTTTGATATAATGATTTTTTTAAAAAAACTTAACTTATATACTAGATATAAATTAGGGGTAAATTGCACGCTTAATCCCTCCTTCCCATTCCATTTTTTAAAAATTATATGTCGCATGGGACAATTACACTATCGATCCCTGTGTGTTTTAAATATTTTCAATATAGTCACTAATTAAATTTAATTCAGTTTAATGGTCTAATTACAAGACCAACCCCTCCGCCCCTAGCCTATTTTCGTTTCTGTCTTGCAGCATGGTCTAATTCCCTCCTTGGTCCTTGAAACTCTCAAAGGTGTTCCAATGTCGTCCTTTTTAAGTTTTTTTATATTTTATTTTAGCCATTTTTTGCTTTTTCCATTTATATTATTATTATTATTATCAGTATTATTATTGTTATTATATATTTTTTTCTTTCTTATTATATATAGTATATTATGTATATATACATATTTTTAGATTATGTATGTTGTATTTATATACACATGTATATTATTATTATCTTAATAGCATATTTATATTATGTAGTATTATGTATTAATATATAGTATATGTATATAGTACATATAGTATAATTATTATATATATTATTTTGTATGATTATTATTATTCTTATAATTATTTTATTAACATATTATATTATTATATTTACTATATGTATATTATTTTGACTATATAAATGTATTGTAATATCATATATGTAAAGTTTGGGGCATTCATGGTACATTTATTTGGACATACAAACAGAATTGGAGAAGAGACCGAAGGACCTCGACCATGGGGGCAATGATGTAAAGACAAATCCCTAGCCTGAAGGAGGCTGAATATGCAGAAAAAGCTCAAACACACAAGTAACAACAGTAAATTTTGCACAAATACTAATTAATGTTTTCCTTCATTTTCAGGTCACGATTATCACCATAAAGTGACAGAGCCAACTTTTTGTAATTTTTTGCTTCTGACAGTGGCGGTAGACCAAGTTAGTCCAGATTTAGCCTCTCTGTTGATGTAGCGAAACCATCGTTTTGTATATCTCGCATTACTGTCGATGGTGCAGCTAAGACCAAACTCGTGCCCCTAATATTATCTCTTTCTTACAGTTATAACTCAAAAAAAGAGAATAAAAAAAATAAAAAAAAAATCAAAATTCATGGAAAATAAAAAATCAAAGCCTCGTCCTCAAATCATGCCTTTTGCGTTGATGGAGAGGTTAGGTATAAATTGCACCTATTCGGTCCAGCCTCTTGCGTTGATGGAGTGGTTGTGTCCAAGTTGTTTTCATTCGGCCATGTTCCTCTGTTGATGGCGTGACAAGGTCCAAACTACAGATATCCAATATCACCTCTTGCGTTGATGGAGAGGTTGAGTCCAAGTTGCAGCTGTTCGATTTGCCCCTTGCGTTGATGGAATGGTAAGTCCAGGTTGCTTTCATCCAGTCTTGTTCCTCCGTTAATGGTGTAACAAGGACCAAATTGCAGACATCAAATCCTGCCTCTTGCATTGATGGGGAGGTTAGATATAATTATAGTTGTTCGGTCCAACCTCTTACGTGGATGGAGTGGTTGTGTCCAAGCTGTTTTCATTCGTCTTGTTCATCTGTTGATGGCGTAACAAGGTCCAAACTACAGATATCCAATCTCACCTATTGTGTTGATGGAATGGTGGGTCCAAGGTGCTTTCATCCAGTCTTGTTCCTCCGTTGATGGCGTAACAAGGTCCAAATTACAGATATCCAATCTCACTTCTTGCGTTGATGAAGAGGTTGAGTTCAAGTTATTCGATCCTATCCCTCCATTGATGGTGTGGCTGGGCTCAAGTTATTAATCGTTCTTACTTCTTCTTTGAGGGCGTAGTAAGGTTCAAGTTGTTGTTCATTCATCCTCCTTCGTTGATGGTGTAGAAGGTTTGAGTTGCTGTTATCCATATTCTACTTCTCCGTTGATGGCATGGTAGAATCCAAGTCCAAGTTATTCGATCATGTCTCTCCATTGATGGTGTGGCTAGGTTCAAGTTATTGATCGTTCTTACTCCGTCTTTGAGGGCGTTGTAAGGTCCAAGTTGCGGTTCATCCTTGCTTCTCCGTTGATGGTGTAGAAGGTTTGAGTTGATGTTATCCAGATTCTGCTCCTTCGTTGATGGTGTGGTAGAATCCAAGTTATTCGATCTTGTCCCTCTGTTGATGGTGTGGCTAGGTCCAAGTTGTCGTTCGTTCTTACTCCGTCGTTGAGGGCGTAGTAAGCTCTAAATTGTTGTTCATTCCTGCTCCTCCGTTGATGGTGTAGTAAGGTTTGAGCTATTGTTATTCAATTCTACTTCTCCGTTGATGGCGCAGTAGAATCCAAGTTACTGAAATCTAATTTTGTCCTTCCGTTGATAGAATGACTAAACAAATATGCCAAATTTCGATCCCACCTCTTCATCGGTGTTGTAGCTAGATCAAAACTTTCACCTTTAGACTGTGCCTCTTCATCGGTGTTGTAGCTCGGTCGAATCCTGGTCTTGCCTCTTCGTCAGGTGTTGTAGCTAGACCAAAATTTATTGACTTCTGATCCTGCCTCTTCGTCGGTGTTGTATATGGATTAACCCTATTGATTTCAGACTCTGCCTCTTCGTCGGTGTTGTATCTGGGTCAAACCTTTACTAACTTCAAGTCTTGCCTCTTTGTCGGTGTTTTAGCTAGACCAAATCTTCTGACTTTCGATCCTACCTCTTCATCGGTGTTGTAGATGGATCAAACCTTATTGACTTCAGACCTTGCCTCTTCGTCAGGCATTGTAGCTTGGTCAAACCATTCTATTCTTCGATCATGTCTTTTCGTCGGTGTTGTAGCTGGATCAAACTATCTCGACAAGTCCAACAGAAATGTTGGCACAACGTGCTTAAACACGGTAAAGTTTAAGATAATGGATAATTCAAATATCCATCAAAAATCCATTTTCATGAATGGTCGAAGGAAAATAAATCCTTTGAAAAATCCAACATCGTGATTGGTATAAACTGACTGTACCTAGGGGAATGGTACATCTACCCCGGAGAAAACGGCTACCGGTAAAGGCAACTCAAAACCGTTGATCCCTGTGCATTTGGGAAAATGCAAAAGAAGCTCTGCATCAAATTTACCGACTTCCGGTCTTGCCTCCTCGTTAGTGATGTAGCTGGGCCGAACTTTCATCCTTCGATCTTGTGTTTTCGTTAGTGATGTAGCTGGGCCGAACTTTCATCCTTCGATCTTGTGTTTTCTTCAGTGTTGTAGACGAATCAAGTTTTGCAGACCTTGCCTCTTCGTTAGTGTTGCAGCTAGGTCAAATTTTCTCCAGGCATTGCATCATCGTCAAAGTCGTAGCAAGCCGAACTCGTTTTGTATCATCCAACGGATCACCTCATATTTTTGTTTTCCCCAACGAATCCTCTATTTTGAAGAGCGGCAAAGAAGATCAAGAGAAGCCCAAAGAAGAAGCGGTGGCCAGAGGAAGAAACCCAGACCTGACCGGACAAAAATGGTTACTCTTTTATCTTTGCCCTTTTCCTGTTGCACAGTAATGCACAAAGAGGGGCAACTGTAGTAGCCCATTTCTGTCCGGGCCACTAAGCCAAAATTTAATACAGAACCTACCATCCCATTTTCCCAATACAAACAAATCTAATAACCCAAAATTACAATACCCGAAAATACCCTTTAACCCAAAAAACCCTAAATTTGAAAACCCTAATCCCCTATTATTCTGCCGCTGCCGCTCCTTTGCATCCACTCTCCGCGCACATGGCCGCCATGCGCGCCACCATTGGCCACGCGCGGCGGCCACCATCTAAGCCACCGCCCAAACCTCCAAAACCAGACAAGTTGTTAGTTTTTTATACGAATATTCATGTATCAAATCGGGTATTTAAACCCCGAAAATTACTTGTAACAAGGGGGATTTTAGGGAGATTTCAATATATAAGAAAAGAAGAGGATTCGAATATAAAAAAACTAGTTTTTCTATTTCTTCAATCCAATATACGAATCAAAATGCATCCAAAAAGGTAAAAAAAATAGGCAAATAAATCGTATCTTTCATCTCAAATCTACGCAAATAGGGGCTTTCTCTTGAAAATCCGGCTTCAAATTTGAGTCCAGAACGTCTAAAAGAGCTAAAAAAGGGTCCACTTTTCCCCTTCCGACTGCCGACGACGACGGCAGCGACCGACAGCCACGGCGACGCGAGGCAGCCAGCTGCTGGGCCGAAAGAGAGAGTTTAGAGATTTCTTTTGTTTTTAAAAAAAACTTTGATATAATGAATTTTTTAAAAAACTTAACTTATATACTAGATATAAATTAGGGGTAAATTGCACGCTTAATCCCTCATTCCCATTTCTTTTTTTAAAAATTATCAGGACAATTACACTATCGGTCCCTGTGTGTTTTAAATGTTTTTCAATATAGTCACTAATTAAATTTAATTCAGTTTATTCGTCTAATTACATGACCAACCCCTCCGCCCCTAGCCTATTTTCGTTTCTGTCTTGCCGCATGGTCTAATTCCCTCCTTAGTCCCTGAACTCTCAAACGTGTTGCAATCTCGTTCTTTTTTAAGTTTTTTTATTTTATTTTAGCCATTTTTTCTTTTTTCATTTATATTATTATTATTATTATTATCATTATTATTATTATTGTTATTATATATATATATATATATTTCTTTCTTATTATATATAGTATATTATATATATATATATATATTATATTATGTATGTTGTATTTATATACACATGTATATTATTA
Source organism: Hibiscus mutabilis (assembly GCA_019671005.1). NCBI lineage: Eukaryota > Viridiplantae > Streptophyta > Magnoliopsida > Malvales > Malvaceae > Hibiscus > Hibiscus mutabilis. The sequence goes on from CM033747.1 coordinate 26,403,419, forward strand.
TTATCTTAATAGTATTTTTTATATTATGTAGTATTATGTATTAATATATAGTAGTATATGTATATAGTACATATAGTATAATTATTATATATATTATTTTGTATGATTATTATTATTCTTATAATTATTTTATTAATATATTATATTATTATATTTACTATATGTATATTATATTTATTATATTATAAAATATATATGTATATTGTTATTATTATACGTTATATTTTATATGTATATTATTTTAACTATATAAATGTATTGTAATATCATATATGTAAAGTTACCTTATCCTTTTTATAATATATATTTGTGTACATGTATATTATAATAGATATTATAAGTACTATATTATTATATTTATGTATATATATATATTGGTCATCTCATTTCGAATATTTTAAAAAACTCGGTTCATTTAAGGGAATATTTTTCACTTTATTTCGGATACCGGTTAGGAAGTGACATCCTGACTCATTCAGGGATTAAAATCTTAAATTAAGGTAATGTTCTCCTTAGACCATTTTCTTTTTTGGGATTAAAATCTTAAATTAAAAACCGAATTTTTATTTTCTTGCAAAGACAACACTAAATCAACGCGGTATCAATTTTGAGCGTTGTGGGGGTGCTAATCCTTCCTCATGCGTAACCGACTCCCGAACCCAAATGTTTTGAATCTCTGGTTATTTTTAACGGTGTCTGGCCTACCAAAGTGGCCAGTGGCGACTCCACCATCCATTTTCCATCCACATTTTCAACCATTTTTCATTTTCAGAACATTTACGGTGTTTTGTTGGGAGTGTCATCCCGGTCTCCGGGTGTCATCTCCTTTGACTCCATAAAAACATTTTTTTTAAAAACATCTATTTTTCGTAGAGGGTAAAACCTATTACGACAGATATGATATTTATCTTGGATCTAATCTTATTTCTTGGAAGTCAACTTGTCAGAAAACTGTTTCTCATTCCTCCACAAAAGTTGAATATCATGTCGTGGCAAATGCAACTGCCGAAGTGCTTTGGGTCCAACATCTTCTTCAAGAAATTGTTGTGGCATTACCAAAACCACCATCTCTCTTCTGTGACAATCTCAGTGCCACATATGTTTGCAAAAATCCAGTTTTTCATTCTCGTATGAAGCATCTTGCCTTGATTACTTCTTAGTTCGTGACTTAGTTGTTGCGGGTTCCTTACTTGTTCATCACATTCACTCCAAAGCTCAGATTGCGGACACGCTCACCAAACCGCTTGGTCGTAATCTCTTCATCCATTTTCGGTCAAAGATTGGAGTCTCCGATGAATCCTCTATCTTGCGGGGGCGTATTAAGGATAAAGATAAGATGAGATGACTTTTATCTCATTCAAATCCATGAGATAATTCTTAGTCAAAATCTCATTCAAATTCTATCTTATCCTATCTCTGTCACAATCTTATCTTGTATTTAAATATTTGATTTGTATTTAATATTTGATTTCTCTTATCCTTGTATATTCATTTATAAGCCTATATATAGGTCAATTGTAAATATTATCATTTATCAAATATACAAATCCTTTACAGATATTTTCAAATTTTGTCTCTATGGGAATTATCTTAATAGAGATTAATTATGGATTACTGGTAAAACACATGGTAAACACAAAATATTGTTGTACTTCAAAGATTTCGAGTCTTGCTATACTCATTTTTATTTAAAAGTCAGTCTATTACGTACACAACAAGTTAATAAATATTTAATTTTTTATATTAATAACCCTATTTACTAAATTTTACAAGACCCTACATCTTTAAACCACCCCCGACTATATTACATATGTATATGATTTTTCTAATAGTAAAAATATAAATCTCATTGAAAGTTTCAATTATTGATGGAATCGTTATGGGAGCCGGGAATGGTCTTTCAATGCATGGTAGATATCGTGTTGCAACTGAGAACGCGGTATTTATCTCATTTGTGCATAAATTAAAAGAGAAATGGCTCAATTAGTACTCTTAGCTAAAATAATGGATGTCTCTTCTGTAGGTCTTGTTTACTTTTTACATTTTCTATTATTTTGACATAATCAGATGCTAGGTGTAGCAGATTGGTTTTCTCTTTCTAAATGTTATATTGGATGTTGTGTAGCTTTTTGCAATGCCCGAAATAGCTTTGGGACAATTCCCAGATGCCGGAGCCTCCTATTTCTTGTCAAGACTCTTAGAATTTTAGGTGCTCCCATTTATATTCTTGAATATTTTATATGTTATATTTTAACTCAAATTTTAATTGATAGTTAAATTAAGTTTTATTGTAAATCTAGTGGTTAAATATTACTCAGTAATTGTAGTTTACTTTAATGAGTAAATATCTATATTAGGTAAGAAATATTATTTAATAAGGTTTCTTGGTGACCAAGTATTTGAATTTATAAATATAGACCATGTTTAATCTTAAGAATTATGAGAGAAAATTACTCTTGAGAGATGTGACCAATTTTAGGATCTTTGCACATATAGTGGTTATATTTTAGAGATGGGTATTGTAGAGACCTTGAGAAGAGTGTTTTAGATATATCGGGTTCTGGGATATATACCGGATTTTGAGATACATGAGATATCATATATTTGTACTTTGTGTTCTTTACGTTGATAGTGGATTGATCGTTTATCTCGTTCGTGAGGTAAATAAGGTTGAACCACGTTAAATCTCGTCTCTTACGTGTGTCTTATTTTATTTTGTTATCGCTTTGGTTATTTGGTGCATACCAAATTCTAACATTATACAGGACCTCTAATTACTTTTATTTTAAAAATTTTATATCCTACGGCTAAATCCTTTAAAACAAAGGTTCATCACTTCGGTAGTATCATGGATTTTGGTTAAAATCTTTTTCGGGTCTGTTTTGGTTTACAGAACTGATTCATGTTGTATTAATTTCTTCTAGCTAGCCAAAAACTTGTGTACTAGAATTTGCTTTATTTTAAGCTTCACATTCCTTATCATCTTTTGGCAGGAGAGTATCTTGGCCTTACTGGTGCCAAATTGGATGGTGCAGAAACGCTTGCATGTGGACTTGCAAACAACTTTCTCCCTTCAATAGTATTCTTTCCGAACTAAAATCTGGTTGAATTCAAAATTTATTTGAGACGATGTAGATTTATATAGAGGAAAACGCATAAAAGTGCCAGCTTTGTGTTTCCTTTCGCTACGTTTGTAAGACAGTTTTTTATTCCTCTTCTTCTTTTGAATCCTCAAAATCAAGGCTTAATTATTATCGATGATGGGAGTTTATGATCTATCTCGTCCAAGGCCAGGATATCCCATTCATCTCGGAAAACTTTTAAATATGTTTAACTATATATTTGGTACTTGAACTATCATCTTCTCCCAAATTGGTACCTACAAGATTTTTACTCTTGATTTGGTTTCTGAATTAGACATTTTTCCCAAGTCGGTAGTTAAACATATTTTTGTTCCCAAACTAATACTTGAACTAGGCAGTTTCTTTTAAGTTGGTACCAGAACTTATACACTCTATCAATTTAGTTATAATTCGATCGAATTAACCACCTATATTTAAAATTATATCAATTTAATCTTTTTTTCTTCTCTTAAATTATTTTTTTTCTTCCAGAAATTTTGTATCACTTTCCTGATATAATAAAAGTTTATTAGTAACTTGTTATTTGTATGGTAGAACGCAATTATTCAATTTTTTCTTTGATTCGATAAATTTGCTTGGTTTGACAATATCACAAAATGACTAAATTAATGAAATTTTTAAGTATGAAGGGTTATTTTTTTGAATTATTTCAAATTGAAACCGAATTGATAGAATGTATAAGTTTTAAGGACTAAACATATTAATAAATGCACCAAAATAATTGGCAAATTTTGGGGAATATGGAAGTTGGAAACGAATATTAAGGAAATAGGGAAAGATGAGAAAATTTTAAGAATCTACGGAAAATGCTACAGTGCACACAAAATTAACTTTCTGACGAAGGCGACCAAGATTAGTTTTTTTTTTGCACTGATAGCTAAGCCATGCACCTTTTTCTATTTGAAAAAATAATTGAATATTCAATGTCGCATTCTGCAAAAGGTGATATGCATGATTTGAACTTTTTTTAAATATTCAGTATCACCAGCTACAGCTGGCGACTTAGCAATTCATTGTAGATTTTTCCGTAGTGACCAAAATACACCCCCAAATACCCCCAATACAGCAAAACATCTTTAGTGGCGTTTTTTAGCGCCACTAAAAACTTTCCCAGCGCTTAGAAAAACGCCGCAAGAAGTGCCGTTGAAACCAGCGCCGCAACAGTTTGAGGCGTTTTCGGCAAAAGCGCCGCAACAGTTTGCGGCCTTTTCGGCAAAAAACGCCGCAACAATTTGCGGCATTTTCGGCAAAAAAATGCCACAAAAAGTCAAGATCTATAGCGGCGTTTGTCTTTACAAACGCCGCGAATAACTGTTCTTTAATGGCATTTGTGAAAACAAACGCCGGGAAAAACACATGTTCTTTAGTGACGTTTGTCTTTACAAACGCCGCTAATAACTGTTCTTTAGTGGCGTTTGTCTTTACAAACGCCGCGAATAACACCACTTTTCTAAAACAATATATAAATTACAGATTCAAAATAATTGTTAAATAAAATATTTATTTCATCCTAAAAATATATTGTCACAATTAACTTAAAATATTTGTTAAACAATATTTGCAAAAGTACACTTTGTCGCAATTTAATCCCCTCTACATATTACGTTCCCAAGTCTTTCTTCCCCGATCCACTCATATACTCTGCCTCCTCCAAAGCCTTTCAATGATTCAGCTTCTTTCGGAGGTACAACATTTGTTTCCACCTCTTTCAGCATCTGCTTTGGTATCTCGCCATTTTCGTCTAAGCAAACACACAAGTTCACAAACAAGTAATGCTCTTAAGACATTATAGGTATTTTTTCAATATATACGAATTTTAGTGGACAAATTCCTTCCTTTCTAAAAGCCCTTATTTAAAGCTAAGTACCAACAATACGCTCTTCACATTCCTTCAACATAATCGATACATCTTTATCTTTGGAGTGGAAAGAGATCTCCTGAGTGAACTTGTCCCTTACAGTCATTAGAGCCGGTGACGACGTAATTTGAGTCCAACAGAATATTAGAAAATGAAAATGTAAAAAAACAAGATGATTAACATAGTGATGCAGATATCCAAAATGGATGAACAACACACTCATATATATAGAGATCGAGATCAACCTCTTGGTCAAATTTGTGACGGCAAGAAGTTGAAGTAGCAGCAGAGGTCCTACTCCTCCATCTCCTGAAGTCCTTGTGATCATACCTGATGATCGTAAAGAATAAATGGATATTCCTACTAAAAATTGCTTCTTCTGTATCTCTATAATTATACTACTACCATACAATTCTTATTCTGGTTCGATGAAGAGATATCAAACAGTTAAATTATAGTAAACCCACTTAGGGAATTAAATTACTAAGTATACAAAAAGGTTCAATTATCAAGGAATTATTACCTAATAAAGCAAAAAAGAAAAGAAACAAGTTGAAAGAATTCATGATAAAGCATTGATCAGCAAATGAAGAGTGATTTAAGAAGAAGAGTGATTTAAAGCACGAAATGGAACTAAATTGAGAGTGATTTAAGCACGAAATCGATAACAAGTAAAATTGAAACTCAACCAAATTAAAGCATGAAATTCATGATTCCAAAACACGAAATGGAATTAAAGCACGCAGAATAACAAGATGAACCAAATGAAGAGTGATTTAAGGAGAAGAAACAAGAAGAATTACCAAAATCCATAACAAGTAAAATTGAAACTCAACCAAATTAGTTTGTTTTCAAATTGAGAGGGTAACATGGAATTAGAAGTTTACACCAGGGTGGAATGGAACTGTACAAGATTGGAAGGGTAAGGTGACAGTTTCTTCTTCTACCTTCCTTCAACATAATCGATACAGTAACTGCTAGACCTGTCAATTACCCATATTCACAAAAAAAATTATGAAATCGGCCCAAAAATTAGGAAAATCTACTAATGCTTTACGCAAGGAAGCTTTAGACATGGAAGGATCCAACTCAATTACTTTGTTTGCATCCGCAATAGCCTCTGCGCAAATGAAAATTACAAATAAACAAATAACAATTGATCTTTTCCAATCATGGGAAACAAAGGAGATACCAGGAATATTATCGAGTTTGACGTTGGCTTGAGCGCGGTCAGCGCATAGTTTAACATGTTCACACCAGTGGCCTATCACCTTGAAGAGCCAAATGAAATCCCTCTTTGGAAACAGCCTTAATAGCACCAATTTGCAAACTCAAACCAACAACGGCATATACAACCTTAATAGCACCAATCTATTGAATATCCCACATTCAACAGCAAACATCGAAAAGAGAAAAGAAAGGAAAATAGAAGAGGAACTTATCCATTCGGCCATGGAGGCTTCCGATGGCCGGAGTCTCTGAACGGCGATTCGAACAGTCAAAATGTGGTCCGTGCATCGGGGAGTTACATACCTCGGAATTAAGACCATCCAACGGTGGACAGCGCAGATCCGGTCCCTACAACGTCTGAGCTATTGGGCTCTTTTGTGCGTCATTTCGAGCCCCTTCTTTGCAAACCAAACCGTTAGAAACGGAGAAGGGGACGAGGGCTTCATCTTGGTGGCTTTGGCTTGTCGGAGTGATCATTAGAGCGACGGTGGCAGCGACGCTATAGTTTGAGAAAAAACAGGGGCTGGGCATTTGAATGGGTTTTAAAATCCCTTGATTTTACTCTTTTCTCTTTCCTTTTTTCCATTTAATATCGTGTCTTTTTAATTTTTATTCCACTTTCTTATAGCGGCGTTTATAAAATAAAACGCCGCTAAAACTATACCTAAAATGGTCTTTTGCAGCATCAAACGCCGCTAAAACTAGATCTATTGCGGCGTTTGTTATAAACACCGTTACAACTAGACCTATTGTGGCGTTTGTAAAACCAAACGCCGCTAAACTAGATCTATTGCAGCGTTTTCCATACAAATGCTACTATATTTTATTCTTTAGTGGCGTTTATGCTATAAACGCCGCAAATTTTTCCATTTTGTGGCGATTGTGTTGTAAACGCCGTGATAAGTAAAATATTCGCGGCGCTTTTTTTCTAAAAACGCCACGAAAAGCGCCGCTATATACCAAGTTTGGTGTAGTGCCCTTTTGCCAAAATATGAATTCTCAAGTGATTATTTCCCTAAATGTGCCAAAATAAGGATTATATTTTGATACACAAGCTGTGTAAAAAATTACACAACCCTTCTATAAAATTTAAAACTTAAATCCCAAATCCTAGCACCCTAAAACCTAAATCTTAAACCCTAAACTCTAAATCCTAAATTCTAACCATAAACCTTAAATTCTACATCCTACACATTTAACTCTAAACTCTTAATCCTAAATTCTAACCATAAACCTTAAATTCTACATCCTACACATTTAACCCTAAACTCTAACCTAAAACCCTAAAATTAAAAAACTTGTGTGTATCAAAGTATTTTCCTAAAACAATTGATGAAATTAAAGTTCAAGAACCGATTGATGGTGCATGGATGTGAAATTTCTTCTCAAAGTGATAAGTTATCTGCCAATATAACCAAATACCAAACCAGGAAACCAAAAGGCTTACTTTATTTTGCTTTAACTATTATTGGATATATTTATGGCATCTTTTTGCATTTTTAATGATCAATGCTGTTTTTTTTTAGATTAGGACACTTATTTTAAATTAGTCTCTAAGGTCAGATTGTCCCATTGTCTCATAATTCTTTAGATTATGACTCTTATTTTAAATTAGTTTTTAAATTTTTTTAATGTTTTGATTTGATCCTTAAACCATGATTCTCATTTTAAATTAGTCTCAAACTTTTGAACATTCTAATTCCATCCCCAAACTATGACCCTTATTTTAAATTGATATCCAAATTTTTAAACGTTCAAATTTCATCTCTAAATTATTAATATATGCTAATAATGTCTCATGTTAGTAAAACTGTTATAAAAACTGTTAGAATAGGGAAGTTGCAGACTCAGAAACATGGAATATAAAGGGATTGCAGACTTCACACCTGTTAGGATAGGGAAGTTGAGATAAAGGTGTCTAGGATTTTATTTGTCAAATCTAATATTTATGAGTTTTAGATAAAAAAATATTCAAATTATCAATTACTTAACTGGTAGATTTAAATGAGATGTTACCCTTATTAAACAAGTTCATAAATTTAAATATTGATATTATAAATAAATAAATTAGGTTGTAATGATTGTCCCATAATAAACCATCTTTACACTTTGCTCTAAAAAAATTAGAGTGGAATAGGCTAAGCAAAGCTTTTAATGACTGTTGTTTGTTTGTTGAGTTGAGCAACATAAGTCACCTATGTAAGAGTGAAGTGGAGCCGCTTCAAGGAGGCTATTAGGCATAGTTCTTTCAAACTCTTGCAGAATTAGGTGATGTTCATGGCCATATGGACATACACATGAGAACTAATATTCTTGTCAGAGTCCACGTCTATTGGTCAGCTAGTAAAGTAAATATACTTTCACAAGGGAAGGTTCTAAGGAGGAAACCTACCTATCCGATGCAACTATCAATCGTAGATTTTATCACCACATCGAGTCAAAAAGTTTTTGATTAAATGATCAATTTCATTCACGTGGGGGATTATTGGAAAAACGATAATTTTGGAGCTTTGAATGGGAATTTGATCCAAACATTATTGAGGAAAATGTGGAATCAATTGTTGCTTAGTAAATGTGCAATGATGCACAACGTGGGTAACGTGAATGTCCTGACCAATCTGACCCTCCGTGGGCTTGCAGATATTTTAACCCAAATATTTCCAGAAAAAAGAGCATATCATTTTCTATTATGGTTTGGAATTAAAATGATAAATATTAAAAGATTCCTTTAATTTAGACAGTAATTTTGGAAACTGTTCTTTAAAGACTCGTTAATTCTCAAATCATAAATGCTTCATTAGGTCAAAAGTTTCCTTATGCGACTCGTGAAACTCCTATAAATAGCGTGTAAGCATTCTAGGTTTTACCCTACTAAAAAAACACGGAGAATTTTCTATTGTTTTGCGCTGTGACTTTCAAAAGTAGTTTTTGATGATAGGAGAAGGCAAGACTGTAGTTCGTGATCTCTACAGTTGTGCCACTGTAGCTGATCATCTAGTTGTTGTATATTGGGAGATAGACGACCGAAAATCTCAAGCACCAAGGAGTGGCCGAAAATCTGTCTTACAGAAACTGTGTAACTACATGCCTCAACGCATTCCCAATCAGTTTCATTTTAGATATGTTGCATCTAATTTTGTTTTGTTCGATTCAATATTTTAATACAATATTTGTATTTAACTGTTTATTTTGTTCTTGGATTAACTATTTTCTAACGTGTTTTTCTTCCAAAAATTTTGTATCACTTTCCTGATATAATAAAAATTTAATAGTAATTTGTTATTGTTTATGGTAGAATGCAATTATTTACTTGTTGCTTTGATCCGATAAATTCGCTTGGTTTGACAATATAAAAAATAACTAAATTAATAAAAAATTTAAGTATCAAGGGTTAAATTTTTTAAATTATTTCAAATTAAAACCGAGTTGATAGAATGTATAAATTTTAAGGACTAAAAATATTAACAAATGTACCAAAATAATTGATGAAATTAAAATTCAAATACCGATTGATGGTGCATGGATGTGAAATTTCTACTCAAAATGATATGTTATCTGCTTTAACTAAAATACCAAACCATGAAACAAAAAGGCTTACTTTATTTTGCTTTAATTATTATTGCTTTAACTATGATAAGTTTGTGAAATTTCCCCTCCACGTGGGTTCTAGTTTCAGTAGGAGCAAATTTCTCCTTCCCCTCTTCTGAGTAGGATTTGTTTAAAAAAACTATTATTGGATTCTATGATCTATCTCGTCTAAGGTCAGAGTGTCCCATTGGTCTCATAAAAGTTTTGAAACTGATACTTATAAGAGTTAATTTTACCATATTTCTTTAGATTATGACTCTTATTTTAAATTAGTCTATAAATTTTTAAATATTTTAATTTGATCCTTAAACCACAGCTCTCATTCTAAATTGATCCCAAACTTTTGAACATTCTAATTTCATCCCCAAACTATGACCTCCATTCTAAATTGGTACCCAAACTTCTAAACTTTTAAACGTTCAGAATATTCAAAAATATATGTCATATTTAAGGAAAAAATAATTTGTAGTGGGAAAATTTGCAAACCCCTAAAGGGCTTGATCAATTTGAACATTGGTTTTCATTTTGCATCCATTGTGCTTACAGATAAAGCACAATCTCAACCCAAGTCATTCAATGATTAAGAAGTGGGTTGCTATATATAAACACTTCATATACTTACTATCTTACCAATGTGGGATATGAGTTTTTTCATTTTTCTTACACAATTGACAAGTACCCTATTTTGAGCATCAATTTCTCATTTATCACTTAACCATTTTGAGCATCAAAGGAAATTCAAAACAAGAGAATTTTTCACAAAAAACGACAGATGTCCAGTCGTCAAGTATTTAACGATAGAGTGGCCAAAATAGGAGAAATCAAAAGTACATTGATTAAAAAGAAACTTTTTAAACTTGAGTGACCAAATAGGAGTAAGAAGAAAGTTAAATGATGAAATTCGTAATTTACTCTAATTTTTAACGACCAGTGACCAAATAAAAAAATACAATAGTTACATGACCATAATAGAAACACAAAATTAAGTAGAATACCAAATAGATAGTTTATCCTATATTATTATATGTACAATTTGTGATATTGATGGATATATTTATGGTATCTTTTTGCATTTTTAATGATCAATGCTTTTTTTAGTTTAGTAAAAAAAAGTTAGACGAGTGGATTCTATGATCTATCTCGTCTAAGGTCAGATTGTCCCATTGGTCTAATAAAAGTTTTGAAAGTGATATTTATAAGAGTTATTTTTACCATACTTCTTTAGATTGTGACTTTTATTTTAAATTAGTATCTAAACTTGAATGTTTTAATTTGATCCTTAAACAATGCCTCTCATTCTAAATTGATCCCAAACTTTTGAACATTCTAATTTCATCCCAAAACTATGATTCTTGTTCTAAATTGGTACCCAAACTTTTAAACGTTCAAATTTCATCCCCAAATTATTAATATATATTAATAATGTCTCATGTTACTAAAACTGTTAACATCCATGTAAACAATGATGTGTATTATGTAATAATATGATGTGGCATAAATGATAATTTAGGGATGAAATTAAAACGTTCAAATGTATGACAACTGAATTAGAACGTGGGTCATAGTTTGAGCATGAAACTAAAATTATTAAAAGATTGAGGGGCAATTTAGAATAGAGGTTATAATTAGGGGACAAAATTAAAATATTCAAAAAATTAGAGACCAATTTAAAATAACGTTTATAGTTTAAGAACGTGTGATGCAATTAACTCTACTTGTAATTAGAGATCACTCATTAAATAAAACTATTAGTGAGGTGTCAATTGCATATAAATTCGATTGTCATTGTTAGTGTTAGTCTATTACAACACTCGATTTGTAAATATTTCATATATTTTATTTTAAAGTTCTTTTATAAAATTATAATTTTTAAAATATTGTGGTTCCATATGTTATTAGAAGTTCTGTTTTTTAAAGTTTTTTTTTGGAAATTATTGGTTAGAAACATTTAAAAATATTAAAATAATATTTTAGTTACAATTGGGGGTCAAATAAGATATTTTACATTAATTGTAGCATGTCATGCCACTCTTTAACAACAGCTAATAGAGCATTGCTCATTTTCATTTTGTAACAGTTGAATGTTAGGTGACAAAAGGAATATTCTAAAATATTTTGGTGACCATTTTGAACTTCATCCATTAACTAATGATTACGTGAGGTATTGCAGACTCAGAAACATGGAATATAAAAGGCATTGCAGACTTTATCCATTTTGCAGTTATCGGTTATCGTTCTGGGCATCGTAGTTCTGCTATTCGATAATATGGCTTCATCCGTTTCTTCCGAGCATGATCAGGTGTGGATTCATTTATGATACTGTGTCCAAACTGTTTGCCTGGCAATGAGTTCCTAGCATTTCTACTTGCTTCTCATATTAACTAACTTTGGTATATTTGGAAGGTTCATTACATTTCTTCATTGCCTCTGCAGGTTCTAGTGGAAGTAAATTCATCTGCAAGAATTCTAACCTTAAACCGGCCTAAGCAGCTCAATGTCCTTTCATTTCAGATGGTATGATATGTTGTTGAATAAGGTGCTTCAACTCTTTCAGTATTTAGGAATTACCCTTGTGTATCTGCTAATGTTTAATGCCTAGGCTTGCCTAGGTGCATACCTGAACAACATTGAATCAAACATTTTTTTCTAGTTATTTATGTAACTGATACTTCATATGGTTTCTTTTGCACTTTGTGTTCATGCTTTTCTTCTCTATTTCCATATTTTCTGCATGACTAGCCTTTTAGTCACATTAATTATTTTAACCATAAAATAGTAATAATATTTTCTCTTTCAATGGTAGATTTCTAGGTTATTAGAACTTTTTCTTGCCTATGAGGAGGATCCTAATGTCAAGCTGGTTATACTAAAGGTACACACCCCTGAAGATACAACTCTAGTATCGTTTTCTTTTACTTTATTAAAAGAAAAGTAACATGAAATTGTAAGACATTTGAATCCGGTTACATTTATTTGGTGTTGCTTGACAGCACATTTTGGGTTTGGCAATCAATATTCCTTAATGTAACCAAAGTGTTGAAAGAATTGGTAAATTTTGTGAATTGAGTAAGCTTTTTATATCGATTTTGGTAAAAATATATCTTATTTGACTTAACCCTTCGGTAAGACTAGATTCCTTCATTGATTTTGCAACCCAATGTTTTAGCATTGAAGAGAAAATACCTAATAGCTGGCTATTTGACATTAGGGGAAAGGAAGAGCATTTTGTGCTGGTGGAGATGTTGCAGCTGTGGTACATGATATTAGGACAGGTATGGATTCTTTCATTTCTTGTGGATACCAGATGGTACTAATCCTTTGTTTATGATTGCGCTTTTGTTAGCACAGTGGACCTACTAGGGGTGTTCATAATTGGCTCAATGGGTACCCAGAGATTCAATAATATCATAATGCAAGTTAATAAAGTGGAAGGGAGAATAAAAAATACTAATACTATGGTAATGGTATTAGACTTATTGAGCCTCTAGGTACCCATTGGGCCAGTTATAAACACCCCTAGGACCTACCACATTTGAAGAGCCAAATGTATATTCTTATTCCTTCTAATTTGTTGGAGGAATTTATAGCCAATGACATTTTGTTATGCATTTATATGGTTTGGAGGATGGAGAGCAGGTGCCAACTATTTTATGAAGGGGTACACCTTAACCTATTTGATGGCAACCTATAGCAAACTGCAGGTAACCCAAATGCCTTTAAGCCTCCATTGGACTTCACCTATGTCATGTATGCATATGGTTTTTCTAATTGTTATATTTTGACTTAAATTCTAATTGGTAATTAAGTTGAGTTTTATTGTAATTCTAGTGGTTGAAGATTACTTGGTAATTAGGATTTACTTTAATGAGTAAATATCTATTTTAGGTAGGAGATCTTATTAAATAAAGTTTCTTGGTGACCAAGTATTTGGGTCTATAAATATAGACTAGGTGTAACCCTTTGAATTATGAGAGAACACGAGAATGAGAGAGAGGCGAATTACTTTGGAGAGATGTAACCACATTTAGGTTCTCTACGACTATTGTGCCTACGTTGTAGAGATGGTATTGTAGGGATGTTGGGAAGAGTGTTTTGGTTCCACCAGTTCATGGGATTTGTAACTGGGTTTTGGGATTACATGGGTTATTGGTTATCATGTATTTGTACTCTTCGGGTTCTCTACGTTATTAGTGGATTGTTCGTTTCTCTCGTCCGTGGAGGTAGGCTATGCTGAACCACGTTAAATCTTGTCTCTTGTACATGTATTGGTCTATGTCGTTATCGCTTTGGTTATTTTGCCGCATACCAAATTCCTAACAAATGGAATAGTTATGGTAGGCTAATTGTGAAATGCAAATCTCATTGAAGGTTTCAATTATAAATGGAATAGTTATGGGAGGCGGGACTGGTGCTTCAATGCATGGTAGATTCCTTGTTGCAACTGAGAACGCGGTATTTCTGTCTTTTCTCTCCTTCAAAATACTTCAGAAGCTCCTTGCATAAATTAAAAGAAAAATGGCTCTATTAGCATCCTTTGCTAAAATAATGAAATACTGTAGACATAGTAGATTTGTTTTCTCTTTCGAAACGTTTATTTCTTGGATGTTGTGTAGCTTTTTGCAATGCCTGAAACAGCTTTGGGACACTTCCCAGATGTAGCAGCCTCGTATTTCTTGCCAAGACTCCCAGGATTATTTGGTACTTCCATTTATATTATTGAATATCTTATACATGTCCTTTAATTACTTTTATTTTAAATTTCATATCCTAAGTTTACAATCTCTTCGGCAGCATTCTGGATTTTGGCTAATGCCTAATACAGTTACAAGAAAAACCGCGAAGGCAGTAAGGCTTGGTAAATAGGGTTCTCTTTAATGATAGCAACAATAGCTATCTTTGGCCTTTGCCGGGGAAATTGATTCGTGTTTTATTAATTTTTTCTAGCTAGCCGAAAACTTGTATTCTGGAATTTGCTTTATGTATAGCTTCACATAGCTTATCATCTTCTGACAGGAGAGTATCTTGGTCTTACTGGTGCAAGATTGGATGGTGCAGAAATGCTTGCATGTGGCCTTGCTACTCACTTTGTCCCTTCAGCAGTATGTTCTCTAACCTAAAAAAGTCAGTTTTGTGTGCTTTCGTGAGTAAAGTTAGCATGCATGTTTCTTCTTATTCTTTATAAATGTTAGATATTAATATTTGAAAATTAAAACGTAAAGTTACCGTCGCTCAATAAACATATGCATATGTATCATATATAGATATACTTTCTATCAATAACCAGATTCATCTTTATGGGATTCTTTATTGTATAAAGCTACTTGTAGCTCAAACCAGATATTTCCTTTGTCTGGACAAGGGAAAGTATTGTGATTAGTTTTAATACGAGATTGTTTTTTTCTGCTGTAAGAAAGTTTTTCTCACTTCTCTTCTTTTAAATCCTCAAAATCTCTTGCTTTAAGGCTTACAAAGTTCACTTTATTGTTTTAAAAAGGCTTAAATGAAAAATCAACCCCTAAACTATATCTTTTGTTTGCTTTTAGCCCTTAAACTATTGTTTGGTCAAAATAAGTCCCTAAACTATCATTTCTGGTCACTTTAAGTTCGGTAGTTATCTAAGTCAAAATAAATTATTTCGACCAATAAGATGTTGACATATTACAAAGTTTTTTCACCAATAGATAGTTTAGAGACTAAAAGAAAAAATGACTGTTTAGGTACTTATTTTGACCAAAAAATAGTTTAGAGACTTAAAGTGACCAAAAATGATAGTTTAGGGACTTATTTTGTCCAAAAAATAGTTTTAAAGGTCAAAAACAAACAAAAAAACATATTTAAGGGTTGATTTTTCATTTAAGCCTTTATTAATAATCTTTTAACTTTATATGTTTACATCTCTTCACTTAATCAACAGAAATTGCCCATGTTAGAAGCTGCATTATGTGCTGTAGATTCCAGTGATCCAACAATCATTTCATCAATTATTGGTCAATACTCTGAGCAACCTTCATTAAAAGAGCAGAGTGTGTACAATCGATTAGTTTTCTATTAATATTTCATTTTCCGACATAATTGGTTTGATATCTTCTTCAACTGAGAGAGAAAGAGGGAGTGAGTGAGTGAGTGATTGATAGTTCAAACTTGCTAACAACAAACTGACAACACTTTTTAAAACCTCATTACCATTGGTTATATGGCTGCAGATTAGATGTCATTAACAGATGCTTCTCTCAAAAAACAGTTGAAGAAATTTTATCTGCTCTTGTAAGTTGATAGTTCGATTTTGTTTGTTACCAGAAACACTAATCTAGTGCTCTCTTTTAATGTTTCTTGCACGTGTCTACAAAGCTCCCTGCAATTTGTATACCATCATCAGTATATGCCACATAAACTGAAAATCTGTGAACATGCTTACTCAGGAGAGGGAGGCTGTGGATGGAAGGGAAGGCTGGATCTCTGTTGCGATCCAAACTCTGAGAAAGGCTTCACCTACCAGTCTTAAAATTTCTCTTAGATCAGTAAGATGATATATTCATTTTCATAAAAATTATATGGCCCTTGTCAATGTAGGCATATGAAAATTTTCTTCTTACATCGGTAGCGGAACAACTGAAACTGAAAAGATAATAAAGGAAATTGATTTCCTATACTAGTGAACATAGGATCCTGGATTATCTGATTACGAGTTTGTTTGAAGCTTGATGAGTTGTTTCAGCATAAGTTTACTTTCTCTTACCATATCAGATTAGAGTGGGGAGATTCCAAGGGGTAGGACCGTGCCTCGTTCGTGAATATAGAATTGTTTGTCATGTCCTGCGCGGAGAATTCAGCAAAGACTTTCTTGAGGTTTCAACTGTCTCAAATTTATGAATGTTAACTTGCTTTTGTTCTCACCATTCTTTCAACTGATTAAAATATCATTCAATAGGGTTATAGGGCCATACTAGTGGATAAAGATAAGAACCCAAAGGTAAGGATTCTCTTTCCTGAATCTTCAATCCATAAATATTATAAAGTTCCGGAAAGTAGACTGACAAACCAAATCACCTTCCCTTTTTGTTGCTAGTGGGAGCCATCAAAATTGGAACTTGTCTCTGATACTACAGTTGAAAAATACTTCTCCAAGGTGAATGATGAAGATTGGGACGATCTCAAGCTTCCAGTTAGATCCAAATTCAACTTGCCACCTTATGTCATTGCAAAGCTTTAGATGACCACTTGAAACGATCATGTTTTGAGTATAGGGCATAAAGTTGTAATGTTTGTAATAAAAAGAAGTCCATTCGGATATATATGTCTGTATGCATGTCACTCCTTGGGTGACTGATAAAAACACAACTCTGAATTCATATGAGACCAATAAATATTACCCAATTCCAGTCAATATTATATCTCATTCTCCCATTTCAAGCATGGAAAATAGTCATTACAAGCACCATTTGATTGGAGGCTGCTCACTTGAGAAACTGAAAAAGTGAGATTATAGCTAGAGAGATTATGTGTAGTATTCTTGAGATGAAAATGAGTTACTATTGTTTGATTATGCAATATTCTCGGGCATCGATTCACTGATTCGTTTAGTAGATTTATTGTCGTTTCGGACATAATTTTGGTGCTATCCACATTGCCCTCAACATGTTTGATTTTATGCATGAAAAAATTTCAATTGTTCTACGGAGACCCTAACTCAAACCTTAAAACCTTAAAATATACGTGTTCACAAGTAATATAACAATCCGGATTTTGAGATCCGAGAGTCGAGTGGACTTAAGCTGTGGCCTTGTGGTTTTGGGCCTAGGGTTGAGGCTTTGTGGGCTCAAAGGAGCCTTAGTGGGCCTACTTTTTGGTTTTTGGGCTTGTTACCATGGTTTGGGTTGAGTTTAGGGTGATGAGGGAAGGGTAGGAGAGTAATTTCCTCACCCTTTTGAAGGGGAAAGGTTGTAAATTCATTTATTTCTGCAGATTATAGACAAGGGTGAGATCACCTTGTTCTTCCTTTGTCTTCATCATTTCCTCCTTTCAATCTTTCAATTCCCCACCCACATGGAAGGTTGAATCTTGGTCAATTTAAGTGGGAATCCCGGATTTTGAGTGTTAGGCAAATTGTTCAGCATCTAAGGATCTACATTTCAAGGTAAAGATCATCAAGTTTGGTGGAGGATGGGTTTTAGTGGGGCTTGGTTAGGATGAACGAGAATGAGAGATTTATTCACGTTTTTGTTGTTAGAATCTCCCTTAATCATCTTTACCTCATTTTGCAACATGTGATTGTAGTTAAGGAGGTTAGAGAGCACCCAAAGGCTCAAGGCAAGGAGAAGGCTTGAGGTTGGTGCAAGGAGGCTCTTTTCCAGTGCTAAGAGGAAGGTTAGTACACTTCCAACCACTTTTGTTTCTTACAAATCATAAATGTGAAGTCTTGGACATTGGTTTGATGTTTGGTGTTTTGAAATGCTTGAGGAAGGGTATTAATGGTGAAAATTGGATTTGATGATAATATGTTGTAAAACGGGTAGGATTTGGCTTAAAACACCATCCATAACTTGTAAATGTAATTTGGGGTATTTCTATATTGTTTGGGGAAGGGTTGGATTGAGTTATGAACCCCAGAATTTAAATTCTGGATTTGAGTATCGATACCGTATGAAAAAGTATCGATACCCCATTATTTTCTTGGCCTAAACCCAGCAAATGTTGAAGGGGGTATCGGTACGCGGGGGAACATATCGGTACCATCCATGTTCCATCAATTCCAGTAGCCAAATTTGGTACCGGTACACTTAGAAGCGTATCAATACACTTGGGGTATCAGTACATGACCTCGTGTATCGATACGAGCCTTGAGTTAAAACCCTCCTTTCGCCGAGCCAAGTATCGATACGTGCAAGTGGGTATCGATACGCGTAAGTGCGTATCGATACCCCTTACACGTATCAATACCTATAAGTGGGTATCAGTACTCGCTGGGTATTCTGCCCGAAAACTTCATTTTTAGTTCATGAGGCCCATAATTCATGGGCTAAGGCCCAATTAGTCTTTAAAAGGGTAAAACTAATAGTAAAACTCAGAAACCGAGAATATAACTTCATACAT
This sequence comes from Hibiscus mutabilis, assembly GCA_019671005.1. NCBI lineage: Eukaryota > Viridiplantae > Streptophyta > Magnoliopsida > Malvales > Malvaceae > Hibiscus > Hibiscus mutabilis. The sequence continues at coordinate 26,422,328 of CM033747.1, forward strand.
GTATATAATGGGTAATAAATTAATAAAAATCTTGAGTGGGTTGGTTGTATGAATTCAATGAGGATCCTAAGGGGGATCGGTTGATTGTTGTATGCTATGTAAGGTCATTGAATATTGAGTATCTCTTTTGGTAGGATCCAGATACCCAGAATTGTGTTGCAGTTCTATGGTAAGTAAATTGATAAATGAAGGTTATCGATGCTATGTGACATGGGCCTCATTTGTATATACTCGAGGGGAATTCTAAGTAAGGGTGTAAGTTCCGATGTTGCGTGACCCGACCTCACCCAAGGTGTATGATCTAATGATGCATAACCTGGCCTCACCCAGAGTGTATGATCTGATGCTACGTGACCTGGCTTCACTCCTATGTTGTTATGGTATAGTATGGTTGGGCCTTGTGTGCCTTCGGTGTTGTGATATGGCTTGTATGTGTTTAGGTGATTAATGTAGCGCCATGTATTTATTTAAATGTCATGCCATCTTACCTGTTCCATGCCCATATTTATGATATGTTGAAGCATTATAAAGTAGAGGTATATCCACTGAACTTTATGAGCTCAGCGTTTGGAATCGTTGTTTCCTTATGCAGGTTTTTAGGTGGCTACGTTGCATGCAAAGGAACCTCATCAGAGTAGGATTCTCACCGATGTGAGCAAGAGTACAATACTTAGGTTTATTGGGCGATGTATTTATAGGACCTTTGTTTTATGTCTGTAACTCTATTGTAGAATTATTAATCATGTCGAATGTTTAAATTAATTGTTTTAAATTGAAGCTCCTATGTAAACGTTTTTAAATATTTGTAATGACTTATTCCCAAACATTATTGGATTTATGGATATGCGTATGTTGGGCTAAATCTAGTTGCAAAAGTTTTTAAAAATTGGGTTGGGCTTGAGGCCCAAATGTAACATCCGGTTTAGGGTGTTACATTTAGTATTATCAGAGCCTAAGTTTAGTCGGTTCTAAGAAACCCTAGGGTGGTAGAGAGTGTGTGTCTAGTGAATATGTGCCCATAAGTCGAAGATATACTCGTTTAAATTGAATGTCCGATGGAGTAATGTTGTTTGTTTATCTGTGCATAAATTGAATCATGCCTAGAGGTGCACAAATATCAATTGTCCAGGTCTCAAGAGGAAGGAAAGAGGGTTGTTCCTTTGACCATATTAGTTTTTGTCCTTTTTTTTTTGTTTGTTTCTTTTTAGTTAGATCTAGAATTCCATTTCAGTTCAACAAACAGAGCCCAAGTAAAATTTCATAAAAGAGCATTTAAGTTTATGTTGATTATAGCTTATATCATGTATGTATATGATTTTTCTAACTGTGAAAATGCAAATCTCATTGAAGGTTTCAATTCTTAATGTAATAGTTATGGGAGGTGGGAATGGTGCTTCAATGCATGGTAGATTCCGTGTTGCAACTGAGAACGCGGTATTTCTCTCTTTTGTCTCCGAAATACTTTAGAAGCTCCTTGTATAAATTAGAAGAAAAATGGCTATATTAGAATTCTTAGCTAAAATAATGGACGTCTCTTCACTAGATCTTGTCTACTTTTTACATTTTGTATTAATTTGACATCAAATTAGATGCTAGGTGTAGTATATTGGTTTTCTCTTTCAAAATGTTTATATATTGGATGTTGTGTAGATTTTCGCAATGCCTGAAACAGCTGTGGGACTCTTCCCAGATGTAGGAGCCTCCTATTTCTTTTCAGGACTCCCAGGATTTTTCCGTACACCCATTTATATTCTTGAATATCTTATACATTCCCTTTAATTACTTGGTTCATCCTTAATGATGGCTACAATAGCTATCTTTGGCCTTTGTCGGGTCTATTTTGGTTCACAGAACCGATTCATGTTGTATTCATTTCTTCTAGCTAACCAAAATCTTGCATAATGGAATTTGCTTTACGTTTTGCGTTACATAGCTCATCATCTTTTGGCAGGAGAGTATCTTGGTCTTACCGGTGCCAGATTGGATGGTGCAGAAACGCTTGCATGTGGCCTTGCTACTCACTTTGTCCCTTCAGCAGTACGCTCTCGAACCTAAAATAGGGTTGAATTCAAAATATATTTGAGACGGTGTAGATTTATGTTTCCTTTAGCTAGTAAAGTTAACATTGCATGTTTCTTGTTATTCTTTTTAAATGTTAAAGCGTAGAGTTACCGTCATCCAATAAATATATGCTTCCATATCATATGGAGATACTTTCTATCAATAACTAGATTCATCTTGAATGGTTCCCTAGATGGGATTCTTTATTGTATAAAGCTACTTTTGTAGCTCAAACCAGATCTTTCCTTTGTCTGAAGAAGGGAAAGTTGTACTGTGATTATTTTTGGTACGAGATTATTTTTCATGCTGTAAGAAAGATTTTGGTCCGTGCTCTTCTTTTCATTGAATCCTCCAAATATGTGCTCAATTTATATCCAAACTAGGTAGTGTGAATCTCTCTTGCTTTATGGCTTAGAAAGTTCACTGTATTTTTTTTAATAATTTGTGTACTTTATATGTTTACATCTTTTCACTTGATCAATAGAAATTATCCATGTTAGAAGCTGGCATTATATGCTGTAGATTCCACTGATCCTGCAATCATTTCATCAATTATATGCTGTTTTACACAAGCTTACTTATTTCTACTATAAATTAAAATTAAACCTAAATCCTAAAAAATTAAACCTCAAACCTTAAATTCTAAACACTAACCTTAAATTCTAAACCCTACAACCCAAACCCCTAAACTCTAAACCCTAAACTAAACTCATAACCCCTAAAACTAAAAGGCATATGTAAACTAAAATTTACTGTATTAAAATTTTTCTTATTTATTTTTATAGACATATTCTTAAAATTTATTTATTTTTAAATTCTTGTTATTAGGACTTACGGGTATAGCCCGCCCACAAGCTTGAATATATAAAAAAATCTTTGAAAAATTTTCTCATCCCCCTATTTGAGCTTTAGTTCACTAAAACTTCCTCGATCCCTGCGAGTGAAGGTTTTAGTTATTATATATTCACGTTGATTCTGATACCTGCGATTTTCCAATATTTCAAATTTCAATTATTCTTTATTCTCACCAATTTTGATCCATTCCCGCAGTTTTCGATCATTTTCTGAATATTTAAGAAAACTCTAAAAGAAATCTCCTGCCACTCATTTGAATAAATAATTCTAAATTAAATTTAGGTTACATTTGCATGAATTTGTTTATTGGTGTATCTCTGTTTTTTTTTTTCAAACAAAACTTAAAATAAAGTCCATGGATTTTTCCTATCAATTAATGCATTCATTTATTTATTTTCAAGACTAGCAGTATGCATAAAATATAATAATAGAGCATATGGTCGGGGGAAAAAATAGCAACTGAAATAGGAATTTTTCTCAGAAATTAAACGGTTACATCGACTCTTTTGTGTCAATGATGACGACGAGGCTAAACCAGCCGTGCTGGTGATACCCTAAAGATGCCGCTCTGGATTAAATGGACAACAAAAGTTAAGATTTTGACGTGTTGGGTTAGAAAACAGAATGGTTGGGGTTGGCCCTTCTAATTAAGTTGATGGAATGGAAAAACTAGGAGTCCATTGCCACAGCTTTGGGAAGCAGAAGCAGAAGCAATTGAGTTGAAGGATTGTAGGTTTGGGTTTGGGATTTAAGTGGTTTCTTTCGAAGAGATTGCTTCTCCTTGGAAACTCCTTTCCCCATTGTTCCAAGCACCTTCCTCACTTCATTCGCCAGCTCTATAACCATGTCATCCTCATGACCTATTCAACAAAAACAAATCCCATTTCTCATTCAAATTCCACATAACATGATGAATCCATGGTTCGTTTGAAGCAGAAACTAGACTCACCTATATCAAACATGGCCTTCTCCAGCAGGAAAACATAATCTCTGTTGTTTCCACATGGTCCATCAGCAGTTGCAATTTGCATTGCCATTTCCTCCAATGGAGCAGGCCCCAAGTAATACTTGTTTGAAACCTTGTCTGGGGTAGATGTGAAACTGAATGTTCAACATTTCTGTTAAAAACTTTCTGCAATTGGAAGAATCATAGGATGGGAATTTAGAAGCACCGGTAACTTACACAATAACTCCTGTTAGAGCAGGCTGCAGGGGATCTGATTCCTGATTGAAAGCAATCATATATAAACATAAGTACTGAAAATATATAAAAAACATGGGCAGATAAGAAAGACAATAAATTGAAAACTCCCATATTATACCTTGTAGAAGTCCACTAGGTTCTTTTGATCATATTCACATTCTCTCCGCTCCAAGTACTACAAAATGAGGAGAAAAAAATTGAACATAATTTTCTCCGAGTAATATGAATTTAAAACAAAGAATGCCTGAAGCAATGAGGAATGCTAAATGCCTAAATGACAGAAATATAGCACTGTGAAGTGTGATGCAAAATACCTCCATTGCTTCTCTTTCCCTTTCAGGACTACCACGAACACAAAAAGCAGCACCCCACTGGAGAAATACTTCACAGTTAGTGAACAAAGGAAACAAGCAGCTCCCAACAAGACTATTAATAATTGGCAATAATGATCAATAAACAAAAACCAACATCCAGATCTTTGCATTAAGATAGCCTATCATAATCAGTTATGTTGCACTGTTACGGATATGGGTACGGAAACAGCAATTTCTAAAATTAGAGGTACAAGTACGGCAAAGATAAAACAATTATAAAAAAATTAAATTCTAAGTGTAAAAATAAAAAAGTCAAAAAAATTCAAGTAGTTGTATATTGAATCATGTGAGTAAGAAAAAGTCAAAAAAATGAAGGAAAAGACCAAAACCGTATCCAATACATCCCAGGTACGTGATACGACTTTAGATTGAAGTATTCGTGCTTCATAGATAATCAGCACAAAAATGCAAAACAATTGAAGGCAAAGAGTGGATAAAAAGTGTATCATCTGACATGTAGGTAGGAGTTGCTATGAACAACTACTTACACAAATGGCTCCTTCAATTTGTTCCAAGGTGCAAGTCCTTGCAGGATTTTCAGGTGTACCTCTGTGATCAATGCACGCTGTGATACCAAATAGTCAGGACCCATAACCAGTAAAACAGAATATACTGCAGAAATAAATGTTGTATATTGATAAAATACTCACCAAGGTCAAAAACACGCTTGTAATCCTTGATGAAGCCGATGATTTTCTCATCATACTCAAACCCAGGGTTCCAGACCAGTGAACCGTAACCAAAAACCCAGAGAACCATATTTATCAACAAAAAAACCCTAAGGGGAAAAACGTCGATAATGTTAATTCTCCATATCTTATGAAACGATTATCGTTTTATTTGGGGCAAGGCAATGATAACAGCTAAAATGATAAATGTCAGTTGATTGATTAAGAAAAGAAGGGAAAGAGGAGGGAATGTGGTTTGGGGGAAGAAAAAAGATTTAAATCAAATAATAATGAACAAGTCTACAAAAGAGGAGAGGACTTACAATACAATAGAAACGAGAGAGAGAGAGAGAGAGAGAGAGAGAGAGAGACGGTGGCTGCAGGGGAGAAACAGAGGGCGGTGGCGGCCTCCTCTCTTTATTCTCCGATGCTGGAATTTGTTTGTTTGTAGGGAAGAATGAGGGAGAAGCAGTGTATTTATAGATGCCCTCCCACTTGGCCACCACCTGCAATGTTTTACTTTTATAAAAGGAAAACGTGTTAAATATGGAATTAGATTCATTGAACCTGGACAGTTCGGGGAAGCAGGCAGTCCCGTTTTCCGCCTGCAAATCTGTCCATAACTGCAGGTAACTTTTCATTGATTCAGATTTTTTTAGGCGATCTAAATCTACTGTGGACCTTTGGATTCATTGAATCTAGACAGTATATTATCGTAACACTACCCGAAATTAAACAGAAAGAAAAAAAAAAACACAGTTGACCTGGTAAAAAAATTAAATCTTGATATAAGAATATAGTATGCCTCCTTATTTAATAAAAAAAATTAAAGGTCGGTACACGTTTAGGCTTATTGACCAAAGCTGTTGTCCAATTTCTCTAGGAAACAGCTAAGCCTAGGATTTCAACTCTCAACAATTGGAAATTGAAGATCAGACCATATATACGGGCCAATGATCAAAGGCCTCAAAGTCCAAAAGATTTCCATTGCGATTTTGAATTTTTTATGTTTAACGACCAGTATCTAACTTACTTGTGCAGAGACCTATCCTCTCTCAAGCCAATTTACTCTATTCAAAACCCTAAGATTCAAAGTCCCAACCTTGTCTTACACTTTCAACTTATCTTGCTCAACCTACTTAATTTACCAGCCATTCTTCGAAAGTAATAGATGGCTTGCGGCTGTTTGTTTCGGCCGTTGAATTGAAAACTACAGAAAATTCAAACCAAAGGATTGTCTTGTATACTTGTAGAAAATCCAAACCAAGGGAAATGTGTATTTTCCAATAGCAAAACAAGGGTCCAACATCAAAACAAAAACCCATTACTCACTAGGCAAAGAAACAAATATAAGAGGCATTGCTTTCCGGATGAAGCTGCGAAATACCAGTTCCATTTAATAAATTATATAAAACCTATCTGCTCACGGCGAAACAAAACAAAATGAAAATACAATATATAGACCAGACCACACACTATTCAATTTCAGACAATTAAAATACCACAAATTGCTACACGGTACATTAGTTAATATAGGCACTTCCCAGGAAGATAGTTGGGGAGGGGATCCAAAACGTATCATTAGGGTACAAACCCAACATCCTTCAAGTATTCATGCTCAAGAGCACTTCTTGCCGTAATTCTTTTGCCGGGATCCATGCACAGCATTTTCTGGATGATAATAGACAGAATGTATACTCAGTTCAAATTGCAGAGAGGCCATATATGGTTCTTAATTTCTGTGCACGAAATTTAATCCAAAACCGTCATCCAAATGGTGACATTTTAAAGACCATCAAAACTACTCCATTTCAGAAAAAATGGCTGCCTCTGAATCAGAAAAAGTTTGAATAAAAAAAGCCACTTTTCTAAAATTTATTAAGATCGGCCACTTTGAAGATGATAATCACCAACATACACAAAGAATTGAGATAATAGTCCAACGTCATCCGCGTCTACACTAAAGCTTAAGAAAGCACAAATCAACTAAACATTCTCAAATTATCATAAGAATTAATTGCCATGTCGCTTTAGCTCACAACTCTTGAGAACTGTCGAAGATATTTTATCCGTAATAAATGCCACTTTGATACTCTATAGTTCATATGGATGGGTCAAGCAAAAAATAAAGGCACCAAATAAACACTTACAGAAAGAAGATCAATGCCACTAGATTCAAGATTTGGAACAACAGTTGCCAAATCCTGCAAGTAAAAGGACTATTGATGAGTTCAAACAAAATTCTCTAATAGGTTCACAACAGAACATACAACCTCTAGATGCCATAAACACAATGTTACCTGAGACGGCCACTTTGGAAAAGCAGACTTAAAATCAGGCAATGAAGTCACTCCAGGCCATGTATCCTCATTCGGAGTACCCAAGATTCTTCACAGAAAATATATAATAATAACAAGAGATCAGTCTAAAATGAATGCACAATATTTGGGGAGTAAATTTGCATGGATATTTTCCTACAAGCTACGTCTAGAAGGCAATTCTTTTATGTTCAACGACCTAAAAGTGCCCCATTTCGTTGAACATGCATGTATAAATGATTCTGTGGGAGCATGGACCACTTGAATACTGATAAAGAGCCCTGAGAGGCCCATTCCCAAGAAGGAAATTAAAAATAAGAAATAAAACCAGTCGTCAAAATAAGAATTTCTGACGCAATCCATATCTTCTAATGCCAAATAACTCTTCTTTTAGCCTATAGTAAGTAGAAATGCAAGTTGAAGCTGGGCAAAATGCAAAAGCATTCATGGTTATGACTTACAGCAATACATTATCTTCCGCATGTCAAGAACAAGATAAAAGCACGGTTTTTGAGTTATTAAAAAAATCTTGGTTTTCAATTCAGAATTCACCACTTCATTCCCCAAAGGCTGGCTTTTTGGCCGCCTAATGTCAGCACAGAGTGCAATAAAGTGCATGAAGGCGGGAGCCCAATTAAAGTAGCCTCGCCTGAGAAGGTTAGAGGCAAGATACTCATTTTTCGCTGCGCCTAGGCGAGCGCCTTAACAACACTGCTCGTTATGAAAGTTCCATTTGATAATTCATTGTAGTGTCCACAGAAATATCTCATGTGTCAGTGGCGTAACTAATCATTTGACTTGTGACGCTACTATGTGGACTGAGATGCATTGATTTCATCAACCTAGGTAATATGACATATGAGGGAATCCAGCTTGCTCCTGGCTAGTATTAATTAGAAGTCTTGAGCCAAGGGCATTACTTGAAGGAAAATACATAAACCGCATTACTACTAAGTAAAAAAGGTTTAAGAGTAAATTCTACACCATGCTCTTACCTTCTCTAAGATTTTGATGAATGGATCAAATTACACCGAGATACTGTTATTGAAAGACTTGTCAAACCATATTGCCTTTCCTAGCATTTGGGTGGTCATGATACATTGCTAAATAATTCTAACCCAAATTAATTTGATTTATTCACAGCATGTTGGGACACACATAAAGGTGACCTGGGGAATTAAAATAAGATAGGACTCAATTGAAGAAATAATGACTTCTCAGGAGCTAAATTGAATGGTTCAATAAAGTATAAGGGTCTAAATGAAATTAAACCTAGCTATAAAACCCTTGCTTTGGCTGTCCCTTAATGTATATGTGAAACATATTTTGCTTCCTTGTTCTCTTGCTAGCTGCACCTTTCCTTGAGAAAAGAGAAACTTTTTTCTAAGTTCACAACATAGACAATTCATAAACGACGAACAAAAGGTTTATGAAGCCGGAGCTACTAGCACAATTCTTGGCTAGGAACAACCTCAATACCTCTGCGAAAGGTTTCTTTAGCCATCTACGTGGATAACTGTTAGAGGCTGGACACCTTCACAGTTTTGGTATGAGACAACTAGGTTCAGTGTGCAAGAAACAAGACAAGTCAGTTTGGAGCAAGGGATTTTGGCTGTTTTATGAGGTATGAATTTTCAGTTTCATGCATCTTTTACAAGTTGATTGATTATAACGAACACGTTGATCCAATGGAAAGGATTTATACTCTATAGCATGCTTTCTTTCTGTTGCATTGTTCTACATTTCAATTTTAATTTGACCCCAACTCCAACACTCCCTCTATTGACCATCCTTTTTTTAAGTTAGATTTTTTTAGGGGGAAAAAGTAATGTAGTGAACCACGTCAACTCATTGATAACAAAGAGTATCTAGGGCAAAATGCATGACAAAATGGACGGAGTACCTAACCCAAAAAAATCTTCTATATGCACCAAAATGTGAAAAGTTTATAGTTGGCCTGTTAACCCTATCAATTTAGAACATAACCAAAACTACCTATTGAAAATTTTAAAAAGAGTTCTACCAAAATTAAACTAAAAGAGTTTGTCTAGCTAAGTTTCTCTTTTCTTGTTTTACAAGCAAAAAACATTCAAAATACAGTTTACCTCTTAATAAGTTAGTATCCAAAGTCAACCTAAATTTAGTGTTTATGTGGACATTGGACAAAATGACACAAATATAAATAATAAGTTTTCCCAATATGTGAAGAGCAGAACGACATAATAAGAATAATATAAAACAGTAAAATAGAAACTTAACCTTGCTGAGCCTGAGCACTAAATAAAGAACACCCCTTTGAATTGAATCATATAACACAATCGAGGTCCATGTTTGTTTAAACAATATATATATACACACGCACATATATGATTGTGTGTGTGTGGCAAACCACTATATAAACCAAATTACGAACTTAAGACCAGTCTGTGTTCATTACAGATTAATAATTAAACAGTATCCTAAATCAGAGCAAAGACATAAATCTTCCTTCAAGATTATCAGAGCAAAGACTTTTAGTGAATGCACTAAAGGTGAAGAAGAAAGATAAATGACTAGAATCAGAAATAAGAACTTTACCAATTAAGCAATTGAAACTAAAATAAATGAAACTACAACTGTGGTAAGGAGGGTACAACACCTGAAGATCTTGAACAGTTCATCAATCTCAGAATCCCCAGGAAATAATGGTCGTTGGTTCACCATCTCAGCAAAAATACAGCCCACAGACCACACATCAACAGGAGTCGAATAATGGCGAGATCCAAGCAGTATTTCGGGTGCTCTGTACCACAAGGTAACAACCTAGAGATAACGACAACCTTAGAAGCTAGGCTAATATCGGTATGCTTATGTACTGAAAATATTGAGCTTGCAGTTAATAGCCACACTGTTCTTCTAAAACATTAGAACATGTTCAACTAAAAACCAATTCACTGATGCTCTAAAGTGACCTAAAGTTGCATTTCAGACCCCAAGTAACAAAAAACCTAAATTAATGTAAGGGAAACTATTAAATGATACTAACAAATTCCAGTTGCTCATACTAACTTTTCCCATTTTAAGCCTTGGATTTTCTTGTCAGGAGTAGAAACAAAACAGTTTTATCCTACAAAAAATGCAAAGCAAACTGAAGTTTCTTTGTTCCAACTTGTAGTTGTTATGAATAAAAAGAAGCTGAAACATTGTTTTCATGAGTTTATCAACAATAAATGCATAGCAAAAGACAGCAACCATATATGGCATTGAACAGCCAAAAAACTCAAACATGGTGATTCATGATACCTCATGAGTAAATGTTCTAACAGGAATACCAAATGCCCGGGCAAGACCAAAATCAGCAAGCTTTAGTGCATTGGTACGGGGATCTATCAGCAAATTTTGTGGTTTTAGATCTCGGTGAAGAACCCTATGAGAATGACAATAAGCAATTCCACGGAGAATTTGATACAGGAATGTCTGCAAGATAATAAAAAAACAAAGTACTGTTATGAGTAATATTATCATCACCCAAATCCATTAGACAACCAAGGTCAACCAATGACTGATGATAGCCAAGTATTTATGAATTCAGAACTAGACACTAACCAAGAATAGTATAGTTACTATAATAAAGAGAGGGGTTCTGCAAATAACATCTCTTGAAGAGTAGTTCAAGAATCACTATATGGCATACTTTCTGGCTTCTAACAGACACTTGAATGAGAAGAATACCACTTCAAAGAGCATTTACAAATCATCTATACTAAACAACAGAAAACCGACAGTAACCACTATATTACTCTTTGGGAGATGGGGTGTGAAATTTTAAAGCTTTTAAACTCCAAAGAGATAAATTTTGAGCGTAAAACCTTCTAACAGAAGAATAATCTGACTCACTTTTATCATTCGTGGGTCTTTCCCAAATTCTGAACATGAATCCATGTGCTTCTTTAAATCCAAGTCCAGATATTCAAAGACCAAATACAAACGCTTCTCACTGTGCACTACATCCTGCAACCTGTCACCCAAAGAACAATCAGAGAAGTTGACTGAAAAAAAAAAGTTGCAGGCAACATACACAAAAGAAAAGAACTTAGATCCAAAATATGACAAGAATGTATCATGATTTCAAAATTTGATAATGGAAACACCAATTCACAGGCTTAACCAACCAACCTACGTTGACTTACTTCCTTGAAGAAAGTAGAGTAATATCATCCACTTCCAGAAAAGTATGATATTGCCTTTAAAGTTTATTATTATTCAGCTCCCATTTAGCCTTCCTTATGCACTCAGAAAACATGCAGGTTTCCAATAAGGCAATAACTGATTCACACTTCATGTTATATTAAAATAGGAGCCATATTAGAAAACTTAAAATTCTTTGGCAGGCTGAGACAAACATGAGTAGATAGCAATAACACGAGTTCTGTTGTCTAAAAACATGTTTATGTAATGATTAAAGAGTAGCAGAAGCAGAATTGAAATCGGTGTGATTGTGTAAACTATTGAGTAGTAAAACAGCAATGTCATTGTCTGCTGAGTTGTGCAGTGAAGTGCAGTTGACACCTGACGATATTGCCATGTTGCATTTCCTTCAAGAGAGAGATTTCTCTAATTGCAGTGCTAGGTACACCTTCGTCTTCCTGCTCTAAGCGAATCTTCTTCAAAGCAATTGTTTCATTGGTAACACGGTCACGAGCCTTATAGACAACGCCATATGTTCCTTCACCAATCTTCTTTACTTTCTCATACTGGAAATTTCAGGGGGGAAAAGCGTAAGGGAGCAAAAATAAGGTAAATTGAAATGAAAAGGGTTTGATTCAATTACCTGATCCATGTGCAGTCCCCAGAAAAGAAGAATAAAATAAGCTAAAACAAAGAGGAAAACGAAAACAGTTAACTCATTTCAAACAAGAATCTAAGATATATGAATTCATTGTAATCCTTGAAAAGCTTTTATGGCGTGGAATTGAAGTTAGAGTAGATGCAGAAAGCAGAACCGTGGAAATGAAATTGGGAAGCAGGCAAATGAATGAGAATCCACCCAATACAAACAACACAAAATAAATCAAAAAAAGGAAAAACGCAATGTGAGAAGAGAGGAACCTGAATTGCAAACGGATTTGCTTGTGAGCGAGCGAGTTGAGGAGAAGAGAGACGAGTTGTTTCTCTTACTTCTATTTAAGTATTACAGTAGAGATGTTGCTCTCAAGCATGAACCCTAAAACCAAGAGACGAGTTGTGACTCAATGAGTTGGCTTTGCTCTATCGGTCTCGCCTAGGCATGGCCATTTGACCCATATTCGAGGAGTTCTAACCGATCTAATTTTATAAAGTCTTTAAAGGAAAATTTTGAATTTAGGTCTAATTTTTTGTGGATAAAATAGGATCGTGCTTGGGTTTAAAGGAAAAAATATCCCAGCCGACCGAAAATAATATTTTAATTTTATTCTAAATGTTTAAGTTTAATTGTTACAATACTTCTTCATATATATTTCAATAATATTTGAATGAGAAATGGGATTTGTTTTTGTTGAATAGGTGTTAAATTTTCGGGTCGGGTACAGATCAACCAAAAACTCACCCCGTGACCATCCCTAGTCTCGCGTCAATATTTTCTTTTCAGCCCTAAATAAAATTTTTCTACTAATTTATTTTTGAGTAATTTTTTGATATACATAATTTGTAAAAAAATATATACAAATTTATATTAAAAATTAAAATCTAAACTTTTAATTCTAAAATCTTAAAATTTAAGTTGTAAAGATCTGAATTTTTAAATCAATAGATTAGCGTTAACCCGAGTTCTGGACTTTATGGTTTATTAGATTAATTGGATCAAAATTGGACCTTTTCATATATTAATTGGACTTCTTGGTGAAGATGCGTCACTTTTAGACAAGATCGAGAGTTGAGGACCAAGGGTGCAATTTACACTTAGCTTAGCTTAGTAACATACATCATCTCTATAACATTATATTTAAAATTATGGTAAATTGTAAATTTCATAACTCAACTCTACTCTCACTCCTGTTTTGATCACTAAACTTTAAAAACTTTCAATTTACTCACTCAATTTTAGATATTAAATTTTTTTAGTTACTCTACCGTTATATCAGTAACTCAGTGATAATATGATTTTTTAATGTATATTTAAGCCACATAGGCTTCCAAGTCAGAAATTGGAGTAAAAAAACAAAATCTCCCTTTTTAGAATTTTAGATCCCTAACCCTAGCCTCTCCATAACTCAATTTTTGTATCTAATTTCAGATTCGATTGTCAAATTTTGAATGATAGTTTCACACTAAAATTTTTTAGGTTGATGAGAAGGGAGTGCAAAGAAGAAAATCAAACCAAATAATCAAGATCTCAACATTATCAACCAATTTAACTAAAAACATAGAATCAAGACCTTAATTGTATCAACCAATAATTAAAATTCAATTCAAAAAATTAAATAAACAAAAAGAGTATATCATAAAACTTGTGGAAAAGCTTCAAAACCCTATCCAAAAAATATATATCAGAGAAGGGAAGCTCAAAGAAACCATTTAGGCAACACAAAGAAAGACTTAGAGAGAGATATGTTGGAAAATGTGAGAAAATGGTAACTTTGAGCCATATTTCAAATGGGTAAAGGTGGAGATTCGAATAATGATTTTATTGGATCTAATTCTACTCCATGAGACCTTTACAACGGTATCTCATATGCTCAAAACGGTTGAGTGATGAATGAGAAATTGATGCTCAAAGTAGGGTAGTTGTGAATTGAATAAGGAAGTGAAAACCCCCTATCCCACATTGATGGGATAAATAACATAGGAAGTGTTTATATACACTTACCCTCTTAGTAGTCATTGAATGACTTGAATGAAAATTTAGCTTGCCTATAAGCACAGGGGGTGTAGATCAAAACTTGTTGAACTCTTTTGAGTTGGGGAACATCCCCATGATGTTGGTGACGCAAATGTGTAAACCAGTTAAGCCCTTCGTGGGCCTGAATGATAATTTGTTGTTTATCATTCTTATATTTTGTTCTGTTCGTTGTATAATAAAACAATATTTAATTTTATTATTTATTTTTGAATTAACGCTAATTTTTCTAACAAGATAGAGAGAGATTATAATTGAAGAAAGGGAGTGGCTGCCTCTCTACCTCTTCTGTTGGTTATTTTGAAGGACGAAAATGGGTAGAATTTGGGTTGATTTGGTTTGATGGGAAACGATGATTATTAGCATAATGAAAAAGAAGAGAAGAAGATGCGGACGAAATTTGGGTTGATTGGGACAGAGGGAGAGAAAAATAAATATCAAAGGGATTTTATACTTTATTATTTTTATATGGATTCAAAACGAAGTCGTTTTAATGGTTTTTGTAGGACCTAAAATGGGTCATTTTAGTGTGTCATTAAATCGCATGTCATGTCATTACACCATTTGTGATTGAACGGTGCAGTGATCAAAAGGGACACAATGTCAAAGTTGAGTGATCAAATTAAAAAAAGTTAAAGTTAAATGATCCAAATAGGAGTGAGAAGAAAGTTGAGTGATGAAATATATAATTTACTCTTAAAATTATAGCGTAATGGTTACGAATGAACGCAAAACAACACATCAATTTATGACAAAAACACATACACACATACCTCATACTAGTTTTCATGATAGTCGACAACTCAATTTTTTAACCGAATTTCATAATTAAGTTAATTTTCGATTAAATTACCTGCACACGTATTATTAAAATATAAAAATACAATAATATGTCTAATAAAAACCCTAGCGTAAACTCCAAGGAGGATTCTACCGCAAGTATCGTCGGAAAAGAAAGAGGTAGGTCACTGGATGTACGGTTCAACTGAATGCCCTTCGCTAGAATGGTCAGTGTAACACCATAAATTTGGATGTCACATTTGAACCTTAAGCATATCTAAAAACCGAATTTAAGACCCGATTTACTAATCCATAGAAATTTGGGTTGTTACAATCGAGGTCACTGTGGCAAAGAAAATTCAACAGGCTCCTAAAAAATAAAAAATAGAGACAATGAGATGAAGGTTAGAGTCAAAGGTTTGAATGATGCGAACGATGCCATGGTAGTATATGTTGATGCACTTATAGTAAAGAAAAGCAGCCAAGAGGAGAACAAGTGGGTCATGCTAGGGATGGTCATGGGAAAGTAACATATGATGTCGTGGTTAGTGGTAAAGACATGGGTAGAAGCAGGTTGAATAAGATTGTGGAGGATGTGGAAATTGAAATAACTGAGGAAGATTATGTCTGATAAGGAAGGATTATATCCTTCGATATGTTTCTCATAATGTGTTCATGATTTAGTTGATAACAATATGCGTCTATCGGTGATTGTGAGATTATTGGGACAAACAATTGGTTATAGGACATTGTTAACGAGAATTCAATCCACCTGGCAACCTGTATGAAAATTTAACTTGGTGGTTTTGAACAACAATTATTTTATTGTAAAATTCGATGCTGAAGAAGATTATATGAAGGTATTGATTGAGGATTCATACACGATCTATGGCAGCTATCTTATCGTTTAACCTTGGAGCCGCCCATTTACTACATCTAAAAAAATCCATTACATGTGATTGTGTGGGCAAGGTTACCGAGACTCTCGTATTCATACTACTCAAAAACGTTGTTTCGCTTAATAGCATTGGTGATTGGGAAAGTTGTCAAGATAGACTATAATACACATGAAGATGAGCGGGGAAAGTTTACATAGCTTGTTGTGTTGGTAGATCTCACTAAACCACTATTACCTTATATCGGGATAGATGCACTACACCAAGTTTGATATATAACAGCGCATATAGTGGCGTTTAGAAAAGAAACGCCACAAAATGACAAAGTTCGCGGCATTTTTACTAAAACGCCGCTATAAAATAGTCCTGTAGCAGCGTTTGTCGATCAAATGCCACAATAACTCGTATTTTAGTGGTGTTTTTGATGAAAACTTTGCAATAGGCATCATATTTAGTGAAAATGCTACAATGGGTGTCGTTGTTTAGTGGCGTTTTTTTTAAAACACCGCAAAAGATGTCGTATTGGTGGCGTTTGGTTATAAAAACGCCGCAATAGATATCGTATTAGTGGCGTTTAATTTTAAAAACGTCGCAAAAAACTTAGTTTGGTGGCGTTTCATTTTACAAACGCGGCAAGGTGAAATTCACCGTTTTAATTTGAGCATTATAACTCACTCTGACTGAGCCCCTCCCTCACCTCAATCCCCAAATTAACAAATCGTGAAATCCCTAAACTATCATCTCTCTCGCCAGTGCTCTCCCCAAACATATGACTTTAAGCAGAAGCTGGAATATGAGGGTAACCAACAAATTTACTACAAGTGTGGGATGTTTGGTCATATGTAAGAGTTCTGTGGTGTTCAGGATTAGCATGCGGATAATGGTTATGTGCAAAATAGTGTAGGAGAGGCTCAATCCTCCAATTATATATCCAAAAAATAACTTATCCTTGCTGGATGTGTGTTAAGGTAAGGTTATTTATGATATATTATGGTTGGTTTAGTAATCTTGCTATTTTATTTTAAGATGAGGTTTTGTAATTCTATTTATGCATAAATGATGTGAAATAAAAGTACATAAGCCAAAATAACCGAAGAAATAATAGAAATAATCAAAGTTACAATTTCACTATTAACGTATATTAAGCTAACTTTAAACTAGTTTCTTATTTATTTAATTGACGTTGTAAACTCATTTAGGGTAAATTGCACTAAGTACCACTGAGTTTTAGGCCGTGTATCGTTTATACTATTAAACTTTTAATTGATTCAATTCTAGCACTAAACTTTCAATTATATTATGGCTTAAATGAAAAATAAGTGCTTAAAGTATGCATTTTTTTTTAATTTTAGGTGCTTAAAGTATTTTTTTTGTAAAAATAGATGTCTAAAGTTTCAAAAGCTATAATTTTATGTGCCTGATCATTAATGGGAGTTGAAAATATTTTTTAACCAATCAATGCTTGACACGTGACATATTTAATTATAACTTCTGAAACTTTAGGCACCTAGTTTTACAAAAAAAATACTTTAGGCACCTAAAATTATAACTTTTGAAACTTTAGGCACCTATTTAAAAAAAAAACTTTAGGTATCTAAAGTTAAAAAAAAATATACTTTGATCACTTATTTTTCATTTAAGCCTCATATCATTTGACCGTTAACTAGAAAACGACATGATGGAGTTGACAATAGTTTTCGTCAATGTGATAACATGATCAAAATGACATTTTCTAATGTGGCTATATTAGCTGGTGCCTAAACAATGTCGTTTTAGAGTACTATATAAACTTTTTTTTCTTCTTCTTCATTTCTTTTTCTTTTTTTCACTTCCCTTGTTTTGCACATCTTGAATTCGGTTAGGTCCAATCACAGAAACACATTTTCCGACTTGTTTTCGTTCCTAAATTGATTACCCATAAAAATCGCTTTTCTCATCTTCGTAAAAACCAACAAAGCATTCTCAAAAGATCCATTTCGGAAATATCCTGAAATCATTGCAGTCCATCACACGACATGTTTTATGTCATTTTATCAAACCCCTTTCTTGTAGCCTTTTATATCACCAAATTTGACACAAAATTATTAATTTGATAACTAGTTTTTTTGGTCATTTTACTAAACATTTTTTTGTCATGCTTTTCGACGCGATGACATTTTGATAGCTTATTTTTATGCATTTTCTAAAAGCTTTATTTTTATGTGACCCCAGAAGTGATATGCAGTTGAAGAGTGGATGCGTGGACGTTGTTCTTGTCGGTTCTGGAGACCTGTTGTGTCTTCCTGTTTGTGTTTGTCTCTACTATTTTGATGTTGTTGTTTGTTTCTGCTTTATTGTCCTTGAATCCTTCCCTTTGTATATCTTTGTTTTTGTTCTTGTTCTTAATGAAGCTGACATTTCAGTTAAAAAAACTTGAACTCATACTGAAGTTTACCTCTATCGCCCAATGATATGATGCCTCTAAGTGGGTTTTGGTCAAGAAAGCTAACGGGTTTAGCTACTTTTATAGGGACGTTATTCATGGTTTCTTCTATATTTCCCTTAAAACTGGATTTATCTGTGGGCTAAAACGATGTTGAGAGAATAATCGTTCACAACATCGCTTTATTTTCGAGTTAACGGTCTAGTGGTATAGTTAAAGCTTAAATTAATGTTTAATGTATTTTTTTTAGAGAGAAGTCATATTTCATTAATAATAAGAAAAGATGCAACAAAAAAGAAAACAATTGATTAGGAAGATAGAAAATTATAACATGTAAATCCAAAAAGCGTGAAGAAAAAATGAAATATTTTCTTGAAAATGTCTTTTATCCCTCATAGAAACTCACCAATCATCATTAAAACATCATTGTCTTTATCCAACTAGACGCGAAATACCGATGCATGAGACGCGATTGAAAAAATCAATATTGCAAATTATTCTGTTAACGATTCTGATTACATCGACAAACAACTACAAATAAAGATCTAACGCCAGACTATCACAAAAGTAGATGAAAAATCGTGTTACTAAGTAGAGAAAATTGTGCCATAAAAACATACAAACAAACTCAATAAGATGTGTGAAAATATACAAAAAAAAAAAAAGTTAAACTAAAAATTAAACTAACATAATATAACAACAAAACCACCCAACCTACATTTAATTTTAAAAATTTTAAAAATAGTATATTATATTTTTCTAGTAGCTTGCGAGCTTTTCGAGTCGAGTATCAAGTAGTTTGTAATACCCTCAATCCGTATGTCACATTTGGGCCTCAAGCCCGACCTATTAACATAAAATTTTCAACCTAGTTTAGCCCAAACATACTCATTTTCATAAAATCCATCAAGCTTAAATATTTTAACATAAATAAGTATTTGAAAACATAACATGAGAGCTCCATTTAAAATACATAATAGAAAGCATTCGACTCACAATATAAATTCCAAAATAGAGTTACAATACAACATAGGATCCTACGAATACATAGCCCAGTATAATCTAAGTACTGTACTCGAACACAAGTCGTTAAGAACTGGGTCAAACCAACCCAAGCCCACAAGGGCCCAACCCATGACCCAAGTACGAAGCCCACGCTTTGGGTCAAACTGACCCTCAAATTCTGAAATCTTGGTTATTACAAGCTCGGGTCGTTAAGAACTCGAGTCGAGTTTGAGCTTGAGTCGAGTCTAATCGAGTCGAGTGTTGATCGAACTTTGACCGAGTCAGGCTCGAGTAACTCGTGATCTGTATCGTCTCATTTACAACCCTATTCAAAATAATACAATTAAATAAAACATTAAGGATATATAATATGTTTGAGTTTATTTAGCAAATTAGGACATTAGGGACAAAGAACTCGTCCTATAATATTTTTTTGGTAAAATACTAAAATGGTCACTAAACTTTGTTAAAAAATTAAAACGGTAACTAAACTTTCAAATATTATAAAATAACAATTAAACTTTAAGTTTTGTAACAAAATAGTAACTTGGCCGTTAACCTCCGTTAAAGAGTGGCGTAGCTGTTATAAAAATTTAGATAATAACACATTTAGTCCTCTATATTTATATATTTAATCAATTTAGTCCTCTAGTGCCATCTTCTTTAACTCAGCTTCCAATTCCTTGCGGTGATCCAGCGGCAACTCAAAAAGTCCTCTTTTACCACCATCTTTAACCAAAGTGTTGGAGTTCTTAATACAGTCCTCGGTTTCTAATTGGATATCGAATTCGACTACCTTCCTAAGACCTTTACAAGTAGGGTTCCTGCATTTACTAGTTGTGCACAGAAGCAAAACCCAAGTAGCTATTGCCGCACAAGAAAAGCCTAATCCTATCGATGCATATATCATTGGAGTTCTCATAATTTCCTCTTTAAACATATAAAAAACAGGTTCGATGAATTCAATCATTTTCAAAGACAAACACTTTAGGGTTGGGAACAACAAGAATCCACAAGCAGCAATCAAGATGCATATATCATCTTTTATTAGTAGGGTTAGGAAAGATTTCGGTTCTGTTGTTGGAGAAACTATCGATGGGAAAATTATTAGATGGGCCTGGCTCACCACGTCATCCATGGTCTCATCCAATAATAAATTTCCATCTTATTTTTTTTACAATGTGAATCTTCATCTCTTTTCTACGTGTCATTAAATGAATGAATCTTATTAGATGGGATCATAGATGACGTGGTGAACCGGGACCATGTAATAATTTCTCCGATGGGAAAATTATTAGATGGATCTGGCTCACCACGTCATCCATGGTCCCATCCAATAATAAATTTCCATCTTATTTGTTTTCCAATGTGAATCTTCACCTCTTTTCTACGTGCTATTAAATGAATGAATCTTATTAGATGGGATCATAGATGACGTGGTGAGTCGGGACCATGTAATAATTTCTCCTATCGATGGGTCTGTCATCGAAACTTTTGGAGAGAAATTGAAACATAAATAGTGGAAATGTGGAGATTATGTGGAGATTATGTGGTGAAGGTGATGAAATTTCAGAGAAATATGAGGAGATGAGTTTTATTTAAAATATGACTAAATTGATTGAATTTATAAATATAGAGGACTAAATGTGTTATTATCCAAATTTTTATAATAGCCGCGTCAACCCGGCCCTTTAACGGAAGTTAACGTACGAGTTACCATTATGTTACAAAACATAAAGTTTAATTGTCATTTTATAACATTTGAAAGTTTGGTCACCATTTTATTTTTTTAACAAAGTTCAGTGACCATTTTGATCAATTTTGTACATTATCCATACTTTTTTGAACAATTTTTAACTAGAGGAGTGGAAGGGAGAATTTACTCCTAATGAATTTCAAACCTACAACCTAAGGGAGAGGGACGGATGTCAACGGGGAGCTTTAACCATTTGCTCTAAAGATCGTTGACTCGTCCTATAATAGTCAAAGCTATAACATATGATATTTTACAGGGTAAAGTTCACAAATGGTCACTGAACTTTGTTAAAAAAACAAAACGGTATTCAAACTTTCAAATGTTACAAAATGACAATTAAACTTTATGTTTTGTAACAATGATAACTCGACTGTTAAAGGGTGGAGTAATGCTACATTTATGAAATTTGAATAATAGCACATTCAGTCCTATATATTTATAAATTCAATCAATTTAGTCCTATTTCAAATAAAAACACATAATCTCCGATACTTTTTTGAAATTTGTTTGTAATCTGTTTGTAATATGTTTTTGAACACCCCAATCAGTATATCTAAAATGTTTTTAAGTGAACAAAGAAAGAGGAAATGTGGCAACGGTTATTCCATCATCCATGATCATCACCACGGTTAAACAAGCATGTCCAAGTTTTCAACTGATTTGAAACATGTTTGTAAACACCGATTCTTAAACCAGAAACGCTAACCACCTCAGCTTTCATTAGCTTCTTTAACTTTCTCCCGATCTTCAGCTTCAACCTACGCAATCTGATTCGTATGAACGATGATTTTCTTCTGAAATCTGCTTGCTCCAGCGCTTTGTATATCAAGAACTGAGCTCGTCGATGAATTATCTTGTCTGGGTCTTCTTTGTCCACCTTTGAGTAACCATATGATCTCTTCAAAACAGCCATGGTTTCCTTTTTTTTTGGCACTATTTTCTGGGGAAATTTTTATTTGAAATAGGACTGAATGTGAATTATGTTTTGTTTAAATTTTGAAAGTGTTCAAAAACAGATTACAAACAAATTTTGAAGGTGTTCAAAAACAGATTACAAACAAACAAAAAAGAAGAGATTGCGACAAAAATTTGATAAAAACTACTGGACTAAAATGTAAAGAACAAAAAAAATGAAATGTTGAGAAGTGGGTGATGGGTAGAATACAGGACCAAGTGAAAGTGAAATGAAAGCTTCATTGGAGCCAAAAAGAAACAAATTTCAGCTTTGAAAAACTAATTTTCTTCTCTTTTTTCGATTTTTGTTTGTATGCTTGTTGTTTTAACTTTAAGAAAACGATGAATACATTTATACAAATTAATGTATGAAGATTCAAACAAGAAAAGGTTAAAAAGCCGGTGAGATTAAAGAGGGGATTAAGATGACAAACACAACTGGCGTAAGAAGTACGGGGATTACTGTTTTTATTTGAAATATGACTAAATTGATTGAATTTATAAATATATAGGAATAAATGTGCTATTATTCAAATTTCGTAATTGCAGCGTTACTCTACTTAACAACCTTAACAGCCAAGTTACCATTTTATTACAAAACATAAAGTTTAATTGTCATTTTATAATATTTAAAAGTTTAATTACCATTTTATTTTTTTAACAAAGTTTAGTGACCATTTGTGGATTTTATCCTATTTTATAGGCATAAAGTTAAAAATAGCCCCCAACGTTTGACATTTTGGTCACTTTAGCCCATATTCTTTTTTTTTTGTCCGAACAACCACCTAACGTTTTATTTCTGTTCAAATTTCACCATCGTTGGAGGGAAACCATTAGTCAACTAACGGTCAACGCCTGAGGCTGATGTGGCATGTCTGCATGGCATGGGGCGCTGACATGACACTTTGCTAGGGGGATTTGAACCTAGGCTAAATGGTTGAATAACTCAACACATAACCACCAAGCCAACTTACTATGTTATTTTTCCACCACTTATTTTATTTATTCATTACTTTATTTGTTTGAAAGTGAAAAAATATTCATTAAACTATTCACTAATATATCCTAAAACCTAAGACCCTAAACTCTAAACCTTAAACCCTAAAAAACTAAAACCTAAACATAAAACCCTAAACCCTAAAACTCAAAATACTAAAAACCTAAATACATAAACTTGAAACCCTAAACCTTAAAGCCAAAACCTTAAACATGTAAAACCTTAAACCCTAAAACTTGAAACACTAAAAACCCAAATCTATAAACCTTAAACCCTAAAACAAAAACCTTAAACATGTAAAACCATAAACCCTAAACTTAAAACCCTAAACTCCTAAAAGCTAAAACCCTAAACACTAAACCCTAAAACTCAAAACACTAAAAACCTAAATCCATAACCTTGAAACCCTAAACCCTAAAATCAAAACCTTAAACTATAAAACCCTAAACTTGAAACCCTAAACTCCTAAAAACCTAAACCCTAAATGCTAAACTCTAAAACTCAAAACACTAAAAACCTAAATCCATAAACCCAAAACCTTAAACCCTAAAATTTAAACCTTAAACATATAAAACCCTAAACAACAAAACTAAAATCTTAAACATATAAAACCCTAAAAACCTAAAACCTAAACCATAAACCCTAAACTCCTAAAAACCTAAACCCTAGATCCCTAAACACTAAACCTAAAACCCTAAACCCTAAAACTCAAAACACTAAAAATCTAACCCATTAAATTGAAACACAAAACCTTAAAACCAAAACCCTAAACCATAAACCTAAAATAAAAAACAACAAAATTGTAAACACTTAAAATCTAAAACCCTAAAACCTAAAATCTAAACCTAAAGTTCTAAACCCAAATTTAGAGTTTAGGATTTAAAGTTTAGGTTTTAGAGTTTATGGATTTATGTTTTAGGATTTAGTGTTTATGGTTTAGGGTTTATGATTTAAGGTTTATGTGTTTAGGGTTTAATATTTAGGGTTTAGTGTTTTACATGTTTAGGGTTTTGGTTTTAGGGTTTTTATTTTTAGGGTTTTAGGTTTTATGATTTAGTGTTTAGTGTTTAGGATTTGAGGTTTAGGTGTTTAGGGGTTTGAGTTTAGTTTTTTATATGTTTAGGGTTTTGGTTTTATGGATTCAGGTTTAAGGTTTAGGGTTTTAAGGTTTTGATTTTTAAGTTTTAGGATTTAGGGTTTATGTTTTAGGGTTTATGGTTTAGGATTCGAGGTTTATGGTTTAAGTGTTTTGATTTTTAGGATTTAGGGTTTTATGTTTTAGGGTTTAGGGTTTATGATTTAGGACTTGAGGTTTAGGGTTTTTAGTTTAGGTTTTAAGATTAGGAATTTGGTTTTAGGGATTCAAGTTTAGAATTTATGGGGTTAGGTTTTTAGTGTTTTGATTTTTATGGTTTAGGGTTTAGATTTTAGGGTTTTAGGATATATTAGTGAATAATTTAATGAATATTTTTTTACTTTCAAACAAATAAAGTAATGAATAAATAAAATAAGTGGTGGAAAAATAATAACATAGTAAGTTGGCTTGGTGGTTATGTTTTGAGTTATTCAGCCATATAGCCCAGGTTCAAATCCCCAAACACACTTATTGAATTTTGCTTCTTTCTTATTCCTTAGAACCAATTAGCCACGATGATGCCATGTGTCATCATATGATGATGTCACGTGGCAGCGTCTGATTGGTTAGAAATTAATATAAAAATAATTTTTAAAAAATCACGATGCCACGTCAGTGTCTCATGCCATGCAGACATGCCACGTCAACCTCAGACGTTAACCATTAGTTGACTAACGGTTTCCCTCCAACGAGGGTGAAATTTGAACAAAAATAAAATGTTAGATAGTTGTTTAGACCAAAAAAATAAGAGCTAAAGTGACCAAAATATCAAATGTATTTTTTGACTTTATGCATATTTTATATCTCTAATATTTTATTTGCTATGCATTATTTCCCTTAAAAACAATCTAATTCAGAATGAGGCCCAAAGGTTTTAGCGTTAGCCCTAAGGGGGGTGGGGGGTTATCAGATTCATCTCCTCTTTTGTTTGTTTGCTGCAATTACTACTTTTTATCTATCCCTAATCCCTGGCCTGGACTGGACTGAACTGAACTGAACTCACTCGCTGGATATCGGGTAGAAGGAGAACCGATGGCGGCAACTGCAGCTGCAATTGCAAATGCCAAGCACACGATGCGGGTGATGTTGTCTGCTTCCCTTTATCTCCCAGTCTCATCACGCTCTGCATCGGTATCCTCAAAGCCTTTCTTTTATAATCAGTATCCCTCAAAATCGCATGCCCTCGTGAGATTCTCCTGTAGAAGCATCACTACCGACACAAGCAAGAAGAAGAAGAAGAAGGAGAAGGAGAAGGAGAAGGAGAAGAAGAAGGAGAAGGAGGAGAAAGAAAAGGGGATAACCAAAGAAAAGCGAAGAACCCGTTCTCTCAGGGATGGGGATATTCAGATATTTGAGGAGGAAGATTCTTCTACTACTTCTACTTCTACTTCTGTAATGATGCAGCCGTCCCATGTCCCCGTTATGTTGGGCGAAGTGCTTGATGTCTTCCCTTCAAATTCAAAACCTCTCTCCTCTTTTGTCGACTGTACTCTTGGAGCTGCCGGCCATGCTTCCGCGGTCTCTTTCCATCTCTTCTTTTTTCTTGTATTAGTAGTTTGTGTGCTTATATACAATGTGGAATCTTAAAAAAATGGTTTCTTGGGCAGATAATTCAGTCCCACCCTGAGCTGAAGCTTTTCATTGGAATGGATGTGGATCCCCTTGCACTCCGTATGGCTCGTTCTCGCATCACTGCTGTTTCCCATTCTCACCCTCATCCTAACTTCTAAGCCCTCACATTTCTCAAAAATTTCAGACACATCAAGTCCCTTCTCGCCCAGGTCGACCACATCTCTTCCGGAGTCGATGGCATCTTAATGGACTAAGGAATGTCATCTATGCAGGTTCCATTTCTCGCCTTGCTCGGCCCTGGTCTTCGGTTTCCTTAATTACCATGGTTTCCTCTGTTTTCTTTTTCTGCAGGTCAACAATCCGGACCGGGGCTTCAGTGTGCTCGCTAATGGACCTCTTGATATGCGGATGGATCCTCAGGTTAATATGATTTTTTTGCTCCCCCTAATGGATGCTTCATTTCTACTTAACTAACTATTGCAGGCCAATGGCAGGCTAGTCTAAAAGCAGAAGACATATTGAACTCTTGGCCGGATAGTGAAGTCGGTAGAATCCTTCGGGATTATGGAGAAGAAAGCAATTGGCGATTGCTTCAAAACAAGATTGTTCAGGCTCGTCTTCACGGTGGATTGCATTCCACTGGTGAATTGGTTGATGTTATTAGGAGTGTCACTCCTGGGACAAGAGGTAAGTTCACTCTTCATTGTGTTCATCCTTTGGAATTTTGTGTTTTTTGGCTTACTAACAAGTTAAGACTGGGTTTATAGGAGGTAGGCAAGGTTGGATAAAGACTGCAACAAGGGTGTTTCAGGCTCTTCGAATCGCTGTCAATGATGAACTCACGACACTGGAGGATTCCTTGTTCGCATGTTTCGATTGTCTTGCTCCTGGGGGTAGGCTTGCTGTCATTTCATTCCACAGTTTAGAGGACAGAATTGTGAAACAAGCATTCCTTAAAATCATTGGTGAAGAAGGGAGGGATTCCGTAAAGGATCAGAGCAAGGTCGAAGGTAAGAACGATCAAAACGAATCATGGATTAGACAGACGATACAAGGTTGGAATGGAACAATACTTACAAAGCGGCCAATAACACCATCTGAAAAGGAAGAAGGCTTCAACCGGCGCAGCAGAAGTGCTAAGCTAAGGGTAATTCAGAAGTTGTAGCTATTTAGGGGGTCATAGCTTAGTGAAGTGATTAATAATACACACCAAATGCGTTAACAAAGAACCTCTTTTGCATGTAAACCTCTCTGTTGAACTGAAAATTGTCATTGCAAAAACCAACTTAACCCAGGGTGATACACTTTACCTGTGAGCATTGTAGTTTCATATACAAGTGAAGAATGCTTAAAATTTTAACAGATTAACCTATGAACATAACTCTTGCCTTAAACAGGCTGATTTCTGCTGTCTCACAGAACATAATCCAACTTTTGCTTTTATTATGCTTAGCTTGTCATGAACACAATGAGAATGCCAAAGTCTATGTTTGAATTCTAAATAAACTAAGGGTCCATTCGGTTGAGCTTCTCCACCCAGCTTTTGAAGAAGCTCCACCGTACACCTAGCTTTTGCGCCTCTTCACCCAATTTTTGTGCCGGATTTGGTCTCAAAAACTACTTTTTCAGTTTCTCCCTAAACAGAGTTTCTTCACCCAAACCAGGATTTCAACAGCTCCGCTGAACAGGGCCTAAATTCATGCTTCATTCTTGCAAGCTGGTAGAATCTTTAGCAAAATAGCTTTCATTACAGGGAAAAAAGAAAGTGAAAAATAAAATAAACTACCACTACTGTGGACACTGCAAAACCAGACATCCAATTGCTCCTTAACATAATCAATGATAATAATTGATTCTTTATTCGGGCAGTTAGTAGTTCATGTTTCCTACTCTCTTTTTTCTCAATAATTTCACACTATAGAAAATCAGAGCGACGGTAATGAGCACAAAACGACAAGATGAGACAGTTTAATCTCTTCATCCTCTTTCATCTTGTTATGACCTACAATAGAAATAGAAGAAAAACAAGGGATTGAAGAAGATACATAGAAGGAAATAAAGTATATTAGAGAAAGAAGAAGTAGGATTTCGAGGGGATAAAATAAGAAAATTTCATTCATTCATGATATCCAAAACCTAACAGAAATTGGAGATTTTAACCCTTACTAAAACGGTGTCGTATTGAATCAGAATAAAACTATTAAAAATTCGTCGTTTTTATTGTTCTTAAAATAGTGCATAATAACTCCTCTCTCAAATTAATCTTTGGGAAAGCTCAGATTAATCCTTATTCTCAAGGATTAAAGAAGATAAATATGAGCCAACATATGATGTACTATTAATCTCATCAATAGTTTCATCAGCACCACTCCATAGCTAAAGATTATTTCATTCTTGTATAACATTTCAAAGAATTTTGATTAGAAATTAAATAATTAAGGTGATCTTCCAATGATCCATGTTGCGTCAGGGCGTCTTGGAAATTTTCGAGGCCCTAAGCGAAAACTAAAATTAGACCTTAGATAAAGAAAGCATATCTTATTACGAATAGAAATTCTTTATTCATATTTAAGCCCTAACAGTAAAAAATTAGGTTTAGAGTTTAGGGTTACAGTTTAAGATAATAATTTAGGATTGGGGTTTAAGGTATTGGGTGCATAATTTAGGATTTAGTATTTAAAAGTTAGAGTTAAAGCTTAAAATTTAATTTTTTTAATGTTGGGCATAGAAATGGGCATCGAAAATGGACAAAGAATTTTTATTCATCTCATTACTTTGAACAATTAATCTAATATTTCAAACACATTATTTTTATTGTTAGATTAATTAATTTATTTATTTAGAAAAAAATTAATGTTTTACCATTAAATTAATGTATTTATTTAATAAATTATAAAATTAAAAAATATAAATAATAAAATTTTTGAGACCTTAGGCTGGTTGGGGACCCTGAACGGTCGCTCAGGGTGCTCCTCCTTATAGCCGGCCGTGTTGCATGTACTCATACATATATAAAAGGAAGTGTGGATTCCCTCTGATAAAATAACCAATTAATTTGATAAAATTATGACAACGCAAAAGAGAGAGCATGAAAACTTCCAAAGAACACTCTTTCTCCACTTAAAGCTATGTCTAAATTCACCAAACAATCTTACAATCATATAACAATTAAACTCCCAAACTATATTTTTTCCATCGCCAAATGTCTAAATATAGAGGAATCGTCATATTTTAAACATATTTACGATTTTGCAAAAAAATTAAATATAGAATTTTAAACATGTGTTAACTATTAGAATTCGCTAAGTTTTAGATGACAAGGTTCGAATCTTTTTAAAAACAATTATATATTTCATTGTCTAATCAATATTTAAATATTCAAATACAAACATATAGAGTATTTATTCGCATGCTGCAACATAGTGTTTAAAAAATGTGAGAAATTGTAACTTTGAGCCATATTACGAAACGGTAAAGGTGGAGATTCGAATAATGACTCTATTGAGTCTTATTGTACTCCATGAGACCTTTATAACGGTATCTCATATACTTAAAGTGGTTGAGTGATGAATGAGAAATTGATGCTCAAAGTATGGTAGTTATGAAGTGAGTAATGAAGTAACCCATTTATCCCACATTGGTAGTATCTCATATACTTAAAGTGGTTGAGTGATGAATGAGAAATTGATGCTCAAAGTATGGTAGTTATGAAGTAAGTAATGAAGTAACCCATTTATCCCACATTGGTAGTATCTCATATACTTAAAGTGGTTGAGTGATGAATGAGAAATTGATGCTCAAAGTATTGTAGTTATGAAGTGAGTAATGAAGTAACCCCTTTGTCCCACATTGGTAGAATAAATAGCATGAGAAGTGTTTATATACACTTACCCTCTTAGTGGACATTTAATGATTTGAATAAAAATTGTGCCTCACACCTAGGCACATAGGGTGTGGATCAAAGCTTGTTAAACCCATTCGGGTTGGGGCACACATGCACGACGTGGGCGACGCTAATGGTTGGATCAATTGGGTCATTCGTGGACCTGTAAATATTTTACCCACTTCGAATAATTTTTTCTTACAAATAAAATATGCTTTTAAATATTTCCAATTTAAAAGGGAAAATTCTTGCTTCCTTTAAATTCGGATATTAAAAGATAATGAGTGCAATTTACGAGAATATTTCGTTTTGGATATGGTATTAATAGTTTGTTACCGTTTTAATTCAGTCAACCATTAATTTGAAATATTATATTTTCCATATTTTTCTTCCTCCATTCCCCTATAAATAACGAGCATTTTTCTCAGTTTTACACAATATCGAAAACTATCTTCTTCAAAACTCTCTGGTATTTTCGGTGATAGGCAAAGACAAGGTTTCGTTCGTGATTTCTACAGTCGTGCTACTATTGAAAATCATCAGTTGTTGTATCCTCCGTTAAACATTGGGATTAGTAGCACTAAAACCCAAAACAGAGATATCAAGGCAACAAAAATCAAAAGGAATTAATCCTTTTATTTTGTTGATTTTTATTTTCGAAAAGATCACGTAAATTCGTTAAAACGGCATAAATTAAATTCTCAAAATAAATTATTTACGAGAATTTTGTTTCTAAACAATTTACCTGTTTGTCACTATAAAATTTCTCAAAAGAAAATTATTAGTATGAAAGAAAATATTCATGCCATATTTAATATTCAATATTAAAGGCAAACAATTATAAGGTAATACTATCAAAAAGAATATTACCAAAATAATTATCATAAATTAATGGTTTTACCTTAATACACTCATTTCTTTGTTTCAACAGGCTTCAGTGTGGTAATTTTAACGGGGTAATTATGTAACTCTTGATCAAGAATTGCAACCATAAAGTTCAATTCTTGTTGCTCTAGATTGAGTTCGTTAAGGGAGTGCATCACCCATTCCTTGAACCGTGGTTCATCACACGATTCAAAGCCACATGACTCCTCGCCGGAAGGCAAACCAAGACGTGGTAATGGTCCACTGACATAGCCACGAAATCTGTTGCTTTGGATTAAAAAATTTATTCTGTCTTAAGATTGTAGGAAAAATGGGTTAATCCAAAACAAATTACAAATATTATTAAAATAAACGAAATATAGATTCATTTAAAGTAAATAATTTTTGAATAAAGCAAACTGAAAGGAAACGAGTTGAGGCTTGTACGAACGTAGTTTCCTTATGACAGATTTCGGTCACTCCTTGGTGCTTGAGTTGTTTTGGTCGTCAGTTTCCCAAGATACAACAACTGATGATCTTCAATAGTAGCACGACTGTAGAGATCTCGAACGGAACCTTGTCTTTGCCTATAACCGAAAATACCAGAGAGTTTTGAAGAAGATAGTTTTCGATATTGTGTAAAATTGAGAAAAAAGGCTCGTATTTTATAGGGGAATGAAGGAGGAAAATATGGAAAATATAATATTCTGAATTAATGGTTGACCGAATTAAAACGGTAACAAACTATTAATATCATATCCAAAACGGAATATTCTCGTGAATTGCACTCATTACCTTTTAATATCTGAATTTAAAGGAAGCCAAAATTTTCCATTTTAAATTCGAAATATTTAAAAGGATATTTTATTTGTTAGAAAAAAATTATTCGAAGTGGGTAAAATATTCGCAGGTCCACGAAGGACCCGATCGGTCCGAACATTCGCGTCGCCCACGTCGTGCGTGTGCGCCTCAACCCAAATGGGTTGACGAGCTTCGATCCGCACCCCTTGCGCTTGCGTGTGAGCCACAATTTCTATTCAAGTCATTACCAAAACGTAGTAATGGTCCACTGACATAGCCACGAAATTTGTTGCTTTGGATTAAAAAATTTATTGACATATTTTGATTCTGGGCATCAAAATCAAATGGTCACTTGAAAGTCTCATATTGACACAGTCACACTACGTGGACAAAAAAGTTTGCAAGGATATTTCAGGCATAGCCAGAACTACATTAAATATGAGCCAACATTTATTCAAAGTGGAATATGCAATGGTCATATGCAGTATAATGTACCCCATGAGCTACACTAGACCAGATATTGTTTTTACTGTGAGCAGTTTAAGCAAGATTCACAAGCAATCCAAGTGAAAACCACTGGAAATCAATTGTGAAGGCATTGAGATATCTTAGATATACTCAAAATTATGAATTGCATTATTCCATAAGGATTCTTCGATGCCAGATATCAAAAGCATAAGTAAATATGTTTCACATAGAATAAATGAGCTATGCCATGGGATTTCTCAAGACAAACAGTTACAACCAGATTCATAATGAAATTTGAGTTTTAGCTGTAGACAAGTCTGGAGAAAAAGTCAATTGACATTAAAATATCTTAGAGGATATTCTTGAATGGCCAAAGCATGTGCCAACAATATCCATATATTGAAAACCAAAAATTGGTAGAGCATAAAGCTTTATGTACAACGGTAAGTCGAGACATATGCATCATCGACATAATACTGTTAGACAACTGATCTCAAATGGAGTTATCAAAGGATAACATTGTGGATTCGCTAACCAAAGGGTTAAATCGAAATCAAGTTGAGGAAACATCAAGAGGAATATGACTAAAGCCTAGGAAAATCTAAGGCGCTATATGAAGGAAAACCCTACCTAGTTGACTGGAGATCTCAAGATCTAGGTTCAAAGGGACAACCTAATTGCATAGACCTGTTCGGTCACTGTGGGGGTACCAACCCCCAAGTTCGTTCCTATAGTGTAAACAGTGTCAAAGTGAGATAGGCTAAGCTAAAAGCTTTTAATGACCATTGTGTGTTTCGGTCAACCGAGCAACATAAGTCACCTATGTGAGAGTGGAGTGGGGCCGCTTCAAGGAGACTACTGGGCATAGTTCTCTTAAACTCTTGTAGAACTAGGCGATGTCCACGGCCATATGAACATATCCATGAGAACTAAAACTCTTATCAGATAGATAGTTGTGTAAGTATATCATCGTTTACACAAACGGCTGAACGGTTCAAGGATATCACGTCTACTAGTTAGCTAGTAAAGTAAATATGCTTTCACAAGGGAATGTTCAAAGGAGGAAACCTGCCTATCCTATGCAGCTATCGGCCGTAGAACCTATCACCACATCGAGTCAAAGTGTTTTTCATAAAATTATCAATTTCATTCATGTGGGGGATTGTTGAAAAAATGTGAGTAAATGGTAACTTTGAGCCATATTACGAAAAGGTAAAGATGCAGATTCGAATAATGATTTTATTGGGTCTTATTCTACTTCATGAGACCTTTACAACGATATCTTATATGCTCAAATTGGTTGAGAGATGAATGAGAAATTGATGCTCAAAGTATGGTAGTTGTGAATTGAGTAAGAAAATAAAACCCCTTTGTCCCACATTGGTAGGATAAATAGCAAGGGAAGTGTTTATATATATTTACCCTCTTGGTGGTCATTGAATGACTTGAATGGAAATTGTGCCTCGCGCGTAGGCACAGGGGGTACGGATCGAAGCTCGTTGAACCCATTCGGGTTGGGCACACCCGCACAACGTGGGCGTCGCGAATGTTCGGACCGGTCGGGCCCTTTGTGGACCTGCAGATATTTTACCTATTTCGAATAATTTTTTCCTTACAAATAAAATATCCTTTTGAATATTTCGAATTTAAAAGGGAAATTCTGGCTTCTTTTAAATTCGGATATTAAAAGGTAATGTGTGCAATTCACGAGAATATTCCATTTTGATTATGGTATTAATAGTTTGTTACCGTTTTAATTCGGTTAACCATTAATTCGAAATATTATATTTTGCATATTTTTCCTCCTCCACCCCCTATAAATAACGAGTCTTTTTCTCAATTTTACACAATCTCGAAAACTATCTTCTTCAAAACTCTCTGTATTTTCGGTGATAGGCAAAGACAAGGTTCCGTTCGTGATCTTTACAGTTGTGCTACTGTTGAAGATCATCAGTTATTGTATCTTGGGAGGCTGACGACCAAAACAACTCAAGCACCAAGGAGTGGTCGAAATCTGTCTTAAGGAAACTGCGTTCGTGCAGGCCTCAATTCGTTTCCTTTCGGTTTGGTTTATTCGAAAATTATTTACTTTAAATGAATATGTATTTAATTTATTTTAATAATATTTGTAATTCGTTTTGGATTAATCCATTTTTCCTACATATAGTAATTTTAATATCTAAATCAAAATGTTATTCAAATACTTAAAAGAAAATTAGATCAAATATTTAAATTCATAAAAAAAAATAAGTAAGATATTCACGGTTATCTGAATCTATAAAGCTCCTAAACAGTTTTGCCCCAAAATCACAAATAAAGCTTACTCATTCAAATGGAACAGTGAGTACAGCTATTCTATTATTTAAATTAGAAGAATATAATTTTGAAGAAAGTCTACAAAATGGAAGGCATAAAAATAAAATATAATATGTGTCAAAAACCAAAAGCGTTGATAATAAATAAAGACAAAAAATATAAATAAAAAAATTAATTAGTAAGAAAAAACAAGACAAAAAAATATAAATAAAAAAATTAATTAGATAAGAAAAAACAAGACAAAAAAATATAAATAAAAAGGTACGGGTAGATGAAAAATAAGAAAAGCAGAGCAAAGGGAAAGAGGACACGCGCGTTATCACAGGATGGAGGAGGAGGGACTCGTAAAAGCAAAACAAAGATCTATTTATGGACACGTGTAAAGTAAATAGAGCGAGTGGAAAAGTAGGAAGAGTAACAGCGAGTGGTACTGGGTCAGGTCACAATTAAAACGAGGCCTCGAAAGTAAATGAGAAGCGTAGACTGACTCGGAGCGCTCCTCTCCTCCTCCTCTTTGTTGTTGCTGTTTTCAGCTCTTCTCTTCTTTATCGGTTCTATGTAAAGGCAAAGGTATGCATCTGATTTCTCTCTCCCTTCTGAATCTGCTCCGTTGTAACCTTGTATTGCCAAAGTTTTTGCCGTTTCTCTTCGGTTTCCAAATTTCCTTTAATTTGATCTATGCCTGACACGGTTAGATTTATGACGGAACATGCTATTCTTTTCATAATTATTAAAATGGATTCGGTTCATTTTGGTATTTAGGAATTACGAAACGGGAAGGTAAGAATTTTGAATTTCGAATTGTGTCTGTTTTGTTGAAAATCTGTAGCTGAATCGTTTTTATTCTGCTTCATTCTGTATAGTTGATCTAAGTACATAGTTCTGGGGGCAAATTTTTGCATTTGAAAGTTGAATGTTTTTATATCCACAGGAATTTATTTTTCTAAGCCTAAAAGTGCATTTCAATCTCAGTTATCGGTGGTGTTTTGGAGGTTTGACTGTTTCAGAAACGGATGTTTTGGCGTATATGCTCTGATTCAGCTTAAACAACCTGAGATCCGGATAACTGCATTTCTAAGGTGTGCTTGCAACTCCGAGGCTTTTAATTTTCCTTGACCGAATTAAGGTTTTCTTCCCATTCTTTTAAAATTAAACGGATGAGCAAACATTTCAAAACGGGAAACTAAAGCTAGCTAGTATCTCCTTTCTTAAATCAGTTAAATTAAAAATAAACCATAAAGAAAAATGGAAGGACCTGGATGTATTCCAATTTGTTGACACATTTTGTTATCTGTTTATTTCTTTAATTCCTTTAGTCAACAAATTAGGCACAACTTATATCTTAAACCTTAAGCAATGCTTGCTGATTGCCTGTAATCTCTAGCACTTGGTGTCAAGTGGAAACTCACAATTTCTCACCATGTTGATTTTAGATGACATCCTAAGCGATTGGACCATCAAATGAGTGTCAAGAGTTTGGGATAAAGAGAACTGGTCATCCTGATTTGATTATTTGGGGTTTCATTCACTTTTGGGAAAATGGTCGAGGGGCCTAAATTTTCGGGTCTTATGGGAGGAACCAACAATAATGACAACAATTACTATGATTTCACTCAAGGGTTCTATCAAAAACTTGGTGAGGGCACAAACATGTCTGTAGACAGTTTACAAACAAGTAATGCCGGTGGATCAGTGTCCGTGTCAGTTGAAAACAGTAGTGTGGGCTCTAATGATTCTCTAACCCACATTTTAAGCCACCCTGGTTTAAAACCTGTGAACCGCCACAATTACTCTGTCTCCGTGGGGCAGAGTGTGTTTCGTCCTGGTAAGGTTGGCCATGCACTTAATGATGATGCATTGGCACAAGCATTGATGGATGACAGGTACCAAACTGAGGTATTACAGAATTATGATGAGTGGACTATTGATTTAAAAAAACTTAATATGGGTACAGCTTTTGCTCAAGGTGCTTTTGGAAAGTTATACAGAGGTACGTATAACGGTGAGGATGTCGCGATTAAGATATTAGAAAGGCCAGAGAATAGCCCCGAGAAGGCACAAGTTATGGACCAGCAGTTTCAGCAGGAACTTATGATGCTTGCAACACTGAAGCATCCTAATATTGTGCGATTCATTGGGGCATGCCGTAAGCCAATGGTTTGGTGTATTGTCACTGAATATGCTAAGGGAGGCTCAGTTCGACAGTTTCTAACGAAAAGGCAGAACCGTGCTGTGCCATTGAAATTGGCAGTCAAGCAGGCATTGGATGTTGCTAGAGGGATGGCCTATGTGCATGGGCTTGGGTTTATTCACCGAGATTTGAAGTCGGATAACCTTCTAATAGCTGCTGATAAATCAATAAAGATTGCAGATTTTGGTGTTGCGCGTATTGAGGTGCAGACTGAGGGCATGACACCAGAGACGGGGACATATCGTTGGATGGCTCCGTAAGTATTTGGAACCTTATATGCAACTTTCTTTCAAGTTATAAAGTGACATTCACATTTGTTTTGGCTCTTTCATCTTTTTTAGACGATTCTCTCTAGTTGGCATGAATTCTCCAGAAACTTGTAAAGAAAACCCTTAATGTTGTGCATTCTTTTTGCATAGATTTCTTACCCCCTTTGTTTAATTAACATTATTCTTTTGTCAACAATTTATTATATTATTCTGATGTGGATTGTGTTAGGGAGTAAGTCCTGTCGTGTAAGGTTCTGCTATTTTCTGTTTTTGCA
Organism: Hibiscus mutabilis; assembly: GCA_019671005.1. Taxonomy (NCBI): domain Eukaryota; kingdom Viridiplantae; phylum Streptophyta; class Magnoliopsida; order Malvales; family Malvaceae; genus Hibiscus; species Hibiscus mutabilis. Next base: position 26,459,248 of record CM033747.1, read on the forward strand.
TCTGCTTAGCTTTTGATTCTATATTCTTTTTGAGCTTTCTTTTCAATTTGTCAACTTAATATAGAACTTCTTTACGCTTTTATCCGAATCTCAGTTTGATTATGCAGTTCCTTCTAAAATATCTGATGCTTTTGTTTGATAATTTGAAGGAAGTTGCTGCCTTAATAAATGTGATTTGATTTAGTGCGCTTTAGATCCCCATTTTCAACTGGATACTGTAAAGAAATTATTTAATACATGCACATAATTCTTGCATATCTAGATGAAAGTTTGATTAGATTATTGTGGATTATGCTAGTATCATCTCAGAAGATTGGATGTTTGATGCTGCAGCTTAAAGTTAATTAAGCTTCTTCCGACATAAAAATGTAAAAACCATGGATACTTGATAAATAAAGTGCTCATCAAGCATTAATTCGTTAAAGTACTAGATTAGTTTGGAAGGGTGAGTATTCTTGTGAAATTTTAAACATTTAAGATTTAAATGTGACAGGATCCTAATATGCAAAGTTGATGTTGTGCCTTCAAGCAAGACAGACTGTGCCTAGCTTGTTTTAATCTACTGCCACTATTTGCAGTACACCGTGTCCTTTCTCCATATTTCTGGGTGTTTGTTTTGTTCCTGCTATGGTGTACTTTATGTTTGGTGTTTTTAATATTGTTTTGTTTTTATTACTCTGGGATGTCTATTTATTTTATGATTTATTCACATACTTCAAGTGAACCTTTTTTTAAATTAAAAAAACCATGCCTTACTCTTCTCATTGCTTTATGCTCTCATACATACGTTTATAATTCATAAAACCATATGGCTATAAGAAATAGCTACCGAGGCTTCCATATGGCTCAGTGATTAGCTCTGGCAGCTGCACCTAAACTGTGTTGGTTGTGCCAGAGCAAGATCGGAGTTCTTAAAGCTCCCTTGAGTCTATTTGGAACTTTTACATTATTGTTTGCATATGTTATTGCACAGCTGTGAGGTTGGACTCACAGACAGCACTCATGCGTTCTCTCTAAATTTACATGGTACTGTTCTAAAGAGGAATTCCCTAGCATCCAAGTCTACCTGTCACATCCACAGGAACAAATCAGTTCATAACGGCCAAAGGATCTATCACACTTCTTTTTTGAAGTTTGGGGCTTCATTTTCCCTACCTTGTCAACTTTTATGAGTTGTTATTGGGAGGTTACTGTTTCTGATGCGTAATGTGAAGCAAGGCAGAAAGACAAATAATTAAATCAATGTACATAATAATGGCCTATATTGAGTTGAAGCAAGGAGTTAGAAGGAGGATGTTGCAGATGTTTGTGGGCTGAACCTGTGTTAGGAAAGGCATAAGTTTCAGTTCTCTAGTTACTGCTTAGGTTTCTTGATTGCAATTTCGTTCAGTTGATTTCTTTCCTTAGGTTTCTCGATTGTGATTTCTTTACTTTCTAGAATAGGTTTCCTATTTATGTAATTAGACCGATCCTTATTTAAAGGACGAATGGAAAATAAAACCCAAGTCAAATGTTTATCAAAACTAGTCTCTCTCTAACGAGTCTTAAGGAGGTTTAGGCTTTGCTTTGTAGGATGGAAAGAAAATTGGAAATAGAGAAAATTAAAGGAGTAGAAAAGTGGAAAGATGGAAAATTAATTTTTTCTTTCCATTGGTGTGCTTGGTAGGAAGGATGGAAAATTTGAAAGAAATTTGTATTTTATTTCCATTCATGGCTTGGTAGAGTTAAAAATTAGAAGAAAAGCTTTGAAAAATTCATATTTTCAACTAACTCACATCTCTCCCACATTTTCTCTCCTCTTTTCCTTCCAATTTTGGGATGATTTGTTTTTACACATGAGCATGGAAAATGATCATCCCTCTAGTTTTCTTACCTCCCACTTTTCTTTCCTACCAAGCACACCCAAAATTTATTTTTTTTCCTCTTTTACCTCCCCTCCTTCCATCCTTCTACTTTTCCACCAAACCAAGCAAAGCCTTAATGATTTTCCCTCCCTTGTGCAACTCAATTCCAAACTCATGTTCATAACAGAGGAAGCTGAGCAATTCATTATGTGCACTTAGTAATGACTCAATTCCAAGTATGTTTTACAAAGAAATTCCTAGCTTTAAAACAACATAAGTCTCTTGGGTTATATTTGGATAGAGCAATTGAAATTTTTATTGCATTTTAAAATGGGGCAGTTCAAAACACAACAATTAAAGAATGTGTGGTTCGGCCAACTATTCCAAAAATTGGGAATATTCTTTTTGGGTTATCAAACTTAAACAGATTGTTAAAAGTGATTGTTACATTTCCTTGTTAAGATGATTCGACAAATTTTTCTTTCTATTTGGCTCGGTCTTGTTGATTGTTTGGGGTGGGAAAATTGTTAATGCCATCGTATAGGGACAAGTCGTGATTGGCTTGATATACACTTCCATAGGATAAGTTCCAGTTTCACAATTTAACTTTGATGTAAAGTTAAAGAGTGTGTACATGAGTTGATATAATGATATCTATGATATGGCAGGATGCTACATGTGTGCGTGTATATATATTTATTATCCATGAATAGTTTTTCGCCTAACTGTCTTCGGCTAGAGGCGCAGACATACATACATAATGTACTCTGTATGTTTTATACCCAAAGCAATAGAATAACTTGAGGCATCGAAAATTGTGTATTTTTAATTCCTCTTTCGCATGCCTCAACTTAATTTGCATTTCAATGGTGCTTCCCCACTGCGATTGAAAAACGTTGAGAAAATCGCATCACTTCGTCTTAGTACTCTTAGCTTGCCATGTTTTTTTTTCTGGAACTTTGATTGCCATGTTACTTGCATGTTTCATGTGAAATGCTTTCCTCTTCCAAATGGGGTATCGTAAATTGAGTTGCACTTATATATGTCATATTTACGTAGTGGTGTCATTGGTGGATTTGTTTTGGCATTTAGTTCATCGTTATTTTTTTCCGTATTATCTTTTACATGCCTTTATTTGCTAACCAGTTGACTTGGCTGTCCGAGTTGTCTATCCGTTACGTCTTTTAATTTAAAATTTGTCTTTATTTATGACAATAATAACGTTGGCTGTGATTCTGTGCATTTCTTTACACTTGCAGAGAGATGATACAACATAGGCCCTACACGCAAAAAGTAGATGTGTATAGTTTCGGAATCGTCCTTTGGGAGCTTATAACTGGCATGCTCCCTTTCCAGAACATGACTGCAGTGCAGGCAGCATTTGCGGTGGTGAACAAGGGTGTAAGACCAGTTATTCCAAATGATTGTCTCCCTGTGCTGAGTGAGATCATGATCCGTTGCTGGGACACAAACCCAGAAGTTCGTCCTCCCTTCACCGAGATTGTGAAGATGCTTGAGAATGCGGAAACTGAGATAATGACAACTGTTCGTAAGGCTCGCTTTAGGTGTTGCATGACTCAACCAATGACAATAGACTGATCCAGAATGAAAGATTGAAGAACAGAAAGGAAAAGATGATATAAATGAAAATGAAAGTGAAAACAGCAGGATTAAGAATTTAAACATAAGCCGGCGTATGTATCAGTACTTTTCTCTCTTTCTATCTTTCGAATCTCATTTTCCCCTTTGTTTTCAAATAGAAGAAGGTAAGGATTAAGACTGCTGGTTTTTTATGTTGGTGAGTTGTACTTGAACCAATGTTGTTGTAGCTTTAGTAGTAGTAAGAGGATCATAGTTGTGAACTGGTTTCTCTCTGTAACTATGTGTGCGCACGTGCGTGCGCGTGCAGAGCCTGCCATATCCGTTAACTCTTTGATTGTTTGAAAGCAGGTTCTCAACTGGATCAACGTCTTATTGCTGTGTTCTTTCTCTTCTCTTTCGTTTGCTTTTTCACTTTGTGGTAACTGCTACTGATTTGTTGTTAGGGATTTGATTCTTATTTTGTTTCCAGGAGTTTCCTCTTCAGTATTAGTATACTCTGCCGTCGACTTTTGTTTTCCTTATTAGAACATGAAATTAGGGGGGGGGGGGGTTGTTTGCATTTTGTAAATCTCTAAGGAAAATTATTCATGAATAAAAAGAGTTGAGATTTTCGGTAAAACTAAAGGTATGCAACAACACCCCTATGAGCCACGTAACCATAAACAAAAACGGGAATCATAGAACAATATGTAATTACTGGAAGTAGATTTGTTTTCCACATTACTAGAAAGTTGTAAGCCCATAAATGGCAGAAATGTGTCTCCTCCTCAATGTCATATTTGCTCGAAGCTTTCTTCTCTCTCATTTTGTACTGTCGAGGAGGCGCCTCCCTGAAGGTTTCGGTGTCGAATGCGTCGTCCGTCTACCCTTGATCATCCTCCTTTTTATTGTCACCAGTTGTTTGTTTGTCTTTCTTGATCTTTGCTTTTGATGTGGATCCTCCTTCCGACGTCATTTGCTCGTCCCCTTGTGCTATGGTGTGTGGAAAGCCAAGGTTTCTCTCCGTTTCCAAAGATTCAATTACTTGACCTCCGAACCTCCCCTTTTCCTACCCGACTTGCCTTCTATTTTCCTTCGGAGCCCCTCTTTACCCACCGACTGCCTCCTAAATCCCTGTTTTACGTGGTGTTTTTATCCTTCTGAGAATCCCTTTACATGGTTTTCGCCACCTTGGGGTTTTTTCGTTTTCGACCGTTTTGATTTTCTTCCTTAACTTGTTTGTGTCTGTTACTATCTTAGTCGTAACCCTAATGATTTGGTCTGAATGATCATTTTTTGGGAGGGCGTCTTTCTGACCTTGGAGAGCTTAGGTGGTCTACTTGGTTTAGATGGTTTCATACCTGCAATCGGGTGTGAAAATTTTCTGCTGGGTCGAATGCTCTCTCTCTTGTGTTTGAGGGCATCCCTGTTCCATTTCCTTTGGATTGTGTTTCCCCTGTTTCTGTTGGGGCCCATTGTTCAGGCACTTTGACTGTTTTTATTTTCCTTGGTTTCCATGATTGTTGATCGTTTTTCTTTGGACCTTTGATTGTAACGATTTCTTATGTTTGAATGGAATTTCCTTTATGGCCAAAAAAAAAGTTAAGGCCATAAATGTAAGGGATTAAGATTTATAGGATCTGCAGCAACATGCCTTGATTCCCAACCATCCATTAGCTACCCCCAAGAATGGAAGCTCCATTCTTCGAAATATGAAGAGACCAAATCAGTTTGTCCCATCTCAGGGTGAGTTGTTTAGGCTAGAGAAACTGACCATACAAGCTCTCACAGGCTCACCAGCGAACAACGTTTCAGTTTTGGCAACCCTCAACTGCATCTTCAGCAAGCACCGCCTTCCTTCATCTGATCCTGAGCTTTGCGGAGTATGCAACCAAGAATGGTGTTTAGCTTGAAGCCAAGATTCCTGAAAAGCAGCAGCAAGACAGTTTCCTCCTTGGTGGGAAAGGTTATGGTTGCTACAGGTACAACCAGACAGTTTCCTCTCATGGCCAGCCATAATAAATCAAAACTGCCCAGCCCCAGATTTGGAACCAAAGAAGCAATTGCACGTAATTTGTCTTACCAATGACATTGCTTTTCGATGTCTAACTGACTGCCTTTGCTTGGTTTGCTGACGAGGATCTTTGTCTAGTTGGCAAACTGAGCTCCTTTTTCAATTTTCTTGATTCATGTATCTAATATATATCTAGACATAAATATACTTGTCTTTTTGTATGTGTTTGATTGATGTATAAAGATTAACCCAAGATGTGCAATTCTAATAATAAATTCTAGAGGTTAACCCTTTTTGCATGTGAGCATAAAGGAAATTTGCAGTTGACTAGTTATATTTGATTGCCTGCTCAGATCACGCGACATTCTGCAATCGATTCGTTCTTTTGCAGAGTTCCTTTCTTTGTGGTGTGCTCTAATGATCTGCTTACTCTACATACATGTCTCGAAAGTCGAAACATACAACAGAGAACGATCAGTTAAGTGAACAAAGTGAAATTGTGCTAGCAAAGTCTAGCCAATGGTTCAACATCAAAATGCCAAACAACTTCCAAAGACAACAGAAAAGCATGGGCTAAAGGACTGCTCTATCATGTCATCATGGAGCAATTCTTTGAGGGTCACGAGGGAAAAGTGAACCCACCATGTGGAGGGGCACCATATCTGTACAAGTGAAGAATCATTAAGATTAGTAAGCAATTTAATTCCATTAACAACAACAAAAGCCTCAGCAATAGATACTATTTACACAAACATTGATAAACAAATATTCTGATTAACCACTGGTCTTGCTTGGTAGATACAGATTCACAATTGAAACTTACTACTAGAAGGAAAGTAAGATAATAGAGAAAGTGACAATTTTTTGACTACCTGAAAGAATCAACGTAGGTTGAGATTGAATTGGCATCAATTCCCAATGGCCAAAAGTTCTGGCACATGAACACGCTGGGCTCCTGATATTATCTCCTCACCTAAAGGATAGGAAACAATTAAACATGTTCGAATCAATTGAATCGCACAAGGCCCAAGAGGGCAAACAAGTCAGGAAAAAGAAGAGACAATGAATGTTGTTATATCATGCCTGATACAAGCAAAAAAACAGGCTTAGATGCACATTCAATTAGAGCAATTTCAAAGGACATTATTTTAACCCAGTGAACCACTCGTCGCTCAATTATTGCCTCGGTATTGTACTATAATCTTCTATTAACAACATCATCCAGACAGGAAAACCACTACCACATCAAAAGAGCTTCAGATTTTCTTGGAGTTCATTTCTAGTTTCATTTAACATTTTCATTCATTTACAGAGAACATTGATTATTCTCAACACTGACATGATAGTTGACAATTTCAGTCCTTTCTTGCCACCATTTGTACCAATGAAATTAAAATCCTCGCATGAAACCTTGTCGGAAGAATATCAGACATACAAAAATTCAGAAACCGTGTAAGGGAATTTTTTAATATATATATATATATAAAAGAGTAAAATGTCTAACAAAAACATGCTAAAGCAGAACAAAAGTAGCCACACAGATACAGAAAAATAGATCAAGATGCATACAGAGAACATAAAAAGGGAAAGATTGATCTGGTTGATTACCTCGAATGAAGACATCAAATGAATTACTATAAAGGGCATTATCATAGCAAGGCATGGTGTAGAATGGTCTCACAGCCAAAGGATAGCGATGCAGAATATAAAATTCAGTGTCATACCTATAACAAACAGTTTTTAAGATCATAATTAGAAGATAACATTCAGTATATGAAAACAACCGCAGAACAAAAAAGTACCAAGAAACAAACAAAAGTTTCAAATTACTTCTCCAAAACTAGCTGGCCCAGTTTTCTCTCTGCTTCTGTATTAAGGTCCCCAAGAGGGTCAACTTCGACACCAGCATCCTGAACAAACACACGAAAATTGGGAGAAGGTGAACTAGAATCAATATCAGCTTAAAAAGACAACCATTTCATTGGACATAGCGGATCTATGAGAAATCCTTGTCTGATCCAACCATACCAAATTAAGCAAACTACTTCCTTTGACTCTTAATATTCCCTCCTACTACCATTCTTATTACTTTTATTGTGCATGGATTATGTCACCTAATTTATTTGGCTTGAACTCAAACACCACAGCATGCGACTTGACTTAAATAACCAAAAAGCTTCAAGTTTACCTTCAGCATCTGGACACCTTCTTCAAATGTAAGCCGCAGGGTTTTTGGCTTGTACTGCACATTACAAAACGTTAACAATAAAATATAGATCAAAAAAAGAAAAAAAAATTCCATATTTGCAAGCTCCTTCCAAGATAGTACAGAAGCTTAATAGCTAACAGGTATCGCAGAACTGAAAATTGGACAAAGACCTTCAAAGGCTCAAAGGGATACTGCCTCCCTACAGCTTCAAGTTCCTTCTGACACCTCTCATTCAAACTATCAAACATCGTAACAAACAATTTGTCTACAATGTCCATCACCTGCATAGAGGATCAAATAGCCATTAAACTATATTGAAGATTCATGGGACATGACTCGAGCCAACAACCAATCATACCTCAGAGTAGTGCTTCTTAATCTCCATTTCAACACCAAGACCTGTAAATTCACATAAATGCCTATGAGTGTATGAATCCTCAGCTCTAAAAACAGGGCCAATCTCGAAAACTCGCCCAAAATCCCCACAAATTGCCTTCTGCTTGTGAAGTTGAGGAAACTGTGCCAGACACGCAGGTTGCCCTTTGTAGTCGAGCTTAAAAACAGCAGAACCGCCTTCACTAGAGCCTGCTGTCAGTTTAGGGGTGTGGATTTCAACAAAACCCTCATTCAGCAAGAATTGCCTAAATTGTTGGATTTAAATCCGTAATAGTGGGCACATATGTATAATGTATATTGTTATTTTAAAGTATGACACAAAATTAAGTGACCAATTATGTTAGGCGTGTCATGGGTATTAAAATGTCATGGAAATAAAAGTGTAGATACCATAAGATGTATTTATAATTCGATGAGGGGCAGAGTTATAAATACTTAATAGTTGATTATTAAATCAACTATATAAAGAGGTAGTGGTCCCCAAGAAATAGGTTAACTTGTTTTTCTCTCCTTCCCGTCCGAGAGTTTTTACGTCAAGAGAAAACATATCTTCTTGGAAGATCAATACCAAAGATTTGGGATTTCAACATCAAGATTCAAGGTTTTCAAGCTATCAATGAATTCAGGTACGCTTCCGCAATTCAGTTCATTCAGTTTATTTTTCTTGATGATTTGACATGATAGATCCTGGGTTTAGATTTCATATTTAGTTATGATTTAATTCTAACAAGTGGCATCGAGACTCGTCATATTGAATCATTGAGAATCAATTTTTTTATTAATTCATTACAAATATGGTATTTGGATTATAATTATTTTTTGGGATTAAGATTCTTTTAGGGTTTTATGATAATATCGGTTAAATTTGATTATGTTTTTCTGCGAAGGAATTTATACTAAAACATCATAATTTTGGATTTTTTTAAGTGATGGTTAGGGAAGTGTCGAAAGTTGAGATAAATATGGTGAATCGCAAAATCCTTTTCTTCTTAGCTTTGTTCTTCAACCATATCTCTTTCCATCGGTTAATATATATAAAGAAAGGGAAAAGGTTATCTTTAATCAAATCATTGTCGATTTTTTTTTCATGCTCTTGCTGTTGGTACGATTCAAAAGATCATATGTTTCTTTGTTCGAGCAGTTAATTATGGCTTAATAGATATTCAATGGTTTGTTTGTTTCCCGTTCATGAAAACCTTGTTCCTGTTATATAATATGTTAGCTAAAGTTTTAATGTTTTTTTCTTATAGTTATGATTTATGTATATTATTCCTCACTTCAGGCTACTCAAATCCTTATTCTAGGATTCTGCTATTGCTTTGGTATAAGGTTTTAAATCATTTTTCATCGATTATTATAATCAAAATCATAATTCTTTCGGTTGTTTTGATGGTGGATATTAAAGTTTTATGTGATCATTATATGAATTACTCATTTGTATGATACTTTTGATTTTGGCTTTTAGTTAAAGATTGAATATTTTGAATTCGACTTTGATTTTGGTAAATGCATGTTTAAGGTTTAAGATATTTTTTTTAAGAAACAGTCAAAGATTTCGGTTTTTTCGATTTCTAATAGCCTCATTTAGACAACCTTATTTTGGGTTATTTCGGAAGCTTAAGTGTTATTAGAAATTTAAGTTTTGACTGTTACAAATATTAAGTTTAAATATCGGTATATTTATGTTATATATTTTGAGATAAATTAATTAAAGCATTAAGTCACCAAAGTGACCTCTATTGTGGAAATTATTTTATTTTAATATATAGAAGGTTTTGTGCATGTAAGTCGGATTATGTTAGTATTAATTGGCCCAAAGGAAGGTTAATAATTAACATTATTATATGTGCAAATGTGGTAATAAACATGGGATAATTATTCAGTTTTATATGTGAGCAATAAATCGGCCTAAAGGAAGATTTTTGTTTGACATGTTCTTATTATCAATGTTTGATTTACGTACAAGATATCACTTGCAAGTTAATGTTTTGTCCAAAGATGAAATATTAATGGAGTGTCCTATATCTTGATATGAGGTTTACCTTTATTCAAATTTATTATTATTTTGGTTATCTTTTAATTTGATTGAAAGATAAAATTAAGACAAATATTTTGAAACAATTAAATTCATATTTTGGTTTTGGGTGTCTAATATTTTAATGGATTAATTGAAACATAATGTCACCAAAGTGACCGTTTTTGTGTAGATTAGTTTATTTAAAATATTAAGATAATTATGGGTTTTTGTAATTCATGCGCTTTATTAATTGGCCCAAAGGAAAGTTAATATTTGGCGTAATTACAACGACAACTAATGGCGATAAATGTGTGACAATTATAAGGTATTTTATGTAAGCAATACGTTAGTCCAAAGATTAATCTATTGTTTGACATAGTTTATTGTCAATGTTTGATTGCTAGAACAAGAGTACCGCTTACAGCTAATATTACTTGTCCAAAGACTTGATATTAATGTTGTGCTTGGTATCTTGAGGGGAACTAGCCATTATTTTGAATTTATTTGTTTACTTATGAATATTTATGTGGGCTTGTTTTTATTTTATTTGCTTATTTTGTTCTATATTTAGGTAATTTATCTTTGCTTGTCACAATATCTCATAAAATACATTCTACACTCATGTTTAGTAAAACTAGTTTCAAGGAATAGAAAAGACACTTACATAAAGTATTTGGTTGTATGAACATAGACCTTGCACTAAGGAAGAACAACTCGCACCTCTCATGGTGGTAAGCACCCATAAAAGGGATTTTGAGAGGTGAGTTCGTTCAAATTGCATGATTTTAATGATCATAAAGTACAACATTCTAGAATTCTTTAGGAGCACAAATCTAAAGATATTACTCATACTAAGGGTTTCCTTGATAAATTTGAGAAACATTTTATTAAAAATGTTAAGGCTATGACATCACTTTTGACTTACTTGATGTCTATGAAGTATAAAGATCAAGGAAATGTGAGGGAGTATATTATGAAAATATTTAATATTGCTTCAAAACTTAAGGTACATAAGATCGAACTTTCTAACAATTGTTTGTTCTTATGATTTTGGTATCGCTTCCTATGCAGTTTAACCAATTCAAAATTAGTTACAACCGTCAAAAGGAGAAATAGACTATAAATGAGCTTATTTCTCATTGTGTTAAAGAGGAAGAAAAGTTGAAGCATTATAAGTGTAAAAGTACTCATTCGGTTAGTGCTCATTTAGTTAGTGTCTCTAAGAATAAGGGCAATAAAAAAAATATATTAGAATAAAGTTGCTAAAGGTCCTAATCAAAAGAAACAATAATAAGTTACAAAGTATTGATTCTTTTGTATAAGTTAGGACACATGTGAAGAAATTAAACTTCAAAAGTGAGCAACTACTTCGGTTATTTTGAGTGATCCATGGGCTGTAAATTTTATGATCCCACAATAAGGATTATTTTAAGGAGAGGTTTATAACATTTTTAGGATGTTGAGTTTGGAGGAGAAATAAGGTTAGATACATTGCTATTGAGGGTAAGTTGAATTATAATTTAATTCATACTATCACTTTTAATGATGTTTAGGTTTTTACACCTATCATTAATCAAGAAGTGAATCAAGCACCTCAAAGAAAAACAATGTTGAACAACTCTCATTCAAGATAAGGTAATTGTTTCAGAAGAACAAACTCAACAACCTTAAAAAAAATAAGTGTCATTAAAGATATCCACGAGAGGAAGGAGGAATACTATTCTAGATTATTACTTTGTATTTATTCAAGAAAATAAGGATAATAATGGAATGATAGAAAATGATTCAATCATTTTTTTATCAAATCATAAAAGTTCTAACTCTCAAAAGTGGAATGATGTCATTCAAAAAGAGTATAATTTTATGCAAGACAATAAAGTTTAGGAACTTGTCTCATTATGTGAAGGTGTAAACCAATTGGTTGTAAATGGATATTTAAAACCAAGAGGGATGCAAATGATAATGTGGACAAGTATAAGGCATGTCTTGTATCTAAAGGATATACTCTAAAAGAAGACATTGATTTTGTGGAGACTTTCTCTCAAGTTTTATTGAAAGAATCTTTTAAGATAATCATGACGCTTATTGCTTATTTTAATCTTGAGCTACATAAGATGGATGTTACGCTTGTTTTTTTCAATGGTGACATTGAAGAAACAAATTCTATGGTACAATCATAGATTTGTGTCTAATGATACAAAATCAATGATATGTAAATTAAAGAAATTCATCTATGAGCTTAAGTTGGAATCTCATTAACGAAATTATAAATTTTATATTGTTTATCTCATTTGGTTTTGAGATAAATTTGGTTCACAATTCTATATACTACAGTTCAGTGGGAGTAAACCAAGTGATACTCTTATTACTAAAGAAGACAAATTTAGTCTTACTCAATGCCCTAAAAGTAACATTGAAATTAAAAAAAAAATACAAAAGATTCCAAGTGCATAATCTATTGAGAATTTAATTTATGCTCAAGTATGTATGCGTTCGGATATTGCATACATTGTTAGAATGTTAGACAGATATTTAAGCAATTCTAGTTTGAACCATTAGATAGCAGCCAATAGGGTTATGAGATATGTTTAGAGAACAAAAAAAAATATACATGCTTACATATCGGAGTTTTGGTAAGTTAGAGATCATCAAGTTTACAGACTTCGATTCTATTAGAATATTGATGCAAAAGAATTTTGTCACATGGGCTGCTAATTATAGATTGAATAGAAAGATCACTTCGGTTATTTTGTGACAATAAATATGCATTCATTTATTCTATAAACAATAGGAACACTTTAAATTTGAAGCACATAAATATTAAGTTCCTAGTTGTTAAAGAAAATTCAGAGTGGTTGTGTGTCTATAGAGCATGCTGGTACAAACTCCATAATTGCGCGCTTATTAAGAAACTGACACCCTAGGTCTTTCATGAGCACACTACTCATGTGGGTGTAATGTTATTTAAGGATATTCAGTTTTAGTGGGAGTTTGTAATTTTGAAAAATGCTCATTCGTTTTAGACACAATTTGATTACTTGGTTTAAGGATATTTTAAGATTATTTTCTGCAAAATAAAGTTCTTTTGGTTTATGCACACTCTGAATTCAAGAAAGTTTGATCTCGCTAAGGTTTAGGAGGACCAGTTGGAAATAGACATGTTTGGTTCACATTTCATGTAATTTTCCATGCTACGCATCCATGATTGATCTATGTCATTTGACTATATTTGTATACGTGACCATTGATGGGTCTTGTCATGATTGATACGACAAAAGGCTGCTTTGATTCTATATGGATATAGTTGATGGACGAGATTGTTACTGAGAATACCTATTATATAATAGCAAATTTTTGAGCTCATAAGGTTATACATTTGTCGAAACATATGTTGCCCAAGTGGGAGATTGTTGGATTTAAATCCGTAATAGTGGGCACATATGTATAATGTATATTGCTATTTTAAAGTATGACACAAAATTAAGTGACCAATTATGTTAGGCGTGTCATGGGTATTAAAATGTCATGGAAATAAAAGTGTAGATACCATAAGATGTATTTATAATTCGATGAGGGGCAGAGTTATAAATACTTAATAGTTGATTATTAAATCAACTATATAAAGAGGTAGTGGTCCCCAAGAAATAGGTTAACTTGTTTTTCTCTCCTTCCCCGTCAGAGAGTTTTACGTCAAGAGAAAACCTATCTTCTTGGAAGATCAATACCAAAGATTTGGGATTTCAACATCAAGATTCAAGGTTTTCAAGCTATCAATGAATTCAGGTACGCTTCCGCAATTCAGTTCATTCAGTTTATTGTTCTTGATGATTTGACATGATAGATCCTGGGTTTAGATTTCATATTTAGTTATGATTTAATTCTAACATAAATATCTGCATAATGTTTGGACTTGTTTGAGAAACCATTTAGCAGTTTAGATATAAGATGGAAACGATAAAGTAAACAAACAGTTATATTGTTTGGTTATTAAAGACTACATTAAACAACGGTGAACTAAAACCAAGTTCTTGATTTGATTTGAAAAATGCTATGAGTGCCAAGACACATCCATATCTCTGTTAAGTCAAAAAAAATTATGGACAAGAAAAATGCCAAGGTGAAGGCAGGCATAATGGCAAGCAGTAACATTCATATTGATAGAAAGCAAGAAAGAAAGAGAAGATGATGGCAACAGCAAAGCCTGTGAGACTTACTGTTCCAACTTGGCATTGGATGCGGAAAATTGTAACGTGCCAAAAATGAAGAGACGGAAAACGTGGCCGTTTTAGTTAATTTTCTTTTCATCTTATTTTAGTTTAGTGAAACGGTGAGTTTTGGTTAGGCACTTAGTCTTGTAAAAAGCTGCATTTAGCAGGATAGGGCTATATAGTCTGAAGCCTATCATTTTCTTCCTTATCGAATGAATGAATGAAATTGATCTCGTCTTCCTCCTTTCTTCTGCTTCTCCCTAATATTCCGCTTCTTCTCTTTCCTTGTTCTGTTCTATCTTCTCCCTCACTCAAATATTCTATTTCTTTATTTTGTGTTGTTACAAAGGTATCAGAATCAGGTTTATCCTCTGATTTTTGTGGAAATTTCGGAATCAAGCAGCAACAACGTCCATGACGAATCAAGCCTAGAGGACATCGGTTCCAGCCATGGTAGACGATCACCAATCGTCTTGGTCTGAACTCTGTGAGCAATTTAAACTTTTGGTAGAAAAATGACGAGTCGAATTCTCTTGGTAACTGTTAGTCATTCGTTGTATCTGATCACTACAGACATTCTGTATCAGGTGTTCTCACCACATGGGTTAGTGGAGAAGATTGTTCCGCTTCAACATTCAATTCACTTTCAAGCATTGATCCATTATCAAGAACGCCATGAGGCTATCTTCGCCAGAAATTCTCTTCAGTAGCGTTATATATACGATGGGTGTTGTCAGATGGACATTCAATTTTACAGAGACGCATCGATTTCAGATTACGCCGAGTTGAAACAAGAATCACAGTTTAGTGTCAGTAACATAGGCAACATGTTTGATGAAATGTCTTCAAAATGAAATGTAAGACAATCCTTGTGCCTATCTATTTGTTTTCATAGACCCGGCACGGTACATACATAATATATGGGAAAATGTACCATTAACGACTTTTCAAACGCGGATACATATGTATCCTTACCATACTGAAACGACTGCCATTATTAGTATTAAACCAATAGCGATTCATACAAGCTAAATCTTCTAATCGATAATTGGGCCAAAGAAAGAACTTTAATTTAATTAGTTTCTTTTTATCACTATCAAGATGTTTGTTTTTAGTCAAAACTTTAATTTAATTTGTTTTTAGCAAAGTGCCGAAGTTAAAGATAGCAATGTGTTTGATGAAGTGCTTGTACAAAAGGACGAAGTTAAAGTTGGTGGAAATATTGATATCAATTCGGATAGTTCGAATCTAGAATTTGAGGTTAGTCCAGTGAAGGTTGCAGTGATGATGGAGGATGACTCGTTGGACATTGCGAAAGGTTCGCTTGTGGCAGAGACAGAACAAGAACTGTGGTCGATAGGCTCTAACGACAACAAGGTGTTTGAAGAAATGTCTATGAGAACAAATAGACAAGCTTCTGGTCAAATGATCCATGTTACCAAGGAAGTTGATTGTCAGAGTGATGTTATTGATCCTTCAAAAACTTTTGATGCAGTGGAAATAACGACAACAGTGTTGGATTAGGTAATGAAAAATGAATGTGCGTATCGAGTTCATATATGCAATTTTGATATTCAAAGAATTCCTTCTTTAGTTGTGAATTGCTTATGGCTATCTGCACCTGATTGTGGTTATGGATCTATATCTATAATTGTTGATGTTTATGATCCATATAGTTTTAGACTATTATTAGTGGGAGATGGTGAAATGAAACCAATAGTTAGAACTGTGGAAGGAGTAAGTAAAGATGGCGTGGTCAATATTGAAGAGAAATTGAATATTGTTTTTTAGAATGGTGAAGCTATAAAAAGAACATACATGGAGGATTGGATTGTCCAATTTGCACTATTTTTCAAGAACTATATTGGGTTTGATTATGTTTCGTACTTGGATCTTTATGAATTTGAGATGAAATTATATTAAGAAGCAATGGCAGATGCTGTGACAAGTGAAGCCGCACAAGAGTTGTTTGAAATTACTTCAGATAAATTTCAAGAGATAGATGTTTTGGCATTGTTCAACGGGGGAAATCTTCATATGTCCAAGGCAAGGAAACATGTCAAATTAACAAAAGATGGTTCAACAGAATCTATGTTAGCCCAGGTTCAGATTGCATATGAGTGGGAACAAAAGGAGTATGTATTGGCAGCAAAGAGGTATGGGGAATCATTAAAGATTAAACCAAACTTTCATTATGTTTTTGAAGAAGTCAGCTTTAGTGGTGCACATATATTAGAATTCAATTTTGATCTTGGGAAAAACACTACACCTCTTTCAACAACAGTTCTTGTTTTTGTTAGAAAAAAATTGTATGTATGATTTTGGTGAAACTGAATTAAAGATAACCTTAACAAAGATCAGATCAACTATAAAGTCAGAATTGATAGAATTTATTGAAGCTGAGCCTGAGTTGGTAGTGCCAAAAGAATTACTATTCCCACAACAATTGCAAGAGTCTTCTTTTGTTCCTCTTAGTCCTGATAAAAGGGTCACAAAACGGAAGCTAAGGGAGGAGGGATGCTGCTCATAGTTGGTTGGGAAAGAGGCGTTGAATCTTCTGATTCAAAGGGGGCTGAAGAAGTAAGTGTCCAACCTCTCAATGAGGATTACCGAAGTAAAAACTTCTCAAGGGAACAATCATTTCATAGGACGTTGGAGTATAGTGTCTGCTTCGAGGATGTATTTGATAAAGCTCGACAATTGTATTTGTCCTACTATCATTCTATTCCGAAGAGTTTGGAATGTTCAAGGGCTCACAAACTCATATTAGCAAGGATGAATGAATTGAAAACAAGTGCTTGTAATCCATGGATTCCTAAAGAGTTGCTGGCGCTTGAGGCTTTTATTACCAAGGCTAATAAATGTTGTGTACTGACTGTTATTGGATACTTGGCAGAATTTATGAATGACTCCAAGGATGTGGATATGATTAAGATCATTGTTGTCTTTAGTGTTGAGGGGGAGTTAGTAAGCCTTACTGAGTCATTTATTAAAGCTATGGCTGTTGTTTTTCGAGGCGTTATTCATGGTGGACTGGTTATTGTTCAATATGGTTTAACATCTCCACCATCAATGGTTAGTGATGCACTTACAGAAGACAAAACTATGTTCAATGCAAAAAATGGTGCAAGGAATTTATTTGCACCGAAAGTATTCGAGTCTCTTGGTGCAATTAAACCCGACTGTCAATTTTTAGAGCCAAATTGTTTGTGTCCAAATCATAACCCGAACCTTGATGTTCAGTTTAGTGAAGCTTTTAATCCCGCGGGGAAAACCATTTTGAACGAGGCATCCAATATGTTTAGCCATGGATTTAATTCTGACATGAATCACAAGTCGACTGCCTTATTGTTGGTGCTCAAGTCAAATTTCGTTAAGAGGAAAAGGGCAATGATGAATATCTGGTCAAATCATTTAAAAAGGTAATGATGGTCAAGTGTGGGAACCGAGTTGCCGCTAAAGCGATGTTGGAATAGACTGATTCATTTTCAGATGATGCAACTTGAAAAATCATTCGTCATTGCAACTACAGTAACTGCAATTATATACCTTTGATCCTTAAGGTCAAGGATCTTTTGAAAGCAAGGGATATTGTAACATGCCAAAAATGAAGAGACGGAAAATATGGCCGTTTTAGTTAATTTTCTTTTGATTTTATTTTAGTTTAGTGAAAAGTTAGGCACTTAATCTTGTAAAACGCTGCGTTTAGCAGGATAGAGCTATATGATCTAAAGCCTATAATTTTCTTCCTTATCGAATGAATGAATGCAATTGATCTGTCTTCCTTCTTTCTCTTACTTCTCCGTAATATTCCGCTTCTTCTCTTTCCGTGCTATGTTCTATCTTCTCCCTCACTCAAATATTATGTTTCTTTATTTTGTGCTGTTACAAAAATCCCTTGATTAGCAGGGGTTCGAAAATCAAGAACTCTGAAGTTCAAACGTGTATCTTGATTGACACGAGGAAGTTTATCTCCACTCTGCAGTAGATTAAATAATAGACAGGTGTGTGATGATACATATACATGTTAAGAAAAAACGTGAAAGCAAAATAAGGGTATTTATTACATACTTGCAAGGCAACTTCAATTTCAGCATCACTTCGAGCAGCATCCTCAACGTTAATGGGTAAGGTGGGCAAAGCTTTATTCACACAATACAATTTTCTAACATGAATCTCGACCTTGAACAATATAAAGAAAAGGTTCACCAAAGGATATATTGGTTTCATCTTTTTAGTTAAGAAAAAGGAAGGGTTTATCAGAAGTCAGTACCTGCTGAGTGGTTCCCTTGATGGGATTCCCAGGGACAGATACCACACCGATCGCATCAACGATTGATTCGCGGTTGAGTCCAGCTACAAACTTCACCATCTGACGACTACCTCCCTCGCCTTGTGTAGTGACCAAGCACTGGACGGTAAATCCCTTTTCCCTCACCATCACGAACGCCATATTCTTCGAGACCGGTCGTGTTATGTGGACTCGTCCCCGTATAAGCACCTCCTTCAAATCCTGGGTAAGGGCTCCAACAGGTGTCCATTCCATGGAGGAAATGGCTAGACTCCAATTGCCGGCATCTGTTTGGGTGCAAGATTTGAGCTCAACGAGAGAGACATCGCCGTAGTTCGAGGAATAGGGATCGTCCTCCTCGACGGAGAGAGAAGAAGCCGCTGAGGCCAAGGCAGCTGCTTCCTGGCGGCGCCGCAACTTCTGTTTGACAGCTTCTTTTCTGGCGGCGCCGCAACTCAGTTGCTGCTCTTCCGATTCAGATGACATGATGAAGATATAAACAATTAGAAGCAACTCCAAGTTTTGTTTTTTGGATCAAGAACTCCAAGTTCAATTGTTAACACAAATAAAGACGAAGAAATTTTATGAAGCAATTGAAACCCTAATTTCTAGAGGTTGGGTCTAGGGGCGCTGGGCAATTACGTCAAAGTCATTGAAAAGAAGAAAAAAGGAAAACCAGAAAAAGTGTATTGTAATACAAATAAGGGTAAACTACATACATGGTCATTAATATTTGGGTTAATTTATTTTTTCATCACCTAACCATTAACTATTGTTAAAGCACCAATTCAACACGAGAATTGGATTTCTTTCTTCGTGGCTGAATGTGGTTGTTTGGGGAGGGCATATAAAGAAACTACTTAAGAATTCTTTTAAGGATATCTTCTGCTTGCTTTTTTTATGCTCATTTTTCTTCGTTTCCAAGGCCTTTTATCTGATTTGAATTGCATGCTCTTTGTTGCCTTCGGGGATTTTGACTTTAAAAAAAATGTTTTTATTTATTTATTCAGTATGCAACTTCTATGGGTCTTCTCCCTTTGTGTGTCAACTGATTGAGAGTAATGACAATAAATATAGTAGGTCGGGCCACCTCTAATTAAGAACGTAAAAAGTTGTCCCGACCTAAAAACCCGACTGAAACTGTTTGAGTCAGAACCTGGTTTGATCTGAGGATGCGATGACTCGAAATTGATCTGTAATCGACTGTTGTTGGCTCGAACTCGAGTTGGACCTGTTACTGTAGTAACTGAACCCGACCTGCATCCGACCGAGAACGACTCGAACTCGAATTGAACTTGTTACCGTGGACCCGAAACCCGACCTGCACCCGACTAAAACGAACCCGAACCCGAGACTAACCTGACATATAACCGATATTACCCGACTGAATCGACCCGAGATTCGATTTTACCCGACATGTTTTGAACCCGGCCTGTTAATTGACCTGGCTTGTTTTGAACCCGACCTTTTGTTGACCTGAACTAATATTGACCTAGCTTGATTTACCTCACATGTAATTGAGGAAGCCTATAATTTGATGGTTTGATGGATTTAAAGTGTTGATAAATGTAAACTATTATTTTTTAAATCAATTTAAAGTATTAAATAATTTTTTTGTTATATGTACATATAAAATCAATTAAAAATATCAAAAAAGGAAATATTAGACTTAGATATTCATTGGACACTACTAAGTTTGAAATTTTATTAAATAATTCAATATGCTTAGTAACTCATTCAATATAAATTATTTGTCAATGTTGAACTACTAAGTTTGAACTAAATTAAAGTTTTAACTTTCATGTTGATGTTTGAATTGAATTAACTCATTAAACTTAGAATCTAATTGAGCTAAACTAAAATCTAGAAGCATAAATCACGGACATAATTAAAAGAATTCTAAAACTAAATATAAAATTTCAATTAATTTAATCTAAGTTGAGACTCAATTGAATTAAACTAAAACAATTGGTTGAAAAAAAAACAATTGGTAAAAAAAAGGGAAAATGATAAAATTTTGGAGGGAAATAAGCCACTCATTTTTTAGGTTTGAGATTAATTTACTTTTAGTCTAAAAAATTTGGAGGAATAAAAGCCACCCAAATTTTGGAGGGAATTAGGGGAATAAGCCACCCAAAATTTTGGAGGGAATTAGTGGAATTTCTATTTTTCTTAAATTAGTCTAATAATATTTTTGTTTATTCTAGTTACTACAATTTAATTTTTAGTCAAAATTGCCCCATATTTATTTATATTTTTGATAATTTAGTCCAATTTATTATAGTCCCTAAAATTTAATTTTTACTCCAAATTAACCCCTATTCATTTTTTTTGTATTTTATTCTACTCCAAATTTCTAGTCCTTACATATATAATCAATTAAAATTAAAAAAAGAAAGAAAAAAGCATATTTATGTTTTCTTTTAACCAAATCACACTTGACACTACTAAGTATAGATATTTATTTGTCTTTGTTTTTTATTAACTTGACCAAATTTTATTGATTAATTTGACCAAATTTTATTGGGAAAGATTGAGAACTTTTTGTTGATTTGATAAAATTCAAATATTAGAAGGTTAATCGTTTTCACTGTTTTAAATTCATAGTTGTAATTATAATACCGTAATTTTTAATTATTGTACACAAATTAAAGTTATTGATAAATAATTTTTAATTATTGTACACAAATTAAAGTTGTTGAGAGTATAATTATATATTTTAATATTATAAATAACGGACAATTTTTTGAATTCCTTTGATTTCAATAAAATTAGAGACAAATAACTTAGAGATAACATGCAACAACAACGGCCACAGCTTTTTATATTTTTATTTTTAATCCATGTAAATATTTGGCTATAAAAGCCCCAAGAACAGTGTAAAACCCCCAGACGAGTTATTTGGAAAAATCAATACGAAAACAAATAAATTGTAAACTGCTTCCTATTTTTTTCTCTTTTCTTCGAATATAAAGAAAAAAACCACATTAGGGGAATGCATCCTTAAATCCCATCAAATTTTGCGTGTTCTTTAAATCCCTTTCAATCTGACTTTGCGTGTTCTTTGGGGAATGCATCCTTGAAAACCGTTGTTTTCCTTTTTTATATAATATTATATATTAGATATTATATTGTATATATAATATAATGACTTTCAATCCCATCAAATTTTACCCTCTTCACTGCTTTGCGTGTGGGGCTGTGTGCCCCTTCAATCTGGCGCCATTTATCTTTTTTTAAATAATTTATTATACATATATTTAGTTATATTCGAATATATACATATAGTTATACTTATATATGTTAATATTTTATTATTTATGATTCGTTAAATCTAACCCATTAACATCTAACATCTAACTTTTATTTTTTCGCAATTTACATTTCTCATATTTTAATTTTGCAATTTAAATTTTTCGCATTTAAATTATCGCATTTAATCTCTGCACCATTTGTTCGATCCGGTTATTTTCTGGATTTTTAATTTTTGCATTTAATTTTCTGCATTTATTTTCTGCTTTTATTTTATTGTTCGATCCGGTCCTTTTTTGAATTTTTTTATATTCGATCCGGTCTTTTTCGGATTTCTTTTATATTCGATCCGGGTCCCTTTTTTCGGTTCTTTAATTTTCACATTTATTTACTTTACTCACCTTTATTTTCCCGCATTTTTATTTACTTATTTATTTGTTTGCTTACTTTGTGACATGCATTAACTTGTCATCCATTTAACTTTTAATCTATTTAATTTCACATCATTAATTAATTAATCTAACTTCTAAAAAAGGAGGTATTTATTAATTTCGGTATTTATGTCGTAACAGTCCTTTTCATTGGATGTTGACCAAATATTCGAATTAATTATTATCGACTGAAGGTAAACCTTAATTTGAAATAAAATTTTGATAATTCATGACATCATTATTAATTATTTGCATCATCATAAAGGTGACGTACTCGTGTCGAACTGTAAATTAACACGACAGTCGGGTGTGATGGGGGTGCTAACCCTTCCTCACACGTAACCAACTCCCGAACCCGTTTTTAAAGAATCTCTGGTTTTTATGGTGCCCGGCCTACCTTAGTGGCCGGTGGCGACTCCAACTCTTCGTTTTCAAAATAAAACATTTTTTTAAAAACAAATCCCTAAAATTAATTTTCCCCATTTTTTACAAAAACTTTTCAAAAAACCAAAACATTTCAAAACACAAAACCAAAAATATTTTTCCTTTTTAGCGATTCCGAACTTGGTTTTTTTATTTTATTTTAAAAGGGGGTCGTTACAGTCTTGCAAGTAGCAATTATTAGTGATCGAAAGATTTAGGGTTGAGTTTGGGGTTTAGGGGTAAATGTGCAAAGTTGAGTGTTTGGGATTATGGGGATTAGTTAGGGATTAGGGGATTAGGCTTTCAAGTAGCAATTATTAGTGATTGTATGATTTAGGGGTTGATGTTTGGGGTTTAGGGGTTTAACACACATTTTAAGTTGAGTGTTTGGGGTTATGAGATTAGTTTAGGGATTAAGGGATTCGAGAATTAGGATTGCACTTTAATTATTAGTGTTTATAACATTTTAAGGGTTGAGGTTTAGAGGTGTAATATATGTTTCAAGTTGAGTGTCCAGGGTTATAGGAATAGTTTAGGGATTAGGGATTTAGTTTGGACTTTAATTATCAGTGATGATAAGATCTAGGGTTTAGGGATAAATGTTTCAAGTTAAATGTTTAGGGTTATGGGATTAATTTAGGGATTTGGGGTTTATTTTTGTTCACATTAGTCCTTAAAAGTTTATTTTAGCCGAAATTGACCCATATATATGTCTATTTTTGGGTAATTTAGTCGAATAATATTTTTGTTCATGTTAGTCCTACAATTTCTATGACTTAAGGTTTATGGTTTATGGTTTATGATTTAGGGACGACTGTTAATGCTTTAGAGTTTATGGAGTAGTTTAGGGTTTAGGTTGTAGTTTATAGTTTATGATTTAAGGGTTAGAGTTTATGGTGTAGTTTAGTGTTCAATTAATTCCTTACAAATCTTTATTTAACCGAAATTAATCTTTATTTATTTTTAATTTGTGTAATTTAGTCTAAAATTTTAATATGATGATATTTTAATTCATTTTAGTTCCTACAAATTTGTTTTTAACTAAAATTTACTCATTTTTATTTCCAATTTTTATAATTTAGTCTAATAAAGTAAATATGGTGTTGTTGGTTCATGTGATTAATTTGTATTCCTTAAGGTTTAGGGTTTAGTATCAATGATTTATTGTTTAATATCAGTGGTTTATGGTTTAGCTTACGATTGTTGGTTTATGAAATTAATTTCGATTCCTTAAGGTTTATGGTTTTGGGTTTAATATTAACGGTTTATGGTTTAGTTTAGGGTTATTGATTTACGATATTAATTTCGATTCAACTTTCTAATTTATGCATTTAAATTTGAAATCAAAGCTTTATGTGTACAATTAAACTAAATTAAAATTTCAACTTTCATGTGTACAATTACATGTTTACATCCAAATCAAAATTTTGTGTATAATTATATTAAATTAAAATTTATATGGTATAATAATAATAATAATAATAATAATAATAATAATAATAATAATAATGTCCGAATGGAATTAACTTATTAAACTCAGGATCTAATTGAGCTAAATCAAAACCTAGAAGCATAAATCACAGACATAACTAAAAGAATTCTAAAACTAAATGTGGAATTTCAATTAAATTAATCTAAATTTGGACTCAATTGAATTACATTAAAACATAAAATTGATAATTTAGGACTTAAATAAAAATATCTAAAGTTAAAAGTGCTAAAAAAACAATTGTCCCTAACCTAAAAAATCAGGCGGGACTACTTTCCCTGATTCCCTCTCACCTTTCATTTTAATTAAAAAAAAGAAATAGATAATTGGTAAAAAAAAGAGGGAAATGACAAAATTTTAGAGGGAAATAAGCCACCTACAATTTAGGTTAGAGATTAATTACCCTTTAAGTCATGATGTGTTTTAAATGTTGCATTTTAGTCCTAATATTCACTTTTAAGTTTTAGTTTAATTCAATTTAGTTACAAGTATCCCTAATTCAATTTAAGGGTATATTTTTTGTTTATATTAATCCCTAATTTTTTAACTGAAATTGATCTATTTATTTCAAGTTTTTGTAATATAGTCCAATGTTTTTAATATGATGATATTTTTGTTCATTCTAGTCCCTAAAACTTTATTTTTAGCCGAAATTGACCCATATGTATTTTTATTTTTGGTAGTTTAGTCGAATAATGTTTTTGTTTATTCTAGTCCCTACAATTTAATTTTTAGTCAAAATTTCCCTGTATTTATTTATAGTTTTGGCAATTTTGTCCAATAATATTATTGTTTAGTCTAGTACCTAAAATTTAATTTTTAGTTGAAATTGACCCTATTCATTTTTTTGTAATTTATTCTAATATTTTTAATATCATTATTTTTGTCCATGTTAGTGCCTAAAATTTTATTTTTTAACCAAATTTTTTTATATTTTTGTAATTTAGTCCAATATTTTTAATATAATGATATTTTTGTTCATGTTAGTCCCTAAAATTTTATTTTTCACCGAAATTGACCCTTATTTATTTCTAATTTTTGTAATTTACTCTAATATTTTAAATAACGATGATATTTTTGTTCATTCTAGTGCCTAATATTTATTTTTAATGTGATTCGTGTTCGTGAAAGGCGTTAAATAATTCACTCGTAATGACCCAACCCATAGTCTATCGACTATTTGTACCAATCTCAAACTTAATACGAATTCGAAACCTGAATTAATCTGACCCGTAATGAAACCGACTTAAAATTACCCGACCTAAAATGAACCCGACTTGAAATGAACACGACCTGAATGAACCCGACCTAAAGTCTACCCGTCAATTAACTGATTCAGACCCGAACCATTTTGACCCGACCTGAAATGAACCCGGCCCGAAATAAACCCAACCTGAAATGAACCGGACCTGAAACTGACCCACACCCGACCCGAATCGAGTCGAAACATCAAATTGACCTGAAATGACTTGTATCCGATTTGACCCGACCTGACAGGACCCGACCTGAAACCCATTCGATTACCTGTTTTCACATCCGTACCTCTAATGCCACAAAGTAAGTGTTTGGACAACGAGAAAGTGAGAAAAAACTAAAAATTTCTTAGAAAAATAAAAGTTTTGAATTCTCAAAGGACCAATTGATGCTTTAGCAATAGATTAAGGGTCAAAATAAAAATTAACATTTTTGTTAACATAACACGCCATCAAACGAAGGCTGAGTGATCATTTTGTTATAAAACAATAACGTTTGTTTTATTACTTTTCGAAACTTTAACGGTGAAAAAGAAAACTAACTCGAATATTTAGTGACCATCTGTATAGTTTACCTTATAAATAATTTGCCATTTTTATCCCTCCCCGTCATCTGCTTTCTATCACATAGAAAGTCAATATATCTCGTACTATATAGGCTAAATGGGTATTTTTATTCATGAGTTCGAACTAAAAAATCAATTCAGCTCCTCACCGAAAAACACACTCAATTAGGCTCTTTGGTTCATAATTGCATCAAATTGATCATTTGACCGACATTGGCCATTATAATGCTGGCATGACGGTCCACAATGCTGATGTGGCAGTCAACGATGATGACGTATTAGTCAACGGATTTGGCGTGGCGGTACATGTGGGATGATGACGTGGAAGAGGGGTTGAATTGATTTTTTAACCGAATTCAAAAGAATAATTGATTTTAATTGAAAGTTTGATAACTTACTTAATCCTTAATCTAAAAAATTATTAAAATAATAAAATTAAAAATATCAAAAGATATAAACATAAAAGATAAAAATTTAAAAATGTTTATAAAACATCAAAAAAGTCTTCAATTGTTTTTCGTTATGCTAAGCGTATTAATATTCCTTGAACATATTTTCAATTGAATCATCCTTGTATCAGAGTAGTAATAAACCAAAAATTTTCCTTCATTTTTCACATCAAATATTAATGAGCATCAATTTGATGTAGAAAAGTGAAAGAAAATTTAAGTTTTTATTGTTACTCTAATACAAGGTTGATTCCACTAAAAAATTTGTTTAATGGACGATAATACTCAGACTGACAAAGTCGAAGACTTTTCCGATGCAAATATTCTATTTTTAATACTTCATAAACATTTTTATTAAGTTTTATATTTATATTTTATCATTTTACAATTTCTAACACATTTTACTATTTTATATAATTTTTATTTTCAATAAATTTTTGAATATTTTATTAATTTTTATTAACTTTATGGATTTTTATAAGAAAATTTAAGAATAATTTAATTTTTTTGAGTTCTCACTTTGCTTATTTATAAAATTATCAGGGACCAAATGATATTTATACCAATTTGTTAATTTATTTTTTATATATTCCATTTGTAAATGTTTAACTCGAAAAAATAAATTATTTATCCAATTTTATTCAAAAACTAAATAAAATCAATTAAATTAACTTAAAATTTAAACAAATTACTTATCCAATTTTAATATTTTTAAAATTTTAATAATTTTGTAAATTCTTATTTTTTAACTTAAATATTAAATAAGTTATTGAACTTTCAATTAAAATCAATTATGCCCCTAAACTCAGGAAAAAATCAATTATGCCCTCAAATTCAGTTAAAAAATCAATTCAGCCTCTATGCCACATCATCATCCCATGTGTACTGCCACCTCATCATCGTTGACTGTCACGTCAGCACCGTTAACTGCCATGTCAGCACTGTAATGGTCAACGTTGGTCAAAGTGTCAATTTGATGCAATTTGTGAACTAGAAAGCCTACTTAGGTGCATTTTTCGGCGAGGGGCTGAATTAATTTTTTGGGTCGAACTCCAGGGCAAAATACCCCTTTAGCCTTTTTTATATATTATGTAATTTATATATTATATATGTATATATTATATATACATATATTTCGGTTGTGTTGAATATTATATATATATTATATACAATATAATATATATTTTTATATGTTAGTTACATATTACGTATATAATATTATATATATTACATAGTTTTTTCTTGGTATCATGATCTATATATTTATATATATTAATTATTGTTTCGGATCACGATTCGCATCCGACCTTAAGGTGACCCATAACGGGTTATAATATGTATTATTCATGGCACGTTTAATTTGGCTAACTAACTAACTAACTAACCCCTAACTCTCTAACCTTTAATTTTCACATTTATTTACTGTTTTATGCTTTATTTTGTAAATGTCATGATTATTTGTCTCTTATGTTGCATTCGGTTATATTAACTGTTAATGAGGTGTTCCATTATTTGGGAGTTAAACTTGGTAATGGAGCATTTAAAATGAACTCGCATTTATAAACAGATTTTGAATTAAATTAAATTCGAACTCGCAATTTCCAATATTAAGGCAACGTCTAATCGACTAGGTACCGATTTCGGGCGTGGTAGATGTGCGAACCCCTCCCCACACATAACCAACCCCCGAACCCATTTTCTCTGGTTACCTTCCGGTGTTCGATCTACCTAAACCAAGTGGCGACTCCGCCATTTTCCCATCATTTTCAAGAATTAAAAATCGGTTCTTCCAAGTGACACCCAAATTTTTTAAAATTAGTCGCTACACCACCCAAAGTCTGGGGTATGGATTTATTAAGAGCAATTAAGCTTATCCTATGCATGTACATTATTTGTCATAGGGATAGGTAAGTGAAATGTACACTGTGAGTCTTTCCATGGCTTTGTTTAACGACGCTGAACTTAGATAACTAAGTTGGGTACCCACCATGAATTCCTCAACTAATGGGCTTTAGACCCACCCCTTGACGAATCCAGAACCAAATTTTGACTTAACCCTTTGGTAAGCGGATCGATAAGGTTCCTCTCAGACTTCACATACTCTAAAGAGAGTACTCATTTCCTATTAAATGTCTTACAGATTCATGTCTTATACGAATTTGTCTATTCTTACCGTTGTAAGCTTGGTTTTGAGCCACACATATCGCAGCTTGTGAATCACACAATAAGAACTCCAAATGATTCAGTTTTCCCCATAAATGTATTTTTGCTAACAAATTTCTAAGCCACTCAGCTTCTTGCCCAGCTAAGTCAAGAGCAATAAACTCCGATTCTATAGTAGAACGAGCGATACAAGTCTGCTTAGCTGACTTCCACGAGATCGTTGTGTTACCTCAGGTAAAGACATACCCACTCGTAGAGCTTACTTTATCATTATCGGTAACCTAGTTGGAATCACAATATCCTTCTAAGACCAAAGGGTAGCCAACAAACATGAGTTTTCAATCTGTAGTACCCTTTAGATACTTAAGTAAGCGTTTCAGTGCAATCTAGTGCTCACCAATAGGATTATGAGTATATCTACTCAACTTACTCACATCATAGGCAATATCAGGCCGGGTATAGTTCATTAAGAATATAAGACTCCCGATAATTTTGGCATACTCTAGTTGGGAAACACTACTTCCTTTATTTTTAAAGAGTCATATACTAGAGTCATAAGAAATTATAGCATGGATGACATTAAAACTATAAGATTTCTTTAACATCTTCTCAATATAGTGTGTTTGATCCAAAGAAAAACCCTTTTCAGTTTTGGTAACTTTAACTTCTAAGATCACATCAACATCTCCTAAATTTGTCATCTCAAATTTAGTGGACAAGAAATTTTCGTTTTGTTAATGGATTCAATGTTAGTACTGAATATCAATATGTCATCAACATACAAGCTTATGATGACGCAATTAGTTCCAAACATTTTCGAATACACTCATACATATGCTTCATTTACAATAAAACTAAAACTCGAAATGGTTTTTAAAATTTATTGTACCACTATTTTAGAGCTTGTTTAAGGCCATAAAGTGACTTTTTAAGTCTACACAGTTTATCTTCCATGCCAGGTGTCTCAAAACCTGGTGGTTGCTCCATATAGATCTCCCCATCTAGATCTTTATTAAAAAATGCAGTCTTTACATCCGTTTGATGTACATGTAAGTTATGAATAACGCTATCACAAATAAGGCACGGATCGTTGAGATTTTCATGATAGGAGAGTAGGTGTCAAAGAAGTCTATACCAAACTTCTGAGTGAACCCTTTGACTACTAGTCTTGCCTTATATTTTTGGATTGACCCATTGAGTCTAAGTTTCTTTCTGAAGACCCACTTAGAGGTAATAGGTCTAAATCCTCTAGGCAAATCAAACCAACTTCCACGTGTGATTAGATATTATTGACTCTAGTTTATCATTTATTACAGTTCTCTAGAAACTAGCGTCAATTGAACTTATAGCTTTATCATAAGACTTTGGATCCTCATCTAAAAGGAAAGTCTGAGCTATAGGAAGAGAAATAGAGTCTTTTACTTCTTATAGGCTCCAACTCTATCTTTAGAGTATACTTGGCAAGAACAGAAAAAGTTTAGACACGACTTTCTACCTGTGTTTCAAAATTTAAAATAGATTTCTTTAAAGGAAAGATATTTTCAAAGAACACAATATCCCCAGTTTCACAAATAGAGAAGTCATACATATACATGAATATGTATGCGCATTGCTTGAAACATACCCCGATAAACACTGCATCAACGATTTTGGGACCGATGGTGGACTTTTTAAAGTCAAGCAAACCAACTTTTGCCAGATACCCTCACACTTTTAGGTATTGCAAATTGGGTGCATAACCTTTCCACAACTTGTATGAGGTACAATCTAATTTCTTATGAGGTAATCAATTTAATATGTGATTTGCTGACAGAATGGCTTCCCCTCACATGTTATTGGATAACCCAGAACTTAATAACAAAGAGTTCATCATCTCTTTTAAAGTTTTATTTTTCCTTTCAGCTATGTCATTCTGTTAAGGAAAATAGGGGCAGAGGTCTCATGAATTATGTCATTATTTTCACACATCTCTTTAAGAAAATTATACCCGATATTCACCACCTCTATCAGATCTAAGCCATTTTATTCTCCTATCAAGCTGATTTTCAACTTATGTCTTATAAATAAGAAAGAAGTTATCAGCTTCATCTTTAGTTCTAAGGAGATAAATCTTTGTATATCTTGAAAAGTCATCTACAAAGGTTATGTAGTAGTGTTTACCTCTCTACTCTCAGAGTTTATAAAGTCTGCTAGACCAGTATGAATGAGTTCTAACAGTTTAGTCTTTCTCTTAAAAACAATTTTGAAATAAGGTCTAGCATGCTTGGCTTCTACATAAATCTCGTATTTGTTAAAGCTATTCTCGTCTAGATTAAGAAGTATATTTATTTTTATGAGTGTAACGACCTAAATTTTTGAGTCAACAATGGGCGTTGACCCAGGCCTTGGACTGCTATGGATGTTCAAAATTTGTTAAGCCAAAATATTGGGCTTTGTGGGCCTCCATATGTTGTTGGGCTTGTGAATGGATGAGGAATGAGTTTTTGAGTGGGAAACATGGTAATTCCCCCCCAAAGACTGATATCCTCTTTAATTTTTTGTAATTTGGAAATAGATGAAGTCATCATTTTCCCCATCTTTTTATCTCTATCTTTTTCTTCTTTTTATCCCAAAAACTAAAGAGAAAGTTGCAAACTTGTTGATGTGGAATGAGAATCTCGGATTGGTCATCAAGAGGAAATTTTTCAGCATGCAAAGATTTGTCATTCAAGGCGAACATCTCTAGTAATGGTGAAAGTTGGGTTTGAAGCTTGGAAAAGGAAAAAAGATGAGGAAGAAGCATGGTTGCTGATTATTTCAAGTTTTTGCTTGCTTAAGGTCTGTACATTTCTGACTCATTCCTTTCATGAGGATCCTAAAATGATTGCTTTGTGTGATTTATGGTTTTGGGTTGCAAAGTTAAGGTTTAGAAGCTTTAACCTCCTTTAATGGTAAATCATAGTTTGGGTGTTGATGGTGCGTAAAATTAGTATAAAACCACCTAATACACCTTAAATAACATGTAAAAACGTTTTGGGGCTTAACCATTTAAGTCAATGGATGAGATTGTGAAATCTGAAGCTTTAGGTTTTGAAATTTGAGCTCGCGTACCGGTACAGGGTAACCTGTATCGATACACTTTTGTATAGAAGAGAGGCCTTATGTGATGGGCGTACCAGTACAGCTGGTCGCGTATCGATACCACATATTTGGTAGAAATTCCAGTGGCATTTTCGTGTACTAGTACGAACTGGATTTTTTAGGAGCGTATCGGTATGACCTGGATTTTTGAGTCAACGATGGGCATTGACCTAGGTCTTGGACCGCCACATTAGGTTGGATGTTCAAAATTTATTGGGCCAAAATATTGGGCTTTGTGGGCCTCCATGTATTGTTAGGCTTGTGAATGTATGGGGAAGGAATTTTTGAGTGGGCAACATGGTAATTTCCCCCTCAAAGGCTGATATCCTCTTTAATTTTTTGTAATTTGGAAAGGGATAAAGTCATCCTTGTTCCCATCTTTTTATCTCTATCTTTTTCTTCTTTTTATTCCAAAAACCAAAGAGATAATTGCAAACTTGTTGATGTGGAGTGGGAATCTCGAATTGGTCATCAAGAGGAAGTTTTTCAGCATGCAAAGATCTGTAATTCAATGACATCTCTAGTTTTGGTGGAAGTTGGGTTTGAAGCTTGGAAAAGGGAGAAGGGGAGGAAGAAGCTTGGTTGCTGATTATTTCGGGTTTTTGCTTACTTAAGGTCAGTACATTTCTGACTCATTAATTTTACGAGGATCCTAAAATGATTGCTTTGTATGATTTATAGTTTTGGGTTGCAAAGTTAAGGTTTAGAAGCTTTAACCCCCTCTAATGGTAAATCATAGTTTGGGTGTTGATAGTGTGTAAAATTAGTAGAAAACCACATAATATACCTTAAATAACATGTAAGAATGTTTTGGGGCTTAACTATTTAGGTTAATGGCTGAGATTGTGAAATCCCAAGCTTTAGGTTTTAAAATCTGAGCTCGCGTACCAGAACGGGGTAGCCTGTATTGGTATATTTTTTTATGGAAGATGGGTCTTATGTGAAGGGCGTACCGCTATAGCCGGTCGCGTATTGGTACCTCATGCTTGGTAGAAATTCCATTGGCATTTTTGTGTATCGGTACACTAGAGGGCGTATCGGTACCACTTTTCTATTGCCTAAGAAATACTTTCGTGTATCGGTACGCATTTGGGCGAGTATCGGTACAACATATATAACGGTAAAAGGCTTTGCGTATCGGTATTGGGTACCGATACGGAAGTTGGCTTACCTGTACGAGATGTTGATTAGATTTTTTTGAACCTAAATCGAGTATCGGTACTCATGGATATGTACCGGTTCCTAGAGGGTGTACCGATACCCATATAGGTGTATCAGTACGCGTAGGGCAATTTGCCCAAAAAATTTGAGGTTGGGTTCAGGGGTTCTATAATTCAGAGTATAGGGCTCAATGGGTGACTAAAGGTATAAAATGAATTTTAAAACCTGGAAATCAAGGTTTATAACCCACACGCGGAATAAATGGCTTGGTAATTGTTAAGCATATTTCGTACATTAATAATCCATAAGGATCCATGGTGGATCGGTTGATGCTGCGTAGAGATTAAGGTCCTTGCCGTGTGCTGAAGGGACACCCACATGGACTAGTTGCTGGGAATGATGAGATGATCTAATGAGAATGTCGTGTATGAGCTTAAAAGACATATATTAATTATTGTAACAAATGAAATATGTCTTGGGGGCATTTGTAATGGTTGGCTTGATGCTTCTTGTCTCTTGGTGAGATGTATGGATGCTCGGGGAGCATATGTTATCTTATGTGTCTTGGTTAGGAATCCGAATATCCTAGAGTCAGTGCAAGAGCACTTGTATAAGGGGATGCGTATTTTGGGCTGTGTGATTGAGTACATCTGACGTGTCCGTAGGCTATGTGATCTGGATGCAGTTAGAAACCTATCCTTAGGCTATATGACCAGGATAAGGAAACGTAACTCGATGGGCTATGTGAAGTAACTTGACTGGCTAAGTGACCTCAGGTAAAGACTACTTATGGATAATGTGATCCAAGTATGTCTAGGACGTATCTGTGGCTATGGTGATCTGGATATGGTCTATTAACCCAACGACTATGTGATCACGGGTAACCCGACGACTGTGTGAGCACGTGTAATGTAGAGCTTCGTTGGACATTGTTTAGGGAATATATGGTATTTATGTTGCTGTGTAGATAATTGATGTTGGCTATTTTACCCTTGGGCTATGTGATCAGGGTATGGAACGTATAACTCGATAGGCTGTGTGAGCTAAAGTAACTCGATGGGCTGTGTGACCTCGAGTATGGTAAGCCAGGGATGGCATGTGAGCCTCCTTATATTTTAGTGATATCTTAAGACATAATTGTGATCTCTAGCTAAGGTATGCTAGAAGACGATCCTTATATTTGAGAAGCCTTTCTGTGCACTCTTAATTATATTATCATGCATGCTTGTTTTATGATATTTATGAATTGCGGTAGAGTAGAAATATACCACTGAGCTTTGGTAGCTCAGCGTGCAGAATTGTGGTTTTTTCGTGCGTAGGTTGACATGTTTCTTTTGGAGGAGCACATCGAGGAGGATTTCCCAGCACCGAGCTAGCTTCAAAGTACAATACTTGATATTTTAGTTTTGACTGATTATATCCATAGGACCTTACCACAGTCGAGTCTGTAACTTTATTTGATTTACTATTAATTGGTCAAACGGTGTATTTTTAATTAGAACTCCTATCTTGTAAATTCTTTAATATTATTTAATTATGTGGATTTATGGAAATAGATGTTTTTCAAAAAGGTTAAATTATGGTTTTAAATGATAATTTTTTGGTGGGTGGATTTTGGGAGACCCAAATGTAACATTTTAGATTCGGATTGGGATCAGGGTGTTATATTTAGTGCTATTAGAGCCTAGGTTTAGTTAGTTCTAAGAAACCCCATGGTGGTATAGAGGTCGTGGCAGGGTGTCTAGTGAGTACAAGTCCCTAAATTTGAGTTGTACTTTACAAGACTGGGAATCCTGATGTGCCACTTTGTCTCCTTGTATTTCAGAAAAGAGTTGATGGAAGGGGAAACCGATAATGTAGAGGCAAGTCACTTCTGTGATCTTACCTCTTCCCTTTTGCAAGTGGTGCAAGCCATTCCGAGGTAATCTGGGATGCCTCGCAAGACTCCTATAGAGAGGCTTCACCATTTTAGGCCTAAAAATTTCTAGGGTTTGGGTGAGAATAACCCGATCAAGGCTAATTAGTGGTTGCGTGACACACAAAGAATCTTGAGACAGATGAGGAGAATCCCAGAAGATGATCTTGATTACATTGTTTCCCTTCTTAGGGGCAATACAAACGGGTGGTGAGAGACCGTTGCGTTGGGTCTACAGCCTGCACTCCCGACATGAGATATCTTTTTGGATGAGTTTCGGAAGAAGTAC
Source organism: Hibiscus mutabilis (assembly GCA_019671005.1). Classification (NCBI taxonomy): domain Eukaryota; kingdom Viridiplantae; phylum Streptophyta; class Magnoliopsida; order Malvales; family Malvaceae; genus Hibiscus; species Hibiscus mutabilis. Next base: position 26,494,319 of record CM033747.1, read on the forward strand.
ATCAGTGAGGTACATATGGATGAGATGAGAGACCAGTTCATGTATTTGGTTCAGAAAGACCAAACGGTGTTTGTTTATGAGCAAGAGTTTCTGTGTTTGAGCTGTTATGTCCCAGAGTTTGTTACGACGGAAGAGTTGAGGTGCAAGAGGTTCAGACAAGGTTTGAGGGTTGAGCTTCAGTTGCACGTGATAGCGGGTCCACTTGAGACATTTTTAGAACTAGCTAACAGTGCGAAGGCACTAGAGCAACTTTAGGATACGACACCTGGTAGGACGGAGGATGCTAGGGGACATGATATGAAGACTCGGGATATCATAGATCCTTCCCCCTTTTCGTATGAGAGATTTTGTGCTTCGAAGGGTTCGAAGAGAGTTACTTCAGACCAGCTACTGAGAGTTGGTTCAAGATCTAGATCGAGGGCTTGTAGGGGCCCTTTGATTTTTGCTCCAGAAGGGATTGTTGATGGCTCTGTTGGACCATCACTTTCATCTACATGCAAGCATTGCGGCTGACATCACTTTAGTGTGTGCTTTTTGCTTTGAAGGGTTTGCTATAGGTGTCGAGCACTGAGACATATGGTAAATGACTGCCTAGTTATGGATGAGGACACACTGACTCAGTCTCAGAGGTTGGCTACTTCTCGACATGATCATAGTTTTGCTAGAGGTGAAACTAGGGCACCATCAGGATATCGAGGTGGAGGTCCTATGAGATCTACCGCTAGGGTGGACGTGCGAGGCATTGCTAGACAACCTATTGCTCAGACTAGGATATGTCAAGTAATTAAGTTCCGTTTTGGATTTTAGTTTTTTTTGTTAGCCGTTTAGCTCTTTGGATGTGTAATGGGTTGGTTCTTGTGAATGTGTATCTTGGTAAATCTTGGGTTTGTTGTTGCTTTAGATGGTGATTGGAATTGCTTCTTCAGCTGGAAAAGGTTTTTACTGTAGATGGTTGTTGAGAGTGCAAAGTATGCCGAGAGTTGCGTGTAACCCCCTTAGCCTGGCCTAGCCGAAACCGGACTAAAAGAGACACATTAGGTTTGCCAAAGCAAACCTAAACCAAGTCTATTTTTTTATCTTATCTATATGCATATTTAAGTCCTAAGGTGATCATGCTGATTATGGTAAGAATTACAACCCAATCGGGCATCGAATTGACATCCAATTGTATGACTTGGTGTTATAGGGACTAAAGATTAATTTCCAATAATTAAGAGAACTTTCACGTAATTAAAGTTACCAATCCTTAATTAGTCATATTTTTTATACTCAGCTTAAATTTCAACTTAAAATAACCATCCAAACTCATTTAATTGCATGATCAAGAAACAAGGACTAAACTGCAAAGAATACAAACTTAAGAAAGCATATTACAAGAAATAACGACTGCAATATCGGTACAGACACTTACCGTATTGCAAGGGATAAATTTTACAAAGGCATATCGGTACGGTCCTCAGGCGTACCGATACGTGTATATGTTTTCGAAGTTATGGATTTTAGTGGCTAAAGGGCATACTAAGACGATTACCTGTGTATCGACACCAGGCTTATTTTTGAGCTACGCATACCGATATTGTTACCAGGAGTATTGGTACGCCTAGGTAATTATTCCTAGAATGAGCCGAGACAAGTCCCCTCGTATCGATCCCTGAGGACCCGTATCGGTACGAACATACCTATAATGACCTCTTGGTCCAACATATGACACTTTGGCTCAATCTAACTCACTCCAAACAACATCTAGTCATCATACATCATCTCAAACACGCCTCAGACATAGCAGCATGGTAGAAGATCATACACAACATATCAAATCCAAGTATAACTCCTATAGGCATGATTTCTACCCAAGCATGCATAATGTTTCCCAACCCCTTAAAACCAAACAATAACCATCATACAAGTCCAAAACAATCAATTCAACTTGTACAAATAGGGAGTTCAATAACCCCTCAAAACAACATTTGACACATTTCCCTTATTACTACTATAAAACGTTTCAAAAACCATACTTTGCCACAAGTCCTTGGATTCCTTTATTTCTTCCTCGCTGCCGTTGACTTTTAATTCTCTACATTGATGGGAAAAGAGAGCGTAAACACACTAGGCTTAGTGAGGAAGGCTAAAAAACAAACAACCATCAATGCATTTTAAACCGTTTAACAATTCTTTTGATAACCACTTTCCAAAACACTTTTAAATCATCATTTCAACATCATGCCTTATCTAACATGCACTTAACATTTCCAAAATAGCATATTAAACCATATGCAACATGTATCATGGATTCAACAGCAAAATCTCAATTCTTACCCTCAATTTAAGCTTTTCCATGCATACTACCAATGCAAGACTTAAAGAGTAAAATATGTTTACACCACAATATACCACATAATCCATCTCATGATACATCATCAATTATATTGTCTCACAAGTGATCATTAGTAAGATCCCACTTTACAAAACATAACATCGGATACACAGATTCAACAAGTGTTCCCAACACTTCATGCCACCACAACCGGGTACATTTACAACCCCACACATCGGTTGGACACATAACCCACTAATGGGAGTCTTCGGTACAAAGATCTAAACCATTCAACCGTTAAGGTACTTGTATGGAGTTTACGGTACATGGATCAAAACCCCTCAACATCCAAAGCAACTTTTTATAGTGCACTATCAATCCTATGGCCGGCCAACTATATCTGATAACATTTTCAAAACATTTCCATACCATCACTTGCTAATATAATTCATTTCTTAAACATTAACTCATTGTTTTCATATGCATCATCATAATCATTTAACCAATGCAATAAACCTTACATTAACCAATGTTCATAAACATTAACAAAACGTGCATTACTTCCAAATGCATCAACATCATTATGTAATCAATTTCCAGCATTAAACCATGCACAAAACATGCATATATAGTGAGTAATTAAACAATTTAAACATGTGCATAAAACCAATTGCCAAACCGAGTTCGAGAGAGAATTTATCCTTTACTTACTTTCGAGCTTAGACCACTGTTTCAAGCTTGATCTAAACTCCTAAAGACAACTTTCAAACCTTTGCAAATCTGTAAAACACGTTCTCACTCACCGACACAGAAAACCTCTCTTGTCGATACGGTAACCTGGCCTCCAAGCTTCCAAAAAAATTGTTCAAGCTTGAGGATCCACTTCCCCTAATCTATCCACACAAAAATAGAGGATTCAATGCATCAAAATGTTTTCAACAACAAAGCAACATAAATCCTCAGCATCCACTACTCAATTTCACTCAACAACAACCGAAATCAACTTCAAGCCACAATCTACCATTTTAACCCATCAATTAACATCAATTAATATCTAAAAACACAACAACAACATCCATATATCTTTAGTATTCATTAAACCACCAAAACACCCCAAAAACTAACAACTAACAACCTAGAAAATTAAAGATTCACATAGTTTCTGGATTTCAATGATAAAGCCCACTTATTAGCATTAATAAAAATCAAAATCATGATTAAAATCAATCAAGAACTTAGCTAAACAGAGTCTATTCGAAAATCCACCAATTTAACCAATTAAACCTCAATTTAGCAAATCTTCCATAATTAAATCATCAAATCAAGTTAGAAAACATATGTAAAGGATTAATAACTTGAGAATTTCAATAAAGAACCTTGTATTAGAGGAGAAGAACGAACCTCACCTCTAATGGCTGTCTTTCCCCTTAATTGAAGGAATTTACATAACAAAACAATGAGAACCCAATTAGATTTTATTAGGAAATCATTATAATTTCATTTGAAATAAAAGGATTTATTAAAATAAGATTTTACCTGCGAATTTTAAAGAGAAAAAAGTGTTTGGCTGGAGAGAATTTGAGAGAAAATTCTTTTTGAGAAAAGTTAGTTCTCTCAAATTGTTTAAAGCTTTTTAATTATCTAATTAATTCTCCAAGCCTTTTTATATTATTTTAAAATAATTTAAAATAGCCAGTTAAGGGAAAAAGTCTGATATTAGACTTTGGGTAAATAGCTCCTTAAAGATTCAAATTTTTGACCCTTTTTCAAAACAGTCACTAAAAATAGTTTTGAAACTTTACATTTTGGTCACTAATAAAAATGTCTAATTTTGAGAACCCTTTTTGTAAAATTGATTTTACCAAAATCATTTTCGTATTAAATAATGATTTTATATTATTTTCCCATATTTTTATCTCATCCGAAAATATTTTTTCCAAATTAAATTCCGAAACTAACTTGAATCCTCTAATCTGATCCATCGGACCGTCTAAACCACCTAGAAAACTCCTAGGCCAGAAACGGGGTGTTACATTGCGAGCGAGAAATTGTAAAGTTTTGAATTTTTTGAATCTGGTACTGGTGTTAGATGTGTAGAATCTTTACCTATCTAAAGTGGACGTTGTGCTCCGTAGTGATAGCTTAAGGAAGGTTTTGTATGTTACAAGATGTTCTTAGCTTGCGTTGTAGACGTGAGGGTTGAGAATTCTTGGCCTTAGAGTTGTGGATGTTTTAAGGGTATGGAGGTACCCTTGGTGAGATGTATGGATGCTCGGGGAGCATATGTTATCTTATATGTCTTGGTTAGAAATCTGGATGTCCTAGAGTCAGTGCAAGAGTACTTGTATAAGGGGTTGTGTACTTCAGGCTATCTAATCGAGTACATCCGACGTGTCCATGGGCTATATGACCTGGATGCGGTTAAAAATCTATCATTGGGCTTTGTGATAAAGATAAGGAAACGTAACCCGATGGGTTATGTGAACTCGAGTAACCTGACTGGCTGAGTAACCTCAGGTAAAGACTGCTTATGGCTAATGTGATCCAAGTATGTCTAGGACGTATCTATGGCTATGGTGATCCAAATATGGTCTATTAACCCGATGACTATGTGATCACGGGTAATCCGATAATTGTGTGAGCACGGGTAATGTAAGGCTTCGTTGGCCATTGTTTAGGGAATGTATATTATTTACGTTACTGTGTGGATAATTGATGTTGGCTATTTTACCTTTGGGCTATGTGATCAGGGTATGGAACACATAACTTAGTAGGTTGTGTGAGCTAAAGTAACTCGATGGGAAGTGTGACCTCGAGTATGGTATGCTTGGGATGGCATGTGAGACTTCTTATATTTTAGTGGTATCTTGAGACATAATTGTGATCTCTAGCTAGGGTAGGCTAGAAGACGATCCTTATATTTGAGAAGCCTTTCTGTGCACTCTTAATTATATTATCATCTGTGCTTGTTTTATGATATTCATGAATTGTAACAGAGTAGAAATGTACCACTGAGCTTTGTTAGCTCAACCTGCGGAATTGTGGTTTTTCCATGCACAGGTTGACATGTTTCTTTTGGAAGAGCACATCGAAGAGGATTTTCCAACACCGAGCCATCTTCAAAGTACAGTACTTGATAGTTTAGTTTTGACTAATTATATTCATAGGACCTTACCACAGTCGAGTTTGTAACTTTATTTGATTTACTATTAATTGGCCAAACGGTGTATTTTTAATTAGAACTACTATTTTGTAAATTCTTTAATGTTATTTAATTATGTGAATTTATGGAAATGAATGTTTTTGAGAAATGTTAAATTGTGGTTTTAAATGAGAAATTTTTGGAGGGTCAATTTTGGGAGACCCGAATATAACGCTTTGGATCTGGATTTGGATCGGGGTATGTTTCTTTAAAGAATGAATATTTACGTGTCCTAATCTAGCACGCCACATATCGAGAGTCTCAGCAATATAAACATAAGTGGTGGTTTTATTACTTTCATTAAAATGGGTTTCGATTACAAATAAACCTCCGTTCAAAAAGCCCTTCCCAACAAAAATCCCATTTTGAGAAAGTACAAGTTTATCTGCTTCAAAAACCAGTTTAATGTCTACCTTGTTGAGTAATCCACCACTAATCAAGTTTCTACGCAGAAAGGGTACATACATAACATTATTTAAGGCTAAAGTTTTACGGAATGTCAGCTTTAGTAAAACCTTCCCCTTTCCTAGCACTTCAGAGCTGCTAGAGTTCGCCGTGTACACTTGTTCACCATTCTTCACATCTTTGAACTCTGTGAACAACTCCCACTTAGCTCAGAAATATCTAAAAGCGCCAGTGTCTACAACCCACTCAACATTGTTCTCCACCAGATTGAATTTAAAAACCACCGCTACTATGATATTGTCTGTATTATCAACAACGTTTAGTTATGGTTTGTTCTCATTCTGGCAGCCTTGCCGTTGTAGGAACTGGTAAGCTTTGTGCCCTGACCGTCCGTACACATAATAATTAAAAGGCTTTGGTGGAGCCTTATCCTTCACAGGCTTCTTGAAGTTAACAGTCTTCTGGGTTTTGACCTTCTTCTTCTGGCCACCTCGTCATTTGGACTTATTAAACTTGGACCCTAAGGCAGACCCATATTCAACCAGATTAGCCTTAAAAGGAAGATTATTAAAAAATCAACTTATCCTTAAGTCGATTGGCTTCTTCTATCTTTATGTGGCTCACTAGCTCCTCAATTGTGAACACTCTCTTCTTGTGTTTCAGAGAGTTACGATAGTCGGACCAGAACTTGGGCAGCTTCTCAATGAGTACATTTGCTTGTAGTACTCCACACATTTGCATACCCTCGGCTAGGATATCGAAAACCAGGTTCTCGTAATCATGAACCTGATCCATGATTGGCTTGTCATCGGACATCTGAAATTTGAGCCACGCGCCGACCACGTACTTCTTTATTACAGCATCATCGACTCTATACTTCTTTTCCAACGTGTCCCATATAGCCTTTGCACTTCTCTCCTTAAGAAACATGTCAAACAATTTGTTCGACATGTGACTTAGGAGAAAGCCACGAACAATCTTGTTGTCTTTCTCGTAATTGTCGATAGACGCCTAAGTAGGAGCAGAAATAGCTATAGACTGAAGGACTTCACTTATAAGGGCAGGAGTAGCGTCACCACAAGCAGCATTGAAAGTAGTGTCTAAGGACGATTGAGTCGGCGACTGAGGCGGCGGCTTGAGCAACACATAGTCAATATCATGTTGCTTGAAGAATATGATTATTAGTTGGGACCACCTCCGATAATTGTTCCCATCAAATGCATCAAGCTTTGACAGATCAAGAACAAGCTTTGACACTGGGTTTGACATTTTGCAATGTAGATATCGTTTCTAAATTGTTGGTAATAAACTGCAAGATCAAACCGTTAACACTGATTAGATAATAATAAACAAAATAAAATGCAGATAAAGAAATCGTGCCGTGGTATAAACCAATTCCTTAAAAATAATTTCGCCTCAATGTGTGTAATAACTGCAGTAGGCCGTCGTTCCCTGATGTTAACACGGTAGCTTCGAATAATCATACACCCGAAGAGCGAAGTGGACAAAGGTGGAATTGCTCTTCCCACAGAAAGAATAAAAGAGAAAACTTTGAAAGCAGAGAATTTCGCAAAAGCAAATGTTGTGGTTGCTTAAGATGTATTTGGAATTAATCAGCAGAATAATTTCGATTTTATTCGAATTAACAGATAAATTACAGATTAATTTACAGTTGATTTAAAACATTCGAGTTTTAACAAAACACCTATAAATTTGATTCAAGAATTCTCATTTCAAATTTTTAGAAAACAATTCTAAAGAAATTATTCTAAATTTCCCCCAAAAAGATAGAACATGCACGAACATGTCACATATTTCCCCGACCACAACCCAAATCAAACGGATAGACAAACAATGGCACACACATACAAAAAAATTATTTAACCACATTCAACAAAAGAAAATAAAAAAGACTCTTTAAATATCATTCCCATTGAATTTACCCTCCCAATGTGGGATATGACTATCATTGTTTACATTTCAATAAAATATTTATCTCAAGGTCTCTCTAAAAAAATTTTATTCCTGTCCTCTCTAATGTTAAAAGAATAATTTTTTTAACCTTTAGAGGCCAACTGCTCCTATACTTGACGGTTGACCTGCCCTCTCTTTTGCTTTCAGTTCTCTCTTTTTTTATTTTACATTTTGTGTTTGTTCTGATGTTTTCTTCCTTCTCCATGGGCACTTGATTTCAATAAGTCATGGTTCAAGCTCGGGCTTCACTTGTGTGAGGAGGAGGACATGCCTCGTTGTTGACTTGGGTTGCGAAGGATTGGCTAGACCGCTAGAGACTAGTGTTAGTTTTCCTCAATTTTTCTCGGTTTCCCCTCTTTCTTTTGTTTTCTTGCGTTTTTATTATTTTTTTCTATATTTTCCGTTTGATGGTATGGATTTCCACCTTCCCTTTCAGCGGTTACCCAATGACGAGACTCTTTGGATATGTTTCCCTCAGATTCATCGGTCTTTATAGCCTTCTTTTGATGTCTTTGTTAAAATATTCGTTAGAGATTCAGGGCATCAAAAACTTCTCATTTGGTGAACCCACTGCTGCTTCTCCTCCATTGGTACTCTTCGTCGCTTATTGTTTCAAGTAGGATTTTGGTCTTTTTTTTTTGGATATTTTATGCTATGTTGTACTGATATGGATATAGAAATAGGACGGGAAACGGAAATTTTTAAAATTACATGTTACGGGTACATTAAGGGTATAACAAATATAAAATAATTTTTATATTCTAAAAAATATAAAAACAAAAATTCATAAATAAAGTTATGTGAACACGACATCACACATACTTGTATACTTATAGTTTAATCGTATGAACAAAAAAAATCTAAAAAACAGAAAAAGTGTAGGAGAATAGAAGAACAAGAAAAAAAATGAGATAAAATATCAGAGAGTACCCAAGCTATACCTACTATGTTTTCGGTACAGGGACATATCAGGTACGTGGTACGGCACTAGAATGAAATACCCGTGCTTCATAGATTTTATGTTCCGGTTCTTTAGGTATTTTTTTTCTATTTATGGATTTTTGTTTTAGCTCGATATCTCTTGGATCTTGTCCAATATTGTTATTATAGTTTCATGAATTAATATGATTTTCTTACTTGATCAAAGAAATAATTTATTATTTAATTAAATAAAATAGTATATTTCTGTAAAAAAAAAAAAGTAACCCGTAGTTCTTTTCATTTGCTTAAGGGTTTGTTTGATTGCCGTATTTCAATTTATGAAAAACGTTGTTCTCATATTTCAGTGTTAGGTTGGTGTAAAATGAATTGATCAATGTAATTTATTTTCCCGATCAATGTAATTTTCTTTACTTTTTTATAAAGTGTTTTATGATCTGATTTTTCGTAAAACGTTTTTTTCTAACTTTTCACTCTAAAACATAAACACCCAAAATAATATTATCTTACTTATTTAATACTAGGATATAATTATTTCATATACAAGTAGTGAAAACAAATTTTTTTTATAAGTGTCTTAGTTTAGGGTTTAATGTTAGATTTTAGAGTTTAGAGGTTTAGGTTTAATAGTTTATAATTGATGGGTTGTGGTTAAAACTTAGGGTTAAAATTTAGAGTTTATAAGTTAAAACTTAAATCCTAACTATAATACCCTAAACTCTATATTGTAACCTCTAAAGCTTAAATTCTAATCATAAATCATAAATTCTAACCACAACCCCTAAATGCTAAACCTTTAAACCTTAAAATTCAACCTTAAACCCTAAAATTAAAGTGATTATGAAAACTTTATTGAATCTAAATCCTTAATATTAATATATTACTATAAAATCATTTTAATTAAAAACATTAATGATTAAAATATTTTAATATATTTATTAATATTTTTAATAATTTAATATTATAATTTTAATATTATAATAATATTACCAATAATATTATAATATTATATAATATTCTATTCTTATTCTAATAATATAAAATAAATTATTAATATAATTGTTACTATATATTGTTTTTGATAAAAATATTATTATTAAACTATTAATATGGAGTATTATTATTTTATATACTTATTTTTTTAACAAGAAAGTATACTGGATTGTATTCAAAGTGAAAAGAATTATAAAATGATTATACCACAACCATTGAAAATACAATGTGAAAAATAACTACAGTAAACTTCAAAGAGTGTGAAAAACAGAGAAGCAAAATCCATCACCTTATAGAAAAACTTGCATAGTCTTCTAAATGAAATCCAGCAACGATATACTTTGACCATAAAACTCTATGAATCAAGCATTTTTTCGCTGCGAGTTCTTGGCACATCGGTAAACTACCATAAAAGGGTTAGAAAAAATACTAAACCGCCGCGCTCAATAATTTTTGTTATCTGAACGCTAAATTGACATAATAGCAAATAATACTGTCACAAAGACAGACAAACCTGTAAAAATGCAGACAAATAAATTGTCATACAAATAGACGAAAAAAATCAGAAAAGCGAATGTAGAATGACTCTGGCAAAGCAAAACAAAGAAAAAATAACAAAACTAATAAAGAACAAATGATTCTTCATCAAAAGAGAATAATCTTATTTATATACAACCAACATAAAAATTAAAAATTAGTGGACGGAATAAAAACCGTCGCTGAAAACAACTTCAATGAAGAAGAACTCAAGAGAACTTTTTTAAAATAACTTCCTCAAAAAAATGAAAGTAGAGGGAAGTGGGGAGTTATCTTGAAAAAAAATGACATTTTATATACTTAATATTAATATAATAGTCTAGTGTTTTTAATAATATTTAAAATATAATAGTATAATATAATATTTTTATTTTAATATTATAAATTTAAATATTATTTGTATTTATATTTATAATAATAAATTTTAAAAAATTTATCAAACAACATAAAATAGTTTACACAACATCATCCAAACATAGAAGATAATTAGTATAATTTGTTTTTTAAAAAATATAATTAATTTTACGAAACTCATTTTTCGGTGGATCAAACTCTAACTTCATTAACTAAAATGAGTTATTTTAAAAAAATGAGTTATCTTATTTATATACAACCAACATAAAATAGTCTATTTCTTTGGTACATCAAATCTAAATTGTTTATGTGGTAAGTATACACATATTTATAATTTGATCAACTTTATTATAAATATGTCCATGTCTGGATTAACCCTAGCCGCTTGTTTGCTTTGCTCTCTCCCTAGCCGTTTACTTCTTTTTTTTCTTTGCTTAATGGACAGCGGCACTACTTTTGGTGCTGGTTGCCTACCGCCGATAATTCATATTTTCCTTTATTTTTATATTTGAATCTATTTGTTATGGTTTCTTTTTCTTTGTAAATCTTGTTGCGCTTTTCTCTGCCTTTGTGACACATTTTTTCTGCCTGATGGTGCGTTTTATGACTACTTTTACAGGTGTTGGGTGTTCGTTTTGTGACCCTCACGACTTTATTTCTGATTTTTGTTTGTCGGTGGTCTTGGATAGTTTGATCCCTTTTTAGGTTGTTAGCCGATATAATCAGAACTATGTAGCAGATTGTCGCCTTTGAGAATAAGTGTCAGGTTCTCCAAATATGTTGCTGCAATGGATCCCACTTCTGCAGAAATACTAGCAATCAAAGAAGCATGTGTTCGCTTTATCAACTCCAAGCGGACAAAGTCGAAGAAGTTACAAGTTGAAACTGATAGTATGTTGGCGGTAAAATGGTTAAAGCATGTAAGTATTGCCCCTGAAACTTTTAAAACCGAGGCACTGCAGATTAAATTTTTGTACAACAGTATACAATAGGACATCACTGTGGTTTCGAGGGACCGTAATATAGAGGCAGATTACCAACTAGGATTGGCATGCTTGTGAATGTTTATCATCAACGTAGATGCTGGGGCCTTGTTGTAATTGTCTTGGTGGAATGTGTTGTGTATGTGAACTTTGTACGATGTTCTGTAGATGTGGATTTATGAATCCAGGTTGAAACAAACTATACAATCGTGTGAATTAGTAATAATAAGGACACTCTTCCCCCCCTTCTAATGGTTGAACCATACTTTTAGGGATTTGATTATGAAGGGAGTTTTAACGAGGTTCAATTTTTATTAAAAAAAAGAAAGGTGATTGTTGATTTTGGAATTTCATCTAGTTCGTGTTATGACAATTTTACAGTGGCCCTTCTTACAATAGATTGCAAAGATTTTCTTTTATGTAAGGAGGAAGTGTCTGATTTGACTAGTGCATCACTTACTTTTCTTTTTAAATTTATCTTCTTTTTTTTTGTTTCTGGACAGGGGCAGATGCACCATGGTGCATGGTGGGTCACTTGACCCTGTTGGATTAAAATCCATAATAGTGGGCACATATGTATAATGTATATTGCTATTTTAAAGTATGACACAAAATTAAGTGACCAATTATGTTAGGCGTGTCATGGGTATTAAAATGTCATGGAAATAAAAGTGTAGATACCATAAGATGTATTTATAATTCGATGAGGGGCAGAGTTATAAATACTTAATAGTTGATTATTAAATCAACTATATAAAGAGGTAGTGGTCCCCAAGAAATAGGTCAACTTGTTTTTCTCTCCTTCCCCGTCAGAGAGTTTTACATCAAGAGAAAACCTATTTTCTTGGAAGATCACAACCACCTTTTAGGCGATCTTCATCAAAAGATTCAAGATTTTCATCTATCGATTAATTCAGGTACGCTTCCGCATTTAGTTTATTGTTCTTGATGATTTGACATGATAGATCCTGAGTTCAGATTTCATATCTGTTATGGTTTAATTCTATCAAGTGGCATCAGCGCCTCGTCATGTTGAATCATTGAAAACAGATTTACTTTTTTTTTGGATCAAGTTTTTTTTAAGTTCTTCAATAATTAGGGTTTAAATATTTACGGTATAATTAGGGTGGTTGCATGTTTTAGGATTTATTAATGCTTTGGATTTTGTTTTTCCGGCGCTTACTGTTTAAGCAATTTTCCCTAAATTTTCGATTACAATTATTAGGTTATCAACCTTATTTGGATTTATATTGTGATAATCTCTTGTGCGATAACCATTATGCTTGAATTATCGTAAAGTATGTATATGTAGGGTTATTGTGAAACTTTAAGCTGCCCATGTTTGCTGTACAATCTTTAAGGGTTATTATATTCTTTGACAAACATTAAAGTTTTGATGCTTTCAAATTCAATTGCCGATGACAATTGAATTCCTTTTCTGCGATATCGTGGTTTTTGGATATATTAAAATTACCATGGCTCTTCATCGATATAATTTTTTTGGTTTTAATTGATGATTGATATGTTTGTTTTGGATTTAATAGTAAATATATTCGATTCGGTTTGATTAAAATTTTAATTTTAATAGTTAGTTATTAAGAAAAGTCTGACTTGGGCTTGGTCGTGGTAAATTTACTGTGACTTGAAAACTTTATAATGATGTTAGCTCTCGAAGCTTTATATTTGGATTAGTCTAATAAATTATGGTTGAATTTGTTCATTCTTGTTTAGTTTTGTACAGATCCTTTGGCTTATATTTGTTTCACACTATGCTTAATTATGCCATTAATGTTATCTACGGAATATACTTTTGGTTTTGGTTTTGGAAAGCATGTCATTAATCTTATGAAATTCATATCCTATTTAGTTTGATTAAGAATTTCAATTTTGATCATTAGGTTATTATGGATATATTAAAGTCTAATGTGATCATTTTATGAATTATTCATTTATATATATTTAATTTAAGTTAAAGATTGATTGTTTTGAATTTAAGTTTTATTTTGGCAAATGCATGCTTAAGAAATTTTTTGATTAATTCAGTCAAAAATTTCAGTTTTTTTTTCCGATTTCTGATAGCCCCATTCAGACAATCTTATGTTGGGTTATTTTGGAAACTTAAGTGTTATCAGAAATTTCAGTTTTGACTGTTATAAAATTTTAAATTTGAATATCGGTATATTTATATTATATATTTTGAGATAAATTAATTAAAGCATTAAGTCACCAAAGTGACCTCTATTGTGGAAATTATTTTATTTTAATATATAGAAGGTTTTGTGCATGTAAGTCGAATTATGTTAGTATTAATTGGCCCAAAGGAAGGTTAATAATTAACATTATTACATGTGCAAATGTGGTAATAAACATGTGATAATTATTCAGTTTTATATGTGAGCAATAAATCGGCCCAAAGGAAGATTTTTGTTTGACATGTTCTTATTATCAATGTTTGATTACTGTACCAAAATATCACTTACAAGTTAATATTTTGTCCAAAGATGAAATATTAATGGAGTGTCCGGTATCTTGATATGAGGTTTACCTTTATTCAAATTTATTATTATTTTGGTTATCTTTTAATTTGATTGAAAGATAAAATTAAGACAAATATTTTGAAACAATTAAATTCATATTTTGGCTTCGGGTGTCTAATATTTTAATGGATTAATTGAAACATAATGTCACCAAAGTGACCGCTTTTGTGTAGATTAGTTTATTTAAAATATTAAGATAATTATGGGTTTTTGTAATTCATGCGTTTATTAATTGGCCCAAAGGAAAGTTAATATTTGGCAGAATTACAACGACAATTGTGGCGATAAATGTGTGACAATTATAAGGTATTTTATGTAAGCAATACGTTACTCCAAAGATTAATCTATTGTTTGACATAGTTTATTGTCAATGTTTGATTGCTACAACAAGAGTACCGCTTACAGTTAATATTACTGTCCAAAGACTTGATATTAATGTTGTGCTTGGTATCTTGAGGGGAACTAGCCATTATTTTGAATTTATTTGTTTACTTATGAATATTTATGTGAGCTTGTTTTTATTTTATTTACTTATTTTTGTTCTATATTTAGGTAATTTATCTTTGCTGTCACAATATCTGTTAAATACATTCTACACTCATATTTAGTGAAACTAGTTTCAAGGAATAGAAAAGACACTTACATATAGTATTTGGTTGTATGAACATAGACTTTGCACTAAGGGAAGAATAACTTGCACCTCTCACCGCGGTAAGCACCCATAAAAGGAATTTTGAGAGGTGAGATTGTTAAAATCGCACGAGTCTAATGATCATAAAGAACAACATTCTATAAGTCTTTAGGAGCACAAATCTAAAGAGATTACTCATATTAAGGGTTTCCTTGACGAAATTAAGAAATGATTTACCCAAAACATTAAGGTTAAGATGACATCACTTATGCCTTCTTTGATGTCTATGAAGTATAAGGGTCAAGGAAATGTGAGGAAGTACATTATGAAAAATGTTTAATATTGCTTCAAAATTTAAGGCACATAAGATCAAACTTTCTAACAATTGTTTGTTCTTATGATTTTGGTATCGCTTCCTATACAGATTTAACCAATTCAAAATTAGTTACAATCACAAAAAAGGAGAAATAGACTTTAAATGAGCTTATTTCTAATTGGGTTAAAGAGGAAGAAAAGTTGAAGCATTATAAGTGTAAAAGTACTCATTCGATTAGTGCTCATTTAGTTAGTGTCTCTAAGAATAAGGGCAATAAAAAAATATTAGAATAAAGTTGCTAAAGGTCCAACTCAAAAGAAACAACGATAAGTTACAAAGGGTTGATTCTTTTGTAATAAGTTAGGACACATGTGAAGAAATTAAACTTCAAAACCAAGCAACTACTTCAGTTATTTTGAGTGATCCATGTGTTGTAAGTTTTATGATCCCACAATTAGGAATTATTTAAGGAGAGATCTATAATTTTTTTTTTAGGATGTTGAGTTTGGAGGGAGAAATAAGGTTAGATACATTGATTTTGAGGAGGAATTGGATTATAATTTAATTCCTACTATCACTTTTGACGATGTTTAGGTTTTCAAACCTATCATTAATCAAGAAGTGAATCAAGTACCTCAACAAAACAATGTTGAACAACTCTCATTCAAGATAAGGTAATTGTTTTCAGAAGAACAAACTCAACAACCTCAAAAACAAGTGTCATTAAAGATATCCAAGAGAGGAAGGAGAAATACTATTCTGGATTATTACTTTGTATTTCTTCAAGAAAATAAGGATAATAATGGAATGATAGAAAATGATTCATTCATTTTTTATCAAATCATAAAAGTTCTGACTCTCAAAAGTGAATTGATGTCATTCAAGAAGAGTATAATTTTATGCAAGACAATAAAGTTTAAGAACTTGTCTCATTACATGAAGGTGCAAACCAATTGGTTGTAAATGGATATTTAAAACCAAGAGGGATGCAAATGATAATGCGGACAAGTATAAGGCATGTCTTGTATTTAAAGGATATACTCTAAAAGAAGACATTGATTTTGTGGAGACTTTCTCTCAAGTTTCATTGAAATACTCTTTCAAGATAATCATGATGCTTGTTTCTTATTTTAAACTTGAGCTACATAAGATGGATGTTAGGCTTGTGTTTTTCAATGACGACATTGAAGAAATGAATTATATGGTACAATCATAGATTTGTGTCTAATGATACAAAATCAATGATATGTAAATTAAATAAATTCATCTATGAGCTTAAGTAGGACTCTCATTAATGAAATTATAAATTTCATATTGATTATTTCATTCGGCTTTGAGATAAATTTGGTTGACAATTGTATATACTACAAGTTCAGTGGGAGTAAACCAAGTGATACTCAAATTGCTAAAGAAGACAAATTTAGTCTTACTCAATGCCCTAAAAGTAACCTTGAAATTTAGAAAATACAAAAGATTCCATATGTATAAGCTATTGAGATTCTAATTTATGCTCAAGTATGTATGCGTTTGGATATTGCGTACATTGTTGGAATGTTAGACAAATATTTAAGCAATCATATTATGGATCATTGAATAGCAGCCTATAGGGTTATGAAATATCTTTAGAGAACAAAAATTACATGCTCACATATCAGAGTTCTGGTAAGTTAGAGATCATCAAGTTTACAGACTTCGATTCTATTAGAATATTGATGCAAAAGAATTTTGTCACATGGGCTGCTAATTATAGATTGAATAGAAAGACCACTTCGATTATTTTGTGACAATAAATATGCATTCATTTATTCTATGAACAATAGGAACACTTCAAATTTGAAGCACATAAATATTAAGTTCCTAGTTGTTAAAGAAAATTCAGAGTGATTGTGTGTCTATAGAGCATGTTGGTACAAACTCATATTTGCGCGCTTATTAAGAAACTATCACCCTAGGTCTTTCATGAGCACACTACTCATGTGGGTGTAATGTTATATAAAGATATACAATTTTAGTGGGAGTTTGTAATTTTGAAAAATGCTCATTTGGTTTAGACACAATTTCAATTTACTTGATTTAAAGTTATTTTAAGATTATTTTCTGCAAAAATAAAGTTCTTTTGGTTTATGCACACTCTGAATTCAGTAAAGTTTGATCTCACTAAGGTTTAGGAGGACCAGTTGGAAATAGACATGTTTGGTTCACATTTCATGTAATTTTCCATGCTACGCGTCCATGATTAATCTATGTCATTTGACTATATTTGTATACATGACCATTGATGGGTCTTGTCACGATTGATACGACAAAGGCTGCTTTGATCCTATATCGATATAGTTGATGGACGAGATTGTTACAGAATACCTATTATATAATAGCAAATTTTTGAGCTCATAAGGTTATACATTTGTCGAAAACATATGTTGCCCAAGTGGGAGATTGTTGGATTAAAATCCATAATAGTGGGCACATATGTATAATGTATATTGCTATTTTAAAGTATGACACAAAATTAAGTGACCAATTATGTTAGGCGTGTCATGGGTATTAAAATGTCATGGAAATAAAAGTGTAGATACCATAAGATGTATTTATAATTCGATGAGGGGCAGAGTTATAAATACTTAATAGTTGATTATTAAATCAACTATATAAAGAGGTAGTGGTCCCCAAGAAATAGGTCAACTTGTTTTTCTCTCCTTCCCCGTCAGAGAGTTTTACATCAAGAGAAAACCTATTTTCTTGGAAGATCACAACCACCTTTTAGGCGATCTTCATCAAAAGATTCAAGGTTTTCATCTATCGATTAATTCAGGTACGCTTCCGCATTCAGTTTATTGTTCTTGATGATTTGACATGATAGATCCTGGGTTTAGATTTCATATCTGTTATGGTTTAATTCTATCAGACCCAACATTAAAAAGTAAGATAAACTACTTCGATAATCATTAAAATTATAGGGTGCTTTCACTTTGGTCATTGAAATCGAAAATTCTTCAGTATAGTCACTAAACTTTTAATTTAAATTCATTATGATCATTGTTGTAGTGCTTTTAGCCCCATTAAGAAATATTGATGTGGCGCGTTAAAGTCTTCTTCCCAAAAACGAATCTTAATTTTTCAAAGTTACAGCTTTTGCCAAGGCCATAGTTTTGATTAACGAAATGGTCGCCAATCAATCCCAACGGTTGGAAAGATTTGTTTTGTCAAAAGTTTAATATAGTTTAGTTTTAATTTGATCTAATGGTTAACATTAGTGAATCAAAATTAAAAATCAAAATTTGAGTATTTGAAACTTAAAACGATTTTGATTTCGTAATCTTTTTGAAAAACCTTAGAACTCCAAATCGGGTTTGAATATAAAACTTATGCTTGCTTGCTATCACTATCAATACTTAATTTCACTATAGTAAGTTTTTTACTCTCTAAAATACAACTACATTGGTGTATAGTTCTAATTTCTCAAACATATTTACACATATTGGTTCTTCAATGTCAATATATCTCTGACTCTGACTATAAATTATGTTTGTTTGCACAACAATTACCACTTATTAATACATTATTTCAATAGTGTACATTGATTCTAAATTATTAAATTGATCGGTGAACTACCAAATTTAAATTTCTAAATCCGCCCCTGATTTTTTGGATGTTTTAAAACCTTTGATAACTTATGTTCTTATTTTATTTTTGTTTATCAATAAAATTGTCCGGTTGACATGTCAAAAATATGTCCACGTCTGATCCTATTTGACATTTAACGCTTAAATTAACAATTAGACTGGCGTAGTGATCTTAATTAGTACATTATTGATGCTTGATGATTCAATTTGAATACTGACAAATTTAGGGATCAATTTATAATCTGAATGATAGTTTGAGGATATCTTTAAAATAACCCAAATTTAAACAGAAGCAAATAAATTTAGAAGAGTTGAGAGGCCGAAGGACAAGGAATGGTTGGGATCCGATGCAAAGATAATTTATTCAGGCCATGAGGTGGGAAATGGAATCCCAAAATGCATTATAACTTTATTTATAGCCAATATTTTTGTATGAATTACACCACCATAACGATGATAATTATCACACGCGACTTAGTTTTAAGGTTTAGAAATTTTAGTTTAAAGGTTTAGAGATTTTAGTTTAAGGTGTAGAATTTAGGAATTTAGTTTAGTAGTTTAGAATTAGGGATTGTGAATAGAATTTAGGGTTTATGGTTAGAATTTAGGGTTCATAGGTTAAAACCTAAATCCTCAACATATTATCTTAAACCCTAACCTCTAAACCTAACCCTAGTCCCTAAATTCTAACCACTACCCCTAAATTTTAAACTATTAAAATAAACCCCTAAACCCTACGCCTTAAACTAAACCCCTAAACCCTTTCTATTACAGAGTCTTGGCTCACTGACTTAGGTGTCTATTTGCATGAATTTTTTTTAAATATACGTATATAAAGGGTAATTATTCCATACACAGACGGCGGAAAACAAAAAGTTTCTGTAAGCACCATTATTTTAGGGTTTAGGGTTAGATTCTAAGGTTTAGAGATTATTGGTTTAGATTTAGTGGTTTAGAATTGATGGGTTATGGTTAGAATTTAGGCTTTATAGGTTAAAATCTAAATCCTTAACCATATTACTCTAACCTCTAAACCTTAAATTCTAACCACAACTTATTAATTATAAATAACTAAATCTAAACCCATAGTCTCTAAACCCTAAAACTAAGGCGCTTGTAAAAACTTTTTATTTCTACCACATGTGTATGGAATATAAATACATATATAAATTATCTTAAGTAATTTTAGCAACAAAATGAAAATAAACCACCTGAAATTCAAGTCTAACGCAACACATGCATAACAAGCTCCAAAGGTATTTTTACATGTTTAAGAATCTAAAGCTGTCTGCAGCGACTACCAAATTGCTCACTACTTGTACAAGATTAATCCTCAGCTTCACTTCTTCGATATGCAGCTGCTAGCGAAAATCGAGCGAATGTATGGTTAAAAACCACAGAATAGGGTTGTCACAATACCAGTGAAATTTCAAGGTAAGCTCGTCAACAGTTTTCTTTGTAAAGGGTAGAAAGAGATCCGAACAGTAACTGTGCAAACCATGAACAAAAAATGGAAAGTTTCAAATAAGGTCATGAAACTAGTAACTGCATTCATGTTAATTCTAACAAACTAAACATGTCAAATCAAACAATATGATTCGTTTTTATACCTCACTGCTCTGTAGCACTCGACTCTCACTATCATCTCGTTATTATCCAAGTAATGTTAATTCAAGAACCACTTTGTCACTAGCGAGATGATAGTGAGACTCGAGTAATAATGTTAATAAGGTCATAACGAGATGATAGTATTACACTATCATCTCGGAGTCTTCTCGTTATTATTCAAGTCTAACTGAACTTTCATCAGAAGTTGATGAAGCATAACTAGAACGGCGAGTTCTCCTCCTAGTATCTCTGACCCTTGATCTCCTTCGATTTCCAGAATTCCTGAAATTATCAAACATCTGATATAAAATGCAAGAGGTACCCGGGGAAGTCCAATTCATCTTCACCATATTCAATTACATAGTCTCCACGAACCACTCCGCGTGGGACTTCTGAATGTATAGTGCTTTAAACATCTACTATCTCGAAGAACTGCTGAAAATTTTCCCAATCAAGCCGCCTAGCAGGATCTATTCTTGAAGGACGTGCATGAGGGTGCTCTAATTGAGCATGCTTTTGTAGTTCCGAGTAGTTTCCTGCAAATTTGCATTGTTCCTCCTCACACGAACGCTTCTTCTCATCTAGAAGTAAACGAGCCTTATCAACAATAGTCCATCCGGCGACTCGCCCTCGACATAGGGGACAAGTTGGCCTGCAATTGTCTTCAGATACTCTTGCTGAATGTTTGGTAGAGAAGATGTATCAGATGTTGAAAGGGATGGCATTCATGTGCATTTTTCAATCGATCCAAACAATTTGAATGCATGTGATCTGTGTCGCAAACAAAAGCACGGCAACCGTTCTCATAAGATGAGAATCGGAGGAGTACCGCATTGTGGGGGAAATCCCACCCAACATACAGGACAAATCACATCGTCCCAATCGGTATTCAACTGAACATCCTCCATGTAAGACGATGTATCGGGTTGCTGCCCTCTTTCATCAAAACGTTCAAAGGCCATAAAGAGCTTGCATAATAATTTGCAGCACATGGAATGTACGTCCCTCATACAAGGAACTTGGATCAAAATCGGGAAGTCCTTTTTTTCGAACAAATCAACCAAGCTTCATCAAACAAGTAGAACCAACTGTTGATAATTGATATGATGCCACTAAAAAGCTGCACATGGCAGAACGGAAACCGATTAAGTTGCAATCGGCAACGATTCGATTGCATCTAATATCGAAATCCAACAATCAAAGAGGATGGACAGAACCTCATAGTGATCAAGCATTGTTGAAGCTATAGGCTGAGAAGGATTAATCATTAATTTTACAACCAGTACAATCTTAAAACAAATAAAATGATCATAGCATGGAACTGATTTCCAAGCAGAATAAATAAAAAAAAAACAGAATGATTTTAATTTGATGACATAATCGTTAATAAGGAAAACTAAAATGATAGAAAATGAAAGAATAAACTGCATAGACAACAACGAAAATGCTGGAGAAAGGAAAAGGCTTAACCGTCAAATAAGTGCCCAAACTATATTCTTTTTTTCAGTTAGGTGCTTAAACTATATTTTGGGCTAAATAGGTGTCTAACGTTTCATTCTGTGACACATTTAAGATTTGACCGTGATTGATGTTAATTTTCTGCCATTATCCAATGAAAATCGTACACGTGGCATTATTAAACATTTTCTAAATTTTATTTTTTTGAAAAATACATAAGAATTTTTAAAATATCCTAAAATTTTCAAATAATCTCAAAATAATCCCCAAATCTATAAACCCCCCAAATCCGTATACTCCCATCGGCGTTGGTCGCGTTTCCGGCGACGAAATAAAGCATCCTTCCCTCGCCGAATGACCCACACACCGTTCATCGTCCGTTATGTTGTCGTTCGTTGCGAATAACTTGAATGAACCATTCGATGATTTCGACCTTTCGCACTGTGGCGGTCGATTTCCAGCGACGAGGTGATGGGGTACATGGCCGTGACAGTCCAACGACGAATGTGATGGGCGGCAACGTGGCAATCGGAGGCGAAATCGGGTCAAATCGAGATTTGGGTTTTGGGATGTTATGGGTTTTAAATTTTGGGGCTATTTTGTGAAACTTGAGGTTATTTTATTTTATTAGTTTTTATTTATTTTTAAATATAATTTCAAAAATTTAAGAAGATAACACGTGTCCGATAACGGTGAAAATTAACGGACAGTAATAGTGGGGCACTTGTTTAAATAACGTTGAAAAAGTTAAGTACCTATTTGGCCAAAAACAAAATTTAAGTACTTAACTGAAAAAAGGTATAATTTAAGCACTTATTTAACTGTTAAGCCAAAAGAAAAATTCGCCAACATGCCTAAACACTAACCAAAATGATATATTGGGTATTCAGCAAAATGGGAAAAAGGAGTCCATAGAGCAATAAATATTGTCAAAAATGATTACACCCAGATAGGTAGTAATAGTATTAACGGAAGGCAATTAGGGGTGTTCATTTTCGGTACCCGAAAAATTGGGTATTCAGTTTTTCTGGGTATTACATATATTGATCTATGTTTCGGCCAGTTTTGACCGAATATCCACTATTCGAGTACCCGTAAAATTCGGGTACCCAAAAAGTTGGGTAACGAGTACCTAGTTCAAATTTTTATTCATTTATTTTTAAATTTAAAATTTAAAAAATCACATAGTAAACACATACAATTTAAAACTTCATGATACATAATTCAAACAAAAAAATTAGTGATTTAAAGTTAATGTTAAGATGAATATTTGTATATATATATATATATATAATTTTATCACCAAAAATACATTAAAAATATTAACTTCATTTTTCTTTCGAATCTTGTATTAACAAATTAATAAAAATATATTTGAAAAATTCAAAACTTAAAAGCACATAATACAAAATATAAATAATTTAGAGATTTAAATTTAATTTTAGGTAAAAATATTAAGAAACCTAAAATAAAAATATAATTTACAACTAAAAATAAATATATTAAAAATATCAGGTCGGGTCAGGTACTCGATTACCAAAAAATTTGGCCCAGACCTGGGCCAACTACCTGAAAAAAATCCCCGACTCGGTCGGGTAATTTTTTTAGTAAAATACCCGAGTTTTTTCTTTCGGGTTTTCAGGTTGGGTCAATCGGGTCGGGTAGTTTTGAACACCCCTAAAGGCAACCATGTGTAGACATTCAACCAAAATTTAGAGCTGCCTAGTGAATACCAGAGATTTAAATTATGGTTGAGGCCGCACTTTCGGTCATTACAAACCGCTATTTTTCGCAATAAACAATTTCGAACGGTGTTGCTAATGTAAAATAACGGCTACCAGAGATAGACCGAAGAGTGTTGGAGGTGGCGGTCACACCCCTAAAAAATTTCAAACTTTTAAGTATTTTCTTTATATTTTCTCTATATTTTTTATGATGATTTAAATTCACGCTCGCTAAAAGATTTTATAACATACAATTATATGTTCGTCTGAACGGGCTACTTAACATATTTAGGGAAAACATATAGAGGACGATAGAGAAGTGAGAAAATTAGGGGCGTACCTTTGTTTTATAGTGTTTTGAAATTCGCAAAGGAGTCCATAGAGCAATAAATATTGTCAAAAATGACTGCACTTCTATGGGTAGTCTCTTTGCTTTAGTGCAATAAATATTGTCGAAAATGACTGCACTTCTATGATTAGTCTCTTTGCTTTTCACTCACACGCGCGGCTAGCCCTTGATCCATAACCAGATCCTGATACAGTAGACGCATAGTCTGCAAAATCAGCACCAGTCACTACCTAGCCGTCCGGCTACTACTCGACATCCAGTCCAGCATTTCTAGCTGGAGAAGTGAATAAAACAGTACGAGTAGTAGCGATCCAAGAAATTCATTACATGCAGAGACTAAGGTCAGTATTGGCAACGGTTTGTTATAGTCGTAAGAAAGATTTTTCGGTCTCTGAGGCCATCTTTCGAGTCTTTAATTATATTATGGATACTTCTTTTTTGTACATGCTTTTCGCTTGAAAGGTTTATGCGGGATATACGGTTTATCGAAGAACAACCTTTTCTAATCTATCATCTCGATCTGAATTTAAGTTACGTTTTTGTCAATAGAGAAAGGTTGAAAAGAAAGAAACTGATCCATACATATATATATATATATATATATATTATGGAGTCAATTGCACCACATTTCCCCAAACTATGACCTTCATTTTAAATTGGTTCATAAATTTTTAAACATTTTAATTCACCCTCAAACTATGACCTTAATTATAAATTGGTCCCCAAACTTTTGAGCATTCCAATTTTATCCCCAAACTTTGACCCTTATTCTAAATTGGTCCCTCAAACTTTTTGAATGTTCCAATTTTATCCTCTAATTATCTTTTATATCGTATCATATTATTGCATAATGTGCATTAGTGTTTCATGATAATTAACATTTTTATAATAGTTTTATTAACATAAGATATGGTTAGCATATACTAATAAGTCGGGGATGAAATTAGAATGTTCAAAATGTCCGAGGACCAATTTAGAATGAGATTCAAAGTTTAAGGATAAAACTGGAATGATCAAAAGTTTGAGGACCAATATAGAATGAAGGTCATAGTTTGAGGATGAAATTGAAATGTTTAAAAGTTTGGGGACCAATTTAGATTGAAGGTCATAGTTTGAGGACATGTGGTGCAATTGACTCCCTAATATATATACATATATAATATATAAATTACATAGTATATATAAAAGAACAAGATAACAGTGATGTAAAAACAATGGAATAAGGACGGTAGGGCCAAAATGATAATAAAACCATAGATTTTCAAACTCAATTGGAGATCTCAGGACGAAATTGGAAAGCTTGAAAATGTTTTAGGGACTATAGAAAGAGTTAAGATAGGGCGGAGGGACCAAAAACGGTAATAAAACTATTTCTTAATGTTGGTGTAAAACTCAAAAAGGAAAAAAAAACATTTCCCATTTTTCTTTTATAATCCAAAATCGATCAAAAAACAAGGTTTTCAACTCTCTAAAATGTTCTTATGAGTTCAACAGAACTCAAGAACGTTGTCGTGATTCTCAGAATCCAGTGGCCTTTGCACCGACGGCCGAAAAACCAAAAAACAAATCAAAAAGCATCATTTTCTTTCGTAAAACCCATATCTAACTTTAGATTTTCAAAAACAAACTCCAAATTTTGTGAAATCCTTAAAAATTGAGACCAAACTCTTTTTTAAAACTTTTTTTTGTTATTTTTGAAAACCTAAACGCTTTAAAAAAGATGGACCAATGCGCGACAATGTTATTCTTCGGCAACACCCACCTCAGCCGTCGTTGCAACATCGGCCTAAGATCGAAGCCATGTACGAAACCCTAAATCTCTTTTTATTATTTTGTACTTCGAAAAGAAAGGAAAGAAAAAGATTAGAAGAGAATACCTTTGAACAAAGTTATTTTTTTTCTTTGTATTGATCTATAAATGTAAAAGTTGTTACAATAGGTTAGGGTTTTCATTTTTATACCTTAATTACACTAAATTTAGGAAAATAAAAAACAAAATAAAAATATCTCATTGGATCTAAATTTTTGTCTTGATGCATTTTCTGAAATACTCTGATTTTCTCTAAATTTGTGTTGGCATATAGGCTGTTGTACGAGCCATTGAGGATTGGGACCAACACTGATTGCATCGCTGGAGAAACAAAGGGGACTGGTGCTTGTGTGGCTAGCTCTTGGCTGTTGAAAAGTCACTGCACCAATGTGGCGTTGACGTGGCTGGAGATGTGGTGGCTGTTGGAAGGTCCCGAGCACTTACAACAGTTGAAGAGTCACTCTTTGGCAGCTAGGGTTAGGACCATTGGCGTTCAAGCCAAACATTGTTTAGGATATGGGCTTAATGGGCCTCGGGTATAGTTGGTAATGGGTTTAGGCAGATTTGGGTAATGTAAATGGGTCTAAATTTTGGACATGTAAAATATGGACATTGGTTTTAATGGATATGGAATTTTGGTTTAATTTTAACTGATTTTATTTAATTAGGCTAAAGCCCAGACGAAAATAGGCTATTACAGGTGGTCTTAGTGAGAAAGACTTGATGAATTTACAGATTTTTGGTTGAATACCTATTGTTAATAAATTCATAACCCAGTATTGAGTGGGGAGTCCTAATCGCGAATGACTAGGTGAACTTACTGCTAGAAAGGTTGGGTTTTTCTTAAAACTCTTAATGAATTCAAACCCAAGAGTTTAGGTGTTCCTAGTGAGAAAGACATATTGAATTCACCAATTAATGAGGTTGAATATTTATTCTTAATGATTTCTTATCCTAGAGTTTGGGTGGTTCATTTAAAGTGAACTTGAAGAAATTCACCTTACCTTCTGTGAGGTTGAACTATTACGAAAGCTCTAAATTATTTCATAGCTCAATTTTAGGTAGTTTATTTTGAGATAAACCTGATGAAATAACCTACATAAGTGAGAATGATTAGCCACCTTCTATGAAAAACAATGGGATTTTTTTCTAGTACACTTATTAGAATCCTGAGGAAAAAGGGCTATACATATATACGCATATGTATATACTCTTTGTAGACACATCGAGAACTTCGATGGATGAAGAGATTAGTTGTGTATTATGAGTTCACCCTAATATTAGAAAGTTCAAGATTCGTTCACTTATCTAAAAGAAGAATTACTCATCATCACTATGTACTAGTTCCAAATATGTTCACTAGTGCTTAAGCAACTAATCTCACAATTGCTCTTCTCTCATTTTTAATTAAAATTTTCTATTTTTTAAAGAATTTTTTCGAAGTTGTGGGGAAATATTGGTTATATCCCACATTGGGAGGGTAAATCCCTTGGGAAGGGTATTTAAAGAGTATTTATTACCCTCCTCTGTTGAATATGGTTAAACAACTCTCTCGCACGCGCGTGTCGCAGCCACCTCCATCAGTCCGTTCATGTCGTAGTTGTGGAAATACGTATCTTCGACACGTTCGCGCGTATTCTATCTTTTTGGGGAAAATTCAGAATAATTTCTTGAGAATTGTTTTTGAAAATTTAAAATGAGAATTCTTAAACCAAATTTATAGGCTTTTATTAAAACTGAAACGCTTTAAATCAGCTGTAAATTAGTCTATAATTTATTTGTTAATTAGAATAAAATCAGAATTAATCTGTTGATTAATTCTTGATTCTTATCAGCTAATTAACGAGGCTTATGTTAGCAGTTTGACCAGCCGTTAAACTCATAAATGAAATCAGTGTTTATGACTGATTCAATTTGCCATTTTAACCCTGGTGTAAAGTCTATAAATAGATAGAGTTTTCAGAATTCTAAATACAACTTAAGCAACCACAACATTTGCTTTTGCGAAATTCTCTACTTTCAAAGTTCTCTCTTTTATTCTTTCGGTGAGAATAGGAATTCCATCTTTGTTCACTCCGATCTTCGGATGTACAATTATTCAAAGCTACTGTGTTAACCTCAGGGGACGACCGCCTACTGCAGCGATTACACAAATCGAGGTGAAATCGTTTCTAAGGCAGTAGTTTATACTATGACACAATTTTTATCTACTTTCTATTTTGTTTACTATTATCCAGTCAATATAACCATTTGATCTTGTAGAGTATTGGCAATAAATAAAAGTTATTTTTATTCCTCCTATAATTAATTGAGACCACTTTTAATTGTATCACTTAGTGTATATATATTGTCAATTAAATCTTTTAAAATGCATGCCTTTCGTGGATCTTCAAGGTAAATGAACATTAGTTCCCTTTGATTGATAATAAAAATGAATCAAATGAGATTGATATAATTGATCTTTTGTGAGAAAAAGAAGATGAGAAGAGAAAGAGTTAAAGCTCTGCAGAAAGTTTGGGGGATGATACAACTTCTTGTCTTCTCTTCACTCATTCTCTTCCCCATTTTTGGCCTAAGTTTGAAGGCAGATGAGCTATCTTTGTTGGTTTGGAGTTGAAATCCCAGAATTGTGGTTACGGGAGTATTTTTCATCTATCAAGGATCTATAAATTGAGGTAAGTATCATCGTTGTTGGTGGAGGATGGGTTTTAAGGGGGTTTAGAAGGATGAACGATATTGGGAGTTTCAACCTTGTTTTTGTTGTTATGTGTCCTCTTTATTGCTTTTTGGCAGTGTTATGACTGGTTTGCAACACTTGTTTATAGCTAAAGGGGTTGGAGAACATTACAAGGATCAAGGCAAGAGAAAGGTGGGAGTTGAAGGTTGAAGAAGAGTTTTTCTAGCTTGGAAGGAATGTAAGTACACTTCCAATTCCCTTGTTTTCTTGTTTATCATAAATGTGATGCCTTTTATGTTAATTTGGTGGTTTAGTATGCTTGAACTTCCATGGCTGGGTGTTAATGATGAAAGTGTGAATTGTTGTTAAAAACTTGTAAAATCGATAGAAACCTACCATAAACACTCCCCATAATATGTAGGAATAATTTGGGACTCAATGGTTGAGGCCAAGGGGTTGAACCAGAGAAATCTGAACTCTGAAAATAGAGTTTTGGGCACGCGTATCAGAACGAGCTTGGCCAGTATCGAGACGTTCCCTTAGAAGTTGATTATTTCAGGCGTATTACAAAGGGGTATTGGTACGGGTCAGAGGCGTACTGATAGCACTGTTCTATTGCAAATTCCATTAGCGAAATGGCGTATTGGTATGCCAAGGGGCATTTTGATATGTGTGAGGTTTCGATATGCAAGGTATGCATACTGGTATATGGTTTCGGTACGCGTTGTGGGCATATCAGTACGGCTTTAGGCTTAAGACCATTAGACTGCGTAGCCGAGTATAGGTACTTAATAAGGGAGTGTCGGTACCCAAGAGGGTGTACCGATACCCATGTAGGAGTATCGATATGCGCTGGGCAATCTACCTAAGAAATTTGACTTTGAGTTTAAGGGTTCTATAATTTGAGGTAAAGGGCCTAATAGGTCTTTAAAGGTATAAAATGAATTGTAAAACTGATAAACCAAAATTCTAACCTTGTATATGAATAGAATGAGAATAAAATGGGATTGAGACTTGGGTGAACCATGTAGTGGTAAAAGACACAGACATATTTGGTCTTGTAATGTTGTCATGTGCCTTGTTAGCACATGGTTGATGAGATCCAGATGCCTAAGAATGTGTTGCAACACCATGGTAAGATGAGGGGATGAAGTTACCGATTCTATATGACCCAGACCTCATCCGTATATGCTCGAGGGATAATTTCGAGCGTGGTATATGTTTCGGCGCTATGTGACCCAGCCTCACCCAGGGTGTATGTTCCGATGCTATATGACCTGACCTCACCCATAGTGTGTACCGATGCTAGGTGACCCGACCTCACTCATGTATGGTATGGTATGGTACGTTAGGTCTTGTGAGCCTTTGATTGTTTGATTGATTGGTAATATTGATTATTGTGTTTTGGCGATCAGAGTAGCACCACATGATATTCATGCTTGCTTGATCATTACTTTAACTATATGCTTATGTTTATGATCTGCATGAAGCATGACAGAATAGAGGTGTATCCACTGAGCTTTCAGCTCAGCTTTTGGAATTGTTATTTCCTTACGCAAGTCTTTAGGTCACTGCGTGCTTTACAAAGAGCCTATCGGAGTAGGACTTTAATGCATCGACATGTTGAAGAGTACAATACTTAGATTTGTTGGGGAAATGTATTCACAAGACCCTTATGTTTTGTATCTGTAACTCCTTTTAAACTATTATTCATATTGAATATCTTTTAATTAGTACATTTTGATTTGGAGCTCTTATTCAACGCTTGAATATTTTGTATAACTCTTTTAATGATGGTTTGATGTATAAAACTTATGGATATAGGCTAGACTTATTTGAAAATTTTTATATATGGGTTTAGAGTGTTATATGTAGTGATATCAGAGTCTAGGTTTAGCCGGTTCTAGGAATCCCTAGGGTAATAGAGAGTCGTAAAAAGGTGACTAGTGAATACGTGCCCACAAATCAAAGTTTTACTCATATTAAGGTTCAATATCCGATGGAGTAACCTTGTTTGTTTATCTGTGTAGTTTTAGTATGCCTACAAGGGCGCGTAATTCATAGTAGAGTTGGGGCTCCTGATAAGAGATTTATGATAAGGATTTCAACCCGATGATGGATGAAAGGTCAGAAGATGAAAGGCGTTAAGGAGCCAACTATTTCTCCAATCCGCATAAGGCGTTTGATCGTATTATGAGAGCTATCCTAAGAACTCCTGCTACCCCTCGTGAGGCCCCAATTAAGAGGCTTCGTAGACATGGTGCAATTGACTTCTTGGGGTCAGGACAAGATAACCTAATCAAAACAAATCAATGGTTGATGGATACACGTTAGATTCTGCATCAAATGAGATTGAAGCCAAGAGACAAGTTTAACAATATTATTTCTCTTTTGAAGGAGAATGCTCGAAAAGTGGTGGGAGACTATAGAGTTAGGTTAGTACCCTAATCGACCCACTTGAGATGATTTTCTTGACGAGTTTGAGTAGCAGTATATTGGAAAAGCTTATATGGACAGTTTATGAGACCGGTTTACCTATCTGGTACAAGAAAATCGACCAGTTTTTGAGTATGAGCAAGAGTTCCTACAATTAAGTAGGTATGCTCCAGAACTTATTGCCACCGAGAAGATGAAATATAAGCAGTTCAAAAAAGGTTTGAGAAAAGAAATACAAACGTTATTGATATCGGACCTACCAAAGTTTTTTTTTTGATTTGGCTGTTAGTGCCAAGTCATTTGAGCAAGTGCAAATGTCGATATATGGTCAGTTTTGAGGCCATGGAAATACAAGTGGAGGAAGTTATTCCCACTCTAATCAGTCTCAGTCTTTCTCGAAGAGAAATGGGGGAAATTGAAACCAAAGAGGTAGAGCATTAAACCAGTCAAGGAGGTCCAACGTAGGTCTACCTTTGCTGGGCATAAGAGGCCAAATTTCTCTTCAGCTATAAGTTCGGGAGGCCCATTTAGAGGATTTTATGCACTAGTATATGCCCAGTGTGGGTGCAAGTACAATGATGAGTGTTATAGTAATGCCAAAGTATGATATGATGGTGGATCACTGGACCATTTTTTAGAGACTACCCTGAGGCCATGGATGTTGCCCCAATTCAAAATCAGAGGAACTCCTTCGTAGCACAGAGGGGGTGAGGGTTCACTAGAGGAGGGGTGAGTCATGTGACGGAACATTATAGTGGTGGTACCTTTTAGTCGACAGTAAGGGCCCCCACAAGACAGTACAGTCAAGGCACATAAGGACTACGAGGCTACTGATGTTATTTCAGGTATGTTTACTTTGTTTTCTGTTTCTATTGTTACTCTTGTAGATTCAAGGTTTACCTATTCCTACATCCGTAGTGGGATATTAGAGCAGTAGGGCGTACTTTCCGAGGATCTTGAGGTAGGTATCTGTGTAACTAGCCCGTTGGGGTATGATGTGTTAGTTGATAAAGTTTATAGGAGGTATCCTATAGAGGTTAAAGGTACAATGTTCCCTGCAGATTTGATGGTGTTACCGTTTCATGAGTTTGATGCCATTTTAGGGATGTATTAGCTATTTGAACATGATGCAAGTTTGGGTTGTAAAACCAAGAGTTTGAAACTCCGTATTTCAGATGAGTCTTAACTTGTGGTTAGAAGAGGAAGAAATCATTGCCTTCCGAATGTGGTGTCAGCTTTATTAGCTCAAAAGTTGATTCAACAAAGTTGTAAAGCTTTCTTAGCCCATGTGGTAGATATCAGAGTTGAGAGCCTCGATGCTAAAGAATCTTCAGACTGTGAGAGAGTTTGTTGATATATTTCCAAAGTAGCTACTTGGATTGCCTCCTAATCGAGAGTTAGAGTTTAGGATTGAGGTGATGCCCAAAACGACACTAGTATCTATAACACTGTATCATATGGCACCCATTGAGTTGAGAGAGTTAAAGAACCAGATCCAAGAATTACTAGAGAAAGGTTTTATCTGACTGAGTATCTCACCTTGGGGTGCACCGTCTAGTTTATTAAGAAAAAGATGGGTCAATGAAGATGTACATTGACTATTGGCAACTTAATAAGGTAATAGTGAAGAATCATTATCCTCTTTCGATGATCGATGATCTATTTGACCAGTTAAGGAATATTTGTGTGTTCTCAAAGATTGATTTGAGATTGGCTTACTACCAGTTGAACGTGGTGAAAAAGGATGTCTAGAAGACCGCTTTCAAGACGCTATATGGACACTTTGAGTTCTTGATAATGCCATTTGGTCTTACCAACGCGCTCGCAGCTTTTATGGACTTGATGAACCGGATTTTCCAGCCTTATATAGACCAGTTTATGATGGTTTTCATAGACAACATCTTGCTGTACTCACGCTCAAAGAAGGAGCACAACTACCATCTGCGAGTAGTTTTTCAGACCTTGAGAGAGAGAAAGCTCTGTGCCAAGTTCAGTAAGTGTGAGTTTTGGCTTTTTGATGTGGCGTTTTTGGGCTACATTGTTGTTACGGATAGGATTCGTGTTGACCCTCAGAAAATTCAAGTTGTGGTGGGTTGAAAACCACCTATGAATATCTTAGAGGTCCGTAGTTTCCTTGGACTTATCGGGTATTATAGACGGTTTGTTAAGGGCTTCTCAATCATAGTGTAGCCTATGACCAAGCTCTTACAAGAGGGGGTTCCTTTTAAGTAGAACAAGGAGAGACAATAAAGTTTTGAGCGGTTGAAGGTATCTTACGAAGGCCTCAGTGTTGATACACCAGAGCCAAAAAATGATTATGTAGTTTCCAGTGATGCCTCGTTGAGTGGGCTAGGTTGTGTTCTCATGCAAGAAGGTATGGTTGTAGCTTACGCTTCAAGACAACTTAAGCCTTATAAAAAGAATTACCCAACGCATGATTTAGAATTAACAATAATTATCTTGGCCTGAAGATTTGGAGACACTATCTTTACGGAGAGATGTGTTATGTCTACACAGATCATAAAAGTTTGAAATACATCCTTACTGAAAAGAGTTGAATCTGAGGCAAAAGAGATGAATTGAGTTGTTGAAAGACTATGCCTGCGTCATAGAGTATCATCTCAGTATAGCTAATATGGTGGCTGATACTTTAAGCCGGAAGTCCATATCAAATTTGAGAGCGATGTTTGCCCGGTCAATGATGATAAAGAATAAAGGGTTGGTAGCCGAACTTCATATAAAACCCACCTTGATACAAGAGATCAAGAGAACACAAGTAATAGACGAAGACCTTATAGCCAAGATTGAATCAGTTCAAAAAGGTGAGGCATCCGACTTTGAGGTACGAGATGGTGGATTTTTATACTTCAAGGATCGGTTATGTGTTCCAACTTTAGAATATCTTCAAGATTGTATTCTTAGAGAGATACATCATAGCTCGTATACATTGTATTCGGGGAGTAACAAGATGTATCAAGATCTTTGTCCTTTCTATTGGTGGACTAGTATGAAAAAAGATGTGTAAAAATTTGTAACCAAGTGTCTTGCTTGTCAACAAGTAAAGGCGGAGCACCTGGTTCCTTCGGGCTTGCTTCAGCCCATTCAGATTCCCTAGTGGATGTGGGATAGAGTGACCATGGATTTTGTTATGGGTTCACCGTTGACCTAGAAAAAGTATGACACTATTTGGGTGATTGTGGATCGTTTGACTAAGTCTATACACTTTCTACCAGTACGCATAGATTTTACCCTTGAGCGATTGGATAGATTGTACATTAAGGATATTGTGAGATTGTATGGAGTACCATCATTGATCATATCCGATAGAGACCCCTGCTTCACTACAAGGCTTTAGAAAAAGGTTCATAAGGCTTTGGATACCAAATTACATTTTAGTACAACTTTTCATCCTTAGACCGATGATCAATCTAAGCGAGTCATCCAGATCTTGGAAGATATGCTTCGGTGTTGTGTCATAGATTTCGACAAGAGTTGGAAGGAGCAGTTGCTGCTGGTTGAGTTTGCCTATAACAACAGTTTCCAGTCAAGCATCAAGATGACTCCTTTTAAGGCTTTGTATGGGCGTAAATGTAAAACTTCCCTTTATTGGACGAAACTTAATAAGAGAAATATTGCGGGGTCAGACTTGATTAAGAAAACTGAATAGAAGGCTCAGATCATCAAATAGAGGTTACAAGCGCCTTTTGATCGTCAAAAGGCCTATTTGGATAAAAAATACAAGTACATTGAATATGAGGTCGGTGTTAAGGTTTTCCTCAATATGTCACCGTGGAAAAGAATCATTCACTTTGGGTATAAGGAAAAGTTGAGCCTGAGATTCATTAGACCTTATGAGATCACTGAGAGAGTAAGACTAGTAGCTTACCGGTTAGCCCTACCTCTAGAGATGACACACATCCACATTGTGTTTTATGTATTTATATTGAGACGTTATCGTTCGGATCCTTCTCATGTGTTTTCGATTGAAAAAATTGAAATTAGTCATGATCTAACTTATGAGAAAGAACCAATAAGAGTGCTCGACAATAGAGTTAAGGAGCTTTGCAACAAATATGTAACACCATAAAATCGGGCCTAGTTAGAATTTAATTCTGGCAACCAAAAATCTAGCACCAGAAAGTCAAATTATAATGTTGACTATTGACCAAGTGGTCAATTATTCAGTTATTGAATCCCAATTAAGTATTGACATCGGTTAAGGATCTTATTGTAAACTTTGAAAATTGTTTTAGTGACTAAATCGAGAAAAATTAAGTTTAGGGGCAAAAGTATAGAAGAGGAAGAGTTGAGGGATTAACCTTGTGATTAGCCCCTCCTCAATATTAGTCATCCTTTACATGGTGGTTTGAGATGAGATTTCTTCATCCTAAGAAAATTTAAGCTATTAAAATATAAAAAATAAAAGAAAACTTACTCGGTTAACTCAAGCTAGCAACTCATAATCTTTACCATCTTCTTCCTCTAAGCTTGCACCTTAAGCAAGCACCTCAATTGGAAAACTACCCAAGCTTTCCTTTCTTTTAATTTCTCAATCCTATAGTATTGCTATCGATTGGGTAAGCATTTCCCCACAATTGGTTTATTGATTCCGTGGCAAAACCATGTTCAATTCCAAGTTTAAGAATCAATAAGCCCTAGAAATTCTCGAGGGATATCATAGCCTATTTGTTATTTGTTTTTTATAGCTAATAAGTTGCTATGGATCCATAATCGATATTGAAATCCATGTAATTCCTATTTCTTTGTAGCACAAGAGATTCAAGGTGAAGAATTACCAAATCCTTCCAATTCTACCAAGCTCAAGAATAAGGGAGTTGTTATCCAAGAGCATTGAAAGCTTCAGAAGCATCAGTGAGAGTTGTCGAAGTTCTGAGATTGGCTAGGCGTCTTTCTCGATTTCATTGATGTTGATTCATTGCATTTTATTCATGAATTCAATGTACATGTACATCGAAACCTCGTAGGAGGTACAATCGGTATGCTTTGGTAAGCTTATTACATTGACAAGTCAATTATCGAATCCTTACATTGACATTGATATTATTGGAACATTGAGAAAGACTATATTGATTATGCTATATAGTATTGTCATTGCTACCTTTATTGATATAGTTACTGTTATTTTTATTGCTATTGTTATTGTTATTGTTATCGATATTGGTAAGTATTAAATCTTTGAATACGAATGGACATGGGATATAATTGGCATGACATAGAATTCATGAGCTTATTGGTATGAAGTAGAATATGGTCCTTAAGCTAAGGCTCTATTTGGCGATGTTGGCAGAATGTGTTGTTATTTGTCTTATTGGCGATGTTGGCAGAATGTGTTGATATTTGTCTTATTGGCGATGTTGGAGGATATTGACCATTTATTGTTAGCGATGTTGGTTGGGAATTCGCGTATCCATATTACATGTCGATCCAAGGAATTAAGATATGAAACTATTGTTAAAATTTGATCTAAGATGCATTTACATTATGATACATGTTATTGTCAACATAGATATTTATGCTATTGTCATCGACTACCTCACTAGGCTAAGTAAGCCTAATGCATCTCATTTCCATGCATTTTTAGGCTAAAGGTTTGTTGGATCAAGGATCAGAGCAAGGGCGTTTTTGAAGTAAGTTACCAAGTTGCATATAATGTAAACTTTGTCCTTAAACTCCTAGCAAGGTGGCATAGGGTCTAGACATGTTAGTTTATCCCTATTTTCTATGTATATATGGTTCACTAAGTTGAATGAACTAAAACATGAAATATGGTATGTCTATGATTTGATAAAATTAGTAAAACAACCCTAAATGCACTAACAAGGGAAAACATGGTAAATAGATTCGTATTGACATGAAATTTGACATACATATAGAAATAACGGTTAAAAGCTTGTTGGTAAAATTGGCAAACTTTGGACATGGTTAAGACCCTTAAATTTGATGAAAACCAGATAAAATATGACATTATAGGTACAAGCGTACCGGTACGTGTGGTGTTGTACTGGTACGGGTAAGCTAAACTGGAGAAATTGTCATCTGTGCGTACCAGTACAGGGGATGTCATACCGGTATAGGCTTGTAAAAATTGGTTAAGGCTTTAAGGTGTATCGATATTGCTATAAGAGTATTGATACGCCAAAACAAGACTAGAATTTTACTGTAGCACGGGTACCGGTACGGGTGGTGGCGTACCGATACCCATTCACGTATCAATTTGGGAAATAGATATTTTATACTGGTACGGTAATGGACCCGTTTTGATACAGGGTTACCGAATCCTCGTACTGGTATTGTATGCTGAGTACCGATACATGATTTAGGTTCAAAAGAAAATATTAAGGGAGCGTACCGGTACAACCTCTTGAGTACCGGTACCGATACATGTAAGTTAGTTAACTGGTTTTAGAAACTTGCAAAATAGTCACTGTTCTAAATATGGGTTAATTGTAATTGCAAATGGACTCCCAATCGTGTAAAATTTTACATGCAAAATGATCAAGTATGGAATTCCACATTTGTAAGCATAATTACCATCAAGTTCTTAAAATTTGCAAGATTTACACTTTGGTCCTTAAACTTGCAAAAGTTGTTAAATAGTCCTTATCTTATAAGTTAAGTAAGTTGTATCGATCATATTCCACCACTCTATTGAACCGGAGTTATTAATTTAGCAATTATGGTTCAAGTTATCGAAAATAGTCAATCATTCACCGTATTGTTCACCGATAACGCTTTTCAACCCAGATTTCTACCAGGCCGATAAGGGTGTGTTACAAAATGTATACTCTTAGTGAAGATGTTGTGGAGAAACCACAGGGTTGAGGAAGCTAAGTGGGAAGTTGAGAAAGACATATAGTTGCTTTATCTGCATCTGTTTCCTAAAGGTAACTTTTGAGTACGAAATTTTCTTAAAGGAAATAAGAGTTGTAACGACCCATATTTTGGTACCTACCGGTCAGGTTAACCCGAGGTCTGTGGACTCGAGTTTGGGCCAAAATATAAGGCTTTTGGGTGTCTTACTGGGCTTGTTTTAGCTTATAGTTTGATGTTGGGCTTGTAATTTTAAACTTTGGGTAGAATAATAATTGGTCTATGTAAGGAAAAAGATGAAAGGGGAAAGAGTTAAAGCTCTGTAGAAAGTTTGGGGGATGATATCATCTCTTGTATATTCTCTTCACTCATCATCTTCCTCATTTTTTGCTTAAGTTTAAAGGCAATGAGCAAACTTTGTTGGTTTTGCATTGAAATCTCGAAATTATGGTTAATGGAGTATTGTTCATCCATCAATGATCTATAAATTGAGGTAAGTATCATTATTGTTGGTGGATGATGGGTTTTAAGGGGGTTTATAAGGATAAATGAGATTGGGGTTTTAACCTCGTTTTTGTTGTTATGTATTCTCTTTAGTCCTCTTTATTACTTTTTGGTAGTGTTGTGACTAGTTTGCAACACTTGTTTGTAGCTAAAGGGATTGGAGAACACTTCAAGGATCAAGATAAGAGGAATGTGGGAGTTGAAGGTTGAAGATGTGTTTTATAGCTTGCAAGAAAGGTTTGTGCACTTCCAATTCCCTTGTTTTCCTATATATCATAAATATGATGCCTTATGTGTTAATTTGGTGGTTTAGTATGCTTGAACTTCCATGGTTGGGTGTTAATGGAAAAAGTGTAAATTGTTGTTAAAAACTTGTAAAATCGATATAAACTTACCCTAAACACTCCTCATAATATGTAAGTGTAATTTGGGACTCAATGGTTGAGGTCAAGGGGTTGAACTAGAGAAATTCAAACTCTAGAAATAGAGTTATGGCATGCGTATCGGTACGGGCTAAGCAAGTATCGGTACGCTCTCTTGGAAGTTGATTCTTCTAAGCGTATTACAAAGAGGGTATTGATACGGGTCAGAGGCATACTGATACCACTGTTCTATTGCCAATTCCAGTAGCAAAATAGTATATCGGTATGCCAAGGGGTATTTCAATATGTATGTGGTTTTGGTACGCAAGGTATGTGTATCAGTACGGGGTTTCAGTATGCGTTGTGGGCGTATTGGTACGACTTTAGGCTTAAGACTATCAGATTGCGTAGTAGAGTACCGATACTCGATGAGGGAGTACCGGTACCCAAAAGGTTGTACAGATACCCATGTAGGAATATCGATACGCATGAGCAATCTTCCCAAGAAATTTAACTTTGAGTTTGAAGGTTCTATAATTTGAGGTAAAGGGCCTAATGGGTTTCTAAAGGTATAAAATGAATTGTAAAACCGAGAAATCAGAATCCTAACCCCGTGGGTGAATAAAATGAGAATAAAATATGATTGAGACTTGGGTGAACCTTGTAGTGGTAAAAGCTACAAACATATTTGGTTTTGTAATGTTGTCATGTGCCTTGTGAGCACATGGTTGATGGGATCCGGATGTCCAAGAACGTGTTACAACACTATGGTAAGATGAAGGAATGGAGGTTACCGATGCTATATGACTCGAGCTTTATCCATATGTGCTCAAGGGATGATTCTGAGCAGGGTATATGTTCTGATGCTATGTGACCCAGCCCCATCCAGTGTGTATGTTCTGATTCTATATGACCCGACCTCACCCAGAGTGTATGTACCGATGCTAGGTGACCCAGCCTTACTTCTGTATGGTATGTTACGTTGGGCCTTGTGAGCCCTTGATTGTTTGATTGATTGACAATATTGATTAGATGTGTTTTGGCGATTAAAGTAGCGCCACATGATATTCATGCTTGCTTGATCATTACTTTAACTACATGCTTATGTTTTATGGTCTACATGAAACATGGTAGAATATAGGTATATCCACTGAGCTTTCGAGCTCATCATTTGGAATTGTTATTTTCTTAAGCAGGTCTTTAGGTCGCTGCGTGCTTTACAATGAGCCCATCAAAGTAGGACTTCAGTGCATCAATATGTTGAAGAGCACAATACTTAGATTTGTTGGGGAAATGTATCCATAGGACCCTTATGTTTTGTATTTGTATCTCCTTTTAAACTATTATTCATATCGAATGTTTTTAATTAGTACGTTTTGATTTGGAGCTCCTATTTAACGCTTGAATATTTTGTATAACTCTTTTAACGATGGTTTGATGTATGAAACTTATAGATATGGGCTAAACTTATTTGAATTTTTTTTTATATATGGGTTTGGGCTTGATGCCTAATGTGACACCGGGTTTAAGGAGTTACAAAACTATTTTAAATGACTTGACAGAATGACACATTAGCAAAAAAAAATAATTTTATAATATTATTTTTTAACTGATGTGACATTATTTTAAGTCAACACTTTTGTTTATATGACACCGCCATGTAGGTTTGTCACTTCGTTTTAAGCCATTTGAATAAATAATGCGAATGAAAGTTATTTGGATAAATAATTAGAGCTGAATATTAATTTGATTCTTAATTAAAGAAAAGAGGTAGATTACGACCCTGATTGATAATTAGATGATAGCTGATAGCGGATTACATTAGCTGATAGTTGATTGCATTAGCTGATTTGACTAGCGGATTGTATTAGCTGATTATAAAAAAGTGTTTGATAAAAATAACTGATAGTTGATAGCTATTTAATTACTTAAACAAGCAAAATGACATATAAGGACATGACTATATTCGATAATTGTTTGAATAGTTTATTAGTTATCAATATTTGTATCCATTAATATTAGTTAGATTATGAAAAACAATTTTTTAATATAACATTACTAAGCATATTTGAAATATCTATATATTAATTTATTATTATATAATTATTTTTAATATAATTTAATTAATTATTAAATTTAAATACGAATATAAATGTGTGAGAATAAAAATAAAAAAATAAAAAATATTAGTTTACAAATGTTACAATGTAAATACGTGAATGTGAAAAATTAAAATAGAAAAAGTTAAATTTAAGTTATTTGGATATTTTTTATAACTGTTAAGGGTAAAAAGTCTTTATAATTATTATGTCAAAATTTTTGATTTAAAAAAATTCTATTAACAGATTTTTCAAATTTAGAGGTTTTACCTCAATTTGTTATACACCAATTATTTAAATTAATAAATTTAATTAGTCAAACTTTTAATATTAACTCAAACTTTTAATTTTAACTCAAATTATTATTTACCAAACATGCCCCACGAAAAAAAAAAACTAAACTAACCGTTAAAATGGAAAAAAGAAAAAGAAACGAAAACATATCCACACAATACCCGTTTATAAATCCGCTGCTTCTACTGCTTTATCTCTCTGTTTATTTGTTTTATGGTTGAAAAAGACAGAATATTGACAAACCCTTGAATTGCTTTTCAACCTCTTTGCAATTTTAACTAGCAACTAACCCTTCCCTTCTCTTCACCTACTTCCATATGGCCTCGATTTCTGGATCTGCCCACCGCCGAGAGCCCAGATCCGGCGGCAAGATGCTGCGTCCCCGGCTAACCATGTCACGTACCACTCCTTACGACCGCCCCAGATTGCTCAATTCAACTGAGCAAAACCCTAATTGGATCTCCAGGCATGTATTTTCCCCCACTCGAGCTTTCGTCTCCGGTGCCACCAGGGTGCTCTCCTCTGTTTTTGGCTTTGAATCTCCCTCTTCTTCGTCTTCAGACAGTGATTCAACTTCAGGTTCCACTTGCCACTTTTTTATTTTACTCACTTTAAAGCATATTTTTTTCTCGAAATCCGACTCTTCCCTTTCATTTTCTCCCTCTTTTTCCTTAAATGATATTTGTTTTGATAGTAATAGCTTAAATTCTAGGTTTTCGATTGATGGATTCCTACAATCAAAGTATGCATCTTTGTTGTTAACTTTTAATTCCATAAAAAAATGGAGCCTAGAATGTTGATTACAGAGACAGCCTGAGGCAGTGCGTTAGTACTAGTCATGCACGCTAATCTCGTGCTTCCCTTTCGTATAGTTATTGCTTTGTGGTTCAACTGTTTTAAGCTACTTGTTTACAGTGAGGTTACATTTTATAATCTTGATTCTTGAGGCTTCTATTACTTCTCATGCCCCTTTACTGGAATCCTAACCTTTTAGTTGATAATTAAGTATATTTCTTTTTGGTACAAGTAGATATAAAATATCCATGTTGTTTCGCTTTTATGTTTCTGAAAGATTTCTACTTGCTCAGGTAGTAGTCCACATATTGCATCCATGTTTATTCATAGATTTGTCTTTTTTAAAATTGGTGCAGATGACGTTAGTGGTACAAATGATGGTCAGGATGTCTCGAGTCAAGGGCTTGATAACATAGAACATGTAAGTTTGCCACCTTCTATGCCTTTTGTAATTCTGCTAAAGAAAAAAAAACATTAAAAAAAACTTTTTGGTGATACTGGTAAATTTGGTTCTGATTTGATAATATTCCTCTTCCCGTTTTTGTTTATTTGCCATGTCTTTATATTAGTGATGATTATAATGATCTTAGAGGATTCCTTAGTTGTTCCTTTGTGGGCTATCAGGGTGAGCCCCAATCTTTTGCAGGAAAGATTGAAACCAAGCGTCTTATAGAGCAGCTTCTCATGCAGGAGTCATTCTCAAGGTAAGTAAAGAAACTTATTTGCTTATTTGATGTTTTGCCTGCTTTAATCCTTTTCTTTCTTCCTCCTTAAGTTGTCCTGTATATAAAATATTTGGTCAACACACAGTAATGTGTGTGTAGGATGACATTTACAGAATTTGATTCTTTGGCAAACTTTGCTTGACATTTTTATTGGATGTGTGTTTCAACCCCTATCCCCCATTCTTACCTCCAGTCAAGCGTAAACTTCAAGTTTTGAACTTTTTAATGGATGCTATTTTGACCAGGGAAGAGTGTGATAAACTAACAAATATTATCAAGTCAAGAGTTGTGGATTCTCCAATGATCAGAGGCGTGGGGCTTGAAAGGCTAGATGAAACGCCTAACAGAGCAGGTGGAAGTGGTATGGCTTTCACAAAATTGAGAGAACAGATTTCAAGAATGAACTTCTCAACACCTATAGCAGACTGATTGTGTTTCTTATTTTTCAGATGTTGACAATCATGATCTTTGTGGCACAGCTGTTATAGAGGCGAAAAAATGGTTAGAGGAGAAGAAGTCAGAATTGCAACATGGGACCTCTGCTCGGAAGTTTGTTACGTTGGCACATGTTTGTAACTCTTTTCTCTATGATGCACGTGGGTTGTGTTTTTTTCTCTTTTTATGAAATTCTTTTCTTAGAAGGAACAGGTGGATGTGAAATTCATTAGGTAAGAACTTTATATTATGAATGGGTAGAGGAAAAGGTTAGATAATAACCATGATACTTCCTGTTTCATCAATGATTCTAGTTTCAACTTCTGCTTTGTGATTGATCCTTTGCCTCGTATAACTTATGCTGAATGTTTTAATTCTCCCCCTTCTCCCTTTAGTTCTGTGTCATCTCCTTTATGCTTTCCCGAGCTTCTATTATACTGCCTTCTTTTTTTGAATAAATGAACATTATGCTGTCTTCATTTAACTTCTAAGTTGATATTTTTTCATATATTTCCTCCATGTCTTGTACAGCTTATGGTATAGCTTATCTTAAACGTTCCTTTTCTTCCCCTTATCCAGTTGTCCCTTTGTTTCTATGCTGTCATTTTT
The DNA here is from genome assembly GCA_019671005.1 of Hibiscus mutabilis. Lineage (NCBI taxonomy): Eukaryota > Viridiplantae > Streptophyta > Magnoliopsida > Malvales > Malvaceae > Hibiscus > Hibiscus mutabilis. The sequence goes on from CM033747.1 coordinate 26,537,843, forward strand.
TGATGATTGAAACCATGATCTACATCTTATCAACATATATTTATGTATGTATATATATAGAGAGATTATGCTTTTACTTAAATATTTGTTTTACTCATATGGAAGATCTTATGCTGAAAGAATTTAAAATACATCTTAAAGACAAGTTGAATATGAGCCGTAAATGGATATAAGCTACCTATTGTCCTCCCACTTATAATTTATTCTTATAGATGTCAATTTGCTTATAACGGTTGCAGTTGTGCAGCAATATGCTTTCAAAGTTCACTCACTTGTTAATGCAATGGTGAAAGTGGTGCCATTTTTTCTTGTGCACGACTTTGGGGAGTACTGTTGTAAACACCACCATTTTTGAAATAAACTCGTGATGAATGTTGATATTTAAATATTATGTTAGTGTGAAAAATATGTCAATCTTTAAGTAAGATTTTGTTACTGCAGAGCATTGAAGGTGAAGCAGGATCACCTGTAGACATGACCAAAACATACATGCGAACTCGCCCTCCATGGGCATCACCTGCTATAAACGTTCCTTTTCTTCCCTTTATTCAGTTGTCCCTTTGTTTCTATGCTGTCATTTTTGATGATTGAAACCATGATCTACATCTTATCAACATATATTTATGTATGTATATATATAGAGAGATTATGCTTTTACTTAAATATTTGTTTTACTCATATGGAAGATCTTATGCTGAAAGAATTTAAAATACGTCTTAAAGACAAGTTGAATATGAGCCGTAAATGGATATAAGCTACCTATTGTCCTCCCACATATAACTTATTCTTATAGATGTCAATTTGCTTATAACGGTTGCAGTTGTGCAGTAATATGCTTTCAAAGTTCACTCACTTGTTAATGCAATGGTGAAAGTGGTGCCATTTTTTCTTGTGCACGACTTTGGGGAGTACTGTTGTAAACACCACCATTTTTGAAATAAACTCGTGATGAATGTTGATATTTAAATATTATGTTGGTGTGAAAAATATGTCAATCTTTAAGTAAGATTTTGTTACTGCAGAGCATTGAAGGTGAAGCAGGATCACCTGTAGACATGGCCAAAACATACATGCAAACTCGCCCTCCATGGGCATCACCTGCTATGAACGATATTGAATTCAAATCTCCACCGCCGTTTGGAGTGCCACTTTTCAAGGAAGAAACACCATATTCAATTGGGGGCAAGTACTTGTCCTCGTCCAAGGTACTCTATGTGCTTACTCCTCTGTTGATTGGATGTAATGATGCATGTGTGTTTTATGATCATTAAGATTGCGGGCCTTTAAATTTCTTTTGATATTATTGTTGGGTTACTTTCCTGGTTGGTTCCATGGGTAGCACTTTTTTTTATTAAAAAAATATATTGCAATTAAGGGTGGTCAAGGGCACAAGGTGCACTCTAGTTGTATGCTCTCAGCGCAAGGCTCAAAAAAAGCGTTAGCCTGCGTGAAGTAAACTGCAGTATGTTTGTGTGTGTATATTTTCGTATATATAATGTTTGGGTACAAAACATGCAATTTTTTTACATGCAATTTTTTTACTGGTTAATATGGATTATTTATTTACCATCAGTACATGTGTTGAATACTATTAAATGTTGAGAAGTATAGAGTTTGATACCCCTTTCTTTCTAGTAAAGCTATATCTAACTAAAAAAGTGGAAAATAAAAGAAACTAAAGAGAACATCAATCAGGTGGACATTTTTGCCTATCGCCTTACAAAAAAGCATGCCTATGTGCACCAGACGAATGCTTGAACAAATAGGCCTTACCTGAAAGGATCTGAGGCACATTTCCCCCCTTTTTTCTGCTAGTGCTGAGGTGCTGGTGCAGGTGTTGGCAGCACTGTTGCATCTATACCAGAACAGAAATAACATCACTGTTTTCTCTGACCTGAAGCTTACTGATGCTTAGTTTACTAGGTCAAAAGTATGCTCGCTCTTACTCTCTAATCTCTATATGAGTAATGTGCATGGGGGTGTAAGTGTAATTTTCTCTGCAGTACGTTCTTCCTTCAGTTATGATTTAATTTGCTGCTTATACATTTGACATGGATGCAGCGGAAAAGGGATTCTCCTGCTACCGGTTCATGGAACATCCAAGAGGAAATACGAAAAGTGAGATCTAAGGCAACAGAAGAAATGCTGAGGACTCTATCATCCCCAAAAATTGACTGTTCTTTGCTTGCATTAGAACAGAAAAGTGCTCCTGATTCTTTAGCTGCCAAAAACTTAGGTCCTGCTGAGGAAAATAACCCCGGTAGCTCAAAAAAATCAGTAGAGGCATCTGAAGACTTGGCTACTAGACCAGGTGCAGTATAACTTGTGGGAGGGAAGCTCGAATAATCTTGGACATATTTTCTTCTGATATTCTTTTGTACTTCGAAATTTTGGCAAGTCTGTTTAGTTTCTAGGCAGTGATATTCTAAGGGATTACATCTCTTTTCTCATTTCAGATCCACAGATTCCAGAAGATGCATTAAACAGTGATGCTTTACCAATCCCTGCAACTCTTGGTTCTGAAGATAATCAGGTATCTTAATAGTTGAATGGGAAGCTTACATAGTGCTGTTTGAAAACTTTTTAATTATATATTTATGCCGATTATTTTTCTGTTAGTTTGATACCAGACTCTTTTCATTGTTCTTAGGGTGGAATTATGATGTGTTGATATTTCATTTTATTTGTCAAGCATTGTGATATTTGACATTTTTCTTAATTTTTTGCAAAGGGTATGGAAGCTGTTCAAAGCACTGAGGGAAAAAGAGGTATTCTTGTATTTGTTGTCAAATTGCCTCAAACAAATGTAGTGGCTTTACAGATACTGCATTGTGATTATTATTGTATTAATTTGAGGGATGACAGTTATGTCTTTAATTCTTATACTTGATACATGTAGGCTTAATTTATTTTTTCCATGAAAAAGTTACCGATGGTGATTTGATTACATGGTGTTTGTAGTGTCCTGACTAGGTTATTTTTCGGTAACTAAGGTTTTGCATTCATGCTTTTGGCATTGTTCATAAACAAAGGTAGGAAAAGGTAGGGCATTCCTCCATCGGAGGTCTATAACCTGCCAGATTTCCCGGGGTCTAATGAATTCGTGATCAAGGCACCACATGTTTCATCTTCATTTTGGAGCAGCCACACTTTATTCTATTCTTCTCTCTTTTGTGTAGTCCTCTTATCATTTGCTAAATCTTCTACCTCTGTCAAAAGTTTTCTAAGTGAGTTTCTTGCGATGGCTCAGGTGAGACACTAGATGAGGGGCAGAGACTTCAATCCATGGTAGATATCAAAACTGCATCAAATAGGTTGGTATAATTTCCATTAAAGAATCCCCCTTCCAAAACAAACAAACAAAAGAAAGATGTTAAAGAGGTTTTATTGTTACTTGTGAAGTTCCTACTTATCTCTTTACGAAGTCAATGCTTTTCTTATTCTAACTTCTAACCTTTTATGCCACAGTGATGTTGTCGCTGCTGATGTCAATCATTTTAAGGACACCAATGGGTCCGACTCTATCGTGCAGTTTGGTTCTACTAGGGAAGGAACTGTACAGGGTAAGAAACTGCCTATTTGCTATTAAGTTTTTCCTACTTAACTTTCTTACCAAGGTCTGTTGCTATCCTTCTTAATCCCTTTGAATATTTCCTCATGAACATGATTGAAACAGAGGGATAACAATTTGGAAGATCAAGTAACTTGAAGTCTCTGCTGTATTCTTTTTATGTTTGTAGTGCCCATGTGTGCATTTAGGAGGACAGGTCTATTGTTTATTGCTTAATTACATGAGTTTTTCATCGCTAAACATAACCTGTAGGCTCACAAATAGTAGAAGAAAACTGTGGGACATTAAAAGTTGCCGAAACAGGCCGTGCTGATGCTGCATCTACTGCCAATGGGTTACCTTCTTCAGGATACAGGTGAGACACTGCTGCTAGCCCAAGTAGTTTAATTTTGACGATGTTTGAGTTTCTTTTTAATTTGATTAGTTTCTTCATCATTTCAGTATGCCAGCTGAAGCGGATAAAGAACAAAACCAGGGACCAATAAATGAGGAGGAGAATACAGTTGGCTCAGGGGATGAGAATGCAACAAGAGTGGTGGCGAAGGACAAGAGTAAGCCATTGAGTAAGGCTTCCGTAGAAGGGGCAGCGGTAAATGAAAACGATGTTGCAGTATCCGATTCCCTGAACAGTTCAAGCTTGCAGCATGAAGATGAAGGTTCACTAGAGCAGTTTACACCAAAGCCAAAACGCAACATGGCAGGCAAAAGCAACAGTGGCATGGAGAAGCAGCAGGCAAAGAAAGTGAGCCGAAACACGAGGAGAGGAAGGGGACGGGTCAGATGATATATATACTGTACTAATATTATGCCCGTAGCTTAGTGTAAAATGACGTGTAAACTAGAAATATAATAATATGTCATGAACCAATTATTTGTACACTGTAGTATATTCACTGAGTGCGGTTTTAACCCTGTTGGGATTATTTAGGTATCAGTCAGTGAGGTATTCAGTTCAACTTCAGGAATTGATTTTTGTGTTTCCATCATCATCATCATCATCATCATTGTAAGAATCTCTAGCAGTACCACTGGTTAACGACCTTTTTCTTCTTTCGATACAAAGCTGTTTTATAGTATGTACTCCTACTTGAATAGATAAATTTATATGGATTACTTAACTGTGATTCGAACTTATTTTTCTTAGGTGCTAATGAGTATGATATATGATTAGACGTTGATGTAAAAGATCCATTTGTAACATGTTTTCTACTCATCATGATTTTGGCCATTATTGAACCGTGATTACCACCAATATCTTACAGCAAGTAGAACTGAAGGTCGAGCCCATGAACAGACTAACAGTTTCGGGGCAACCGACAGTAGTGGTCTTTAAATACAGGCTAGGCGATGATTTTTGAATCTTGATCACTCTCTCCTCGCCAATGCAATAACCCGAACCAAAATCGACCTGAATGACCCGTACTTCAAGAGCGTTAACCCCTTTCCCCCATGGATTTGTCTTCATTATTTTAACATGGTTTGCCTCGCGCTAATAATGCCATTCTCAGTAATTTACTTGCAACTAATAATTATGTAAGACTATCGCAGACAAGCGGAGGAGTTCATAATAATGGATTGAAATTTTACGAGAATCGTTTCACCGTTAAGATATAATCCGTATCTTTTTTGCACCATCCAAAAGGAAAATTGTGATTCACCTCAATGTTCCTACAAAATTTTATTCGAGTTGAACTACTGTTTTCACTTATACCCTGGCTGCTACGTTATGTATACATCTGTTCTAGTAGTAGCTGTTATTTTGTCTCATGTTAAGGGTGTCTAACTCCATTGGAAGTTGAGTGTTGTCAATGAAAAATCCTCTCTTAAGACTTGAGAGCTATTGTTGATTGTTTCACTGGTTGGACGATTCGAGAAAGTTGTTGGATGGTACCAGCAGTTTTAGGAGCCATTCCTGGCGGTTGTACTTGATCCGACGAGGACCGTTTCTGCTGGCAAAGTTGAGATTCAGGACTTACCCTGAAGGAATAAGCCTCCTGATGACCCTATATCTGAGTTGCATCTTGATAAAATTACTAGAGACGGTGCAAGTTCATGGTTTAATGACACAGGTGACTAGCTATTTCGGATGGATTCTTTGAATTTCTTTGTCTTTGTAAACTTGGTTGGCATCTGTAAATCGATTTAACCATGAATTCGAACTTTTAGGTTATCAAAGACATCCTTTTCAACTCTGTACAACAGTCAAACAGGTCTCGGAAGGAGCGGTCTCTTCCTGAGCGTATGGTTGACGCTTGGTCCTAAAATACCGGCATCTTTGCAATGGATTAAATGATTACCAGTTACCGGTTACCTTGCCGATGTTTCCTTTAGCTCGAGAGAATAGCTTTTACAAGAAAAATGAAAATATGATTCCTGGTTGCATAGTTTAGTAACTTTTGTTCCTTACAACTAGGGGTGTGCAAAATAAATCGTAATCATTAACAGGTATAACCGTTTATTTTATAAACCTAACCATCAAGGCTAAACGGTTTCGGTTAACCGAACCACTAAAAAAGATGGTTAATGGTTAACATATAGGTTAACCTATATGTACTTTTTTTAACTAAGTATGAAATTTATGTTTAAAATCTCTATATTTTAGAGTTTTTTTTAAATTTTAATACAATATCTATCGAAGAGAGATATTTATTATTCTAAAAAAAAATAATAAACATTTGAAAAGAAACTGTTTCTTAACGGTTAACCACTATAATGGTTAACCTTTTATAAAATTAAGGGTTAACCATTTCTTAACGGTTATTAATAGTTAGGTTACGGTTAATAACCTCTATAACGGTTAACCAACCGTTTAAGCTAAACGGTACAGTTAACCAACTATGAACACTCCTACTTACAACGTTACTTGTTACTCAAATTTCATTCATCTGCTGTACATGAAAAGTAAGCTGTATATTAGTACTATGCAAGACAAGAACATGAATGAATGATTAGATCAGATTAGAATCTCCTCCATTATCATTCTTAAACCACAAAACGTTTCAACATTGAAAAATGATGCAAACCAACTAGATAATCCTGTTTGCAACTGATTTCACCATGTTTTCCCGTCTTGACCCGTATCCATCCGAGCTTTGTTATGGCATCTACAAAAGCCTCTTCAAATGCAGTATTGCTGGATGCAAATAGGTTAACAATATTTTTTGACCTTGCATCAGTGAACAAAATCGGATCATAGGTAAAAAGTCCCTCTCCTTGTTCAAGGTTGATGTAGTACATATTATCGAATGATTGGGGTGTGCCCGAGGGCACATCTGTTGGAGCTTCCTTGCATAGGGCGGATTAAGTGTAGGATCTATTCTGCTCTTGCTTTTAAATTTGTAAATTCGTTTGGAGAATTGGCTGCAGTGTGGAACCCAATAGTATGTGCTCCTAGAAAAATATGATCATCAGTCCAAACTAGTAGTGTATATTAGCTAATTGTTGTGATTAAAAGGTGGAACAACTTGGTTCTGTGACTAGTGTCGTGGCCATTTTTGAAAATCGGGACGTGTGAAAAATAGCCTGACAATTGATCTTTTAGTAAATTAGGGTTTTCTGGCCATTTTTAATTTAATCTTGAAAATTTAGGGTTTTTCATATTAAATCAGATTTCCTTTATTTATTTAAAAAAAACATTTTGGAGTCGCTACCGATCACTTCGAGGTAGACCGAACACCGAAAAACAAACAAGAGATTCTGTCTTAAAAATTGGGTTCGGGAGTCGGTTACGTGTAGGGAAGGGTTAGCACCCCTACGAACGTCCGTTATCGGTACCTTTAATTTTACATGGCATTTTGGCATTTCGAATAATAATTTGAATTTAATTTATCCCGTAATTATTAATTGAATTTAAATTCCGAATGCAGATATCCTTTTATAAGGAAATCCATTTTGTTCGAATACGAGATTAAAATCACATCGTTAGGTGGCACCCCTATTTGTATTTAAAAAATGAATTTCCAACATAAAAGGTTTTTAATGAATGATATTTTATTGCCTTGTCAATTTTAAGTACTAATCCTAAAAGGCTCTAATTAATTAGTTATTTAAAACTATGAATATTAATTAATTTAATGGCTTTCATGCGAAAATGCCAATTTCTTGAACGTCTTCCATATATTTAAAGCCCTTAAATTAATCATATTCCTAATTAATTAATTCTTCTAATTAATTAAAGTTCTAGTCCTAATTAAGGCTCTAAAAATTTGTTATTTAATTATAAGTGAAAATGTATATCGAATATACACCTTTATGACCAAGGCTGAGATAACACCCCATTGTAAACAATGGAACACCATCTAGATTTGAACATCAAAGATTCTATTCGATATACATTTAATTAACTACAATGTATTAATTATTAATGTCCATTAAAGAACTAAATTGATTTCCAATTATAAGTGTAATATATTAAATATATTCATTAAAATCCATGTTGAGATAACACTCCATTGTAAACAATGGAACACCATCCAAATTAGGATTTTAAAGTTTATATTTAATGTATTTTTAGTTACTACAATTATCTTACCTAATTCAATTATTGAATCCTAATTAGAGAACCTAAACTTAAAGGCCCTAAACAATTATTAAATCTAGGTGTATTTAGTTATCTAACAAATATACTATATGCTTGATTTTAAAATATGCAATCATACATATAAATTAATCACATTTAATTAAATAAACAATTAAAATAAATAACTAAATTAAAATAAAATGGAAACTAAAACTAATTTTATTGAAAAGATGACTAAATTGAACTAATACAAAGTTTAATGCCCAATTACAAAACTCCTAGTGACCCAGTTGAAACAGTGTAGACCTAAGGGGTACAATTAAGGGGGATGAGGACTAAACTGAGATAATTACAAAGTTTAAAGCTCAATTGTAAGGGAAAAGGGACCGAATTGAGAAGATGCAAAATTCTGGGCAAAAACCAAAGGGTATCCATATGCAAACACGCGGATCCTGGTACCCGACCCGGTTGACCTTCGTGGGTCTCCCAAACCTGGTGCCAAAACGGCATCGTTTTGGTCAGGTTATAAATGGGCTTGAACCGAGTTGGCTCAGCCATTTTACCCATTCCCCCATTCTCTCTTCTCTCTTACTCCCCCAGTTCTCTCTGAAATAAACACCCAAACCCAGAAAACCATGATAAAATGGATTGAAACCCTAGGTTTTTGCTTAGTGTTCATCATCGTTCATCAAGAACGTGATGAACACTTAGAAAGCCGGCCACTCTCCGCCATGGTCACCACCGTTCAATCCACAACCACCCATCTCCGGCAAAGCTTAACCGTTCACCGGCCACCATCCCTAAACTCCGGCAACCGCCTCACTTCGACCGGCCACTGTGAGGTAATTCCCGGCCGCCGTGAGATGATTTTCGGCTGCTGTACCTCCGTTGTACTCACCGTCGTTCGAACCCTAAAACCCCTAAAAATCTGATCTTTAACCCTAAAAACCTAGATCTACCCAAATCCAATATGATCTACCCTTCTTCCCCCGCATAAGCTACCCGTAAACCCCTTCTTCAACTCCGACCACAAAATTTCGGCCACCGTTCTTGACTTGAACTCCACCACCGAAAGGATTTCCAAACTTTAATTATTTTTACTACTATTTTGCTAAACTAAAATGTTCATTATTTTTGCATAAATGAAGAAACGGGAAGAAATATACCTCCATTGTAATTCTGGCGACCGATGATCTTCCAGCGACTATACAACTTTCGGCGACTCTACAGCTTCCGGCGACGTTCCGGCTTAAGGCGGCTCAACTCCCCGCGACCAGTGGCTTTCTTGAGTTAAAACTCTCTCTCCTCTTATTATTACTATATTAATTATATTTATTAGCTTATTAATGGCTAATTATTACTGTCTGACAAATTTTCTCTTTCTATTTATAAGGATCAAGTACGCTGATGCCAGCTGGGTTCAAGGAAAATCACAATCCGTGGCATTTGGTGTTTTTATGTGTAATTTGGACATTTATGGACTGTTTGGATTTTATTTGGGATGTTTATATTATTTGGTCTATTTATTTATTTAATATGTACTTATTTATTTAGTATTTAGTATATATTATTTATTTATTATTAAGCCCGGTCAAAATTCGGGTATAACAGTTGCCCCTCTTTGCTCATTACTGTGGAACATGGATAGAGCAAAGACTGAAAATACACGAATTTTGTTCAGACCTCTTGGTCATCCTCTAAAAGGCAGGTCTTTCATTATGAACAATGCTGAAGTTTGAAGCTGTTCTTCTTATTATGAAATTCTTCAAACTTCTGCCAAACTCTGGAATCTGAAGCTGTTCTTCTTATTATGAAATTCTTCTTCTTCCAAGGCCCGGAATTACTCCTGACATTCTTCATCTCTTGAGGTCTGAAGTTGTTCTTCTTATTATGAAATTCTTCATCCCTCTGTTGAACTATGGAATCTGAAGTTATTCTTTTTATTATGAAATTCTTCATCTTCCAAGGTCTGAAATTACTCTTGTCATTCTTCATCTCTTGAGGTCTAAAGCTGTTATTCTTATTATGAAATTCTTCATCCCTCTATTGAACAATCCACCTCTCTACAAAGGTGTTGAACAAGCATGTTCTTCTTATTAGGAACTCTGGATTTTTTGCTAGGCAAATTCTTCTCGTTGCAAACTTCGTCTTTGTCGAGCAAACTCTTCACATTAGGAGCTCTTCATTCTTTGCAGCGTGAGCTCTTTTCACTAGGAACTTTATCCAAATGAACTCTTCCGATTAGGAGCACTTTACTTTTTGCTAGGAATGTTGATTCATCTCATTTTCTGGGGAAAACTGAACATGCAACAAGAACATATCATTGATTAATAAGAATTCAACCTGAAGTAATATGAAGTATCCTCAATTCTCTTGAAGCACTGAGATCTTTGGTGTCATTGCTTATTCTGCCTAAGATATCTCAATCTTTCAGTCTAAAGCGCGCATGAAATCCTTTATTTTTCTCTTCTTCTGTTGATCAACTTCCTCCTTCTATGTCTGCAAAAGTCAAATTTATCATCAATCTTCCATCATTGATTGTAAAAATGTGCAATCTAGGTATATCATTAGGAAACTTCAAGTGCTTCAACAAAAGACACTGAAACTACAAATCTTCCTCATTTGCGCCTGAAGTTGGTATATCTTACTTTCCAATCTGGCAACATGAACAATTTTCTTTTCTTATTCTTCTTCTGTTTCTTTCTTTTCCTTTTTTTTCTTTTTTTGTTATTTTTTTGAAACCGAGGGCCCAAAGGGTTAATATTTCTGCTGATATCATGCCCCACCATCTTATTGCAATAACATTTGGAAAGTTCTTATCATTTCCAAAGGTATTGGCCCGAAAGACTTAACATCATGCCCGAAGGACTTACTGATGACCCGAAGGATTTAAAATTGTAATACACTTTCTTTCCTGTGCACACAATTACATCACTCCCGAAGGTGATGGCCCGAAGGACTTACTGACGACTCGAAGGATTTAACATCATGCCTGAATGACTTACTGATGACTTGAAGGATTTAGAATTGCATTGCACTTCCTTTCCTGTGCAAACAATTACATCACCCTCAAAGGTGATGGCCCGAAGGACTTAACATCATGTCCGAAGGACTTACTGATGACCCGAAGGATTTAACATCATGCCCGAAGAACTTACTGATGACTCGAAGGATGTAGAAATGTAATGCATTTCCTTTCCTGTGCAAACAATTACACCACCCCCGAAGGTAATTGCTCGAATGACTTAACATCATGCCTGAAGGACTTACTGATGACTCGAATGATTTAACATCACGCCCAAAGGACTTACTGATGACCCGAATGATTTAGAATTGTAATGCACTTCCTTTTCTGTGCACACAATTAGAAAATCTTTGCTGAAGTCTGCCTCTACAAACGAATTGAAATCTTTACTGAAATATGCCTCTGTAAACGGATTGGAATCTTTGCTGTGATCCGCCTCTTCAAACGAATTAAAATCTTTGCTGAGATCTGCCTCTTCAAACGGATTGAAATCTTTGCTGAATTCTGCCTCTTTAAACAGATTGATATCTTTGCTTATATCTGCCTCTTCAAACAGATTAAAATCTTTGTTGGGATTCGCCTCTCCAAACGAAACATCTGACTGAATATGCCTTTTACAAACAAAATGTCTTACTGAAATCTGCTTCTGCAAATGAAGCCTCTTGCTGAAATCTGTCTTTTTCAAATAGAATATCTTGCTGAATTTCACCTCTGGAAATGGGATATTTGTTGAAATCTGCCTCTGTAAGCAGAATATCCTGATATCTATATTTGCAAGCAGAAAATCATGAATCAATATATTTACTTTCTCACCAATATGACTGAAATTTTACTAGATCTATTTCTCAAAGATCTATGCTCCCTCATTGTCAGATTTTCTCTTTGATATTTTTGTTTATTCCTTGCTGGATCTTCCTCTTCAAAATCTTTATTCTTTCTTAACAAAATATTTTCTCTGAAATCTCTGCTCATTCTTGCTTGAATCTACTTCTTCTAGATCTTTATTCATTCCTAATTGGTTCTTTTCTCCAAGATCTTTGCTCGTTTCTGCTTGGATCTACCTTTTCAAGATCTTTATTCTTTCTTAACTAGATCTTTTTTCTGAAATCTCTGCTCATTATTGCTTGAATCTTTTCTTTCAAAGCTTTAAATTGATCTTCGCCTTTCCTTGATTAAATTTGCAAATTCCTGGCAAAGTATGCAAAAATGCTTTGAATGTATGAATTATCATGCTCCTACTTATGGATGCCTAACTATATGATGCATGAATGTTGTCAATTGATGACCATTTGGGCAAACTTTCATCTGCTGGGGAACTCTAAATTTCTTCGCTTCATTTTCCATTTAAATATCTTCTACCAACAGCATAACCCATCTCACACTCAAGTTCAATCTTCGGGATCTCTGCATCTTTTGCTCTAAAGTGCCTTTTCAGGTTTTCACTTTAGATTTTTCTTTTTCTTTTCTTTTTATTCTCAAGGCGCCCTTTCAGGTTTTCACCTTGGTTTTTCTTTTTTCTTTTTTTTCTTTTATCCATTCTGATGAAACTTTCTTTGCCTTTATGAATTAAGTACATGGGCCATTTTTGCTTCATTTCACCATACATTTCTCAAAATTTGAATATCGGGGATCAATATTTTCTCAGAAAGCCGCTCCTAATACATCTTCATTCAGCTTCTTTAATAAAATTCCTTCTCAAAGCTTTTAAAAGAGATCATGATTCACTGTTGTTCTAGCTTGCAGATTTTGTTTGCCAGCATGTGATACATTATTCTGTAATGCTCTTTTTGCAATATTGCCCCACTCCGGCTTGACTTTGACCACTATCTTGTTCACATTCGCCTTGTTTTCTTACTTTTGAACAGTAAAATCCTTCAACAGATTGATCTGGCTGCATCTTTGCTCCCAAAAAATGGCTACTACTCTCTCTTTTTTGCCCCAGAATCACTTGTGTCATTTCTTGCAGCTTTTGTTTGAATATCACTTTCATTCAGAGTTATGTCTTTTCCTCACCATACTTTTCATCATTAAACAAGTATCGAGGCCACCCATGTTCTATATGCACTTAAAGGATTAGTACATCATAATAATACCCACGAAATCCTTTGCTTTTCTTGTATCTAATCAATTTATCTGCAAGATGCTTGTTGAAAAGATAAGTGAATGGCTCAAATTATTATTTACTAGATTTGAGAGACTGGAATAGTTTGATAAGTCATGGCAAACATGAGAACAAAAATCAAGATTAGGCCCCTAAATATCAAGTGCAACAGAGCCTTTGAATCAAACTGCAAAGATCAACTCCAATGTGACCCCTTCTAAGTTATTAGGCCTCTGAGAGAAACATTTCCCGTATACTTAATTCTATCACATTTAAGGTATCACTCTTCACCTCACTAACTCACCATACCCAATCATTCCCTCTTTTCTGATCTCGATCAAGCATTAGAAGTCTGGAAGTCCTTAAAGAAAGGTTAACCCTGATAAGCGGGATATATTCTGAAGACAAACCCATGTATATGGTCAAAATGGTCTTTTGAGGCTTGTAATGTAGGCTATGGTTCACGGTTGCCAAAGAAATGATATATAGGCTCAAATAAATATTTAAGGGTGATAAACCAATGATCATTTTTCTTCAAGTGGAATATCATTTTGCACTCCTTAATCTGAATATGTGAGGATGAAATGCACTTTTTCTTTTTTTCCTTTTTCTTTTTCTCTTCTTCTCATTTTTTGTATATCGCTCTAGACTGCCCATTTCTGAGTTTTCACCTTAGAGTTCACTTATCTTCCTTGAAATCAGTTTTGCACTTCTCTTTTAAATAGAGGCTAGTTGAATGGAAGATCTCAAATAAATGTTTTGATTTTATTTTGCACTTTTCAACTTTAGTGCTTTTTCTTAGTCGATTCAACTTGATTCTGCTGACTTATTGAACACAGACTTTAACCTTTTTTTGACTTGATTCAGAACATTCTTCTTCACTCATCTTGCCTTTCTGGCTTTTGTGCTTGATATATTCACTTTCGTTTCTTTTGCCCCTGATTCACAAGGCATTACTATCATAGGATGATTAAAACCGAGCAATTTTCACTTGCAAACAAACTTTCATCCTTTTTGCCCCCAGTGGTTTGGGTTGAATCGAAAGAAAATCTTCAGGCTCAAATGGGACAACAAATGATATTTTTCTTATTTTCTTTCTTTGTGAAGGGAGATAAAGAAAAGACAAATGTTCTTTTATACCTGGATATCTTTGAAGAAAAGTCGTCTTCAGGTGGAAGGTGTTTTTGGTTATCACTTCATTCAAAGACCTTAGCTGACAATGCTTGAGAGGCAATTCACTTAAAATTTGTATTTGGGATTTTCCCGTGATTCTTGAATACTCATTAATGTCTTCCCATTGACCTAAATAAAGTAGAAAAAAGTCACATTTCTAAAGCTGATCTCTAAATATGATTCAAGGTCATTCTTACAATTAATATCCAATGACCTGAGAGAAAAAATGCTATTGATGATATATACATATACGTATGGGAGAAACAAAACTAACCCATAACAAAGAACGAATGAAATATTAAAAATCAAAGAATGCAAAATGTTTGCCATTTGAGAAAAATATAGGAAACAAGCATCATGAACAAATAAATTGAAATAGCCTCCCTTACAAAGGACCCCCAATGATCGCGGGCAAAAGCTATTGGGATGATTCAGGGTATTACTCCGCAACTGTCCTAAAATTTCATATAGATCTCCCATAGTTCACTATTGACCATTAATCAAGGAAGACTTGAGTTCACTTTGGTCACTCTGCTTTTACCGTCAATTCTTTATTTTCTTTCACCATTACAAAGACATGTCCATTCTTGTTCATGCTCAGATACTCTCATTCTTCCTGAACAAGTTTTAATTCTTCAGTGATCAAATTCCTCGATGTCGCTCCACCGATCTCTTGCCATATTAAGTTTTCCCCGCTTTTATTATTTAGGGCGATCAAATGCTTCATGTCCCTGAACTTTTATCAAGTTCATCTTTAATTTTACAGAACCACTAGAACTCCATGGGAAAACTTGCTAAGC
Source organism: Hibiscus mutabilis (assembly GCA_019671005.1). NCBI lineage: Eukaryota > Viridiplantae > Streptophyta > Magnoliopsida > Malvales > Malvaceae > Hibiscus > Hibiscus mutabilis. Next base: position 26,553,032 of record CM033747.1, read on the forward strand.
CCCTGAATTGGCTGATATATGTATCATCACCATATCATCTGATAAGCGATTTCCTAAATAAAGAAATACCAACTGAAGATGATTGCCCCATACTCAATCATATCCTTCCCGTGAATAATCAAACATTTGCAACCATGGTCTTACATTTTGAAATCATCTATGAATCAACACAAGATAATATTTGGGCTGGAAGTAATAAAGTTGACTTCATATACTACTTTAGAGATAATTCTTACAAACTGTGCCCCCTAGACATGAATGTTGCAGACTTCAAAACTCTAGAAAATCTTGGAAGCATTCATTCTGAATCTCTGACTAACCAACTTCTTGATTTCCTCCATTAACATCTTCTTTAAAAATATGAAATTGTCGCATCTTTGACTAACCAACTTCTTAATTTCCTCATCTTCTTTAAAACTCCATAAATGGGTTTAACATCTTCTTCACCGATCCAGGGATAAGAAGTTGACCTTTGATAAAGTACGAAAATAAATCTGAAACGGGCATTCCAAATATGTCAGAATTTGCATTTGTTCGAGGAACCTTCTATGATAGACCCGATGAGTCAGTTGACCTTTTCTTTTGGGAATCTAATCACTCCATTCATTCACTCATTCCTCTTTTTCACTTGACATTTTCAGCACTTGTCTTCTGAGCAATCCAATTGCATTTATTCTAATCAGGGACTACTTTTTAAGTTAAACATCTTTGTAGCTGATATTTCAGTGTTAACTTCCAAAATCTCCCACTTCAGAAGGTTTTTGAATTTGCAACTTGAAAATGTAGCAATCTTCAATGTCTCAATCATGGCTCATAATAATCTTGATACTGTAACAACTTAATTAATGGGGCTCTGATAATTTCTCATGATACTGCGAAGCTTCGAGCAATTTGAAATGTATCTCACAATAACAACATGAATGAGATCTAGTTTGAATTTTTAACTTCCACTGATAAGAGCATCTTGAGCATCTGATCTTGGAGCATTCTTTGTTACAAAAAATATTGCAGGAAAAATGCCAAAATATTACTATGAATCTAGCAAACCCCTGACTGCAACAAGTTATTCACGAAAGTTTGTCATAGCTTCCATCATTTCCCTTTTGTCTTAACAGCTTTAGCAAATGGTAGTCTCTGATTGAACTAGACTCTTTACCTTCAGAACATAAATACCCAACCCTGATGAGACCAAAAACTTCTATGAGACCATTATCTGAGAGTGATTTTGTATAGAGCAGGGCCACAAATCTGAATACGGCATTGGATAGGAACAATTGTCTTATTTTCTGACTAATCTCTTATGTCTATTTGTCTTGTATTTGTATTCTGCTCTTCTTGCAATTGACTCATTTGTGAGCAAACTTCAATCTTCAACTGACCTTGACATTCATCGCTTTAGATAAAGACTTTTCTATCCCTCATCTCTATTAGGATCATTATATCCTCTGACTACTGTTCAACCATCGATCGGTAAGACTTTCAGCTAAACTCCAGAATTTGACTTCATTCAGTCTTTCTATGCCAGTTCACTGGCTTTCTTCATTTTAGCATTTTCAAAATCCATTGGTATCTCTAAGTCAAGCATTCTACTGTTCTCTTCATGATCCGCACTCAAATCTTCAGGATTCTTTACAAATGCCCCTGGCTATATTGATAAGAACTTGTTCATCTTTTCCCTGGTTTTTTATTTCCATCTATTTCTCTCTTTTTTTGACTTGTTTTAACTTTTTCTTTTTTTTTAACTTTTTCTTTTTTCTTTTTTTTCTTTTTTTGCATGAAGAGTCCTTTCAGACTGAACCTTTATGTGAGATGAGTTTTTGCCTTGATCACCCATGTTGATATTTCATTTAGAACCTTTCCTTTCTGGACCTTTCTGATTCCAAACAAAAGGATAGCTCATATTCCATCTCGTTCTCGGACTGGTCAGCCTCTTTCTTCATTCGATCCAAGTAGTCCTCATCAGCCTTTGTAATTGTTCAACCTTAATAAATCTGTTGCCCATGCTTTTTGAACAAGAATTTTAACTAATGCAATGTTACTTTTTAAACAAGATACAATATTTTAATCAAAATGTAATGCTTTAAGCAAAAATGCAATATTTTTATTTTACATAATATTTTAAATGCTGTAATGCATGAATACACGAGGTATCGGTTTCAAGAGCTAGTCATTAGAACAACACTCATCTAACTGAAAGGTCGAATACAGAGCAAAGACAATATGTTCACTAACTCCAGCTCTTTTGGTCGATCACTTTGTTTAGCCTCTAAGTCATCATTTGCCCTGGCTTGGTGTCGATATCAAAGTGTTGTTGCAGGTTCATAACCTCATCGAATAAAATCTGCACATACCATACAATCCCCGCACTTGGTTCCTAAAGTTTATCTCTTCACAACTCTGTTTCTGGATAGCCTGGATTACTGCCCCAGCTTGACCTTCAGTACTTTCTCCTTCATTATAGTGCCTCTTTGAAACTCATGAACTGATCTTTCAATTGTTGTACTACATTTCCTGATTCTGTCATTTTCTTCAACTTCTCATCATTATCAGCATCTTCTTTAATTATGGTATCCTTCGGTAAATTTCATCACTTGTGAAACTTGGATATTGCCTCTGGGTTCGAAGCCTTTTTTTCTTCCCTCAGTTTTAAAAAGAGTCATTGAATGCCCATTCAATTTATCTGTTATTTATCTTTTTTCAGATTACTCCCGTTTATCTCTATAACTGCCACTGACTGTATCCTGAAAGTTGATATGTTGTTAAGCCTTGTATAAACTGTCCTTTTGTAACCCCTAAAAATCCCCGTATTTCTCTATTGCTGGCGTTACATGTATCTTTCTGAAGTTCGAATAATTATACCGAGCTTCATAAACAAGTTACGGCCCTAAACGACTATTGATCCATTTGACTGTTTGACATCAACACTATAATTCATAAATTTTATTGAAAATGACTCTTCGTATTCTCATCTTTTGATTCTCAAATTAAACTTAGTTCTGGCGGAATTTCATTATGTACAAAAATTTCTGATACAACATTGTAATACTATAACCCATAAATCTTTCTGAAAACGACTCTTCATATTCCCCATCTTATGGTTCTCAAACCGAACTGGTTTTGGCAAAACTTCATCTTGCTCAGAAATTTTCGGTACAACTTTGCATTGATGACTCCTGGCCTCCCCGCATACTGTCTTCGTTCTTGTAATGAGTCTTCTCAAATCCAGTCTATAGTGACATATTATCCCCTACTTGTCTATCGAACCCTTCAGCTCTTATGGCCACTGCCTACTTGACTAATTCTCGAACCGATACCTCTCATAAATACAATGTAACAAAACACAGAAAAATAAAACAAAACAGAAAAACCGTGTTAATATGGTGAAGTAATACTGTAAGAAAAAATAATTATTATAAGAAAAAACAATTTATATTGCGTAAAAATAACCAGAGAACAGTTTATTTTGCACACAAAAATAACTAGAGAAATGAAATATAAACCATCAGCACCCTGTCCTAGGTCCCTGTCTAGATCTAGTGGGGTAGGCTTCTATTACAGTATGTGGGTTCCGATCTAGACTCTGGGTACCTGAACTCTCGTTACTAGACTAGTAAGACATCAATTCGGGAGTATACGTCCCCTTATAGCAGAGGCGTAATCTCATAGTGTATAAGGTTGGTATACCGAAAGGAGGACAAAATTCGATCACATAGCTGGATAACTCACGTAAGATCATGCCTCACTTGTAATCAATGGAACACCATCCAAATTAGGATTTTAAAGTTTATATTTTATGTATTTATAGTTACTACAATTATCTTTCCTAATTCAATTATTGAATCCTAATTAGAGAGCCTAAACTTAAAGGCCCTAAACAATTATTAAATCTAGGTGTATTTAGTTATCTAACAAATATACTATATGCTTGATTTTAAAATATGCAATCATACATATAAATTAACCACATTTAATTAAATAAACAATTAAAATAAATAACTAAATTAAAAGAATATGAAAACTGATTTTATTAAAAAAGATGACTAAATTGAACTAATACAAAGTTTAATGCCCAATTACAAAACGCCTAGTGACCCAATTGAAACAATGTAAACCTAAGGGGTACAATTAAGGGGGATGAGGACTAAATTGAGATAATTACAAAGCTTAAAGCTCAATTGTAAGGGAAAAAGGGACCGAATTGAGAAGATGCAAAATTCTGGGCAAAAACCAAAGGGTACCTATATTCAAACACGCGGATCCTAGTACCTGACCCGGTTGACCTTCGCGGGTCTCCCAAACCCGGTGCCAAAATGGCATCGTTTTGGCACCATTATAAATGGGCTTGAACCGAGTTGGCTCAACCATTTTACCCATTCTTCCTCTCTCTCTTCTCTTTCACTCCCTAAGTTCTCTTTGAAATAAACACCTAAAACCAGAAAAACCATGATAAAATGGATTGAAACCCTATGTTTTTGCTTAGTGTTCATCATCGTTCATCAAGAACGTGATGAACACTTAGAAAGCCAGCCACTCTCCGCCATGGTCACCACCGCTCAATCCACTGCCACCCATCTCCGGCAAAGCTCAACTGTTCACCGGCCACCATCCCTAAACTCCGGCAACCGCCTCACTTCGGCCGGCTGCCGTGAGGCGATTCCCGACATTCGTGAGGCGATTTTCGGCCGCCGCACCTCCGTCGTACTCACCGTCATTCGAACCCTAAAAACCCCTTAAAAATTTGATCTTCAACCCTAGAAACCCATATCTACCCAGATCCAATAGGATCTACCCTTCTTCCTCGGCCTAGGCTACCCGTAAACGCCCTCTTCAACTCCGACCACAAAATTTCGGCCATCGTTCTTGACTTAAACTCCACCACCGAAAGGATTTCCGAACTTTAATTATTTTTTACTACTGTTTTGCTAAACTAAAATGTTCATTATTTTTGCAGAAATGAAGAAACGAGAAGAAATATACCTCCGTTGTAATTCTGACGACCGATGATCTTCCGGTGACTATACAACTTTCGACGACTCTACAGCTTTCGGCGACGTTTCGGCTTCAGGCGGCTCAGCTCCCCGCGACCAGTGGCCTTCCCGAGGGAAAACTCTCTCTCCTCTTATTATTACTATATTAATTATATTCATTAGCTTATTAATGGCTAATCATTACTGTTTGACAAATTTTCTCTGTCTATTTATAGGGATCAAGTACGCTGATGTCAGCTATGCCAGCTGGGTTCAAGAAAAACCACAATCCGTAGCATTTGGTTTTATCCAATGAACGGGTGCCACGTGTCTTTTTGGGTACCAATTTGAGCGGGAAAAAACTAATAATGGATAATTTGTGTTTGTTTAGATGTATATAACAGAAAATGGGCGGGAATTATTGTAAATTGGGCCTGGTTTGGGCTTTTGTGTGTAATTTGGACATTTATGGACAATTTGGATTTTATTTGGGCTATTTATATTATTTGGGCTATTTATTTATTTAATATGTACTTATTTATTTAGTATTTAGCATTTATTATTTATTTATTATTAACCCCGGTCAAAATTCGGGTATAACAATTAGTACCGTAGAGCGCAACCAGATCTGTAAGAGTGAGACCAAGAGAGGCAAACATGGCCTTGAGCTTGTCTAATTTGAGACTGGGACGAGGGAGATGATGGCGTACACCGGCTCTTGTCGAGATCTTACCATCAAGTCTTCCCAATTCTACTGCATTAGATGAGCCTCCAGTCTGCAAAAAGAGCACAGATTTGATCATTAATACCAGGCACAACAATTGAGCAAAGTAGCAGCAGCTTAACAATGGGTTTCATACCAAAGCAATGACATCCCTAGTAGCCAGGGCTAAGATATCAGCACATGAAACCTTGTTTTGACACTCGGCATACTATCACCGGCAACCGACAACCTTGGCTTTTATCAGTGTCAAATCCATCCCCAGCTACAATACCATTGGTCACTAAACTATTTCCACTTTCCTATTTTGATCACCAATTTTCCCCCGACAAAACCGTCATCAAACGTTATGATTTAACTGTGGAATCTGTAATGAATCAAACATGTAGTATTACACACCCTGCAATGAATTTGATGCAGGTTCAGCAAAATCTTTGCATGCCCCCATTCTAGACATGAATCAAACATCAGGGCAGCTGTCTCAATCATCAAATTCTGACCCCAACAACAATAATATCACGTCATAAATGATCACATATAGTAATAGTAGTCCCCCTCCTCTCCATTGATTACTTGTTCTTTTATTATTCCTTAAAAAAGAACCTTTTATTATTATTATTATTATTATTATTATTATTTATTTAAGAACACCAACATGTTTTGAAGTTTAAGTCTTGAAGAATAGACTGTGTTGATTCTAATTGCTATAATATGTGTTTATAGACAAAGGGAAACTAAAATAGTATCAGAGGGAGATAGCCCAACCCCAAGATATTATTTTTATTAAGGTCAGCCCTTTCTTTTCCCTTTTCTTTTTTACTGTGTCCTTTCTTCAACTTCTACTTCTACTTCTACTTCTACTTCATTTCCTCAAATCCCAATATTTTTTTTTACCCAATTCCTTTATGTTAGGGTTTTGATTTATTCAGGGGTTTAGTGGGGTTTCTGTTATCCCCTAGGGTTTTTGGTTATGCGAAGATGTGAATTGGGTTTGCTTTCTCGGTGGTTAAATTTGGGTTTTTATTTTTATCTTTTGGAAACTGATAAACCGCTATATATTTTGGGAATTCCGAGTTTGATTTGCACCGTATGGTATGCAAATTGGAGAATTTGAACTTGTTGGGTGCTGCAGAAAACTGTAAATTGGGGATTCTGGTTATTGAGCAATGCAACCCCAGCAAGGGTCCAGAATTGATTTAGCAGAATTGAAAGCTCAGATAGTGAAGAAGATTGGGGATGAGAATTCAAAAAGGTACTTTTATAATTTGACTAGGTTTTTAAGTCAAAAGCTCAGCAAAACCGAGTTTGATAAGTCATGTCTCCGCATTCTTGGGAGGGACAATCTGCCACTGCATAATCTGTTGATACGTTCAATCTTAAAAAATGCATGTCAGGCTAAGGCTCCACCACCAGCTGTGAAAAGTTCTCCTGCTCGAGAAGATGGACATCAGCAACCGGGATTGCATCCAAATACGGACATATGGTCGAATGGTGTTTTGCCAGTGTTGTCTCCACAAAAGGTTTGGTCTGGAGTCTGGGATAGGCTTAGTCCGCTGGGGGCAAACGGAAAGGTAGTTTTTTCGCATCAATCGGTTAGAAACGAAGATGATGGCATTAAATCGGGTGTGCAAAAAGAGGATTTGACTTCGTATGATGACCATCGGAGACCAGTGCAGCATCCTCTAGCAGAACCAAGGGTTCCTAGTAAAGATCAGAGTGGTGGAGCCTTTGTTGAGGATAGGGAGGAGGTAGAACAAGCTAACCAGATTAGTCTCTCTACAAGTCCTCTGCTGGCACCACTCGGGATCCCGTTTTGCCCAGCTAGTGTCGGTGGGGCCCGCAAAGCTCCCGCTGTAGCAAGCAGCAGTGGCTTCATTAGCTACTATGGCAGTGGCAGTTTGTATGATATTGAGACTTTGAAGAACCGTATGGAGCAGATTGCAGCAGTGCAGGGCCTTGGAGGGGTTTCCGCGGAATGTGCTAGCATATTGAATAACATGTTGGACGTCTATTTGAAGAAATTGATTAGGTCATGTGTTGATCTGGTTCGATCAAGGTCAACACGAGAACTAAGAATGCACTCCGCCCACAAGCAGCGGACTCAAGGCAAGCTTGATAATGGTATTTGGCCAAGCAATCACTTGCATATGCAGAGTACCTCTGGGACCACAAATATTTCACATGAACATGGGCAGCAGCGTGCAATATCTCTGCTTGATTTCAAAGTGGCAATGGAGCTAAATCCCCAGCAGCTGGGTGAAGATTGGCCGTGGCTCCTGGAAAAAATCTGTTTGCATTCCTTTGAAGAATGAATTCCCTGCAAAAGCTTGTTTATCATGAAACTATGATCGGTTTGATGTTTGACCACCGAAGCTCTTCTCGATTACCAACACGAACCAGATGGCCAAGTTGGGTAAAGCTCTGCCCTTTGCAAGATGAAACTATGGGTTTGTTGAGTGTCAGCAGGATGCTTCTAACCCTGCTGCAGAGCCGGGACTGAATATTTTCGAGCAATTGAAATAAGGTGCCGGAAAAGAAAGTGCTTTGTTGTACGATTAGCAATTTCTTTGGCTGTTTGCTGCCATTTCAACAGATCTCAAGCTTTTCTTGTAATTTACAGCCAATGTGGAAAGAAGAAAGTTTTGCAGGAATACTGTACTGTCGATTGATGAAAGGTAGATTTCTCATTAAGAGAAGCAGTATTCCTCTGTATGTAATTTTAAAATCTGAGAATTTATTGAGTTCCAATATTAATAAAAAAAATCAACATCTGTTAAATTGTCCAATAATGCTTGGCTAAATTCAAACTGCAGCAGGACGTAATGCGTATTTTGATTCATGCTTCTTTTATTACCCCTGGATTGAGTGTTTCAATGCAGAGTCACTCACTTAAGAGCACCTGCTTTATTTGTTTGGATTTGATATTTACATGTGATCATATAAATAAAAATAGATGAAGAAGAGAAGCCATGGATTTGTACAAAAGAAAACCCAGTCTCTTTTTGCTTTCTTCTATTCAAATCCCAACTCAGCTATGAGGCAACGAACAAGAAGACTGCGAGGCTTCTGCCGATGCTTTGCAAATGGGGCACCAATTCTTCACCCGCAACCACTGCTGTATGCACCCGACGTGATACCTATGCTCACACTGCAACCTCCCTACTTCATCTCCAACAACATACTCTTCCTGCAAAACCAAATCCGTTGCACTCACATCCAGAGATGACTATGGAAATGAAATACCATAAACTGAGAGTTGTTTAGAGAGAACCTGACATATACTGCATCTCACATCATCCTTTTCAACCTCACAGCTGACATTTGCATCCTCCAAAGATGTTGCCTCGTATACGCTTTTTTTAAGGCATTTCGACACTGCTTCTTCGGATAGAGCAGTGCTCACGATACCCATCCTCTCTTCTAGAGCTAGTAATTCCTATCACGATACCAACACAAGCCAAACTCATACTTTACCTTTAACAAGCACATAGTGGGAAATAAGATGCAAACTTCGCACCACCATATTGAAACAAAAACAAACCTCATACGACATGTTATCTATATCCAATCTCATCTCTCTATGTTGGTCGTAAAAGTTCAGTTCATTGAGGAACAAGCTGGTCTCGAGAACATGTAATTGCTGCACGACAGAAACAGAATCAACAACAAAGAACAATCAGGCCCAAGTGAAACTTCAAAATTAGCTACCTCATATGTCAACTCTCCATCTTGTTCAATCCTCTCAAGTGCTAATAACACCTGTGTAAACATACAACCACCGTAACATATGAAGCTTTAGTAACACAGGAATACTAAGAAAAACTACTAATGGTTCACTATTGCCTCTCCCAGGAGAGAACTTCTAACACCATATAATTTAAGATAGTAATGGGTAAAATACGTTTGCAACCACACTAAGTTCATTCCCTGAGCTAATATAGAATGACAAATGAATAACAGTAAAGTTACACATCCATGCAGAGGATAGTGCAGGTTGAACCATACTGTTATATACCTCTGCAATGCCATCCATATTGTACCGCCGGAAGCTATTCCGGTTCACCGAAGAGCGGTTGATGCCAACTTCAGAAGGAATAGACGGCATGATACTGTGTAAACTCTCATTTATTCTACCTGGTCGACTGTAAGAAATAGCACAAGTTGAGCCAGTTTCTGAGGAAACAGGAGCACTCAAATCGACAGTTACATCAGCTTGAGGCACTTGCTGCATGACTACAGGGAACTCGTTCAAAGTTAAATTACTTCCACTTTCCTGGTTAGGGAGTGTCCCCCTACCATAACTACTGCTTGATCTCCGAGTCCTAACTGAAGAAGCAACACCACTATAACTATTAGGGGGGCAATTTCTGGTTCGCCTCGAATCAGAAATAGAAACTCCATGACTAGAACTGTTGCTCCGTCCCTCCAAAGATGAACCACTCAGCTTCTTTCCCCTGGTTGAAGAACTACCTTCTCCATCAGCAGTTCTCTTTTTTACTATATCTTTCCTTCTGCTGAAGCTTGAATCTGAAGATGAACAACCCGAAGGAACAACATCAGAAATAGAATTACATCTTATGTTTCGCAAACCGTACCTGCTTGTGTTAGCACGAATTGCCTGGGAAGCACTTTGAGAGGCCAAAGTAACCGATGGACCGGCAAGAGTATCCTGGTTGGCCAACCCAGAATGCTGAATAAGGTTTATCCTTGGTCTTGTGTTTGATGCTGCACTAGAGCTCCCAACTTCTATCGCTCTAACTTCCCCAGAAGCAGCATCTTCAGATTTGGGCTGCAACCCTCTTCGAATCTTTCCTGGTGGGGTTATGAGCTCCGACACTTCTGGCTCATCCTGAACACTACTAATATCAGATGAATCCATTTCCAGCTGAGATGATAGCTTTTTCTGAGAATTTGTAGAGGATTTTCTAGAGTTGATAACAGCCGAGTATGCCCTAGAGGAACTTCCAACTATTTCCTTGCCGTTTGATGAAGTGCGGTAAGAAGGCCTCGAAGATTTTGCTTTTTCCGAGCAGCAACTGGGAGTACCTTTCATGGAATTCAGCCTGCCACTGCATCCGATTCGGTTGCAAGATTGGCCATTTCGTTCTCTGTTATTAACATGATCCTTCGAGATGATACCGGATCCCTTTCCGGGTACAACAAGCCCATCAGCAGCTCTTTTACTAGTATATCCATCCATTTAGTTAACTAGTATCCTTTATATCTGGAAAAAACATCAAAATAAATGTAACATATGGTAAACACAGAATCCTCTACCATGACAATAAGGGGGAAAAAAACCTAAAAACCATAACAGCAAGCATGGACAGCATGCATACTACAGGAACTTGTCATAATTCAGATTTGGGACCATAAGGGTAAAGTTTTGAAATTTATTTTCAACAAAATATAATCTGTATTGCTGTATAACCCATGCAAACCCCTCAAAATAAAAAAAAAAAAGAGGAAAAAAAATACAATCCACTAACAAGGAAAAATTGCAGAACCTAGTCCTAATTCCTAAACCCAAATTAGAAACTCATTCCTATTTACTATCAACTTATTTATTCACAAAGAAAGGGAATTTCAAAATTTCCTTGTCTCAGAAACAAATTATGCTAGAATTGCATAACAGATGACAAAAGAACACCTGAAAACTGATATATATATATATATATATATATATATATATATATATATATAGACAGGTACTTGAGAACACACAGAAAAAAATGAAGGCACCTTTGTTATCTAATGATCAAGCACGTTCAAAGAGAGAGGCTTTGGGAGTTTTTTCAAAAAAAAAAAAAGTATATAAATAAATCAGAAAAAGAAAAGGAGAGACAGTCACATGCCCCAGCACTGTAATTGATCCCCAACAAAAGTGGGTTTCTCTCTTTGGTTGATGTTTTGCTTGAATTATTCTCCACAATCATTTATTTATTTTTTCTTTCTAAAAATAAAAGAGACTTGGTCCGTGATCCAAGGGTGGAAAAAAAGCTGATCACCCTTCATATCAAAATTGAACATTTCTTCAAGTATTTGTCCACCCCCTTAAATAATCAATCTTTCATATATTGCATGAACACACATAAAAATCCGATTAAAAAGAAAGAGCCTTTTTACACAGAAAACAGATACCCTTACTTGCCAAAGAATTTTATTTTATTTAATGAAAAATTGTTGCCGTACCTATTGCGTTGCTTCACCGTCTTCTGGTATTTGATTCTTTGAATACACGAAGAGTGATGAAGATGAAGGTGGAGTTTCAAGTTTCCAACAGAGAGAAAAACAAGAAGTATGAAAGAAGGAAGAAGAAAGACCCAAAGGCAAAGGCAAAGGCAAAGGCTGAGATGAGATTGCGAGCCAAACCACCAAATCCTTTTTTTTTAATTTGTTTATATGACTAAATTAGATAGGCTTTGAAAGGAAAATAAGACAATATATAAAGAAACAAAATAATGCTAGCAACACCAACAAAGTTGGTCCAAATAATAAAAAAATTAATATATTCTAAGCAGATTTTGAATCTAAGATTATGTGTATATAAAAAATTTTGTAAAAACCTCACCTATTAATATTAAATATACAATACAAATTGATTCAAATTAATCAGAATAAAATAATAAGAAATCAGACAACCATAAAAATAATGCCTACCAACACAAAAGAAAGAAGAAGAAAGGGGAAGGGTGGTTTGTGTTTGCCGTCCCTCCTAACAGCAAATGGAAATGGGAACCCCTTGTTTTTAACCTGAATTATCGATTGATTATTTTTGTGGACTGGAACGGAATACTGCCCCCACGTCATCAGCTGAACCCTCCTCACCTCTTAATTTTTTCCTTTTAATTTTAAGAATAATATAAATTATTATCGAACTTTACTTTCAAAATTATTTTGGTAAATAAAATTTTGATACGTTCAATTTATTTATTGAAGTTTAAACATTAAACGTTTTTGTCATTTTTCTGTTAATTTTTTGACAACGTCTATTTATCAACGAATGAAGAAATTTTTTTAAGATTCGAACGGTGAAAAATTTCATCGACACGAGAGAAGCAACATACTGAAAAATAACCTCCATTCGACGGCGAAAAAAAAAGATCGACGAGAGAAAAATCAAAAAAAATTGGATGATTCGTGAATTTCGGAGTACTTTTTGAAAAAATAGAGGTCGAATTCAGACTCAATGAGCCGAGATAAAATAATTGGTGAAATTTGGGACCCAACGACCTCTATCTATGATCATTTGGGGTTTAAGAATGTCAAAACTTTAGTGACAAAAAATGTTTCATGTCTAAACTTCAGTGAGTAAATTGAATGTCTTAAAACTTTAATAACTAAAATAAGTTTAAGATTAAAGTTCAATTATGATTTACGTAATTTATCATTTAATTATTCATAACTCTTCGGTTATTACATTATTAAAAGGCTTCGAACCAATGAATTCCAAACACTAAACTAATAACGATCCCAACGAAGCTAAAATTCTATAAATAATGGTAATAAAAGTTTTATTTTCTTATAGATGGGTAGAGACCAGGGGTGATGGAAATTCGATTCAATTTGAAAAAGTTAAATTTTTATTTGATGCGAAATAAATCATAATTTTATAAATTTGACTTGACTTGAAAAAAATTTAAATAAGGTGTGAGTTATAAAATAATACCCGTCAATTCGATTAACTCAAAAAAATTAATTTAATCAAATATTATCCCCTAATAAAGATGTCAAATCATCTATTTGATGAATTTTTTAATTTTTTATTTAATTTCGGCACATATGGCAAAGTTGAATGAAGAAATAAAATTTATTATGGTATTTGGTATTATTTGTTTGTCTTTAGATAACTTAATATTCAAGCTCTTGTTTCATTAAATTTGATAATCACCCTTGAATTGCAACTTGTTTCATTAAAGATGTCAAATCATAATTTAATTTTTTAATTTAATTTCGGCACATATGGCAAAGTTGAATGAAGGGGTATTTTCTTTTTGTGATAAGCAGATCAAGAGCAGGACAAATTTGGCAAAGCAGGACATGAGGAGGAAGAGTAGAAGAGAAATGCTGAGTGTCGTTGGCAAAAGTATGGCGAGAATTGCCAAACTCGGTTGGCAAAAGAAGGAAGTCTGATGCCTGGTTAGTTAGCAGTTAGTCAAAGACCATGTCAGCCCTAATTCAAAAAGAGGATAAGAAGATAACGCGCCTATCTTGGTGCGTAACAAACTTTTAAATCAAAACCTTATCTAGGATTTTCATGAGTGCCTATATAAAGGAAGCCTATCGATGAGCCAAGGAGGTTGAACTGTGGTGAAGGGGGCAAATCGCGGTTCGATCAGGCTATTATCGAGAGCTTTGGATCTATTGAAGGGTTGCATCGATGAATCTCCTTCTTTGTCTATTTCTCTTAGTTTTTAATTCTGTTATGATGGTGATGTTTACAAATGATGATTTGTTGATGGTTTTCCCAGCTATAAACTAATTCTTTTAAGTTGGCTAGGGGTGTTTTGCGATGAACGCTTAGCTTTTTAATAATTGAATGCCTTGGCATTTTTGTCTATTTCTCTAGTGCTTAATTTTTTGAAATTTATTCCATACGACAGTTGGCATTGCATGCTCATTATCCCTTAATATCTTAATAGACTTAAGAGATAAGATTAGTTGTCAAATACTAAGGAGAGAAGCTTCGACAGAAGACGTTCAAGTAGATGAGCTTACTTCGGAAGTGAGTCTACCCCTTAGGAGTAAAGATTAAAACTTTGTCAAGTTAATTATTGAAAAACATCACCATAGACATATATGAGTTAATCATAGTTAACTTAGGATATTGTCATCGACAGAGGACATACTACTTAAAATCAGCTCGGCAATAAAACCAAGGCTGGACGTTATTAAATGCTGTATTTGCTAGCGTAAAATCCAAGCATCCCCTGCCAACACAAATCAACCATCTAAATACATTTGTTTGCCAATCCACCTGAATTTTCATTTTATTTTCCTTAGTCATTTTCTTAATTAAAAATCCGATCTCAATATCAACTTATCTGTTTCAATTCACAAGTAATTATTGTGGTATTTAATTTTTGCACAATCCCCGTGGATACGATACTTAGTTTACTGATGTATTACTTGCTAACTGTGTATACTTGCATGCAAAAAGACCTAAACTTGGCATTATTTACTGGCATATTCACATTAATTCATCATTGTTTGCCAAGTGTTAGTCAGTCGACAAGTTTTTGGCGCCATTGCCATAGATTGCAACATAATTAGTTATTTTTTATTTTTGTTTTTTTTTGTTTATTTTACTTGTTTGTTTTGTTTGGTGTATGACTAGGAGCCGCACTACGAAGGAAGATTTATTATACGACCCAAAGATTGAAAGAACCCTACGCAAGCTAAAAAGAAAACTTCAAGAAATGGCTCAAAACGGAAATGATGGAGTAGATGGTGTCCTAAACAATGAGGAAAATCAACCAATACACGATGGGATACCATTCGCTCCTGCTGTCACTGCAGAGAATCCTAAATAAAGACCTATTAGAGAAAACTTGGCACCAAACATGGATAATCTGATGCCAAGACTGATTGGTCCAGAGGTAAATGCAGTTAATATTGAACTTAAATCGATAATGATTCAGACGCTATTGAATGTACGTCAATTTGATGGACCACTTACTGGAGACTCAAGGCAACACTTGAAGTACTTTATGGAGGTTTGCCAAATATTTCAGCAACCTAATGTGGCTAAAGAAACAATGAAGTCGAGACTATTTTCATTCCCCTTGAGAGATAGAGCAAAAACGTCGCTAAGTTCTTTGCCACCTGGTTCAGTTACTTTGTGGGCAGAATTATGCCAAAAGTTTCTTTTGAGATTTCAGCTCCCTAAACTTAATGATAAGCTGCAAAGTGATATCATTACCTTTAGGCCGACCGGTGATGAGACTTTGTATGATGACTGGGAGCATTTTAAAGAATTATTGAGAAGATGTCCCATGCATGGATTTCCTACTTGGACCCAGATAGAGACCTTTTATAACGGAATCAATGCTCATGCAAGGACTATGGTTGATGCTTCGGCAAATGGTTCATTGCTAGATAAAAATTACACTGAGGCATTTGACATCCTTGAAAGAATTGCCACCAATGATCTCTAATACCTTACTGTCAGATTAGGATCCGAGACGAAAGTAGCTGGAAAATTGGAGCTTGATGCATTATTATATATCAATGCTCAAATTTCCAGCCTCACTAATATAGTGAAAAAATACACAAACCCACTGAAGTTCGAAAAGTGAAGTCACTGAAACCATTCTGCACAATTTGTGGAGAGGATCATAATATGGATGAATGCCCAACAAACCCTGAATTGGTAAATTTTGTTGGTAATTTTACTCGTAATTTTAACTCACATTCCAATACCTATAATGTAGGTTGTAAGCATCATCCAAATTTTTCTTGGTCAAAGCAAGGCGGTAACCAATATAATGCCCAACGTCAGAACAACAACGTGCCACCAGATTTCAACTAGAATATGATACCACAAAAAACATAATAATTTTTATCCAGGGCAGAGATCTACCTAGGGGATTACTCTAACAGAGTATATGGAGCGAAATTGATGCATCTGTTCAAAGTTTAGCAACATCCATGCAATACTTGGAAGTTTAACTAGGACAGATTTCCAATGCACTCAGTAATAGACCCCAAGGAAATTTGCCAAGTGATACAGAGGATGCTCAAAAAAGGGAGAGAACAATGTAAAGTAGTTACTCTTCAAAGTGCCAAACAATGAAAGAATACAAAACCTATCAAAAAGTCAACTAATTGCTAGGATGAGAAGTTGGTGACAACAAATGAACCTAAGGAAACGAAAAAAAGAGGCAAGCACTGATGATGCCAGACCTCAATCGGATGCCAGCACCACTTTGATAAAACCAATAGAACTTGCATTTGCTTATCCACTACCACCTTTTCCACAGATTCTCCAAAAACACAAGCAAGACCAACATTTTAAGCGCTTCTTGGAAGTCCTTAAACAACTACAGATCAACATACCATTAGTGGAAGCTCTCGATCAAATGCCCAACTACGTTAAATTCATGAAGGACATCTTGTCCAAAAAGAGGAAGCTGGGTGATTTCGAGACTGTTGCTCTCACTAAAGGATGTAGTTCAATGATAACGAATAGATTGCCGCTAAAATTGAAAGATCTGGGAAGTTTCACAATTCCCTATACGATTGGCAATTGATTCATGGGTAAGGCATTGTGCGACTTGGGAGCCAGCATCAATCTGTTGCCAATTTAGTTTTTAGAAAATTTGGTATTGAAGTAAGGCCTACCACAGTAACACTTCAGCTGACATATCGATCTTATGCACATCCCAAGGGTAAGATTATGGATGTGTAGGTAAAGGTAGATAAGTTTATATTCCTAGCTGATTTTATTTTTTTAGAATATGAGGCTGATGTTAATATTCTAATAATTTTGGAAAGACCATTTTTTGCCACTGGTAGAACTTTAATTGATATACAAAAAAGTGAGCTTACTATGCTTATGAATGACCAACATGTTACGTTTAATGTATTTCAAGCTCTTAAGTGTGCAGATGAACATGAGGAATGCCAAGCTGTTGAGCTAATGGAGTCTATTTTCAATGTGGACATAGCATAGATTTACCAAGACACAGATGGTGATGCCACAGAGCAGGACGATGAAGAGATGATGAGTGAAGAATCTGAAGAATCAACCATGTTGAATAAGGTCATGAGTTATTTAGGGAGACCTGAGCCACTTGAGCTAGCTAACAGAAAAATCAAGGCACCTAAACCATATATTAAAGAACCACCAGAACTGGAGCTGAAACCTTTGTCAAGCCACCTCAAATATGCTTACCTGGGAGACAAATCAACTTTTTCAGTGATCATTGCTGCCAATTCGAATGATGACCAGGAGGAAAGATTGCTAGAGACACTGGGCAATTACAAGCAAGCCTTGGGATGGACCTTAGCAGATATCCGAGTGATCAACCCAACAATTTGCATGCATAAAATTATTCTGGAGGATTATCATGGCAAAACAATCGAGGCCTATAGGAGACTAAATCCAGCATGAAAGAGGTAGTCAAGAAAGAAGTCATAAAGTGGCTGGATGCCGAGATAATTTATCTTACTTTTGATAGCACACAGGTCAGCCCGGTGTTTTCCAAAGAAGGGTAGAATGATCGTGGTTTATAACAACAAAAATAAAATGATCCCTTTGAAGACCATGACGGGCTGAAAAGTGTGCATGGATTACATGAAGTTAAATAATACCAATCATAATGATCACTTTCCACTACCCTTCATCGATCGGATGTTGGATAGGTTGGCAGGGAAGGTATTTTGTTACTTTTTAGATGGTTCCTCGGGCTACAATCAGATTGCCATCGCTCCAGAAGATCAAGAGAAGACCACATTCATCTGTCTATACAGGACATTCGCTTTTAAAAGAATACCCTTTGGATTGTGTAATGCCCCAACAACGTTTTAGCCTTGCATGATGTCGATTTTCTCGGATATGATTGAGAACAACTTAGAAGTCTTCATGGATAACTTCTCTATCTTTGGCAAAAGTTTTGAAGAACACCTTCGGAGTTTGGAACTTATTCTAAGGAGACGCATTGAAACTAACCTGGTCTTCAACTGGGAGAAATGCCACTTCATGGTAAAGGATGGCATAGTTCTCGGACATAAAGTGACCAAGAAAGGACTGGAAGTAGACAAAGCAAAGGTAGAGGTAATCAAACAATTGCCACCACCCACAAGTGTCAAAGGTATTAGAAGTTTCTTGGGATATGCAGGTTTTTATTGTCGATTTATTAAAGATTTCTCAAAATTTTCTAACCTTTATGTTTACTTTTGGAACAGAATACCACTTTTGTGTTTGATGATTCTTGTTTGAAAGCTTTTTAAGAATTGAAAGACGGGTTAATTAATGCCCTTATAGTTATGGCACCAGATTGGAATGAGCCATTCGAGCTCATGTGCGATGCCAACGACTATGTCGTCGAAGTAGTGATAGGACATAGGTGTGCCAAAATTTTCCATACCATCTATTATGTCAGCCGCACATTAAATGAAGCCCAGCTTAACTACACAACAATTGAGAAGGAATTCCTTACAGTTGTCTTTGCGTTTGACAAATTTAGATCTTAAGAAGGATGCCAAGCCTAAATTGATTCGATGGACACTATTATTATATGAGTTTGATCTTAAGATACGAGATAAGAAGAGAAGTAAGAACCTGGTGGCTAATCATTTACCTCGTTTAGAACACCACCATGAGGATGGCAATACCGATGACATTAGAGATGATTTCCTTGATGAATATATGTTTACGACCACTACCATTCCATGGTATACTGATATAGCCAACTACTTAGTCAGCAACATATTGGCACCGAATTTGTCAAGCAATGTAGGAAGCGATTTCTGAGAGATATCCAACAATATTATTGGGATGAGCCATTTTTGTTCAAACAATGTGCCGACCAAGTCATTCGTCATTGTGTGCCAAATGATGAGTAACAAAACATTCTTCAACTCTGTCATGTAGCACCATATAGAGGTCACTTTGCTGGAATGAAGATAGCAGCTAAAAGACTGCAGTTAGGATTTTTTTGGCATATACTATTCAAAGACGCCCACTATTTTGCTAAGGCATACGACAGATGCTAACGTACTAAAAATATTTTCAGCAGACATCAATTGCCACTTCAGAATATCATGCACGTGAAGCTGTTTGATGTGTGTAGGATAAATTTTATAGGTACTTTTCCCCCATCGTTTGGAAATTTATATATACTTGTGGCAGTAGACTACGTTTCAAAGTAGGTTGAAGTTGTTGCTCTTCCAACAAATGATGCCAAGGCAGTTGCCAAGTTTTTACACAAGTACATTTTTACCAGATTCATCGCCTCTAGAGCCATCATACATGATAAAGGTACCCATTTTAAATACCAGTTAATTAGTAGAGCTCTATACAGGTACAGAATCCAGCAAAAAATTGCCACTACCTACCATCCTCAAACGAATGGCCAAGCAAAAGTTTTAAACAAGGAGATCAAAAATAATTTAGAGAAGACTGCGAACCCAACTCGAAAGGACTGGTCTTTGAGGCTAGATGATTACTTGTGGGTATACAAGACAACCTTCAAAGTCCATTAGGAACTTCCCCATACAAGCTTGTATTTGGGAAGTTATGCTATTTGCCAGTAGAGCTAGAACACCGAGCTTATTGGGCAACCAAGCAGTTGAAATGGAATAGAAGGCTCCAGGTAAGAAACGCTTGTTAGATCTGAATGAGTTGGAGGAGTTTCAAGCACAAGCCTATGAAAAAGCCAAGCTCTATAAAGAAAGAACAAAGAGGTGGCATGATAGCAGAATTTTTCCAGGGCAGTTTGAAGTGGGGCAAAAAGTTCTGTTGTTCAATTTGAGGCTTAAATTATTTCCAAAAAAACTCAAATCCATATGGCCAGGACCCTTTGAAGTTATCAAGCCCTATGCTCATGATTAGTAGATATCAAAGACTTAAAAACTGGGACAACGTTCAAAGTGAATAGCTAGAGGTTGAAGCATTATTCGGAAGGAAGCCAAAATAAATACCAAGGAGATCATTCTATGGGCAGAGATTCGATAATTTTGACATCACAGTATGATCATTATAAATAGTTAGGATAATTTTTCTTTTTATTATTTTAATTTAATTATTTTAGTTTTTATTTTTTTGTTTTGAAAGGTTTTTGTAAGTGTTAGCGCATGATATTTTGCCAAGGCAGTATGCCAAGACAGGATGGCATTCAAACACCCATCATCATGGGGCGTGGTAACACATAGACTATTTTTCAGATAAGGCCCAAGAGAGAGTAATTTTTGCTAAGTGGGAAACCCTAGCCACCCAGGGTAAAAATTTTTAAACTTTGAAATGTTACCTTACGTTACTCAAGCTTCTTTCCCGCACTGTCAACTCTTATTACTCCATAACCCATTATTATCCCACTTCCCCATACACACATAACTATCACACCATCATTATCTACACGAACCTCACCATTAAACCATCCCAACCGTATCCCTTACCACTTATTTAACTCTCATTTTTCCTTAAGCAAGAACCTTCTCTCTTTTCATTCTCTTACCCGACAAGAAAATCAAGAACCAAAATTCTCTTTATAATTTCTTTTCCGATCATCACTTTCTCCTAATTTATTCCCATGGCACCCTCACCAACACCACTTCAAATCTTTTTCAATGACGAGATCAAGAAGAAGTATGAAGAAAATTTTGCTACCCGAACCTTTTGTTAAGAGAAAAGGGTTCGAGTTCAAGAATGAACCCAACTTGGGTTATTCACCGAAATTCATTGCCATTGTCAAGAAGAATAACTGGGAGGTATTCTACCAACAGCCAAGAGAGGTCCACTCTACCATAGTTTGCAAATTCTACGCCCACCTCACCTCCAAGTCCTCACATTTTCTATTTGTACAAGGTAAATGTGTTCAATTTGATGAAGGATATGTTAATTGCGTGTTTAGTTTGGATGATGAAGGGGAAGAGCATTCGACATTCGTCGAATCCATAGATACTGCCAAAAAATAGATGATACTAAAGGATTTGTGCTAGCCTGGCACAAAATAGATTGTCTCTTCCAAGGGAAAGAGAACCGTAAAATGGTTAGCATTGAAACCACAGCCAAGCGAATGGAACCATTTCTTGAAGGCCAATCTTATGCCGACACACACAATAAGACAGTTTCAGATGAGAGAATGGCTTTGCTGCACTCGATCATGATGGGAAGGAAAATCAGCGTGGTTCGTTTAATCATTGACGAGACATACAAATGTACCGGTAAAGGTTATGGTAGTTTGATTTTTCCTTTTCTAATCTTAAAAATTTGCATGCAGCATAAGGTGACAAAGCTCGACTTCGAAAATGTCTAGAAATGTAATAGAACCATCACTCCTACTCTGTGGCGGCAATTGATTGCCAGTGAGGCAAAAGAGAATGGCAAGGGAAAGACTGCTGAGTCGGTGTCTGCTGCCAAGACGCCCAAGGCAGAACCTGTCCAACCAATGCTAGCTGATGCTTTGGAATTTCTTTCCAGATCTATTAGCATCAGGAACTCATTTTGCAAAAACTAGAGAAAGTTGAGGAGCAAAGTTTGGTGCTCTGGGAATATGTTAGAGCCAGGGATCGAGCATTAAAGATGAATTTTGAGGGCCTCACCACCAATCCTTTCCCACAATTTTTGAAGTTCCCAATTGAGCTTCATGCACTCGAAAGAATACCCGCCAACCCCTAGTCTGTCCATACTCCAACCTAGCAATCTGATGCCAATGTACTTTATCACCTGCCCATGTTGAATCTGCTAGAACCGAGACTCTACAAGAGTTTGATGATGAAGTTCCTGCCAAGACCGATGTGCCACCTGTTGCTCATGCCTCTTCCGCTGCCCCTAGCTTTTGCTGCATCTGAGCTAGCATGAGTGATTGAAGAGGTTATGTAAGATGTGAAAGTTTCCACTGCTGCCTCGAAGCCACAACTAAAAAGGAAGACATTTTTGGCACCATATCGATGGAGCTCCATCAAAAGAAAGACTTGCGTTTCTCATCCAGAACATTTCAAATGAGAGTCCTCTTCCCTTTAACTCCTAAGTTTCACATTTTTCATTTGTACCATGCGTTTCATTTGTATATATGTGTTTTCATACATTAAGGACAATGCACACTTTAGGTTTGGGGGGTTGCCCCGCATTTATTGCCATGACATTCATTTATTTTTATGTTTGTATTTGCATTTTGTTATTGCCATATAGATTAGGTAAACTCATGCATACCAAACCATTTAAAAAAACTTTTTGGCCACATCTAGTTTTTAACCTGATAATTTTGCCAACTGTTGAGATTTTTGTTTTATTATAATTTGAAAAATGTTTTTGGACTTGATTGAAATATTGCAAATCTTATTCAAAGTCCAACTAACTTGAAAATATGTTTGAAAAGATTTTGGCTTGTTTTAAAAAGAATTTAAGTGACCAAAATGTCAAAATCTGAAGCTCCGTACCGATATGGTTCAAGCAGTACCGATACGAGTGCTACAGAAAATTTCTAGTAGCCAAAACTCGTATCGATATGCTAGGGTGCGTACCGATACTAAGGTATTGCGTACCGATATCTTATGCATTTTAAAGCTCCAACGACTAGTTTATCAAGAATAGGTATCGACAAGACCACCCGCGTACCAATACCGACGGCTGTAGAATTGCATTTATTAAGGGAAATAAAGACCCAACTGCTCCATTTCATCCCCAACGGTCCTCAATGGCTAGAAACTCAATTGGGAGTATAAAAGACCCCAAGAAGCACTTGAAGAAGCTAATGATCTTAATGTCAACATCTCAATGATTTAGAAAAGAGTTTTTGTACTTAAATTGTCATTTTCTTTATAGACAAACACTTGTGAGCTAAATTGTCAATGTATGCTCAAGTGTATTAGGTTTGGGTGAGTGAGCTTAATTGTGCAAACAATCTACCTAGTGATGATTTCTTTGTTTGCTTTCTTTTCTCTTTTGTAAAAAGAGGGTTAGATAGACTTTGGGGTATAAGTCTAGTGTTGTAAGGGTTTTCTCTTGTGCCCAGGAAAAAGGGAAGAAATTCAATAGTGAATTTGAAAATCCTTAGTGGGGAAGCTAAGGTAGTAGATGTAGAGCTTAGTTGAGAAGTTCAAACCACTCTAAAATTATCGTGTCTTTTTCTATCTTTTTGCTTCCCACACAAATCACCCAATTACCACTTCTCCACCACTTAGCAAGCAAAATGGTTGAAGAATTCAAGCCCATCAATTGGTATTAGAGCAAGGCTCAATCGATAGGCTTAACATCCTATTGAGGCAATCCCGACAAGATCGATCAACCAAAAAATCATGCTGTGTTCATAGCACAATTAATCGACAAGACAACATTCTTCAATGGTAAACATTATGCCTATTGGAAGAATAGGATGATGTTCTTTATCAAGGCCATCGACTAACGTCTATGGGACATTGTTAAAAAAGACCATTCGTGCCACAACGAAGAAGGCAAGATTGGAGTGCGGATGATAAAAAGAAGATGGAGCTAAACTCGAAGGCTTTACATATTCTATTTTGTGCATTGGGGCCGGAAGAGTAATCTAAATTTTCTTCTTGTGAAGATTCCAAGGAGGTATGAGACAAGCTTGAAGTCATATACGAAGGGACAAACGAGATAAAAGAGACAAAAATTGGTTCACTCAACCTCAATTATGAGAACTTCAAGATGAACCCGAATGAAGACATCAAGAGCATGTTCGATCGATTCTCCATAATCGTCAATGAATTTAAAGTCTTTAGAGAGAAGATTTTGAAAGACATGCTTGTTCGGAAGTTGATTTATTCACTTCCCGAATCATGGGAGTCCAAGAAGACGACAATCATAGAAGTAAAGAACTTGAAGAAGTTCAGGCTTGAAGAGTTTAGTAGATCTTCTCTCACCCATGAGTTGATGTCCGAAGGGAGAAGAAAAGAGAATGAGAAGAGGATTAAAGAGCAAGGAATTGAAGATTTAAACATTATTGCTCTTCAATTCTCCACAAGTCATCAAGAAGATTCAAGTGAGGAGGAAAGTGAAAGTGAAGAGATGGTCCATCTCTTCAAGAAGTTCACCCAGTTCATAAAGAATAAAATGGAACAATCTTCAAGACATGAATCGAAGAAAAATATGAAGAATCCCCTCAAGTGATTTGAATGCAAGAAGCAAGGACACACCAAATACGGTTACCTCACTTCAACAAAAAGAGATCATCTTCAAAGAAAGCATATGTGGCAACATGGAGTGATGAAGAAGACTCCACCGACAATGAGGTAGCCCACTTATGCTTTATGGACCTCCAAGAGGGTAAGGTAACTTCTAACTCATCTAGTGCAAATTCTTATACTTTTGATGAGTTATAAGAAGCCTATGATAAATTGGTTTTTGAATTCAACGCTTCATTTTCTAAAACCAAGAAATTGATTTCAAAATTAAAAATAGAAAATGAAACGCTTTCTAAAACCAATTTGGAATTTTAAGCAAAAATCAAAGATTTTGAGCTTAAAGTTTTGAATTTACAAAATTTGCTTCAAAGTTTAGAAAAAGATCATTAAAAGGAAATAGATGATCTTAAGAAAGAAAAAGATTTGATTTGTAAGAGTTTTGAAAAGAAAGATAATTTTAACAAATCAATTTTTTATCAAAGACAATCTAGTGCCCTTAGATTTTTAAACGAAAAATGTTTTAGAAGTATTTGGGTCCCAAAAGGACTAATTACTTCAATGAAAAAGGATGAAATTGAAAAATGGATTCCTAAGGGGACTAAAATTTGTGCAACTAATGTCATTGGATCCAAAGCAATTTGGATGCAAAAAATTACTTGATTGTCTTTTTATAGGTGTATGGAACATTGATCAACAAAGTGATGAACCATGAAAGCTCTATGAACACAAGGAAGATCACTTGAAGAATGAAGGTTTCACATCCTACCTTTGATTCAAGTGGTAAATTTAAATTAAATTTCTTGCATTTTAATTTGATTTATTTATTTGAAATTCAATTAGATAATCATAAATTGTTGGACTAACAATTTATATTGATGATTAAATAAGGGGAGCCGTTTTAAAGTTTTTTTTATTTGTCAAATTTTTAAAATCTCTTTTGTTATTAAAGCTTTCAAGTTATTTTCAAACTAAGTTTGAATTCTTTTTTATATAAAAAAGGAGAAAGGTTTGAAAAATGAAATTTTAAAAGAAAAAGGAAGAGCTTTTAATATTTTCGAAAACAAATCTCTTTTTCAAAAATTATTTTACTAAGAGAGAGAATTTCAAAAAGAAAATTTCAAGTTGGTTTTATTATATCAAAAAGGGGGAGGTTGTTGAGATTTTTGTTTTGATATAATAATTTGAAAAATGTTTTTGGACTTGATTGAAATACTGCAAATCTTATTAAAAGTCCAACTAACTTGAAAATTGCATGTTTTAAGTGCTACGCAAATGGTGCAAGTGTACACGTCGCAAGTAATAAATGATAAGTATCGAGTATCGTCTCCACAGGGATTGGTTTGGGCCATTTTGCTTAAGTCACTGCAAATGTTTCAAGAATTAAATAGTAATGATGAATTGAGATAACATAACTAAATTTAAAGAATTAAAATAAAGGATAGAGGAAACCAAATTGAGAGAGTAGGCCGAGTTATCGTGAGTCGTGGAGTGATAATTGAATGGACTGTCGTGATAATTGATTGCTAGAGTCGCTCAATCGTTCCGTCAATTGGCTCTATTCGAATTGCCTGGGCAATTGGGAATGGAGCGATTGCCTGGGCAATTGGGTGACAACCTTCAAAGTTCGGCGAAGCGTTCTTCAATGGTTTCTCATTATCCCTAACTTGAAACGCTGTTAATTGTGCATGCCTTGATAATACATCCCTACGTTAACCAAGGGTGGACAATAACTGATCTTGTGCTCCTTTTAGCCATTGAAATCCGTAACTTTTCCCTAAGTCAAATTAGTCTTTACCATCGATTGATTGAATAAAGACCATGCTCATTCGTTTCTTGAATCTAACTCTCCCGATATTAGATAAACGGATGAATTCACGAGATCCTCTCCCAATTCACTCGCAATCAAAATTAAGAACCAAGAATGAACAAACTTTGAATTAAATTGCAAACTCAAGTACCTAAACAAATCCAATCGTTCTCACAACCACAAAAACACAATAACCCAAGCCAAGTAAATTTTAGTTCGTGGCGGGGTACAAAAGAAATACACAATAAAATCTACCCAACATGAATCGAATGGGATAAATAAGAAGAATGAGAAGATTTCGAGCAGCCCTTATTTTTTCTCTCTTAAATTCGACTCCCCTTTGAAGTTGGCGGCTTGGTCTTCATTATATAGGAGATAGCTAGGTCGAAATCCTTCTTGAGGATGAAGTTAAGTTGGAATTAAATAACATAAAAGAAATAAATCTATTTTATTATTATATTTTTATTCCTCCAAAAACTCCACATAAAACTCTTGGATTTTAATCTCCTTTTAATATCTTCTTGGAACTCCAACTCTTCTAGGATTTATCCTTGCTTTTCGCATTTATCTCGAATTAAATGGATTTATCCACTCATCACAATCGGCTGCCATGTCACCTTATCCTCAATTTCTTTGACAATTTCCCGATTGCTTGGGCAATTAGTTCCTACACACAAAATAACGCACAAAGCGGCAATTTTTCCACGAAAAACAAAAAAAATGTAATACCAAGCTCGTAACGACGAAAACTAGGAAATTATGTATAAATGCCTAACAGTGCAACTAAAATGTGCCTAAGTCTAACAATAATATGAGTAAAAAGGGCAATTAAAATAGTAGTTTTGAACACTCATCACACCCCAAACTCGAACTATTGCTTGTCCTCAAGCAATGCAAAGCTAACAATTACCTGCCAAGACTTCAATCATCAAAATTTTGCTTCGAATTTGACTTCAATCCTTAGAACTGTGGCAAAAAGTATGATTGCTTTTCAATTATTCGAATGGCACAAACTTTACCCGGAATTGAACTATAATGCTCGTGACAATGTGTGTATGGAGTTGTGTACAAGTTGATTGTCAGGATTCCATGTGAACAATAGGTTTATCAAATTAATTACCGGGGTATTTTTCTTTTACTAGAGCCAGTTTTAGGCACCTCTAGCGAAGCATGCAATTTTTCAACTAGAGCCAGTTTCGGGCACTTCTAGCAAAGTATGAAATTTTTTTTATCAGCTAGAGCTAGTTTCTGGCACCTCTAGCAATACATTATTTTTTCTCAATCTTAGTTGAGACTAGTGTCAGATAGGCACCTCTAGTTCACAATTTCAATTAATCAATCAACCCAATTTTTAAACAACCTAAGTTCACTAAGTCTCCTTTAACCAATCAAGTCACAACAGTGTAAAATTATTCAACATTATAGTCGAATTCTAAGTGTTATCTATGCACATCCTAAAATCGAAAGTTCTATCTCTTAAGTGCAGTGGTAAACTCATCATAAGATATCCAACAAGTCTAGGCAAATTAAATCCAATCAAAGGCATGGCAAGTAATATATGCAACCTATATGCTATTACTAAAAATGAATGCAACTAAACATGAAACTAACTAGAAGCAACACCCCTCCCCCAAACTCAAGAGAAGAATTATCCTCCAAGCGTGCAAGTACAAACAAAATTAAAATTAAAATGCAAATAAGTTAGTCAGAAAGGTCGTCACCTTGAATGATGAGTTTCCTTCGAGCCATTTGCTTGCTTCTTTTTCCTAGTCGTGGTGGTTGAATACGTGTGGCTGGTGGTGCGGCTTGAACCCTTACTTTCGCAACCTCATCGCTTGCTGTATTCTCTTGATCGATCTCTTTAATGATCGAAGCTTTACGCTTCGTCTTTGGTGGTGCAGCCGGTGGCGATGTCACTTTATCATGTACAGCAATTGTCATGGCAAGTAGTTCGGCAGGAACACCGGGAAAGGCACGGTGCTATCAGGGTACTTCTTTAAAATCACTTGAGTGATGGTTGTGTTGTGGTCCTTCATGTACCACATGAATAGCAATTGATGAGCCTCCATTTGTTCCAATCGATGGGATAGTGGGCAGATCATCTCTTTGATTTGATTCATATTCACCGAGGTAGGTTCGCTTGCCTGGGCATTAGGACTTGCCGAGGTACCAGGAATTGCCGAGGCATTTTTGGCTACCTAGGCAATTGTCGGAGCATGGGATTTCTTTGGTAGCGTTGGTTATCTCGTCGGTTCATCGCTCATGATTCGTAAAGTATGTGTTGATGAGAGCGACATCAACAACAATCGGTCTCTCAATGAGTGGAGACACAAATCATTGGCAAGAAAACTCGAGTGCTTGGGACGAACTTACTTCGGGCATGGTTTTGAGGTTCTTGATTGGAAAAACTAAGTAAACAAGAAAGGAAAAACTTAAGAGTTCAAGAGGGGAAGGAAGTAAAGAAAGATGAAATAGATTAGTAAGAAATCGGCTTATGCTCAACTCATTTTTCCCTTAAAACTCTTATCCTAAAAAATAAAAACAAAGGAAAATATCAAAATAAAATAAAATAAAATAACAATATTAAATAAAAATATAGAGAAAGCTTGAGGGGGTTATTTCTGATATTTCTTATAGTTCATCCGCACCCTCCATCGAGTGACAATATTGCCCAAAAAGAGTTGGGCCAATGTGCTCTCAACTACTCCCCTTTGCGTGACCATGGTGGATGTGTTTTTCTTTCGTGTTCCCTTGTAGTCCATGCATACCTTCCACCGTGATACTATTCTTGAAGGCATTAATATATCATTAGAAAAAATTATATCAACATCCAACTATTTAATTACCTCATTCTCGTCAAATTCTATCATGGTTGGATGTAGCCTTCGTTGTCGTGGCAATTGCTGCTCCAACCAATTGTCGTGGCAATCCTCATTTTCTTTAAGCTTATCAAACATCTCCATTAGTAGAGATTTGGATGACTTCAGATCTACCAACTTTGATTCCTCAAGACATACCTGCAATGGATGAGGTGAGTTTTAAAAGAATTCAAAAGGTTCAACAATCACCTGTTCATAGTCCATTAGCAAAGTATTGTCAATTTGGTGATATTGCATGTGGTCGTGCAATTGCAGTGGAAAAGGTGGATGAGAGCAATTTGCTATAGCGTTACTCTTCTCAGCCTCTCAGAATATTGTCGCTGCATTGCTCTGTTCAGGCTCCTCAATCATTGCCGTGGCAATTCATTGCATAGGCTCATCAAGTGTCGAGCAGTCTTTCTCATTGGCAGGTTCTCGACCTGGAGGTTTTAATTGATCCTCACATATCGGAGATCTCTCTTTGTGTTGTTTCTTCTCATCTTGCCTTAGGATTTCAGTATCCCTAGGAATTGATTATTGGGTCATGTTATCCATGGCATATATGGATCTCCTCAATTGATCTTCTGAATCCCTCAAGGGTGCATCCAACTTAGCTATCCTCGCATCCATGGACTTTGATAGCTCTCGAATCTCTTCAATTGATCTGTCAAGTCTAGTCAAAGAAGCTAGCAACGTTTCTTCCAAGGAATTGGAATGCTCTTGAAAGGGACTATGCTGCCTTAGCATATCTGTTCCAGTAGCAAAACTGTTATGGTAAAAAAAATTTGAGCATTTTGAGCATACCATGAAGGATTTTGCTAATGGTTCCAACTATGGTCCTCTATGTAGCCATATGCACCAGGATTTTGAGGGCAATTTTCAAACACATGATGCTCTCCACAACAAGCGCAAGAGTTTTCCACGGTATAGGCTCTTTGGGATATTCTCGATTGGTATAGGTAATCATCGGTGAATGTAACAAATTCTTTATTGGATTGATTCCTATGTTCCCACATCAACTCTCTAATAGATCGACTTTTATTTCCTCACATGTTGATGTCCCATAACTTTATAGCACACCTGAAAATTTTTTTTTGATAAAAAAGTTAGTAAAAATAATAAGAAAAAAACAAGTAACACCAATTGCCAATCCCCGGCAACGGTGCAAAAAACTTGTTGCGTGTTTTAAGTGCTATGCAAATGGTGCAAGTGTACACGTCACAAGTAATAAATGATAAGTATCGAGTATTGTCTCCACAGGGATTGGTTTGGGCCACTTTGCTTAAGTCACTGCAAATGTTTCAAGAATTAAATAGTAATGATGAATTGAGATAAAATAACTAAATCTAAAGAATTAAAATAAAGGATAGAGGAAACGGAATTGAGAGAGTAGGCTGGGTTATCGTGAGTCGTGGAGTGATAATTGAATGGACCGTCGTGGTAATTGATTACTAGAGTCGCTCAATCGTTCCGTCAATTGGCCCTAGTTGAATTGCCTGGGCAATTCTGCGATTGCCTGGGCAATTGGGAATGGAGCGATTGCCTGGGCAATTGGGCGAAACCCTTCAAAGTTCAGCGAAGTGTTTTTGAATGGTTTCTCGTTATCCCTAACTCGAAACACTGTTAATTATGCATGCCTTGATAGTACATCTCTACGTGAACCAAGGGTGGACAATAATCGATCTTGCGCTCCTTTTAGCCGTTGAAATCCACAACTTATCCCTAAGTCGAATTAGTCTTTACCATCGATTGATTGGATAAAGATCATGCTCATTTGTTTCTTGAATCTAACTCTCCCGATATTAGATAAATGGATGAATTCATGAGATCCTCTCCCAATTCAATTGCAATCAAAATTAAGAACCAGGAATGAACAAACTTTGAATTAAATTGCAAACTCAAGTACCTAAACAAATCCAATCGTTCTCACAACAAAAAAACACAATAACCCAAGCCAAGTAAATTTTAGTTCGTGGCTGGGTACAAAAGAAATACACAATAAAATCTACCCAAAATGAATCGAATGGGATTAAGAAGAATAATAATAAGATGTCGAGCAGCCCTTATTTTTTCTCTCTCAAATTCGATTCCCCTTTGAATTTGGCGGCTTGGTCTTCTTTATATAGGAGATAGCTAGGTCGAAATCCTTCTTGAGGATGAAGTTAAGTTGGAATTAAATAACATAAAAAAAATAAATCTCTTTCATTATTATATTTTTATTCCTCCAAAAACTCTTCATAAAACTCTTGGAATTTAATCTCCTTTTAATCTCTTCTTGGAACTCCAACTTTTCTAGGATTTATCCTTGCTTTTTGCATTTATCTCGAATTAAATGGATTTATCCACTCATCACAATCGGCTACTATGTCACCTTACTCTCAATTTCTTTGGCAATTTCCCTATTGCTTGGGCAATTAGTTCCTGCACTCAAAATAGCGCACAAAGCAACTATTTTCCATGAAAAACAACAAAAGTGTAATACCAAGCTCGTAACGACGAAAACTAGGAAATTATGCATAAATGCCTAACAATGCAACTAAAATGTGCCCAAGTCTAACAATAATATGAGTAAAAAGGGCAATTAAAATAGTACTTTTGAACACTCATCAAAAATATGTTTGAAATGATTTTGACTTATTTTAAAACGAATTTAAGTGACCAAAATATCAAAATCTGAAGCCTCGTATCGGTACGGTTCAAGTTGTACCGATACAAGTGCTACAGAAAATTTCTAGTAGCCAAAACTCGTATCGATACGGCCAAAGAGCGTATCGATACGCTAGGGTGTGTACCGATACCCAATGCATTTTAAAGCTCTAACGGGTAGTTTCTAAAGAACATGTACCGATATGGCCACCCGCGTACCAATATCGACGGCTCTAGAACTGCATTTATTACGAGAAATAAAGACCCCAATGGCTCCATTTCATCCCCAATGGTCATCAACGGCTAGAAACTCAATTGAGAGTATAAAAGACCCCAAGAAGCATCTGAAGAAGCTAATGATCTTAATGCCAACATCTCAAAGACTTAGAAAAGAGTCTTTGTACTTAAATTGTCATTTTCTTTATAGAAAAACACTTGTGAGCTAAATTGTCAATGTGTGCTCGTGTATTAGGTTTGGGTGAGTGAGCTTAATTGTGAAAACAATCTACCTACTGAGGATTTCTTTGTTTGCATTCTTTTCTCTTTTGTAAAAGGAGGGTTAGCTAGACTTTGGGGTATAAGTCTAGTGTTGTAAGGGTTTCCTCTTGAGCCCGAGAAAAAGGGAAGAAATTCAATAGTGAATTTGGAAATCCTTAGTGGGGAAGCTAAGGTATTGGATGTAGAGCTTAGTTGAAAAGCTTGAACCACTCTAAAATTATCGTGTATTTTTCTATCTTTTTACTTCCCACACAAATCACCCAATTACCACTTGGCAAGCAAAACAGTTGAAGAATTCGAGCCCATCACCAACACTTTTGCTAGCATAGTTAGCATTTGCACTAGTATGCCCTATCCGATGATGAAATTAGAATCTTTAGTTAGCATGAGCCAGCAGATTTGTAATGCCAGGTTGCTTGACAATTAATCTTTAGCTAAAAAACTTTAGTCTCACTTAAACATGTAGTACGCATCTAGTTCCCAAGACAAAATTAGGATTCTTGAAGTTGAACTCAGAATAAAAAACCAATTCCAGGGTAAAAGTAAAGAATAAGGCAACAATGTTTTATCAAAAGCAAGAAAAATTTTAGAACACTCATCTACCTTAGAGACAATAAGTAATTTGGGGCTTCGTGGATTGCTCCCACTTAGTTCTCAGGCCAACAAAACTTTAGGGCATGAGTGTAATAGGTTAGCTTAATTGTGTAGTCTGAATTAGCGTGGGGATTCGTGGTATGTTCCCTCTTATTTCTCGCGCCAAACAACATCATGACACAAGCTCTAATTTGATGTCAGTAAAAAGAAACCCTTGGTAAATAATAATAATAATAATAATAATAATAATAAACAAAAAGCAAAATATGTATTTTTGAGTTTGGATACTAAAGATTTTCTAAGGGAGTTAAAAGATACTTGATGCAAATTGCCTGCATTTCATGCACACTTCATGACCCTAGGTTAGAGTTATATTGCTGCACCTGAATTGTTGATATGTTGGCATTATTGCTCTAGGATATCCGAGGACAGAAGAATTTTGCTTGCTAACATGTGTTGTTAATCAGGAAAACATTGCCGAGGTACTTTATTTTATTTACTATTTTTATAGCTTTTAGTTGCATTACTTGAGGACAAGCAATGGGATAGATTTGGGAGAGTGTTAACACCTCAAAAGTACTACTTTCCATGTATATATTGTCATGTTATTTCTTGACTTTGGGTACACTTATGTGCATTTAGCAAGTAGATTCATGCATTTGCATCTAGGAGTTAAGGAATGTTTTTATTGCCAGAGTGAATGGGTATTTTCTTGTTGTGGTAAGAAGATCGGTAGCAGGATCGGCAGAGAAGATCAGGAGCAAGACAGGTTTGGCAAAGCATGATATGAGCAAGAGGAGAATAAGAGAAATGCCGAGTGTCATTGGAAAAAGCAAGAAGAGGATTGCCAAGCTCGGTTGGAAAAAAAAGAAGTCTGATGCCCGGTCAGTTAGCCGTTAGTCAAAGACCAGGTCAACCCTAATTCAAAAAGAGGATAAGAAGATAAAACGCCTATCTTGGTGCGTAGCAAACTTTCAAATCAAAACTTTATCTAAGGTTTTCATGAGCGCTTATATAAAGGAAGTTTATTGATGAGCCAAAGAGGTTGCGTCGTGGTAAAGAAAGAGGTAGAGGGCAAACCGTGGTTCGATCAGGCTGTGACTGAGAGCTCTGGATCCATTGAAGGGCTGCATCAACGTATCTCCTTCTTTGTCCATTTCTCTTAGTTTTTAATTCTATTATGATGGTGATGTTTACAAATAATGATTTGTTGATGGTTTCCCTAGTTCATGTTTTGCAATGAACGCTTAGCTTTTTGGGTTTTTAATAATTGAATGCCTTGGCATTTTTTTCTATTTCGCTAGTTCTTAATTTTCTAAAAGTTTTTTGCCATACGACAGTTGGCATTGCATGCTCATTATCCCTTAATATCTTAATAGACTTAGGAGATAAAGATTAGTTGCCAAATACAAAGGAGAGAAGCCTCGACAGAAGACGTTCAAGTAGATGAGCTTACTTTGAAAGTGAGTCTACCCCTTAGGAGTAAAGATTAAAACTATGCCAAGTTAATTATTGAAAAACATCACTATAGACATATAGGAGTTAATCGTAGTTAACTAAGGGTATTACCATCGACAGAGGCAATACTACTTAAAATCTGCTCGACAATAAAACCAAGGCTAAAGGTTATTAAATGCTGTCTTCACTAGCGTAAAATCCAAGTATCCCTTGTCAAGGCAAATCAACCATCTGAATATATTTTTTACCAATCCGCATGAATTTTCATTTTATTTTCCTTAGTCATTTTCTTAATTAAAAATCTGATCTCAATACCAACTTATTTATTTTAATTCATAAGTAATTATTGTGTCATTTAATTCCTGGACAATCAATGTAGATACAATACTCAGCTTACTGTTGTATTACTTGCTGACCGTGTATACTTGCACGCAAAAAAAACTAAACTTGGCATTATTTACTGGCATATTCACATTAATTCATCACTTGTTTGCCAAGAAATAGTCAATCAACAATATCTCACAGTGACACAAAAGGTGGGATGCAATTTACATCTCCTTTGAGCACATCACATGTAACCCCCTCGACCCGACCTAAAAGCCTGACCGAACCGAGAGAACTACATTAGGTTTGCCGAAGCAAACCGGAGAAAGGTTATGAAAAGTCAGTCTATTTTTTTCTTTTATCTTATCTACATGCATAATATTAACCTAAGCGGTTCAAACATGAAGCGGGTGAAATAACAAAAGAATTGAACCCCAAATAGACATTGAATTGCACAACATACGATTTAGGGACTAAATTGTAAACTCTTTAAATTATGTGATCAAAGACGAAATTAAGATTACCAATCCTTAATTAATCAGGTTACACGTTAGCATGTCAAATTTCAAAACAAACTGATCACCCAAACTCATTTAATTGGTAACACAAGCTTTAGGGACTAAAACGAAAGAAATCAGAACTTCACATAAGCCATTAACTAACTTAACCGCTTCGGGTATCGGTACACACACTTGAGTATCGGTACAACCTTACCATTTCAAATCCCAAAAATTCCATTAGCCAACTCTCGTATCGATACGAGCCTGCGTAACGGTACGTCTTACCAAAACTAAGGGCTCGTACCAATCTTCAAACCCGTGTACCAAAACCCCATGCCAAACTTAGCCTTTCCGAACTAATACGCAAACCCGAGTATCGGTACACTACTCTTAAAAAGCATATCCGTATCGGAATGCCTAGCCTGCATACTAGAACCGCAAGCCTAAAATGGCTTCCCGTATCGATACGTGCACACGCGTACCGGTACGCCTAGACCTGATTGGTCTCGAAAGTCTGGTTCAACATGCTTAAATCAAGTCTAAACAATACCAACATGCCAAAAACTTTTATATATCACTACTAAGGTGTTACAGCAACCAAAACATTATAGTTTAGTAGCCACTTTTAGTAATCATACATCCCGTGATGTTCTAAAGGCATGCTTCCTAACTCACTTTACCAACCATACTAGATACACCAATAGACCATTCTCAGCATAAACATCATATCAACACATCCAATACAGCAAATCAAACTTAATCAAACCAACATAACAAGGCAATCAACAAGGAAGCTCTAGATGCATACCTAGACAACCATTCATCCACAATTATAAGCAAGGGTTAACATCAAGCTTAGCAACATCAAACTGTCCTCAAAACTCAGCATAGAACATACTCAAAATCCATAAGGAAACAAAATTATAACTCCCAAAAATCGTGGCGAACACATTGCCTTATTAACTGAAAACATAAACCGAGTTCCTACTCAGAAGTAGTTTGTCAGTTGGATCCTTTCAACCCTTGCCTTTGCTGCCCCGAACCTTAATGCTCTGCATCATTTGGAAAAAGAGAGCGTAAGCACACTTGCTTAGTGAGGATGCTCATAAAACAATGATGCATTTCAACCATTTGAAAACCACATACTTGTTTTTCGAAAACATACTTACAACCAAAGCATTTTCTATGATTCCAACCGAATCAAAGCATAACAACCTCTATGCAACATCATACCCATTTTTCATGCTTAAAACCGAAGCATTTAAATCATAAACCATGCTTAAATTACAAAGCATTAAATCATAAACCATGCTTAAATCACAAAGCATTAAATCATAAACCATGCTTAAATCACAAAGCATTAAATATAGGTTCAACACATGAACTTTCACATATATTGGCATTTATAGTGACACCGGATAGACTACCCTCTATCCACACATATCGGATACACGGATCTCTCATACCATGCCTAGTTAGACCATATGATATCCCAAACCTTGCCTAGTTAGACTGCAAGATTTGACACCCTCGCCTTGCTAAACTGCGATCTTAACACCCTTGCCTAGTTACACCGCAAGTTTACCAACCTTGCCTAGTTAAACCGCAAGATTTGACAGCCTCGCCTAGTTAAACCGCGAGTTTTACCTTATTGCCTAGTTAAACCGCAAGATTTTATTACCTCGCCTAGTTAAACCATGAGTTTACTTCCTTGCCTAGTTAAACCGCAAGATTACCATCGATTTGGGTTGCCTTGTTAATCCGCACGACCCAAATGATGTCCCAACAGTCTGAGTGGCCTTGTTAAACCGCCATACCTCAATGACCCATGGCCACGATCGATTTTGTTCATATTTTATAGTGCACTTTTAATCCTATGGCACGCCAACTATATCCGTTTGTTTTCTCAGCTTGTCACATAGCCAATATATCATTTACAAAACCATTTATTACTGTTTTCAAATGCATTAAACAAAACATCACATATGCAAATCTCATTGCCAAGGCAATAACACCATTCCCAACCGGAATGAAAACCAATGCTCAATAGCATTTAATATACTTTCAATCCCCTGCATATGTACTCAAAACCATGCATTACCAGTAAGTAAAAACCTGCCATGTTCATTACCAAAACATGAAAACAATATGCTCATATCCAAGCCGATATTCAAAATCAAAATAAGGGAAACTTACTTCTGAGCTTAGGTAAGTGTCTCACGCTTACTCTAAACTCCCAAAAACCTTTACAAACCTTTGTAAAGCATTTAAAACCAGTTTCCACTCATCGATATGCCTCGCCTTCCTTGCCAACGCGAAACAAGCTCCCAACAACAACAAAACAACATCAAGATGTAGTGATGTCCTTTTCGCTAAAAAGGGTTTTCGAAGTGTTGGTTGTCTTTCAGATATAAAATTGTTTATTTCGTGGGGGGTTTAGAAAAAACCGTATTTTATTTAAGAAAATGGAGTCGCCACCGGCCACTTAGGTAGGCCGGACACCATAAAACTAGAGATTTAAAAACTGTTGGGTTCGGGAGTCAGTTACAGATGGGGAAAGATTAGCACCCCCACACCGCCCAAAATTGGTACTTTAATAGTTACCGCTTTATTAATATTAAACTTTCCGGATTAAAGTGACGATTAAATTAAAATTCGGTTATATGTGCGAGTAAATTTTAAAAGCCCCGTTATCCGAGAATAAACGCCCAACCACCATCACTAAGCCTGATACTGGCCCCGTTTACACTCGGATAAAATGGCACCGCATTGACAAAATATATCCGAAATGCAATCTTAGAAAACAAATATTAACATTTATATTGACATGGCATAAACACATAAATATTATAATATTATATAAAAGATAATAATAAACTACATGAATAAAAAAAACATGATCAATCATAATATAAAAAACAAAACATGAACGAGAAAAACGAGCTTCCAAAACTAAAATAATTAATTCTAACATGCTTAAACACATCAAGACACCAATATAATATTTACATGACATGCATGAAATGTAATGCTAAACTAACATAACAATATGCCAATATATATAAAAACTTAAAATTCGACTTCTATCATATAACATAATTTACATCCACAATTTAACATGCTATTTAAATATGATAAAACACCACACTAACATGTAACCAAAAAGAAAGGCGAACATAAAATCCATGATAAAACATGTTATCTACACATAAACTAGACAAGCACCGATCCAACAGGTAAAATATGAGCTAACAAACATGAATATAAAGGTAAAATACGATCAACTAAACATATATTATAAAACATGAGAACATGAAATAAAAACAGAAGAACACACAATGGGCAAAGAAAACATGCTAAAAACATAATCACAAGAGCACATGCAATAAAACGCCAATAAACTTAATATACAAACAAAATAAAACATACTTAAACATGGTATATTGATGCTATTAATGAAACTGCAAGGGGACTGGAATGAAAAAAAAAACAGAAGCGAAAGGAATAAATAAAACAGAAACAAAAGCAAATTCAGGGACGTAACTACAAAACCAAGAAAGCCTAGGAGGACTGAACATGTTATTTGACCAAGGGGCAAGCCCAAAGTGCAAATATTCAAAACGCGAAAGGACTAGGGAGGTAATTTCACCATTTGAAAATGGATTTTGGGTAATTTAGTGATCAAATTGCGATAAAACAGAAAAGAGAAAGGATTGAAATTGTAATTGTCCCATGCGGCAAGCTCAAAACGTGAATTCCAGAAACGCGGGAGTCCTTATGAGGTAATTACACCATTTAATATTGTGTCTATAAGACACCACAACCGACCCATCTTTTGTTCTTTTCTCATTTTTTAGCCCCCAAGAGATAAAGCTCTCCTATTCTCTCTATTTTCCCAGAAAACACAAACCCCCAAACCCTTCAACCGTCGTGGTTCTAGAGGCCGGCCGATGGTCCGGCTACTCTGGCCACCGCCCTCCACACTCAAAGCGTTCCAAAACCTAACCTAGACACCTCTCAAAACCAAAAAACTTTACTTTTGAAAAGGTCGAACCCCAAAACCTTTACCGAAACTATCACCCTCTTATTTTGAGACCACCAAAACCCTAAATCTATGGTATTTTGACACAAAGAAACAAAGAAAAATCCCCTTTGGTGGCTCACTCCTCAGAGTTTATCGCCAGCAAGGAAAGATTTTTCCTTAGGTAAACTTTATTTTTTTTTTGTTTTTTGTTGTTTTTTCATGCATGTATGAGATTCGAAAAAAGAGAGAATATTACCGATGGAAACTTGTATTTTTTTTAATAACTTCGTAACTGAGTCTTCTTACAACTTTTTCATACATATACCCTGATGAGTTTTGGTAGAAAACAAAATATAAAATACATACATCTCAATCTGATTCGGTATTGACAAGTCTAAATTTTTGGTATTTTCTGATTATTGACACGGTGGTTGGAGCCGGTATGGAGA
Source organism: Hibiscus mutabilis (assembly GCA_019671005.1). Taxonomy (NCBI): domain Eukaryota; kingdom Viridiplantae; phylum Streptophyta; class Magnoliopsida; order Malvales; family Malvaceae; genus Hibiscus; species Hibiscus mutabilis. Next base: position 26,592,688 of record CM033747.1, read on the forward strand.
GGTATGGCGGTGGCATGGTGGAGGTGGAGTGGTGCCAGATTGAACCCTAGTTGTTGGATCAGATTTGATCAACGATCAGGATTTCTCAAAGTTTGAACGGCCGAGATTCAATCTTGCAGCTGGAAAGACTGCATCAGATCATGACGCGTGGCAGGTGGCAGATGAGGAGTCAGGTGCATGTGACACACGGCGCGTGGAAGGCAGGCAGTCCCGAGCGTGTACCCACGCGTCAAGCAGAAGGATGCTCTTCTTCAATCACGACCGTTGGATCAAAAATTGATCCAACGGCTCTTGATTAGCTGCGTAAAAGAAGATGGGGATTAGGGTTTAGTTAATTAAACGGGTTAGGGCTCTTTAGCCGGTTTGGGCTTGGCCAGTTGGGCCATGTACACTTAATTTTGGGCTACGTAATATGTATTTGGGGTTATTTAATAATATTGGACTGGACATTTAATTTAAAAGTGGTTTTTATTTTCAGATTCATATGTAATAATAATAATAATATTATTAATAATGGTAATACACATACTCAATCATACATAGCTATACATACCTACATGCAAACACACATACGTGCACATACATACACATACAAACATACAAAAATATACGTAAGACATTAAAATACACATACATATCACATATACATACATACATATGCTCACCCATACATTACATATATATTAGTAACTCCCATGCACATAATGAACACATGATATAATATAATATATGGATACATGCACTAGTAATAAATATTAATAATTACATATTCATTGTAAATTAACACAAAATCTTTCCCAGATAAAAATGAGTGATTACACAAGCTTCTCCTCCTTGAGTGTCCCCTATTTTAATCACATAAAACCAGAGGATAAATGCATCATTATGCACCCAAACCATTGCCTACCAACAATTACCCACTCAAAAACCATCCGAAACATATCAAAAACATCCTCAAACACTTCCAAAACTCAAACCAGCCATAATACAACGATTCAAACCATCAAACATAATCAATTAACATCCAAAAACCCTTTTCCAACATACTTTTACTTCCAGCAAAGATTAAACTTGATTATCATCACAAAAACTCAAATCTAACAACCTAAGTAATTAGAGATCGTTTTGGGATTCTATTGATAAAAACAACTTATCAACATCATAATACATCCAAAATATGTATTAAATCAATCTTAAACAATGGAAATCAGATCCACTTCGAAAATTTCCTTGTTACTTCAATTTTACCCATTTAACTCAATTACACATTGATAAATCATTAAAATCAGTTTACAACCAATAAATCAAGGATCAAATACTTGGGAATTTCAGTAAAGAACCATACAATAGAGGAGATCACGGACCTTACCCCTATTGTGAGATTTCTCCCTCAATTGGTTTGATAAAAGCTAAGAAAACACAAGATTTAGATGAGATTTTGCAAAAACAATGTTAATTAATCAATTACAAATCATAAATACAAGTTAAAAGACTTCTCACCTCTGGATTTTGATGAAAACTTGAGTGTTTGGCTAAAAAGAGAATGAAGAGAAAAGTTACGTGAATTTTCTTTAAAAAACTTAACTAACTTTCTAACTAAAATCCCTTTCTAATTAGCTTTAAAACACATGTTAAAATATCTTTAATTAAAGGAGAAATCATCAGAAAACTTGGTAAAATAGCTCCTTAAAGATTCTAAGAATTTGACCCGTTTCATTTTAGTCACCTTTAAAAGCAGTTTTCAAAAATTGCATTTTGGTCACCAACCAAAATGTCCGATTTCCAAATCTTATTTCCCAAAATTGATTTCACCATTATCCTTAATATAATTAATAATGATTTTAGAATATTTTTACACAATTTTATCACTTTCAAAAATATCTTATTCGATTTAATCCAGAAACCGACTCGAATCTCTAATACCGGTCCATCGGACCCTCAAACCAACCTTTGAAATGCCTAGCCCCAAAACCTGGGTGTTACAACTCTCCCCTACTTAAGAAATTTTGTCCTTGAAATTTAGCTGGAAGAAACAATTGCCGAAACTGCTCCACCATGTCCGCCTTACTTTCCCCAAGACTTTCTCAACTCCACAGCGTCGTCACAAAACCTTTACAAGCTCAAATGTCTCACCACGAAGAACTCTACTACTAGAATCAAGGATGAACACTGGTTCCTCAGCAAAGAATAAACCCGACCTTAACTTACTATGCTCCCCCAGCATAACATGCGAGGAATTCGACCAATAACTCTACAACAGAGATACATGGAACACATCATGTATTTTCTCCAATTCGGGAGGTAACCTCAACCGATAAGCCACAAGACCAACACGCTCAACAACCTCGTATAGTCCAACAAACCTCAGACTAAACTTACCCATATGTCCGAACCACAACACCCTTTTTTCCACGGTGATACTTCCACGAAAACGCGATCGCCCACCGCCAATCGATTTCCTTATACTCCAAATCTACGTAAGATTTTTGCCGATCCGCGGCCGCTTTCAAGCGATCGCACACAAACTTTACTTTCATTAGTGTCTTTCAACACATACGGTAAGGTAACATGTTTTTCCCCTACCTCAGCCAAACACAAGGGCGTACGACACCTCTGGCTACACAATGCCTCACACATTACCATCTGAAAACTCACTTGGTAACCCTTGTATGCAAACACAACCAATGATAAATGCTTCTCCCAGGTTCCTTGGAACTCAATAATGTAACATCTCAACATATCCCCCAAAACCTAGATAACCCGCTCAGATTGTCCATCCGACTGAAGATGATACGCGGTACTGAAGTTCAACTTCATACCCGTAGCTTGATACAAAACTCTCCAAAAACCTCATTGAAAACCTCAGATCTCTATTCAAAACAAAATACTCAGGTGCTCCATGCAACCGCACGATCCTAATAATGTACAAACTCGCCAACTTATCCAGCATAAGCGTCGTATGCACTAGCAAGAATTGTGCACACTTCGAAGAACGATCAACAATTCCCCAAACAGAATCATGTTTAGCCGGTGTTAAAGGTAACCCTAACACACAAACCATGATGATTCACCCTCTTTTCCAATCTGAAATCCTCAACGGTTGCAACACCCCGGATGGAAACTAATGTTCAACCTTAACCCGCTGACATACTACACACTTAGAAACAAACTCTGTTATATTTTTTTTCCAAACCAACCCAAAAGTACATTTTCATTAAATCATGATACATTTTGGTACTATCGGGATGTACATCAAAAGAATTAGAGTGTGCCTCCGTCACAATAGTGTGCCTCAACTCCGGATCATCCGGTACCACCATTCGACCCTTAAAGCACAAAACACCATCTTCATCAAAAAAAAGAAAATCTACCAAAATACTATTCAATACGCCCTTAACACGCTCAACCAAGGAATCATCAAAACGGTTGCTTAACTTTAACATTTGTGACAACAAAGGCTTAACCTGCAACTCAGCCAAAAACCATATTCTCATGTCACACTCAACCTCGCAAACATAGCCTTAAGCTCAACTGCAACCTTACAACCCAGCGCATCCACAACCTTACCTTCCTGCACCAACACACAACCCAACCCATCGCACGATGCATCACTACAAACCACAAACTCCTTCCTGGATTCAAGTTGAATCAAAACAGGAACATGTAACAAAACTTCTTTCAACTTCTCAAAACTAAGTTGTTGCTTCTCCGTCCACAATTAAGAAACATTCTTTTGCATCAACTTTGCAAACGGTGATGCAATACCAATTAACTCATCATCAAAGCGACAAAAATAACCAACTAGCTCAAGAAATCTATGAACCTCAAAAATAGATTTAGGTTTCTTCCAACTGAGAAAAGCCTCAAATCTCCGTGGATCAACAAGAATACCCTCTATGGAAACCACACGACTAAGAACATCTCTTCCTTAAGCCAAGGCTCACACTTGCCCAACTTGGCGTACAACTGATTATCCTTCAACACTTGTAACTCAAACCACAATTTCGATCATGATATTCCTCGGCACGAGAATACGCGAGAACATCATCTAAAAACACCACCATGAATTGATCAACGTACTCAAGGAACACTCTTAACCTCAAGACTCGCAACAATAGCCATATAAGGTTGGCAACCTCCCCGCGTCATCCTTTCCGCACGAACAGCTGCCACAACACTGGACAAGAATTCCATATTCTTACCAACTACCACATCTTCATACTCATTGACTAAACTAAAAAAACTCATTTTCGGATTTACAATCCACAACCGCCTTATGCTCACTCAATCACCCCATACCCAAAAACACATTAAAACCATAGAATGGCAACTCTATTAGATCTGCGACAACTTATGACCTTGTACCACCAAAGGACACTGCCTATACAACATTCTAAACATAACCAACTCACCAGAAGAACTAGTTACAATCACTTCACCTGCCTCCGAGGAGTCATCCATAAGTGTGGACATATGTATGTATGATTTCTTACATGTCATCCTATATGTCTATGCACATGGATGCAAAACCTCTAATGTCATGCCCAAAGATGTATGCATGTACTGACATATTTAAATATATACATATAAGTGTTTCTGCACTGTGCATGATCACATCCACACTCACTTATAAAACTCTCGATACCAATATTTCTTCCATACATTGAAACACTCTAGCAACCACAATACTTGAGCAAAACTCTTTCCAAGTACCACATAACACAATATCACCACTACTCTGACTACTGCCTAAAAGTAGGTATTTAGAAAATACCCAACACAACATCATCTCGAATGTCATTAGCACATTCGACGCCTCCAAAACAGTCATAACAGCTAGTGGTCTAAAACCCAACTACCGCTAACCACGCTATAGCCTCAGGGTATAACTCTCAGGCGAACAAACTTCACCTCAAACTCGAAAACTAACATGCCTACTTCTACAACCACAACCGAAAAATTCACCAAATATATAAACTCACTTGACATATATGAAAGCATAGACCCTGAATCAACCAAAGATATCAATGACAAGGATTGCCAAGTAAAAGTACCTGAGATCGCATCAGTGTCATTGCAACCCTCCTGATGAGCAAGTCCTAAGCCGATCCACCCATCTCCTATTGTACAACAACATCCTAAACCGGTGTAGCTCTCACAATATGAGGACAATCACGCTTTAGGTGATCAAAAGACCCACATTTCCAGCAATTCATGGTATTTCCCCAACATACACCCATGTGACGTCTACCATAATGCTCACACTCAAACCTAAAATAAACTCCCTGGTTACCCTGGCTAACACTGCCACCATGCTTGTGACCCGACTTATGCCTCTTGTCACGAGACTTCCTATTCTGCTTCCCAGAATAGCCAAAATCAGTCGCACTTTTACCCGAACCCACACTCAATGCCTACACAGGAGTAGCTAAGGACGAGCCTTGTTCGACCACCACATCAGTTGTCGGTGCTAACACTTGCACTCCAGCCATCGCTACCCTAAAAGCTGTCATCACCGCTTAGACCAACGGGGTCAGATCTCCAAAAACTGACACTAGAGGAGCCTGGGGTACACCATCTGCCCCAACATCAACTGAAATAACCAACGGAGGAGATGAAAGTAAAACATAAGAGAAATTTCCTTCCACATCACTATTCTGCCCACTTCCGGCATTACCATCCATTACACTAGACTCACGTCGAACCATGCTAACAAGAACATTAAAACACACTAAAGTTAGGCTAGCATTAGGCAAAGGATCCAAGACAACTTTATAAAACCTTTTAAAACCTCAGTAATAAGCAATGTGTTTCTAACCCCCTCGACCTGGCTTAGACGCCCAACCGAACCAAGAAGGCTATATTAGGTTTGCCATAGTAAACCGAAGAGTTACAACAAAACCCGGTCCATTTTTTCCTTTTATCTTATCTAGATGCCAATTATTAACCCTACATGTTCATGCAGACATCAGGTGTAACACCAACTCAATCGGGCATCAATTTAACATCCAATTGATCATATTTACAATTTAGGGACCAAATTGCAAATACAGATAATTTCAAGATTAAAGCTCACTTTTAAGTTACCAACCTTTAATTACTCAGGTTCCAATCTTTCATTTTAAATTTTAGCTCAATATGATAATTCTATCACATACAATTGCATTGACAAGATTCAGGGACTAAAATGTAAAGATGACAAAACTGCCCCAAAGTTACATTAATAGAATAAACGGTCATCCGTAACGATATGGTTAAGCGCATATCGATACAGTTTGGAAAACCCCGTTTTGGTATACAACCATACCGTAACGATACGCCTAACTGAATTACCTAACTTTTGAAATGTTATAGACCGTACCGATACGGCTCCTCAGGTGTTCCGATACGCGGGTTCGAGTTGAAAAAGTGAATTACAGAGGCTAAAACTCATACCGAAACACCCATACTCGTATCGGTACGCCTGGCCAAATTTGCCTAGGCGTATCAAAATGCACAAGGCCTGTACCGATCCTACAAGCCTAAAATTACCTAGCCGTCGGTCCCCGGGTATCGGTACGCCTGGGCTTGTAATGTCATATTTGGCTAATTTTCATTCCGAAAGCACACTCAAACCATTCCAACATGCTTAAAACACAATACCAACATCCCAAACATATCACAAGCTAACTAGCATCACAATTCTAACAACACAACAAGGCTTCATGCATCAAAAAAGAAATATATAGGCATGCTTCCTAATATGCATCCAACCAACATATCAAAAGATAAACCAGCACCAAAATCAAACCTTAAAGGCCATATACAACCCAAGAGCAACTAAAGAAACATGCTCAAACAGGGAGTTCAACAAGTCATCTTCCAAGTCAAAACAAGTACCCTATTGCCTTTATTCTTATAGTCCAATCCATAACATACTTTGCTAACTAAGTCTTGCTAGGATCCTCTTACTTCTTGCTGCCTTCCAAGACCTCAATTATCTGCATTGATGAACAATGAGAGCGTAAGCACACTAGGCTTAGCGAGGAGTGCTCAGACAAACGCCATCAATGCATTTAAAACCATTCGCTTAAGATCATCTTTTAAAACATCATGCCCTTTTAAAACATGCACTTTACATCATTAAAACCAGCATATTAAACCATATGCTACATGTATCATTAATCAACAGCAAGTCACATTGCTAACCCTCTACTTAAGCCTTCCCATGTATTACTACCAAATGAAAGCTCAAGGAGAAACATGTATAAATCACATTATACAACATAAAACATTTCAATGATACATTAACAATTATATTGGCTTACAAGTGATCATTAAACAAGTCCAATAACAAAAGAGTTCATCGAATACACGGATTCAACAAGTGTTAACCCAACACTTCAAGCCATCTCAACTAGAATAGCAATACAATCACAATCGTGGTACAATAACAACCGGGTACACTTTCAACCCACGGGAACACCAACCCCTTCCATTGATTAGATGTTTAACCCACTAACGGGAGTTTTCAGTACTGTTTAACCCCTCTACCGTTAGGGGACTTGGATGGAGTATTCGGTACATCGTATAAACCCCTCAACATCCAAGGCGACTTATTTACAGTGCACTTAATCTTATGGCCTGCCAACTATATCCGATAACAATTTTAAAACCACATCACTTGCCAATATAATTACCCATTTTCCATTTACCTCACTATTTTAACAAGCATTCACCAAACCATTTTCCAAAGCAACATCACATGCTTTAAATACAAGTATAAACCACATACTTACAAGGATCACTTACCATGTGCATCCTTAAGCATTTCATGCTTAAAAACAGTATATCAAATACTTTAAAACATGCTTAATCAGTAGGTAACATGTAAATTAAAATAAGTGCATAAAACCATTTCAAACTAGCACAACTAAGAGAGAAAACCACTTTATACTTACTTTCAAGTCTAGGTAAGCATTTCAAGCTCTACCTTAACTCCCAAATCTCTGTTCACATAACATCAAAACGCTTTAAACCATGTTTTCACTCACCGATACGCGAAACCTCGACTCGCTGACGCAAAATCAAGTATCTAAAACCTCCAACACTTCTCCAATCACTTCCGGATCAACCTCCCCTATTTTTACCACAAAACATCAGAGGATTAATGCATCATAATGCATTCTAAACACAACAACTACAATCCTTCTCGGATTTCCACAAAACCTTCACAATTAACCCTTCACACAATCGAAAACATAACCAAAACACTTCGATTCACAACCCAGCCAACATCTATCAATCTAACATCGCTTTCAACATCAAAAACACATCTAAAAACAGATCCAAATCAACCTACCACCTCCAAAAACCATACAACCATAGAAACACCACAAAACCTCAAAACTAACAACCTAAACAAATAGAGATTCTTAAGTTTCGGGATTCCATTGATAAAAATCACTTAGCAACATTATTGAACATCCAAAATATATATCAAAGCATCCTTAATTACTGGAAATTAGATCCAATCCGTGAATTAACTTATTTTCCCCAAATAACTCAATTAAACATTAAAAAATCATCAAAATCAGATTAGAAACTCAAAAAACAAGGATCAAATGCTTGGGAATTTCAATAAAGAACCATACAATAGAGGAGATCTCGGACCTTACCCCTATTGTGAAGTTTCTCCCTCAATTGATTTGTGAAAAGCTAAGAAAACATAAGATTTCAATGAGATTTTGCAAAACAAAGTTAAAGAATCAAGTTAAAATCAATAATCTGAGTGAAAAGAATCTCTCACCTCTAGATTTTGATGAAATTATGATTGTTTGGTAGAAAAGAAGTTGAGAGAAAAGGTTTAGGAAAAAGTTACATAAATTTTCTTTAAAAGCTAATAACTAACTTAGATATTTTAATCCCTCTTAAACCACCTTTAAAACACATGTTTAAAATGATTTAATTGAAGGGAGAAACCACCAGCAAAAACTTGGTAATTTAGCTCCTTAAGGATTCTAAGAATTTGACCCTTTTCATTTTAGTCACTTTAAAACAGTTTTCAAAAAATGCATTTTGGTCACTAACCAAAATGTCACATTTCCAAATTCCATTTTCCAGAATTTATTCCACCAAAAAATCAATATATATTAAAAGATGATTTTTAAATATTTTCCCATATTTTTATCTTACCGAAAAATATACAGTCCCGAAATTGACTCGAATCCCTACTCCAGTCCACCGGACCGTCTAATAAACCACCAAACCGCTAAGCCCTAAAACTGGGGTGTTACAACTCTCCCCCACTTAAGAAATTTCATCCACGAAATTTACCTGGAGGAATTAGGTGCAGAAACTGTTTCAACATGTCGGACTTGCGTTCCTACGTGGCCTCCTCAACACCGCGGTGCTTCCACAACACCTTAACAAGCTCTACTGTCTTGCAACATAGCACCTTACTGCTGGTATCAAGAACCTCTGCCGGTTCCTCACCGTAAGATAGGTCCGGTCTCAACTCAATCTCCTCTACCGGCATGACATGCGATGGATCTGACCTATACCTCCGCAACACCGAAACATGCAACACATCTTGAATCTTTCCCAACTCTAGAGGTAGCCTCAAACGATACACTACAAGACCCACACGCACAATAACCTCGTAAGGTTCAATGAACCTCGGGCTAAGATTCCCTTTCTGCCAAAACCGTAACACCTTCTCCAAGGCGACACTTTCAAAAACACTTCATCACCCACAGCGTACTCTATATCCCTACGCTTCAAATATGAATAGAATTTTTGGTAATCTGCAGTTGCTTTTAAGCGCTCACATACCAGCTTTACCTTTTCGGTTGTGCCTTTCAAAACATTAGGCATCGACACAAACTTTTCCCCCGCTTCTGCCCAACACACGGGCGTACGACATTTCCTGCCATACAACGCCTCATAAGGTGCCATCTGTATGCTAGCATGATAACTTTTATTGTAAGCAAACTCCACCAACGGCAATTGCTTCTCCCACGTTCCCTGGTACTCAATAACACAACACCTCAGCATATCCTCGAGAACCTGAATTACGCACTCCGACTGGTCATCCGTCTGAGGATGATACGAGGTATTGAAACTCAACCGGGTTCCCAAAGCACGATGCAAACTCACCCAAAACCTTGCGTTGAGCTGTGGATCCCTATCCGAAACTATATATTTGGGCACCCCGTGCAGACGCACAATCTCAGAGATGTACAATTTAGCCAACTTGTCCAAGGTATACGTAGTATGCACTGGCACAAAATGCGCACACTTTGTAAATCGATCCACAATCACCCAAATGGAACCTTTTTTGGTCGGCGTTAAAGGCAGCCCAGACACGAAATCCATGGTGATTCTTTCCCACTTCTATTCCGGTATCTTCAATGGTTGCAACAACCCGGAAGGAAATTGATGTTCAGCCTTTACCAGCTGACAAACCATACATCGAGCAACGAAATCAGCCACATCTTTCTTTAGTCCAACCCAATAGTACTCCTCCTTCAACCCTCGATACATTTTAGTACTACCGGGATGCATAGCAAAAGGACTAGTATGGGCCTTATTCAAAATAGTACGTCTCAACTCCTCATCTTCAAGCACCACTATTCAACCTTTAAAGCACAACACCCCATTATCACTGAAATGAAAATTTGTAGGATTCCCATCCCTGATATATTCCACATGAAGTACCAAACTCCCATCGTACGATTGCTTCTCCTTGATCATCTGCGACAAGGACGGCTTCACCCGTAACTCGGCCAACAAACCCCCGTTACTCATCGGACTCAACCGAGCAAACATGGCTTTCAACTCTATAGCCGCTTTTCTGCTCAAAGCATCCGCCATAATATTGGCTTTCCCTGGATGATACTCAATGGTCAGATCATAATCCTTAAGCAACTCTAACCATCTGCGTTGCCTAAGATTCAGCTCCTTTTGTAACATCAGATATTTCAAACTCTTATGATATGTATAAACCACATATTTCTCACCATAAAGATAATGCCTCCAGATCTTCAAGGCAAACACAACCGTGGCAAGCTCAAGATCGTGAGTAGGGTAGTTATGTTCATGCACCTTCAACTGCCTAGATGTGTATGCCACTACCTTACCATCTTGCATCAACACGCAACCAAGCCCAACATACGACGCATCATTATAAACAACGAACTCCTTCCCTGATTCTGGTTGAACCAAGACTGGAGCTCGCATCAAGGCTTCCTTTAACCTTTCGAAAGCTCGGTGCCTATCCTCCGTCCACTCAAACCGAACATTCTTCTGTAGCAACTTAGTCAACGGAGCTGCCAAACTGAAGAACCCTTCCACAAACCTTTGATAGTAACCCGCTAAACTAAGGAAACTCCTAACCTCGGTCACAGATTTGGGCTCCTTCCAACTCATTACAGCCTCAACCTTATGCGGATCGACACGAATTCCCTCGGTTGACACAACATGCCCAAGAAACACAACTTCCCTAAGCCAAAACTCACATTTGCTTGACTTGGCATATAACTGATTCTCCACTAACCTCTGAAGCACAATCCGCAAATGGATATCATGATCCTTCTCGATATGGGAGTACACAAGGATTTCGTCGATAAACACAACCACAAATTGGTCCAAAAACTCACGAAACACTCAGTTCATCATATCTATGAAAGCAGTTGGTGCATTGGTCAAACCAAATGGTATCACAAGAAACTCGTAATGCCCGTACCTCCTACGAAAGGCTATTTTGGGCACATCCACCTCCTTCATCTTTAACTGGTAGTACCCCGACCTCAAATCTATCTTGGAAAACACTAAGGCTCCCCTGAACTAATCAAACAGGTCATCTATCCGCGGTAAAGGATGCTTGTTCTTTATTGTCAACTTATTCAGCTGCCGGTAATCTATACACATCCGTAATGTACCATCTTTCTTCTTAACAAACAACATCGGCGCTCCCCATGGTGAGATACTAGGTCTAATGAACTCATGGTCAAGCAACTCATGTAACTGCATTTTCAACTCTTTCAATTCCTTCAGAGCCATGCGGTACGGAGTAGTCGATACCGGTACCATACCCGCAAAGACCTCGATGCCTAACTCTATCTCACGGTAAGGTGGCAACCTTGGTAATTTATAAAAAAACACCCAAAAACACCCAAGGTGGCAACCTTGGTAATTCCTCAACTCCTTTGATCCAGGATTCATAACATAGGCCAAATAAGCCTGACATCCTGAACCCAACATTCGACTTACTTCCAAAGCTGAAACAACATTCGACAAAAACTTGGCATTCTTACCAACAACCACCACATCATAATCATCCGACAACCTCAAAGATATTTGTTTGGTCTCAAAATCCACCATAGCCCGATGTTCGATTAACCAATCTATACCCAAAATCACATTAAAACCATGGAATGGTAACTCCATCAAGTCCACAGCAAACACATGTCCCTGAACCATCAGTGAACACCTACGATACAACCTCCTAACCACGACTGTCTCCCCAAGAGAACTAGTCACTCTAACACCCACATTAAGAATTTCAACATATATATCAAGCAGCTCAACATGCTCACTCAAAATGTATGACTGAGTAGAACCATAATCAACCAACGAATACAACGACAAAGACTGTAGGGTAAAAGTACCTACAATCACATTGGTGTCATTGTGACCCTGGTAGTGTGCATACACCCTAGCCGGTCCACCTCCCTCAGGCTGGATAGCAACAGTATGAGCCACAGACCTCTGCCTACTATCTCGACGCTGAAACTGTCTGCGGCCACGACCACGACCCCACTGCGGAGCAGCAACAGGTGCAGCACCCTACCCACCTCGAGCCAACAATTGACAATCATGCCTCTGATGGTCGCCTGACCCATAACTCCAACAAGCATTAGCCACCACAGGCGCATGTGCCTGACCTTCCCTGGCCAAACGCGGGCAATCTCACCTCAAATGATCTCGGGATCCACAAACCCAACAAGTTCTAAACAGGGCTCTAACCTGGGCACCCTATCCTTGTACTCCACGTTCCATAACATCTCTGCCATACCTTAGCTCCAGGTGAAATCTCCTGTCACGGTGTCTCTTGGCCTGACCACCGCTATAACCCGAATCAACAGCTTTCTTACCCAAGCTAAAACCTCGCAATCCAGAAGCCAAACCTAAATTCTGCTCCACATCCTTGGCCGGCAAAACTACATATCAAAATCGGTGTAATCAGCAGCAAGCATGTAAGTTTTAACATCCTGCACAAGCCCACAACAGAATCGATCACATCGCGTACACTCATTAGGAACCAACTCAGGTGCATACTGACTCAACCTTACAAACTGCACCTCATATTCTGCAACAGACATACTGCCCTACACAAGAGCCATGAACGCGCGCTTCTTATCATCATGATATCAGAGTCACAAAAACATCTTCTAAAAAGATTTACATAAGAACTCCCAGGTTACATCATCTGTCGCCATACCAGATATTATGGTAGTCCACCATGTATAAGCATCACCCTGTAGCAGGGAAACAACATAGCCTAGCTTACGAGCATCGGTGCACCCCATCTGGCCCAGTATCCTCTCAGTACTGGCCAACTAACCCTCGGAGGCCTCAGGTAACAAACCTTGAAACTCAACTCCACCCAAACTACGAAGACACTTAAGTGGTAAACCTTGCCCCTCAACCGGTGGTGCTGGCACATGAACACCTGCAACTGCTACCTGAAAAGCATCGGTCATGGTCCGTATTAACGGTGCTATATCACCCATTCCTGGCCCAGCCGGCGTAGGTGGTACTTGTTTCACTCCCTTAGGTGGAATAGGTGGGGGTGGTGGAAACCCTCTAGAAGGTACAACTTCTCCTTCAGCATCCTACCCAGTGGCAGCAACAATCGTACTCGATCGCAACTCTCTCCTCGGTCCCATCGTGCTAAAATATATCTAGGGCATAATAATCATTTCAAAACAAAAACAGTCACGACAACCTCAACCAAGGATCCAAGACTTCTATTTCAAAAGTCAAAACTTTCCAAACTATAATAATAAGGCAATGGATACCCCCAAAACTTCCCCAACATAGCATACAACAGCCAACATTCATATATCAATCACCGTTCATATCAACCAACGTACATTCAACAATCACCGTGTAAATCAAACATGGCAACATCACAACAACCTCCTAAACGAACCAAACATGGCTCTGATAACCCCAAATGTAACCCTATCGACCCGGCCTAGACGTCCAACCGAACCAAGAAGGCTATATTATGTTTGTCATAGCAAACCAAAGAGTTACAACAAAACCCAGTCCATTTTTCCTTTTATCTTATCTAGATGCCAATTATTAACCCTACATGTTCATGCAGACATCAGGTGTAACCCTAACTCAATCGGATATCAATTTGACATCCAATTGATCATATTTACAATTTAGGGACTAAATTACAAATACAAATAATTTTAGGATTAAAGCTCACTTTTAAGTTACCAAACTTTAATTAGTCAGGTTTCAATCTTTCATTTCAAATTTTAGCTCAATCCGATCATTCTATCACATACAATTGCATTGACAAGATTCAGGGACTAAAATGTAAATATGATAAAACTGCCCCAAAGTGACATTAACAGAATAAACGGTCATCCGTACCGATACGGGTAAGCCCATACCAATACAGTTTGGAAAACCCTATTTCGGTACACAACCATATCATATCGATACGCCTAACTAAATTACCTAACTTTTGAAATGTTATAGACCGTACCGATACAGCTCCTCAAGTGTTCTGGTACGTGGGTTCGAGTTGAAAAAGTGAATTCCAGAGGCTAAAACTCGTACTGAAACACCCATACCTGTATCGGTACACCTGGCCAAATCTGCCTAGGTGTATCGAAACGCACAAGGCCTGTACCGATCCCATAAGCCTAGAATTACCTAGTCGTACAGATACGGTCCCTTACATATCGGTACGCATGGGCCTGTAATGTCACATTTGGCTGATTTTTCATTCCGAAAGCACTTTCAAACCATTCCAACATGCTTAAAACACGATACCAACATGCCAAACATATCACAAGCTAACTAGCATCACAATTCTAACAACACAACAAGGCTTCATGCATCAAAAAGGAAATCTATAGGCATGCTTCCTAATATGCATCCAACCAACATATCAAAAGATAAACCAGCACCAAAATCAAACCTTAAAGGCCATATACAACCCAAGAGAAACTAAAGAAACATGCTCAAACAGGGAGTTCAACAGGTCATCTCCCAAGTCAAAACAAGTACCTCATTGCCTTTATTTTTATAGTCCAATCCAAAACATACTTTGCTAACTAAGTCTTGCTAGGATCCCCTTACTTCTTGCTGCCTTCCAAGACCTAAATTATCTGCATTGATTCACAATGAGAGTGTAAACACACGGCTTAGTGAGGAGTTCTCAAACAAACACCATCAATGCATTTAAAACCATTCGCTTAAGATCATCTTTTAAAACATCATGCTTTTTAAAACATGCACTTTACATCATTAAAACCAACATATTAAACCATGTGCTACATGTATCTTTAATCAACAGCAAGTCACATTGCTAACCCTCTACTTAAGCCTTCTCGTGCATTACTACCAATTACAAAGCTCAAGGAGAAACATGTATAAATCAAATTATACAACATAAAACATTTCAATGATACATTAACAATTATATTGGCTTACAGGTGATCATTAAACAAGTCCAATAACAAAAGAGTTCATCGGATACACGGATTCAAAAAGTGTTAACCCAACACTTCAATCTATCTCAATTGGAATAGCAATACAATCACAATCGCGGTACAATAACAACCAGGTACACTTTCAACCCACGGGGACACCAACCCCTTCCATCGGTTAGATGCTTAACCCACTAACGGGAGTTTTCGGTACTATTTAACCCCTCTACCGTTAGGGTACTTGGATGGAGTATTCCGTATACCGTATAAACCCCTCAACATCCAAGGCGACTTATTTACAGTGCACTCAATCCTATGGCCGGCCAACTATATCCGATAACAATTTTAAAACCACATCACTTGCCAGTATAATTACCCATTTTCCATTTACCTCACTATTTTAACAAGCATTCACCAAACCATTTTCCAAAAAAACATCACATTCTTTAAATACAAGTATAAACCACATACTTACAAGGATCACTTACCATGTGCATCCTTAAGCATTTCATGCTTAAAAATAGTATATCAAATACTTTAAAACATGCTTAATCAGTATGTAACATGTAAATTAAAACAAGTGCATAAAACCATTTCAAACTAGCACAACCGAGAGAGAAAACCACTTTATACTTACTTTTGAGTCTACGTAAGCATTTAAAACTCTACCTTAACTCCCAAAACTCTGTTCCCATAACATCAAAACGCTTTAAACCACGTTTCACTCACTGATACGCAAAACCTCGATTCGCCGATGCGAAATCAAGTATATGAAACCTCCAATACTTCTCCAATCACTTCCGAATCAACCTCCCCGATTTTTACAACAAAACATCAGAGGATTAATGCATCATAATGCATTCTAAACATAGCAACTACAACCCTTCTCGGATTTCCACAAAACCTTCACAATTAACCCTCCACAACAACCGAAAACATAACCAAAACACTTCGATTCACAACGCAGCCAACATCTATCAATATAACATTGCTTTCAACCTCAAAACAAATCTAAAAACAGATCCAAATCAACCTACCACCTCCAACAACCTTACAACCATAGAAACACCACAAAACCTCAAAAGTAACAACCTAAACAAATAGAGATTCTTAAGTTTCGGGATTCCATTGATAAAAATCACTTATCAACATTATTAAACATCCAAAGTATAAATCAAAGCATCCTTAATTACTGGAAATTATATCCAATCCGTGAATTAACTCATTTTCCCCAAATAACTCAATCAAACATTAGAAAATCATCACAATCATATTAGAAACACAAAAACAAGGATCAAATGCTTGGGAATTTCAATAAAGAACCATACAATAGAGGAGATCTCGGACCTTACCCCTATTGTGAAGTTTCTCCCTCAATTGATTTGTGAAAAGCTAAGAAAACATAAGATTTCAATGAGATTTTGCAAAACAAAGTTAAAGAATCAAGTTAAAATCAATAATATGAGTGAAAAGAATCTCTCACCTCTGGATTTTGATGAAATTCTGATTGTTTGGCAGAAAAGAAGTTGAGAGAAAAGATTTAGGAAAAAGTTACATAAATTTTCTTTAAAAGCTAATAACTAACTTAGATATTTTAATCCCTCTTAAACCACCTTTAAAACACATGTTTAAAATGATTTAATTGAAGGGAGAAACCACCAGCAAAACTTGGTAATTTACCTCCTTAAGGATTCTAAGAATTTGACCCTTTTCATTTTAGTCACTTTAAAAAAGTTTTCAAAAATCGCATTTTGGTCACTAACCAAAATGTCACATTTCCAAATTCCATTTTCCAAAATTTATTCCACCAAAAATCAATATATATTAAAAGATGATTTTTAACTATTTTCCACATTTTTATCTTACCGAAAAATATATGGTCCCGAAACCGACTCGAATCCCTACTCCAGTCCACCGGACCTTTTAATAAACCACTAAGCCCTAAAACTGGGGCATTACAGTGTTCCTAGTTCATACCCCGACATGATAATAAACAATCACCATACATATATTCAATCACCATAATTAGCAAACACATTCACCGTACAATTCAAACAACACCAATTAATCAAACAACAACATCCCAACTTCTCATAACCTGGCTCTAATACCAATAAATGTAACCCCTCGACCTGGCCTAGACGCCGGACCGAACTGAGAGAACTACATTAGGTTTGCCGAAGTAAACCAGAGAAAGGTTATGAAAAGTCAGTCAATTTTTTTCTTTTATCTTATCTAGATGCATAATATTAACCTAAGCGGCTCAAACATGAAGCGGGAGAAATAACAAAAGAATCAAACCCCAAATAGACATTCAATTGCACAGCATACGATTTAGGGACTAAATTGTAAACTCTTTAAATTATGTGACCAAAGACGAAATTAAGATTACCAATCCTTAATTAATCAGGTTACAAGTTAGCATGTCAAATTTCAAAACAAACTGACCACCCAAACTCATTTAATTGGTAACACAAGCTTTAGGGACTAAAACAAAAGAAATCAGAACTTCACATAAGACATTAACTAACTTAACTACTTTGGGTATCAGTACACACACTTGAGTATCGGTATGCCCTTACCATTTCAAATCCCAAAAATTCTAGTAGCCAACTTTCGTACCGATACGACCCTGTGTACCGATACGCCTTACCAAAACCAAGGGCCCGTACCGATCCTCAAACCCGTGTACCGAAACCCTATGCCAAACTTAGCCTTTTTGTACCGATACGCAAACTCAAGTATATGTATGCTACTCTTAAAAAGCATATCCTTATCGAAATGCCTAGCCCGCGTATCAAAACCACAAGCTTAAAATGGCTTCCCGTAACGATACATGAACATGCATACCGGTACGTCTAGACCTGATTGGTCTCGAAAGTCTGGTTCAACATGCTTAAATCAAGTATAAACTCTACCAACATGCCACAAACTTATATATATCACTACTGAGGTGCTACAGAAACCAAAACATCATAGTTTAGCAGCCACTTTTAGTAATCATACATCCCGTGATGATCTAAAGGCATGTTTCCTAACCCACTTTACCAGCCATACTAGATGCACTAATAGACTATTCACAGCATAAACATCATATCAACACATCCAATACAGCGAATCAAACTTACTCAAACCAACATAACAAGGCAATCAACAAGGAAGCTCTAGATGCATACCTAGGCAACCATTCGTCCACAATTATAAGCAAGGGTTAACATCAAGCTTATCAACATCAAACCGTCCTAAAAAATCAGCATAGAACATACTTAAAATCCATAAGAAAACAGAATTACGAACCCCAAAAACCTTGGCGAACACATTGCCTTATTAACCGAAAACATAAACCGAGTTCGTACTCAGAAGTAGTTTGTTAGTTGGATCCTTTCAACCCTTGCCTCTGCTGCCCCGAACCTTAATGCTCTGCATCATTAGGAAAAAGAGAGTGTAAGCACACTTGCTTAGTGAGGATGCTCATAAAATAATGATGCATTTTAACCATTTGAAAACCACATACTTGTTTTTCGAAAACATACTTACAACCAAAGCATTTTCTATGATTCCAACCGAATCAAAGCATAACAGCCTCTATGCAACATCATACCCATTTTTCATGCTTCAAACCCAAAGCATTTAAATCATAAACCATGCTTAAATCACAAAGCATCAAATCATAAACCATGCTTAAATCACAAAGCATTAAATCATAAACCATGCTTAAATCACAAAGCATTAAATATAGGTTCAACACATGAACTTTCACATATATTGGCATTTATAGTGACCCCGGATAGACTACCCTCTATCCGCACATATCGGATACATGAATCTCTCATACCATGCCTAGTTAGACAACAAGATTTGACACACTCGCCTTGTTAAACTGCAAGCTTAACACCCTTGCCTAGTTACACCGCAAGTTTACCAACCTTGCCTAGTTAAACCGCAAGATTTGAAAACCTCGCCTAGTTAAACCGCGAGTTTTACCTCATTGCCTAGTTAAACTGCAAGATTTTATTACCTCGCCTAGTTAACCTACGAGTTTACTTCCTTGCCTAGTTAAACCACAAAATTACCATCAATTTGGGTTGCCTTGTTAATCCGAATGCCCCAAATGATGTCTCAATAGTCTGAGTGGCCTTGTTAAACCGCCATACCTCAAGGACCCATGGCCACGATCAATTTTGTTCATATTTTATAGTGCACTTTTAATCCTATGGCATGCCAACTATATCTGTTTGTTTTCTCACCTTGTCACATAGCCAATATATCATTTACAAAACCATTTACTTACTGTTTTCAAATGCATTAAACAAAGTATCACATATGCAAATCTCATTGCCAAGGCAATAACACCATTCTCAACCAGAATGAAAACCAATGCTCAATAGCATTTAATATACTTTCAATCCCCTACATATGTACTCAAAACCATGCATTGCCAGTAAGTAAAAACATGCCATGTTTATTACCAAAACATGAAAACAATATGCTCATATCCAAGCCGATATTCAAAATCAAAATAAGGGAAACTTACTTCCGAGCTTAGGTAAGTGTCTTACACTTACTCTAAACTCCCAACAACCTTTACAAACCTTTGTAAAGCATTTAAAACCAGTCCACTCACCGATACGCCTTGCCTTCCTTGCCAACGCGAAACAAGCTCCTGGCAATAACAAAACAACGTCAAGCTTCGCCGCCTTGACTGTCCCCAGTTTTAATCACATGAAACCAAAGGATAAATGCATCATTATGCACTGAAACCATTGCCTACCAGCAATTACCCGCAACTCTCAAGTTGCGCACTAAAAAAACCATCTGAAACATATCGAAAACATCCTCAAACACTTCCAAAACTCACCCCAGCCATAATACAACGATTCAAACCATCAAACATCATCAATTAACATCCAAAACCCCTTTTTCCAACATACTTTTACTTCCAGCAAAGATTAAACTCGATTATCATCACAAAAACTCAAATCTAACAACCTAACCAATTAGAGATCCAAGAGTTTTGGGATTCTAATGATAAAAACAACTTATCAACATCTTAAAACATCCAAAATATGTATTAAATCAATCTTAAACAATGGAAATCAGATCCACTTCAAAAATTACCTTGTTACATCAATTTTACCCATTTAACTCAATTACACATTGATAAATCATTAAAATCAGTTTACAACCAATAAATCAAGGATCAAATACTTGGGAATTCCAGTAAAAAACCATACAATAGAGGAGATCACGAACCTTACCCCTATTGTGAGATTTGTCCCTCGATTGGTTTGATAAAAGCTAAGAGAACACAATATTTAGATGGGATTTTGCAAAAACAATGTTAATTAATCAATTACAAATCACAAATACAAGTTAAAAGACTTCTCACCTCTGGATTTTGATGAAAAATTGAGTGTTTGCCTGAGAAGAGAATGGAGAGAAAAGTTACGTGAATTTTCTTTAAAAAACTTAACTAACTTTCTAACTAAAATCCCTTTTAATTAGCTTTAAAACACATGTTAAAATATCTTTAATTAAGGGAGAAACCATCAGAAAAACTTGGTAAATAGCTCCTTAAAGATTCTAAGAATTTGGCCATTTTCATTTTAGTCACCTTTAAAAGCAGTTTTCAAAAATTGCATTTTGGTCACCAACCAAAATGTCCGATTTCCAAATCTTATTTCCCAATATTGATTTCACCATTATCCTTAATATAATTAATAATGATTTTAGAATATTTTTACACAATTTTATCACTTTCAAAAATATCTTATTCGATTTAATCCCTAAACTGACTCGAATCTCTAATATCGGTCCATCAAACCCTCGAACCAACCTTTGAAATGCCTAGCCCGAAAATCGGGGTGTTACATCACACACAGAGAGGAATCAGACAAGCTATCCCACGCTTAATCAGCTTGGAACGAATATGGATTCTATCCGGTACAGATCTCCACATAAAAAACTCTACTTTTGGAGGAGCAAAGTTAGACCATATCATTTTCCACACCCTATCAACATTGGAGTCCTCGGTCGATACAATTTCACAATAGAACTTCAGTTGGTAGGAACCAAAAGATGAACCAATCTACCTTAGGCAGTCCTTAATCTTTGGTTGTCTAGAAGCAAGCTGAAAGGTATTTAAGAAATCCTCCCATACTTTATTTTTCCAATCGAATAGGTGGCGACGAAGAGAGGTGTTCCACACCCATACACCATCAACTTTCGACCCAAACTCATGGACCATCCATTCTTTTTGTGGCAAGAGCATAAATCCGAGGATACGTTGTTTTAAGAGCTAAATTCCTAGTCCACTTGTCTTCCCAAAAGTTGATAGCTCTCTCATCGCCCAGAATATATTTCAAATTACTTCTAAACCTGTCATCAAGATTCAAAAGGGAACGAGTTATATTTCTCCGCATCCACGAGACATTTCTACCTTGCAATGGTTTTGGAACTAGGCACAATGGGTCAAGACCATATTTTGCATCAATTACTCTTCTCCAAAACCTATTTGGTTCACAACCGTACCTCCAAGCCCAATTATTTTGGAGAGATAGATTACGTAGCTTTAAGTCGAAGAAGCCTAACCCTCTATTCTCTTTAGATCTTCACATTTTCTCTCATTTGACCCAATGACAAATACGACTTGAGGAAGAACCCCATATAAAACTAGCAATCATCTTATTCAATTTTGAAGCAATTGTCGTCCGCATGTAGAAAATAGACATACGATACAATGACAAATTTGACAGGACTGATCTAACTAAGGTCAGGTGTCCTCCAAAGGAGAGCAGCTTACCTTTCTAACCATCTAGTCTGGTCTGGGATTTATCAAAAATAGGCTACCACATAGCAACCGAGTTGCAAGAGTGGCCAAGGGGAAGACCCAGATAGTAGGTGGGAAGAAAATTAACTCCACAGTTAATCGATTCTGCTCAACAATTTAGTTCTTGCCTATCCACATTGATACCATAAAGCTTAGTCTTCTTCATGTTTAGCTTGATACCCGAAGCCACTTCGAAGAATTTGAGAATTCTCTTGGTGTTTGAAAATTTTCTTTTTTCTCTTCTAGAAAGAGGGCGAGGTCGTTCGCAAATTGGAGATATGACAACAGTAAGCCATTCAAACCCACTTTCATTCCTTGTAGTAGCCCAATGTCATTTGCCTTACGAATTAGGACACTTAGATCCTCACCAAATCAGTTAAAAAACAATGGAGAGAGGGGACAACTCTGCCTCAATCCTCTTTTGATGGTAAACCTGCCAGTCGGATAGCCATTGACAAGAACGAAGATAAAAGCAGTAGAAATACAAGTTTATCCAATTTCACCATTTTATTCCAAACCTCATTTTTTGGAAAATAAGATCAAAAAATGACCAATCCATAGAATCATAAACCTTTCTAAAATCTACTTTAAACATAACAACTTCACGCCTATTTCGTCTCGAAAAATTAATGGTTTCATTTGCGATGAGAGCACAGTCAATAATCTATTTTCCAGCAATGAATGCAAATTAGGACTCACTAACCACCTCGTTGATACAATCAGCAAGTCTTTTAGATAAAAACGAGCTAGAATCTTGTAGATACTCCCTACAAGGATGATAGGCTTAAAGTCCTCAAGAAGCACCAGAAATGCAACATTCAGAATCAATGTTATAAACGAATGATTAATTGATTAGTCAATGAGTATCATATTGTAAAACTCTCAAAAACACCATCACGTCGCTTCTCAAAATAGTCCATAATTTCTTAAAGAAAGCAAGGTTGAACTCGTCTAGTTCGGGAGCATGGGACCCATCAGTCGATGCTATAGCCAGCCAAACTTCTTTAGACGTAAATGGAGCCTTGATTACTGCAGCCGAGGCCTCGCATAATATCTTAAAATCACCGTCTAACTTTTTTACAAGAATGGTTAGAACTTCATTGTATGCCTCACGAAAATGGTTCTCAAAAGCCAATGAGATAAATTTTGGGTCTGTTATTTCAGAATTTCTAACTCGAATTGAATAAATATGATTAATCATGTTCCTCACAGACGCAAAGGCATGAAAAAACTTTGTATTTTGTCACCCTCTTTAAACCACTTAAGCCGAGATTTTTGCAGCCATTCCCTTTCTTTAATTCTGTATTTATCCCACATAGATAATCTTAGAGTGTAAATCTCATTCAGGATATTCGACTTGTCCCCTACAACCATCAGTGAATCTTCTAATTTGGCAATTCTTTCTTCTATTTCCCTAGTTGACTTACCTTCTTTAACTAAGTAATCTTTAACACAAGATTTCGACGCAAATTTAATGGCTCTCACTAAGGAGCTAGCACCAATACCCAGATTATTCCTTGTCGTGGTATTTAAAACTTCCACAAACTCCGAGATGTCTGCCCAATGAGTAAAATACTTAAATAATCGGTACCCCTGTCGAAATCAATAAATGTAACACCCCTTACCCGTATCAATTATTGAATACAAGTTAGAGATGTTACATGACACTTGTACAATAGTTCTTATTTCAAAAATCAGTAAAATTTTGTTCTTTAAAAATATAAACAATTAACTCTTTAACTAAAATAACATTTAATCGCGTAAAATTTAGACTTAATATTTCTAAGTTAAATTCGAACCTAGATTCAAGCAGCAACTAGGCAGTTTACTTCTAATTCACATAATTAATAGAAATGCCTAAAAACTGCCTAAATTAAAAATCATTTGGATATCAAATAAAATATGATTAAATTATCTCTTTACTAATATATTCATATCAGAGCAGCTTAAAACATTCATAATTTACATGCCAACTAATAATATCAAAAGTAGCATCAAATATGTCATACTGATAATGATGTTTCGCTTTCAAAAAGATGAAGTCTTCTACTGCTGCTCAATACTCCTTACGCTCTTTACCTACGCGTGAAACATCCACACGCTAAGTATACACTTAGTGAGGCAACATAAAATAATTTAAACAATTCATTGTAAAGAAAAGACATAAACAAACAAAATACAATAAATATATGTATTTCATAAAGAATTGTGAAGTCGTAAAAACTGACTTGTCAAAGTCATTCCACTGATAGATAACCTGTAAAATCTCAAAATTCATATATATAAGACAGATTATACCAAAGCAATTCTTTATTTGAAAATTCATTTCACTTGAATCATTCTTTGCACTTTCATTCTTAATTAAATTATAGCCCAATGTAAAGTAAATGAGAATGCATGGTATGTGAGTCACTGTTGAGTATACACATGTGCGGCATCAACTAATATGTTGTGCCACATTAAATCATTGTATCACTATATCATTGTTGTAATTTAACAGCATCACTGTATCACTTGGTCATAGTTGTAAAACACAACGTCACTGTATCACTGTATCACTATACTCCTTCTCATTGGCATGTCAATTATACCAAGAAATCTCACAATGCATACAATGGGCTTTAAACATTCACTGTCATGTATCATTCACTTATTTAAAATATCAAAAGATATTAACATTTTCTAATATCATATAAAAGTACATTGGGCAGTTCATACCCGAAAATTATTCATAGTTCATTTCAAAAATCATTAATAAAAAATATCATTTGTGAATCAACACTTGAGTTAGACTCATCGCAAGTTTTTCTCATTTCAAAATAAAATAGTAGAGATGCACTCACATGTTGCCTCACTAGACTGTACTATTACTTTCGACTTTACTCTTGTACTTTTTCTTTATCTACCGCCTTGCTTGTATCTCGATTTTGATCTCGATTATGATCTACACAACATTTAACAACACATACAATTCAAAGTATATGTTAGTATCATACTAACATTAATACTTATTAGGAATAATATTCCTAAAAATTTCTTTAATACCCACTTCATATTATAATATAATTGTTAACTTCACCACTTTCAAAATAATCCTTTGTCACTAGACTTCAATTTCAAATCACTTTCCACTTTAATCACAATTTTCCCCAACTTTACAATTTAGTCCTCAACACTTTACAAACTTCCACATTAGTCCAATTAATATTCCAAGCCTTACAAAATCATCCTTACACCATTTCTAACCTTAGGAAAATTTTCCATAAATTTTCCCCTAATTTTCCTTGAATGTCGAATACCAAAGGTCACTTTGACCAAAATTCCCAACTTGATTCAAGCATAAATTCTTCCTCAAATTATCATGTTCAAGCTTTTAACATCACTTCCACTTCAAATAAAAATTTAGCAAGAGTTTCCCCTAATTTTTCAATTTTCCCAAAATAACACCTAAAACAAAATCCATGGAATTTTCATCATATCAAGCACGTAACATCATCACAACTTCAAATCCAATTAAAACGATCCTTAAAACATGAAATCTCCAATTGTTCTTCATAAACCCTAATCTCCAGTCTCAACATATAAGCATGGAAACCACTAAAAATTATACCAAATGAAAGAAAATTCAGTGGAGATTAATTCTCTATTTTATGTTTCAACCCAAAAACTAATCAAATCAAGCCAAAAAATGAATTAAAAATTTTCTTACCCTTGCAATGGAGGTTTCGGCCTTGAGGAAGAAAGAGGAGAGAATTTCTAGCTTTTTCTATCATTAATTAACAAGACAAATGGCATTTTAAATCTTTAATTCTAATATAAAAATCTCCATCAATAGTAAAATTACCATTTTTCCCCTTAATTATATCCAATTAGTTGTTGACACCTATTACTTTCACTTTTCCAAAATCATATTTGATTAAAAAGTATGGACAAAATGACTAAAATACCATTAATGAATCCATGTATTCACAAAAATGCCATTTGTGCTCTATATTAAAATACTGCCTTCAATCGAATCTAAATCGATTAAAAATGATTCCAAAATGAAATGCCACGTCCTTCAAGTCCTCTTACAACTCCCTTCAAAATTTCATCACATTTCGAACTTATACGATTACCCGAATTCCATTTAAACTTTAACTGTAATTTCCCAATAATAGAAACATCGAATCGAACCAAAAATTTTATATTCGATTCACACCCTTATGTGATCTATTTATATATAGAATAAAAATAATTATTGGGAAAATTACCTTGTTGGTCCTTGAACTTTTCTCAACTTTTCACTTTGGTCACCAAAACTTTAACATTTTACATTTTAGTCACTGAACTAAAACCACCAACTTTTAATTCTTTGCCAATTAGTCACTAACCAAATATTGGGGTATAACAATTCTCCCCCTTAAGAAAATTTGTCCTCGAACTTTCAGAACATACCTGATTTGAACAGATGAGGAAACTGTTTTTCCATATCTTCTTCTCTTTCCCACGTTGCTTCCTTCACTTTGTGATTTCGCCAAAGAACGTTAACAAGTGGAATTGTCTTGTTTCTTAGTTCCTTGACACCATGAGCTAAGATTGTGATTGGTTCTTCTTCATATGTCAAATCTGGTTGAATCTCTATTTCCTCTGGAGTAATGATGTGGGAAGGATCAGATCGATACTTTCTGAGCGTTGATACATGAAATACATTATGAATCTTGTCCATTTCTGGAGGTAAAACAAGTTGGTAAGCCACCGGACCAACTCTTTTTACAACTCATATGGTTCAATGAATCTTGGACTCAACTTTGCTTTTCGCCCGAAATGTAGTATTTTCTTCCAAGGTGAAACTTTAAAAAACACTTTATAACCCACTTGAAATTCAATTTCTTTCCTCTTTGAAGCTGCATATGATTTTTGTCGATCGGCGACTATCTTGAGATTATCTTGTATAATCTTTACCTTGTCTTCTGCTTCTCTAACTAAATTAGGTCTAAATACGTCCCGATCTTTCAACTCTTACCAATTCAAAGAAGTCCTGCACCTTCTTCCATACAAGGCTTCATAAGGTGCCATCTTGATACTTGCTTGATAGCTGTTATTATAAGAAAATACCGCAAATGGTAAGTACTTCTCCCATTATCCTTTCAATTCAATCACACAAGCCCTTAACATATCCTCCAAAATCTGGATAGTCCATTCAGATTGTTCATCTATTTGAGGGTGAAAAGTCGTGCTAAAATTGAGTCGAGTACCCAAAGCTTTATGCAAAGACTTCTAAAATCTGGAAGTAAACCTTGGATCTCTATCAGATATAAATAAGACTGGTGCTCTATGAATTTAAACTATTTCTTTAATGTACAACTCAACATATTTGTCCATAAAGTAATTTGTTCGTACCGGGATGAAGTGGACTGATTTATTTAATCTAACAACAATCACCCATATTGAATCATTTTTGCTTGGAGTCAAAGGTAGCCCTGACACAAAATCTATGGTTACTCGTTCCCATTTCCACTGAGGAATGAAAATTGGTTGCAATAAACCAGAAGGCACCTGATGATCTGCTTTTACTTGTTGACATGTCAGACATTTCGAAACAAACTCAGTTATAGCTCTTTTCATTCATGACCAACAATATTGACTCTTAAGATCTTGATACATCTTGTTTCCACCTGGATGCATGGTTAAAGGACTATAATGTGCCTCAAAAAGAAGTTTTTTCTTTAATTCTTCGTCTTCAGGAATAACAATTCTTCCTCGGCAATACAAGCATCCATCAGGCTTAACTTTAAAATCTTTGGTCTCACCATTTTCAACTTGTTTAAATCTTGAAAAACATTCCATATCTCTTTTCTGAAGCTCTTTTATCTGATCTACTAAAACAGGCATTATCCTTAATTCATCAATCAAAGCACCATTTTCTTTCAAAGCTAGCCTCGCATTTATAGCTCTCAAGGAAGCAAAGGTTTTTATACTGAGGGCATCGGCTATCGCGTTCGCTTTTCCTGGGTGGTAGTCAATAACCACATCATAATCCTTCAAGAGTTCAATCCACCTTCTCTGCCTCAGATTTAACTCCTTTTTGAGTTAGCAGATACTTTAAACTTTTATGATCTGTATAGATATAGCATCGTTCTTCGTATAGATAATGATGCCATATCTTTAAAGCAAATACAACCGCTGCCAACTCTAAATCATGAGTGGGATAATTCCTCTCATGCGTCTTAAGTTGTCTAAAAGCATAAGCCACTACCTTTTCCTCTTACATTAGTACACATCCCAATCCGTTAGAAGAAGCATCACGATACACTACAAAATCCTTACCCGATTTTGGCCGCACCAATACCAGAGCTTTAGTTAAAATCCTCTTTAATGTTTCAAAGCTTTCTTGACACTTATTCGTCCAAATGAATAGCACATCCTTCCTTAATAGCTTGGTTAGCGGAGAGGCAATCATCAAAAAATTCTTTACAAATCTTTGATAATAACCAGCCAGACCCAAGAAACTTCAAACCACAGAAATATTCTTCGAAGTTTTCCATTCAACTATAGCTTGTATTTTTTTGGGATCTACTCTTATCCCCTCTGCTGAAACCACATGGCCAAGAAAGGTAACTTCTGATAACCAAAATTCACATTTTGATAACTTAGCATATAGTTTCTTTTCTCAGAGGATTTGAAGAACAACACGAAGATGAGCATCATGTTCTTCTTTTTTCTTTGAATAGACTAAAATATCATCAATAAATACCACCACAAATTGATCCAAATAAGGATAAAATATTCGATTCATCAAATCCATGAATGCTACATGAGCATTGGTTAATCCGAACGGCATCACTACAAACCCATAGTGTCCATACCGAGTTCAGAAATCCGTCTTTGAAATATCTTCTTCCTGAATCTTCAACTGATGAAATCCAGATCGAAGATCAATTTTGGAAAACACAGCTGCACCCTTTAGTTGATCAAAAAGATCATCAATCCTCTGAAGAAGATACTTATTCTTCACGATCACCTTATTTAACTGGCGGTAATCTATGCATAATCGCATAGATCGATATTTCTTTTTCACAAATAACACTGGTGCGCCCCAAGGTGACACACTTGGCCTTATAAAACTCCGATCCAATAATTCTTGCAATTGCGCCTTTAACTCTCGAAGCTCAGCTGGCGCAACTCTATACGGGGCCATTGATAACACTTCTATTTTAAATTCTACTTCTCAATCTGGA
Organism: Hibiscus mutabilis; assembly: GCA_019671005.1. Lineage (NCBI taxonomy): Eukaryota > Viridiplantae > Streptophyta > Magnoliopsida > Malvales > Malvaceae > Hibiscus > Hibiscus mutabilis. The sequence continues at coordinate 26,622,456 of CM033747.1, forward strand.
GGTAATCCTGGTAACTCATCTGGAAATACATCTGGATATTCTCAAACAGTAGGAATATCTTCCAAATTAACTCCTGAAGTTCGAGTATCCACCACATTAGCTAGAAAAGCTTGACAACCTTCTAATAGTAGCTTCTTCGCAGAAACGACTGAAATTACATTAGATAGATGGTTCATCCTTTCACCCACTACCATTACCTCAGCACCTCTCGAATCCCTTAATATTAGTCGTTTCAGATGACAATCCACAATGGCATGATAAAAAGATAACCCAACCATTCCTAAAATTATCTCGAATTCTTTGAAAGGTAGTTCCATTAAATTTGTCGAAAATTATATTTCCTAGACCTTTATCGAACAATTTCTACATATTCAATTCACTCTCGCACTCTGACCCAATCGATTCGTCTATATTATATTACTAGATATAGACTCTAATGGAATATCTCTCTCTAATTAACTTGGTACTAATATACGAATGCGTAGAACCAGGATCAATCAAAACTAATATAGGCTTATCGTAAAGATAGAATGTACCTGCAATAATTTCTGAGTTATCCCGATCCTCATTAGTTCGTATATTATAAACTCGAGCTGGTGCGCCTATTTCTGACTGTGGAGCAGACTTAGAGGGTTTTCCAAATCCTCTTCTTCTTCTACCTTTCTGTGGCATCACTGCAGATTTCTCTGTCTGTACAGATCTCTCTCCAGAGATCAAAGGGCAGTCTTTCACAAAATGGCCAACTTTTCCATATTTAAAACATGCTCTTGTCACCATCCAACATACGTCTGGGTGAAGTTTTCCACAAACATCACACGGCTGATATCTAAACTGGGATGATAAACCGATACCAGAATTAGTTGTCTATGATGGCTTATTTCCTCCAACATTGCCTCCTTTACGAGCAGATGCAACAGAGCCAGATTTATTCTTGTACTAGGAACCAGAACCTTTATTCTGTTTAGATGAGAAAAAAAATTTGTAGATGTTCCTGGTATTTTCATTGATTGTGAGGTCTGCTTTGTCGTATCCTCTGAATGGACGTGTTCCATTACCTTAGCTCGATTCACCACTTCTTGAAAGGTAGGCAAATTCAATTCCACCAATAATTCTTTTGGTCTCATATTCAAGCCTTCAATGAACCAATCACATCGATCCTTTTCAGTAGGGATCAATTCTGCTGCAAACCGGTTCAACTTGTTAAATTCACACTCGTACTCGTAGATGGTCAGGTTTCCTTGCTTCAAGCTGAGGAATTGTTGCTTCATTACCTGGATAAACTGATCTCTAATATATTTATTCTTGAATTCCTCCAAGAAAAATTGCCAAGTAACTCACTCGGGAGGGACGTGCATCGTAGCATTGGTCCACCAAAATCTAGCTTGTCCCCGAAGTAATGAGACAGCCCCATCCAATTTATCTATTTTCGAGCAGTGAAATCCCTCTAACATAATCTTTAAATTATTTAGCTACATATCGGTGACCACGGGACCTTCATCTACTTCTCCTTTAAATTCAGGTGCTCCTAAACTCTTTAATTCTTTAGTAATCGATATTCGAGAAGCAGGGGAGCTGGTGGCTGAAAACGTGTCAGAACCATTTTCCAAATCCTGAAGAAAAGTCCCTTGATCTTGCACAGACATTCCCTGCAATGCTAGTACTCTTCCTTGTTTCGATTGAGCCGGGGGGTTATTATTAACCTCATAGTTTCCACTATCGGCTTCTTTTGAAACCTCATGTTCCATAGTTCGTCTAGAACTTCCTGACTCAGACATCTATAACCACATAACTACTACGTTAGTAAGGAGCGACATTCATCAATTATATAAACATCAGATCAGTAATATTGATATTCTAGTGGCATGTACACATTTTTTTAACAAAAACAACTTCCATTTAGGCCGAGAACTAGCTAAACCTAGAGCTCTGATACCAATAAATGTAACACCCCTAACCCGTATCCATTACTGCATACAAGTTAGAGATGTCACATGATACTTGTATAATAGTTCTTATTTCAAAAATCAGTAAAATTTTGTTCTTTAAAAATATAAACAATTAACTCTTTAAATAAAATAACATTTAATCGCGTAAAATTTAGACTTAATATTTCTAAGTTAAATTCGAACCTAGATTCAAGCAGCAACTAGGTAGTTTACTTCTAATTCACATAATTAATAGAACTGCCTAAAAACTGCCTAAATTAAAAATCATTTGGATGTCAAATAAAATACGATTAAATTATCTCTTTACTAATATATTCATATCAGAGTAGCTTAAAACATTCATAATTTACATGCCAATTAATAATATCAAAAGTAACATCGAAGATGTCATACTGATAATGATGTTTCGCTTTCAAAAAGATGAAGTCTTCTACTGTTGCTTCTTATTCCTTACGCTCTTTACCTACGCGTGAAACATCCACACGCTAAGTATACACTTACTGAGGCAACATAAAATAATTTAAACAATTCATTGTAAAGAAAAGACATAAACAAATAAAATACAATAAATATATTTATTTCATATAGAATTACGAAATCGTAAAAACTGACTTGTCAAAGTCATTGCACTGATAGATAACCTATAAAATCTCAAAATTCTTATATAAAGGCAAGTTATACCAAAGCAATTCTTTATTTGAAAATTCATTTCACTTGAATCATTCTTTGCACTTTCATTCTTAATTAAATTATAGCCCAATGTAAAGTAAATGAGAATGCATGGTATGTGAGTCACTGTTGAGTATGCACATGTGCGGCATCAACTAATATGGCGTGTCATATTAAATCATTGTATCACTATATCACTGCTGTAATTTAACAACATCATTGTATCACTTGGTCTTAGTTGTAGAACACAACGTCACTGTATCACTATACTCCACCTCATTGGCATGCCAGTTATACTAAGAAATATCATAATGCATACAATGGGCTTTAAACATTCACTATCATGTATTATTCACTTATTTAAAATATCAAAAGATATTAACATTTTCCAATATCATATAAAAGTGCATTTGGCAGTTCATACCCGAAAATCATTCATAGTTCATTTCAAAAATCATTAATAAAAAAATATCATTTTTGAATCAACACTTGAGTTAGACTCATCGCAAGTCTTTCTCATTTCAAAATAAAATAGTAGAGATGCACTCACATGTTGCCTCATTAGGCTGTACTATTACTTTCAACTTTACTCTTGTACTTTTTCTTTATCTACCGCCTTGCTTGTATCTCGATTTTGATCTCGATTACGATCTACAAAACATTTAACAACACATACAATTCAAAGTATATGTTAGTATCATACTAACATTAATACTTATTAGGAATAATATTCCTAAAAATTTCTTTAATACCCACTTCATATTATAATATAATTGTTAACTTCAACACTTTCAAAATAATCCTTTGTTACTAAACTTCAATTTCAAATCACTTTCCACTTTAATCACAATTTTCCCCAACTTTACAATTTAGTCTTCAACACTTTATAAACTTCCACATTAGTCCAATTAACATTCCAAGACTTAAAAAATCATCCTTACACCATTTCTAACCTTAGGAAAATTTTCCATAAATTTTCCCCTAATTTCCCTTGAATGCCGAATACCAAGGGTCACTTTGACCAAATTTCCCAACTTGATTCAAGCATAAATTCTTCCTCAAATTATCATGTTCAAGCTTTTAACATCACTTCCACTTCAAATAAAAATTTAGCAAGAGTTTCCCCTAATTTTTCAATTTTTCCAAAATAACACCTAAAACAAAATCCATGGAATTTTCATCATATCAAGCATGTAACATCATCACAACTTCAAATCCAATTAAAAAAATCCTTAAAACATGAAATCTCCACTTGTTCTTCATAAACCCTAATCTCCAATCTCAACATATAAGCATGGAAACCGCTCAAAAATTATACCAAATGAAAGAGAATTCAGTGGAGATTAATTCTCTATTTCATGTTTCAACACAAAAACTAATCAAATCAAGCCAAAAATTGAATCAAAAATTTTCTTACCCTTGCTATGGAGGTTTCGGCCTTGAGGAAGAATGATGAGAGAATTTCTTGCTTTTTCTATCATTAATTAACAAGACAAATGGCATTTTAAATCTTTAATTTTAATATAAAAATCTCCATCAATAGTAAAATTACCATTTTGCCCCTTAATTATATCCAATTAGGTGTTGACAATTATTACTTTCACTTTTCCATAATCATCTTTAATTAAAAAGTATGGGCAAAATGACTAAAATACCATTAATGAATCCATGTATTCACAAAAATGCCATTTGTGCTCTATATTAAAATACTTCCTTCAATCGAATTTAAATCGATTAAATTCCAAAATGAAATGTCATGTCCTTCAAGTCCTCTTACAACTCCCTTCAAAATTTTATCACATTCCGAGCTCATACGATAACCCGAATTCCATTTAAACTGTACCTGAAATTTCGCAATAATAGAAACATCGAATCGAACCAACAATTTTATATTCGATTCACACCCTTATGTGATCTATTTATTTATAGAATAAAAATAATTATTGGGAAAATTACATTGTTATTCCTTGAACTTTTCTCAACTTTTCACTTTAGTCACCAAACTTTAACATTTTACATTTTCGTCACTGAACTAAAACTACCAACTTTTAATTCTTTGCAAATTAGTCACTAACCAAATATTGGGGTATTACATCCTCCTTCAAAAACACAGGGTTGTGATCAGATAGACTTCTTGGAAGGGCGTATTGACAAATGTGTGGAGAGATGGACACAAACTCCGGTGGTAATAGAAACTTATCCAATCTGGAAGCCGTGAAATTATCACCCCCTCTAAATACGTGAATGGACTGCCAGCCATATAAAAATCAGTCAAGTTGTTGGAATGTATAAACTCAACGAACATTTTTGCAGCTCGAGTATTTACTTCAGCACCATACTTTTCTTCAGATAATCTAACCGAGTTGAAATCTCCTCTTATAAAAATGGGAACTTGAACAGCCTCAAGGATCCAAAATATGAACTCGAAGAAAGCCCTTCTCTCTCCCACCTTGTTCGGGTTATAGACATTTAACAAATTGCACTAGAATTGCTTTTCGCAAATAGTACCAATTAAAAGAATGAATCTGCTATGGATAATTTTACTTTCAAGCTTGATAAAATTTGGATCCCACAAAGAAATAAGTCCTCTAGAGACACCTTCCGAAGGTGAAAAGACTAAGTTCCCCAAATTAGCACTCCACAATTTGTTTATGAGCCTCGATTGAGTATTGACAATTTGGACTCTTGGAGGAAAACCACTAGAGCCCTACTCTTTTGAGATGACCTCTTTCACAGCCCTAACTTTCTCAGGTCTGCCCAGCCCTCTAACATTCCAGGTTAGAAATCCACAATTTTTATTGATGAGACATAAATAACACACTAGACAAGTAAATCAACCCTTACCACCTTCAACACCCATCTATTTCCTCCAGATCGTAGCCCGATCTTCAGGTGTCGCAAATTCAACTCCCAAACTATGTTCGTAGCAATAATTACTACAGATTTCTACGAGTTACGACCGCTAAACTCTAACTAAGAGAACATTTACTTGGTAGAAGAGAACTAGACCTCAAGGTGTTGAAAGATGAAGAACAGATGCCCTTTTTTATTCTTGTTTGCCCGCATCGACGCCTTAGATACACATTTCTATTTAGATACAGTTAGTGTTGACTCCTCAAAAGTACTATTTTTATGTTTATTTTACAATGCTTTTGTTATTCCTTTAAGTACATTTAGTTGCATTTAGATGATAATTTTATGCATTTGCATAAGGAGTTAGGAGATAGGGGATTTTCTGTGTTTATGCCAGTGTGAAGGGTTATTTTGTTGTTTTTGATGCAGGACTCAGGCAGACCAGAGCAGAGTAGTTGGCAGAGCAAAGCGAAAGACTAGAAGAGAAATGCCAAGCACCCTTGGCAATAAGTTGCCATAGGAGTTTTGCCAAGAACCCTTGGTAATACCAGCCCGAAAAAATAGGACCAGAATTAGGTTGCCGAAAAATAGCATTTGATCAAACTCTAAAAAAATTGGATGGGAAAAATAAGATGCCAAGTTTGTTTGGCACAGATAGACCGAACGATGCCGAGCTCGGCTGCCAAAGGATCAACGATAGATGACGTTAGCCCTAGTGAAAACCTAATCAGCTTATCACTTCAAATCTGGATAAGATGACCACATCCCTTATCCCTTGCGCATTCAAAATTCAATTTTCAAGGATTATCTTAGGTTATCCCTACACGCCTATGTAAAGAACTCAAGCAAGCACATAATAAAGAGACTTGAAGGACCATTCATTGACAGTCGGAAGAGGAAGGCTGCGTGGTTCGACCAGCTAGAGAGACTTGAAGGACCATTCATTGACAATCGGAAGATGAATGTTATCTCTTCTTGCCCATTCTCTTTATTTAGTTATTTTTATTTTTAAATGATGATGTTGTTGAGAAACGATGAAGGTTTTATGGTTGATACCGTCACCATGAACTAATTTAATAGTTGGTGGGGGATGTTTGCAATGAAATGCTATTTCGTGTTTAGTTTTTAATAATCAAAATGTTTTGGCATAGTTTTGCTCATCTGGTATGTTTTACTGTAACCCCCTAAATTTAACCTAATTGCTTAGGTTAAATCTGTGAGTTAATTTTGAAAACTTTCCCCTCAAGTAACACATTTTAGGTTTACTTATTTATAAAACAAAATAATTATTAAATATTAATAATAATTACCATAAAATATCTCAATTAATTTCGAACTCAATCATTAAAACAAATTCTAAGTATTTAAATAAAACATTTGTATAAAATCTGAAATCGCGTGCGGAAACAAAATCCCAATTTAAATGTCTCAAATGTCTGAATTACAAAATATTCCAAAATATGTTAAAACATTAATCCGAAACAATTGAAAAGAATTCATACTGAATAATAAAATATCTGAGTAAAATGCGAGATGCTCCAAGTACCGAGTCGCCTAATCAGTCTGAGTATCTAAAAGAAGAAACTATGGGGGTGTAAGCTAAAGAACTTAGCGTGTTTCTAAAGTGTAAGAAAACCATAGTCGTAAAACAAAGTAATATTTTCTGAAGTTTCTTTAAAACATAAAACAATGGTACAATATTACACGCGTAATGCAATGCACCCTAACTACGTCCGCCAAAGATGAGAAAGGTTCCCATAACCTCCTCGCTACATCATCACCATCCGAAGTGGAATCTCGACCCGAAGGTGGAGCCAGTGATCTGAAGCGGAATTCAGCCCGAAGGGTAAAACCACTAAACTTCCTTCGTACAAATCCCAACCCATGCTCATACATGTATGATGTATAAAACTCAAATTTCATAAACAAAGTTTCATAAATCCGATATTCCATAAATATACTTCATAAATCCATATATCACAGTCCATAATTTCGTAAATCATAGTTCCGTAAATCCAATATTTGGTAAATCAAATATTTTATAAATCATAATTAAAACACATTCTAAAATCGTATGCATATGATGTTAACCATACAAGCCATAATGCAAATCATAATCAAACAAGGTGTAAAACCATATAAAAATTATTTATTTATAGCACGGGAAGAAAACACACCTTAGCCAAACAAACTCAACCTATTGTATAACGTGTTTTCCATGACTAGAAGTATTGAGTCCAGCTGTATTGGTATAAGTGAACAATGATTGAGGGTTGTGGATTAAGCACAACTAGTTGCAGTTCACACAATCGATCCGACAGGTGTAATGGAGGATTGAATTTGAGTGAGGCTTATATGATGCAGTTGTAGGAACCCTGGGCAATCGTGGGAATGTTACGAAGGGTTTTGATACTAATTATAAGGGGGTTCACGATCAAGAAAAAGATGGAATTTGTAGGGTGATGATGACGGCATAATAGAATTAGGAAAAAGAATGGGTTAAACAGGTTTAAATACCTTAATCTTTTGGTTAATCTACTGGTAAGTCTTTGACCTTTTTAGGGTTCAAGAGGTAGGCACCTATTATCAATTTATCTTATAAAAAGATCACTAAATTTGTTTAAAATTTAATTAATTCCTAAATTTCTTAATTAGGGTTTCATATTTAAATTCCCAATTTATAGGGTTTTGAATTTAGGGATTTCAAAATTAGGGTTTTTAATTTGGGGCAAAAATTTAGGGTGTTACATTTACAGTTTATAAATTCTATGTCAAGCGACCACTGGCATAGTTTGCCTATTACAACTCAATATCTTAACAGACTTAGGTGGCAAAGATCAGTTGTCAGATTCTAAGGCGAGAAGCTTCGACAGAAGATGTTCAAGTAGATGAACTTACTTCGAGAGTGAGTCTACCCCTTAGGGAGTATAGATTGGGACTTAATCAAATTAATTTATGAAAAACATACACTATAGACATATAGGGGTTTTTACATGGTTAATTTAGGGTATTGCTATAATGCCCCGATTTTAGGGCTTAGCGGTTTAGTGGGTTATTAGACGGTTTGGTAGACTGGAGTAGAGATTCGAGTCGATTTCGGGATTGTATATTTTCGGTGTTGGAAAAATTATGAGAAAATGTTTAAAAATAACTATTAATTATATATTTAATAATGATAGAATCAATTTTGAAAATTAGTTTTGGAAGGTGGACATTTTGGTTAGGGCTCAAAATGAAAGTTTTGAAAATTGTGATTTTCTAGTGACTAAAATGAAAAGAGTCAAATACTTAGAATCTTTAAGGAGCTATTTTACCAATTTGTTTCTGAAGGTTTCTCCCTTAATTTAATTAATTTAAACATGTGCTTTAATTAATAATTAAAGTGAATTTTTTTAAAAAAGTGGTTATCTTTTCTTAAACAAAAATCACGTTATTTTTTTCTCTCAACTTTTTCTCTTTATTCTCTCCTCAGCCAAACACTTAGATTTCATCAAATTTCCAGAGGTGAGGTGGTTTCTAACTTGATTTTATTGTTCCAATTTGTTTCACAAAGATTGTTTATACAAAATCAGACATTAATCTTGTGCTTTCTTAGCTTTTCACAAATCAATTGAGGGAGAAACTTCACAATAGGGGTAAGATCAGATATCTCCTCTATTGTATGGTTCTTTATTGAAATTCCCAAGCATTTGATCCTTGCTTTTGCATTTATAATCTGATTTTGATGATTTTCTAATGATTTAATGAGATCTTTGGGGAAAATGTGTTGATTCGCGAATTGAATCTGATTTCTAGTATGTAATGGTGATTTGACTCATATTTTGGATGTTTAAAAATGTTGATAAGTGATTTTTATCAATGGAATCCCGAAACATAAGAGTCTCTATTTGTTTAGGTTGTTAGTTTTGAGGTTTTGTGTTGAAATTATGGTTGTTAGGTTGCTGGAGGTGGTAGGTTGTCTTGGATCTGTTATTAGATGTGTTTTGGTGTTGAAAATGATGCTAGGTTGATAGATGTTGGCTGGGTTGTGAATTGAAGTGCTTTGGTCTTGATTTCGGTTGTTGTTGAGGGTTAATTGTGAGGGTGTTGTGGAAATCCGAGAAGGATTGTGTTTGTTGTGTTTAGAATGCATTATGATGCATTAATCCTCTGTTGTTGTGTGGTAAAAATAGGGGAGGTTGATCCGGAGGTGTTTGGAGAAGCGTAGGAGACTTCGGATGCTTGTTTGCGCATCGGCGAATTGAAGTTCAGCGTATCGGTGAGTGAAAACATGGTTTAAAGCGTTTTGATGTTTTGGAAATAGAGTTTAAGGAGTTATGGTAGAGCTTGAAACGCTTTCCTAGGCTCAGAAGTAAGTATAAAGTGGATATCTCTCTCGGTCGTGCTAGTTTGAAATGGTTTTACGCACTTGTTCTAATTTACATGTTACCTATTGTTTAAGCATGTTTTAAAGCATTTGATTTACTGTTTTTAAGCATGAAATGCTGAAGGATGCACATGGTAAGTGATCCTTGTAAGTATGTGGTTTATACTTGTGTTTTAAAGCATGGTTGTTGCTTTGGAAATGGCATGGTTTAATGCTTGTCAAAAGTAGTGAGGTAAATGTTATCTGGTTAATTATATTGGAAAGTGATGTGGTTTTAAAATTGTTATCGGATATAGTTGGCCGGCAATAGGATTGAGTGCACTGTAAAATAAGTCGCCTTGGATGTTTAGGGGTTTATATTGTGTACCGAATACTCCATCCAAGTACCCTAACGGTAGAGGGGTTTAACGGTACCAAATACTCCCGTTAGTGGGGTTAAGCATCTAACCGATGAGATGGATGGGTTTCCCTATGGGTTGAAAGTATACTCGGTTGTCATTGTACCCGGTTGTTAATGTACCACGATTATAATTGTATCGATATTCCGGTTGAGATGGCTTGAAGTGTTGGGTTAACACTTGTTGAATCCGTGTATCCGATGAACTCTTTTGTTAATGGACTTGTTATTGATCACTTGAAAGCTAATATAATTGTTAATGTATCATTGAAATGTCTTATGTTGTATAATGTGAGTTATACATATTTCTCCTTAAGCTTTACATTTGGTAGTAATGCATTGGAAGGCTTAGGCGGAGGGTTAGCAATGGGATTTGCTGTTGATTAATGATACATGTAGCATATGGTTTATTATGCTGGTCTTAATGATATAAAGTGCATGTTTTCAAAATGGGCATGATGATGATGATGATGTTTTTAAAGGATGATGTTAAATAAATGTTTTTAAATGCATTGATGGTGGTTGTTTTGAGCATTCCCCACTAAACCTTGTGTGCTTACGCTCTTGTTGTCCATCAATGCAGATAATTGAGGTCTTGGAAGGCAGCAAGAAGCAAGGGGATCTTGGCAATACTTGTTTCAAAAGTATGTCTTGGTTTAGACTATAATGAATAAAGGCAATGGAGTACCTATTGTGTTTTGGGAGATGTTTTGTGGAACTCCCTGTTTGAGCATATTTCTTTAGTTGCTCTTGGGTTGTAAATGGCCTTTAAAGTTTGTTTTGATGATGGTTTACCTTTTTGACATGTTGCTTGAAATGGACATTAGGAAGCATGCCTATAGATTCCCTTTTGATGCTTGATACTTGTTGTGCTGTAGGAATGAAGCTGCTAGTTGGCTTGTGATACGTATGGCATGTTGGTATGGTGTTATAAGCATGTTGGAATGGTTTGAGAATGTTTTGAGATGAAAAACCAACAAATTGTGGCATTACAGGTCTAGGCGTACCGATACGCGGGGGACCGTATCGTACGGCTAGGCATTTTTTGGCCTAAGGGATCGGTACGCGTAAGGGAGTACCGGTACGCCTAGGTGATTTTTGGCTTGGCGTACCGATACGGGTAATGGTGTATCGGTACACGTTCTAGCCTTTGGAATTTCACTTTTTCAATCCAAACCCGTGTACCGATACCCATGTAAGCGTACCAATATGTATATTAAAAAGATTCAAAAGTTAGGTAAGTTTGTTGTGGCGTATTGATACCCGTACCGATACTCGAGGCCGTTTTCTGTAACGTTGGCTTAGCAGTTTTGCTTTCTTTGTATTCTAGTCCCTGAATCTTGTCCATGCTATTGTATGAGCTTGAATGATCAATTTGAGATAAATGGTCTGAATCTGACTAATTAAAGTTTGGTATATTAAAAGTGGCTTAAATCCTGTAAATTTCTTGTATTTGCAATTTGGTCCCTAAATTGCAAATGTTATCAATGGGATGTCAAAATGATGCCCGATTGAGGTGGGGTTATACCTGATTTATGCATGTGCACGTAAGACTAATAATTGGCATCTAGACAAGATAAAGAAAAAAATGGATCGGGTTTTGTTGAATATCTTCGGTTTGCTGCGGGAAACCTAATGTAGCTTCCTCGATTTGGTCTGGCAGCTAGACCGGGTCAAAGGGGTTACATTTGGTGGTATCAAAGCTAGGTTTGGTTCGTTTGGGAGGTTGTTGTATTGTTTCCATGTTTGATTTGCACGGTGATTGTTATATGTACGCTGATTGTTATGCGCGGTGATTGATATATGAATTTTGGTGGTCGTATGCTATGTTCGGGATGTTTTGGGGTACCCATTGCCTTATTATTATAGTTAGGAAAATTTTGATTTTTGAAATGAAAGTCTTGGATCCTTGCTTGAGGCTGGCCTGACTGTTTTGTTTTGAAATGATTATCATACCTTAGATATATTTTAGCACGATGGGAACGAGGAGAGAGTTGCGATCTAGTGCGATTGATGCTGCCGCTGGGCAGGATGATGATGAAGAAGTTGTACCTCTTGGAGGATTGCCACTGCCCCCACCTAATCCACCTGAAAGAGTGGAGCAAGTACCACATATGCCGGCTGGGCCAGGGATAGGTGATATGGCACCACTGATATAGGTCATGACCGGTGCGTTTCAGGCAGTAGTTGCGGGTGTTCGTGTGCTAGCACCACCGGTTGAGGGGCAAGGTTTGCCGCTTGAGCGTCTTCGTAGTTTGGGTAGAGTTGAGTTTCGAGGGTTGTCGCCTGAGGCTTCTGAGGGCTGGTTGGCCAGTACTGAGAGGATACTGGGCAAAATGGGGTGCATCGATGCTCGTAAGTTGGGCTGCGTTATTTCCCTGTTACAGGGTGATGCCTATACATGGTGGACTACCATTATATCCAGTATGGCGACGGATGATGTGACCTGGGAGTTCTTCTGTGAAGCTTCCCGGAAGAAGTTTTTGGGAGTCCGATATCAGGACGAGAGGAAGCAGGAGTTTATGGCGTTGGCGTAGGGCAGTTTATCTGTGGCGGAGTATGAGATGCAGTTCGTGAGGTTGAGTCAGTATGCACCTGAGTTGGTTTCTGACGAGCATACTCGATGTGATCGTTTATGTTATGGGCTTGTGTAGGATGTTAAGACATACAAGCTTGTTGCTGATTATACTAATTTTGATGTGTTGGTTTCGCGAGCCAAGGATGTGGAGCAGAATTTAGGCTTGGCTTTTGGATCACGAGGTTTGAGCTCAGGTAAGAGAGCTGTTGATTCAGATTATAGCGGTGAATAGGCCCAGAGACACCGTGACAAGAGGTTTTGCCTGGAGCCGAGGCATGGTGGAGGTGTTGTAGGACGTGAAGTCCAAGGGCAAGGTGCCCAGGTCAGAGCCTCGTATAAAACTTGTTGGGTTTACGGATACCGAGACCATTTGAGGCAAGATTGCCCACGGTTGGCCAGGGAGGGTCAGGCACATACGCCTGTGGTGGCTAATACTTGTTGGAGTTGTGGGTCGGGCGACCACCAGAGGCGTGATTGTCCGTTATTGGCTCAAGGTGGGCAGGGTGTTGCACATGTTTTTGTTCTGCAGCAGGGTCGTGGTCATGCCGTAGACCGTTTCAGTGTTGAGATGGGGGACAGAGGACTGTGGATTATACTGTTGCTATCCAGCCTGAGGGAGGTGGACTGGCTAGGGTGGATGAGCACCGTGAGGGTCGCAATGACACTGATGTAATTGCAGGTACTTTTACCCTTCAGTCTTTGTCGTTGTATTCGTTGGATGATTCTGGATCTACCCATTCATACATTTTGAGTAAGCATGCTGATTTGCTTGATATATCGGTTGAAATTCTTAATGTGGGAGTTAGAGTGACTAGTTCTCTTGGGGAGACGGTCGTGGTTAGGAGGTTGTATCGTAGGTGTCCGCTGATGGTTCAGGGATATTTGTTTGTCGTAGACTTGTTGGAGCTACCATTCTATGGTTTTGATGTGATCTTGGGTATGGATTGGTTGACCGAACATCGGGATGTAGTGGATTTTGAAATCAAGCGGATATCTTTGAGGTTGTCGGATGATTATGAAGTGGTGGTTGTTGGCGAGAATGCCAAGTTTTTGTTTAGTGTTGTTTCAGTTTTGGAGGCAAGACGAACGTTGGATTTGGGATGTCAAGCTTATTTGGCTTATGTTATGAATCCTGGATCAAAGGAGTTGAGAGTGCAGGATGTTCGCACCGTATGTGAGTTTCTGGGTGTTTTTCCAGAGGAATTGTCGGGGTGCCACCTGACCGTGAAGTAGAGTTTGGCATCGAGGTTTTTGCGGGAACGGTACCAGTATCGATTGCTCCGTACCGCATGGCTCCGAAGGAATTGAAGGAGTTGAAGACGCAGTTGCAGGAGTTGTTGGATCGGGGCTTTATTAGACCCAATATTTCACCGTGGGGAGCACCGGTGTTGTTTGTTAAGAAGAAAGATGGTACATTGTGGATGTGTATAGATTACCGGCAGCTGAATAAGTTGACAATAAAGAACAAGTACCCCTTACCGCAGATTGATGATCGGTTTGATCAGTTCAGGGGAGCTTCAGTGTTTTCCAAGATAGATCTTAGGTCAGGGTACTATCAGTTAAAGGTGAATGAGGTGGATGTGCCCAAAACAGCCTTTCGTACGAGGTACGGGCATTATGAGTTTATTGTGATGCTGTTTGGTTTGACCAATGCTCCAGCTGCTTTTATGGACATGATGAACCGTGTGTTTCATGTGTTTTTGGATCAGTTTGTGGTGGTGTTTATCGATGATATCCTTGTGTACTCTCGTACCGAGGAGGATCATGATAGCCATTTGCGAATTGTGCTTCAGAAACTGATGGAGAATCAGTTGTATGCTAAGTTAAGCAAATGTGAGTTCTGGCTTAAGAAAGTTGTGTTTCTAGGAAATGTGGTGTCGGCCGAAAAAATTCGTGTCGATCAGCATAAGGTTGAGGCTGTAATGGGTTGGAAGGAGCCCAAGTCTGTGACGGAAGTTAGGAGTTTCCTAGGTTTGGCGAGTTGTTACTGGAGGTTTGTGGAAGGGTTCTCCAGCGTGGCAGCTCCGTTAACAAAGTTGCTACAGAAGAATGTTAAGTTTGAGTGGACTGAGGATAGGCAGCGAGCTTTCGAAAGGTTGAAGGAAGCCTTGACGCGAGCTCTGGTTTTGGTTCAACCAGAATCGGGAAAGGAGTTTGTTGTTTATAGTGATGCGTCGTATGTTGGGCTTGGTTGCGTGTTGATGCAGGAGGGTAAGGTAGTGGCGTATACATCTAGACAGTTGAAAGTGCATGAACGTAACTATCCTACTCACGATCTTGAGCTTGCAGCGGTAGTTTTCGCCTTGAAGATTTGGAGGCATTATCTGTATGGTGAGAAATGTGTGGTTTACACGGATCATAAGAGCTTGAAATATCTGATGTCACAGAAGAAGTTGAATCTTAGGCAGCGTAGATGGTTGGAATTGCTTAAGGATTATGATCTGACCATTAAGTATTATTCGGGGAAAGCCAATGTTGTAGCGGATGCTTTGAGTATGAAAGCGGCTGTGGAGTTGAGAGCCATGTTTGCTAGGTTGAGTGTGACGAATGACGGAGTTTTGTTGGCTGAGTTGCAAGTGAAGTCGTCCTTGTCGTAGATGATTAAGGAGAAGCAACCGTGTGATGGGAGTTTGGTATCTCATGTGGAAGATATCAAGGATGGAAATCCTACAAATTTTTATTTCAACGATGATGGGGTGTTGTGTTTCAAAGTTCAAATAGTGGTGCTTGAGGACGAAGAGTTGAGGCGTACTATTTTGACTGAGGCACACTCTAGTCCTTTTGCTATGCATCCTGGCAGTACTAAGATGTATCGAGGGTTGAAGGAGGAGTACTATTGGGTTGGATTGAAGAGGGATATGGCTAATTTTGTAGCTCGGTGTATGGTTTGTCAGCGGGTAAAGGCTGAATATCAGTTCCTTTCCGGGTTGTTGCAACCGTTGAAGATATTAGAATGGAAATGGGAAAGAATCACCATGGATTTTGTGTCTGGGCTGCCTTTGACGCCGACCAAAAAGGATTCTATCTGGGTGATCGTAGATCAGTTTACGAAGTGTGCGCATTTTGTGCCAGTGCATACTACGTATACCTTGGACAGGTTGGCTGAGTTGTACATCTCTGAGATGGTGCGTTTGAACAGGGTGCCCAAATCTATAGTTTCAGATAGGGATCCGCAGTTCACTGCAAGGTTTTGGGTGAGTTTACATCGTGCTTTGGGAACCCGGTTGAGTTTCAGTACCTCGTACCACCCTTAGTCGAATGGCCAGTCAGAGCACGTGATTCAGGTTCTCGAAGATATGTTGAGGAGTTGTGTTATTGAGTACCAGGGAACTTGGGAGAAGTAATTGCCGCTGGTGGAGTTTGCTTACAATAACAGTTATCATGCTAGCAAACAGATGGCCCCTTATGAGGCGTTGTATGGCAGGAAGTGTCGTACGCCCGTGTGTTGGGCAGAAGCGAAGGAAAAGTTTGTGTCTATGCCCAATGTCTTGAAAGGCACGACCGAAAAGGTAAAGTTGATATGTGAGCACTTAAAAGCAGCTGCAGATCGCCATAAATCCTATGCGGATTTGAAGCGTAGGGATATAGAGTACGCTGTGGGTGATAAAGTGTTTTTGAAAGTGTCGCCCTGGAAAAATGTGTGTTTTGGGTGGAAAGGGAAGCTTAGCCCGAGGTTCATTGGACCATATGAGGTCGTTGAGCGTGTGGGTCCTATTTCATACCGTTTGAGGTTACCTTCGGAGTTGGGAAAGATTCATGATGTGTTCCACGTTTCGGTGTTGCGGAGGTATAGGTCGGATCCATCGCATGTCACGCTGGTGGAAGAGATCGAGTTGAGACCAGACCTATATTATGATGAGGAACCAGTAGATATTCTTGACACCAGCAGTAAGGTGCTCCGTGGCAAGATAGTCAGCTGGTTAAGGTGTTGTGGAAGCACCACAGTGTTGAGGAGGCCACGTGGGAGCGTAAGTCGGATATGCTGAACGAGTTCCCGCATCTGTTTCCTCCAGGTAAATTTTGAGGATGAAATTTCTTAAGTGGGGGAGAGTTGTAACGCCCCAGTTTTAGGGCTTAGCGGTTTAGTGGGTTATTAGACGGTTTGGTGGACCAGAGTAAAGATTCGTGTCAGTTTCGGGATCGTATATTTTCGGTGTTAGAAAAATTATGGAAAATGTTTAAAAAACATTATATATTTAATAATGGAGTAATCAATTTTGAAAAATTAGTTTTGGAAGGTGGACATTTTGTTTAGTGACCAAAATGAAAGTTTTGAAAACTGTGATTTTCTAGTGACTAAAATGAAAAGGGTCAAATACTTAGAATCTTTAAGGAGCTATTTTACTAATTTGTTTCTGAAGGTTTCTCCCTTAATTTAATTAATTTAAACATGTGCTTTAATTAATAATTAAAGTGAATTTTCTTTAAAAGATGGTTATCTTTACCTAAACAAAAATCACGTCATTTTTTCTCTCAACTTTTTCTCTCTATTCTCTCCTCAGCCAAACACTCAGATTTCATCAAATTTCCAGAGGTGAGGTGGTTTCTAACTTGATTTTATTGTTCCAAATTGTTTCACAAAGATTGTTTATACAAAATCTCACATTAATCTTGTGATTTCTTAGCTTTTCACAAATCAATTGAGGGAGAAACTTCACAATAGGGGTAAGGTCTAAGATCTCCTCTATTGTATGGTTCTTTATTGAAATTCCCAAGAATTTGATCCTTGCTTTTGCATCTCTAATATGATTTTGATGATTTTCTAATGATTTAATGAGATCTTTGGGGAAAATATGTTGATTCGCGAATTGAATCTGATTTCCAGTATGTAATGGTAATTTGACTCATATTTTGGATGTTTACCAATGTTTATAAGTGATTTTTATCAATGGAATCCCGAAACATAAGAGTCTCTATTTGTTTAGGTTGTTAGTTTTGAGGTTTTGCGTTGAAATTATGGTTGTTAGGTTGCTAGAGGTGGTAGGTTGTCTTGGATCTGTTTTTAGATGTGTTTTGGTGTTGAAAATGATGCTAGGTTGATAGATGTTGGCTGGGTTGTGAATCGAAGTGCTTTGGTCTTGATTTCGGTTGTTGTGGAGGGTTAATTGTGAGGGTGTTGTGGAATCCGAGAAGGATTGTGTTTGCTGTGTTTAGAATGCATTATGATGCATTAATCCGCTGTTGTTGTGTGGTAAAAATAGGGGAGGTTGATCCGGAGGTGTTTGGAGAAGCGTAGGAGACTTCGGATGCTTGTTTGCGCATCGGCGAATCGAAGTTTCGCATATCGGTGAGTGAAAACGTGGTTTAAAGCGTTTTGATGTTTTGGAAACAGAGTTTGGGGAGTTATGGTAGAGCTTGAAATGCTTACCTAGACTCGGAAGTAAGTATAAAGTGGATATCTCTCTCGGTTGTGCTAGCTTGAAATGGTTTTACGCACTTGTTTTAATTTACATGTTACCTACTATTTAAGCATGTTTTAAAGTATTTGATTTACTGTTTTTAAGCATGAAATGCTGAATGATGCACATGGTAAGTGATCCTTGTAAGTATGTGGTTTATACTTGTGTTTTAAAGCATGGTTGTTGCTTTGGAAATCGCATGGTTTAATGCTTGTTAAAAACAGTGAGGTAAATGTTATTTGGTTAATTATATTGGCAAGTGATGTGGTTTTAAAATTGTTATCGGATATAGTTGGCCAGCCATAGGATTAAGTGCACTGTATAATAAGTCGCCTTGGATGTTGATGGGTTTATATTGTGTACCGAATACTCCATCCAAGTACCCTAAAGGTAGAGGGTTTAACAGTACCGAATACTCCCGTTAGTAGGGTTAAGCATCTAACCGATGAGAGGGATGGGTTTCCCTATGGGTTGAAAGTGTACCCGGTTGTTAATGTACCGCGATTGTAATTGTATCTGTATTCTGGTTGAGATGGTTTGAAGTGTTGGGTTAACACTTGTTGAATCCGTGTATCCGATGAACTCTTTTGTTAATGGACTTGTTATTGATCACTTGAAAGCCAATTTATTGAAATGTCTTATGTTGTATAATGTGAGTTATACATGTTTCTCCTTAAGCTTTGCATTTGGTAGTAATGCATGGGAATGCTTAAGTGGAGGGTTAGCAATGGGATTTGCTGTTGATTAATGATACATGTAGCATATGGTTTATTATGCTGGTCTTAATGACATAAAGTGCATGTTTTCAAAATGGACATGACGATGATGATGTTTTTAAAGGATGATGTTAAATAAATGGTTTTAAATGCATTGATGGTGGTTGTTTTGAGCATTCCTCACTAAGCCTTGTGTGCTTACGCTCTTGTTGTCCATCAATGCAGATAATTGAGGTCTTGGAAGGCAGCAAGAAGCAAGGGGATCTTGGCAAGACTTGTTTCCAAAGTATGTCTTGGTTTAGACTATAATGAATAAGGGCAATGGGGTACCTATTGTGTTTTGGGAGATGTTTTGTGGAACTCCCTATTTGAGCATATTTCTTTAGTTGCTCTTGGGTTGTAAATGGCCTTTAAAGTTTGTTTTGATGATGGTTTACCTTTTTGACATGTTGCTTGAAATGGACATTAGGAAGCATGCCTATAGATTGCCTTTTGATGCTTGATACTTGTGTTGTAAGAATGAAGTTGCTAGTTGGCTTGTGATACGTATGGCATGTTGGTATGGTGTTATAAGCATGTTGGAATGGTTTGAGAATGTTTTGAGATGAAAAACCAGCAAATTGTGGCATTACAGGTCCAGGCGTACCGATACGCGGGGGACCGTATCGGTACGGTTAGGCATTTTCTGGCATGAGGGATCGGTACGCGTAAAGGAGTACCGGTACGCCTAGGTGATTTTTGGCCTGGCGTACCGATACGGGTAATGGTGTATCGGTACACGTTCTAGCCTCTGGAATTTCACTTTTTCAATCCAAACCCGTGTACCGATACCCATGTAAACGTATCGGTACGTATATTAAAAAGATTCAAAAGTTAGGTAAGTTTTTTATGGCGTATCGATACCCGTACCGATACCCGAGGCCGTTTTCTGTAACGTTGGCTTGGCAGTTTTGCTTTCTTTGTATTCTAGTCCTTGAATCTTGTTCATGCGATTGTATGAGCTTGAATGATCAATTTGAGATGAAATTCGAGATAAATGATCTGAACCTGACTAATTAATGATTGGTATATTAAAAGTGGCTTAAATCCTGCAAATTTTTTGTATTTGCAATTTGGTCCCAAAATTGCAAATGTGGTCAATTGGATGTCGAAATGATGCCCAATTGAGGTGGGGTTATACCTGAGTGATGCATGTACACGTAGGGCTAATAATTGGCATCTAGACAAGATAATGAAAAAAATGGACCTGGTTTTGTTGAATCTCTTCTGTTTGCTGTGGCAAACCTAATGTAGCTTCCTGGATTTGGTCTGGCGGCTAGATCGGGTTAAGGGGGTTACAATTTCCATCGATAGAGGCAATGCCAACTTTGAATCTGCTCGGCAAACAATGCCAAGACAGAGCATTATAAATGGCCGGCATGGCATGAATAGCGTGAAAACCAAACATCCCTTGCTAACGCTCATCACTCATTTGAAAACCCTTCCTTGCCAACGTTTTTATTTTATTTTCACTTCTTTTCCTTAAATCACTTTCAAAACCAATTTCAACTCAACAATCTTTTCCCTTAACAAGTAAACAATCAAAGCAGTTAAATTCCAAGTCAATCTCTACGGGATTGATACTCAGCTTACTGTAGTATTACTTGCCGACCGTGTATACTTGCACGCAAAAGCCTAAATTCCTATCACCTGTGGTTTGATTTTGATCAGGGCCGATCCCTTCGAGTGATGGACCACAATCTTCAATAGCCAATAACCCATTGGAGATGTTAACTTGATCCTAAAGACCTCAATGGGCACCTCCTACAACCTAGATCCATTGGAGACGGACTGCTCTAATAAAGGACTCCTATCCACATTATTTTGTCGAGCCTCACCTGGTATATCTACTGGGTTGAATATGAGCCCTTTCCCAAACATAATTGGAACACCGTGCAGCTCAACAGCAATGGAGCACGACTGCACCGTTTGAGGTAATAGATCATTACTGGAACTTAGAACCTCATTTACTGTCACTGGCATAGACCGAAACCCAACACCGTCCAACCCAACAAGATTTTCCTCGAAAACAATAGTCTCCTTGGGATCTTGAATGCATGGAGGAACTGAAACGTTCACCCCATCTTCCCTAAACATACCGAATGAAGAAACTTCATCTATGAAACATCGATCGTCGTCATATTCTTCTGTCTTAATCTTTATCCTATGCGCATTTCCATTTACGATAATGGAGATGTTATCAGGGATCATCGACACCTTCTGCACTACCATCAGAACCTTTGCAAAGTCGATACAGTTGAGGCTTAATGTGTCGTCATCAATCTGTAAAACTTTTCCCCACTTGCTTGCCAACTCCTTAAAAAAATTTGTCCCAAACTTGCAGATGGACGTCCTCTAGCAATACCCAAATCTTAACTCTTCTCTTACCTTCAAATCCTTCAAGAAGTTCCAACTCATCAAACCAAGTTCGAATTAAAGCTTCTCTATTAGTCCAACACTGGGATTTACTCTCAAGGGACGGGAATCAGATAACAACTAGTAAACCAAACCAAGGACACACTTTTGCAATGAAACCATCAGACTCCAAAGCTTCATGCCCTATGTCGAGATTATACATAGCTTTAATTCTCCCAACCAGGCAGCAGCTCCTCCATTTTAAATCAGCATTTGAGAGGACTATTCGAGTAGACACTGACTGAATCCTCTCCTCCGATCTACATAGGCTTTCGCTGACAACAATAATTCCAATTTCATTTTTCGGAGGACCACGCTCTTTGCTTGACCTCGAGGTTCCTTCTTCACTCAACTCATAGATCTGAAACATAGAATTTTCCACACCCAACACAACGTCCTTGAAGGACCTTAGGTACTTGAAAGCTGAACTATGCTTCTTGGATTTTTCCGAAGGCAAGGAAACCTTAAGATTGGATCTTGAAAAGCTTTTCTCCAGATGAACCCTAATTTTGAACCCGTCCTTTAGTCTTTCATTGCCTTTTTTCGCAGCATTTTTTTGCCTATTCTTGGTTCCTGAATCTGACGAAAGCGAATGTAGTTGGCTTCGTTATCTTCCTCGTACTCCTGTGGGCGACGTATGCGTCGAGAACATGTCCGTACACCTGGAACGCGTCCCTCAAGCTCGAATAATGGATTCTCTTACTAACGTTATCAACAAAAACCGTAAAACCCAGTCGCCGACGTAGGGTAACTTTGTTTCGGATGCTTCGATCTCCAGCTGCTCTCATGCTCCGGTCTCCTGCTTAGGACTAAATTGCTTCTTGTTTTTGTTGGTTCGAAATAATTACAAATTCATATTATTTTAGGGTCTAATCATTTTATACGCGAATAATTTTTATTTGTGTCATTTTTAATTTAGATTAATTTGAGTTTGAGCCATTTTGAATTTGGATAAATTTAAATTTGAATTAAATGTTAGAATAATTAATATTCTATGATAAAAAAATTGAATTAAATTTAAATTTGAAGGACTGAAATTGAATTTTTTTAATTAGACTCACAACCTATACCCATCTACAATTTATACTAATAATTTAACATTTTTTCAATAAAAAATTATAATTTTTTTTAAAGGACACAAGCCCTTTAAAGTTAAACCACAATAGCAGTTGGGAAAGACAATTGGAATGGTTAAACTTAAAACATCTGGATACCGGACCTCATTTGCAATAATATATTAATTTTCTCAAATTAAAAAAAATTGTTTATAAATATATTTGCCTTTTTAATCGTTTATCAGTAACCTCATATATATTTTTTTAAACAGTAAGCTCAGATTTGTTAACGATTAGGCAGAGGACATGCATCATACATAATTTTGGGCAACGATTACCATATTTCTACGATAATTAATATCCTAATAATATATTTTTATAATTTGAGATGAGTTGATTGGTAGGCAAATGCGACTGGTCAACAAACAAATGAATGAATTAATACCCTAATTAATTCCGGTAAGATATTCATATTGATTGTTAAGTAATTGAATTTAATGAAGAAATGATCCCTTCAATTTGCACTTACAAATGTAATTTGAAAGAACACAACGAGTGACTCTAGTAGAAAAAAGAGAATGTTGCTTATTCTAAATAATTTAAGTTCAATTGCATGTGTGTTTTGTTAAATAGTTAAGAAAATAAATAAATCGTGTAATATTCAATTAGCACTTACACATGTAATTTTCGAGTAGAAATCGTTAACTCTTTTCAGTGCTCTTATTTATGTCACAACACTAAAAATTTAGGTTTATAATTTAGATTTAGGGCTTACAGTATATAATGTATTTTTTAGGGTATGAGGTTTAGAATTTAAAATTAAAAGTTAAAATTTAATTTTTTAACGTTGAAGCATAAAAAGAACGCTAAAAAAAGACGAAGGATTTTTGTCCCTTGAAATTTATATTACCACCTAGCCAATTAATGCAGTACTCAAAGCCTTTTCTTTTAATTTTTCCACTTCACTCATAGAATCTTACGCCACTAGTTGCTTTAGTTACCAAATATGTGTATACAAAGTTAGTAATAGAGGGGGAAAGGGGGTAATTGTGACACAAAGTTGAGGTCCAAGTCCCCACCAATTTCATCAATGTAGCTAATACTATAGTAATTATGTGTTTAGGTAAAGCTGTTCTAGTGTGTGAGATATATTATGATTAAGATAAGCTTTGAATTATAAAAATAGATACAATGGCTTCTCCATGAATCCCTAGAAAAATAAATAAAGAAATATATTTTATCTTCTTTTATCATTAAAAAAAGGTAAAGGGTAATTGCAGCAATTTGATAATGCATGGGCATTCAATAATAATATTAGTGAACCACCGTCTTGGTCTGAATGGTAAGTGGCTTGGTATCATTTAAATAAGCATTGAGTTTAATTTTTTTGTGTATATAAAAAAAATTTGTTGAGAGACTCACCCACCAAAATCAGGTGTACGATGGGGGTTAGTCCGAATTAGACAAGACAAACCCCTCGGTAACTGAGAAGATATATTAGTGAGATTAGAGAGAAGGGATCGTTTACAGCTTGTAATTATAAGCGAAAGCAATGGTGGTTGTTACCATTGGTTTATTCACGTACGTGCATGTGATACCAAACAAACTATTTTGGTGGTGTTTGTTTTAAGGTTGAAGAGGTCAGCAGGCCTCTCCCCATACCTCGGCTGGTTTTGATGGTCTAAATAAAACTCTGGTTTTAATTAACTAATAACATTTCAAAGGTGGTCTTCAGGTCTTATCTTGTACATATACGTGCAATCTTTCACTTGTTCCCGAGTTGTGGTGATCCAATTAGAATGCTTCAGCCTCCTTTGCTGTTGCTTCCACCTCGTAAATCCTAATCCCTTCGTCATCTGGGTGGATCAGGGGAGGGGCAGAGACAACCTGCGAGTCATGGCAACTGGAAAAAGAGACAGCGGTTTGGGGAAAGACAAGAGCCAGAGCCCCACTGTCCCGTCTAAA
Source organism: Hibiscus mutabilis (assembly GCA_019671005.1). NCBI lineage: Eukaryota > Viridiplantae > Streptophyta > Magnoliopsida > Malvales > Malvaceae > Hibiscus > Hibiscus mutabilis. The sequence continues at coordinate 26,646,854 of CM033747.1, forward strand.
CCAAATGATCCCATTGCCACTGGGCAAGGGATCAGGAGACATTCTCTGAGCTCCACTCTATTCAACAAGTCTACAAAGAGCTCAACCGCTGATGCTTCTGCTGCCACCAAGAATGTTAAAAAAACTGCAACCCGCACCTCCCAACCCCAACCCCAAAGGCCTAATCCTCTCAGAAGATCGGTTGCCAGGCCTGCAACCGCGGAAACCGTCAAAAGAAAGCCACTTGTTTCTCCTGCCCCACAAAAACCAACCACCACCTCCAAGTCTTCTGTTTTTCCCTCAAAAACACCAATTGCAGCCAAGCCACCCACCTCATCTTCTTCTTCTAGGCTTAGGACTATGACTATGACTACGACTACGACCACCATGACGACTAGGAGCATGAAGGCGACCCCTTCCCCTCGCCCCACCATTAACAGGGACAGGGGCACTACTACTTCCTCGGCTTCAAAGAAACCTCCAATTACTCGTAATGTAAAACAAGCCAAGAATCTTGGAAACAAAGAAAACTTGGATCATCAGGTTGAGGTGGTTGTGAAAGATGAGCATGGTAAGATGCATGATATCAAAATACCAAAAGCCGAAAAAGAAACTCAACAACATGCTCATGTTGAAGAAGAAGAAGAAAAAGCACATACCGTTGATAACATTCCCACTGTTACGCACGAGCAAGAACATCAAGTGCCTCGGACTAAAGAAATGGAAGATAAGGTTCATGAACAAGAACCTGACAGCTCAAACTCCAGTGATCAACATGAGGAAGCTAAGGAAAATGACAACAAAGAGGAGATCAACGTTACACATGAGGATACTAAAACAGAAACCAAAGACAGGGAAGTCGAAGAAGGTAATACAACTGAGGAGGTGGCTGCTACAAAAGAAAGTGAAGAAGAAAGCAATGATGAAGGAAAAGAGCAGGAGATTGAATCCGTTGAAGAAGAAACAGTTGAAGTGGAAGCCAATGTGGTTGCCCAAAGCCAAGTAGAAGCAGCGGATGGAGAGAGGGAAATAGTTGAAGAGGAAGCAAATATGGTTCCTGAAAGTAAAGTAGAAGCAGAAGCAGCAGAGGGGAAGCAGGAGATAATAGTTGAAGAGGAAGCAAATATGGTTCCTGAAAGTCAAGTACAAGCAGAAGCAGCAGAGGGGAAACAAGAAACAGTTGAAGAGGAAGCAAATATGGTTCATGAAAGTCAAGTACAAGCAGAATCAGCGCAGGGGAAACAAGAGATGGTTGAAGAGGAAGCAAGTATGGTTCCTGAAAGCCATGTGCAAGCAAAAGCCGCCAACGGCAAGAACAAACCACCAACACCCAACAGTGTTGTGGACGAGGTAACAACCAGTAAGCTAGTTACAGAGAGGAAGGGCAGCGTGAGAGCACTGGTTGGCGCATTTGAATCTCATAGCAAAAACAAGGGCATGGTGAGAGCACTGGTTGGGGCATTTGAATCTCATAGATAAAACAAACCTCAAACGCCAAATCAACTCATTCTCTATCAAATAAATCAACCATGCCCCCTCTATAGATTTCTCACCAATAACATCCAACGTTTGGATTGAGTTTTTGTTCCCGTGCTATGCAATTTGTTTTATTTGTTTTCTTCTTTCTCTTCTAATCTTCCTCTGATTCTCTTTGTCCTAGACTCCTTGTAACAGATTGATGTGAATTATATAATAATGGAGCTTGGCGACTCTAAATTTTGAAAATAAACAAAATGCAAATTAAAGCATGCACTCTACGTTACATATACAATTTATAAATAAGATTATAAGTATATATTATAATTAAAAAGCCAGATAAAGAAAGTTACACATCCAGGATGACGGAGAGAACAGAATCACAAGTAACAGCTGAAAGCTCCACAATGCTCCAAGTAAAAATAAGAACATAAATAAAAGGAGGTTGTTATCAAAAGACAAAGGAGATGACGAAACAAATTTGCATAAATATATTGAACTAAAGAAACCAGAGATAACACTTTATTCCCAATAGTGTTTTCCAGATTCTAGGAAAACATGCTTGCTAAACAATTTATGAAGTCGATCTTTATGGAAAATTGCTGGCTAAATATTTTATAATCACATACCACAACTCTATTGTCACTTCATGTAAAAATTTGTACACGAAATCTAGCAAATTATAAGCTTTAATGCCATCTAGCTAGTAACTAAATCAATGAGTGAATATGGAAGTAAAAGTAAAGCCTATGGCTATACATCAAAAGTATTAGTATTATCTACCAACCCAATAAAGTCTTCTATTTTTATGTCCAGGACCCTCCGCTTGCTTTCTACTCCTCATCAAATGACCATGCATAAAATTTTATCCTCACAGTGTGTAGGGAAACTGCTGTCTAAGAGCAAAGGATGGAATATGATAGGCGAGGCGAGAAACGTAGAACAATCACCCAACTGCAGATGCAGTCCAACGAAGATCCATCCCATTACCAAATTTGTCGCTGGTTGGCCTACCTTTAAAACTGCCATACCTTTCCTGCCTTGGCAGGAAAAGAGACAGGTGCATTTGCTCCAACCGCGGCACTGTGTACTTTACATACTTGCCGGAACTTGCATCTTGCTCTACCAATGGCCCATAATTATGCATATAGCTTCTATAGACAGGCAGCACTGTCTGCACTATTAGTTGGCATGTCTTCTCCCTCAAATCTCTTTCCGAGATAACCCAACCAGACTGCTTCTTGTACATATCATCGAAAGTATTGTTGAAAGTCTTCAGCATTTTCTTTACAAGATCACGAGCAGTGGCACGACCACCTGAGAACAGAATTAAACCTTCTCGGCTCGAATGATCAGGGAGTTTCCCCCAGCTCTCTCTTAAGAAGACAATGTAGTACTTGTACTGTTCATGTTGTTTCAACCAAGAATCCCCCATGAGCTCCCCTAGTATTGTCCCCTTTAACTGCTTGTATAGATGCCAGTGGTTGTTCATGCCAAACAGACAGGACAAGGTAGAATCGTCATATGCCTTTACCCATGTTTCCAAATTCAAATCAATGGCCTTAATTACTTTCAAAACCTCATTAACAAGAATCCTTTCTTGGAAACTTTCATGCTTCCAACTTCGGTGAATGACCAGAACTTGAGTCAGAATTGGCTTATAATCTTCGCCAAGAAGTTTATTGCAGCAATCAGTTATAAAACTCACCACTCTTTGAACGCTCCCATCCTGAGGAGGCGGACTCTGCCTCTGTGATTCCACCTGAACAAAGAGTTCCCAGAAAATTTCAGCTGCACCATTGATCACCCTTTTTATGAGATCTCTTGTCGGGTTTTGTATCTCAACACATGCTTCTCCCCCAGAGAGCCTGTTGAAATCCAATCTCAATTTGTTCAGTGATGCAAATATATCCAACAACTTCAGAAGCTTAATAGGATCTTTCTTACTTTCTGTAACAGTCTTCCCAAACTGAAGAAAAGCAAGAATGCCAGCTTGAGCAGCTATTTTCGAGAAACATCCCAACCAAACATCCATACCAATCCTTTCAAAAACATCATTACAAAGTTTGAACTCTGCCTCAAACAAATGTTTTACCACAAACTCCAAATGCTTTCCACATCGTCTAATATATCCCTCTATGCTCTACACATCATTGAATTCTGAGATCGAGATCTCAAGATAATCCAAATCAAGTGCCAGCAAACTAGCTCTTACATTTGAACTGCGAACTTCAACATAGTTCGTAATGCACTTCTCAAGTCTATTATTAGCAATCAGCCTACCAAGAATTGCTTGCAACTCTTGAATAATAGTCGCAGGTAAAGGGGAAGGAGCAACGCCTGCTTGTTCGCTTAGTGACGACGGAGAAGACATCGGAAGTCGCACACTATGCTCCCTCAACAGTCGTCTAAACTCATTTTCCAGTTTATCTAATGCAACATCCAAAAGCCCACCATCAAGATACATTCTTTGCCCATCGTTTCGCAACTCCGTTAGCCCTTTGAGCGATTTCTTCAGATTGGACATGTAACTTCCATCAACAAATCTGTTATGGTGCAAATACTCAATTATATCTTCCAACCATTATATTGCCAACCCGCAATTATCACCCAGAAATCTCATTGCCTCTTCAAAGTGTTTCAACACCGATAAATAACCAGGAAGATCATTCATAGGATCTGAAAGCAGACACTTTTCAAGTCCATAAACAGCATCAAAAACCTTAAGCTTTAGTGACTTTTTGCAGCTATCAAATTATTGATGCGATCATTGATCTTGCAATCATCACCGGCTTCAGATGGGTCCATGCTAATCCCCAATCAAAACTTCACCAAAAAAAACCCAGCTTTCAAATACTAAGATGAGATAACTGGGACTACAAATTTTGACCAAAATGGGTTTTCCTTGCCTACTTTTTAAGATTGATCTCATCAATTTCCCTCCCTCGGATTCATCGAAGAAACAATTGAAACGAAATTAACAGAAATTAAACCCAAATCAGGCAACAACAGACTACATTCCCTCATTTTTTTGTTCTTTTATTCTTCACCAAATTATACAAATCGGACTCCACTAATAAGAGTAACTCACTCGGAAAAAGGAGAAGAATAGAAGTTGGTTCAGAGAACTTAGTTGGAAGGACGAGTTGAGTTGAGTTGAGCTGAGCTGAGCTGCAAGGAGAGAGCTTTGAGTTGGAAGGGCGAGTTGGAAGAAAAGTAAAAAGGGAAACTTCTTTATGACAGCACAGGCGGGCAATCAAAGTGCATGACAGAATGGTGGCACCTTTTCTCTCTCAACAAGACTAAAATGTACGGATTTCATGTTGTTAAAAGTTTATCATAGTATTAGACATCAACCGATGTATATATTGTCTCATTTTATATACATTTAAAATATAATATTTATTTTAAAAATATAAATATTTTTATTAATTAAAAATTATCAAATTAAATTAAAATTAAATTAATAAAATGTATAAATAATAAAAATTAAATGTATCATTATATAAATTTATTTAATTTCAACTCAAATTAATGACTTGATTAAAATTATTTTAATAATTTAACTAATAAAATTCAGAATTTAATGATCAAAATAAAATCAGGTCAATAATTTAATGGTCTTGAAGGTATTTTAATCATATTTATAACAATAATCAAACATTAAAATACAATGGTCACGTTTAATAAACAATGTTTTGAGCCAAAATTAAAAGATTGAATCATTTTTAAATGTTTGTGTTAAGCTCGAATACGATCAACCTAATCTTCAAGAAAGGGTGAATTGGCTTTGCAATAAGATGGGTAGAAACAATTGGAAATTAAAACTTTGCACAATGATTTATAGTGGTTCGACTTTTCAACCAAGTCTACCTCCACTACGTTAGCTTCCTCGCTAAGAATTTTCTACAAATTCACTAAATTTGTCTTTTCTTTTTCAAGGCTCAAGGAGATAACATTTACAAAACCTAAAAGCTTATACCCCAAAGCTTTGAGACACTATCACTCAAGAGAATACAAATTTAGCAAACAATGAAAAACCTCACAAGGTAAATGTGTTTGCAATTTTAAGCTCTCACCCAAAATCTTAAACACTTGAGCAAATGTGACAATTTGGCTCAATAGTGTTTTTTTACAAATGTTGGGCTCGAACGATCAACCGAATCATCAAGATGGATGAATTGGCTTTGTGAGTGAAGTTGGTGGAAGCAAAAGAAAATTAAAAATTTGCACAATGATTTATAGTGGTTCGACTTCTCAACCAAGTCTACCTCTACTACCTTAGCTTCCCCACTAAGAATTTTCCACAAATTCACTAATTTGTCTTTCCTTTTTCAAGGCTCAATGAGATAACCTTTACAATTCCTCAAAGCTTATACCCAAAACTTTGAGACACACTCTCTCAAGAGAATACAAATTTAGCAAACAAGGAAAACCTCACAAGGCAATGTGTTTGCAATTTAAGCACTCGCACAAAACTTAACACTTGAGCAAATATAACAATTAAGCTCACAAGTGTGTTCTACAAAGAAATATGACAAAATTGAGCACTAAAACAATATCTCTAACATTTCTAGCCATTGGGGGTTGTTAAGAGTCATTGAAAACTTTATTTCCAGCATTAAATGTACTTATGGGCATGTTGATATCGGTACGCTGGCTTCGGTATTGATACCTACCTTAAGTAGAAAGAGTCGTTACAACATTTAAGCAAGGGATACTAGTACGTGATACTTTAGTATCGATACGAGCCCTTGCGTATTGGTACGGGTGACTCCGTATCGGTACGTAGTTTGCTCTCTAAAAATTTAAAACCCTTGGAGAAATAAAGGGTGTATCGTTACACGAGAGACCATACCGGTACGGGCTGTTAGGTGTCAGTACGAGGAAGACCGTACCGGTACTCAGCCTGTTTTTGACACTTTGGTTATTTTGAAAGCATTTAAACATTTCAAAAGCCCTTTGAAAACCTTTCAAACATATTTTTCAAGTTAATGGACTTTTGAAATATTTTTGTAAATGAGTTTAACTCCAAAAATATTTTTCATTTAAGTTATATCAAAATCAATATCTCAACAACAAAGAATATGACAAAATTAAGCACAAAATAATTTTTCTATACAAAGAATGTTGTTGTTGGCTTTCTTGTTGTTCCATGGCTACTTAAAGAGGCCTTTTAAACTCTCCAATGACTTTATGATCGTTACTAGCTGTTGGGGGTTGATTACATTCATTGGAGATTTTATTTCTAGCATTAAATGCTCTTCTAATGCAAAGAATATCGGTACACGGTTCTCAGTATCAGTACTTACCTTAAATAGAAAGAGTCGTTGAGCATTTATAACAGAGAGTACCGGTACGCGATACTTGCGTTTGGTACAGTGCCTAGCATATCAGTATGGCCAAGCCTGTACCGGTACAGGCACTTGCTCACTGGAAATTTAGAAAACTTGGGGAAACAAAGGACGTATCAGTACACGTACGATCATACCGGTACGAATTGTTTGGTATTGGTACGACTGGTACTCACATCCTATTTTTTGACACTTAGAAAATTTTGAAAGTATTTAAACACGTTAAAAACATTTCAAACATATTTTTCAAGTTATTTGGACTTTGAATTATTTTTGCAAATTTGTTTAAATCCAAAAATATTTTTTTTATAAAAGTTATATCAAAATCTCTATCTCAACAGTTTAACTAGTTATATATGCTAATTTAATCGTTTGATAAACATAGTATTGTACCAACGAATTGTGGTGAATTCTCTAAAATTAAAAGAAAAATGCTAAGAGGAGCTTATTAGGTTTAGAAGATTGAGTATAAGAGTTGTTAAGACTCTTTTGCACTGAACAATTACAAAGAGAGGTCTTCAAATAACCTAAATTTAAATAACTAACATATGCTTTAAAGTAAAACATATTTTCGTATATAATTTAAATATTTTTTTTCAAATTGATGAGATTAATACATATGCTTCAAATATCATTTAAATTTAATAATATTAAAATAAAATTTTCATAAATAAAAAATAATATATACATAAAAATCTAATTGTTTACATGATCTAATACATATATAGATATCAAATATTAATAACCAATACACTAATCAAATAAGTATTGAATATAATCATTTCTTTATGTGTCACTTTACTTGTTCAAATAAACAAACAGTTATTAACTATCAGTTAATTTATCAAATGCTTTATACAATCAGTTAGTTAAATCAACTAACGAAACTCGTTATTAACTATCAGGTGATATAATTTATCATCTACTATTAGTTATATAATCTGCTATTTATCAATTATTCACTATTTATCAAACAAGACCGATATCAAATTGATGGTGATTCACACTTGTATATTAGGTTTATGGATTCTCATACATCATATCTAACCTTGAAGATGAAGGACAATTCGTATTAACAATGTTGTCCCTGGGCATGGGCAGGAGGGGCACCCGCCAATGGCCTAATTTTAATATTTAATATTAATGTCTAATTTTTTATTAGAGGTTTATTTTTTAAATTTAATTCTTGCAATATTTATTATAAGAGTCTAATTTTTTTACAAAATTTTTTATTAGGGCTCAATTTTTTTAACACTTATTATTAAGGGTCTATTTTTTCAATATTTGTTATTAATGGTCTAATTTTTTCCCAATATTTGTTATTGGATGGCTAATTTTTTTCAATCCTTGTTATTGGGGCTAAGGGTGTGCATTCGGTTAATTCAGTCGGTGGCCGAACCGAATTACCCAAAATCGAATTAACCGCAAATTTTGAGGGTTTAACCGTTAACCAAATTGAAATTATTTCGGTTAATTCGGTCAGTTTTCGAATTAACCGAAATTCTTTATAAGTTAATAACTTTTCCTTTTCTTAGACAATGAAAGAAACACTCACACTCAATGGAGAAGTGAATCAAAGTAGGCAGAACTCGTTTTGATAAAAAAATAATAATAAGCAGAACCCATATCTTCAAAAGAAAATGCGAAACAAAACAATCACGTTTGAACTTTTAAAAGAAAAAAAAAATCAATAAGAACACAAGACAAATCCTAAACAACATAAAAAACTAACCCTCTTTGCGGAACAAGTAAAGATATGTCGTGATTCGGAGAAAAATACTTGAGAACTGTAAGAACACTTGACAGAAATCTGAGAAGTGAGAACTTAGAAGGGGGGGGGGGGAAATTCGACGAGTTTCAGAGGATTAGTTTTTTTAGGGGTTTTGATTTTTCCTTTCATTATAATAATTTTAATTTGTTTGAAGATATTTTTATGCGTCTAAAATTGATTGGGTTAAAAAATTCTTAATGTGTCTGTGTTTATTGGGCTAATAATTAAGATAATATATATAATATTTTAATTTAGATTTCGGGTAATTCGGGTAATTAACTGGTTTCGAATCGATTTACCCGATAACCGAAATTTAAAAAAATATTAACCGTTAACCGATTATACTTAAAATTAACCGGCCAATTAACAAAATAAAAATTTGGTTCGGTCGGTTAAAACCGAATAATGCTCATCCCTAATTGGGGCCCATTTTTCAATATTTGTTATTAGAGCTTCAATTTTCCAACATTTGTTATTAGAGCTTCAATTTTCCAACATTTGTTATCAGGGGTCTACTATTAAAATTTATTTTTTCCAATATTTGTTATTAGGGTTCCAATTTTTTCCCAATACTTGTTATTAGGGGGCTAAATTTTTTCTAACATTTGATTTTAGGCATATACTTTTAAATTTTATTTTTTCCCAATACTTGTTATTAGAGACCCAATTATTTTCTAATACATGTTATTAGGGACATACTCTTAAATTTTAATATTAGGGGTCTGGTTTTTTACAATACTTTTTATTAGGGGTCTACTCTTAAAATTCAATTTTTTTAAATATTTATTATTAAAGGTCCAATTTATTTTTTAATATTTGTTATTAGAGTCTAATTTTTTCTAACATTTATTATTAGGGACATACTTGTAAAATTTAATTTTTTAATACTTGTTATTAGAGACCAATTTTTTTTGCTAATATTTGTTATTAGAGGGCTACTTTTAAAATTTAATTTTTAATACTTATCAATAAGGGTCTATATTTTAAATTCGCCTATGGCCACCAAAATCTAAAAAATGAGCATGTTCATATACATGGAATGCATGATGTATTGTGGGTTATGTTATAAGGAGCATGATGGGATTCTGATTAAACATAGATAACGATTAAATTACTTTATATCAAAAGTATAAAGTATTTAAATATAGAAAATAAAAGAGACGATTAAGTATATTTAGTCGGTTAATAAAATTACTTATTTATGTTTTCTTATATTCTTTTAGGTCATGGGTTCTAAACCCACTAGGAGCACCCTTTCTTCCTCTAGATTAGAATTATAATTTGTCAAAACAATAAAAGAGACACAATTTTATTTAATCAATATTTAAATTAAAAATAATCTAAAATATAATTATATTAAACAATTAAAAGGAGTCGTAATCCATCCAAATCATTAACGGCTCATTTAGTACACCGATGTAAAAGAGATTTGTTGCATTAAATAACAATTATCTATTAAATGGATGGTTGTTAAAAGATAAGTGTTATGTATAAATGCACTATTTTACTCTTAAAACTCTAGCTTCATATTTTTCTCTTGTTTTGATATTGATTATCATATTATTTTTAAACATATGATATAAATACGTAAAAAACAGTGAACGTATTGGCAATGATGAAAATACGTAAAAAAATAATAAACATATAACACCCTAAATCAGTACTGAAGACCCGACCCGGCCTGATAAATCACACTCAGATCACGTGAGTGACCCAACATAAAAATCTATATAAATTAAAATTTCAATAAACCATTTAAAAACTATAATGTCAAATCTTTAATAAAAATATGTTTATTCAAAAATTTACAGTTGACCAAAATTAAGGTTCAGAACCAATAATCAAAAACCAATACTAGTGGAACTCCCACAATTGATGTAGGGATGGGCACAGAACCCGAACCCAATTTGATAGAATCGGATTTTTTTTAAAAAAAATTGGGTTCGGGTCGCGTGGAATATGCACAAAATTAGGGTCAGGTTCGGGTTTAGGGTGAAAAATATCCGACCTGATCTGGGGATTAATTATGTAATTTTTCCTTAAATTTGTTAGGGATATTTATAATAATACTCCTTTTATATATATATTTTTATAATTAATTCCCTAAAATTATTTTTTTATTTACAATTCAGTCCTTCAAATTATATTTTTTTACGATTAAGTCCCTTAAAATTATTTTTTTACAATTAGGTCCTTAAAATTAATTTTTTATATAGGTCGGGTCGGGGTCGAATTTAGTATATTTATTTTCGGGGCGGGTCGGATTTTTTAAAGAATATGGTCGGGTCAGGTCGGGTGTAGGTTTAGGATATTTATTTTCGGGTCGGATTCGGGTGGGCCAAAAATCCGACCCGTGCCCATCTCTAAACTGATGTCATAGTCCTACACGATGCTCAAACCTAACAACCTGCGATGATGAATAATAACGTGAGCTTCAGAGCCCAGTAATACAAAACCACCTAAAGATATTATAGTCAAACAAGTAGGTATATAGGTTAAACATAAATATAACATGATCAACCGTTGTATCTACAAGTTCTAATTATAAATGTGAACTATTTAAGGATGGACATTCGATATTCTATATTTCTCTTCAATAAATCCATACCTTTACGAGTTAATCTATATGATTCATAAATCATTCTAAGCTGATAATTATCATTTACACAATTCCCATACAGTAAACTATTCATGACTACCACTCATTTCCATATCCTCAATCTAGAATATAAATAGATCGGGACAAGAGCCGGCACTAGTGTGCTACGGCTAAATATAACAAGAGTCTACACCAACGTGCTACGACTGAATATAACAAGAGTCGACACTAGAGTGCTACGACTGAATATAACAAGAGTTGGCACTAGTGTGCTACAACTAACATCCATGGCATACAACCATAGAGTTCCAATGACTTACCAAGATTCTACTCAAGTACACCTAGCACAAACATATAAAGTATAAAAGACTTTATATAATGTAATGAATCAAGTATGTGTGGTTATTTACTACATTTCAACAAGAGTCATCTAGACTTGTTGAGATCTCAATCCTATAAAAAACTTAGCGGGTGGGAACCATAGATATCAACTATTCATTTCCAACTCCATTCGACGTCCAACTAGAAATAACATCTGGAGTTGTCACCGGATTCATACAGAATAAAAAATATCGTGTCGGGTTGTTCTTTTCTTAAAGTGATAACATATTCGGGAGTGACTCAGAAAGGTAGTCAAACTTAACGGTCATCAGGTATTCCGAGAACTCAATACTTAGGGTACTTAGGTAATTACACGAAAGAGTACACTAGTCTTCTGACATTTCCAAACAAATTCCAAAAAGAGAGCCTTATAACAGTGATTCAGCAATTAATGTTTCCACTAACATATTCTGAAGTAATTTTGGATGAATAAAGTTCCATTTATTCAAAAAAAAAAAAAACTTCTAAGGTAGTAACGACTTTTTAATCAAACAACAAGCTATGAAGATTATCGGGTAAAAACAAGTCTCAACACAGTCCAAGACAAGTTTCCTAACAGTTCTGGTGTCACAATATACATTCAGATCTTCAAGACACAACTTATCATGTTTAAACAATAATCAAGATTCGTAACAGCTTTCAAGTCTTATCAAATTAAACAGGTCATATTAATGCGAGTACTTACCAAGTACTTGGACAGGTAAACCTCCTGTGTATTCATATATTAGTACGGGCTCTATCATACAGTTGAACAGATCATATTCACTAGTCATGACGGGACTTCCACCGAACAATCGAACATGTCTCCATATGGCAACGGTATCAAGGGTAATTGAGGTACAAACGTCAAATTTTACAAGTCTTAGGGGCATTACAATCATTTAGGCTTCAAAGGTATTTTCTTGCTTGATCAAATAAGGGAATTTCCATCATTTTAATGCTTAAGGGTGTTCCGGTCATTTTTACCATCGACGTATTTTTAGCAAATTGGTCTTTAAATGACTAATCAGATATCAGGGTTAATTTGGGTATTTTACAAGCTCAAGAGCTAAGACAGGTTCCAAGAAATTTGGGAAATTAACGAAGTGATTCAAGAGTTCTATCAGGCCAAAAACGATTTCCTAGGTCATATAAACTTCCAAGGGCATTTTGGTTAATTAGGCAGGATTTTCGAATGCAATTCCTGGGCAAAGATAAAAATACTAGTTCTACTCTTTCTTAGTTACTGAATATAGATTGTTTTGTATAGGGTTTATATACTGAGGGGTTTGTAATGGGTTGTTTTTTTGGTGGTATTTGGATGAATAAAGTTCCATTTATCAAAAAAAAAAAAAAACTTTTAAGGGCATTATAGTAATTTTACACATTAAGGGTGTTTTCGTCGTTCTCCGGGTATTTCAGCTATTTAACTCTCAACAGGGATAAATCATAGTTTGAAGGTTTCGATGCTAATAGTCACTGATCGACATTAAAAATTAAACTTGGGAAATCATTCAAATAGTCCAATTTATTTATCGATTCAAAGAAATCTTAATCAGTTTAATATATCTATATCGATTTCTTTATGAGTCTTGAACCAATCAATCCTAATCGCATGAATAATCATATATATTCACACATTAACCGTAAACAAACATGTAATCATATAGCATACGACACGTAATAAAGTATTACCTCGACTCCAAGCTACAACGGTTGGCCATTCATGCATCCTCGATTTTCTCTCGATAAAATATTTCGAATCCCCTACATTTTCTCGGTACATAGCAATACATATATTCATTAAATACCGCAGTCAAATCATTTATTAAACTAGTTCTCAACTTTAAATACGCAAAAATAACTTATCGAGTTTGAACGTGACAAAATGGATAAAGAAATTAGACTCAGGACGTTGAAATTCCCGTGGTAGGACCTCTAAAAAAATCATCTTTTGGTCAACGATTAGAGCAGAGCGGTGCGGTGCGATTGGGTTGGATCAATCTGGTGGTTCAACCCGGTCAACCACCCACCACGCGGCTTTGTGAAGCTATGCGTGTGGCGGCTTCCGATGACTGATCAACGACGAAAAAGCTCTAGATCGAATATTTTTGCCCTTGATCACTACAGCAGTGTTGCTTTTCGACGATGAGTAGTGGATGTCAATGATTTAGTTTCTCCGGTCTTATTTTTACTTATCCCGACAAACGACGACTTTGATAATGACAAGAAAATTACCGTCCGGCTCATCTCGACAAAAAAAAAAAAATTAAACGATACAGACTGAGTCATGAATTGAACGACAACTTGATCGACGACAATAATGGGATTTGAGCCCTTCTTCTGTCTAAAACGTTCTCTTACTTCATATCTCTCTCTCTCCTCAATAATTTCCTCTGATCTCACACTGCCCAACACGCCAATTTTTTTTAATAGCCCAACACGCCAATTCAGATCAAATTTATTGCCAAATAAACAAAAATGGTAAAATACAACACTTTTGTCATTGAACGTTTTGAAACTTAACACCTTTGGCCTCCAACTTTAATACTTTTTTACTTTGGTCCCTGATTTCCTTAAATTGAGCTTCCAAGCTTTAATTTCTTTCAATTTCATACCCAATTCAAAATTAATAAATACCTGGATTAGAGACCCGACTTCAAACTCGGGATTTGAGTAATTATAGAATGTATTTACAAGGATGTAAATAGTTAAAAAATAGTATGAGAGTATAATTAGAAAATTAATTTAGACACTGTTTGGTAAACAACGGTTTGAGCTAAAATTAGAGGTTTGAGCTCAATTTAGAGGTTTGACCGGTTAAATCCGTTAATTTATATGTTTGGCGAATAGCGATGGAATAGCAGATTGAGGTGAAACCTCTAATTTTGAAAAAATTGTTAATATGAGCTTTTAAAATTAGAGGTTTTAACATTAGAGTTATAAATACCCTTCTACGCTTAACAATTATCAAAAATATATAAATAACTTAAATTTAACCTTTTCTATTTTAATTTTTCACCCTAACATATTTACATTGTGACATTTGTAAGCCAATACCTTTTTTTTATTCTCATACATTTATATTTGTATTTAAATTTAATATTTATTTAAATTTAAAAATAATTATATAAATAATAGATTAATATATAGATCCTTCAAATATGCTTAGTAATTTTATATTAAAAAAGTATTTTTCACAACCTAATTAATATTAATAGATACAGAATATTGATAACTAATAAACTATTCAACAAGTATCAAATATAATCATGTCCTTATATGTCATTTTGCTTGTTTATATAATCAAACAACTATAAGCTATTAGTTAATTTTACCAAACAACTTTATACAATCAACAAATACAATCTGTTAGTCAAATCGGCTAATGCAATAAGCTATCAGATAATGTAATCTTCTATAAGCTATCTGCTAATTACCAATCAGGACCTTAGAGTCAACACAAAACTGATGTGTTAAATAAATACTACCTCTACCTCGGTGATAAATATTACCCAACTTACATATTTAATAATACGCCGTATTAAAATCACCTCAACTAAACGCATGGTTATTTGTATCTTCCATAAAACAAGCATATTAAATAATATAACGCGTTACAAGCCAACTGTAGCGACCTCTCCCCTTTTTCTTCAAAAGTCGGTTGATCGCTAAAAAGGAGTAGTAGTTTTTCTTTCTTCTTTGAGAAAATATTTGGAAAATGGGGAGTTTTTTTTGAAAAAAAAAGTCTTTGAAAACAATAAAACTTGTAGTCGCCACCGGCCACTTAGGTAGCCGAACGCCATAAAAATCAGAGATTCGATTGAAAACGAGTTCAGGAGCCAGTTACGGATGGGGAAAGTTTTGGCACCCCACGCCGCCCAAAAATTGGTACAAAAAGAAAAATATAATTATCGCTTTGTTAATATTAAATTTTCTGAATTAAAGTGACGATTAAATCAAAATTTGGTTATACATGCGAGTAAATTTTAAGAGCCTCGTTATTCGAGAGTAAACCGAAAAACTACCACCTCTACGTTTGGTACTAGCTATGTTTACTCTCGAATAAAAAGACACCACATTAACAGTTTATAGATCCAGATGCAATACTAAACAAGGCAAGGCATGTACATACAAAAAAAAAAACATAAAATAAACGCGAATATAAAAACACATTCGGACCACAAACTATAATAATAAACCTATCTAAAAGTATACGCCCATATGTACCAAATTAAATGTGTCCATAAATAAAGCATACACATCATTAACATTTGACAATGACCGAGTTTAAAGGGGATTTAAATTCCAAGGCACAAAAATAAATATGGCAAATAAACAGGTATGCAATAAACTCGTGTTACCAAAATAAACAAAGGAAAGTAATCTAATATACAATAAGAGGATTGAAATATAAAGGAAGCACAATGCAAAGCTAAAATTAAATATGTGATTTAGGGGACCAAAATGAAAGCAGAGCGAAACAAATGAAAAAAGAGAGGATATTAGATTACTGGAAAATGAACCAAATTGAATTAAGACTGAAACTTTGGGGCCAAAAGGGTGTTAAGCAACTTAAAAAATCAGATTTAATTAAGCACCGAACAAAATTGCAAATTTGAAGAAAACAGAAGGGACCAAGTCAGTGATTTTGAAACGCGAAGGGGTTGGGATGTTATTCGAAGAACACGGAGGTCCTTAAAACTTAAATAAACTATTTTTTAAAATGAGTATAAAACTCACTTTTTTTTTTGCCAAAAATAGAATGTTTTGCTCGATTTCACAAAAAAAACCCCTTAATTTCTCTGAACACAAACACCAATACACCCCCATCAAACCTCAAAAATCACAAGAACCTGGGTCCTGTTCTTCATGTTCATCACGAACATGAAAAACATGCCCAGAAACCACCACCGACCTTCGCCCAAACCCAAAAATTGGCAGTCGACCACCGTGCCGACCGCTATTGATCGATGTCAAAACCCTAGAAAAAAACCATTTTCTTATTTTTTAAGACCAGATTCAAAAGGAGACCCTTAAAAAGCAAAACCGAAACCATTCTCTTTTTAAAACTGATCCAAGGTCCCTTTTTTATTTGAGAGCGAAACCACTTTCATCTTATTTTGGTTCACGATGAAAGGCTTAAGGCCGGTGGCTTATCACCAAAAAGGGTCCATCAATCATCGGGAAACCCTAGGATAGCCAAAGATCAAAGCGACGCAAAAGGGAGACGACTGGTCGCAAAGGTAAAAAAAAACACAAACTTTAATATGAATGCAAAAAATGGGAAATAGGAACTCAAAAATACCTCTGAAATGCTTGAGATTTCCTTCCCTTTTTGTATTAATTTTCGCCCTCACTCATTAAAACTTAGGGTTTTTGTTTTATACCCAAATGTTACATGATTTAAGAAAAGAAATAAAACTATGTAAAGACACTATTGGCTGCCATTTCGATTTGGAAGTATTCATGCATATTTCTAAGAATGTTGGCTTATACCCCCTGAAATTTTCTAATGTTGCTGATGTTATTGTTTTTTGTGTGGTTTTGTTTCCTTGATTGCGTGGTTGCTGGAGGAGAGGAAGAGACCAGTCCTGGTTACTGGTCATGGCAGATGAGGAGTCAGGCGCGTGAAGAAGCAGAAGAGTCGGGCGTGTAGCACACGCTCGAGTAAGAGATCTGGATGGTTACTGGTCGTGGCAGATAAGGAGTCGGGCACGTGACTCTCATACGCAAGTGGCAATCCAAGTGACCTGGGTGTAGCCTAGATCTGAGTCACACAATCACCCTCCTGATCTAACGGTCCAGAATGGACTGCGCGAAAGAGGGCAAATAAGATTAGAGTTTTCATCAGATTAGGGCTAGGGTTTAATGTATTGGGCTTATTAGGCCACCTATGTATTTATGTAACGAGTTATATATATATATATATATATATAAATTTATAAGTTGGGATGCTTTATTTATATTTAGCTAGTATTTTATTTTGTATTTTAATTAATATAACAATAATAATAATAATAGTAGTAATGATAATAATAATAATAGCATTAATAGTAATACTAATATTAATAGTTGATAATAAAACTGAAAATAACAAGTAATAATAATATTTTTTTTTCAAATCATAATAACATATAACATATAATATACTATGATAATAGTAATAAGTAAATTAATTATAGTAATAATAGTAATAATAATATTTTGGAATTTTTAACCATGAATAAATAATAATAAGATGATAGTAGTAAGAAAATAATACTATTAATAATAATATTTACAAAATCCCATTATTATAAAATTTGACAAAAATGTAAAACGGGTTAATACCCCAGATAAAATTAGTGATTATAGCTGTCCCTCTTTGCTTATCCTTGTGGAACAAGAATAAAGCAAAGACTATAAGCACTAATTTTATCCTATTTTCCTGAAGGTTCAGAGCTGCGAGTTTTTCCTATATAGAACTGTTCACCCTTCCTCTTTCTGAAATCCTGGAACTTCAAGTTTTTTCTACATAAAGACTGAAGAAAAAGAAGCATTCGAGATGATGTCTTGATTTATGATCATCTTGACATCAGATGGTATCTCGCTTTGAGACTACCGGAATGCCATAATTTCTGATCGCATTGGCGTGAAGTGGTATCTCGCCTTGAGACTACTTGAAGATTTTCATCGCTTCCTTGAAGACTGAAAACCTTAAAATGATGCCTCAATTTCTGATCGTCTTGACATCAAAGGGTATCTCTCTTAGAGACTACCGAAATGCCCCGATTTCTGCTCGTCTCAGCATGAAATGTTACCTTGCTCTGAGACTACCGGAACGCCTCAATTTCTGCTTGCCTTGGCAGGGGATGGTATCTCGCCTTGAGACTACCGAAAGATTTTCACCAGTTTTCTAAAGGTTGAAAACCTTAAGATAAGATGATGTCCCGATTTTTCATCATCTTAACACTGCGTGGTACCTCACCTAAAGACTACCGGAATACCCCAATTTCTATTCATCTTGGCATGGGATGTTTGTTGCTCCCAAATGACTGAAGATTGGAAGACTTTCAGAAATCATAAATATGCAAGTTTAAGGATTCTTGACTCTTTTTTGAGATCTACTCCTCTTCTCGTGGAACACAAGATCTATCCTTCAAATACCTGTAAAACATACATGGTGATTTGATTATGTGAGTTAGCATGCTCATATCTTAAGAATGCCTAACTACTCATGATGCATGGCAAATAAAATCTAGTTATTGTTTGGACGCCTTCTTTCTTGGTTTCTTGTCTCGGCTTCATTTTGTTGTTTTCTTCATCTTTACACACTTGTTATATCCCTCATCGTGTTAAGACTCGAGCCTTTAAACTCTTTACGCTCGAACTTTTAAACTTTTGCTCTAAAGCGCCTTTTCAGGTTTTCACGTTAGATTGACTTTTCTCAAAGTGCCCTTTTCAGGTTTTCACTTTGGTTTCTTTTTCTTTTTTTTTCTTTCTTTTTTTTCTTTTTTTCTTTCTTTCTTTTTCTTTTTTTTCTTGGGCGACCTTTCGAGTTTTCTCCTCTAGATCTTTCTTTGTTTTGAACTCAAACGTAGAAGATATTTGTCATCCTTTCTCGGTAAATTCTACTAACTTTGCACCCAATTTCTTCTAAGCTTTGACTTTGGCAAACTCCTTTTAACGGAATCAATTTATGTCTTTGGATAACTTGTACTTAATAGGTTAAGTCATAGTAATGACAAGAAATCTTTCGCTTTTCAATAATCAATGTCAATCAATTTTCAGGATGCTTATAAAATAAATAAAGGAAGGCACATAATAATATTTCATTAATATTTGAAGAAATTTTGGAATGATTTAAAAGTCATGGCAAACATGAAAAAATGAGAAAGAAGAAGTAAATAATATATGTTGCAACATCCCCGAACATCGACTGTATAAGTAATACGAGAGCCCATCGATCATGGTAGATCTCTCCATCGCCGTCCTTGAATGAAATTTCTATTAATCGAGGAGAATTCCATCATAAACTGAAGTAGAGCCCCTTGACTAAAATAGAGCCTATTAATCAGATGCCAAATCTCAGAATTTATCTGAACTGTCCTTTTCAGATTTTCAATTCATATCCTCTTTTGGTTTTAAGACGCCCGTTTCTGGGTTTTCATCTTAAACCCCCTTTTTTTCTCTTTTTTCTTCTTCTTTTTTCTTTCATTTTATCATTTTATTTTCTTTTCTTTCATACTTGAGGCGCCCTTTTGGGGTTTCACCACATGTATGCTTATTTTGTGAGGCGTCCTTTCAGGTTTTCACTATATTTTTTTCACTTCAAGCATATTACTTTTTGACGGAGTCTGAATTTATAAGAGTTCTCAACTTCTTTCCATCCATCCCAGTCAAAATTAACGCTTTATCAAAAAATGCCTTTTTAACAACATAAGGTCATTCCCAATTAGGCATCCACTTCCCTCAAAAGTCTATTTGAATTGGCAAGATCTTTTTAAGCACCAGATCCCCCTCTTGAAATTCTCTTGGGTGAACATTTTTGTTACAAGCTCCCATCATCCTCTTTTGGTACATCTGGCCATGACAGATGGCCCTCAATCTTTTCTCTTCGATGAGGTTCAACTGATCAAACCTAACTTACATTCATTCGACTTCTTCCAACTTTACCTCATTCAAAATTTGAAGTGATGTAATCTCTATCTCAATAGGTAATACCGCTTCTATGCCATAGACTAAAGAATACATCGATTCTCTTATGAATGTTCTCACATATGTTCCATAAGCAAACAAAGCAAAAGGTAGCTTCCCATGCCAATCTCTGAAAGTGTCTATGGTATTTGCTATGATCTTCTTGATATTCTTGTTTGCCGCTTCTACTACCCTGTTCATCTTGAGACGATAAGTAGTAGAATTATGGTGTACAATCTTGAATTGTTCACACACTTCGGTCATCATCTTGTTGTTTAAATTGGAAGCATTGTTGGTAATGATTCTTTCTAGCAAACCATAGCGATAGATAATTTCTTTCTTCAAGAACTTGCAAACTGTTGCCCTTGTGATGTTGGCATAAGAAGCGACTTCTACCCACTTGGTGAAGTAATCGATAGCTACTAGGATGAAGCAGTGCCCATTAGAAGCTTTTGGGTGTATCTGACCAATGACATACATACCCCAAGCAACAAAAGGCCATGGTGAATTCATGGTATGGAGTAGCCCCAGAGGAGAATATATCTTGTCAGCCTAAATTTGACATTTATGACATCTCTTTGCGTATTCAATACAATCTCCTTCCATGGTTGACCAGAAATAACCATAGCACATAATTTTTCTAGCCATCGAGAAATCATTGGCATGGGTTCTGCACAAACCATCGTGTACTTTCACTAAAATGTTTTTAGCCTCTCGAGCGTTGACACATCTCAGCAATATCTAGTCTTTGCCCCTTTTGTACAAAGTCTCTCCATCAAGGACATACCCCGACGCCAATCTTCTAATAGTTCTTTTATCATTGTCGTTGGCCTCCTTTAGGTAAAACTAGAATTTGATGTACTGGAGGATGTCATAATACCATGGATTGCCATCCTCTTATTCTTCCAAATTATAACAATAGGCCGATAACTCAAAAATCTGTATTTTGATTGGCTTCATTTCGGCTTTCATTCTTGCCTCAAACATACGACCAATGTGGCTAGGGTATAAGCCATATGATTATCTTTCCTCAGCAAACAAGCAAAACTGATATTCTCAAAGTTTTTAAGCAACTCTTGAATCAGATCGTAATACTTGATTAACTTCGGATCTTTTATTTCCCACTCTTTTTGAAGACGATAAATTACCAATGACGAATCTCCAAAGACCTAAAGCATCTTGATCTTTCTTTCGATGGCCACACGGAATCCCATAACACAAGCCTCATGTTCGGCAATATTGTTGGTACAAAAGAATTCCAATCTACTTATAAAGGGGTAGTAGACATTTTCAGGAGAAATTAGCACAACCCCTATTCCATGGCCTAGGGCATTAAACGCTCTATCAAAATAAAGCTTCCAAGACTCGTTGCTCCCCTTCAAATGAAACGCACACCAGATCTTCATCCAGGAAACTAAACTCCAATGGCTTGTAGTTGTTCGAAGCACGACTTGCCAAGAAATTTGTCACCACACTTCTTTTTAATGCTTTTTGACTTACATAAACGATATCAAATTCTGACAATAGCATTTTTCAATGGGCCATTCTATGGGTCAGTGCTGGCATTTCCATAAAAAATTTTAATAGATCTAACTGAGAAATCAAGCATGTGGTATGATACAACATGTATTGCCTGAGTTGCTTGGTAGCCCATACTATGGCACAACATAGCTTCTAGATCAGTGGATCACCCTAGCACACAACCCATTGAATTCTCAAACACTGTCAAGTACAAAATTAAGTGTCTATCAGGCACCAATGCTACTGGGACTGGGGCATTAGTCAAGTACTTTTTGATCTTCTCAAGTGCCTCTTGACAATCTTCATCCCATATCCCCGGATTATTTTTTCGGAGTAGTTTGAAGACATTAACACATTTATCGGTCAATTGGGAGATAAACCTAGGTATGTAATTTAATCTTCCCAATAATTCTTGGATTTTTTTTTGTGATTGAGGTGGCGGGAGATCCTGAATTGCTTTCACCTTATCGGGGTTGATCTCAATTCCCTTTCGGCTAACCACGAAACCTAAGAGTTTCCCAGACGTAATGGCAAAGGTACACTTCGCTGGGTTGAGCTTTAATTGATACTTTCTCAATCTTTATAATAGCTTCTGCAAATTTTGGATGTGCTCCTTGTAATACCCAAATTCTGACCGGGCTTGATAATAAATAAATAGTGAGTAAATATACTGTTATAATATCCCAAATAAATGTCCAAATATCAAATAAATGCCCAAATAGTGTCCAAGTTATATACAAAATATCCAAAAGCCCATCTATAAATCCAAAAGCCCAAGCTATAAATAATTCCCGCCCACTTCTCTTACTTTCGGTCAAAGAAACACAAAAATAATCAAAAGTATAATTTTCCCGCCTAAACTATGCCATCTGGCATTCTCGGATTGGCTCATTCGGGTTTCACACGGATCTGTGCTAGTCTGACGTCAGCGGTCAACCCCTTATAAATACCTGCAGGAGAGAAAGTGTCAGAATTAATTGCCAATCATCATTATACCACTTAATAATTACTAATAATAAATATAACAAATAAAGAGGCGAGAGACTACCTTGGAATTCGATCAGACATCAGAAGCTGAACCGCCACTGGGAAGTGTAAAGGTCGGCGGAGAGGACGACCATAATAGTTGCACCCTTATTAAAATTCGCTGGAGGTATATTTCGATCTCCTCTTTTCTGTTCCTGCATTTAAAACATAAAAAAGTTAGACATAGTTTAAGATCTAAAAAAACAGTAGCAAAAAATAAAAAAACCTAAATACTTATCTAATCGGGAGTTTCGACCGGTGAGGGTTTGGTCAGAGTTGAAAATAAGTGACCAAGGCTCGGGTAGATAGCTGTAGGCCGGGGAAGAAGGGGATCCTATTAGATATGGGTAGATCTAGGTTTCTCCGGTGAAAAAAAATAGAATTTTAAGGATTTTTAAGGTTCGAACACGATAGAGCACGACGGCCAGAAATCGCATGTGGTGGCCAGAAGTCGTACCATGAAGGCCAGAGAGGTGAAAGGGATGCTCAGAGTTTAGGTGGTAATCAAAACGGTTGTCGAACATTCGCCGGCATCGTCTGTGACGACTGGAAAACAACCGAAGGTTGATCAGAGTTGGAGGTTGAGGATCGAAGGGAGGTTGAGGCGGCCTTCAACCGTGTTCTTTATTTTTATAAAGAACACGATGAACACTCAAAAGAAAAAGGTGTATTTTGATTCATATTTGGGTTGATTTCTAGGCATAGGGTGTTTCGGTTCAAGGAGTTTAGAGAGAGGGAAGAATTAGAGAGAGAGAGTGAAAATTAAGAAATAAAAGAAAGAAGTTTTTTTTTCTGGCTTAAGGGTCTTTTATATCAACAGTAAAATGCTGCATTTTGGTAGCGGGACAGGGGTCCGCGTACCCTTATCTGGGTCGGGTTGAGACCCGCGTGTTTTTAAATGGATATCCTTTGTTTTTTCCCAAAGTTTGAAGTTTTCCCAATTTGGTCCCCATTCCTCTTAGATTGAGCCCCAAGCTTTGTAACTCTCTCAATTTAGTCCCTCATTCTTTGTAATCGAATGTCCATTTGTATTCCCTTTCAATTTGGTCACTAGGGCTTTGTAATTAGGGCATTAGGTTTTGTAATTGTTCCATTTTAGTTCCTATATAATAAAAATCAGTTTTAATGTTCAATTTGTTTTATTTTAATTATTTATTTAATTATTTTATTTAAATGCAATTAATTTATATGTTTGAGTGCTTTTTTAAAATTAAGCATATAGTATATTTTGTTAGACAATTTAATCACCTAGTTTAATTAATTAGAGCCTTTCCCTAGGTTATATAATTAGGATTCAATAATTGAATTATGTAAGATAATTGTTGTAATTAAAAAATATATTAAATATAAACTTTAAAATCCTAATTTGGATGGTGTTCCATTATTTACAATGGGGTGTTATCTCAACATGGATTTTAATGAATATATTTAATATATTTACACTTATAATTGGAAATTAATTTATTTCTTTAATTAACATTAGACAATTAATTAAGATACATTGGAGTTAATTAAATGTATATCGAATAGAATATTTGAGGTTCAAATCTGGATGGTGTTTCGTTGTTTACAATAGTGTTGTCTCAGCCTTGGTTATAAAGGTGTATATCCAATATACATTTTCACTTATAACATTGAATAATAAATTGTTAGAGCCTTAATTAGGACTAGAACTTTAATTAATTAGCAGAACTAATTAATTAGAAATATGATTAATTTAAAGGCTTTAAATATATGGAAGGTGTTCAAGAAATTGGCATTTTCTCATAAAAACCATTAAATTAATTAATATTCATAGTTTTAAATAACTAATTAATTAGAGCCTTTTTAGGATTAGTACTTAAAATTGACAAGAAAATAAAATATCATTCATTAAAAACTTTTTATGTTGGAAATTCATTTTTAAATACGAATATGGGTGCCATTTAACGGGGTGCTTTTAATCTCATATTCGAACAAGATGAATTTCCTTATAAAAGGATATATGCATTCGGAATTTAAATTCAGTTAATAATTACAGGATAAATTAAATTAAAATTATTATTCGAAATGCCAAAATACCACTTAAAATTAAAGGTACCAATAACGGGCGTTCGTAGGGGTGCTAATCATTCCCTACACGTAACTGACTCCCGAACCCAATTTTTTAAGACATAATCTCTGGTTTGTTTTTCGGTGTCCCATCTACCACGAAGTGATCGGTGGTGACTCTAAATGTTTTTTTAAAAGGATAAATAAAGGAAAATCAAATTTAATACGAAAACTCCTAAATTTTCAAGATTAAACTAAAAATGGGCAGAAAACTCTAATTTTCAAAAGAACGATTGTCGGGCTATTTTTATACATCCTGATTTCAAAAATGGTCGCAACAGTTTGGCGACTCCGTTGGGGATTAAAAAAAACGAGAGTCAGGCCTAATTAATTTTACGTGGCATTTTTGGCATTTTGGACAGTAATTTGAATTTAATTTTTCCTATAATTATTGGATTAATTTTCTGGAAAAATGCAAATAGCTTTTTCTTGTGTGATATAAATTGTCATTCATGCATAAGCCTTATACCCGGGCTTTTCACCTTTAAGTAGGAGTGAGGCATGCTATTTCGTGAGTTATTCAGCTCCGTGATCGAATTTTTTCCTCCTTTCGGTATTCCAACCTTATACATCGTGAGGTTACACCTTCGCTATAAAAGGTTGTATACTCTCGAATCGACGTCTTACTAGTCCAGTAACGATAGTTCGGGTACCCAGAGTCTAGACCGAAACCCACATTCTCTAATAGAAGCCTACCCCACTAGAGCCAAACAAGGACCTATGACAGGGTGTTGCTGATTTAAATTTATTTCTCTAGTTATTCTTGTGTGCAAAATAAACTGTTCTCTGGTTAATCTTAAGCAATAAAAATTGTTTTTCTTGTAATAATTATTTTTGCTTACAATATTACTTCATCATACTAACACAATTTTTTGTTTTGTTTTTCTGTGTTCTGTTATGTGTTACATTGCATTCATGAGAGATATCGGTTCGAGAATTAGTCGAGTAGGCAGTGGCTATAAGAGCTGAAGGGTCTGATAGACAAGTGGGATGTGGATTCAATTCGAGAAGACTCAATACAAGTACAAAGACAATATCCATGGAGGCCATGTTTCATCAATGCAAGATTGGACCAAAAATTTCTTAACAATATGAAGGTTTGCCAGAACCAATTTAATTTGAGAACCATAGGATGGGAAATATGAAGAGTCATTTCCAATAAAAATTTTGAATTATAGTGTTGCTGTCAGACAGTCAAATGGATCAATAGTTGTTTAGGGCCGTGACCTGTGTATAAAGCTCGATATAATTATTCACTTTTCAAGAGGATACATGTAACACCAACAATAGAGAAATACGAGGTTTTCTAAGGGTCAAAAAGGACAGAGTTTATACAAGTCTCAAAAACACTTCAAGTCTCAAGATAGATTCAGTAGCAATTACAGAGATAAGCAAGACACGGTATCTAGAAAAACAGTGATAACCAGAGGAAGGATAGAGGACGAATAAATTGAAGGGGTATTCAGGATGGATAAATTGTAGGGGCATTCAAGGGTTATTATCGACAGAATATCACTCGAGAAAGAATAGAAGGCTTTGAATTTAGAGGTGACATCCAAGTTTTACAAATGACGAAATTTACCAATAATGCCATAATTAGGGGAAATGCTAATAAAAATGAGAAGCTGGGAAAGTGATAGAATCAGAAAACGTAGTATAACAGTTGAAAGACCAGCTCGTGAGTTTCAAAAAAGTACCATAATGAAGGACAAAGCACTAAAAGCCAAGCTGGGGCAGTAAACCAGGCTATCCAAAAATAGAGTGGTGAAGTGATTAACTTTAGGAACCAAGTACGGGGATTGCATTGCATGTGCAGATTTTATTTGATGAGGTTATGAACCTGCAACAACACTTTGATATTGACACCGAGCCGGTACAGATGATGACTCAAAGGATGAACAAAATGATCAACCCAAAAGAGCTGGAGCCAGTGATATATTGCCGTTTCTCTGTATTCGACCCTTTAGTTAGATAGGTGTTGTACTAACGACTAGTTCTTGAAATTGATACCTCGTGCATTCATGCATTACAACATTTAAATATTATATTGCCCTTTTGTTTAAAATATTGCATTACATGTTGCTTACCTTGCTTGAGACAGACATGAGCTTAGGTCAGGTGCTGTAAATTTAAATACGTTTCTTTGGTTATTCTCTTTGATCAATATAACTTGTCTTGCTATATGTATTTTTGCCTTCAAGATCATTTTTACATTACTGACTTATTTCTTTTATTTTTTTTATTTTCCTTTACATCACATTTTCATGGCATAGAGGTATTGATTCAAAGGTTGTTGTAATTAGAAGATGATCATGATGGATAAGGGGATTCATAAGCCGATAGAAAAGAGTGCAAGTATGAAGCAGTATTCTAGTCAAACAACAAAAAGAATAAAGAGCAGTTCATTCGAGTGTTACACATCAGGTTTTGTTAGTGTTGACACTGTAATCACTCATTTTTGACTGGGTTTTAGTGTTATTAGTATTATTTTAATGGTAGTATTATTAATATAAAATTAATGAAAAATAATAATAAAAATAAAATATAACAAGGTAAATATATATATATATATATTAAAAAAAGAGAAATTGCGTGGAGCAGGGTGCTCCACGTCACCCCATTTCACCCACCCCTTGCCTATAAATACAAGGCATGAGGGCAGCCAAGAATGGACGCCCAAAAATTTGCCATAAATTGGCAATCCAATCGGCTCCCCAATTGGGAGCTAGGCCAGCCGAAAGGCTGGCAGGGGTTGGGGGCAGTGCCCTCGGCCCAGTTGGTTCGATCCAAAATTCTATCGGGGTCCTATTTTAGGTCCGATCTAATTAATAATTTTGGAGAGGTCGTGGTAGATCCCGGTGGGGTTCAGTCAGGGTTCGTTATTCGAGCTCTTAGTTAGGTATATTTTCTTCTCTTTTTATTTGTATTGTAATTTTTATGACTTAATGAAGTATTAGTTAATTTAAAATTGTGTTCTTTTTTACTTTGTATGTTTATTTATGCTTTAGATTAGTATTTATTTATGTTTTAAATTTATGTTTTAGATTAGTATTTTATTTATGTTAGATTAGTTTTTTTATTTATGTGTTAGATTAATATTTATGAATGTTTTAGATTAGTATTTTATTTATTAGTTTTTTTATTTTAGATTAATATTTATGAATGGTAGCATTTTATTTATGTTAAATTTATTTTTATTTATGAGTTATATTAATATTTATGTATGTATATTTTAGATTAGTATTTTATTTATGTTAGATTAGTATTCTATTATGTTAATATTTATTTGTATTGTATTTAAATTATCTGCCATATTTTATATTTTGCTCACTAAGTTTGCATAATGGAATATATAATGTCAATACGGTGCCCTTTTATCCGAGCGTAAACGGGGCCAGTATTAGGCGCAGTGATAGTGGTTGGACGTTTACTCTCGGATAACGGGGCCTTTAAAATCCCCTCGCACTTATAACCGAATCTTAACTTAATCGTCACTTTAATCCGGAAAATCTAACATTAATAAAACGGTAATTATTAAAGTACCAATTTTGGGCGGTGTGGGGGTGCTAATCTTTCCCCATCCGTAACCGACTCCCGAACCCAACAGTTTTTAAATCTCTGGTTTTATGGTGCCCGACCTACCTAAGTGGATGGTGGCAACTCCTCATTTCTTAAATAAAATGCAGTTTTTTTAAAACCCCTGCGGAATAAATATTTTAATATCCGAAAAACCACAAACACTTCGAAAACTCAT
The DNA here is from genome assembly GCA_019671005.1 of Hibiscus mutabilis. Taxonomy (NCBI): domain Eukaryota; kingdom Viridiplantae; phylum Streptophyta; class Magnoliopsida; order Malvales; family Malvaceae; genus Hibiscus; species Hibiscus mutabilis. The sequence continues at coordinate 26,675,464 of CM033747.1, forward strand.
TTTTTTAGCGAAACGGACATCGCTACAGATGGCGACTCCGCTGGGGACCATTTTTTGTTTTTAAAAAACAAAAAGAGAGTCGTGCTTTTTAAAATAATTACCGCTTTATTAATATTAGAAGTTCCGGATTAAAATGAAGATTAAATTAAAATTTGGTTATAAGTGCGCGTTTATTTTAACGTATTTAAAATTTGGCATATAAACCCATTTTTTTAAGTGGGGGGAAAACGCTAATGCTTTCGTAGAGATATCGTTCTCCCGTGTAGGCCTAGCAAGTACCTTCGGGGCTCGAGTACCTTATGCTTTCGTAAGGATATCGTTCTTTCGTGCAGGCATAAGCGAATGAGTCCCCTTGAATTGAACCCGGTTGAAAGGAGCCTATAATGGGTGATGATCGGGGGCCTTGCTACCCTTAGTAGGGGACAACAAGGACAATTCGGGTACCTCCTAGCACCAACACTGCATGTGGAGAACATAGAAACCCACCCTGTTAGAGCCATGCGGATAACCTTAGGTGTTTTAGACTGGGTAAATAGGGTTGTTTTGTTTGTTTACCTTATTTAATTTGTCATTTTATTTATGTATTTATTATTTTTATCCGGTACTAACTCATTTCTTTTTTGTGTTTTATTTTTATTTTTATTTTACACATACTTTTGTTGCATTATCATTGCATCCACATTATATAGAGACATTGGTTCAAGTGGTTTGCCCGATTAGAAAATCTTTCATCATGGAAAAAAAGTGTCTTAAGAAGGACGACATCGATCCAGTCGTGTGACATTGGTCAGAGATTGATCAACAGATCCGATGTAACAATTTGACGAGCAAGCGTGTAGTGCCAAAGTATACACACGAGACCCTAATGGTGGACATACAACGAGCTACAAGGTGTGTGAATGACTTAGCTACCGAAGCCGCGACTCTCCGACCTTTCGTAACCCCAGACATGGAAGAAGCACCAAGGTTTATCAAGTTGCTCAGAGCTGTCGAGGAACTAGGAGGTAGAGCTAGGGCTTACGTGTAGAACTTTGTTTTGTAATTAAGACTTTTTGTAATAGGGACTCTTTTTGTAATAGGGACTCATTCTGTAATATGGACCCTTTTTGTAATCTGGACCCTTTAATTCCCATGAAAGTCGTTCGAAAGGGTGATTACCAGCGGAATCAACGCCTTTATTTGCATTCATGTTGCATATCATGACATGGTGTTGATTCAAGAACAGTTCATTAAAAGGCTTTCAAAATAGAAAAAGTCTGCTTTGCCAGAAACAATAATATTACAGTATCAAGTTAGGCCGAGCAAAGACCAATCGCGAAAGAAGACGGTACGATAGTAAGGCACGTGCGACGCAGAAGATTCATTTAGGGCCGCAGAACCCCAATTTTAAATCTTCACATTTGACCATTTTCTAAAAATCTCAGATTTTAATTTAACTCATTTAAAAAAAATTTGAAAATATTATTTTGCTTTGAATCTTTTTCTCTCATCAAACTTTCAGAATAATAATAATAACAAAAAGAAACCTAAAAGTTTCATTTTTTAAGTAAGTTAAAACTTTTTGATAATAAAAAAGGGGGAAAATTTTAAACCAAATGATCTTTGAGAATTTTAATTTAAACCCTAAAAATTTTAAAGTACTCCCCTAGGGTCGATAGAATCCATCCATGTTTAGACGTATTATTCGTTTGCACCCAGATCTACAGAAGAAAAGATCTTGTCTGCACTTGTTGATGTCTTTTCAGAAGCCACAAAAATAAAGATCATGACGTCACGAGTCCATGAGTAGAATAAAGGGAGAAGACGAAGTCATCCATCATCCTAAAGACGTCGTCGAGACGTGGAGCACATGTTTTGCTTTCCGAAGTCAAGGTCCCCAGAATAAATCCAACTGTTACTTGTAATTCACTATTAAGTTCTGGAAAACAGACATTTTCTCTATTGAAAGTTTTTTAAAGACTATTCAAGAATCAACATCATATTTGCATGAGTTCTTGCATTTATAGGGTATTGATTCTCGAAGTGGTTCCTCAAATTTCAAAAATTGTTCATAATTGGCAAATGGTCGTCTGGTCAGATATTAGAGGGCACGGATCCAGGGTTTTGTCCCATAACAAGATCGAAGACAATAGAAGAGGAACCATCTGAAGACTTCAGGTCAGACACGGTACTGGTAATGAGCAAAGTAAAGTGCAAGAGTTGAAAGAAGCATAGGGAAGAAGTGATGAATCAGATGAAGACTTTGACGAAAGGTAAGCGATCCATCAAACCGAAAGAAGAACCGATTAAGGATCAAAATAGAAAGCGGGATAGTCAGAATTCTACCTCTAAGCCAGCTAAATACGACAAATTGAACCCTTTTGTGATCCGCATCAATAAACAGGCGGAAGGTATGTCTGAGTCGGGCTTCCAAAAAGTAGGGCTCGATCCAGAAGAAACCCAAGAAGCAAGTAATGAAAAGAAGTATATCTCGATTCTTGTGAGGTATACCGAACTACTCCTAATGTTCATCGAGAAGAGCCTTATTACCTCGGTGAAGTCTCTAGTGAAGAGACCGTCTTATCCGAAAGATTACGACACCGTTTAGGAAGTTTGGGTCACAATATTGAGGATTGTGGGGCCTGAGGAACAAGTTCAAGATCTTATCACGATGAGAATTTTGAGTTTCAAAGACGAAGTTCCCCAATTCTATAGTAAGCTAACAATCACCCGATGGGCAAAGTCGAGGAAGAATTGATATCTAGGACAAAGTTCAAGTAATGCCGAAGTGGGTCACTCAAGCGAATTAAATTTGAAGATCGAAGATAGGGGCATCCCAGGAGAGGGATGTTCTTTTGATTTCAGCCATCTCAGATAAGAGAGATAACTTTGATAAAATTGAATGATCACCAGAAGCTCTACTGAGTGTTTAAAAATATCAGATTGTGTCACCTTTAAAGAGTAAATGAACGGTGTTGTTCAGTTGAAGGACGACTCAGAATATTGGAAGAAGAGAAATTAGTCAACAAGTATCAAGTCAGGCTGTTATCAGGTAAGTTTGAGGAAATTAGGAATAGGTACGACAGTCTCCAGAGATGAGCTACAAAATAACTTAGCCATTAACAAGAGTTTTGGAAACAAGTTTACGACAGAGCAATGACAATCCAACACTCTTCAGTTGGAAAAAGGCAACTTCCAAGCTACGAAAGACTAAGTAGGGGATAGATGAAGACCCAAAGATCGATATTACTCGAGCAGGTAAGGCGGCTCAACAAGGTGGCAGGCTTTGTCAGAACATGGACCAAGTGTTGGACTACAGAGGCAAGCTGATCGGACTATTGGATGAAGTTAAGAAAGTAGGCACTGAAGCTTATCAGTAACTGTAAATATCTAATATCTGATATAATGAAACCTTTTGGCCTCAATGAACGTCGTTCTATGGGGATCACTTTTGGAATCAATACCTTATTGCATTCATGTTTATATTTTAGGATTGCATTGCATTGCTTTGCACGATCCTGGCATGTTTTACATGACATTATCATGGATAAAAGAATTGAAGACACTCAAAAATCAAGATTCGAGCAGTTAAAAGATGGGCTCGAGAGGAAAAAAGAAAAAAGAAGAAGTTGGATGCCTTCGATGCAAGAAAACTCTATTTGAACCCTGATTTGGTCATTCCTCCAGATTTCAAAGATTCCCAGATTTACGCATGATGACGGAACAAGATGCCCCAAGATTCACCTGACCACGTCCTGTAGAAAGATAGAGGGCTACATCGAGAATGAAAAATTACCGATCCACTACCTCTACGATAGTCTAGCAGGACCTACCGTGATATGGTACAACTATTTGAGTAGAGACCAAGTGTAGTCATGCGGAGACTTAACCGACGTCTTTATGGCCAGTACATATATGCTTTAGACCTAGCACCAAGTCATCAGTATCTCCAGGGTACGAGGATGAAACCTGATGAAGGCTTCAAGGAATGTGCTTTGAGGTGGTTGCATTTAGCGACCTAGGTACAGCCTCTCGTAGATGAAGAGGAAAGTGACTTCCATGTTTCATGCCACCTTTCATATTTCTTCTTTAATAAGATGCTCGAGAAAATGAAAGCCAACTTTGAGGACTTCATGACAGTCAGAGAGAGAAACGAACATGCACTCCGGGACCTAAGTTTAAAGACCAAACCTGCCTAGGAGCAGAAGGAAATAAAGAGATAAATGGGTACCACTTTCGAAGGTTCTCGTGATCTTAAGAGAAGAAAACAGGCAGATTCCTCTGAATCACCGAGAAAAATTCCTCGAACAAGTACATATTTAGAGATATTCAGAGTATTCCATCTCGGACATATGGCCTTATCTGGTCAAGGTATATGTAAGTTCTACATTGAGACGCTGGGGCATGACACTAAGAAATTTGGGGTCGTTAATAGAAAAATCAAGAAGGTGGTTGACGAGGGAGTCATGACGAGAGAGTTGATATAGCGGTGGAAAAACAAGAAAAGAGGCAAGCCTACACTACCTTGGAAGAGGCAGAATGAGTTAGTACCCTGGAGATAGTCCAAAGGTCCTTACGGTTTTCTCATCATTTCACAAAGAAATTCTCAAAAAAAACTCATTGTTTGTCAGAATAACAAATCACATTTCCATTTAGAAAGCATTTTTATATTTTCTGATTCTTTAAACATTTTATTTTTATGGGGTAGTTTTTGTTCTCCCATATGCATATACACGCATTTTTGAATGGACATATGTATATATCATTTCTATACCAGGTCCTCAAATTTTGAATGCAACAGTACATTTGCTTCAGATCCAAAGATAAACTCTAAGTTGTATATATTTAGAAGATATTGAATGTTGTGGGGATACTATAAATGTGAGTATCTGCTAGTTTACTTAGGCCAACAGAGGAACAAAGCGAGCGTTTAGACAATAGGCAGTTCCCATTTTAGGAATTTATCTTCTCAGGCGCTTGTCGTTTAAGATCCTTGAAACGAGAGTTGACCCTAAACCTCAACCCCCTGAAGGCTTTCTCAGGACATTTGTGAATGTGACAACGAATGGTATTCTTTTACTTTACCAGAAGACAGAGATGAGACCATACAGATTGGATACGAAGATCAGAAAATCATCAGAAGAAAGTGGTTGAAAACATGGATATGTCCAAACGAAAAACCAAAGAAAAGAAGAAAAATGGCAATCGGAAGGCCGAAGCAATCCATATCGAGTAAATATCAGAAGAGCTGTAGAGAGGCAATTAACTTCGAGCGGAAGATAGCATCAATACCCAATATAGATACGTGTTGATTCGAGGATACATTCATAGACTCAAATAAGAAGAAAGAGATTCAATGCTAAAAACCCAAAATGGGCAGTCTAAAAAAAGAGAAAAAAAGAAAATAAAAAAAGAAGAAAAAAATAAAATAAAAAAAGAAGAAAAAATGAGAGAAAGAAAAAAGGAAGAAAAAAGAAAAAAGGAAAAAAGAAAAAGGAAAAAAGAAAAAGAGAAATAAAGAATATTGTATATGCTTCACACATGGATCAAACAATACAAGAACGAGACTTCAACTATGAGCAAGAGACACAAGGAATCCACATTTCAAGTAAATATCAGTTTTGAAAATTAGTATGGAAGCTCGAATTGAAGCCAAGTCAAGACAAGTCGGCCCGAAGATTGCCAATTTCAAAAACAGAAATGACCTATAGGGTGAAAACCCAAAAATGGGCAGTCTAGAGTGATCCTGAAAATGAAGAAAAAGAGTAGTCTGCCCGAGCCTGCTGGCATCAATATCCAACCAAAATACACTGAAGGAAGTGACCTCTAGGGTGAAAACCTAAAAATGGGCAGTCTAGAGCGATCCAAGAGAAAAAGTGAAAAAGAAGAAAAGAAAAAAGAAGATAAAAGATGAAAGAAAGAATAACATTTCATCTGGGCGTGCCAATCACAAGAATTCCCAGAAATGTATTCGTAGTCCTTCATTCAAGAAATCTCAGTTTCGAGGAGTATTGGAGGATCAAACATTATTGAACAGAAAACGAACATCAGTATATAGCCAGAATGCAAGGCAACCTACACTAAAAAGAAAGGAAATGAACTCTAGGGTGAAAACCCGAAAACGGGCAGTCTAGAGTGATCCAAAAAAGGGAAGGAATAATGGGCATATCCAAGTTACACAAGTACAGAAATACTGTTTCACTTAACCATAAACCAAAGGCCTACATTACAAGCCCCCAAAGACCATTCTGGTCATCCATAGATATCCAAGTTGAATGAGAATGTCTTCAGATTTCATTCCGCCTATAAGGGTTAACTTTGCTTCAAGGAACGTCAAACTTCGAAGTGCTTGATCGACACCCAAATGAGAAGGATGGGGCATGGTGAGATAGTGAGATTAAGAGATCCACCTTAAACGGGGTAGAAACTAGGTAGGTTGTTCCTCTCAAAAGCCTATTAGACCAGAAGAAACTATACATTGACATATATCTCCACAATGGTCAAGATCTTCAAAATATGCGCTTCATTAGAGTTGATCTCTGGCAACTTGAAGCAGATGCGCTATGGTGTTTGATATTTTGGGGGCAAACATGTTTTAAAAGGTTTGACATTTTCTCCCAAAGTTTTGATGTTTACCATTTCCCCCAAACATTAGTTTTTAAAATGTTTGGCAATATACTTCGAATTTTGTTTATCACTCTTCAAACATTAATTTTTTTAAAAAAATGTTTGGTCCTTAAAAAAGAAAAATGAAGTTTACCATTTGTTCCAAACAATGTTTTCAAAATGTTTGGTATCCCCTCCAAGTTGTGATTTTCAAAATGACTGTTATCTTTTCAAACAAACATTATTTTTTTAATATGCACAGGTAAATTGCCTTTTGCATTACTTTAAAAATGAATGATGATGAGATTTAAAGCATAGGGACCGAGAGTTAGTTCACGTCGAAATTCTATGAGAAGATCAAGGATGAGCTAAGGGGATGGAAGCATTTTGGCTCACCCTGGTGACTAGAAATAGATCAAGGCTCTGTATGATGGGTTAGAAAATTCAAAGCAGTGGAGTCCGTGGTTGAATGGTGCAACGACAAGCGAAGAAGATGACAAGGGTTCTTATAAGAATAATATAAGAACCAGAAGATCATTTATAAAGACAGGTGATAACCCCGAAGACAAGAAAGCCTTCCGCACAAAAGGTTTGAAAGCATGTTAATCTAGATTTGAAGTGATTGATCAAACGAAGATTTAAGAGCATACAGTGAAGAAGTAAAGAGATGAAGAAATCTGAGGAACGACCTTTCAGGGTGTAAGACTTTAGAACAAAAAAGAGCTGAAAGAAAAAAAGAGAAGAAAAAGAAAAAGAAAAGAGAGAAAGAAAGAAAGAGAGTAAGAAGAAAAAAGAAAAGAAAAATAAAAAATAAGAAGAAATTGAAGGAAAAAAGAGAAAAAAAAGAAGAGAAAAAGTGAAAAAGAAAAAGAAAAATAAGAAGAAATTGAAAGAAAAGATAGAAGAAAAAGAAGAAAAAGAGAAGAAGAAAGAAAGCACGACATTGCATGCATCATATAGATAGAGACATGTCAATTTTTGCTTGTTTTTAGACAGATATTTGAAGAATTATCAAAGAATTTACTAAAGAAAGGAAAGATCGGCAGCCATAGCGGTGTGAGGCCCAGACGTTAAATTCTTCGGGTCATCGGTAAGTCATTCGGGCATAGTGTTAAGTCCTTCGGGCCACCAGTAAGTCTTTCGAGCATGGTGATAAGTCCTTCGGGCCACCAGTAAGTCTTTCGAGCATGGTGATAAGTCATTCGGGCCATCAGTAGATCATTCGGGCATGATGCAGCAGCCTTAGTAGCATGAGTCCAGAAAGATCGGCAGCCATAGCAACGTGAGGCCCAGATGTTAAATCCTTCGGGTCATCGGTAAGTCCTTCGGGCACGGTGTTAAGTCTTTCGGGCCACCAGTAAGTCTTTCGAGCATGGTGATAAGTCCTTCGGGCCATCAGTAAGTCCTTCCGGGCATGATGCGGCGGCATTAGTAGCGTGAGTCCAGAAAGATCGGCAGCCATAGCAGCGTGAGACCCAGATGTTAAATCCTTCGGGTCAGCGGTAAGTCATTCGGGCACGGTGTTAAGTCCTTCGGGCCACCAGTAAGTCTTTCGAGCATGGTGATAAGTCCTTCGGGCCATCAGTAAGTCCTTCGGGCATGATGCGATAGCCTTAATAGCGTGAGTCCAGAAAAGTCGGTAGCCATAGCAGCGTGAGGCCCAGATGTTAAATCCTTTGGGTAATCGGTAAGTCTTTCGGGCACGGTGTTAAGTCCTTCGGGCCACCAATAAGTCTTTCGAGCATGGTTATAAGTCCTTCGGGCATGATGCGGCAGCCTTAGTAGCGTAAGTCCAAAGATATCAACAGCCTTGTAAAAAAAAGAGAATGAAAATGAGATAGAAAAAAAGAGAAGAGAAAAAAGAAAAAGGGAGAAAAAGAAAAAGAAAAGAAAAAGATGGAAAAATAAAAAAAGAAAAAAGGAAAAAGAGAAAAAAAGAGAAAAGAAAAATCCGAAAATAAATGTTCTATATAGGAAGGGCCTATATTTTCAAGCTCCCGTAGCGAGAGGTTATATGTAGGAAGAATCTGCCGCTCCGAGGCTTCAGGAGCTGAAAGTTTTATATAGGAAGAGCTTGCGCTCTAGGGTGAAGACTAGCAGTTCTATATAGGAAAAACTCCCAGCTGAAGGAATTCACCCATGACACAAAAGGTTTTATGTAGGAAAACCTGCTGTGTTGAAGGCGAAGAGTTCTATATGGAAAGGGCTCTGAGCTTTACTGTCTTAGAGTGAAAGGTTCTATATAGGAAGAACATGTAGCTCCGAGATTTCAGAAGCTAAAAGTTCTATATAGAAAGGACTGACGGCTCCAGGTTTTGAAGACTAGAAGTTCTATACATGAGGAACTCCCAGTCGGAAGAATCAATCAGTGGCGCAAAAGGTTTTATATAGGAGAAACCAGCGTTGAAGGTGAAGAGTTCTATATAGGAAGGACTCCAAGCTTTACCGTCTCAGAGTGAAAAGTTCTATATAGGAGGGACTTGTAACTCAAGACTTCAGAATGAAAGGTTCTATATAGGGATGACCTATAGTTCCAAGATAAGAAGGTGAAGAAGTTCTATATAGGAAGAACTTACAAGCTTGAAGATTCAGCTAAGGAAGAGCGGAGAGTTCCAGAAGAACACGTGATTTCGAAGCCAAAGACAAGAAAGTAGGTCAAAAATGAGTGCTTTTGATCTTTGCTTTGTCCTCGTTTCACAAGAACAAGCAAAGATGGGCAACTGTAATCACTCATTTTGACCGGGTTTTAGTGTTATTAGTATTATTTTAATGGTAGTATTATTAATATAAAATTAATGAAAAATAATAATAAAAATAAAATATAAAAAGGTAAAATATATATATATTAAAAAAAAGAGAAATTGCGTGGAGCAGGGTGCTCCACGTCACCCCATTTCACCCACCCCTTGCCTATAAATACAAGGCATGGGGGCAGCCAAGAATGGACGCCCAAAAATTTGCCATAAATTGGCAATCCAATCAGCTCCCCAATTGGGAGCTAGGCCAGCCGCAAGGCTGGCCAGGGGTTGGGGGCAGTGCCCTCGGCCCCAGTTGGTTCGATCCAACATTCGATCGGGGTCCTATTTTAGGTCCGATCTAGTTAATAATTTTGGAGAGGTCATGGTAGATCCTGGTGGGGTTCAGTCAGGGTTCGTTATTCGAGCTCCTAGTTAGGTATATTTTCTTCTCTTTTTATTTGTATTGTAATTTTTATGACTTAATAAAGTATTAGTTAATTTAAAATTGTGTTCTTTTTTTACTTTGTATGTTTATTTATGCTTTAGATTAGTATTTATTTATGTTTTAAATTTATGTTTTAGATTAGTATTTTATTTATGTTAGATTAGTTTTTTATTTATGTGTTAGATTAATATTTATGAATGTTTTAGATTAGTATTTTATTTATTAGTTTTTTTATTTTAGATTAATATTTATGAATGGTAGCATTTTATTTATGTTAAATTTGTTTTTATTTATGAGTTAGATTAATATTTATATATGTATGTTTTAGATTAGTATTTTATTTATGTTAGATTAGTATTCTATTATGTTAATATTTATTTGTATTGTATTTAAATTATCTGCCATATTTTATATTTTGCTCACTAAGTTTGCATAATGGAATATATAATGTCAATACGGTGCCCTTTTATCCGAGCGTAAACGGGGCCAGTATCAGGCGTAGTGATAGTGGTTGGGCGTTTACTCTCGGATAACGGGGCCTTTAAAATCCGCTCGCACTTATAACCGAATCTTAACTTAATCGTCACTTTAATCCGGAAAATCTAACATTAATAAAGCGGTAATTATTAAAGTACCAATTTTGGGTGGTGTGGGGGTGCTAATCCTTCCCCATCCGTAACCGACTCCCGAACCCAACAGTTTTTAAATCTCTGGTTTTATGGTGCCCGGCCTACCTAAGTGGCCGGTGGCGACTCCTCATTTCTTAAATAAAACGCGGTTTTTTAAAACCCCTGCGGAATAAATATTTTAATATCCGAAAAACCACAAACACTTCGAAAACTCATTTTTTTAGCGAAACGGACATCGCTACAGACACTAATAGGAATGAGATGCAAGAGCTGAGAAGACAAATGGCTGAGATGATGACGGTTATGACTGAGGAAAATGGGCATACTGAGCTAAAAGGAGAAGTAAACAAAAAGCAGTATAGGAATAAATAGTCGAGTTGGGGCACCAATACAACTCGCATCAATAAACCAACTGGAGGTGTAATTGAGCCAAGTCCCAAGAAAGTGATGACATGCAAGGGAGAAACTCAAGAAAGAAAGAAGGATGGAAGATCTTTTAATTCAATACCGGTGACATATACATAATTGCTTCCAATACTGATAGAGAAAAATCTTGTGGCCCGCGTTCCGTTTAAGTCTACAGTACTTCATTACCCAGGGGTTATAGAAATAGTACAGCATGTGATTACCATCGAGGAAGTTTAGATCATACTACTGAGAATTGCGAGGCTTTAAAGAACAAGGTTGAAAATCTTGTCAGAGAAGGCATGTTGAGTTTTAGGATAGAAAGCCCAAATTTCCTAAAAGCCTGACAACTAATAGAACACTTGGAGATACAAAAGTGAAGGAAAGTACAAGCCCATCAGAATCAAGTAAGGGTACAATGAAAAGTTCAAATTCTAGCGTTCCCTCAGCCAATTATTAGAAGTCGAAAGATCACAAACAACATTTTGATCCAATCCCTATTTCATATAAAGAATTGTATCCTCAATTGTTAAAGGCCCGATTGGTGTCCCTACTTTTTCTTGCACCTTTGCAACCTCCGTATCCAAAATGGTATGACATTAGTGCACAATGTGAATTTCACGATGGAATCCAAGGACATTCTATTGAGAATTGTCTCACCTTCAAACTCCGAGTTCAAGCTCTCTTGGAGTTTGAAAAGTGGAAATTTGGAGCAGAAAACCAGCCTTATTCAATGGATGGATATGAAACTCAAGATAACGATATTTAGAAAAAAGAACATCAGTTCGAATATGAAGCTCAAATAAGTAAATTAAAGAAAGAGAGAGATAATTTGAATAAGGAGCTGAGAAACCTACAGTTCAACTATCAAGAGCTTTGTTTCATGCTCAAGAATGCTGGTTTGGGTGTAACTCTGGAACAGTCAAAGGAAAGAATTAAAGAGCTAAAACATGAAGTCGAATACTGAAAAAAGAGTTTTGAGGCAAGTAAAGGTCGAATCAATATACTTTCGTGTGATCTGCATGCAATGGAGCTACAACGCAATACTTTTATGGACGATCTAAGGGTTAGTGAAGCCAAATGCGAGATGAAAAAAATATACATCCAGCTATATGAGGATAATGCTATCAAGCTGAATGACAGTCAAACTGAAAATGAAACACTAAAGAAGAAGGCAGATAAATGCCTCAAGCTTACGCTGATGTACAAAGCTCTTGTTGATGATGTCAAGAAAGATTGTCAAGAAAGTGAGGAAAAGCAATATGACAAATTTCATAGATTAAGAATAAAGATTCGAGAAAGAGACAACGATATGAAAGATGCTGTTATTCAAGAAAAAGAAGTTGCTCAATAAGTGGCAGATCTAGCCGATGTAGCAATGGCACTGAGCCAGAATATTGATCCAACATTAGATCATGGAGGAAAGCTGACTTGGCTCTTAGAGGAAGTTAGGAAGTTGAGAGTTAGAGCTTACCAATATCTATAGTATATAATATCTAATGTATTGAATCCTTTTACTTTAATGAAAGTAGTTCTATGATGGCCACTTTTAGAATCAATACCTCCTGCATTCATATATTCATGCATTGCATATTTATCAATATAACATTATTATGTAATAACATGACATTAACATTCATGATCTAGAGTGGTCAGAGTTTCAATAGGAGCAATCTGGGAATTAGTGGAAGTTTGGGAATCTGTCATCATGGATGGAAACATGGAAGGAATTGAACAGAATCAAGAAGGGTTACAAGAACGGATGACCAAGCATCAGCAAAATGTGAAGATCTACAGTGCTACACCATGTTTGACAATTTATCCTGGGGCATCTAACCTAAGTACAAAGACAAAGATTGTAAAGCCTATTTTTCTAGGGTCAAGACTTGAACGGTTGAAAGATAGCTATGCCAAACTTGAGGAAGAGATCAGGGAAAGGAAATGCATCGATAATGCCAAATTCAATGCAAAAAAATTCTGTTTACTCCCTAATCTAGTCATGCCACCTGAATTTAAAGTCCCCAATTTTGAGAAGTATGATGGTTCCAGCTGTCCTAAAGTCCACTTGGCAATGTTTTATAGAAAAATGGAAGAATATTTGGATGATGATAAATTGTTGATTCACTGTTTTCATGATAGTCTAGCTGGACCTGCCGCAGTGTGGTAAAACAGATTAAGTCAAGAGCAGATTCGATCATGGGTTGATTTGGCTAAAGCATTTTTGGGGCAATACAAGTATGTTATAGACCTAGCTCTAGATCGCTATTTTCTGTAGAACGTGAATATGAAGGTCAGTGAAAGTTTTAAAGACTATGAATTGAGGTGGCGAGGATTAGCAGCCCAAGTTCAACCTCCCTTGACAGAAGAAGAAATATCTCATGTTTCATCAAACTCTTCCATCTCCTTTCTTTGAGGATATGCTTGCGAATTCAAGGTGCAGTTTCAGTGATCTCATGGTGATTGGAGAAGCAATAGAAATAGGGATCCGACAAGGGAAAATTAGATCAGGATTTGAAGACCATGCTGATCAAGAGGCAAAACAAGGGAAATGAGTGAATGAGTGTAATGTTCAAAGTTTTCAGAGTCGCAAGAGAAAGAGGCCAGTTAATTCATCAGAACGACCACGGAAAATTCCTCGAGCAAGTGCAAATCTGGAGATCTTCAGAATGTCTATTTCAGACTTATTCCATCACCTTATTGAAGGACAACATATCACTCATAGGCCAATGAAGGTAGTGCCAAGCCCATTTGCTCATAGCTATGATCCAGACAATATTTGTGACTTTCATATGGGAGTACCAGGACATGCTACCAAGAAGTGTAAACCTTTAATGAAAGAAATAAAGAAGCTAGTTAGTAATGGAATATTGACACGAGAATTGATTCAACAATGGAAAGGAGTGGGGCAAACCGTTATACCAGTCAAGGAATCAGAGAATCAAGACGAATGCTTCCAAGATTGTCTGGAATTATAAGAAGTCAGTGCTACCCATATTGCTGCATCATGTGGTTACAACCTACAGGGACCATTGCTGAAATAACACTGGAAATAAGTCTGCTACTCCTGGTCTAAAAGTAGTAGAAGTTTTTTTTTCTTTCTGAAGGCATATTTCATGTTTGTTGGTTTTCATTTCGTTGAAGGAATGTTTTTTAAATAAATATATGTATATCTCTTCTTATCCTTGTGGGCCCCCAGATGCCAATTGCAAGATGTGACACTGATTCTGATACAAAAAATCATTTAGATGTTGTGAAGACAATAAATTGAAACTTGTTTCTTAGTTTACTTTGGTCGGCAAGGCAAGAAAAAGTCAAATCACTACGCCTTTGATGATGTTCGATGATAAATCTTTGAAATTCATAAATAGTGAAGTGGACTAGACGATTTTAACCAAGTAGAGTTGCTTGAAATTGAAGTTCTAAGTGTAGTTTTCTATACCTTAAAAAGCACAATAAGAAAGAAAAATGAAAAGGGGAGAGAAAAAGAAAGAAAAAAAAAGGAAAAGCAAAAGAAAAAGTGAGGAAAGAAAAAGAAATAAAAAGTTAAGAAAAGAAGGAAAAAGAAAATAGAAGAAAATGAGATGGAAAAGAAAAAGAAAAGGTGAGAAATAATGAATTATTTGAATAAATAAGTCTCGGAACACTCTGACGGAGCTGTGGGGGATGTCGACAAATCTAATAAGGAGCTATACTTCACCTGTCCAATACCTAAGCGTCATAGATGTATCTTTGAAGACATCTCTATAATAATAATAATAATAATAATAAATAACAATTAAAATCACACATACACTTATAGAATTTTATTCTTAGAATGATATTTTTGCACTCTACTGGTTAAACAAGTTCGGGAAGGTTGAACATATTTATGAATGGAAAGGAATGAGGAGAACAGAGAAGGAGTTGTTTTTGACTGATCGAGCCACGCAATAATCATAGGGTGTGAACTGAGTGATTTGGAAGAAATTTCATAACTTCAGAAATTGACACAACATTCAAATTATTCTACCCATAGGAAGGTTGAATCTAAGACGCTCTTGAACTTGATATCCAGGGCATCCTATTCTGCTTTCTTTCTTTATACCCTAGTTTTCTGGGTCTTGAAAAGTATCATTCATTGAAATGACGATAAGCAAGCTGACATTTGTACAAATAGACAGATTTTCTTGATAAATATATGACCGGGTATGAGACTTTTATCTGTTCAGCAGTCTTTTAGTTAGAAAGAGGAATCGTGTATCAGGAGATACAATGATGAAAATGGCAAGAATGGAAAGTTTGAGGACTTCAAGAAGTTCAGGGATCTAAAAAGTTCAAGGATTTGAGGCATTTGCTCGCCCCAAATGATGGAAGAGGGGAAAATTCAATGTAATGAGGCAAAAAACAAAGAGATTAGTGGGGCATCACAGTGCATAAGAGTTCAAATCAGAATAGACAAGAGAGGATGCAGAGCTTGAAAGAATCTGATCACTAAAAAGGGTTAAAATTGGCTTAGGAAGAAAAGGAGTTCAACAACGAAAATTATGGGGAAAATTTTGTTGGAGCATGAAGATAATAAGAGCTTCAGAAAAATCTCAAGAAGATCAAGTCAAGAAAGAAGATTAATCAAATAAATATTCAAGAAAACAATCTTATTGTTGTAATAGAAGCAAAAAGCTTAATAGAGAGGCAAAGAAGATTAGAGCTCATACGAGTGGTCCTTAGTTGTCACAATTCATGCATCATATATAGTCAGACATCTATAAGATAGAATCATACTAATTCATGCATTCAAAGCATTTTTGTACATTTTTGTAGGAATTTACAAGAATCAGCAAAGAACAGACAAAGATTTCAATCTACAACTTTAGATTAGAGAAGTAGAACCAGCAAAGACTAACAAAATTTCAATCACATTTTTTGAAGCAAAGATATTGATCCGTTTGTAAATATGGATCCCAACAAAGATTTTAACTAGCTTAAAGAGGCAGATCTCAAAAAATATTTCGTTTGAAGAGGCGAATCCCAGAAAAGATTTTAATCTGTTTGAAGAGGTGGATCTCAAAAAGATTTTAATCCGTTTGAAGAGGAAGATCTCAGTAAAGATTTCAATCCGTTTGAAGAGGTGGATCCTAGCAAAGATCTCAATCCGTTTGAAGAGGCGGATCCCAATGAAGATTTTAATCCATTTGAAGAGGCAAATCTCAGCAAAGATTTCAATCCATTTGCAGAGGCGGGTTTCAGCAAAGATTTTCTAATTGTTTGCACAGGAAAGGAAGTGCATTACAAATTTAAATCCTTCGGGTTATTAGTAAGTCCTTCGGGCATTATGTTAAATCTTTCAGGCATGATGTTAAATCCTTCAGTTTATCAGTAAGTCCTTCGGGCTTGATGTTAAATCCTTCGGGTCGTCAGTAAGTCCTTCAGGCATGATGTTAAGTCTTACGGGCCATCACCTTTGGGAGTTATGTAATTGTTTGCATAGGAAAGGAAGTGCAATGCAATTCTAAATCATTCGGGTCATCAATAAGTCCTTCGGGCATGATGTTAAGTCATTCGGGCCATCACCTTCGGGAGTGATGTAATCGTGTGCACATAAAAGGAAGTGCATTGCGATTCTAAATCCTTCGGGTCATCAATATGTCATTCGAGCATGATGTTAAGTCCTTCGGGCCATCACCTTCGGGAGTGATGTAATTGTGTGCACAAGAAAGGAAGTGCATTGCAATTCTAAATCCTTCGGGTTATCAGTAAGTCCTTCGGGCATGATGTTAAGTCCTTCGGGCCATCACCTTCAAGAGTGATGTAATTGTTTGCACATGAAAGGAAGTGCAATACAATTCTAAATCC
Organism: Hibiscus mutabilis; assembly: GCA_019671005.1. Taxonomy (NCBI): domain Eukaryota; kingdom Viridiplantae; phylum Streptophyta; class Magnoliopsida; order Malvales; family Malvaceae; genus Hibiscus; species Hibiscus mutabilis. Next base: position 26,692,095 of record CM033747.1, read on the forward strand.
TTCGGGTCATTAGTAAGTCATTCGGGCATGATGTTAAGTCCTTCGGGCCGATGCTTTTAGAAATGATAAGAAAATTTCAAAAGTTTTTGTAATAAAATGGTAGGGCATGATATCAACAGAAATATTAATCCTTTGGGCCCTCGGTTTCAAAAAAATACAAAAAAAGAAGAAGAAAAAAACAAAAAGAGAAAAAGAGAAAAAAGAAAAAGAAAAAAAAGAAAAAAGAAAAAGAAAAAAAGAGAAAAAGAAAAAGAAAGAGAAAAAGAAAAAGAAAAGGAGAGAAAAAAGAAGAAGAAGAGAAAGAAAGACATAAATAGTTCAAGTTGCAGGATTGGAAAGCAAGATAGACCAATTTTAAGCTCAAAAGAGGAAGATTTGTGGTTTTAGCATCTTTTGTTAATGCACTTGAAGTTTCTTAATAATATAATCAAATCGTACATTTTTACAATCAATATTGGAAGATTAATGATAAATTTGACTTTTGCAGGTATAGAAAGAGGTTGATAAACAGAGGAAGAGAAAATAAGGGATTCCATACGCGCTTTAGTCTGAAAGATCGAGATATCTTAGATGGAATAAGCAATGACACTAAAAGATCTCAGCGCTTCAAACGAAATTGGGGATACTTCATATTACTTCAAGTTGAATTCTTATTAATCAATGATATTTTCTTGTTGCAGATTCGTTTTCCCCAGAAAAGGAGATGAATCAACATTCCTAGCAAAGAATAAAGTGCTCCTAATCGGAAGAGTTCATTTGGCAAAGATAGAGTTCATAGTGAGAAGAGTTCACACAGTAAAGGATGAAGAGTTCATAATGTGAAGAGTTTGCTCAGCAAAGACGGAGATTGTAATGTGAAGAATTTGCCCAGTAAAGAAGCCAGATTTCATAATAAGAAGAACTCGTTTGTTCAAAACCATTGCAGAAAGATGAATTGTTTGAAGGAGGGAAGAAGAAATTCATAATAAGATAACAGTTTCAAACTTCGGAAGATGAAGAATGTGAAGAGCAACTTTAGACTTTGGAAGATGAAGAATTTCATAATAAGAAGAACAGCTTCAGATTTCATAGTTTGGGCAGAAGATTGAAGAATTTCATAATAAGAATAACAACTTCAGACTTCAGCATTGTTCGTAATGAAAGATACGCCTTTAAAAGGATGACCAAAAGGTCTAGACAAAATTCATGTATTTTCAGTCTTTGATCTATCTCTGTTCCACAACAGTCACTGAAGTATGGTGCATCGAAAGTCACTGAAGCAATGATATCCTATTCGGCATTAACAGTCACTAGCTTCCCTTCAATGACACTTTAATTTTTGATGTAGTAATAATGGAACAACATCGGCAGAGTGTATTCACGGCCTTCCCAACAAACAATTATAGGATGACCGAATATCTATAACCACAAAGTCGAAAGTGTACTCACTTGGGAAAATGAGCAGTGGTACTTCAATTTTCCTGACCATATTCCGTTGGGTCCTATCAAATGCTTGTAATGTATTCTAACAAGGTTTTATATGTGAAATGTCGATAGGCGGACGTTGCAAAGTAGCCAAAGGCATGACATTCAAAGAGAAGCCATTATCAATAAACACTCTCAATAGTGCGTGCCCCTTGCAATAGGTGGTGATGTTTAGAGCCTTGGTGGACACTACATCTCCTTTTGGTATTTCATCATCGCTGAAGGTAATATAATTGTCCATGATGATATGGCCAATTATCCAGTCTAGCTTGCCGACTGAAATATCACCTGAAACAAAATTCTGGTTCAAAACTTTCAACAATGCTTCATGGTGTTTTTTAAATTTAACAAGAGATCAAGTACTAAAATTCGTGTGGGCTGTTTTCGAAGTTGCTCCACTACACTGTACTCGTTGTACTTCAAATATCTTAAAAATTCTTGGGCTTGAGCCTCCGTTATCGGCTCATTGATTTTTGGAGATAGATCATCTCCGAATATCTTCTCTAGTTTAGACCCGGTTATTTTGCCCTTACCCTTCAGCTCCTCCACCACCTTTGAAGTTTCTAAAGAGTAGCACTGACCACTCTTTGTAAAGTGCCTAACCTCGTTTACCCCTTCGAGATTGGGTTCCATTGGCTCTTTTCCTTGAGCGAGCTTCACTTCGTCAGATAACTTTATATTTTCTTATGAATTGGGGCACCCCGATATTGAAACATTGGCAGCGTAATTCCATGGGACCATTTAAGTATCCTTGAAAGAAAAGCATGTCGGGGCAGAAATTATGATTTTAAGAGCCACCTTAGGGCGTTCTTCTTGAGGTGTGCTCTCTTTACTTGGTTTGAAATCAAGGACTAAAGGTCTCTGTACACTATACTTGACATTTAAACTGTTCTATGTGTAGACTTCAACTTTTTTCTCCCTTCTTCTTTCTCGAAGAACTTAATTTCTTTGTTGTCCATCATATTCTGAATCAATTGACGGAACCCTTCACAATCTTGAATCTCATGATCCTCTGACTGGTGATACTCGCAGTATGGGCCACACCCCTTTTTTCACGATCACCATCCCCCGTTCAATGAGGTGTGCCATGCACAATTGCTGAAAAACCCACCTCAAAAACGAATTTACTTCTGACACATTCGCCTTAGCTTTTCTAGTGTATCCCTCTTCAATATCATTTACCCCCTAACTTTCATGGTTTTGTAACCCACTTAGCCCGGTCTAGCCGAAACCAAGCTAAAAGAGTCACATTAGGATTATCGAAGCAAACATAAACCGAACCCATTTTTTTCTTTTTATCTTGTCTATATGCATTTTATTATAACCTTAAATGATCATGCTTCAGCGAAAACGTCACATTGAAGGCGGATTGCAAAACGAGACTTAATTGCTCAACAATTCACAAAAGGGAACAAAATGTAAGATCTGATAATCAAAGGGGTCTTTATCATAATTAAGATTACCCATCCTTAATTAAGTCAATTTCATGTTCTCAGGTTAAATCTCATCTCAAAATAATTATTAGAACTCATTCAATTGCATGCATATCATTCAGGGATCAAACTACAAGATTCCAAACTTCAACAGATTCATTGCGCAAAATAGGCTAGGTGTACTTATGAGCAAGGCCGTACCGATACAGATTAACTAACAAAACGGCTCCCTGTAACGATACACGTATCTCGTATCGATACAGTGTGTTGACCAAACCGTATCGATAAGGCTTTGACCCCGTACGGATCCCCCTTGGTTATTTCAAAAACTCAGAATTCTAGTAGCTAGAGCTCGTACAGATATTGTACCCTGCGTATCAGTACGGCTTGTTAAAACTAAAGGGTCCTTTTGATATGCTAGACCGCGTATCGACACCTATACCTATTTTCCTTCGAGGCGTACCGATACAGTGGCTAAGCGTACTGGTACGTTAGGCTTAATTTCAACGATTTGAGCCTCTACAAGACCCCGCGTACCGAAGCTTGAGGTACCCGTACCGGTACACATAAACCCCTCAACATCCAAGGCGACTTTTATAGCACATTATCAATCCTATGGCCGGCCAACTATATCCGATAATATTTCCAAACTTTTCATATCATCACTTGCCAATATAATTCATTTTATTTACAAGAACTCACTATTTTCATATGCATCATCAAAATCATTAAACTAATGCAACATAACCGTGCATTTAACAATGTTCATAAACATTAACAAAATGAGCATTACCTCCAAATGCATCCACATTATTTTGTAACCATTTTCCAACATTAAACCATGCTCTAAACATGCATATACAATGAGTAATTAAATCTTTTAAACAAGTGCATAAAATCGACTGCAACCTGAGTTCGAGAGAGATATTTCATCCTTTACTTACTTCTGAGCTTAGATCAACGTTTCAAGCTTGATCTAAACTCCTAAACACAACTTTCAAACCTTTGAAAGGCTGTTAAACACGTTATCACTCCCCGGCACGCAAAGCCTCGCTTGCCGATACGAAATTTTGCCTCTAAAGCTATCAAAACAATGTTCAAGCTTGAAGACCAACTTCCCCTATTTTATCCACACAAAAACAGAGAGTTCATTGCATCATAATGCAATTAAGAACAAAACAACCCAATTCCACAACATCCTTCATCAAAAACCACTCCACAACAACCGAAACTAAAAACAAACACCTTCCAAACTTAACCCAGCCATAACCTAACGTTTTAGCTCATCAATTAACATCTAAAAACACATCGCAACAATCCTTATACCTCCAATATTCATAAAACCTTCACAACTCCTCAAAAACACATAACTAACAACCTAGAAAATTAGGAATTCAATTAGTTTTGGGATTCCTATGATTAAACCATCTTATTAACATCATTCAACATCAAAATCATGATCTATATCAATCCAAATAATGAGAAAATATAATCATTACAAGATTGAATCAATTTCACCAATTAAACCTTGATTTAACCAACTTTCTTTAATTAAATCATCAAAACAAGTTAGAAATCATAAGTAAAGGATCAAGAACTTGGGAATTTCAATAAAAACCATTATATTAGAGGAGAAGAATGAACCTCGCCTCTAATGGTTGATTTCTCCCTTAATTGGCAAAGTTTGATTGAAATCCAAGAAGATTTTGCAATAGGAATTGAAGAAATCAATTAGAAAATAGGAAAGAAATCAATAGGATTTTATTCCTAAGAATTTTGGAGTGAAAATCTTAGTTTGTCTGCTGGGAAATTGAAAGAAAAAGATTTGCAAAGTTAGTTACGTAAGAAAAGTGATTTGAGAAAATGATATCTTTTAATTAAATCCATTCTCCTTTAATATTAAAAACCAATTCAAAAATACTTTTAAAAATGTCCTAAATTAAGGGGAAAATCTGATGAAAAAGATTGGTCAAATAGCTCCTTAAAGATTCTAAGTTTTGACCCTTTTACGATTTAGTCACCAAAAAACAGTTTTGCAAATCTTTCATTTTAGTCACTAGACCAAAATGTCCCAAAATCAGATTTTATTTGTTCAAGTTGAATTTACCAAACTAATTAAAATATTAATTAAGTATTTTCCAACATTTTTCTGTATTTTATCCCTTCCAAAAATATTTATCCAAATTAAATCTCGAAACCAATTCAAATTTCCTAATCCAATCCAACGGACTGTCTAAACCACTTAGCAAACTCTTAGGTCTAAAAATGAGGCGTTACAACTCTCCCCCTTAAGAAATTTTGTTCTCGAAATTTACCTGATGGGAACAGATGTGGAAACTGAACAACCATGTCCGACTTATTATCCAACGTGGCCTCCTCAACACCGCGACGTCGCCACAACACCTTAACAAGATCTATCATCTTGCCACAAATAACTTTACTACTAGAGTCAAGGATCTCCACAGATTCCTCATCATAAGAAAAGTCTGGTTGCAACTCAACATCCTCAACTGCATAACATGCGACAGATCAGAACGATACCTCTGTAACATGGATACATGAAATACATCATGAATCTTCTCCAACTCAGGAGGAAAACTCAACAGATAAGCCACAATACCAACACGTTCCAACACCTCATACGGTACAATAAATCGCGGACTCAACTTCCCTTTGCGTCCAAAACGCAACACCTTCTTCGAAGGTGAAATTTTCAAGAAAATTTTTCACCAATGACATACTCAACCTCCCTATGCTTCAAATCCGCATAGGTTTTCTGTCTATATGAGGCCTCTTTCAACCAATCGCAAATAAGTTTTACTTTCTCACCCGTATCTTTCAACACGTCAGGCATGAAAACATACTTTTCCCCAGCCTCAGCCCAACACAAAGGGGTACGACACCTTCTACCAGACAAGGCTTCATACGGTGCCATCTTTATACTTTCTTGATAGCTATTATTGTACACAAACTCAGCCATAGGCAACTGCCTTTCCTAGGTTCCTTGTAACTCAATGATACAACATCTCAACATATCTTTCAAAATCTGAATCATACGTTCAGATTGGCCATCCGTCTGGGGATGATACAATGTACTAAAGTTCAAGCGAGTACCCAGAGCTCGATGCAAACATTTCCAAAATCTCGTTGTAAACCGCGAATCCCTATCCGACACAATTGACTTGGGTACCCCATGTAACCTCACAATTTCAGCAACATACAAATCCGCCAGCCTATCCAAATAATACATCGTATGCACTGGCAAAAATGTGCACACTTCGTAAAACTGATCAATAATCACCCAAATGAAATCCTTTTTAGTCGGTGTCAAAGGTAGCCTCGACACAAAATCCATGGTAATTCTCTCACACTTTCATTCTAGAATTTTCAATGGCTACAACAACCCGGAAGGAACTGATGTTCAGCCTTCACTCGTTGACATACTATACATTTAGCAACAAAATCAACCACATCATTTTTCAAACCCACCCAATAGTACTCTTCCTTCAAGCCTCGATACACCTTGGTACTACCAGGGTGCATAGCAAAAGGACTGTCATGTGCCTCGGTTAAAATCATCTGCCTCAACTCCATATCATTAGGGACCACTATACGATCCTTAAAACACAACACCCCATCTCTATTAAAGTAAAAATCTGTAGGATTTCCATTCATGATGTCCTTGACATGCGGTACCAACGCCTCATCATAAGGTTGTTTTTCCCTAACCAACTGCGACAAGGATGGCTTCATTTACAACTCAGCCAACAACCCACCATCACGAGTCACACTCAACCTCGTGAACATAGCCCTCAACTTTACAACAGCTTTCCTACTCAAAGCATCAGCTACAATTTAGCCTTACCCGGATGATACTCAATTGTTAAATCATAATCCTTTAACAACTCCAACAACCTTCATTGTCTAAGATTCAACTCCTTTTGTGACATCAAATACTTCAAGCTCTTGTGATCCGTGTATACAATACAATTCTCACCATAAAGGTAATGTCTCAAAATCTTTAACGCAAACACTACCGCAGCGAGCTCAAGATTATCCGTAGAATAGTTACACTCGTGCACCTTCAACTGCCTTGATGCATAAGCCACAACTTTCCCCTATTGCATCAACCACACCCTAACCCAACGTAGGATGCATCACTATAGACCATAAACTCTTTCCCTGACTCAAGTTGAATTAAGATTAGAGCTCGCGTCAAAGCTTCATTCAACTTTTCAAAAGCTTGCTGCCTAGCTTTTGTCCACTCAAACCATACATATTTTTGTAGCAACTTGGTTAACAAATCAGTAACCCTCAAAAACCCATCCACAAAGCGGCAGTAATAACCTGCCAAACCCAAGAAACTACGGACTTCCGATACTGACTTTGGTTGCTTTCAACTCACAACTACCTCAAGCTTTTTAGGATCTACCCAGATACTTTCCGCAGACACTAAATGACCAAGAAAAACCAATTCTTTAATCTAAAATTCACACTTGCTCAACTTAGCGTACAACTGATTATCCAACAAGGTCTGCAACACAATCTGTAAGTGTCGCTAATGATCCTCCTCGGTATGAGAGTCCACAAGAATATCATCAATAAACACTACTACGAATTAATCTAAAAATTCATGGAATATCTGGTTCATCATGTCCATAAATGCTACAGGCGCATTCATCAATCCAAATGGCATCACTAAAAACTCATAATGGCCATATCTCGTACGAAAAGCAGTCTTCAATACATCTTAATCATTAACCTTCAACTGATAGTATCCAGATCTAAAATCGATCTTGGAAAACACCGTAGCACCTAAAAATTGATCAAACAAAACATTAATTTGTGGCAAAGAATACTTGTTCTTTATCATCAACTTGTTCAGTTACCGATAGTCAATGTACTTCCTCAAAGTTCCATCATTCTTTTTCACAAACAACACCGGTGCTCCCCATGGTGAAACACTAGGATGGATAAAAACATGATCCAGCAACTCATGGAGTTGCGTCTTTAAATCTTTTGGTGCCACGCAATATGGTGCAATAAACACTGAAGTCGAATCAGCATATGTCTCAATACAGAACTCCACCTCTCTATCCGGAGGCAAACCAGGTAACTCTTATAGAAACACATCCAAAAAGTCACAAATAGTACGGATATCCTTAGTCTGTACTTTTTCTATATTCAGATTCATAACATAAGCTAGATATGCCTGGCAACCCATACCAGTAACTTTTGTACCTCCATGGCCGAAATCATATTAGACAAGAACTTAAAATTCTCACCCACAACTACTACCTCATAATCACGAGATAGCTTCAATGAAACCCGCTTTGTCTCACAATCCACCAAAGCACGATGCTCGAACAACCAGTCTATACCCAATATCATGTCGAACCGTAAAATGGCAGCTCTATCAGATCAACCGCAAACACATATCCTTGAACCATCAAAGGAAATCTCCGATGCAACTTCCTCGTAGTAACCGTCCTACCAGAAAAAACTTATTACTTGCATACCCACCTCAAGCATCTCTACTGGTATACCAAGCAAATGTGCATGCTCATACAAAATATATGAATGCGTGAAACCATAATCTATCAAGGATAATAATGACATAGACTACAAGGTAAATGTACTTGCTATCACGTCTGTGTCATTCCTCTCCGTACGTGCGCATAAACCCTCACTGGCCCGCTACCCTCGGGTTGAACAGCCACAGTGTGCACTATATTCTTGTGTCCTTCCTCCTTCTGTTAGAAGTTACCTCATCCACGCCTATGGCCCCTAGGTAGTGCAGCAACATGTGCATGTGCGTGGCTACCTCTAGCAAGAAATGGACAGTCACGTCTCAAATGCTTCATAGACCCACAACTCGAACAAGAATTCGCAGCCACAACTGCAGGATCCTGCCCCTCTCTGGCCAAACATGGACAGTCTCACCTCACATGATCTTTCAATCTACAAACCCAACAAGCATTATACGCCGCCCGAACTTGGGTACTCTGTCCATACGATCCTCTACCAGCACCATCTCTACCACATCTCACATCCTTTCAAAACCTCTGATCACGGTACCTCTTAGACTGACCAACACCAGAACAAAAGTTTTATACTCTTTTCCATAACCAGAACCTCTAGAATGATGAGATAAACCCAAACTCTACTCAATATCCTTCGCTCGTGCAACCAACACATCGAAATAAGTGTAGTCAGTGGCCAACATATACGTCTTAACATCCTACACTAATCCATATAAGAAACGCTCGCAGATATGCCCTTCATTTGGCGTCAACTCAGGTGTATACTGGCTCAGCCTCACAAACTACACCTCATATTCTGACACTAACATATTGCCCTGGACCAAGGCTATAAACTCACATTTCTTTCTATCCAAGTATCTAAGTCCCAGATACTTCTTCCTGAAGGCAACTTGGAAGAATTCCCATGTTACGTCACTAAGTTCCATACTCGTGATCACATTGGTCCACTAACTATAGGCATTACCCTACAACAAGGACATTGCACATCCCAGCTTACACTCATCATTACATTCCATCTGAACCATAATCTAATTTTTACTAGCCATCAATTTCTCGGATTAAACTCAGCTCTTTCAAGATTGTGTAAATGCACTAATAGCAACCCCAGATTAACAACAGCAGCGGGTGCCCGTGCAGATACATTAACACCAGCTATCGCAGCCTGAAACGCTCTTATTATCGCCTAAACCAAAGGTGTCATATCACTAAACACTAGACCATGTGGTACTTATTCTACTCTCTCAGAAGGATTAGGCAAAGGCAACAATCACTTAGATGTACAATCTCATCCTCTACTCCCCGCCCTCTGGCAGCAATATTTTTGCCAGATCGTAACTCTCTCCTCGGCGGCATCGTATATAAATGTATCTAAGGCATGACAATTACATTAAAACAAAATCAACCAGGTTTTTTCAAAAGTTCTCCTCTATACTGTACTCGTTGTACTTCAAAAATCTCAAAAATTCCTGGGCTTGAGCCTCCATTATTGGCTCATTGATTTTTAAAGGTGGCTCATCTCCGAATATCTTCTCGAGTTTAGACCCGGTTACTTTGCCCTTACCCTTCGGCTCTTCCGTCGCCTTAGAAGTTTATGGAGAGTAGCACTGACCACTCTTTGTAAAGTGCCCAACCCCATTTACCCTTTCGAGATTGGGTTCTATTGGCTCTTTTCCTTGAGCATGCTTTACTTCGTTAGATAACTTTCCACTTTCTTATGAATTGGGGTACCCCGGTATTAAAATATTGGCAGTGATAATCAAATGGGTCTTTATCATAATTAAGATTACACATCCTTAATTAAGTCAATTTCATGTTCTCAGGTTAAATCTTATCTCAAAACAATCATTAGAACTCATTCAATTGCATGCATATCATTCAGGGATCAAACTACAAGATTCCAAACTTCAACAGATTTATTATGCAAAATAGGCTAGGCATACCGATATGAGCAAGCCCGTACCGATACAGATTAACTAATAAAATGACTCCCTATACCGATACACGTATGCCCATATCGATACAGTATGTTGACCAACCGTACCGATACAACTTTGACCCTTTACCGATCCCCTTGGTTATTTCAAAACTCAGAATTCCAGTAACTAGAGTCCGCACCGATACTGTACCCTGCGTATCGGTATGACTTGTTAAAATTGAAGGGTCGTTTCGATACGTTAACCTGTGTACCCCTATTTTTCTTTGAGATGTACCAATATGGTGGCTAAGTGTACCGATACGCTAGGCTTAATTTCAACGATTTGAGCCTCTACAAGACCCCGCGTACTGAACCTTGAGGTACCCGTACCGGTATGCAGAGGCCTGTAATGACCTCTAGTTCTAACATATGACACTTTTGGATCATTTCTAACAACATTAACATATATCTAAACAACATATAACATCATTAGCATGCTTAAACATCATCATAGCAGCATTTTGGACCAACTTAGCAAAAATAGCAAATCAATCACAAAGTCTATATGCATGCTTCCTAGTCCATAACCAAATCACAAAACCATTCACTCCAAACTACTTAAAGCTTTTTAAAATTCCAAAACAACAATTAAAACTTGCAACAATAGGGAGTTCATAAAAAACCCTCCCAAATCTTATTCTACACATTGCCTTTATTAATACTATGTACGTTTAAACCATACTTTGAAAATGAGTCTTCAAAAATCCTTCCGTGCTTACTTGCTGCCTGAAATATCTAATTATCTGCATTGGTGGAAAACGAGAACGTAAGCACACTAGGCTTAGTGAGGAATGCTCAAAAACCAATAACCATCAATGCGTTTAAACCTTTTTCCATAATTTGATAAACACTTTCCAAGATAGTTTTAAAACATCATCCCAACATCATGCCTTTGCACTTAACATTTCCAAAACAACATATTAAACCATATGCAACATGTATCATGGATTCGACAACAAAGTCTCACTTGCTACCCTCAATTTAAGCTTTGCCATGAATACTACCAATGCAAGGCTTAAAGAGTAAAACATGCTTAAACCACATTAAACAACATAATCCATCTCATGATACATCATCAATTATATTGGCTTACAAGTGATCATTAACCAAGTTCCGCTTTACAAAGCATAACATCGAATATACGGATTCAACAAGTGTTCCCTTAACACTTAACATACAATCTATCGGCATCTCAAGGTTCACACACGGTAGTTTTTCGTCCTCATAAACCCCTCCACCGTTGTGACACCCGTGGTGGAATTTTCGGTACACATAAAACCCTCAGCACCAATCATCGATCATATGTATAATCCACTAACGGGAGTCTTCAGTACAATTAAACCCCTCAACTGTTAGGGTACTTGGACGGAGTATTCGGTACACGTAAACCTCTCAACAACCAAGGCGACTTTTTATAGCACACTATCAATCCTATGTCAGGCCAACTATATCCGATAATATTTCCAAACCTTCTCATGTCATCACTTGCCAATATAATTCATTTTATTTACAACAACTCACTATTTTCATATGCATCATCAAAATCATTAAACCAATGCAACATAACCTTGCATTTAACAATGTTCATAAACATTAATGAAATGAACATTACTTCCAAATGCATCCACATCATTTTGTAATCATTTTCCAACATTAAACCATGCTCTAAACATGTATATACAGTGAGTAATTAAACCATTTAAACAAGTGCATTGCCAAATTGAGTTCGAGAGAGAGATTTCATCCTTTACTTACTTTCGAGCTTAGACCAGTGTTTCAAGCTTTATCTAAACTCCCAAACACAATTTGCAAACCTTTAAAAGGCTATTAAACACGTTCTCACTCACTGACACGCAAAGCCTCGATTGCCGATACGGTAATCTTGCCTCTAAAGCTTTCGAAACAACATTCAAGCTTGAGGACCAACTTCCCTAATTTTATCCACACAAAAAAGAGAGTTCATTACATCATAATGCAATTAAGAACATATCAATTCAATTCCACAACATCCTTCATCAAAAACCACTCCACAACAACCGAAACTAACAACAAGCACCTTCCAAACTTAACCCAGCCATAACCTAACGTTTCAACTCATCAATTAACATCAATCAACATCTAGAAACACATCACAACCATCCTTATACCTCCAGTATTCATAAAACCTTCACAGCTCCTAAAAAATACATAACTAACAACCTAGAAAATTAGGAATTCAATTAGTTTTGGGATTCCTATGATTAAACCATCTTATTAACATCATTCAACATCAAAATCATTATCTATATCAATCCAAATCATGAGAAAATATAATCATTATAAGATTAAATCAATTTCACTAATTAACCTTAATTTAACCATTTTCGTTTATTTAAATCATCAAAACAAGTTAGAAATCATAAGTAAAGGATCAAGAACTTGGGAATTTCAATAAAGAACCTTATATTAGAGGAGAAGAATGAACCTCACCTCCAATGGCTAATTTCTCCCTTAATTGGCAAAGTTTGGTTGAAATCCAAGAAGATTTTGCAATAGGAATTGAAGAAATCAATTAGAAAATAAGAAAAAAATCAATAGGATTTGATCCCTGGGAATTTTGGAGTGAAAATATTAGTTTGGCTGCTAGGAAAGTTGAGAGAAGAAGATTTGCAAAGTTAGTTACATAAGAAAAGTGATTTGAAAAAATGATATCTTCTAATTAAGTGCATTCTCCTTTAATATTAAAACCAATTAAAAATACTTTTAAAAATGGCCTAAATTAAGGGGAAAACATGATGAAAAGGATTGGTCAGATAACTCCTTAAAGATTCTTAGTTTTGACCCTTTTACGATTTAGTCACCAAAAATAGTTTTGCAAATATTTTATTTTAGTCACTATACCAAAATGTCCCAAAATTAGATTTTATTTGTTTAAATTGAATTTACCAAACCTCTTAAAATATTAATTAAGTATTTTCCAATATTTTTCATATTTTATACCTTCCAAAAATATTTAATCCAAATTAAATCCCGAAACCGATTCGAATTTCCTAATTCGATCGAACAGACCGCCTAAACCACTTACCAAACTCCTAGGCCCAAAACTGAGGCGTTACAGGTTTGGTAAGGGGTTGTTGGCTATACTCGATTCTCTCAACTGTAACATTCTAGTTTTTATCAGATTCTGGACGATTTTCCTGAATGCCACACAGTTCTCAATTGAATGCCCTAGAACATCGGCATGGTATTCATAATGTGCTTTGGTGTCATACCACGCTGGGTAAAGTGGGTTAAAAGGAGTAACATGATAAGGCCGAACCAAATCTGCCTTGTACAACTGTGAGTATAGCTCATTGTAAAAAACAGGTAATGGAGTGAATGACCTATTCTCACCTTCTTTCTTGAGCCCCCTATCTTCTCTTCTATTGGAAATTTGAACATTCTTGGTTGTAGCCTGGGGTTGGGAGATTGTGAGGTTCTTTACGGCCTCTTAGGTGCTTGTATTATTAACCGTATGATCTTTTTTCTTAAACTATTTTTGTGATGACTCTCCTCCGTCAACTCTTTCGTTTTTGATGGCCGCTTCGATGCTTTCACCCGTCATAACCATGTCCGCAAAGTTACTGATAGGGTTGTTGATCAAACGGTCATAAAGCATCCCCCTCATTGTGTCTATAAACATCATAGGAATTTTGTTCTCATGAAGCAGAGCTTAAACTTGTACCGCCACATCGCGCCATCGCTGGGCATACTCGCGAAGGCTCTGATTGTGCCCTTGTTCCGTCCCTTGCAACAAAAGTCGATTAGGGACCATATCATTTGTATGCTTGTACTGGTTGGTGAAGGCTTTGGCTAAATCTGTCTATGACTTGATTTGAGCCCGCTTTAACTGATTATACCACATCGTGGTAGATCTCACCGAGCTATCTTGAAAAAATAGATTAATATTTTTTTATTATCGTTAAATCATGCCATCTTCTGACAAAACACGGTTATGTAAGCTGTGGGATAAGTCATCTTGTCAAACTTCTCAAATTTTGGAGTCTTGAACTTATACGAGATCTCCACATCCAGGACCAAACTAAGCTCCCTAGCATTCAACCAATAGGAGCCTTGTTCATCCTCTTTTACTCGAAACCTCTCTTTAAAATCTTTCTTGATTTCTTCTAATTGCTTTAAGAATTTCACATTTACTTGATTCAATTTTCCAACACCTCAAAATCCAAGATGTTATCCCCAACATTTTTCGTATTTCCAAAGGTCACGCTCGATTGAGCTTGGACAGAGGTGCCATCTTGATGAAATAAAGATACTTCTTGTGGAGGACTTGGGGTAGTGTTGATAATGATCAAGGAGTAAGAACAATCTCTTGAGTTCTAAGTGTGATTTTCAACAGTACCCTTTGCTCTTGGGTATTCTCCCGGACTGAGTCTTAACATCTGAGATATCTCCTTCATCATATCTTTTTGGAATTTGATTATTGTCTCCCTCAATTCTTGCTGAGTTCGTTCTAACTGTCCCCTTAGATCGACTTCCAACTTGGTAAAGTTTTCTTTCATTATCTTTGTTTGCAAACTTGGTAAAGTTTTCTTTCATTATCACAACATTTTCTTTATCAATTTCATTGTATAATCAATTAATGCATGTTATATATGTTATGTGATGCATGGAATAAATGATAAATAAAATGCAAGCGTGTATGAAAATAAAGGCATTGATTCCGTTGGTGATCATCCTTGAACAACTTTCATTGAAGATTAAAAAGGTTCTCATTGCAAAGCACGAAAGATAAACTCTTACAGATATGCCCTGACCCTAACTCCTAGTTCCTCGATGGCTTCAAGTAGCTGATTGAATCTAGATGCCTCCTCCATGCCTGGAGCTACAAAAGGGAAGAGAGCTTTGGCTTCTGCGACTAGGTTCCTCAAATGTCTAGAGACCTCTTGCACTTGCACCATTAGGGTAGTGTTATATTGGTCTCGATCCTGAATCATACGAGTAGCATTGTGAAGATGCCTTAAATGATAATTATCTCCCCCTTTTACGGCTTCTTCGAGACCTATAATCTGTCTTAGAGAATCCTAAACAATGGCCTCTAACATCTCAATCTAGGTTCGAAGCGCTTCATTTTCTTTTCGGTAGCTTGAAGTTTAAGAAAACTATTTCGAGCGAAGTACTCATGAAAAGACTGATCCAACTCTCCAATATTCTCTTCTAGCTGAGCGTTCTGGACTTGGCTTTGATTCAAACTCTCAAAGGTAGAGTTGTATAGACCTTGCATCTCAAACAGCTGGTTTTTGTTTTCTTGGGATTTTCTCTTCCAAGTGACAACATTTTTTTCCCAACTTATCACTTGCTTGCCTTTCTCACTTTTTGTCTAGCTTTCGCTCTTTCCCGCTGGATTGTGCCTCTGTAAGACTTTTTTCATTTTCAATGGCCAACTTGTAGTTTTCTATCTCTTTTTCAATCGCTTGTTTACCTTTCTCTCTTTCCTCCTCGACTAAGCGTATACCATTCATCTTTTTCTTCTCATCGGCTAGAAACTTCTTCCAATCGACATTCTTCACTAAAGCTTGAACTTTGAAAGTGTCACTTTGGTAGAGAGCATTCTTTTCTTTCAAATACGTATTGAGTTTCATTAACTGCTTGAGAGTCCCATCTCGGTCGTCCACATATAAGCTTACCCTATAAAGCTCGCTCATGTGCTCAGTTTGTATGACATCCATCCTCTTTTTGACCTCCTCTAGGTCACTTCTTAGGATATCGGCCTCAGAAAGAACCATCTTCAAATACTCATCAATTTCATAGTCGGTCTTTGATTGGGCTCCAGAATCTTATCATTAATCCTCTTACGCCTCCAAAAATCATAGTTAGGGGCGAACATGCACTTTTTATCTTCTTCTACCTTTATACTGTAACAGTGATCCTAAGCTCTAGAGGCAGCTTGGACCTACGCCTTAAATTCATTCTTAAAACAAAACTCGACGGTGCTTAAACCGATGGTGACAGGAACAAACTACCATGACCTAAATTGCCTTGATACCAATAGAGGAGCACATGCAATTACACCGTACAAACCTAGCATCATTAAGCAATCATAATCTCCGCATCTATATAAGAAGTGAAGGACGCTATCGAGCCAAGGTACCCTCCAAACAATAACTCCATCCTGAAGGTTCTTGAAATTCTTAGTCAACTTTTTCTTGTCTAGATCTTCCCAACACTCTTTCATTAGATATTCTCACAAAGGGGAAAAGTCTCCTAAAAATATTTTGGGCAGAACTTTAGTCGGTGTTTTCCAAAGGTGACTTCGAATCCAAACCTGAAGCAACTGTGCACATCCCTTAAAACGTCATTCCTAATGTTCCCGGCTCGCGTTCAAGAAAATAAAAGTTTCAGTTAAGATTGTTGATACCGGATTGGCCTTCCTCTTTATGCGCTCAAATAAATCCAAGATGGCTACATCAATGTTCCCCAAAACTTTCTGGTGCATAGGTATGATATCTCGAATGCACTCCCATGAAAATACGGTATTAACCCCTCGATTCTGAATTAAGCCTTTGACCCAATCTTCACTCATTCCGGCTAATATTCTAAGATTTAAAGGATAATTTGGGGACATTGACAGCTTTCTGTAAATCTAATCTTTCTGAATTTTTTTCTGATTAAGCAAAGCCGTATACTCTTCCACCTTAGGCATCAAGTCTTTCCATTAATAGTGAAGCAACAGAATGCGGGATTCCAAAACTAAAAGATGGCACGTAGCAAAGGCTGATTAATTTTGACATACATCAAGTGTGCTATATCACCATAATTATCATGAAACAAATTTTGCAACCGTCGATCCCATCCTTCCTAAATATCTTTCAATTCTCATAAATCATTTTGCTGATGACTCACATATATATACCCCGCTACTATGCATGTTGCGTGTTTTGAATGCAACGCAAACGTGCAAGTGTACACATCACAAGTAATAGTATAGATTAGATATCATCTCTACAGGGATTGGTGCTACTTCGGGAATCTAACTTCTCGCACTGTAAAAATAAAAACACAATTGATAGTAGGAGTTGATTTTGACGAGTAAAGTAAAAGAGCAATTAAAGTAAAGAGGGATGTAATCAAATAAGAGAGAGTAGGTCGGGTTATCGTGAGTTGTGGGGTGATAGTTAAATGGATTGTCTTGGTAATTGAGTGCTAGAATGACTCAATTGTTTCGTCAATTGGATCTAGTCAGATTGCCTAGGCAATTCTGCGATTGCTTGGGCAATTGAGATTGGAACGATTACCTGGGCAATTAGGCGATAACCTTCAAAGTTCGGTGAAGAGTTCTTCAATGGTTTCTCGTTATCCCTAACTCGAAACACTGCTGATTGTGCGTGCCTTGATAATACATCCCTGCGTGAACCAAGGGTGGACAATAACCAATCTTGCGCTCTTTTTAGTCGTTGAAATTCGTAACTTATCCCTAAGTCGGATTAGTCTTCACCATCAATTGATTGTATGAAAACCATGCTCATTCATTTCTTGAATCTAACTCTCCCAATATTAGATAAATTGATGAATTCACGAGATCCTCTCCCAATTCACTTGCAATCAAAATTAAGAACCAAGAATGAACAAACTTTGAACTGAAATTGCAAACTCAAAACCTAAACAAATCTAATCATTCTCACAACCACAAAAACACAATAACCAAAGCCAATTAAATTTAGTTCATGGCTTGGTGCAAAACAAACACAAGAAAAGAAGATGTCGACAACCCTCTATTTTTCTCTCTAAAATTTGACTCCTCTCCAAGTTGGCGGCTTGATCTTTATATAAGAGATAACTAGATTGAAGTCCTTCTTTGAGGAGGAAGTTAAGTTGGAATTAAATAACATAAAAGAAATAAATCTCTTTTATTATTATATTTTTATTCCTCTAAAAACTCCTCATAAAACTCTTGGAATTTAATCTCCTTTTAATCTCTTCTTGGAACTCCAACTCTTCTAGGATTTATCCTTGTTCTTTGCACTTTATCTCAAACACCTTGGATTTATCCAGTCATCACAATCGGCTGCCATGTCATCTTATCCTCAATTACCTTGGCAATTTCCCAATTTTTGGGCAATTAGTTCCTGCACGCAAAAACACACCAAAGCAGTATCGTTTTCCACAAAATCAACCAAATTGGGTAATTAAGCTTAACGGCAAAAGAAACTATGAAATTATGCCTGAATGCCTGATAATGCAACTAAAATGAGCCTAATTCTAACAATAATTAAGAGTAAAAAGGGTAGAAATATAGTACTTTTTTCACACTTAACACACCCCCAAACTTGAACTATTGCTTGTCCTCAAGCAATGCAAAACTAGAAATTACCTGCCAATACTTTAACCATCAAAGACATGCTTTAAACTTGACTTCAAACATCAGAACCGTGGCACAAAGTATGATCACCTTTTGAATTTTTCGGATAGCACAGAAATTACCAGGAACCAAACTATAATGCACATGATAATGTGTGTGTGTGTGTTGTGTACAAGTTGATTTTCAAGATTCTATGTGAACAATAGGCTTTTATCAATTTAATTACCTGGGCATTTAATTTTAAGTCTACTAGAGCCAATTTCAGGCACCTCTAGCGATTCATGCAATTTCTTGTTTTAATTTTTTGTTGACTAGAGCTAATTTTGGGCACCTCTAGCGATTCTTTAATGTGTAACCACTAGAGCTGGTTTCGGGCACCTCTAGCAAGAAAATTTTAAATTTACCCAATAGTTCAAGCAACTTAAGTTCACTAAGTTTCTTTTAATCAACAAGCCACAATCGTGTCAATAATATTGAGCATCATAGTGAAATTATAAGTTCTTTCCATGTAAATCCTAAAATTAAAGGTTCTTTCAATTAAGTGTAGTGGCAAAAATTCATCATTGGATATTCAACAAGTCTTAGGAAATTAAATCCAATCAAAGGCATGGCAAGTAACATATGCAACCTATATGCGATTACTAAAATGAATACAACTAAACATGAAACTATCTAGAAGCAACACCCTCCAACTCAAGAGAATCATTGTCCTCAATGCATGCTAGAACATAAAAAATTCAAATTCAAATGAGTTAGTCAGAAAGGTCGTCACCTTGGATGATGAGTTTCTTTCGAGCCGTATGCTTGATTCTTTTTTCGGTTCGCGGCGGTTGAGTGCGTGTGGCTGCTTGAGCCTTTACTTCCGGAACCTTATCGCTATGTTCATCTTCTTTTTCGGTCTCTTCGATGATAGAAGCTTTGTGCTTCAATTATGATGGCTTGAACGGTGGCGACTTCATTGGTTCAGGTATGTTCTTGTTTGACTCTTTATTATGTGCAACAGTTGTTGTGGCATCCTCAGTTGCTGGGGCAAGTAGGTTGGCAGGGAACACCGAGAAAGGCACGGTGTTGTCCGGATACTTCTCAAGGATCACTCGTGTGATGGCTACATTATGGTCCCTTATGTACCGTATGATTGTTGTTGTTGAGCCTTCATTCGTTCTAATCGGTGGGATAGTGGGCGTAGCATTTTTACTATTCGATTCAGGACTGTTACCGCAGATGCACTTGCCTGGGTATCTGGAATTGTTGAGGCATCAGGAATGGCCAAGGCATGTTCTATCGGTATTGTCGAGGTACCAAGAATTGCCAAGGCATCTAGAATTATCGAGGTAATTTTGGTTTCCCGGGCAATTTTCAGTGTTGAGGTTTTCTTTGTCACTTCTTGTTCTTTCATCGTTCCCTCACCCATAATCCTCAAGTATTGAGCTCGGTTCCACCCAATTTTAGAGGGCAATTTCTCGTCTGTCGAATCACTAGGCACCTTCTCTTTCTCGCATAGTTGAGAGATTAAGCTCGAAAAGAAAAGAGAACCTACATCATTTTGACTACAAGCAAATATCTCATCACATATAATTTATCCAGCATTAATAATTCTCTTGTTTAAAATAGAATGAATCAACAAAAGACGAGAATATGAAATTGTGGTATTGTGTGTGGTGGGCATTAAGCAAGTTTTAACAAACTTATTCCACAGTTTAGCCTCGGGTTTTAACATAAGACGATTTATTGTCCCTTTTAAGGCTCATTGATTCTATTCGGCACCTTCAATTGCGAGGTCTTTGAACACTTTTTCAACTTCTTCGGCTGAGATGTTGTCCACGAAAGCTTTATATTCGTCCTTCTCAATGTATATCCCGTAAAAAGTGTTGATGGTGCCGGCATCAATAAGGATTGCCTTGCCACTAACATAGACATAGGGATTGTTTGAATTAGGAGAATGAGCATAAAATTCCCTTACCCATGATACATTGGTGGCCTTTGGTTGATGGCAAAAGATTTACCACTTGTGGTGCTCGATGACTTGGAATATGAATGGATCAAGGTCGAGGTTCTTGTTGGAGATGTTGTAGTTGAAACCTTGATCCTCCCATACCTTGCGGTTTGTAAACTTGGCGTGATATCTTTACTTAATTGTTGGTGTTGCAAATCGACGGAATGGTGGTTCTTTGGATGAACTTGGGTGATCCATAGTTTTGAGATTTTTGGCCATGGTGGTTGTGGTTGTGGTAGGAAGTAAAAACAAAGAAATTAAAAGAAAGCTTTGTGAGTTCAAAGAGTAGAAGGGAGATTTGAAAGTTTGATGGTGAAGTAGGATACGGGAAGGTAATTTTTGGCTAATGGGAGGAAAGAAGAGAAAGTAGGAAAGAATGATGGAAATAAAAGATGATGAGGGGATTGGTATGGTATGCGGCTAAGGTAATTGGTTGAACACGAAGGGGTAGTCGGCTAGGGTAATAAGAAGGGTGAGAATTAGGGCAAAACTTATCACTTAAATAGGCCTTTGTAAGCCCTCAAAATCAGCCCATTATTCCCTCTTAAGGATAAACTTCTTTTTTTAATCCAACTTCTTCTTATCTTGAATTCTTTTCCTAAAATTCAAACACAAAAATAAAATAAAAATATTAATTAAATAATAAAGATAAAGATAAAGCTATAAAGATAAATATCCTAAAGAAAGTGGAAAGATAAAGATAAAAGAATAGAAATTAAACTAAAACTAAGAAATTCCTATCCTAAAATCGAAAATAATAAAATAAAATAATACTAATACTAATAATTTTCCGTAAAAACTAAAAGAAAAATAAATAAAAAAATACAAATACTAAAGGAGAGCATGGTCATGCATCTTCTAAAGTAACCGTTTCTTTGTCGCGCTCAACATGGGTGCCGACATAGTGCTTTAATCTTTGTCCGTTAACTTTAAATTCATGTCCGTCAATAGTGGACTTGATTATTACAGCACCATGGGAGAAAGATTTGACTACTTCAAACGGCCCGGACCATCTCGGTCTTAGTTTTCCTGAAAGAGCTTTAACCGAGAATTAAAGAGTAATACCAATTGTCCGGGCAAAAATTTCCGCGACAATAGTTTCTTATCATGCCAACGCTTAGTTTTCTCCTTGTAGATTCTTGCACTTTCATAAGCTAAGGCACGAAACTCCTCTATTTCATTAAGGTTCAGTAGGCGTTTTTGTTCAGCACTCTCCCAATCCATGTTCACAGTTTTGATTGCCCAGTATGCCTTGTGCTCAATTTCCACCGGTAGATGGCAAGTCTTACCGTAGACAAGTCTAAAGGGGGACATGCCTAATGGTGTTTTGAATGCTGTGTGATAAGCCCAAAGTGCATCATCAAGTCGAAGGGACCAATCCTTTCGAGAGGGATTGACAACCTTCTCAAGGATACTCTTCAATTCCCGATTGAAAATTTTTGCTTGTCCGTTCATCTATGGGTGATACGCCGTGGCAATTTTATGAGTCACTCCGAAATGTTGCTACATCTTGGCAATGATTTTGTTGTCAAAATGTTTGCCTTCATCACTAATAATTGCCATCGGCATTCCAAACCGTGTGAATATATTTTTCTACAAAAATCTCTAAACGGTTTTGGAGTCATTTTAGGAATTGCAACTGTCTCGACCCATTTAGATACATAATCGACGGCAAATAAGATGTAGAGATTGCCGAATAAGGTTGGGAAGGGCCCCATGAAATCAATACCTCACACGTCAAATAGCTCGACTTCAAGGATATTTTGCAGTGGCATCTCATGTCGCCTAGAAATATTGCCCGTTCGTTGGCATCGATCACATTACTTGTAAAATTCTTGGGCATCTTTAGGGTGAAGGTGGAACAACAATTGGTGCTGAAGCAAGTTGCTTCTTTAGGTCTTTAAATGTCGTGGCACATGATTTATCATAGTCAAAAGCTTTGTCATGTTCAAGTAAATTACACAAAGGTTTAGAAATCTTAGAAAAATTATAAATGAACCTTCTATAAAAACCTACATGGCCGAGGAAACTTCGAATTCCTTTTACTGAAATTAGTGGTGGCAATTTTTAAATCACTTCCACCTTGGCCTTGTCGACTTCAATTCCTTTTGATGAGATCTTGTGACTGAGCACTATACCTTCGTCTACCATAAAATGGCACTTCTCCCAATTTAAAATTAGTTCAGATTCTTCACATCGTGTTAGCACTTTCTCCAAATTGCCTAGGCAATTGTCGAAGCTATTTACAAATACTGAAAAATTGTCCATGAAGATTTCCAAGAAATCTTCTACCATATCGGAGAAAATTGCCATCATGCATATTTGAAAGGTTATCGGGGCATTACGTAAGCTGAATGGCATCCTTCGAAATGCATGAGTACTATATGGGCATGTGAAGGTGGTCTTTGCCTGATCATCTGGTGCTATGGCGATTTGGTTATAACCTGAGTAACCATCAAGAAAACAATAAAAAGATTTGCCTGCAAAATGGTCAAGCATTTGGTCAATAAATGTCAAAGGAAAATGATCTTTCCTAGTAGCTTTATTTAACTTACGGCAATCCATACAAACCCTCCAACCGGTGACAGTTCTAGTTGGAATAAGTTTGTTGCTTTCATTACATACCACGGTTATACCTCCCCTTTTCGGTACACATTGTACCAGACTTACCCATGTACAGTCAAAGATAGGATATATGATACCATCATCAAGTCACTTGATGATTTCTTTTCTCACGACTTCCTTCATAGCAGGGTTAAGTCTTTATTGTGCCTCAATTAACGGTTTATGATCATCCTCTAAAAAGATTTTGTGCATACATACCGTCGGGCTAATTTCCTTCAAGTCTGCAATTGTTCACCCTATCCCCTTTTTGTAGAGCATTAACATGTCGATCAATCTCCGTTCCTGTTTAGGCTGCAACTTAGAAGAAATAATTACGGGCAGTGTGTTATCGGTTCCCAAATAAGCATATTTCAATTGTCCTAGCAAAGCTTTCAATTCAAGAATAGGAGGTTGCTCAATAGAGGGTTTTTCGGTTTTACCTTCCTTACCTAAGTAATCTAATGGTTCAAAGTACGTACCTGGACGACTTGCTATCCAACTGGCTTTATCTTGCTCGTTGTCGTCTTGCTCTTTGATTTCTTCAGTTTTGAAAATACAATTGCCGAGGCAATCTTCCTTTATTCCAAAATTGAATTCGGTGGTAGCTTGGATGACTTGACACTCCTCTAGATCATCACCATGCTTGAGAGTTTGGAAAACATTCAACTTGACTTGCTTATCATTCACCCTCATAGTTAGTTTTCTCTTTTCAACATCGATTAAGGTCCTTCCTGTTGCTAGAAACGGCCTTCCAAGGATAATAGGAGTGCATTCATCTGCTTCACAATCCAAAACAATAAAGTCAATGGGAAAAATAAATTTATCAACTCTTACCAGTATATCTTCGATTTTTCCTTCTGGATGTACGTAAGATCTGTCTGCAAGCTACAATATAACTATTATAGGTCTTGCCTTCCCTATGCTCAATCGTTGGAAGACTGATTTCGGCATAAGTTTTATGCTTGCTCCAAGATCGCATAATGACTTCCCAACATAGTAATTTCTGATTGCACAAGGTATTGTGAAACTGCCGGGATCTTTTAGCTTCGGTGGCATTCGGTTGTGCAACATTGCCATACATCCTTCCGTTACAGCTACTATTTCAAGCTCACCTAATCTTGTTTGCTTAGAGATAATGTCTTTAAGAAACTTAGCATAGTTCGACATTTGCTCTATTGCTTCAACCAACGGAAAATTGATGTGGACTTGCTTCAAGATATCAAGGAACTGGTAGTCTTATTTTTTCCTTTTCAGCCTTTGAGGGAATGGTGGTGGAATTCGGATCTCCTCTTCTTTCTTTTCTATTTTAGGATTATCGGATATTGCTTGGGCATTGGGACTTGCTGGGGCAATTGGAATTGCCTAGGCCTGAGATTTTGCTTGGGTAATTGCCAATTTATCAATTTTGGTGTCTTCTTGGATAGGAGATCGTTCTGCTGGTTGAGTGTTCTCCATTGGATGAGCTTGGTCTTCCTCAAACTGCCAGCCACTCCGAGTGATGATTACCTTACATTGCTCGTGACCTACTCCTTTTGCGACCTTAGTATCGCTAGGTAAACCTCCATACGGTCTTGTATTTAGGTTTTAGGCGAATTGCCCAAATTGAGTCTCCAATGATTTCAGGGCTGCCTCCTGATTCTGCAATCTCATCTCAATCCTTTTCATGAAACTACTATTCTCAACCATATAAGATTCAGTTTTAACATAAAAGCATTGAGATAATTTTCCAAAGAACTAGATAGTGTTGATTGTTGTTGCGGCATTTGTTGCCGAGGCATGTTTCGCTGGAATCCCGGTGCTTGTGTATTTTGATTGTTCTGATTGAGGGCATTGTTCGGATTGCTCCATGAGAAGTTGTGATGCTTCCTCCAGGCTGGATTGTAGGTGTTGGTTGTCAAATTGTTGTTCCAATTATAGTTTCCAACGTAAAAGCTAGATTCTGGGTTCTGCAGACATTCAGAAGAATCATGGTTATCACAAAAGGAATCTACTACCTTGATCTCCTGCGTGTTGCTTGGTTGCTGCATATTTTTAACCAAATTGGTTAAAGTATCCAATTGTGCGGAAATAGATCCCGGTGAATCAAGCTCATTTATCGTGGCGTTTTGTTTGACTATTCCCCTTCGGATAGTTGGGAACTGATAGTCGTTCTTGGCAAGACGGTTTAGAATCTCTCTTGCTTCTTCAGGAGACTTGTCAAGGAGTATGCCATTTGCTGAGGCATCTAACATCATCTTTGTTCACGTATTCACTGAGTTGTAGAACATTGTCACTTGTGTCCATACTGGGAATCCGTGCATGGGACATTTATGTAAAAGCTCTCTACATCACTCCCAAGCCTCGTACATGGATTCATCATTTGCCTACCGAAAAGAGGTAATTTTGTTATGTAATTTATCAGTCATATTTGTAGAACTAAATCTATCAAGGAAATCACAACATAAATCAGTCCAAGATCCTATAGATCCGGATGGAATACTATTCAACCATGATTTCGCCCTATCCCTCAGTGAATAGGGGAATAATTTCAGCCTTAGATTATCCTCATGGACTCCTTGTAGTTTGAATGAATTGCAAATCTCCAGGAATGATTTGAGATGTTGTCGGGTATCTTCAGTTGTCGAACCACCAAATTGACCAATTGTGTTGATCATGTTGAACATCACAAGTTTTAATTCAAAGTGGGCAGCTTCTATTCCAGGTGTGACAACTCCTGGGTTTAGACCGTTGAGATCTTCCTCTAGGTAATCTCAGATTGCCCTATTTTTGACACGAACAGGTTGTTGCTCGTGTAAAACTCATCCTCCTATTGCCACATTATTTTGATTTACGTCTGGGATAATAGGATCTGTCATTGCTGCTCTTTGCTCACGTCTTCTCCTATGAAGAACTCGTTCTATCTCGGGTTCAAACGGGTATTCTAGTGATGTTGGTCTCGCCATGGTCATACACAGATGCAAAACCAAAATTTGTAAGTCCTTTGAAACCGATTAACAAAAATAAAAATAAAAGTAAAATTACAAGGAATTAAAAACAAGTTGCTATTGTCAATCCCCGGCAATGGCGCCAAAAACTTGTTGTGTGTTTTGAATGCAACACAAACGGTGCAAGTGTACACGTCGAAAGTAATAGTATAGATTAGATATCATCTCCATAGGGATTGGTGCTACTTCGGGAATCTGACTTCTCGCACTATAAAAATAAAAACACAATTGATAATAGGAGGTGATTTTGACGAGTAAAGTAAAAGAGCAATTAAAGTAAAGAGGGATGTAATCAAATAAGAGAGAGTAGGCCGGGTTATCGTGAGTTGTGGGGTGATAGTTGAATGGATTGTCTTGGTAATTGAGTGCTAGAATGGCTCAATTGTTTCGTCAATTGGATCCAGTCGGATTGTCTGGGCAATTCTGCAATTGGTTGGACAATTGAGATTGGAACGATTGCCTGAGCAATTGGGCGATAACCTTCAAATTTCAGCGAAGCGTTCTTCAATGGTTTCTCGTTATCCCTAACTCGAAACACTATTGATTGTAGATGCCTTGATAATACATCCCTGTGTGAACCAAGGGTGGACAATAACCAATCTTGCGTTCTTTTTAGCCGTTGAAATCCGCAACTTATCCTTAAGTCGAATTAGTCTTCACCAACAATTGATTGTATGAAAACCATGCTCATTCGTTTCTTGAATCTAACTCTCCCGATATTAGATAAATGGATGAATTCACGAGATCCTCTCCCGATTCACTCGCAATCAAAATTAAGAACCAATAATGAACAAACTTTAAATTGAAATTGCAAACTCAAAACCTAAACAAATCCAATCATTCTCACAACCATAAAAACACAATAACCAAAGCCAATTAAATTTAGTTCATGGCTAGGTGCAAAAGAAACACAAGAAAAGAAGACGTCGACAACCCTCTATTTTTCTCTCTAAAATTCGACTCCTCTCCAAGCTGGTAGCTTGATCTTTATATAGGAGATAACTAGGTTGAAGTCCTTCTTTAAGGAGGAAGTTAAGATGGAATTAAATAACATAAAAGAAATAAATCTCTTTTATTATTATATTTTTATTCTTCCAAAAATTCCTCATAAAACTCTTGAAATTTAATCTCCTTTTAATCTCTTCTTGGAAATCGAACTCTTCTAGGATTTATCCTTCTTTTTCGCACTTTATCTCGAACACCTTGGATTTATCCAGTCATCACAATCGGCTGCCATGTCATCTTATCCTCAATTGCCTTGTCAATTTCCCAATTTTTGGGCAATTAGTTCCTACACACAAAAACACACCAAAGCAGTATTTTTTCCACAAAATCAACCAAATTGGGTAATTAAGCTTAACGACAAAAGAAACTATGAAATTATGCATGAATGCCTAATAATGCAACTAAAATGAGCCTAAGTCTAACAATAATTAAGAGTAAAAAGGGTAGAAATATAGTACTTTTTCACGCTTAACAATGCGCTCGCTCAGTAGACTGTCACCTTGAACTCTTTGGTTAACTTCTGACCAATGTCGAACGGCTAAGTTGCTATCCTCCTTCTTGAGATACCTTCAATCCATGATGAAAGATCTCAAATTGGGCAAACCACTTGAATCAACACTTTCATGTCATGCAATTTATATGCAAAACAAAATAAAACACAAAAAGAAACAAGTCAGTACCGGATAAAATCAATAAATACATAAATAGAATGGGAAATAAAACAACCCTATTTACATCCCATCTAAAAAATCTAGGTTATCCGCATGGCTCTAAAAGGGGTGGGCTTTCTATGTTCTCTACATGCAGTTTTGGTACTAAAAGGTTCCCAAACTGTCCTCGATGTCCCCTCTTAAGGGTAGCAAGGCCTCTAGTCATCACCCATTATAAGCTCCTTTCAACTGAGTTCAATTTGGGGGGACCCATTCGCTATGTCCATACAGGGAAACAATATTCCCAGGAAAACATAGGGTACTCGAGCCCCGAAGGTATTTACTAGGCCCATACGAAGGAATAATATCCACACGAAAGTACTAGCGTTTCCCCCCACTTAAAAGAGACGGGTTTAAATGCCAAGTTTTAAATGCGTTAAAATAAACTCGTATTTGTAAACAAATATTAATTTAATATTCACTTTAATTCACAACTTCCGATATTAATAAAGCGGTAATTATTTTCTTAAATGGCCTGACTCACTTTTGTTTTAAAAAAACCAAAACCAGTCGTCAGCTGTAGCGACCTCTCCCTTTTTTCAAAAGTCGGTTGATCGCTAAAATGAGTAGTAGTTTTTCTTTCATCTTTGAGAAAAATATTTGGAAAATGGGGAGTTCTTTTGAAAAATTCGTCTTTGAAAACAATAAAACTTAGAGTCGTAACTGGCCACTTAGTTAGGCCGGACACCATAAAAACAAAAGGTTTGCTTTAAAACGGGTTCGGAAGTCTGTTATGGATGGGGAAAGTTTTGGCACCCTCACGCCGCCCAAAAATTGGTACCAAAAGAAAAATATAATTACCCTTTGTTAATATTAAAATTTTCAAATTAAAGAGACGATTAAATCGAAATTTGGTTATACGTGTGAGTAAATTCTAAGAGCCTCGCCATTCGAGAGTAAACTGAAAAACCACCACCACTATGTTTGATACTAGCCACATTTACTCTCGAATAAAAAGACACCGCATTAATAGTTTATAGATCTAGATGCAATACTAAACAAGTCAAGGCATGCACATACAAAATAGTCAAAATAAAAACATAAAATAAACGTGAATATAAAAAAACATTCGGACCAATTTAAATGCGTCCATAAATAAAGCATACACATCATTAACATTTGACAATGACCGAGTTTAAAGGGGATTTAAATTCCATGGCACAAAAATAAATATGGCAAATAAAAAGGTATGCAATAAACTCGTGTTACTAAAATAAACAAAGGAAAGTAATCTAATACACAATAAGAGGATGGAAATATAAAGGAAGCACAATGCAAAGCTAAAACTAAATATGTGATTCAGGGGACTAAAATGAAAACAGAACGAAACAAAGGGGAAAATGAGGATATTAGATCACTGAAAAAGGACCAAATTGAATAAAGACTGAAATTTTGGGGCCAAAAGGGTGTTAAACCACTTAAGATCGAATTTAATTAAGCACATACAAAATTGCAAATTTAAAAAAATGGAAGGGACCATGTCAGCGATTTTGAAACGCAGAGGGGGTGGGCTGTTATTCAAAGAACACGAAGGTCTTTAAAACATACATAAACCATTTTTTTAAAACGAGTATCAAACTCATTTTTTGTGAAAAATAGAATGTTTTACCCGTTTTCATAAAAAAACAAATTTCTCTGAACACAAACACCAATACACCCTTTTTTCTTTCCATTTTAGATCAAACCTTAAAAATCATAAGAATTGGGGGCCATGTTCTTCATGTTCATCGCAAACATGAAGAACATGACAATAAACCACCATCGGCCTTCGTCCAAACCCAAAAACTAGCGGTCGACTGCCATGTCGGTCACCGTTGGCCGGCGCCGAAACCCTAGAAAAAAACATTTTCTTTTTTTAAGACCAGATTCAAAAGTGGACCCCTTAAAAAGCAAAACCGAAACCCTTCTCTTTTTAAAACTGATATAAGGTCCTTTTTTTTTCTTTGAGAGCGAAACCCCTTTCATCTTATTTTGGTTCACCGTGCAAGGCTTGAGGCCTATGGCTTATCACCAAAAGGGGTCCATGTAATGCCCAGGTTTTGGGCCTAGCGGTTTTAAGGGCTAGTTAGATGGTATGGTGGACCAAGTTAGAGATTCGAGTCAGATTCGGGAATAAATATTTTTGAATAAGATAAAAATATAGAAAATTGGTTAAAATCATATTTAAATATATGAAAAATATTGGTGAAATCAATTTTGTAAAATGGGATTTGGAAGGGTGACATTTTGGTTGGTGACCAAAATGTAATTTTTAAAAACTATTTTTAAAAGGTTACTAAATTGAAAAGGATCAAATTCTTAGAATCCTTAAGGATCTATTTTACCAAATTTTGGCTGGTGGTTTCTCCTTTCAATTAAGACTTTTAACATGTGTTTTAATTAGTAATTAAAAGGGATTTTATATTGAAAATATAGTTATTGATTTTAAAGAAATTTGACGTAAACTTTTCTCTCCACTTCTTTTCTTCCAAACACTTGTTTTCATCAAAATCCAGAGGTGAGAGATCTATTTTCACGGATTCTTATTTTATAATTGATTCTTTATCTTTGATTTACAAAACCTCATTAAAATCTTGTGTTTTTTAAGCTTTAATCAATCAATTGAGGGGGAAAATCACACAATAGAGGTAAGGTTCGTTCTTCTCCTCTATTGATGGTTCTTTATTGATATTCCCAAGTATTTGATCCTTGATTTATGATTTATAATCTGATTTTATGTTTTCATGATGATTAATTGATTTAATTTGGGATTAATTGGTGAAACTGAAGAAGATCCGTATTGGATCTGTTTTCCAGTGTTGAGGATTGGTTTTAAACATGTATTGAATGTTTTATAATGTGGATAAGTCGTTTTTAACATTGGAATCCTGAATCTCCATGAATTTTTAATTATTTAGGTTGTTAGATTTGTATTTTTAAGGTGTTGTGGTGGGTGTTTAGTTGCTGGAGATATAAGGATGATGTAATCTTGTTTTTAAGTGTTTATTGATGTTAATGGAAGTGTTAGATTGATAGTTTGTGGCTAGGTTGTGTTTAGAAAGAGTTAGATGATATTTTCGGTTGTTGTGGTTGGGTAATTGTAAAAGGATTGTTGATGTTTGTGAGAAATGTTGCTACAGTGGTTTGAATGTATTGAGATGCATTAATCCTCTGTTGTTGTGTGGTTAAAACGGGGGAGGCTGGTCCGGAAGCTATCAGTGAAGCTTTGAAGGCTTTGGACGATTGAATTCGCATCGGCGAATTGAGGTTTCGCGTATTGGTGAGTGAGAACATGGATTTTAGCTTTGAAATGGTCTAAAGGTGGTTTATGGGAGTTTAAGCTTAGCTTGAAATGCTGGTTTAAACTCGGAAGTAAGTATAAAGTGGTTTTCTCTCTCGGTCGTGCTTTTATGAAATGGTTTTATGCACTTTTTTTTGAATTACATGGTACCTACTGTTTAAGTATGTTCCAAAGTATGTGAGATACTATTTTTAATCATGAAATGTTGAAGGATGCACATGGTAAGTAATCCTTGTAAGTATGTGGAATACTTGTTAAAAAAGCATGGTTTGTTGCTTTGGAAAATGGTTTGGTTTAATGCTTATAAAAACAATGAGGTATGGGGTTAATTGTGAGTTATATTGGCAAGTGATGTAGTTTAAAAATGTTATCGGATATAGTTGGCCGGCTATAGGATTGATAGTGAACTATAAAGAGTCGCCCTATGTAACGACCTAGATTCCAAAAATTCGAGGGTCAGGTTTGATCAGGGCATAGGCCTCGTATTTGGGCCGTGTTGTTGAGCTCGAATAGGTCTTTGGGCCATCTTGTATGTGGGCTTGTTGTTGTTGGGTTGGTTGAAGGAGAGTTAAGAGGGGTAAATTGGTAAAAGCTCATTTTTGAAAGAGTGGAAAGAGGAGGGGAGCTGATTTTTTTGCATTTTTGGGCAGGGGTGAGATCACCCATCTTTATTATCATCTTCCTCCTATTTCTAAACTCTCTCTCTCTTAAAAACTTCATCTTTAAAGGTTGAATTTTGAGGGTTTGTGCTAGAAATCTCGAATTTCTGTTCAAGGGGAAATTGTTTAGCTATGGGAGATCTACCAATCAAGGTAAAGATGGCTAGTTTTGGTGGAAGAGTGTGTTTTGGTGGGGGTTGATGAGGGAGAACGAGAATGGGTGTTTAGAGGCTTATTCTTGTAAAGGCTTAAGTTTTAACTTTCCTAATTCCCCATTCATGATGGTAACACGTTTGGTGGAATCTCTTGTAGTGAAAGAGGTTGGAAACTCCTCAAAGGAGCAAGGGAAGAGCAAGGCTTGAAGCTGTGGTTAAGGGCTTCGTTCCCAGTTGTGGAGTCAAGGTTAGTACACTACTAACTACCATAGTTGCCTGGAAATCATAAAGTTAAGTCATGAAGCATGGTTTGGTGTTTTTGGCCTTAGAGTAGCTTGAGTGGTTGCTAATGGAATATCATGGAATTGTTGTTATAATGGCCTAAAATCAGTAGAAATTCACCTAATGCTATTACAATAACTTGTAGGAATGGTTTGGGGTTTACTATAGGGGTTAAACAGGGTTTCTAGGTGAAACCCCCACCCAGAGTTTGAAAATTGGACTCGCGTACCGGTACTGGGCATAGCGTATTGGTACGCCTTAGTGAAATAAGAGTGAGGGGCGTACTGGTATGCCTCCCCGTGTATCGGTACTTGCAAGTTAAGAATTCCAGTAACGCTTTCGCGTACCGGTATGTATGAGACGTATTGGTACGCACTGTTACATTTCTTGGGAATAGCTTAGCGTGCCGATACTCGTATGTGGGAGTACTGGTACGGGGCGATCCTGGTACCGATAGTGCGTACCGGTACGGAACAGGGCGTATCGGTACGGCTTGTGAGTCTAGTTTTTTCAAACTTAAGACGAGTATCGGTACTCATAGGCAAGTATCGGTACCTAGAGGGAAGTATCGATACCCATATAGGACTATCAGTACTCGCTGGGCATTCTGCCCAAGGAAGTTAGCTTTACGTTCGGGGGTTCTATAATTTGAGGCAAAGGCCTCTAGGGGTCTTCTAAGGTGTAAAATGAATACTAAAACATAAAAATAGAGATTTTAACACCGTATGAGAAATAATTGGCTAATGACTTGGTAAATATTGGGTAAACCGTGTGAGATAGAAACCTATAGGGATACTTGGCGGATTAATCGAGGTTGTGTGGTAGTTAAGGTCCTTGTTGTGTGCTCAAGGACATCTAGGTAGTTGAGCCATCCTTTGTTGTTGGGATTCAGATACCCTAAGTGTGTTGCAACACCTTGAAGACTCTCGAATATAGAATCCCGATGCTTTGTGGACACAGGCCTCATTTGAAGATGCTTGATGAGAGATCCCGAGCATGAATGTAGGATCGATGCTATGTGGACGCGGGCCTCATCCTTTTGAATACGGGATCCCGATGCTTTGTGGACGCGGGCTTTACTCGTAGTGTAGGATCCTGATGCTATGTGGACTCGGGCCTCACTCAAGTGTAGGATTTCGATGCTTTGTAGATGCGGACCTCACTTAGTTCTTATCGGTGTTATCTGTGTGATGCTAGGTAAATGTATGAGGTTCTAGTATGAGCTGTGTGCGTGATCATACATTGAGTGGTGTTATATTGCCATGACATCATTCATGTTGCATTGCTTTATTTATGATTTGCATGAAGCATGGTTGAGTGGTGGTGTATCCACTGAGCTTTGTTAGCTCAGCGTTCGGAATTGTTGTTTCTGTTCGCATGTTAGTAGGTTATCGTGAGGCTTGAAGAAGAACCATCAAGGTTTGGATTTCAGCATCGACTCTAGTGGTTCAGTACAAATACTAGATGAAATGGGCTCTATATTTTGTAGGACCCTATATGTATTTTGTAAATCTTATTTTGTATTAATTCGGTCAAAGTTGAATGTTTTAATATTTGTAAATGGAGCTCCATGAATACTATTTTAAATATTTGGATTTAACTATGTTTTCAATGTATGGACTTATGTTTTATTGGCCTATATATATTGGGCTTGAAAAAGGAAAAATTTTAACGGTATGGGTTTTGGGCTTAGGGCCCAAATGTGGCATCCGGGTCAAGAGTGTTACATTAAGTGGTATCAGAGCCTAGGTTTAGTCGGTTCTAAGACGTACTCAGTGAGAGTCTAGAGGAGTGTATAGGTGTCTAGCGAATACATGCCCATGAGTCGAACTCGTACTTATTTTAATGCTGAAATTCGATGGTGTGACGTCGTTTGTTGTTGTGCATAATAGAACCATACCAAGAAGAGAAAGAATCGATGAGAAAAGTTTGGGCTCTAGAGAAGGGAGTTACGATGAGGAATATGTGCCTGGCATAGAGGATATGTCGGAAGACACAGTTGATCGGGGAGTCAACTACTTCTCACATCTAAACCAGGCATTGCACCGGATTGTGAGGGCAATACCGAGGGCATCTACTACCCCTCATGAGGCACCTGTTGAAATGGTGAGAAGGCAAGGCGCTACGAATTTCCATGGATCGGGGCATGATAACCCAGTACAGGTGGAACAGTGGTTGTAAGATACCCGCTAGATTATGAGGCTGATGAGGTTGAGGTCGAAAGACAATATGTCATGTATCTTGTCCTTGTTGAAAGGAAATGCCTGAGAATGCTGGGAAATAATAGAGCTTGGGTGGCACCCCAATCGACCATTTTGGGATAATTTTCTCAAAGAGTTCGAGAAGAAGTATGTGGGTGAGGCCTACATCGATACCCTAAGAGATCAGTGCAGTCATCTGGTGTAAGAGAATCGGTCAGTTTTTGAATATGAGCAAGAGTTTCTCCAGCTGAGTAGGTATGCTCGTGAATTAGTTGCTACTGAAAAGATGAGGTGCAAGAGGTTCTTGAAGGGCTTGAGGAAGAAAATTCAAACTTACCTAACTGCTGCACCACCGAAGGTGTTCTCAGAGTTGACCTCGAGTGCCAAGTCTCTTGAGCCAGTACAAGGCTTAATATATGACCCGTCTCGTAGGCAAGGGAGTTTGGGTGGGAGGACCTTGAACCCCTCTAACAATAACTCGCAGGCCTTCTCAGGGAGGAGCAGAAATTGGTGGAATCATAATAGGGGAGCACTGAATCAAAGTTCAAGGTCAGACCGGAGATCTGAGTCAGCTGGTCGTAGAATGACATCTTCTTCTTCATCCATGATGAGCCCAGAGGGTTCACAGATGAGTACGGGCGCACCATTTTTTAATCAGTGTGGACGCAAACACAAAGGTGAGTGTTAGGGAACAGTAAGAGTTTGTTACCAGTATGGATCACCAGATAACTTCGTGAAGGACTGCCCAGTAGCTGTTGTGGCCTCTCCAGATCAGGTTCAGAGGACTGCATATCTGGCCCAGAGGGGTCGAAGCCTTGCTCTAGGAGGAGCAAGCTATGTATCGGGAGGCATCTTCTAGTCTACCGCGAGAGCACCAACTAGGCAGTATGCAGTCAGGGCTTAGGAGGATTGTGCAGCTACAAATGTTATCTCAAGTACGTTCACCCTATTTTCGGTTACTATTGTTGCTCTTGTGGATTCAGGGTCGACCTACTCCTATATTCGTAGTGGGGTATTCTTACTGAATATCTTGAGGTAGGAGTCCATGTGACTAGTCCCTTGAGATATGATGTGTTAGCGGACAAGGCGTATCGAAGATGCTCGATCGAGGTTCAGGGGTCGTTGTTTCCAGCGGATTTAGTGGTTTTACCGTTTTAAGAGTTCGATCCCATCTTGGGAATTGATTGGCTCTTTGAGCACGATGCTAGTCTGGGATGTAGAACAAAGAGTTTGAAGCTTCGTGTGGTGAACGGTTCCAAGATGATTGTGCAAGGTGAGAAAAATCTATGTTTATCTAGTGTGGTGTCGGCCTTGTCAGCTCAGAGGTTGTTGCAACAAGGTTGTGAAGCCTTTTTGGCCCAAGTGGTGGATATGAGGGTTGAGGGACCAATGCTTGAATTAGAGTTTATCGATATGTTTTCTGATGAGTTACCCAGGTTACCACCTAACTGTGAATTAGAGTTTTGAATTGATGTGATGTCGGGTACTACACCAGTGTCCATCGCGCCGTATCAGATGACACTCACGGAAATGAAAGAGTTGAAGAAACAAATACAAGAGTTGTTAGAGAGAGGTTTTATCTGACCGAGTGTCTCACCTTGGAGAGCACTGGTCCTATTCTTCAAAAAGAAAGATGGGTATATGAGGATCTATATTGATTATCGGCAGCTTAACAAGGTATCGATAAAGAATTGTTATCCCCTTCCAAGGATTGATGATCTGTTCGACCAGTTGAGATATGCTCGTGTGTTTTCTAAGATAGACCTGAGGTCAGGGTACTACCAGTTGATGGTGGTGGATGAGGATGTCCAGAAAATTGCTTTTAGGACGCAGTATGGGCATTATGAGTTCTTGGTAATGTTGTTTGGGCTTAAAACGCACCTGCAGCTTTTACGGACCTAATGAATCAAATTTGCCAACCGTACCTAGATCAGTTTGTTGTGGTCTTTAGTGATGACATCTTAGTGTATTCGCGTTCCGAAGAGGAACACGACTACCATCTGCGTGTAGTTCTACAAACCCTCAGAGATGGACGTCTTTTTGCCAAGTTCAGTAAGTGTGAATTTTGGCTTTCGAAAGTGGCATTTCTTGGTCACATTGTTGCTGCGGACGGAATTCGTGTGGACCCTCAGAAGGTACAAGTTGTGGAGTGGAAACCTCTACGGAATGTTTCGGAAGTCCATAGTTTCCTAGGTCTTGTCGAGTATTATAGGCAGATTATTAAGGGTTTCTCCATTATAGCCGCACCATTGACCAAGCTGTTGCAAAAAGGGGTCTCTTTTGAATGAAATGAGGAAAGACAACAAAGTTTGGAGCAGCTAAAAGCTTATCTCATAGAGGCCCTAGTTTTAACTCAACCCGAGCCCAGAAATGAGTATGTTGTGTTTAGTGACGTGTATTTGAATGGGCTTAGTTGTGTCCTTATGCAAGAGGGAAAGGTGGTTGCTTATGCTTCGAGGTAGCTTAAACAGCACAAATAGAATTACCCTACCCATGATTTGGAGCTCGATGCAGTCATCTTTGCATTAAAGATTTAGGGGCACTATCTCTATGGGGAGAAGTGTTATATTTATACGGATCATAAGAGCTTGAAATACCTGCTTATACAAAAGGATTTGAATCTAAGGCAACGACGGTGGATTGAATTGTTGAAGGACTATGATTGAATCATAGATTATCACCCCGATAAGGCGAATGATGTGGCTAATGCCCTAAGTAGGAAATCTATGTCAGACTTGAGAGCTATGTTTGTCCGCTTGAGGATGACCAGGGATGGAGGTCTTCTAGCCGAGCTTCGGATTGAACCTGCATTGGTGTAAGAGATAAATATGAATCGGGCTTTGGACGAAGAATTAGTAGCACAGATTGAAGCAGCCCAGAAAGGTGAAGCTTCAGACTTTGAGGTACGAGATAATAGGTACCTATACTTCAAGGGGCGGCTGTATGTTCCGGCCTTGGAGGATTTGAGAGACCGCATCTTAAGGGAGTCACACAGTAGTTCTTTCACGGTACATCCGGGAATCAAAAAATGTATCGAGATCTTCATCCTTTTTATTGGTGGCCAAGTATGAAAAGAGATGTCTCTAAATTCGTGACAAGGTGCTTAGCTTGTCAGCAAGTGAAGGCGGAACATCAGGTTCCATCATGGTTGCTTCAGCCTATTCAGATTCCACAATGGAAGTGGATCGGATCACCATGGATTTTGTCACCGGGTTACCGATGACCCAAAGGAAGCATGATGCCATTTGGGTTATTGTGGATCGTTCGACCAAGTCTGCTAATTTCTTACTGGTACGTATGGATTTTACCTTGAAAAGGTTTGCCCAACTGTATGTAAAGGAGATAGTAAGGTTGCATGGTGTACCATCATCGATCATTTCAGATAGAGACCCGCATTTCACAGCTAGGTTATGGAAGAAGATCCATGATGCGTTGGACACCAAGATGCATTTCAGTATAGCCTTTCACCCTCAGACCGATGGTCAGTCTGAGCGTGTCATCTAGATTCTTGGGGATATGCTCTGGTGTTACATTGTGGACTTCGCAAAGAGTTGGGAGGACCAGTTACCGCTTGTAGAGTTTGCTTACAAAACAGTTACCAGTCGAGCATAAAGATGGCCCCTTTTGAGGTGTTATATGGGCGTAAATGTAGACACCCTTGTGTTGGACCGAGCTCAATGAAAGGAGGATCGTGGGATCTGACCTGATTAGCCGTTGGATCAGATCTGATCCAACGGCCAAGAACGAGGCCACCCAAGACGACAATGCCACCATACTCTCTCCACGCCGGCACCACTCTGCAGTACCACCAACTCAACCACCATGCTCAGAAAATGTGCGAAGACAGAGAAAAAGTAGATTAATCAGTACCAAATCCGACAAAAAATATATGTAATCTACTCTGTTTACCAAAATTAGAAGAGAACAGATTTGGGTATAAAGACTCAAACAAAAATCTGTAAGAGGGGGATCAGTCTTGAGTTTCTCAGAAATAAAAAAGCAAACCAAAAGTTTCAGGGTAATTTTATTTTTTTCCTCTCATACACGCATGCATGTAAAAAATAAAAAAAAAACAAAAGAAAATGATAAGGCTTTTACCTTCGTATTTTCTTTTCCCATAGGCAATAAACTCTAAAGGGGTGAGCCAAAAATGGGTTTTCTTTTTGTTATTCAAAGAATAACAGAGGGTTCTTATGTTTTCTTTGCTTCGAAAAGGGGAGTTTTTAAAGGTTTTTTTAGGGTTTGTGGTTGTCTGTGGTGGCTAGTGTTATGGTTTAGGATGGTTAGAGTTGGCCTCGCGGCCGTGCCTCACCGAAAACCACTTGAGCACGGCCGCTGTTTGAGAGGCCTTCGGTTGGAGAGGCTAAGTACAGGGGAGAGGTTTGTTTTAGAAAACCAAATTTTGAAATGCCAAAGGTCTGGCAGCTTAACCAAATAGGTCTTTTTATATACGTTTAATATCTTGGAAATGGTAAAAATCAATGCATAAGGACCTTCGCGTTTTCGTTTCTTTCATTTCGGGCGTGCCGCGGGGTATAATTGCAGGCTAGGTCCTCCTTTCTTTGCAAAACATCTCAATTTAGCCCTCAAATAAACCGAATCCAGATTTTAAATGGTGAAATTACCTCCCCAGTCCCACCGTGTTTTTGAAATTTTAACTTCGAGCTTGCCCCTTGGTAATATTACACATCTAGTCCTTTAAAGTTTCGTTTGGCTTGCAATCTCGCCCCTAAATATGCTTTTTATTTATTTAATATTTGTCTGCTAATTTTGTTTGTATTGAATTTCAACCCTTTTCCAGTTTTTTAAATATTTTTATCATTTGTTTTTAAGCATGTTTATTTTATTCTTTGCATATACATATGCTTTATATATATTTTGTTTTAGGTTTTATGTGTGCATTAATATGGGTTATACCATGCTTTTAGTTTATTAATTCATGTTGTGCATGTGTTTGATTTATTAATTATGTTTTATTTTTAGTTAGTATCGTGTTTATATGTTTACATGGTTTTTATGATCTTTTTGCATTGTAGGTCGCATATTAGTTGTGGATAATACGTTTATTATGTGGCATGTTATGTCTTTTGTAGCTTTGTTAAAATATGTTATGTTTGGGCTATTTTGTTAAATTCATTAGCTTATGCATGCTACCTTTTTATTTAAATGGTATGTAGGTATTTACAAATAATTTACATGTTTATGTATCTTTGGTCTATGTATAATTCTTGTCATGACCATGTTAGTATTTGGAAACATTTTGATATAGATATTTAGATGTGTTGTTTTAGTGTAATATTTTAGTATTTTGTTTTGCTTGTCTGGTATCATATATATGTATCATGTATCATGCATATTGCATTTGTTTTTCTTATATATGTGATTAAGCATGTTATGTCTAGTTAATTCGATCTCGAAACATGTTTTTCCTCTTTCTTTTACAGTGATGGTGTGTTTATGTTTTACTTATGTTTAGTCTTGATCCTTGTATATGTCATTTATATCTATGTTCATGCATTTTATTATTTTTGTTTAATATTAGGATGTTCCCTTTTTATGTTTTAGTATCATATATATTGTTTGTGTTTTTATGTGTAAGCATGTTATGATTAATTACTTTAGTTTCTAAAGGCATTTTTTTCTTGTTCATGTATTTTATTAGTATCGTTTAATTTCGTAATCTTCTCATTTTTATGTTTTAATATCGCGTGAATGTAAATTGCATGTTGTTTTATATTTCGTTTTTTTAGTTGCATTTCGGATATATTA
Organism: Hibiscus mutabilis; assembly: GCA_019671005.1. NCBI lineage: Eukaryota > Viridiplantae > Streptophyta > Magnoliopsida > Malvales > Malvaceae > Hibiscus > Hibiscus mutabilis. The sequence goes on from CM033747.1 coordinate 26,732,487, forward strand.
CCGTCAATGCGGTGTCCTTTTATCCGAGCGTAAATGGGGCCAGTATCAGGCGTAGTGATGGTGGTTGGGCGTTTACTCTCGGATAACGGGGCTTTTAAAATTTACTCGCACATATAATTAAATGTTAATTAAATCGTCCCTTTAATCCGGAAAGTCTAATATTAATAAAGCGGTAATTATTAAAGTACCAATTTTGGGTGGTGTGGGGGTGCTAATCCTTCCCCATCCGTAACCGACTCCCGGACCCAACAAGTTTTTAAATATCTGGTTTTACGGTGTCCGGCCTACCTAAGTGGCCGGTAGCGACTCCATTTTCAAAATAAAATACAGCTTTTATAAAATCCTACGGAAGACACTTTTTAAAACAAAACAGTAGATAAAACCTTGTTTTTTTAGCGAAACGGACATCGCTACACCCTCCCCTCTAGGTAAGATTAAGATTAGATAGGATTTGTCAAAAAAAATTGTCAGAGAATGTTGTGAGATTTTTAATTTCATGAAATATATTAGGTGTTTATTTATTTCATGAATTATATACATTTGAACAACGAGAATGAAGAATTTCTGGCGATTTCTTTTCCTATGTATGCTTGAAGTCGTCAAAATTTTCTAACGACTTTTAGATTATTATTTGAACATTTTTATTCCATAAAATAATCTCTCACACATCCCTATTTCAGAAAAAAAAACAGTAATATCCGGACAAAATACTCTTTTCTATACATTAACTTTTTTTCTATATTTTAATAGTTAATATCTTAATTTCTGACCGTATCACCTGCAAATAGGGGTGAGAATCGGGTGGGGTGAGACGGTTTTGCATTCCCCACTCCATCCCTAACACTTGCGGTTACAATTTTGTGGAATCCCCATTAAATGCTTCGGGAAATTTTCCGTCCTCGTACCCTCCCGCGCTTATCCCTGCGGTTTTCAAGGAATTCTCATCCCAAAAAGTTAAATAAAAATACTTTTTTACTGACCAAAATAAATAGCGAATTCAGTACAAAATACAAAGTTTGGATACTTCGATTGGAAGTAGTTATGAGATGTGAAGATTGAACAGGTGTTGTATTGGGGGAAGATTTAGACAAAGATTTTAGCTTATATCTAAAAAATAAGATAGAAACATATAGCGAAACTTGAGTGTGGCTAAGTTTAAGAGAAATTTGAAGTGATAATAATATAGTTAGAGTTTTTTTATTAAGATATATATTAGGTGTATATATATATATATAATTACGTATATATATTTTTTTAAATTTAGTAAAAATCGGGATCCTTGCGAATATTTTTTGGGATCTTCATGGTTATTTATACGATTACAGTTCGATTATCCCTATGCTTCAGATATAACAATCCTCCTCCTCATTCCATTTGAGCTTCGGTGATAAAATTTTCATGTCCTCGTCCCCATGGGTGAATATTTCAGTTATTCCTCATCTTCGTCGGTTCGAATCTCTATGATTTTCGAATATTCCCCACCCAATTTCCACACGTACTTGTGTAACCACTGATATTTACCCAGCCTTAATTTTATAATTATTATTAGTATTAATGTTATTATTATTTATTATCTAAAAAATAGATCTACTAAACAAATAAAAACCAATTAAATTAATGTTCGAGTCCATTTAATTACAAACTCAATATTTTTTATATTAGCTCATTTTGGGCCCAGTAGATAACAAAACCTAAACCCTAATGTGTTATTTATCCCATGTGGAGTCCATTCTTGACCGATGGATCAAATTTGATCCAACAGTCCAGATCAAAGCAAGAGACTTTTCAGCTGTCCCCCACGCGCGAGTTAAGCGCACGCACGAGACCGTTCGGCTCCTTAAAGCGCCCACGTACCCTCACTGATTGCCGTCACGTGTCTTCATCAATGGCCACCGTTCTTCCGACGACCTCCATGTCGACATACGAACACTATCTCTCCCCAATCACCTGGCGTGCAAAATCAGAAAAATCAGACAATCCATCATCAACAGTGTGTTTAGTGTAACAAATGTAAATAAAAAAGAAAACAAATCAGATATATATAATGCAAAAGAAAAGATTTATACTCAATTTTTCACGATCAATAAAAAAGGGGGAAAAAACTTCTAAGGTAAATTCTTTTGGCTTTATTTTCTATTTTGAATAAAAAAAAAAGGCTAAGGTTATTTACCTTCTAGTTTTCCGGTGGCCGTTCTGTGGCACATGCTTCGTCTCCGGTGATAGAAGAGATGCTCCGCTAGGGAGTTTTCTTTGTGTTTTGTAAAAAAGTTTTTGTGTTCATTTTTTTAGATCTAGGCAAAAGAACTTTTTTCTCTAAAAACCAAGAAGGGATTCGATTTTAGAAGAAAAATGGGATCTTTTAGATTTTGGTTTAGGGTTTGCCGAAGCCGTCAAGCGGCGGCCGACGATGTTAGGTAGCGGCAGGCGCGGTGGATGACCGCCGAAATCTGGGTTCGTGAAGAACACCAGATGAAGCTCAAGAACAGTTGAGAAAATTTTTGTTTTATGCTTTTGATCTGTTTTCTAAAAATAAAAGAAATGATTCTTGTTTATGATGTTTGGTATTTATACCGAGTATAAAATTGTTTTAATTACGGTTTAAATTCCTCCGCCCAAAACTTTTCGCTGCCGCGGTCCCTGATATTTTTTCGAGTCTTGCAATTTGGTCCAAAGGCTATTCGGTTTAATTACCTAGTCGATCTCTTCCCTCTCCTTTATTGTTTAATTCAGTATTTATTTGTTTTATTTTGTCTAGAATGTATATGTATTGATCCGTTTGCATATTTATGATATTTATGTTTCTAATATTATGTTTATTTCTATTTTAATTCTTGTTTAGTATGCATATAAGTAAAATTCTTTTACACAATGTTTTATATGGTATATAACCTTTATTATGTAAATTATTATTTTAAAATTATAATGTATTTATATTGTTACCCTAATTTTCGTTGATATATATGTATACATTTATTAGTTTTGTATACCACATTTACTTATATATTATATGTATGCAACAATCTTATATCAATATCATAGTGCATATCCCGCGTATTATACATACATATATATATATGATTTTGTGTAGTATGTAATATATGTATAATATATAGTATGGGGCTATGATATATTGATATGTACTATTTGCTTGATGGTATATTGCTATTTAATTTTATTCTTTTATTCATATATCATGCCATGTTTTTATGTTGCATACTGGATATAAATTGTTAATGTGGTGTCCTTTTATTTTAGAGTAAACGTGGCTAGTACCAGTCATAGTGGTAGTGGTTTTTTTGTTTATTCTCGAATAACGGGACCCTTAAAATGTACTCACGTGTATAACAAAATTTTGATTTAAATGTCACTTTAACTCGTAAAATTCAATATTAATAAAATGGTAATTGATTTGGTACCAAGTTTGGACGTGGCAGGGGTGCAAACTCTTCTCCACACGTAATCGACTCTCGAACCCTAAACGAAAAGAATAGTTGGTTTATTTTTTTGGTGTTTGGTCTACCTAACTCAAGTGACCGGTTTATTAATATCGGATTTTTTTAGTCGCTACAGCATGGCAACTCTACTGGGGACAAAAATTTTGTTTTCAAAAAAAAGTAGAGCCAGGCCAAAAAAAACAATTACCGCTTTATTAATATTGAAGTTGTGAGTTAAAGTGATAATTAAGTTAATATTTGTTTATAAATGCGAGTTTGTTTTGAACGCATTTAAAATTTGACATATAAACTCGTCCATTTAAGTGAGGGGAAAACGTTATTGCTTTCTTGGGGATATTGTTCCCTCGTATGGGCCTAGCAAGTACCTTTGTGGCTCGAGTAACCTGTGTTTTAGTGGGAATATTGTTTCCCCATATGGACATAGCGAATGGGTCCCCGAATTTAACTCGATTGAAATGAGCCTATAATGGGTGATGATCGGGGGTCTTGCTACCCTTGGTAGGGGCAACGAGGACAATTTGGGTACCCTTTTAGTACCAAAACTACATGTAGAGAATATAGAAAGCCCACCCCTTTTAGAGCCATACGAATAACCTAGCTGTTTTAGATGGAATACAAATGGGGTTGTTTTGTTTTAGGCTTTGTTTATTTTTTTTATCTATATTGTTTCATTTATTTTATCTGGTACTAACTTATTTCTCTTTGTGTTATGTTTTCTTTTTTTCATTTTTATTTGCATCTATATTACATGACATAAAGGGTTGGTTTTCAAATTGATCACTCAATTAGAAATCTTTCACCATGAATGAAAGGTATATCAAGGAAAAAGATGAAAACATGAATGTTCAACATTGGTCCGAGCATAGAAAATGACCTAGTCCGTGAAGATGTTAGCCGCGAAAGCTAAAACTCTTTGTCCATTCATCCCCTTGAGGCAGAAAAGAGATCGGATTCTTTCGACTACTTGAGGTAATCAATGAATCAGGAGTCAGAGTTGAATCCTATATGTAGAAGAACGCATTGTAATGAGAACTTTTTTATATTCGGTAAAAGTTGTTCTAGAGTGACCACCTATGGAATCAACGCCTTTATTTGCATTCATGTCCGCATTCATTTTTATTGCATTATTAATATTGGTTTTAAGTCTATGCATTCTTATGACGTATTCCATGTATTAATTAATAAATCAATAAAAATAATTATGGAAAGTTCCATGATAGAAAATTCCGATTTCAAACCGCAATCATTCTGCACCGTGACGGTACTTGTCTGCAAGTAAAAATAATGGAGGATAAGGTGGCTAATTTGGAACAAGGTCAGAGGGACCTAGAGACCTATTTTGATAGAGTTGAATATAGCATCAACGATCAAATTGCACAGTCACAGGCTGCGATTATTTCTCAAATGACTGTTTTGCTTGGAAAAATAGATGACAAAGAGAAGATTTCTAAGGGTCCTGCAAAAGAACGAGATAGGACCACAGCTCACGTTAAGGGTCAACCAAAAACGCTGAACCCTAAATGGAAAATCTACATTGACACCACTAGGGCATATGTAGCCCATCCACTGGGGGCATCTACGAGTTAGCCTGTTAATTTGGGGGAAATTGTGAGGGTGAAGTGTCTCATTTGAGTATGATGGATAAGGTAAAAAAGAGGATGTAGGCCGATATAGATGAGGTGTATGAGGAGAAGTTTCGTTCTTTGGAAGAAAGATTTAAGGATATGAAAGGGATAAACGAACAAGAAAGTGAGGTCAGTGACTTGAGCCTCGTGACAGATTTAGTGTTCCTACCAAAGTTCAAAGTACCTAACTTTGACAAATACGATAGGACTACATGTCTCTCTGCTCATATCACCATGTATTTCCAGAAAATGACGGCCTTCGTAAAGGATGAAAAACTACTCATCTATTATTTTTAGGACAAATTGATCAGGTCGACAATTTGTTGGTATACTCAACTCAGCTGAGCTAGTATTAAATTATGGAGAGACCTCTCAAAGGCTTTCGTGGATCAATACAAGCATGTAACATATTTGATCTTGAACATGTTCCTACTACAAAGTTTAGAACATAAGCCTAACGAGAGTTTCTGCTAATACGCTCAACGATGGCAAGATATGATTGCTCAGGTTTAGCCCCCAATTTGAGAAGATGAAGTTACTCCCATGTTTGTGGATACACTAAAGGGAGTATTGTATGATCGCTTGATAAGCCACCCTATCGTCAGCATTGTAGATATGATAATGACATGTGAGTGCATCGAAGATGCTATTAAGAAATAGAATATAAGAGATCCCTACAGCATTACCCCCAGAAAGGAGAAGACTCTCATGCTCATATAGTAGGTTCTCACTCAACCAGTCACCTCAAGGCTGTCCCCATAATCAGTCATCATGGTCTACTAAGCCTTTAAAGGTACTTCATTCGATTCCTACAACTTACGCTGAGTTGCTCTCAACACTTGTTGAGAAGAAGCTGTTGGCCCCTGTACAATCCAAGCTAAAAGATCTTCCCTATCTCGAAGGATATAATGTTAATATCGTATGCTGGCCTCGATCAAATTTTGGGCCCTGTACAGAGAATTGAGGAGCTCTAAAGAACAAGGTCCACGGTTTGATTGAGGCTAGTCTGTTAAAGTTTTGAAGATAACATATTTGAGTTTTGGGGAGATGTTGATTTCCCAAGTTAGGTGTCTATTTGTTGATTCCCTGTATTTTGAATTATTTTTCTTTTGAATTAATGCGTGGAATCAACTTTGCTATTTTTGCCCAAAATATCAAAGATCATTTTGTAAGGGCATATATTATGTTTGCAGATTTTCATTCTAATGAAAGTTACATCTTTGCTTGACATACAATGGTTCTGGATCTCGATTGCACGATGCGATATTGATTATGATCAGTTGAGTGTTGGGAAAATGATAAAATATGATTTCTTCCCTAATCTACTCTGGTTGGTAAAGCAAAAAGACTACCCCTTTGACGACATTCGATGATGAGAAAATCTTCAATGTTCATAAAAAGTGAAGTGGACTAGGCAAGTTTAGCCGTGTGGAGTTGCTTGAAATTGAAGTTCTAAGCTTAGTCTTCTATGCCCTAATGGATTGTAACTAACGACTAGAAATAAGTATACATATATGTAAAAAATAGAAAAAGAAAAAAAGAAAGAAGAAATGAACAACTAAAAAAATCTCGGAGCACTCTAATGGAGCCGTGGGATTGACAATCTAATAAGGAAGCTATGCTCCAGTTGTTCAAGACCCTGGCGTCAGAGATGAATCCTTGAAGATATGAGTATAATAATAATAATAATAATAAAATCAGAGGCACACACGTGCACTTAAAATTTTATTCTTATAATTATATTTATTTGCACTCCACTGGTGAAACAAGTTCGGGAAGCTTGAACACATTTATGAATAGAGAAAATAATAAGAATTGAGAAGGATTTGTTTTCTCTAGCAATGCGGTAATCATGAGGATGAACCGAGTGATCTGGGAAATTTTACAGCTCTAAATATCACCACAACATTCAGAGTCTTCATAAACACAAGCTATGCTTGGAATAATCACCGGAGGGTTGAATCTGAGACGCTCTTGCATTCGATATCCAGGGCATCTTATTCTATTTTTTTATCTTAAGATTTTGGTTTCAAGGTCCTATATGTTAATCCAAAGAGACATTTTTCATTAAAATTCCGATCAACAGGCTGACATTTTTATGAGAAAAATGATTTCTTTGTATTACTTTATAGATAAATTTCGAGATGCGAGTTGTTAATGCAAATGATCAACCGAGAATGGAAGAATGGGCATTACATGACATTAGATGATAAAGCACATTTTGTGGCTAATGGGGCATCAGTGTCCGTAAAATGACAAGCGCTTTGGCACATAGAGTTCAAGACAGAATAGATGAAAGATGATGCGTACTTGAAGGAACTTGACTAATGGAGAAGTCAAAGGATTGTCTTGAAAAAGAAAGAGACAGTTTTAATTTCTACCAAAGTCACTCGACTTGAAGGTTTGAATGAAGAATAAACAAAAAAATTCGGGGGCAAATTTTGTTGGGGCTATAAAGAAGATAGATCGATTTGGTCCGAAGATATTTCAAAGAAAGAAGTCGGGAAGATTAAGTCAATCAATAAAGAATATCTCCACAAGAATTGCATGCATCTTTGCATCCCCCATTAATATTGAGAATGTCATTCTACTTGAACAAATACATATTTGCATCATAAAATATGCTCATGCATCATCTTAATCATTTTTGTCATAAAGCATTCAGACAGGAAGTTGGACAAGCAGAATCTGATAAGGCGGCCTTGACAATGACTTCATGCACCTTTGCAACGATCAAGAAGACATGTGCTTGAGTGTCGTCTGCATTGTTATGTTTACCTCAATGTATTCCAAAAAAATCATTCGGTAGTCTCACAGCGAAATACCAATTTTCTCAAAATTTCTTAATTTGATCATTTTATAAGGACCTTTTCTCTTTCCGGTAGTCTCAAAGTGAGATACCACTTTTCTTAAACCTTTTAGCCATCACCTTTGATGGACTTCTTCCCATGCCAGCGTGATCAGAAATTGGGGCATTCTGGTAGTCTCAAAGCGAGATATCATTTTCTTTAAAAAAAAAACTCATAGTTCTTAGCTTTCAATCCTTTCATAATGATATATTTTCCATAATTTTAATTTGATCATTTTCTAAGAATGTTTTCCTTAATTCGATCCTTTCGTAAGGATCTTTTCTCCTTCTTGTAGTCTCAAAGCGAGATACCACTTTTATTAAAATACGGACTTCTTATTTTAATCCTTTCATAAGGATGTTTTGCTTAGAACCAGATTTTTTAATCCTCCCATAAGGATGTTTTGCTTAAAATCAAATTCCTTAATTTAAACCTTTCATAAAGATGTTTTTCTTAAAACAAATTTCTTAATTTAATCATTCCATAAGACGTGTTGCTTAAAATTAAATTCCTTAATTTTTTTCATTCCATAAGGATGTTTTGCTTAAAACAAATTTCTTAATTTGATCTTTTCTTAAGGATGTTTTTCTTAAAACTCAAATTCCTTAATTTAATCATTTCTTAAGGATATTTTATTAAAACTCAAATTTCTTAATTTGATCATTCCATAAGTATGTTTTTCTTAAAATTCAAATTTCGCAATTTGATCATTCCATAAGGATGTTTTCCTTAAAACTCAAATTTCTCAATTTGATCCTTCCATAAGGAAATTTTTCTTAAATTTCAAATTTCTCAATTTGATCCTTTCATATGGATGTTTTCCTTAAAACTCGAATTTCTTAATTTGATCCTTCTATAAGAATGTTTTTCTTAAAATCAAATTTCTTAATTTTATCCTTTCATAAGGATATTTTTCTTAAAATTAATTCTTTAATTTTTTCCTTCCATAAGGATCTTTTTCTTAAAATCAATTCTTTAATTTTATCCTTCCATAAGGATGTTTTTCTTAAAACAAATTTCTTAATTTTATCATTTCATAAGGATATTTTTCTTAAAATCAATTCCTTAATTTTATCCTTCCATAAGGATATTTTTCTTAAAAATTAAATTCCTTAACTTTATCCTTCCATAAGGATATTTTTTCTTAAAATCAAATTTTATAACTTAATCCTTTCGCAAGGATATTTTTATCAAAACCTAAATCCTTTCACAAAGATGTTTTCTCAAGACTAAGATTTAAGCGTTTGCAGCTTGAAGAATCTGCCGTGGGAAAGCAAAAATTTTCAGAAGAACTCGTGATTCCAATGCTATAGACAGGGAAGTAGGATAAAAATCAGTGCTTATGATCTTTGCTTTATTCTCATTTCACAAGAATAAGTAGAGAGGGGCATCTATAATCACTAATTTTTAACCGACCTTAATTTTATGATTATTATTAGTATTAATGTTATTATTATTATTATTAATTATCTAAAAAATATATCTGATAAAAAAATAAAAACCAATTAAATTAATGTTTGAATCCATTTAATTACAAACCCAATATTTTTACATTACCTATTTGAGCCCAGCATATAACAAAACTTAAACCCTAATTTGTTATTTATCCTATGCGTAGCCCATTCCTGGCCGTTGGATAAAATCTAATCCAACGATCCAGATCAAAACAATAGACTCTTCCTTTGTCCCCTACGCGCAAGTGAAGTGCACGCCCGAGACCTTTCGGCTCCTTCAAGCGGCCACGCGCCCTCACCGATTGCCACCACTTGTCTTCATCAATGGTCATCGTTCTTCCGACAGCCTTCACATTGACGTACGACCACCATCTTCCCCCAACCACCAGGCGCGCAAAATTAGAAAAATTAGACAATACATCATCAATAGTGTGTTTAGTATAACTAATGTAAATAAAAAAGAAAACAAATCATATATATATATGATGCAAAAGAAACCATTTGTACTCAGTTTTTCACAATCAATAAAAAAACTTTTGAGGTAAATTCTTGTGGATTTATTTTCTATTTCGAATCAAAAAGGGGGCTAGGGTTCTTTACCTTTTGGTTTTTCGGTGGCCGCTTTTCGGCCGAGGCTTCATCTCCGATGATAGATGAGATGCTCCGCTAGGGGCTTTTCTTTGTGTGTTTTTTTTAGTTTTGTAAAAAGGTTTTTTTGTACGTTTTTTTAAATCTAGGCAAAAGGAGTTTTTTTTCTAAAAACTAAGAATAGATTCAATTTTAGAAGAAAAAGTGTGATCTTTTAGGTTTTGGTTTAGGGTTTGCTGACGCCAGCGTACAACGGCCGATGATGTTTGGCGGCTGCAGGCGCGGTGGATGACCGCCGGAATCTGGGCTTCATGAAGAACACCAGATGAAGCTCAAGAACAGTTGAGAGAATTTTGATTTTATGCTTTTTATTTGTTTTCTAAAAATAAAAGAAATGGTTCTTGTTTATGATGTTTGGTATTTATACCGAGTATAAAATTGTTTTAATTATGGTTTAAATCTCTCCGCCCAAAACTTTTCGCTGCTGTGATCCCTTATATTTTTTCGAGTCTTGCAATTTGGTCCAAAGGCTATTCGGTTTAATTACCTAGTCAATCTCTTCCCCCTCCTTGATTGTTTAATTCAATATTTATTTGTTTTATTTTGTATGGAGCGTTTATGTATTGATTCTGTTTCCATATTTATGATATTTATGTTTCTAATATTATGTTTATTTATGTTTAATTCTTGTTTAGTATGCATCTAAGTAAATAATTTTGTTTACACAATGTTTTATATGGTATATAACTTTTATTATTTTAAAATTATAATGTATTTATATTGTTACCCTAATTTTCTTTAATATATATGTATACATTTATTAGTTTTGTATACCATCTTTACTTATATATTATATGTATGCAACAACCTTATATTAATATCATATATTTTATATTCTAAATGTATCACTATATATTTTATATATTACGTTTTTTTTCCTTCATGGTTTCTATGCTTTTATATATATTGTCACGGGGCTAGTCTTCTGCTAGACAACCGTGCGGCCTTAGCTGCTTTCTCGGCTGAAAACTGGGCTAAGTCACCGGAAAAACTCCTAAGTAGGAATACTTAGAAACCGCTGCGAAACAGAAGAAAGACGATGGTAAAAGAACAAGAGAAAGTGAGTGAATACTGAGTTGTATTACTCTGGGTAAAAGCTTACAAACTGAAGCAAGTGATGAATGAATGAAATGACCTGGGTTGAGCCTCCTTTTATAGTGAGAGCTCAGTACAATCAACGGTCAAGATTACAATGGATCAACGGTCCAAATGAGAGCCTATCCTATCCACAACATTTGAATTTTAAATAAGAGATAAAGTGAGAATTATCTTTACAAATAATCACAAAAATGATAAGTGAGATGCCTTATCGGATTTCACCATGGTAAATACTTTGCTTGCTCATTTCACCATGGTAAATGGCCAGCTTTCTTGGGTCATTTGGCAAGCCCAAAATGCTGTAGAGATAGGCTTGGGCTGCCATGGTAGCACTTGTCTCGGTCGCCGGCTTGCGGTCCGTGACATTCTCCCCCACTAGTTCTAGCGACACTCTCGTCGCGCGGCTAGAATGGTACTGGTTGATCTGCTCCTGGAATTGCCATAAGGCATCGGCTGTTTCCCAACTCATCTCACACTCGATAAGACCCTTCCATTGAACAAGGTACTCATGCCTTGGTCGATTTCCAACTTGACGAACGGCTCTCTCTAAATGGATCGCTTCTACCTCTTTCTCGTATGAGACCTTTAATATGACTGGCGCTCGGTGTGATTTGCCCTGATCTGGATCATCCTCATCATGGTGATATGCCTTCAACAAACTCACATGAAACACCGGATGAGCTCGGATAGTTGGTGGCAACTCTAGTTGATAGGCCATGGTGCCTACCCGCTTCACAACTTTGAACGGCCCCTCATATCGTCGCACAAGGCCCTTGTGATTTGGGTTGCGCAAGATCGAAGTCAATTTGGCAAGGACTAGATCACCAACCTCAAAGTACACATCCCGACGCTTTCGATCTACCCACTTCTTGGTCCGCTTTCCCGCCTTGCGCAAGCATGCCCGGGCTAAGTCATAAAGCTCATGCCACCCCTTGGAAAAATGATAGGCTGCTGGACTCGGCCCCCGGTACCCGGTCACAACAGCGTTTGGTGTAAGCGGCTGTTGTCCGGTTACAATCTCGAACGGACTCTGGTTTGTCGCCTCGCTCCGCTGCAAGTTGTAAGAGAACTGGGCCACATCTAATAGCTTTGGCCAGTCACGCTGATTAACACTCACATAGTGCCTCAAGTAGATCTCAACGAGTGCATTCACTCTCTCGGTTTGCCTATCGGTATGCGGGTGGACACTCGTCGAGAAGTTTAAGTTTGAGCCCAACAACTTGAACAACTCTTTCCAGAACCTCCCCATGAACCTCGTGTCTCGATCACTGATAATTGATTGTGGAACACCCCAGTACTTCACCACGTGCTTGAGAAAAAGCCTAGCTGCCTCCTCAGCTGGACACACCTTGGGTGCTGGGATAAATGTCGTATACTTGGAAAATTTGTCTACAACCACCATAATACTAGACTTTCCGTCAACAACTGGCAAACCGACTATAAAATCCATAGAAACACTTACCCATGGTTTCTTCGGAATTGGCAAAGGCTGCAACAACCCCGCTGGACTCTTCTGCTCGATTTTGTCTTGCTGGCATACACGGCAAGTCTTCACATAGGCTTCAACATCACTGCCCATGTGTGTCCAATATTAATGCTCCGCCATCAAGGCCAATGTCCGGTGCATCCCCGGATGTCCCACCCACTTGGAATCATGGCATTCCTTCATGAGCTCCTTTCGAATTCCATCAAACTGAGGCACAAAGAGGCAACGTCCACGAACAAACAACAAGCCTCCCTCTAGCCAAAACCTCCGGGTTTTGCCCTCCTTGGTAAGTTCGATCAATGACTTGGTCGTTGGGTCATGTGTCAATCCCTCCTTGATGCGCTCCAGCATCGGTCCCTCTGGTAAACTCACAAACTCCATGGTATACCTTCGGCTTAGGGCATCGGCCACGAAATTCGCCTTCCCTGGTTTGTGCTTCAAAGTAACGTCAAACTCGGCAAGAAACTCCTGCCAACGAGCTTGCTTCGAGGACAACTTCTTCTGAGTCAAGAAGTAACTATTGGCGACATTGTCGGTGTACACCACGAACTTGGACCCAAGTACATAGTGTCTCCATGTGCGTAGACAATGCACCACCGTCGTCATCTCCTTCTCATGGACTGTGTATCTCCGCTCGGTCTCATTGAGCTTTCGGCTTTCATATGCAACCGGATGTCCATCTTGCATTAGGACCCCACCAATGGCAATGTCGGATGCATCAGTGTGAACTTCGAAAGGTTTGGTGTAATCTGGCAACACCAAGACAGGCTCACTCACCATGGCGAGCTTGATCTCATCAAAGGCTTTCTGGCACTCTGATCCCCAATCCCACGCCTTGTCCTTCTTCAGCAAGCCAGACAATGGTGCGGCAATTTTGGAGTAGCTTTTGACAAACCTCCGATAGTAATTTGCCAACCCCATGAAAGATCTCAGCCCGGTTACCTTAGTTGGCGCCTCTCATTCTTCAATTGCTCGAACCTTCTCCTTGTCCATTCGGATCATACCTCCTCCAACAATGTGGCCAAGGAAAGGAACCTCTTGCCGGGCAAATGAGCACTTCTCCTTCTTGACATACAACTCATTTTCCTGCAAGACTTTGAACACCTCCCGCAAGTGTTCGACATGCTCCTCCAATGTCTTGATGTAGATGACGATGTCATCGAGGTAGACTACAACAAACTTGTCCAGGAACGGTTGTAGCACCTTGTTCATCAGGGTACAGAAAGTAGCTGGAGCATTCGTGAGGCCGAAAGGCATCACAAGATACTCGAAAGAACCATACCTCGTCATGCAAGCTGTCTTCGGCTCATCACCCTCGGCTATTCTGACTTGGTAGTAGCCCGATCACAAGTCCAACTTGGTGAACCACCTTGCACCACCAAGCTAGTCAAACAAGTCCGCAATGAGAGGAATCGGATACTTGTTCTTCACTGTGAGCTTATTCAAAGCCCTGTAGTCGATGCACATCCGTAGGGATCTATCGTGCTTCTTCTGGAACAACACCGGCGCACCGTAGGGTGCCTTTGATGGGCAGATGTAACCGACATCTAGGAGATCGTTCAACTGTTTGCGCATCTCCTCTAACTCAGGCAGGGCTAGCTTGTAAGGGGCTCCGCACCTGGCACGAGCTCAATCTTGTGATCAACATCCCTCTTCAGAGGCAACTTCTTTGGCAACTCAGCAGGCATCATATCTTCAAATTCTACCAAGACTTGTCCCACCTCATCAGGGACTCCCTCAGTTGCGACAGGCTCATCGCACACCAAGGCTGCTATGAAGGTCGGCTCCTCCTTGCGCGCCGCCTTTGAAAACTGAATTGCGGATAGAACTTTTGCACCTACTCCTGACCCTCGGCTCACTGGAACAATGCATTGATGCTTCAGATCTAGAATACACAGACAATTCGCAAAAGGAATAGGGAAAGCGTTGATCCGGTCTAGAAAACTTAACCCAAGCACAAAATCAAAGTCATCGAGTGGGATTACCTTGACGGCTTCCTTACCGGTCCAACCTCCAATGTCAAGTTGAACTCCCTTTGCGACTCCCGCAATCGGTACTTCCTTGGCATTCACTGTTTTGATGGATCCACTGGACTTCTTGATAGTAATGCCAAGTTTCTCGGCAGTTTGCTCAGACATGAACAGTTTAGAGGCACCGGTGTCAACTAGTGCACTCAACTTCTGGCCAGCAATAGTGATGTCGACGAACATCAACCCCTTTTTCTTTCGACCCTTCTTGACCTCCATTGTACTAATGATGGAGCCAAGCTTCAGAGCCTCGCTAGTCTCGCCATCAGCTGTCTCCTTGACGGCAGCGATTCTGTTCTTTTGGGGACAATCCCTGGCAATATGCCCTTCTTTGTGGCAATGGTAGCACTTGCCATGCTGCTTGTCCCTTGAATCTGAATGTTTCCCATTCGAAGGCTTATTCCCGCTACTCGAATCTTTGTCGGATCGACTTGACTTCTCCTTGTCTCCACCATGACCTCTGTGCTTCGGTTTTGGTTTGGAGGAGTCAGGTTTCCTACGCCCAATCTCAATGATGGACTCGGCAGTAGTCAAGGCAGTAGAGAGTTTGGTCACTCCCCGTCGCTGCAACTCCATCTTCGCCCATGGTTGCAACCCATCCATGAAGGTGAAAAACATATCCTCTTCACTCAAGCTCGGGACCTACAAACTCAACTCCACGAACTTTCGGACATGGTCCCTCAAACTCTTGGCATCTTCTTGCCTAAGTCGCCTCAGCTTTGACCGTGCCTCATCTTCAGCATACAGAGGATAGAACTGTTCCTTGAACTCATCTTGGAACTCCTTCCAAGTCTCAATGGCAGTGTTTCCACGCTTCACATCTTCGCACCTACGTCGCCACCACGTTTGTGCAAGATCAATTAAGTAAATACTTGCAAAGCTTACCTTCTTAACATCTTCCTCGATGCCCATCGCTTTGAAGTATTGCTCCATTCCCCAAAGGAAATTCTCCACTTCCTGGGTGGACCTTGTCCCCTTGAACTTTTCCAGTTTAGGGATATCTCCCGAGGTTCTAGGCACTGCAACAGTTGTGCTGTTCACAATCGCCGCTTTCAACACAAACAACTCGGTCTTGAACAGCTCGACTTCCTTCTTTAGTTCATCTTTCTCGGAGTTGGAACTCTTTGCCTTGAGCTCATCAACCTCATCCCTTAGAGCAACCACCATGGCCTCTAAGGCATCGCCACGCGTAGACATCTTCACATCCATCCCATTAAGAGCCTCCTGAATATCATCCTGAATTCCCTCCAAGGACTCGAGCCTCTCGAAATCCAACGAACTCAGCTTCTCAACATCCATTGACTCCAAAGGTTCCAACGTCGCCTTGGCCTCCGTCATGGATTCTTCGAGCTTGGTAACCCTTCCCTGGATCGATGTGATCACGTCCTTCGACGAACCCCTCTTGAATTTGTCAGCTGTGGCCTCTGCACCCTTCTTCACTGCAGTGTTCTCTCCGTCACGTGCTATCTTGAATCAGCAACTTCTTAGCAAAACTTCGCTCTAATACCACTTGTCACGGGGCTAGTCTTCTGCTAGACAACCGTGCGGCCTTAGCTGCTTTCTTGGCTGAAAACTGGGCTAAGTCACCGGAAAAATCCTAAGTAGGAATACTTAGAAACCGCTGTGGAACAAAAGAAAGACGATGGCAAAAGAACAAGAGAAAGTGAGTGAATACTGAGTTGTATTACTCTGGGTAAAAGCTTACAAACTGAAGCAAGTGATGAATGAATGAATGAAATGACCTGGGTTGAGCCTCCTTTTATAGTGAGAGCTCAGTACAATCAACGGTCAAGATTACAATGGATCAACGGTCCAGATGAGAGCCTATCCTATCCACAACATTTGAATTTTAAATAAGAGATTAAGTGAGATGCCTTATCGGATTTCACCATGGTAAATACTCTGCTTGCTCATTTCACCATGGTAAATGGCCAGCTTTCTTGGGTCATTTGGCAAGCCCAAAATGCTGTAGAGATAGGCTTGGGCTGTCATGGTTGCACTTGTCTCAGTCGCGGGCTTGCGGTCCGTGACAATATATATATAACTTTTATTACCTTGGTTTTCATAGTACATATCCCGCGTATTATATATATATATGTGTGTGTGTGTGTGTTTGTGTGTGTGTGTGTGTGTGATTTTGTGTAGTATGTAATATATAGTACGGGACCATGATATATAGATATGTATTATTTGCTTGATGGTATATATATTATATAATATTCATGCTTTTATGTTTTATGCTTTTATTCGTATATCATGCCATGTTTTTATGTTGCATACCGGGATATAAATTGTTAATGCGGTGTCTTTTTATTTGAGAGTAAACGTGGCTAGTATCAGTCGTAGTAGTGATTTTTTTTGTTTATTCTCGAATAACGGGACCCTTAAAATTTACTCACATGTGTAACAAAATTTTTATTTAAATGTCACTTTAATTCGCAAAATTCGATATTAATAAAATGGTAATTGATTTGGTACCAAGTTTTGGCGTGGTGGGGGTGCGAACCCTTCCCCACACGTAATCGACTCTCGAACCTTAAATAAAAAAATCTATTTTTTTTGTGTCCGACCTATTTAGCTCAAGTGACCGGTGATGACTCTAATTTTTAATTCAAAACACCGGTTTTTAAAAAAAATCCCAAAATCAATTTTTTAAAGAAAATAGGATAGCGTCAATTTTTTTTGTCGTTACAACATGCAAACAAGAAATTGCTGAAGCTGATGATCAAACAAAAGAATTGTTGATTTGACCTAATGCAGCGGGTGACGGTCAGGCTCAATTTGGAGAAGCGGATGTCAAAGTTATAGGCATAAATACAAAACTAACACCATTACATCCTAATATTATCAAATTAATATCCAAAATTTTATATTTCCCAGTTTAGTACCGTTACAATGAACTCGCCGTAAAAGCACAGTAAGTTCGAATAAAATATTATTTTTTTCAATGTTTTTTGAAACTTGACGTAGAACCATGGCAAGTTTCAAACATTTTAAAAAAAATCGTGTTTTAACTTAATTAATCGTATTAACTGATGATTAGCAAATCCTAATTGGAACTTACCGTGTATGCAAGGTGAGTTTCAATTATTTTTTAAAAAAATCAAACTTTTTTACTAAAAGGACGAAAATGAAAAAAATTATTCTCGCCTAGCATGCACAGCGTGTTCCAGTTAAGATTTGCTAATCATCCGTTAATGATATTAATTAAGTTAAAGCATGATTTTTTATAAAAAAAATTGAAACTTGTCGTGGTTTTACGTCGAATTTCAAAAAAAATTGAAAAAATAATTTTTTATTTAAACTTGTCGTACTTCTACGGTGAATTTACTGTAATGGTGTTAGTATGGAAAATATAGAATTTTAGGTCTTAATTTGGTGAAAATAAGACCTAATGGTCCTAGTTTTGTCTTTAAGCCAAAGTTATAAAGATTTGACAGATGAATCTTGGTTGGAGGAGGCTATAAAATGTTATATTTTGATAATATTTTTAGTTAGTAGTTAAGTATCGAAATTCGACTTCGGGTATCGATACTTGTTACTTTTGATAATATTTTAAGTTGATGTTAAAGTATTAAAATTTATCTTTGAGTATGATACTTGTCATAAAACTACTACCTTAAAAATATTATAAAAAATATAACATTTTAAATTAAAAAATAGTATTGTAAATTTCGTATTTTATAATATTTTAATTAGTGTGGTACCATAACCGTATTGTAACCCGTTGTACGTTAAACTTTCCTAGATTTCAGCGAAGTTCCATATCCAAGAATTTCTTCAGGATTTTGGTGGGATCCGATCATGAGGGTTGGTCACTTGAGTATGCCTTTATTATAAACCAATTAAGATTTGTTGATGAACGAGGAACAAATATTAATCGGATGATTTATAAAATCAATTAAATTTATGGTATATTGATGATAGTTATTGTTGACTGGTAAAGTGAACAAATGTCAAAAGTGGTAGTCTAATGGTGATTCTTATGGTAGTTCTAAGTCTGAGTTCTAGTATAGCTCCTCTGGTATGGTGTTGGTGTTTATGAGTGAAAAATCATGTGTTTTTCTTGTTGCATGGGTCCTTTTATATCACTAGGGTATGTGTCATAACGGGGTTGTCGTGGCATTGTGATGGGACCAACTACGAGGTGATGTTCTATGCTTGCCTTGTCATCAGGAGCGGTCACGTGTGCTGACATCTGATCGCTAAATGTTGTTCGCCTGGATACGTTCGTGGACCCAAGCGTGGGTTGCTCCTACTTGTTCGCCATCATGGAAGGTTCACAAGAATAGGTTATCGCTGTTCGTCTATGATATGAGTTCATAGATTATAATTCCTTGACACGTGATGATAAATGTTCGCAGGTACTAACCGATATTATTTTAAGGCTTAAATGAAAAATATGTGCCTAAAGTATGCCTTTTTTTAACTTTAGGTGCCTAAAGTATTTTTTTGTAAAAATAGGTGCCCAAAGTTTTAAAAATTATAATTTTAGGTGTCTGACCGTTAATGGATGTTAAAAAAATTAACCAATCAATGCTTGACACATGACATATTTAATTTATTTTTTAAATAAATATACCCAATTTTTTTCAACAATCCTGAAATTTTGAAAATTTTACAAAACAATCCCCAAATCCCTAAAATTACCCAAACCCTCAAATCGCCGCCGCTTCCACCGTCGATCGCCGCCCCTGAGCACACCGGTTTGGTCGCCGAAATAAGGCGGTCATTTCCCCCAACACGGCGTCGCCAAAAATGGCGAACGGCGTGCTAGCCAAATGTCGATTTTGCGTTTGACGTTTGACGTTCGGCTGCACGCCGTTTTCTGTTTTCGGCGATGCCGTGTTGGGGGAAATGGCCGTCTTGGTTCAGTGACCAAACCGGTGTGCTCAGGGACGCGATCGGCGGCGATTTGGGGGTTTGGGTAATTTTAGGGATTTGGGGACTGTTTTGTAAAAATTGTAAATTTTTGGGATTTTTTTGGAAAACTAAAAGTTTTTTTTAGTTTTTAATTTTAAAAAAATAAATATGCCACGTGTTAAACATTGATTGGTTAAAAAATTTAAAACTCATTAACGGTCAAACACCTAAAATTATAACTTTTGAAACTTTAAGCACCTATTTTTACAAAAAAAAAATACTTTAGGCACTTAAAATTAAAAAAAACATACTTTAATCACATATTTTTCATTTAAGCTTTATTTTAATTCTAATCGATAGGTCTCCAACTTCTGTGACAGTTTATGAGAACAGCTAGCGTTGAATTGTACCAAGCATTTATACATTATAACAATGCGAACTCAAACTCAAAAAGTTGACTAATTCCAATTCAATGGACCACATCCTTCACCAATTTAAAGGGGCAGTTGAATTGACCTACACTTTATTATACATTATAATTATAACCCACCGCTCCCACGTTTTCTTGTTCATTTTATTACCAAAACCATATATTATTGGGTAAACTACATAAATGGTCCTTGAACTTTATAACACTTTCATTTTGATCATCAAACTTTTAAAACTTACGTTATTATCACTAAATTTTTAATTTTTTTATTACGGTCACTCTCGTCAACCTCTATAAAAAAAATTCACGTGGCATGTAAACATCTATTTTTTCAATAAATTAATAACACATGCCACCACATCAATAATAAATGAAGTACGTTAACAAACCCCCTTTCCCCTCATTTCCCAGCCATGTCTTCTTCCTAAACCTTTAACCAGAGCGACAAAGTGAACACAACGGAGAGACAAGAACGGTTATCTTTTGCTCGACATATTTTTCTTTTAATCTTTCTTTACTTCGTCTTCGACGACAAGAAAGATTTTTTAAATTATCAACAACCCCAGAAAAAAAAATCTCTAACTTTTTTTTCTTTTCTCTTTTATTTTGTAATTCCATGGAGTTTCGTCAATGGTTCAAACGTTGCCAGGCTCCGTTTGACCTTTCCTTTTTCTTCCTCAACTCTCTAATTCCTTTTGTTGGTGTGGTTTGGTTGTTGTTTTCTCCTTTTCTTCTGGCTTTTCAAAGTGGTCATTGAAGATGTTCGTTAGGGGCTTTCTTCCTCCAGCATACCTTGGTACCCGATCGAGGGTCTTAAGGTACAAGGATCAGAGCTTCCCCCTCCGTCGGCAAGCTTTATGGTAGGTTTTATAGCAGGTTTTGGCAAGGCCCATTGTTTCTGCTTCTCTCATGGCGTCTGTCTCGTCGAAATCTGGTTGCTGTAGTCGTTCCTCTGACAAGAAGAAGAAGTGTCCTGTTTCAAACAACCTTTATGACCTCGTTTATGCCATCCATATTATCCCGCCCCTTAGAATACCCGTCGATTTCCGTCTGCCAAAGTCTCTCTAGTGTCGACCTGTTGATGGTCATGACTGGCAACACTCTTTCATCCACTCTTAAAGGGCTTTATTTGAAAACTTGTATTCCATTTTGTTTCTCGTCTTGTTATTCGACCGTCTTTATTGGGCTCGCATTTTGCTCGATTTATGCTGGTCTCTGGTTGTCGTGGTTTATAATGACTGTTTAACTTTAATGAATATTCAGTTTATGATAAAAAAAAATAAAAAAAACCTTCGATGACGTCCTCTAAGGCACCATGAAAACAAAGGCCTCCTCTAAGGTACCAATATAATGGAGTCAGAAAGTTCTTTACACCACCTGATTTGGAAACAGTTTTTAAACTGTGCCATGTTGAGAAAGCAATTTGAGTTTAGCCTTATTTCTTTTTTAGAGTTGGAGTTTGTGTTTTTAGCTTTGTAGTTTTATGTTCTCTCCCTCTCTCCTTTTTGGTCTTTTTGCATTAGCAACTCCCGAGAAGATTTAAAAGTCGTACAAGATAACATATTTTTATGAAATAACTAGGTTTTGAAAGGCGGTGACACGTGGTTAATTTATTAAAAATAAAATGTTAACATGTCACGTCAAAAAATTTGACGAGAATAAATATAATAAAAATAATTTAAAATTCAGTAGTTATAAAGTAAATTTTAAAAGTTTAATAATTAAAATAAAAATATATTAAATTCAGGGACCCATTGTTTTCACTAATTATGATGATATTATTATAATCATCAACCAGCAATGGTAATCAATAAACAAATAGTTTAATTTAACTCTACTTTTAAGGACTGATTCCCACAATCTCAACTAGTCTACTATTTTCATATGGAGAAAAGAAAAAACCAAATTTACATCTAATCCCCTCAACCACTCCAAAATATTACAAAAAGTCTACCGATACTTTTTTTTAAAAGAATTTATTATTCGGTTATCAAGTTGACTTGAATACCATTCCGACGGCAGGTGCCATGTTCTCCTGCGCCGAGGGTTGAGAGTGGCGGTGCTCCCCTTCGTAAGTTACAATCAACATCGCCGGATCATCCTTGGCTCGCTCCACGTGTTTCCTCGCGGGGCACCCTTTGATGCTACTGCACTTGTAATATCCCCTGTTCAAGCCAAAGTCAACGCAAAACTCAAATCCTAGAAATTAGGGTTTAAAAAGAGACTGAAAACATAAGATTCTCGGGACTACAGTAGTTACCGTGGGTATGGTGAGCCCTTGATCGGCTTTTGCCCGTACTTCCTCCAAGAATACTCCTCTGCCGGAATATCGGCGATCTTAGAACTGATCGCCGGAACTCTAATTACCTTTTTCACCCTATTCTTCCTGAAATATCAAACCAAATTCAAAGTCAACATCAATTTTGATGAGTCCAGCTAAACTCGGACGTTTTACTAATTTTGACTCGGCCGATTCCTACGCAACTCAACGAAGCTGACAGCTATTTGTAGTATTACCTTCGTTTTGAGGAGCAGTGGCACTTGCCGCTGCCTGAGACGTTATCGGAGTGCTCATGGTCGCGGCACCTCTTCTTTAACGGAACCGATGATAGAGGTGGTTTTCCAGCGGAAACAGCCTGTGCCGGCATCAAGAATAGAGATGAACCTTGCTTACCGTTTGAAACGCCGCCGTCCCCGGTGATGGCAGAAGACATAAACGAAGAGTTGGAAGAGACGCTGAAGCTTTCCTTAGAGTTGGAGCTAAACAAATTAGGTTTTGTAAAATCGAGAGTCAAACTCTGCGGCTGCGAAGGAACGAAACTAGCGGGAGTCGCACTTGGAGCTTCGACCGGCGGCGGATTCACGGTCGCCGGAGTTTGACTCAGATCCTTGTGGGAATTAGTATCAGTTAGAGAAACAAAGGATGAGGACGGCGAGGAAGAGGACTGAATCGGTCCACGCCTGAACCTGGCGTGACCGGTTCTGTTGATTAGTGAGATGACCTTTTTGAACTTAGAGACGGCGAGGTCGGCAACGCCGGCGCAGTCGGCGCGGTTCGAGTGTTGAGAAAGGAGGGTGATGAGGTGCTCCATGCTCTTCATGCCTTGCGTTGCAGCCTCTTGTATGGCCGTATGATCATCCATATGCGGTAAACTCATCAGATCCACCGCCATTTTCACAGAAGAAAAACGAAGCAACAAGTGATAGAAGCCTGGGAGGGGGTTGATATAAGGGCTATGGCCGGGTAAATCGGCCGGTGGGTAGTGGGAGCCAGCGCGGAGAGAGAATAATAGGCAAGATTTGGGATTTGATTGAATAAACTGATCAACAACGTTGACTAGACTTTTTACCATTTGCTGTTAAAAGATCAAAGTCAAAGTAACATAGTGGCTATTCAAACTTAGGTTAGTCTTTGTTTTATAGTAGACCTTTTCATTTCCCTTTTTTTTAGGCAATGCGGGTCAATTTTACTTTTCAAATCAATTTCTCATTTGTGATATATACATGATGTCAAAATAAGGTGGAGAGTCGCGATTGAGATGAGGAAAAAAAATGTGTTCAGCCCTCTCAGTTTAGCCATGTTCAGACACATTGTGAGAATTCTTAGGTCTTCTTCTCTTATCGAGGGCGTAATATTTATAGTATATTAATATTGTTAGTGATTGAATAGCGCTAAATCCTGTGACAACCTACAAATAGGATGACAGAGATAAACTTTACTTCTTAGCATTAAGATTTACATGTTGATCATGTAGATGTTGTGTAGTGGCGCCTGATAATATATGTTCCCAAGCCAATTTGAGAACTTCAATAATAGTAATCTCTAAAAGAGCCTACCTCTTAAAAAAAGTTGCAATTGTGGACCATTTCCAGAGCTTATCAAATATGGAGGTGTTGAGGAGTTTTTTCGAAATCGAGGGAAGGCAAAAAATTTACATGTAACAATACTGTATAAAATTAATTTTATGTTTGGTTTGAGATGGAAAAAAGTAAAGGCAAGAAAATGTTATCCTTTCCTTTGTTTGGATAGCATCTTTTCCTATAATTATTGATATTAATTTATTAATTAATTAATTTAAACTGAATAATAATATAATTATTTATTACGGGGCTATTGTTCTAATCTAATTTGTTCTATTTATACAATTAGGACTCTAATCTCTTACTTCACTTTGTTTAAGAATATAACGTTTCATCCAACTAAAAAATTAGTAGTTGGTAAATAATTATAAACAAATAATTATTTTTATATGCACTGATTAAACCATCTAGACTTCTCCCCAACTCTAAATAGAAAGATAACCAATGCTTAAACATGTTGAATATCATGTTTTCTAATATGTTGCACCGGCAATAATACTAATCAAACTAAATTTAATAAATAATTATTTAACAAAAAACAAGATGGTCTAGTGATATAAGATACTAGATCCCTTAAGCAATGTCAATGGTTTGGCGGATTGCCCTTATAATAGGCTTCTATAGTATCCGATCTGAATTATTCAACCAATTAAATTAGATACCGATTGTTAAACAAAAATAAATAATTATTAAAATAAATTTAATACATCAATATTAAAAACGTATTGAAAAATTCAACATTAAAGCTCAAACAAAAATGTTCTAATTTAATTTATTATTGGATTACAGAGCATTTGAAATGTTCCGTGTGAAGATTTGATTCTTGTTAAATATGTGGTAGTCAACGAAAAAGTGATTCATTTTGCTTGATATATATAGGAAAATTCTACCGACGAGCACTATTGAACACTACTAATAATAAATATTACTTAACACTATTAAATTAATTAATAAAAATTAAAAATTTTAAGAATTAAACATATAATTATAAATTATTTAAAATAAAATATTAATTAAAATATTTTATATATATATAATTTTTGTTAATTTTTTAAAAAATAATTGGACCAAGAATCAACTCCTAAACCCTAAAGTCTAAGCCTAAACCCAATGTTCAAATTTAGGGTTTTAGGTTTAGTGTTTAGGGTTTTGGGTTTAAGGTTTAGGGTTTATGTTTTTAGGTTTTGGATTTTGGGTTTAAGGTTTAGGGTTTTTATTTTTTAAATTGACTAATGTTGGTATTTGATCTAATTATTTTTTAAAAAATAAAAAATATTATATACATGTAAAATAATTTAATTAATATTTTATTTTAAATAATTTATAATTATATGTTGAGTCGTTTAAATTTTTAATCTTTATTGATTAAATAAGTTGAGTCATTTAAATTCTTAATCTTTATTGATTAATTTAATAGTATTCAGCGCTGTTCATCGTTAGTGGTGTTAAACGATGCTCGTCGAGCGTGGTATACTAATTCTATATATATATACTCATAATGACATATAGGTAATTGTGGATGATTTATATGTGGAAAATAAACATCCACAAAATAATCATAAACAAAATTAATTAGATAAATGAACATTGATATATATATATATATAATTATATATAGGGGTGTTAAGTATAGCGGCAGATAAAACGAGACAGATCGCGAGCTATTTGAGTTTGACTCGATCAATACTCAACTCGTTAAGAACTCAAGCCGAGTCGAGCTACTCGATACCCGACTCGAAAAGTTATCGAGCTACTCGAAAATATAATATACTAAATTTTTTATTTTTTAAATTTAAAATCTAAATTCCTAAACCTAAAACCCTAAAACATAAACCCTAAACATAAGTAATAAACCCTCAATCTAAATTCTAAACCCAATAGCCTAAACCTCTAAACCCTAAACTAACACCATAAACCATAAAATTAACAAGCTTGAATAAACTTTAGTTTACACAGCTTTTGTATCAAAGTTTTTTTTCCTAATATCGCGAGCTACTCAAGTCCGACTCGGTCAACACTCGACTCGATTGAACTCGACTCAAGTTCGAACTCAACTCGAGTTCTTAACGAGCCGAGTCGAGCTCAAATTATTTAGGCTCGTTAAAAACTACTAAAGCTCAAACTTGATTCGAATTCTTAACGAGCTGAGTCGAGCTCAACACTACTCAAACTTGACTAGGCTCGCTTACACGTGTTAAGACTTGGACTTGACGTCTCAAAGTTATTAAGATCTCTAACTCTAATATAAAACTAAGATCTTAATGGTAGTTTGTGGATGGAAACTTAACCAACAAAGATCGATATTATATAAATGGGTAATTATACCATGCACCGGCGATAATTTTTTTTGTTTCCACGAATATCGTAATTTTAAGAGTTAGAGATCCAGTGTAGAATTTGTTATTTAGGGGTTTAGGTTTATATGATTAGAATTTAGGAATTAGGGTTAGAATTTAGGGTTTAAGGTTCGAATTTAGGGTTCATAGGTTTAAACTTAAATCCCTAACAAATTATTCTAAACCTAAACACTGACCTTTAAACCCTAAATTCTAACCACAATCTCTAAATGCTAAACACATAAATATAAACCCTGAACTAAATTTCTAAACTCTAAAATTAGGAAACTTGTGAAAACAAAAAAATTGGTAGGATATTTTCCCATAAATTTAACCACATTCACAAGTATAGTTCCATCTCTCTTTCTTAATTCCATGATCACAAAATAATAAAATATTATATTTAATATATTTAAAAATGAAATAATCTTCGATCAGGAGAATTTACGGATGCCATTAGTTGAATTTGTTTAATGTTGGATTGTTAGTTATATGACATAAAAAGACATATGATATGTTTGGTAAATAATGTTTTGAGCCAAAATTAAATGTTTGAATTATTTTTAGAGGGTTGATTAGTCAATTTCGCTAACTTGGATATTTGATAGACAGAGATTTATAATAGGGAATTTGTGTAAAGATGGGCACGGGTCAGATTTTTGGCCCACCCGAACTCGACCCGAAAATAAATATTCTAAACTCGACCCGACCCTATTTTTAAAAAATCCGACCCGACCCCACCCAAAAATAAATATACTAAACCCGACCCTGATCTATATAAAAAAATTAATTTTAGGGACCTAATTGTAAAAAAATAATTTTAAGGGACTTAATCATAAAAAAAATATAATTTGAAGGACTAAATTGTAAATAAAAATTTAATTTTAGGGACCTAATTATAAAAAAATATAATATAAAGGGGTATTATTATAATTATCCCAAAAATTTAGGGAAAATTTACATAATTAGTCCCCGGGTGGGGTCAAGTCGGGTCGAATATTTTTCACCCTAAACCCGCATCCGACCCGACCCGAACCCAAATTTATTTTTTTAAAAAATCTAACCCTATCAGGTCAGGTTCGGTCGGAATCCGTCAGATTCGGGTTTCGTGCCCATCCCTAAATTTGTGTGAAATATCTCAAATTAAAAAAGCTCTAAAGAGTTTTTGGGTTAGATGATTGGATATAACAATTGTAAAAGTCTTTTGTCCTTGATAATTACAAATATTATTTCCCAAATAACATAAATTTAAATAACTAATAAAATTAAAAATATAACTTTATAAAAAATTATTATATATAAATTAATATATATTTAAATTTAATAATTAATAAAATTAGATTAAAAAGATAATTTTATAAATAAAAAATTAATATATATATCTAAATTTAATAATTATTAATACTTTTATACAATTAACTAGTCAAATCAATAAATGTAATCAAATAATCAAATCAATTAATACAATCTATTATTAATCGTCAGCTATCTGTTAATTGTCAAACAAGACTATAATAAGAACTCGATTGCAGACGATAACTTACAAATCTTAATCATTAACACTAAGAACAAGAATAAATCAATCAAAAATGGCATAAAGTCAAAAATAGCCCTCAACGTTTGATCTTTTGGTCACTTTTGCTCATATTCCTTTTTTGTGCAAACAACCTCTTAACGTTTCATTTTCGTGATATTTTCACACTCGTTGGATGGAAACTGTCAGTCAACTAACGGTCAACGGACATTGCTGACGTGGTGATGCCACATATGTGAAGATGCTGACGTGACAATTTGCTGACATAACATCATATTTTTTTAAAAAAATTATTATTTTTGTATTAATTTTTAACTAATCAAATGATGCCATGGCATCATCTGATTGGTTCAAGACATAAAAGAAATAAAAGTTAAAATTATTGAAAGTGAGATTCAAACCGAGACTTGCTAGGTGTAAGGCATAACGCCTAACCACCAGACCAACCCACTCACATGTTTTATTTTTTTACCACATTAATTTTTAACTTCTTATTGACTCAGCTCTGTTGCACATCTCCCTCTTTCTTCAACGTTCAACAATGGCCGTCGCAAACTTCATCTTTCTCATTCTCTCTTTAGTTGTTGTTTCAGTCAATTCCCACAATATAACAACCGTTCTCAAAGGTTTCCCGGGTTATTAATCTTAATATAATTTTCATACCAAGGTTTTCGCCACATATAAGCGGCATAGACAGCTTTTCATGATGCCTTGGGGTAACGGAGCCATCCGGAGATGAAAATTCAACGGTAAGATCACATTCGTGGTCTGAAACCTGCAAAATAATGACTAGCAGATGATTAAGGCAAAATTACTGTAAAACTGAAATGACGTGAAGTGAAGTGAAGTGATTAGAACTAGGAATAATCCAAACCCATATTTGATTCAAATTTCAAGTTTGAACGATCCAAACCTTAAAATAACTCAAATTTGAAATTGACTTGAAGTGAAATCGCCCAAAAATTTTAAAACCGGATTAAATTTATTCGCCAATTGACCCTGAACATGATATCTAAGGGGACTAAAGGAATATTAAGTAGTGTCTAAAAAATTGAAGCCCAATAACTACAGAGAGAATAGCTGTTATATTGTGGGAATTGCCTGAAACAGCAACTAACGAGAGAACGAGGAAGATGAAGTTTGCGGCGGTCATTGTTGAACTTTGAAGAAAGAGGGAGATATGCAGCAGAGCTTGTCATCAAGGTTTTAAAATTTAAAATAAAATAATTTTGAAAATATTTGGATGAAATGGTTGGAAATGAAATATTTGGAAATGATATTCGAAAACAGTATCAAAAGAGATGGCATTCGGAGACCGGGATGACACTCCTAATAGAATACCGAAAAAAATTTAAAATAAAAGAATGGATGGAGTCGCCACCGGCCACTTCGGTAGGCCGGACACCGTTAAAAAGTTAACTAGAGATTTTAAAATTGGGGTCCGAGAGTCTGTTACGCGTGAGGAAGGGTTAGAACCCCACAACGCCCAAAATTGGTACAGCGTTGATTTTGTATTATCATTTGCAAGAAAATAAAATTTTAAATTTTAATTTAAAATTTAATCGCCAAAAATATATAAATGCATGAGCATGTGATTTGAACATCTAAAACGCAATTTACGGTACCCAAAGAAGATGACGCCTGGAGACCCGGGACGACACTCCCAATAAGATACTGAGATTTTGAGTATTGATTCTAAATGCAACGAGATATAATGCATGAACGAATATAATGCTACAAGTAAAATATGCAAATACAAATAATTATGACAAAAATGTGCATGGGCGAAATAAGAAAATGGATGAACCATTTACGATACACCAATGAATGATATAAAGTAAAATGAAGCATAAAAGCACAAATATAAACACAAGTATAAACTGATGCATAAACAACATATGATAATATATACAATATATATATAACAAGATATATATATAATATGGAATTAACATAGAAACGTATATATACTATAATGTAACATGCGTATTTATATATAGTAATATAATTTATGATATATATATATATATATTTGCATATAATAATAACAAATAACATGAAATAAATCAAAGGGCAACAAAATAAATACGAAAATAAAGAACAAGCAAATAAATAAACGCGGAAATTAAAATTTAGATGTTAGGGGTTAGTTAGTTAGCTAAATTAAACGTGCCATCAATAATACGGATCATACCCTTTTGCGGGTGAATCGTGATCGAACGAAGATTAAAGGTGCATAAATTAAATTAAAACTAGAATAGCGATCAGTTTGAATAAAACAAAAATAAAAGGGCAATAATGTAAAAATGACATATGTAACGACCCAGGTTTCGGGTTAAAGAATCAGGTCTTGGATCGAGTTTTGGGCCTGCGGTTCATGGCCCAATTAAAAATGTGTAATTGGGCTTAGGGGTAAATATGGAAAAAGAAAATAGAAAGAAATAAAAAGGAAAAAAGTTGTTTGAATTTTAAATAGTAAGTGGGTGGTTGGAAAGAGGGAAGAGGAATGATGGAAGAGAGAGAAAAGGAAAAAGATGAGAATGGTGGGAGAGAGAAAAGAAAGGAAAAGTTTGGGGTGAGAATTTCAAACTTCGATCTACGGAGATCTAGCCGTCTGATCGCGACACCACCAACGCCATTGTGTTCATCTCGCCGAGACGAGTCCGCCAGTACCAGCATCACCGCCGTCAGAGTTGCCGTCGGAGGAGGTGAGAGAGAAAAAGTTTCAGGTTGGGCTGTTCAAGGGGGTTAGAGGGCTCGAATTAAGAAACGGTGGCCACCAACGAGTTCACCGGCTCGAGAACAGTCGACCGGTGAAGTTTGGTCACCGGAGCCGCCGTCACGTGCCGCCGCTGGCATAGACGTGGTCCAACACCACGGGACCGAGCCACCCGAGTGGACTAGGCCCAACTTAGCCGAGTCAAGCCGAGCTGACTCAGCCCGAGCCCAGCTGCGCCGCACCAAGCCTCGTCGTCCGCCACCGTTGACCATTAAACGTTGACCGCCGTTAACCGTTGACCGGCGTTGACTTTTTTTGGGTGACTCTACCCTGGGATTTCTCGACATTCCATATCCAATGACGTAGTCCGTTTTGCGAAATTCAAACACGGTAAGCTGTTTTTATGTGTTTGACCCTTCACTTGGCTTAGGAGGGGTTTGAAGTTTAAGTGTTTTCTTAATTGTTGTTATGAGATGATTGATCGGGGTCGATTATCGGACCAAGTGATATTTTGGGAAGCTAGGATGAGGATTTTAGCGATGTCAGCATAAGGTTAGTTCACCTCAAACTCCGAAATGCTTCTTGAGCATCATAAGTGTAATTGCCTTGCCTGTTAGTGGTTGCAAAATAGGAGATGAGTAATACGCATGCGTCGGTATTGTTATTGCAAGGCTTGATAATTATTATGATACTTGATGAGCTTGAGAATGTTGAAACTGTCATGAGCTATAGAGACCGTATAGGATTGTTCGAATATCAATAT
The DNA here is from genome assembly GCA_019671005.1 of Hibiscus mutabilis. NCBI lineage: Eukaryota > Viridiplantae > Streptophyta > Magnoliopsida > Malvales > Malvaceae > Hibiscus > Hibiscus mutabilis. The sequence continues at coordinate 26,763,635 of CM033747.1, forward strand.
AATTATCTGATTGTATGACTGGTTGTTTAACTGATTTATGATGATTCCTCGTGTATTACCTGAATATAATAATATGTTCGATTAAGTTATTTTAATGCGCTAGCAACAAACTATAATGACTCTCATAAGCTTTAGGAGTAGAATAGGGCATTGTAATTAATATCGGCATATACTCGATAATCACTTATGGAATCGTTAATTAATACTATTTGGCCTAAAGGTTACTTGATGATGAAAATTGACGAATATGTTTAACAAGTGGTTATTACTATAATAGACGAGAATATGTATAGGGACCTGTGGTGGGTCGTTTGATGGTTGTGTGCCAGATAGGTCACTTTTATGGATCCGTGGTGGATCATGTATGGTTACGTGCCAGGTAGGGCACTTGTTTAGTTATGAGTCTTTGTTTGGTGGGATCCGAATACCTAGTGAGTGAGTGTTGTAACACATGAAGGCCATCCGATGTGAGATTCCGGGTGATGATATTTGCTCGATGCGAGATTCCGAGCCCCGCTCAATGTGAGATTCCAAGCGAATACTCGATGTGAGATTCCAAGTATACCGCTTGACGTGAGATTCCGAGCAGCTCGATGTGAGATTCTGAGCATGGGTGGGCTTCCCAGTGTCGAGTGACATTGGGCCTCACTCCTGGTTTGTTTACTTTTATGATGATGTATTGTTGATGTGCTGTTGTGCAATGGCATGTGTTTAGGCGATTATGGTAGCACCATATGTTTATTTACCTTTTTCTTATTGCTCGTACTAGCTTGCATGCTTACGTTTATGATCAGCACGAAGTACATTAGAGTAGATGTGTACCACTGAACTTTGTAAGCTCGGTGCTCGGAATCGTTGTTTTCGTGCGTAGGTTAACCGTTGGATCGCGGGATCGTGAAGCACTATCAAACCAGGATTCTAGCACGTAGTGATTTTCAGAGTACGGTATTTGAGTCTAGTGGACTATGTATTATAGGACCTTACATGTGGAGTCTGTAATTATTATTTTGAAATTGTATTAGTTAAATTTGTACCTTCAAACGTATTAAATTTAAATTGGAGCTCCTACGTAATATTTTATTTACTTATATACATATTTATTTTGATCGTTGGTTTTAAATGCTTTTGTAACTCATGGGTTGATCATGTTTGAAAAGAATTTTTTTTTTTTGTGTTTGGGCTTGAGACCCAAATGTGACATCCGGGTCGAGGGCGTTACAACATATAATATATATTAAACAGTAACATACAAAATACACTGGTATATATATATATATATAAAGGAAATAAATACATATAATAATGATAATATATGCAATAATGACCACATTAAAAATATGAATAATAGAATTAAAATACTCAAACAGAAACAACATGGACTAAAATGCAATGAATATGAACATGGATGCTGAAAATTAAATAACAGAAATGAAAAAAAAAAGCAAAATGGAAAATAATAAAGCAAAATGGGACTAAATTAAAAGAAATGCAAATAAAGGTGCAGAAATATAAAAGACAAAAAAAGGATCACCATGCGATTAACCCACAAGAATAAAACATTGCTTTCTAAACACGCACATATCAGATGTAAAATATTGATAGAAAAACCTTTCATTTCCATTTGTTTTCAGGATCAAATTACATACAGAGGCTCTCATTCTCGGCTCTTTCACTCTTTCGTTCCCAAACCAAACGGCGACCGTATGCCACCATTCAACAACGACGGTTACCATCGCCAAGGAAGGCTGAACCAACCCTTAAAAAGACGATTCTGGTCACTGCCTTTTCATGTATTTACTTCCTCTCTTTGTGGTTGTTTGTGGGTATAGAAGTTGGAGTTTTGGTATATGATGGCTTGAGTGAAATTTAGGGAGACAGTGGGGGTTTGGGTGAATAAGATTGTTTGAGTTTTTGTTTCTTGAGTGGTGGAGGTGAGGATATTGTAGCAATGGTGGTTTTGGGTAAATGTTTAAGTTTTGGTATTTGGTTCAATCCTTCTTTTTTTTTTTTGGTTTTTCGGTCAGGAGTAATGTAGATGGTGAAAAAAATGATATGGTGTATTGGTTTTTTAGGGAGGGAGATGGTGAGGAGTGATGGTTGCCGTGTAACCATGTATTAGGGGATATGGGCATAGGGTGATCAAGCATAGGGAGGGGTATGGGTGGTGGCAGGGCATGTGTGTGTGGGTGTGCAGGGGGATGACAGGGCATGGGTGCAGGAGACCATACCCTGCCTTTTTTTTTTTAATTTGAATTTGGTTTAAATAAGATAAATGGTTCGAATTTAATTTAAGGCCCAGACGAAAAATGGGTATTAGAGAGTTGAATCAGTAAGAAGCTACAAATTAATATGTGGTAAAAAAATAAAACATGTGAGTGGGTTGGCCTGGTGGTTACGCGTTATGCCTTACACCCAGTAGGCTTGTTTTTGAATCCCACCCACATCAGCATCTTCATACATGTGGCATCACCACGTCAGCAAGGAGCATTGACCGTTTGTAACACCCTGATCTCGTCTCGGATCCGGATCATCACATTTGGGTCACCCAAAACTGACCTATCAAAATTTTTCATTTAAAACCACAATCTGACAATTCTCAAAATGATACATTTCCATAAAATCCACGTAGATAAAGAAATTAAAAGGGTTTACAAATATAAATCCAAATAAGATACACCGTTTAACCAAATAACAGTAAATCAAAATAAGATACAGACTCGACTGTGGTAAGGTCATATGAATACAATCAGTCCAAACTAAATATCAAGTGCTACAATCAGTCCATAAAATCCTCCTCGATGTGCTCCTCCAAAAGCAACCTGTCAACCTACGCACGAAAAAAAACCCACAATTACGCCCGAAAAAAAACCACAATTCCGCACGCTGAGCTAACAAAGCTCAGTGGTACATTTCTACTCTACCGCAATTCATGAATATCATAAAACAAGCATGTATGATAATATAATCAAGAGTACACATAAAGACTTCTTAACGTTTAAGGATCATCTTCTTGCCTATCCTAGCTAGAGCTTACAACTGTCTCAAGATACCACTATTGTAAGAAGTCCACTAAGCCATCTCAGGCTTACCATACTCGAGGTCCCACCGACCATTGAGTTACATCCCATACACATAGCCCATACTCGAGATCACATAGCTCATCGAGTTACTCGAGCTCACACAGCCCGTCGAGTAACAACCCTACCCTGATCACATAGCCTAAGGGTAAAATAGCCAACATCTATCATCTATACAACAACGTAAATAACATACATTCCCTAATGGCCTACGAAGCCCTACTATTTTTCCTGTGCTCACACAGCCGTCGGGTTACCCGTGATCACATAGCCGTCGAGCTAGGATCATATTCGGATCACTATAGCCACAAATACGTCCTAGACATACTTGGATCACAATAGCCACAAACAGTCTTTTCCTGAGGTCACATAGCCATCAGGTTACTCGAGATCATATAGCCCTTCGAGTTACTCGAGCTCACAGCCCTCGAGTTGTATTTCCATATCCTGATCACATAGCCCAATGATAGGTTTCGGACCGCATCCAGATCACATAGCCCATGGATACGTCAGACATACTCGATCACATAGCCTGGAGTACCCATCCCCTTATTTAAGTGCCCTTGCACTGACTCTAGGACATCCAGATTCCTAACCAAGGCTCATACGTTAACACATGCTTCCCCGAGCATCAATATATCTTACCAAGAGATAAAAGACATCTAGCCAACCATTACCAATGCCCAAGGCATAACTCTATTATTACAATAATTAATATATGTCTTTAAGATTCATTTTAGCCCTTTCTCGTTAGATTATCTTATTATTCGAGGCAACCAGCCTATGTGGGCGTCCCTTCAGCACACATCAATGACCCCAAGCTACCATGTAACCTTAATCAATCCACCACGGATCTCTATGAGTGATTAAACAAGCGATCCACTTAATATTTACCAAGCCATTAGCCATTTATTTCACACACGGGGTTTAACTCTACATTTCTCAGCTTTAGTATTCATTTTACACCCTAAAAGACCCCTAGGGCCCTTTACCTCAAATTATAGAACCCCCGAACGCGAACTCAACTTTTTTGGGCAGATTGCCCAGTGAGTATCGATACTCCAAGGTGAGTATCGGTACTGCTCTCTAGGTATCGGTACTCGCCCATGAGTACCGATATGCTACCTATGTTCGAAAGCATTAGACTACAAGCCGTACCAATACGCTCCATGCGTATCGGTATGCATCATCGATTCTAAGATTGCCTCGCACTGATCCACCCCCGTACCGATACTCCTACATACGTGTACCGGTACGCTAAGCTTCTCTCAAGCAATGCAACACTGCGTACCGATACGCCCCTATAGCGATGTTTTTTTCTCGCTAAAAAAAGATTGTTTTTATTTTTTGGAAAAAAAATTTCCGCGTGGAGTTTTAGAAAACCCGCATTTTATTTAAAATTGGAGTCGCCACCGGCCACTCAAGGTGGACCGGACACCGTAGAAAACCAGAGATTTCAAAATATCGGGTTCGGGAGTCGGTTACGGATGGGGAAGGACTAGCACCCCCACACCGCCCAAAATTGGTACTTTAATAATTACCGCTTTATTAATATTAAATTTTCTGGATTTAAAGTGACGATTAAATTAAAATTTGATTATAAGTGCGAGTAAATTTTAAAGGCCCTGTTATTCGAGAGTAAACGTCCAACCACTATCACTACGCCTGATACTGGCCCCGTCTACGCTCGAATAAAAGGGCACCGCATTGACAAAATATATGTTCGTTATGCAAACTAAAAAACATGACAAATATAAATAAATACCTTGCGATAAAAAATATAAATAAATACTAACATAATGAAATACTAACATAACATAAATAAAATATTAATCTAAAACATATATGCATAACTATTAATTTAACACATAAATAAAAACATATCTAACATAAATAGAACACTAATATAAAACATAAATTTAAAACATACTAATCTAAAACATAGATAAACATACAAATTAAAAACACAATTTTAAATTAACTACTACTTCATTAAAATATAAAAATTACAACATAAATAAAAAGGAAAGAAAATATACCTAACTAGGAGTTCGAATGACGAGCCCTGACTGGACCCCACCGAGATCTACCACGACCTCTCCAAAAATATTAACTAGATCGAACCTAAAATAGGACCCCGATCGAACCGGTTAGGACCGAGGGGACTACCCCTTGGCCCTGGGCTAGCCGAGAGCATTGCTCTCTTATTCGGCTAGCCCTTATGCCGATTCCATTTGCTTGCTCCAATTGCAATCTTCAATTGCCTATTTATAGGCAAAATCAAAGGGTGGGGGGGACACGTGGAGCGATATGCTCCACGCATTTTTCTTTTATTTATTTATTTATTTATTTATTTATTATTTTTTAAACACAATTTTATATTAATAATATTACTATTACAACAATACTAAAAATACTAAAACCCAGAAAAAAAATGAGTGATTACAGTTGCCCCTCTTTGCTTGTTCTTGTGAAACGAGAACAAAGCAAAGATCAAAAGCACTCATTTTTGTCTTATCTGGCTAAACTTCTCTCCTTTTGACGCGTCTCATTTCTTTGGTAGATCTCCATTCTCTTCAGCGCATGTCTTCTTTTTTGTTTTGGTTGATTCACCTTGTCACTCTCGGGAAGCAAAGCCTTCAAAATGGGGGTTGTTTGTTTGAGGAAGCCAAACCGAGTTCTACTTGCTACATTATTGGTAATAAGCTAATACCTAAAGAGAGTTCGACCCAGCTGCAACACCGACGAAGAGATAGGTGTCTACAAAATTCGATCCAAATGCAACACGACGCGAGGAGGCAAGACCGATAGGTGAAAGTTCGATGTCCGATCCAAATACAACTCGACGAAGAAGAGGCGAGATCGAAAAACCGACAATTTTTTTTTTTTTTTTTTTTTTTTTTTTGCTTTTGTTTCTTTTTCATATTTTTTTTTTTTTTTTTTTTTTTTTTTTTTTTTTCTTAGAACATTGATAAAACTTGAAAGTTGATGAATTTTGACCAAGCTACAACACCGACGAAGAGACATGGTCTAAAGTTAGTAATGTTGATCCAGCTACAACAAATCAAGAAGAGGCGGGATCAAGAGTTAGTGAATTTGGTCTAGCTATAACACCGACGAAGAGGCAAGACCGTAGAAGTTAGTGAATTTGGTTCAGCTACAACAACGACGAAAAGGTAGAACCGAAAGTTAGATTTGATTGGATAGTTGTTTTTTGTGATCAAGCTACGACTCGAAGAAGAGTTGTTTTTTCAAGCTATTTGGTTGAAAGCTCATTTTTAGATTTTTTGATTTTTCTTTTTCTTTTTTTTTTTTCTTTTTTTTTCTTCTTTTTTTATATTTTTCTATTTTTCTTTTTTTCTTCTTTTTTTCTTCTTTTTTCTTTTTTTTGATTTGTTTTCTAGCTACAACATTAATAAAGAAAACTTGAAAAGCAGTAAAGTTGGATCTATCAACGGAGAAACAGAAATATTAACTGGAACCCTACTACACCATCAGCGGATAAGTAGGACAACCGCAACTGGGACCTAGCCACTCCATCAGCGGAGGACTGGATTGGATAATGATGACCTGGAACCGGCTACACCATCAGCGGAGAGCAGGATCAGAGGACGACGGGAGCTTAGACCCGGTCACTCCATCAGCGGAGGACTAGATTGGACAATTACGACCTGGAACCGGCTACACCATCAGCGGAGAACAGGATTAGAGGACGACGGGAGCTTGGGCCCGGTCACTCCATCAGCGGAGGACTGAATTGGACAATGACGACCTGGAACCGGCTACACCATCAGCGGAGAGCAGGATCCGAGGACGACGAGAGCTTGGGCCCGGTCACTCCATCAGCGGAGGACTGGATTGGACAATGACGACCTGGAACCGGCTACACCATCAGCGGAGAGCAGGATCTGAGGACGACGGGAGCTTGGGCCCGGTCACTCCATCAGCGGAGGACTGAATTGGATAATGACGACCTGGAACCGGCTACACCATTAGCGGAGAGCAGGATCAGAGGACGACGATAGCTTGTACCTAGCCACTCCATCAGCGGAAGACTGGTTCGGGCGATGAAAGTTGATAAATTCATTTTGATTTTCATTTCATTCATTTTTTCTTCATTTTTTCATTTTTCATTTTTTGATTTTTTTTTCAACTTTTGATTTTTTGATTTTTTTCTACTTTTTTCTGATTTTTTTTCAACTCTATTTTTTTGGTAATTTTTCTTTTTTCTTGAACCATACAAAGAAGTAAGACTTGAGGAAAATTAGGTCTGGTTGCACCGTCAGCAGAGAAACAAGACTTGAATACAAATTTGATCTGTTTGGGGAAAGGTTCGGATCTGTTGCACCATCAACGGAGAAACGAGATCTTCAGGATATCTATATTGTTGCACCATCAACGGTAAAACAGAATTTAAAAATTGTTGGCCTATCAACAATGACGAAAGGCAAGATCTGGAAAAGTCTACTTACATTTGCTCTCATCAAGGAGAGGTATGACCTACGATGATGAAAAAAACATTAATCAAGAAATGTTCACAAAATTTTGCCATTGTTACCTTTTATTGATGTTTCAGCATCCTCTTTGTGTTTGGCCTCCTCTAAGACTAAGGTTGGCTGTCATGTTGTTGCCCCCACGGCTGAGGATGTTCGGTCTCTTTTTAAACCTTTTTGTGAGCAAAAATGCATGAATTTTATGCCTAAATGCATGGTGACTTCGGTGTATGCACTGAACATAGATGTATGACGTTTGCAAAAATGGTTTAATGCAAGATGAATGCAACTACATGCATGAATGTGACATGATTTTTTTCGATCCTCAAAGGGATGCTCCTGATTCTTCACTGGTCCCGTCAGGATCTTGGTTTTTTGTATGTGACGGTGCCCCAACCTCAACTTGGGTTCGATCAGTTATTTGGGTGCATGCCCCAACATTTTATTAATTCCTATGCCATCGTCTTAAATTGCTCTTGAATTTGACACTTTGAGTGTGAATTCTGTTGCCCCCTAGGTTGGGTTTATAAATTGTGTTGGTTCATGGCAGCTCGTTACTATTATTATTTTGGATTAGGTGCATTTTTGCAAACTGTGGTCAAAGATGCAAGAGTTTGACTCGACAATGAAGGCTGGACCTTGGCAAATAATTCCCCCGGACTGAGGACTTGTTATAGGCATAATGTTTGTAAAAGATGTGGGGGTGCTTTTGGACATGCCCCAAGACCAAACTTTTGTAAGAGGCTTTGTAAGGTGCTAGATCGGCCATCTTCGTTGTGTTTAATGGGGCAACCTGAGAATTAGTTTTATTATTCTGAAAATGAATGCATGCAAAATGTGTCCTAAAACGATGCAATGCAAAATTAAGATTATGATGATGTTGTGCAATGATGCAGGTGAAATCAATGCGATAAGAATAAAATGAAACGAGTTAGTACCAAATAAAATGATTAAATAAAACAAATGATAAATATAACAAAAATAGAGTAATAAACTGTACATAAACAAGAAATAAGGCACCAGAGCCTAAATAGGGTGACCACTAATCGGGCAGAGTTTTATATGGATCTAAAGGGGTTGGCTCATACGGCTCACTATATGCAGTTTTGGTGCTAAGAGGTACCCGAATTGTCTTTGCTGTCCTCTACTAAGAGTAGCAAAGCCCCCGGTCATCACCCATTATAGGCTCCTTTCAACCGGGTTCAATTCAGGGGGACCCATTCCCTTATACCTATACGAAGGAACGATATCCTTACGAAAGTATAAGGTACTCGAGCCCCGAAGGTACTTGTTAGGCCCATACAGGATAACGATATCTCCACGAAAGCATTAGCATTTACCCCCCACTTAAAAACGGGTTTATATGCCATATTTTAAATGCGTTAAAAAGAACGCGCAATTATAACCGAATGTTAGTTTAATAGTCACTTAAATCTGGAATTTCTGATATTAATAAAGCGGCAATTATTTGAAAAAGCTCGACTTTCATTTGTTTTTAAAAAACAAAAAAAGTCCCCAGCGGAGTCGCCATTTGTAGCGATGTTTTTTTCCGCTAAAAATGAAAGTGTTTTTTTTATATTTTTTTTGGAAAATATTGCATTCCACGTGGAGTTTTAGAAAACCCGCATTTTATTTAAAATTGGAGTCGCCACCGGCCACTCAAGGTGGACCGAACACCGTAGAAAACCAGAGATTTTAAAATATCGGGTTCGGGAGTCGATTACGGATGGGGAAGGATTAGCACCCCTACACCGCCCAAAATTGGTACTTTAATAATTACCGCTTTATTAATATTAAATTTTCCGGATTTAAAGTGACGATTAAATTAAAATTTGATTATAAGTGCGAGTAAATTTTAAAGGCCCCGTTATTCGAGAGTAAACGTCCAACCACTATCACTACGCCTGATACTGGCCCCGTCTACGCTCAAATAAAAGGGCACCGCATTGACAAAATATATGTTCGTTATGCAAACTAAAAAACATGACAAATATAAATAAATACCTTGCGATAAAAAAATAAATAAATACTAAATAAATACTAAACATAACATAAATAAAATATTAATCTAAAACATATATACATAAATATTAATTTAACACATAAATAAAAACATATCTAACATAAATAAAAACAATCTAAAACATAAAACATAAATTTAAAACATACTAATCTAAAACATAGATAAACATACAAATTAAAAACACAATTTTAAATTAAAAACTAATTTTAAATTAATTAAAATATAAAAAATTACAACATAAATAAAAAGGAAAGAAAATATACCTAACTAGGAGTTCGAATGACGAACCCCGATCGGACCCCACCGAGATCTACCACGACCTCTCCAAAAATATTAACTAGATCGGACCTAAAATAGGACCCGATCGAACCCTAAGTTAGGACCGGGGGGACTACCCCTTGCCTCGGCTGGCCGAGAGCATTGCTCTCTTATTCGGCCAGCCCTTATGCCGATTCCATTTGCTTGCTCCAATTGCAATCTTCAATTGCCTATTTATAGGAAAAATCAAAGGGTGGGGGGTGAGGGACACGTGGAGCGATATGCTCCACGCATTTTTCTTCTTTTTTTATTTATTATTTTTTTAAACACAATTTTATATTATTAATTTTATATTAATAATATTACTATTACAACAATACTAAAAATACTAAAACCCGGACAAAAATGAGTGATTACAGCGCCCCTAGCGTATCGGTACGCCAAAGCGTTACTGGAATCCTATTCAAGCAAGGGGTACCGATACACGGGAAGGCGTGCCAGTATGCCATTCACAAATCGTCTCCCTTATAACGAAGGCGTACCGATATGCTACCACCCCGTATCGGTACACGAGCCCAGATTTCAAAATCTAGAGCTCAAGATTTCCTCACTCTCACCCTTAACCTCTATGGTTAAGTCTCAAAACGTTCCTACAAGTTATTTAGAGTATTATAGGTGTTTTTCTACCAATTTTACTCATTATCAATACCCAAAATGTGATTTACCATTATAGGGGTTTTAAAGCTCAAGAATCCTAACTTTGTTACTCATAACATAAAACCAAGCAAGACAATTATTTTATGAGGCTCATGAAACGTAGGAGTTAGAAATGTACTGACCTTAAGTAAGCAAGACCCGAAATGAAGCTTACACCAAGCTCTTACCACCTCTCTTCTTAGTCCAAGCTTCCAAACTCAACCCCCACCAAAACCAATAATGCTTAGCTTGAAATGAAGATCTTTTGATGCTGATAAACTCTTCCTTGATGACCAATCTGGGATTCACACTCCACCACAGCAAGATTTCTCCTTTAACCTTGAGTTGGATGGGTGTTTTTGAAGAAAGAGAGATGAGGATAGTTGAAGGACAATGGGTGATCTCATCCCCTTTTTCCCCTGCAGCAAATTAAAGAATGCATCAGTCTTTGTCTCCCTTGAGGGGGTAATTACCCATTTACCCTTCACTAAACATTCCTCATCCAATCACAAGCCCAACACCCAAGCCCAACAAGACATAAAAGCCCGTGGAGCACATCAACAAGGTCTAACATGACCCAAACATTTGACCCAACACGTCGGTCTAAGACCCGGGTCAACGCCTATTGTTGACTTGAAAATTTGGGTCGTTACAACTCTCTCATCCTTTAAGAAATTTTATCCCGAAATTTAGATGAAAGAGATGTAAACAGACGGATCTAACCACCTCACCATTCAAACAAGATCACTTTGATCAGGGAGAGTTCTTCCTCGATTTACCTTAAACAGAACCGTAGCACTAAACCACACGCTCTTAACACTTCTCTTGACATTTTCAACGACTCTTTTTTCAGCAACCAACGACACTTATGATGAACTGCTAAGCATGATAACATAACCAACCTCGAACCACGCTGTTCAAACATCCACTTAAAGAACTCACTTCTAAAGGATTCTATCTCGGTTAACCAACCTTCCTATTAGCATCCGTCAACCAAAACTAAACTTAGACTTCATCTACATCTAAGATGTTGTACCACATCCACAACCCATTGTCGGGAACGCATCAAGCCTAACAACCATATCCCGGTCAAGCCATTAAAGGACAAGCAGAACCCTAACAACCGATCATTATTATCAATCTACCTTGAACTAACAACTATTTTCTCCAGACTTGACCCACCAAGTCAGAACTTACAACTTAGCCTTACCCCAAGCTTGCTTTCAACAGGATTAAAAACCACTTACGATTCAACCACTTGGTTCCGGGAAATGACCATCGTCACTTAGGAACTCATACAAGCAACCCAAAACTTAGCCATTCTACTTGTGAAGGTCTAAACACCTTCTTCTTAACCCTTGCCTCGGTCCCAACCATCAGATGTTAAAAGCCGTCTGACTGTTCCCAAGAATCACCAACTAGTCCGTCTAAAAACATTTATTTGCAAAGCAACCATCCGATTACCCTCAACACAACTATTGATACACATTTCCGCTGCGCCACTCTGATAACTTCCATACTGCTTACCTTAACCGATAACAACTTGGTCGAACTCGATTGGGCAATCCTCCAACCCCACAAAATCTAACTCAACAGGTGCACAAGCTAAGCAACTATCCTCACGACTCGCCCTTAAGACCTCAACCATGAACATCACCACCTTTATTTACCCTCTTCTACGGTACCTTTACTCTGACAAACAACACGCGAAGCTTTCACATTCTATGGCCAAAACAAGGTCGCATATCTCACGAAACCGATATCGGTCTTCCCTCAAAGTACTACAGCTCAACACAACCGAAGCCACCATACAAGCTATCCTCACGCAGACACGATCTCGACAAAGAACTTGGCAATGAAACCTACTTGGTCGCTTGCACAAGTATGCCCCAACAAAGAGTTCGTTAAGTACCATACCACAGAGCGATGGACACTAACAACGAACTCAACCTTACCTTTATCGCAGTTCTAAACCACAATTAACCATTAAGATTGCTCATTCACCAAGGGTACCCTATACCCTCAAAACACTCACAACACTAAAGTCAGGAACTCTTAACCCTCATATCTACAACGCTAGCTAATAACACCTTACTACCTATAGAATCTTCCTTGAGCTAGCACTACGGAGCACAACGTCCACCCTAGAGAGGTTAAGATCCTGCACAACCAACACTAACAACTAGACTCAAGCAATCTAAAGCTTCATAACTTCTCACTTACATCCTAAGGCACACATGCACTCTCAACAACCATCTACGATAAAACTTTATCTAGAAAAGGATACACTTCTGATTGCCATCTAAAGCAACAACAAACCCAAGATTTATCCAGATGCACATCTCAAGAACTGATCTATTATACAATCGATGAGCTAAACGACTAACACAACAGCTAAAACCAACACTAACAACTCGATTCAAGCAATCTAAAGCTTCATAACTTCTCACTCACATCCTAAGCCACACATGCACTCTCAACAACCATCTACGATAAAACTTTATCTAGCAAATGATACACTTCTGATTTCTATCTAAAGCAACAACAAACCCAAGATTTATCCAGATGCACATCTCAAGAATCGGTCTATTATACAATCGATGAGCTAAACGACTAACGCAACAGCTAAAACCAACACAAAACTTAATTACCTGACATATCCTTAGTCGCAATGCTGTCAACTCTAATTTGAGCAATATACTGTCTAGCAACGCCTCCCGTGCCAACCCTTGCAGTGGATCTCATAGGACCTCTACCTCGATAACCTAACGGTGCCCTAGCTCCGTCTCTAGCAAAATTCTGATCATGACGGGTAGTAGCCTACCTTTGAGACTGAACTGATGTATCCTCATCCAGAACTATACAGTCTTTTGCCATGTGTCCCGGTGCCTAGCACCTATAGTAAACCCTCCGAAGCAAGAAGCATACTTTGAGGTGATGTCTACCACAATGCTCGCATACTGGTAGAAGCGATGCTCCAACAGAACCATCAATACTCCCTTTCGGAGTAGAAATTAAAGAGCCCCTACGAACCCTCGATCTAGATCCTAAGCTGACCCTCAGTAACTAGTCTAAGGCAACTCTCTTCGAACTTCTCAAAGAACAAAACCTTTCATGTAAATAGGGAGAAGGATCCACGATATTCTGGGTCTCCATATTATGACCTCTAGAATCATCGAACTGATTAGATGCTGAAATCTGAAGTCGCTCAAGAGCCTTCGCACTATTGGCCAACTCGGAGAATGTCCCAAGCAGACCCGTTGTCACATGCAACTGAAGGTCAACATTCAAGCCTTGTCTGAACCTCTTGCACCTCAACTCTTCCGTGGCAACCAACTCTAGAGCATAACGGCTCAAACGCAGAAACTCTTGATCATAAGCAAGCATCGTTCGATCTCTCTGTACTAGATTTAGAAATTGGTCTTTCATCTCATTCATATGTACCTCGCTAATGTATTTCTTTCAAAACTCATCCATAAAGATATCCCATGTTGATAGCGCATGCTGTAGACCCAACTCAACGGTCTCCCACCACTCATGTGCTTTGCCTTTCAGAAGGGAAACAATGCAATCAAGATCATCTTCCGAGCTTTCCTTTATCTGTCTCAAGATTCTCCATGTTTCGCGCAGCCACTGGTCAGCCTTGATTGGGTCATCCCCACCTAAGCTTTTAAAATTCTTAGGCCCAAAACGATGAAGCCTCTCTACGAGGGTCTTGCGAGGCGTATCAGATTACCTCGAGATAGCTTGCACCACACGCAAGAGGGTAGAGGTAAGGTCACGAATGTGACCCACCTCTCCACTACTGGTTCCACCTTCTATTAATCATTTTTCTGAAACACAACAAACAAGGTGGCACATCAGGATTCCCAGTCTTATAAAGTACACTTAAATTTATGGAGTTGTATTTACTAGACACCTTATCACGACCTCTATACCACCCCGAGATTTCTTAGAACCGACTAAACCTAAGCTCTGGTACCACTAAATGTAACACTCTGATACCGTCCTAGATCCAGAGTATCACATTCGGGTCACCCAAAACTGACCCATCAACAAGTTGGCAATTCTTAAAATGATACATTTCCATAAAATCCATGTAGATAAAGAAATTAAAAGGGTTTATAAATATAAATCCAAATAAGATATATCGTTTGACCAAATAACAGTAAATCAAAATAAGATACAGACTCGATTGTGGTAAGGTCCTATGAATACAATTAGTCCAAACTAAACATCAAGTACTGTACTCTGAAACTGGCTCGGTACTGGGAAATCCTCATCAATGTACTCCTCCAAAAGTAACCTGTCAATCTACGCACGAAAAAAAACCACAATTTCCACGCTGAGCTAACAAAGCTCAGTGGTACATTTTTACTCTACCGTAATTCATGAGTATTAGAAAACAAGCATGCATGATAATATAATCAAGAGTGGACAGAAAGGCTTCTCAACGTCTAAGGATCATCTTCTAGCCTATCCTAGCTAGATCTTACAACAGTCTCAAGATATCACTATTGTAAGAAGACCACTAAGCCATCCCAGGCTTACCATACGCAAGGTCTCACTGACCATTGAGTTACGTCTCGTACCTTGATCACATAGCCAAAGGGTTATCTAGCCTATACTCGAGATCACATAGTCCATCGAGTTACTCGAGCTCACACAGCCCGTCGAGTAACAACCCTACCCTGATCACATACCCCAAGGGTAAAATAACCATCATCTATCATCCATACAACAATGTAAATAACATTTATTCCCTAATGGCCAACGAAGACCTACTATTTTTCTCGTGCTCACACAGCCATCGGGTTACCCGTGATCACATAGCCGTCGGGTTAGGATCATATCCAGATCACTATAGCCACAGATACGTCCTAGACATGCTTGTATCACAATAGCCAGAAGCAGTCTTTTCCCGAGGTCACATAGCCATCAAGTTACTCGAGATCACATAGCCCTTCGAGTTACTCGAGCTCACACAGCCCCTGAGTTGTATTTCTATATCCTGATCACATAGCCCGAGAATAGGTTTCAAATCGCATCCAGATCACATAGCCCGTGGATACGTCGGATGTACTCGATCACATAGCCCGGAGTACCCATCCCCTTATTTAAGTGCCATTGCATTGACTCTAGGACATCCAAATTCCTAACCAAGACTCATATGTTAACACATGCTTCCCCGAGCATCAATATATCTCACCAAGAGATAAAAGGCATCCAGCAAACCATTACCAATGCCCCAAGGCATAACTCTATTGTTACAATAATTAATATGTCTTTAAGATTCATTTACGCCATTTCTCGTTAGATTATCTTATTATTTGAGGCAACCAGCCTATGTGGGCGTCCTTTCAGCACACAACAAGGACCCCAAGCTACCACATAACCTTAACCGATCCACCATGGATATCTATGGGTGATCAAACAAGCGATCCACTTAATAATTACCAAGCCATTAGCCATTTATTTCACACACGGGGTTTAACTCTACATTTCTCAGCTTTAGTATTCATTTTACACCCTAAAAGATCCCTAGGGCCCTTTACCTCGAATTATAGAACCCCCAAACGTGAACTCAACTTTCTTGGGCAAATTGCCCAGCGAGTATCGAAACTCCAAGGTAAGTATCGGTACTGCCTTTTAGGTATCGATACTCGCCCATGAGTACTGATACACTACTTATGTTCGAATGCATTAGACCACAAGCCGTATCGATACACTCTGTGCCGTACCGATACGCATCATTAATATTAAGATTGCCCTGTACCGATCCACCCCTATACCGGTACTCCTACATACGTATACCGGTACACTAAGCCTCTCCCAAGCAATATAACAATGCGTACCGATATGCCCATAGCGTACCAGTACGCTAAAGTGTTATTAAAATCTTAATCAAGTAAGGGGTACAGATACACGGGAAGGCGTACCGATACACCATTCACAAACCGTCTCCCTTATAACGATGGCATACCGATACGCTACCACCCCGTATCGGTACGCGAGCCCAGATTTCAAAATCTAAAGCTCAAGATTTCCTCACTCTCACCCTTAACCTCCATGGTTAAGTCTCAAAATGTTCCTACAAGTTATTTAGAGTATTATAGGCGGTTTTCTACCAATTTTACCCATTATCAATAGCCAAAACGTGATTTACCATTAGAGGGGTTTTAAAGCTCAAGAACCCTAACTTTGTTACTCATAACATAAAACCAAGCAAGGCAATCATTTTATGAGGCTCATAAAACATGAGAGTTAGAAATGTACTGACCTTAAGCAAGCATGACCCGAAATGAAACTTCCACCAAGCTCTTACCACCTCTCTTCTTGGTCGAAGCTTCCAAACTCAACCCCACCAAAACTAATGATGCTTAGCTCGAAATAAATATCATTTGATACTGATAAACTCTTCCTTGATGACCAATCCGAGATTCACACTCCACCACAGCAAGATTTCTTTTTTAACCTTGAGTTGGATGGGTGTTTTTGAAGAGAGAGAGATGAGGATAGTTGGGGGACAATGGGTGATCTCATCCCCTTTTCCCCTGCAGCAAATTAAACAATGCATCAGCCTTTGTCTCCATTGAGGGGGTAATTACCCATTTACCCTTCACTAAACATTCCCCATCCAATCACAAGCCCAACACCCAAGCCCAGCAAGACATGGAAGCCCACGAAGCCCATCAACAAGGCCTAACATGACCCGAACATTTGACCCAACGCGTCGGTCCAAGACCTGAGTCAACGCCATTGTTGACTCGAAAATCTAGGTCGTTACACCGTTAGTTGACTGACAGTTTCCATCCAACGAGGGTAAAAATTGCACGAAAATAAAACGTTAGGAGGTTGTTTACACTAAAAAAATAAAAGTTAAAGTGACAAAAGGATCAAATGTTGGGGGCTATTTTTGACTTTATGCCATCAAAAATTGCATTTTGAAGTTTGAACCCTCTCTAAAACTCTCTCGCCTCTTTCAACAACTTTTTCAAACCCTAGGTTCTTTTCAAGGCAGCTAGTTGTTATGGCTGTCGGCGGTTGTCCTTCTATTTTTCTTTGTGTTTTTTGGTCTCTCATTTCTCATCTCCTTTTCTCCTTCTATAGAGTTGTTCAAAGTGATGTATCTGTTATTATGAAGCTCTTTCTCATCGACCTTTGTTGCTTGATTCTATCGTCCAATTCAACTCAGCCCCTTGGAACACCTGTCGAATTCATTCGACCATTAATGCCTTCCCGTTTGGTGGACCTTTTATCTGGTCTGGACGTCCGGCTCCATCCTCTGATGCTGATTATTGTTTGCTCTGCATCCATTCTAGGATTTTCAAGATCCCTCTTGATCTTGCTCTTGCTCTTGCTTTTGTTATGGTTTGGGCCTTCTTTGTCTCCATACTATTGTTGATACCTGATTTCTTTTGGATCTTTATATGTTTCAATTGTGTTGAATGAAATCCTAATTTGATAATTAAAAATTGTAAACTAAGTTATCTGCTCTTTCTTTTTCCTTTTTTATAAAGTTTACTAACCTCGTTGATCTTTATTACTATGTACATTAAGATAAATTTTTATTTCAAAAGGAATATTAGGTAGGGCCTGAGGCTCATGTGATTCAATTTGAATTTGGACTTTTTTTACCTTTAAAAACTACTAATCCAGTCCTTAGCCTCGTAAAGATTATCAAAGTTTGTGGATGTGGATCATTGAATCAAATCCATGTATCTAAGCTCTAATTATGTCTTCAATCCTTGTACTTTTTGCATTTTTAAGATTTTCATTTCATAAATTTAATCTCTTCACCTCTTTATTTAAAAATTGAAGTTTAATTTATAACCTTTGTTGATGTATAACGGATGGAATGACTATGTATTGATTTTTAGGACAATATTTCGTCGGTAACGAGTAATTCATCCTTTTTGATTTGGACGAAAGGTCATATGTTAATAGAGTTGTGATTTCTTCTTTTTTGTATCACTTGGTTTGTCTCTTCATATATCTTTTATACATTTTTCTAGGGACTTGTCTATCTCCCCAAGATGATACTAACGTCAGAGTAGGAGTGAGGGCTCAATGCTTCTGACTAGGAGTGAGTATTTAACGAGTTGAGTAAATAAATTTTGAGTTAATCGAGTTGATAAGTCATTTAAATTTTTTTTAGTTGAGTTGAATAGTTTGAGTTTCTATTCACATTTAATTGTAAATATTTATAATGTTATGATAGTGGTTGATTCTAAAAACAAATTTCTATAACCATATATATATATATATATATATATAGGCTTAACCATAAAATAAGTGCCTAAACTATATTTTTTTAGTTAGGTTCTTAAACTATTTTCTGAGAGAAATAAGTGTCCGACGTTTCATTCCATTACTTAAATAAAGTTTTTTCATCAACGAATGGTAAAAAAAATTGTCGTTCAATTAGAATAAGACACATTGTCTGTTTTTTTAATTTCTGAATTTCTTTAGAAATCTCAAAGTTTTAATTTTTTTCAATCAAACCCTCAAATTACATCTCCCTCATCGTTCGACATCCTCCACACATCGGTGGTTTATCGTTCACCGCCCAAGTGTCGCGTACCTCATTGTTTCGCATCCCCACCCTCTAGTCATTGGTCAGAACCCAATCGACCTCTTTTTTTTATCATTTTTGGATGTTCGTCACGGTACAATCGCCGGTTCATTCTTTGGTTTTTGACGACGAGATGATGGGGATTTTGTTGGGCTCAATGATCAACCATAATTGCTTGCCAAGTGGTGGAGAAGTCGATTTTTGGGTGTTGGTGGTGGAAGCAAAAGATAAGAAAAATTACACAAGGATTTAGAGTGGTTCGGCTTTCTAACCAAAACCTACATCCACTTCCTTAGCTTCCCCACTAAGGATTTCAACCAATTCACTAAGAATTCTTCCCATTTTCTAGGCTTAGGAGGCAACCTTTTACAACACTCAAAGCTTCTACCCCAAAGCTTGAGTAAACCCTCTTTACAAAGAGAAAATTCAAAGCAAATTGAAATCCCTCTCTTAAGGTATGTGTTTGCACTCTTTAAGCACTCACCCAAATCCTAATACACTTGAGCATATATTGACATTTAAGTTCAACAAGTGTAGTCTATACAAAGAATGAGATTTTAAGCACTAAGATACTTTTACAATCATAATGTTGTTGACAATATAAGCATTAGTTGTTCCAGGTGCTTGAAGGGTCCTTTTATCATCCCAAATGAGTTCCTAGCTGTTGGTGACCGTTGGGGATGATTTGGAGCCGTTGGGGATCTTTTTCCAACCAAACCTGCAATTCTGCAGCATAGGGTATCGATACTTGGGTAGGGGTATCGATACCAGCCTAATTTGGAAATAGCCGTTGAAGTCAAAATTGTGAAGGGAGTATCGGTACCGATACAGGGGTATCGGTACTCCTATCTTGGTATCGATACTGCTAGGGCAGTATCGGTACCCCAAAATGGTTCTGGAAAATCTTTGAAACACGCGTATCGGTACGGAGGGTTTAGGTACCGGTTCGGTCCTCTCGGTATCGATACCGGGATTCAGGTATCGATACCAGGGGCCAGTTTTTGACTATTTTGAGTTTGGAAAACATAGATTCGAGTAAAAAACGTTTCAAAACCATTTTAAACATATTTCTCAAGTTGTTTGGACTTAAAAACATTTTTTCAATATTTTCAATTTAGTCCAAAACTATTTTTTAATTATTATATCAAAACAAATATCCTAACAATCTCCCCCTTTTTGATATAATAAAACCAACTTGAAAAATTGTTTTTGAGATTCTCCCCTTAATAAAAATGAAATTAGA
The DNA here is from genome assembly GCA_019671005.1 of Hibiscus mutabilis. NCBI lineage: Eukaryota > Viridiplantae > Streptophyta > Magnoliopsida > Malvales > Malvaceae > Hibiscus > Hibiscus mutabilis. Next base: position 26,784,000 of record CM033747.1, read on the forward strand.
ATAAGAGATTAATTTGGTAAAATCTTATAAGCTCCCCCTTATTCATTTGAAAATTCAATTTTTCAAAACATTCTTCCCTTTTTTGTTATATCAAAAAATGGTTCAAACCAAAGTTTGAAAACTTTTAAGTCCATAACAATGGAGAGTTTTAAAGAATATTTGACAAAATTAAGTTTTGTTTAAAAATGGCTCCCCTTACTCAAGCATCAAACAAATGTTAGTCCAACATATATGACAAATTAGTTGAATTAAAATAAATAAAACAAATAAAATTCAACTAATTTTTACCACACTTAAACTAAGGTAGGATGTGAAGCCTTCCTTCTTCAAGTGTTCTTCCTTGTGTGTATAGAGCTCCCTCTTAATTTCATTACTTGTTGATCAAAGCTCCATCACACCTACAAAAGACAATCATTTGATTTTTGGTATCCAAATTTCTTTGGATCCATAGGCATTAGTAGCACATATTTTAGTCCCCTTAGGAATCCATTTTTCAATTTCATCCATTTTATGTGAAGTACTTAGTCCTTTTGGGGCCCAAATACTTCTAAAACATTTTCCATTTACAAATCTAGGGGCACTAGATTGTCTCATATAAAAATTTGATTTTCCCAAATTATTTTTCTTTTGAAGTTCTTTGAAAATCAAATCTTTTTCTTTCTTAAGATCATCTACTTCAATTTGATGATCTTTTTCTTTCTTTTGAAGCAAATCTTGTAAATCTAAAACCTTAAGTTCAAAGTCTTTTAATTTTGCTTCAAATTCCAAATTGGTTTTCACAAGCAAATTATTTTCATTTTTCAATTTAGAAATCAACCTTTTGTTTTTAGAAAATGAAGCTTTAAATTCAAAAAACAATTTGTCACATGCTTCTTGTAACTCATCAAATGTATAAGAATTTGAATTAGGTGAGTTAGAAGCTACCTCCCCATCATTGAGGGCCATTAAGCATAGGTGGGCTTCTTCATTTTCATCGATGGAGTCTTCATCACTCCATGTAGCCACATATGTTTTCTTTGATGATGATCCCTTTTTGTTGAAGCGAGGGTAATCGGATTTGTTGTTCCTCGTTTCTTTGTACTTGGAGCACTTGGGGGGATCCACCATCTTCTTCTTCTTCGATTCATGTTTGGATTCTTCTATATTGTTCTTTATGAACCGAGTAAGTTCTTTGAAGAGAAATGCCATCTCTTCATCTTTACTTTCCTCCTCATTTGATTCTTCTTGTTGGCTTGTGGAGGGATGTAGAGCAATGGCATTCACATTAATGCCTAGCTCCATGATTTTCTTCTTCCCCATCTTCTTTATCTCTTCCTTCTTCTTCTCCTCTTCTTTTTCTTTCTTCATGATTTCATGAGTGAGAAGTGACCCCATGAGCTCATCTAGCTTTAGAACTTTGAGATTTTTTACTTTGATGATGGCGGTCTTCTTTAAGTCCCATGACTCGGGAAGAGAGTAGATAAGCTTTCGGACAAGCTTTTCTTCCGAAATGATTTCTCCATAGCCTTTGAGTCTATTGGTGATGGTGGAGAATCTATCGAGCATCTTCGTGATGTCTTCTTTCGGTTCCATCTTGAAGTTCTCATACTCAAGGTTGAGGAGGCCGATTTTGGTCTCCTTTACTTCATTTGTTCCCTTGTACATGACTTCAAGCTTGTCCCAAACTTCCTTGGCATCTTCACTAGAAGACATATTCTCATAGATATTGGGGCTAAATGCACAAAAGAGATGCGCAAAGCCTTGCAATTTATCTCCATCTTCTTTCGATCATCCGCATTCCATTCCACCTTGCATCTTTGTGGTACGTATGGACCATCTTCAACAATGTCCCAAAGCTTATAACATTTGGCCTTGATGAAGAACATCATTCTAGTCTTCCAATAGGCATAGTTGGTCCCGTCAAAGAAAGGTGGCTTGTCGATGGATTGCACCATTTATCTCCGGTTGAATTGTTAGTTGATCGAGCTTTCAGATCGTCTCAATAGGTTGTTAGACCTTCTCGTTTGAGCCTCGCTCTGATACAAATTGTTGGGCTCGATGGATCAACTGTAATTGCTTGCCAAGTGGTGGAGAATTCGATTTTTGGGTGTTGGTGGTGAAAGAAAAATATAAGAAAAATTGCACAATGACTTAGAGTGGTTCGGCTTTCTAACCAAAGCCTACATCCACTAGCTTAGCTTCCCCACTAAGGATTTCAACCAATTCACTAAGAATTCTTCCTCTTTTCTATGCTTAGGAGGCAACCTTTTACAACACTTAAAGCTTCTACCCCAAAGCTTGAGTAAACCCTCTTTACAAAGACAAAATTCAAAGCAAAATGAAATCCCTCTCTTAAGGTATGTGTTTGCACTCTTTAAGCACTCACCCAAATCCTAATACACTTGAGCATACATTGACATTTAAGCTCAACAAGTGTAGTCTATACAAAGAATGAGAATTTAAGCACTAAGACACTTTTACAATCATAATGTTGTCGACAATAGAAGCATTAGTTGTTCCAGGTGCTTGAAGGGTCCTTTTATCCTCCCAAATGAGTTCCTAGCCATTGGTGACTGTTGGGGATGATTTGGAGCCATTGGGGATCTTTTTCCAACCAAACATGCAATTCTGCAGTATAGGGTATCGATACTCGAGTAGGGGTATCGATACCGAACTAATTTGGAAATAACCGTTGGAGTCAAAACTGTGAAGGAAGTATCGGTACTCCTATCTTGGTACCGATACTGGCCTAGCAGTATCGGTACCCCAAAATGGTTCTGGAAAATTTTTGAAACACGCGTATCGGTACGAAGGGTTTAGGTACCGATACGGTCCTCTCGGTATCGATACCGGGATTTAGGTATCGATACCAGGGGCTAGTTTTTGACTATTTTGAGTTTGGAAAACATAGATTCGAGTCAAAAACGTTTCAAAACCATTTAAACATATTTCTCAAGCTGTTTGGACTTAAAAACATTTTTTTTCAATATTTTCAATTTAGTCCAAAACTATTTTTCAATTATTATATCAAAACAAATATCCTAACAGATTTCAGTCGTGGTGGTCCGATGAAGGCAAGTGTGATTGTTGGTGGTTGAATTAGTGGTGGAAAGGGAGAAATTTAAAGATTTAGGGTTATGATTTGAGGTTTTTAAAATCATTAAAGATTTTTAATTTTTTTTATAAAATTAAAGATTTTCTGATTTTTTAAAAGAAAATTAAAGAAAATAATAGAAATATGATCAGAGGTTCGAACAATCAACCAAATATGCCAAGAGGGGGTGAATTGGATTTTTGCTTTGGTGGATAAAAGCTAAGTAATAAAAATTGTGACACAATGATTTATAGTGGTTCGACTTCTAAACCAAGTCTACATCTACTACCTTAGCTATCCACACTAAGGATTTTCCACAAACCCACTAATTTGTCTTTCATTTTTCTAGGATCATGGAGATAACCCTTAAAACCAAGACTTATACCTCAAAGTCTTGAAAACACTCTCTTACAAGAGAAAAACAAATGTAGCAAACTAGGAAAACCTTACTAGGCAAAGAGTTTGAAAATTAAGCACGCATCCAAAGTCCTAAACACTTTAGCAAATGTGACAATTTGGCTCACTAGTGTTTTCTACAATAAATATGACAAAATTAAGCACAAAACTTGATTTCTCAATACATGAATGTTGGTAAGTTGTTTCTTGTTGTTGCGTGGCTGCTTGAAGAGGTTTTTTAAACCCTCTAAAGAGTTTGTGGCCGTTGGGGTTGATTTTGAACCATTGGGGACTTTATTTCCAGCATTAAAAGCACTTCTAGTGCAGGGCGTATCGGTACGCAACCACTGATATCGGTACACTTTCTCAAAATAGAAAGAGTTGTTGGGCAAAAATTTGCACTAGGTATCGATACACTATGCAGGTGCATCAGTACACGATACCCTATTTTGCCGCTAGAAAATGAAGTTTTGGAAAAATAAAGGGGCGTATCGATACAGGCAAAATGGGTACCGATATGGCTGACTGGGTATCGATACACTAACAGGTGTATCGGTAATTGGCCTATTTTTGACTTTTGGGTTATTTTGAAAGCATTTAAATAAGTCAAAAACCCTTTGAAAACCTTTCAAACATATTTTTCAACTTAAGTTCTTTTGAAATATTTTTGCAAATTAGTTTAAATCCAAAAATATTTTTCATTAAATTTATATCAAAATCAAATATCTCAACAAAATATGTCACGTGTCAAGTTCTGATTGGATAGCGAAAGCTTTTAACGGCCGTGATAGAAAAATCTTATTTGAGTAATAGAATAAAATGTTAGGCATCATTTTGGCTGAAAAATAGTTTAGGCACCTAATTGGAAAAATGTATAGGTTGGGCACTTTTTCAGAAGGTTAAGCCATGTATATATTTATATATTTCTTCATATTTTTTCATATGCGATATACAAATATTAGGCAGAATTGAGAGACTTGACTCGAGCTTGAAAATCTATCCACTAATTACTACAAAATCTAAGTTATTCTAGTCTTATTTTATAAATAAAATTTATTTGAAACTTTTCAAATCGAATTGTTTTGCATCAAGTCAAATAAAAAAATTCAATTTTTTCGAATTGGGCCAAATTTTGATCACCTTACTTAACACATTCTTTCTATCTCCCACCTTTCCGTTTAACGATTGTTCTTCACTTTTTACAAGTGTTCTTGCGACTGTACCTTCAATTAATGGTGTGTTGAATAATGTTTTTTTGTATATTTCACACATCTAAATAAGATTACAATAGATATTCCTTATATAGGCTGCCTAAATAATAACTGTACAAAATAACTAACAGAATAAAAACTATTGTAACTGCTATCTAACTAATTACAAAGTCTCTAATTTCTACACTCCTCAAGTTAGAGGTTGAAAAATATTTTTAATCCCTAACTTGCTCAGTAGATACTGATGTTGCTGGGCACTCAGTGCTTTGGTCAAAATGTCTGCAAGTTGCTCGGCTGAGGAAATATGCTCTGTCTTGATCAATCCTTGTATATTTTCTCGTACAAAGTGGCAGTCAATCTCTATATACTTTGTTCTCTCATGGATCACTGGATTTGCAGCAATTTACAGTGCTACCTTGTTATCAAAGAACAAACTTACTGGTTTTATATCCACTATTCACATTTCTTGCAACAAACTAGTCAACTAAACTATTTCTGCTGTTACTACAGTCATGCTCCTATATTCAGCCTCTGTTGAGGATCTTGCAATAGTGTTTTGCTTCTTTGACTTCCACGAAATTAAGGAATCACCCAGCCTAACACAGTATCCAGTGATAGATTTTCTTGACACATGATATGAAGCCCAATCAGAATTACAATAAGCTAAAAGTTGCCTATCAATTGAAGCTTTAAACAACAACCCTTGACCTAGATCTTCCTTCACATATCTGATAACTTTTAAGGCAGCTTCAAAATGGGATCTTTTTGGTTGTTGCATAAGTTGACTAAGATATTTTACAATATATACAATACATGGTCTTGTATTTGTTACTTATATCAACCTCCCAATCATTCTTTGATATATTGCTTTGTCTTCTAGTTCAGGATCTATGACAATAGCTTGTTGTCCTTCATCAAAATCTACTGAAGTTAACTTGATATTCTGCTCAAGAGGAGTTGGAGCTGATTTTGCTACCCCCTAAGCCTGAATCCTCAAACAGCTCCATAGCATATTTCCTCTGATTCAACAATATTCCCTCTTTTAACCTTAGAACTTCAAAATCAAGGAAGAATTTCAAAGCCTCTAAGTCTTTCATCTTGAAGTTTTGGTTTAATATGTTCTTCAATTCTATAATTAGAACAGTGTTGTTATCAGTAATCAGTAAGTCATCTACATAGATTAACATCATCACAATCTGTTCATCATGCCTCTTTGTAAACATAGAATAGTCTGATTTGCTCTGTTGATAACCAGAAGCCAATAAAGCTTTAGTCAATTTCATGTTCCACTGTCTTGAAGCTTGCTTCAGACTATATACTAATTTTTGCAGTCTACACACATAATTTCCCCCGACTGCAAAAATTAGGAGACATCTCTACATAGATTTCCTCCAATAAGTCCCATTGAAAGAATGCATTATAAACATCCCTATGATAAAGAGGTCAGTCAAAGGCACCGCAGCAGCTACAACCAAGAGTGTTCGAACAGTAGCTAGTTTAGCCACTAGAGAAAATGTTTCACTGTAATCAATGCCCTCCTTTTAATTATATCCCTTGGCTACCAAACGTGCTTTATATCTCTCAACAACACCAGAAACCTGATATTTGATCCTGAACACCCATTTGCAACCAATGAGAGTCTTGCCTAGAGGTAAGGAAACCAAAGACCAAGTATGATTGTTTTCCAAAGCTTGAATTTCCTCTTTCATTGCATGAATCCACAATGGATTTTGTTTAGCTTCAGAATGCGTTTTAGGTTCAACAAAAATAGAAGTGGAAGAAAAAAAAAAGACGGTTGCAAGGGGTAAATGAGAATAAGAAATACTGTGAGAAATAGGATACTGACCTGAAGGAAGAGAGGATTGGCAAATTGAGACAAAATCATGTAACCAGTTTGGTTATTTAGAAAGTCTAGAATATCTCCTAGGAATAGAAGCAGAAACAATGGGATCAATTGGAGCAGGTAAGGGTGAAGGAATATGTTGTTCAAGTGGTGGTGAAGAAACAAAATGTTCAAGTATGGGTGAAAGAATAGGTTGTTCAGGTGGTGGTGAAGAAATAGAATGTTCAGGTATAAGAGAAGAAATAGGGTGTTCAGGTGGTGATTCTGGTGTGGAGAAGGAAGGATGAGGAAATGATAGAGAAACTGGATGTGTGGGCAAACTTCTTGAGACTGAAGAAGTATTATCAGGTAGAATAACTAAAAAATCAGGGTCAAGGAAAGAAGAAACATGAAAGAAACTTGAAGAAGAATCCTAAGGAAACTGGAGTGGAAAAATGCATTCATGAAAGACTACATCTCTATTAACAAAAAAAAAATAGTTTGTAAATTGAAGAGAACATAAACCTTTTGGATAGATGAATATATCATAAAAACAGATGAAATAACCTTTTGAGAAAATTTATCAGAATGATTAAGAATGGTGGCATAACAAAGACAACCAAATACTCTAAGGTGAGAAAGGTCAGATTTGTGTTTATGAAGAATCTCAAAAGGGGATGACCACTGAAGAACAAAAGATGGTAATTTGTTAATCAAATAACAATCTGTTTTGACACATTAAATTTTAAAGGAAATTTAGAATAGAAATATAAGGCTCTAGCAACCTCGAGCAAGTGTTTGTGTTTATTTTCAGCTATTCCATTTTGTTGAGGGGTAGAGACACAACTACTTTGATGAAGAATTCTTTGAGAAATGAAAAATTCAGAACAAGCTGAGTTGAAAAACTCAGTACCATTGTCACTGCCAATGGTTTTGACTGTGGCAGAAAAATGAGTGTGGATGAAAGCAAAAAACTATTTAAAGAAAAGAATGGTATCTGATTTTAATCTCAACAGGTACACCCAAGTCATCCGTGCCCCACAAGTCTAAATGAAGAAGTTCAAACGGAGAGGATGATCTGGAGGAACTTAATAGAAAAGATAATCTGGGTTGTTTGGCAATAGGACATATAGAGCAATGGATGCACATTGTCAGCATGCAAAGGATGAGGTAAAGAGAGTTTAGTCATTTTAAAATAACCAGCATGACTCAAACGATCATGTCAAATATCAATATTATTGAGAGAGGAAAACATACAAGATGACCAAGAACCATCATTACGAGAAAACTACAATGAAGAAGTAGAAACAAATGAAAAAACAGAAGATAAGCCAACAAACTTGTCAGGTGAAACAAACATGTAAACCTGCCATCAATTTAGCAATCCCCTGAATCCTTCCATTGGAGAGATCTTAAAGGAAACAAAAATTAGGATAAAAAAGAAAAACACAATGAAGAGCCTTGGTTAGTTTAGAAATTGATAAAAGATTACGTTTAAAAGCAGGAACAAAAAAAAACATTACAAACAAGACAACCAGAAAAAAGAGAAACAAAACCAATGTGAGTGATGGGTGCACGTTTTCCATTAGGAATATAAACAAATCTATTAGAGGATTCACATGAAATATGATTAATCAAACTATAAAAATCAGAGCATATGTGATCTATGGCTCCTGTATCCAAAATTCAAGAGGAATTAACAGAAGCATCTGAAGAAGATATACCTGCCAAATAAACTGAAGCATCTAAGGAAGATACCTTGTGAAGAAGATCCAGGATTTGTTGATACTGTGTCTGAGTGAACACAAGAGGTGCAGGTGTCAATGCGTCAGCAGATGCAATAGCAGGTAAAGAAGCAGGAACTACACAAGAATCTGAATCAGTGGTCATAGCAGCTTGAACCTCCTTGTTCTTTGTAAACTTGAAATCAAAGGGAAATCCTATTAAACGATAACATTGATCCTTCCTGTGGCCATTGATCTTGCAATGATGACAGTAATCATTGAATTACCGATGAGAATTCGAACCATCAGAAGCATACATCACAGTGAAATAAAAAATTGGAGAGATTCCACTGAGTTGCATCCTCTGATTTTTTTTTTCTGAAGAATCATCGAATAAGCTTGATTTACGGAAGGAAGTGGCTTCATCAGTAAGATTTGACTTTGAATAGCCGAAATTTTCTTATTCAAGCCCATTAAAAATCAAAATAACTTTTGTTGCAGAAGAAGATTCAGATTATCATGAGAAGCATCACAATTGCAAGACGAAAAAGGAACAAGAACACTATATTCATCACAAAGTATTTCCAAACGTGTAAAATAAGTGGAAACCGAGAGATCACTTTGAAGCGAGGTAACAATCTCCCGATGAAGGAAGAAAATCTGAGAACCATTAACCTTTTCATACTGCTCACAGAGATCCTTCTAGACTAGAGCAACATTTGAGGCGAATACAATCCTAACTGATAATTCCTTGGAAACAGAGTTGAGAATCCAGGACAACACAAGCGCATTACATCGATCCCGCTGTGGCTGAAGAGAAACATCAAAGCTTTTCCGTTTGCAATCGCCATCAACAAAACCTAATTTGTTTTTGGCCAAAAGTGCAAGACACATCGAACGACTTCAAATATTGTAGGTGTCGATTCCTGTCAGTTGATGTGAAACCAAAACTGAGCCCGACGTATCAGATGGATAAAGATAGAGTGCATGATTGAAATCGACGGTGGTGTTATCCGCCGGAGGCATGATTTGCAGAATAAAGAAAGAGAAAAACGGTTACGGAAAAAATGAAAAAAGAAAGACGATGATGAGGGGAGAAACAAAGTGGCCCAAAAGAAAGCCCAATGGATCAATAGAAAACCATGTTAAATAATGCCTTTTTGTATATTTCACACATCTAAATAAGATTACAATGGATATTCCTTATATAGGCTCCCTAAAAGTAACTGTAATTAACTAACAGAATAGAAACTATTGTAACTACTATCTAACTAATTACAAAGTCTCTAATTTCTACATGGGCGAGGGGTACAACATTGTTAATTGATTTTTTTTTATTAAATATGAACATGTGTAGGGATGAAAAATATGTACAGTTTTGCGGATTTCGCACTGCACCCGCCCTAGTTGGGGCGGGGATGGGTATGAGTTTGGTGGGTAGTGGGCGAGTATGGGGTAAAAAGTCAAACCCACCGTGAATAGTGGGTAAGTGATGGATTTGAGACCTTACCCGAACTGTATCTGCCCGCATTCACCCGCCCCGCATCTGCCCGCCCACTAACTACCTACCATGTGAATTTTGGACCATTATGAATTTAAGAATAAGTTCACAGACTATTCTGTAAACTCTAAGATTTTAAAGGATGTGCCTTATAATTTAACCAAATATGCTTTAGTTAAGTTAAGTAGAATTTATACCGGTGTAAATATACCTTTTGTCCATAGTTAGTTAGTTGTAGTTAAGTAGAATTTATATCATTGTAAATGTGCTTTAGTTAAGTTAGTTATAGTTAGTTAGTTAGTTGTAATTAAATTTATACCGATGTAAATGTATTATATATAAACACTTGATCAATCAATAAAGTATGCGAAGTTTCACTCTTCTTTACAAAATTCTATGGTTTGTTTTTACATAATTCGATATTAGTGGATGTTCGTCAGGCGAGTATGAACGGGTACATGTGAGTACGAGGTGGGTAATGAGTATCCAATTAGGTAGTGGGTGTGAGGGTGGATTTGAGAATATACCCGCGTAGGTGGGTGTGAATTTGAAAAATTATACCCGCCGTGAGAGGTGGATATGAAAATTTTATATGGGTATGGATATGGAGAGGGAGTATTCGCACCCGCCCCGTCTGTTTGCTATCCCTAAACATGTGCTAATGCTATCAAATAAATTATAATTTTTAAATATTAGAATTTCATATATTAAAATTTAATGAAATTTTATTGACAAGGTTATTAAGTGGGTTTTATTCTTTGAACAAACAGATTAAATTCTCAAAAAAAAAAACATGTGAATAAAATTTTAAAACCTTAAGGAGTAGAGGGACCTGTAAACAATCATAGCCAACTTCAGGGGGAAAAAAGAAAGATCAAAGCCAGCTTTTGTTTGCCCTTAACTTAAATTTTCCCCATCTTTCCATCTTTTCTACTCTACTTCCTCCGGCTTTCAATAGATTCTAATATACTAATTTTCTGATAAACAAGGAAAAGATTTCGTTGGGAATCTGGGAAATCTTTTCTTTGGCCTACCTTTTTGTGTGATTGTGTTAATATAAAGGAAAAAAATGGGGACAGCCAAAGTCTCAGATTCCAGTTCTAGGGATCAAATTGCGAGAAATCACAATGAAACCGATGTGATTTTGAATGTCTATGATCTCACTCCTTACAATAATTACACTTATTGGTTTGGTGTAGGGATTTACCACTCCGGTATTGAAGGTTTGTTCCCTCTTCTTAGTTTTTCTTTTATGGATTCTTTAATCGAATGTTTTATAGATGTGGGTATTGGTTACTGTTGCTCCTTGTTGCTTCAAAATGGAGAATTTGGTTTCTCCGGATAGAAAACAGATACGGCTCTGCTGAATTATTTTTAATTGATTTTATGTGATTATCTCCATAATGTAGCTTAACTGAATATTTATTTGGGAAAGAAGGTTTTCTAAGGAGGATGTGGGAATATAATAGTTTCATTGATATGGAGAAAATGAGATCCTTTGAAGCTTTCATAAATCTTTGTATTAACACAATGAATATTTGCTTTTGGTCATAGAATTCTTCAGTTTTACTTTCAAGTATTTGTTATTTAGATTAGATGAAGATATTGTGGTGAAGTACCCAAGTTTTACAAATTTTAGATTAAGCATTTCTTGTTGATTGTTGGTTTGAATTTGAAATTCAGTTGTTTTGGCTAAAAGGGAGAGGTTGAAAGCATTTTTCTTTGCAATATGACATGAATTTTTGTTCATATGTTGGTAATCTTTTCTAATCTAGGAAACTGAGGTGTCTATCTCAATATTTATGAACAGTTCATGGGAAAGAATATGGGTTTGGGGCCCATGATTTTCCAATTAGTGGAGTTTTTGAAGTTGAGCCAAGGAGCTGCCCTGGTTTTATCTATCGATGTTCTATCTCATTAGGACGCATAAACATGCCTTCCTCCGAATTCAGAACATTTATCGAGGATGTAGCTTCTGAGTATCATGGAGATACCTACCACCTCATCTCCAAGAACTGTAATCACTTTACGGACGATATGGCGCATAGATTGGCGGGCAAATCTATCCCTGGATGGGTGAACCGGATGGCTCGACTAGGTATGCTGACCCTTCCGATTGTTTATCACATTGTAGGCACACATTTTATATATGCCACATATTTGTCTGTGACATTGGATGATATCTGTGCCTTGCTCTTCCTTAGATCAAGCGAGAACTTAGATCTTTTTCTGGGTGGAGCCTAAAGAGTTGGCTATGTTTGTAGCTACTTTTGTTTGGTAGTTGATACTAGTCCTTGACCCTCCATTCAAGGGAAAACAATCACTAGGAGGAGGCCAAGCATCAATTGTCATTCAGTCTACTTCTCATCGTCCGTATTATTTTAATGCTTCACTTGTTCTTGAAAATGCAAAACGTATGGAACAAAAATTGTTAATTTTGTGATTTGTCAAAAGCGTAGGTTCATTATGCAGCTGTTTGCTTCCTGAAAGCCTTCAAGTAACTACTGTGAAAGAGTTGCCTGAATACCACGACATAGGTATGCTTCGCAATGTCTCCTGTGTTAGTTTTCAAGAATCGAATCTTCCATTTACACCCCTTTGTGGTACTACACTAATATTGAACTTTCTTCTGCTTTCTTTTGGCTGCTTCCTTCCAGAAGATGGAACTGAATCTGCCTCAACTTCGACTCCCCGTGTTTCACCTGAAGTTGATACAGATCAAGAGAAGCACTTGCTCTCATCGAAAGATGGAAGTTCGGAAATAGCTTTTATTAGAGAAGCCCAAGCATCTTGCAAGATGCCTTAAAAAAGAAGAGTTATTATGGCAGCCTCAATCAAATTGGAAGCAGAATGCTGAGCTTGCAATGCATGCATGTCTTTCTTTGGATGTAATTATCTTCAATTTGCCGGTGTCTTCTCCCCCGCCCCCTTATTTGAGCAGAAGAATCTGACACTTGAAATGTAGTTTGTTGTTAATGCTTTGTACTAGTGGTTACATTGAACTCATGGACCCCTAATGGGATTGCAGAGAATTCATTGTGAGCTTTTCCAACATCTCGAAAACAATACAAACTCTGGCTTTGCATCAGTTGCATAAAAGTTAGATGCAGCTAGTAATTTGCAGGTTCTTTTGTCTTGGTTTTTCTTTAATGGACCTTTCAATGCTTTTCCTTTTTTATTACTATTACTATTTTTTATGTTTCTTTCTTCTTTGCTTAAGTAACTTGACCAAGTAAACATATTATTTTCTGACATTTTTCAGAGATATCTTCCAGAAGGTCAAATTTTATTTTCTGCACAAAACTGGGTCTTGAAATGAAAACCAGAAAGTTGCCAAGGAAAGTTCACCAAGAGCCGTCGGCAGCCGTGTCGATGCCTCATTTTATCTTAGGTTAAACAACATTAGTACAAAGGAAATGGTGGATAACTGAATGGCAGTATAAAGAACTCTGGTTCAACAAGTACAAAGATAAACAAGATAAGAGCCTCAAGCTGAATAAAGCAATGATTGTATAAGTGGGAGTTACCGTCCGGATAGCACAGACATTGAAAAAGAAGATGAAGCTGAGGTAGGAATGTTACGGTCTACATCCGATCCGATCACAGTGATTCTTGGCCGGTGATGATAGTCGCAATCCTCTTCATCTATGGATAACAAATCAACAACCACCATTTGAGTGTCAGGGGGTTCATCTACCACAACACGCCCTTCAAGCATCTCAACCACTAGTGCCATGCTCGGCCTTAGTTTCGCCTTCTCTTGTATGCACCACAAAGCTACATAAACCAGTCTTTTCAATTGTCTATCATCAATCCCTCGTGCTTCAACCAGCCTCTGATCAACAGCTTCTATTAGTTTTCCTTCTTTTAGTTTTTTGCTCACAATTTTAGGAAGGAACTGCCATTTCCTTTGAGACCTATCGGTGCCATCTTCGACAAGACTAACGTTTCTTTGGCCTCCGATCATCTCCAAAAGAACCATTCCGTAGCTGTAGATGTCGGATTTCTCTGAAACTCCATACTCCAAGAGCCATTCCGGGGCTAAATAACCTCTAGTCCCCCGGATTGTTGTAATGACCCTACTCTCATCTTTTCCCATCAACTTTGAAAGACCAAAATCTGCCACAACTGCTCTATAATTCTCGTCAAGAAGTATATTTTCTGGTTTGACATCAAGGTGTAATATCCTCGACCGGCAATCATGATGTAGGTAAGAGAGTGCCTTAGCCACATTGATAGCGACTCTGTACCTTAAATCCCATGCCAAGCTGCCTCCAGGGTGATTTCTAGTTTCCCTTTGCCTTCTATGGAAGATCCAATAGTCCAATGAACCATTAGGGATGAACTCATAAACAAGGAACCTTGGCCCTCCAGGAAGACAACAATACCCGATAAGACGCAAAAGATTCACATGTTGCACACTTGCAATTGCCGCAACTTCAGATCGAAACTCCTTTTCCCGTGCTGCTCCCCGACGATCCTCTTTACAGCGACCGAAGTGCCATCGCGAAGGATACCTTTGAATACTGATGCAGATGAACCTTTGCCTAGCAGTGCCTGAAAATTATCTGTTGCGTCCTCAAGCTCCTTGAGCCTAAACTTGATTGGAACTCCAGCTACCTTTCGAAGAAAACTGTACTCTATTCGAAGCTCCCGACCTTCCGATACCAGCCTCTTCTCTAACACTTTTCTTCTACGATGATACCGCCCCCTAATAACAAGACACACAAATACTGCAAGGATTACTGCAATACCTGCCCCTGCAATGAGGAAGAAAGCCCTCGAAAGCTTCAGCCATACTCGAGCAACGATGATAAAAACGATGAGGCCGATGATTACCGCTGCACCTACTATATTTGCTTTCTTGTCCTCCATTACATCTTCATCATTGTCTTCAAAAAAATGAGGCCAAGGCAAGAGATTCTTGCTCTTCTAGCTTTCATTTGTTGCTTGTGTTATGAAGAGAAAAAACCTATGTTAACTTCCCTGAAAGTAAGAATTGATTAGAATAATATAATTCTACAGACTCTAAGAGCTAAATTTTCTATGCTTGGATCCACCAAATGTTGAAAGGGCTGTTATAATTTTATATACACATCTTGTATTTGTTTTTCAAGCGTTTAAATGGTCAAACTTTTGGTTCGTACATCCAGGACACGTAATTTGTCATGTTTGAATTTTATTTTCATGCAGGCTTTTCACCATTAAATACATTAATTATGAATACTTTGATATCAATCAATCATCCTTCGACTTCGTCAAATTGACAAGCAGCTGGCTGGTTTTCTGCTTGAGCCACACACATCCATGAAGAGGCGACTTCCAAAGTTAACGAGTCGAACTAATAATCAGTTGATCCAATGGGATGAGGCATTAGATCCTTAAGCAAGATCAGTAGTTCGAATTTTGGCATTGTGAATGGAGAAAACTGGGTTGGGAGGGTCGGATCCCATAATGAGCCTTTTCAAAACTCGATCTGGATTAGTCAGCCAGTGGGTTAGAAACTAGTAGTTAAATAAAAAAAAGTTAACGGGGTTGATCGGCTATGAAACGTCATAGCAATTGTGCAAGCGTACACACGTCGATGCAAGTATAGTTGATAGATTAATCATATCGGATATCGATCCCACTAGGAAAGTGGTTTTCTGCCTATTAATGTCAGTGCAAAAGTTCTAAAAATAAAAGAAAATATGAGTTAAGTTGTCAGTGCAAAGAAATGTAAATACGAAAGATTTAAGAGAGTGATGTAGATGCAATAGTAACAAAATAGAAAAGGAAAATGATATTCTGTAAAAATACTGGATTCCCTCGGTGTAACTCGGCAGTGTGCCAAATGCTGCTAGGTTAAAGCATGAGATGATTATAATGCAAGATAAATCAAACTTATCCTACTAAATTTCCTTCAACTCTCAGCTAATGACTTAAACAAACAAATCTACCACAACTTCGTTACCGGGAGATATTGCGTGTCTTCGAACAAGTGGATTAACTTTTATTGTGATGCTCGTTAACTTGAACTATCACTACACCTTTCAGTGACAATGGTTGCATTAAACACTTCTGTGAAAAATAGCATTCAAACCCAAAAGTTGAAACAAGAAAAAAAGCTTCATAAAAAGATGAAGTTCATAATCCAAAATAACTCTCGTACTTAAGGAAAGAAAATAGTAAATCATCATCCATTGAATTATAAAAGAACATGTGAAAACAAACAGAAATCTCTATTCCTAGCTTGATTCGAAATGAATCCACACGTTTTTCCTTGCTTCAACACTTGGATCCTCTTTGTCACTAAGAGATCTGCCTCGTCTTCGCCTCAGTTCACCAGAAAGAAGCTCAAGCCACCATGGACGAAGCTTCCCAAGAATGAGAAAAATGATCTTCCAAAAGATAATGGATATTTTAAAAGGTAATGAGAAGATGATATCTATAAAGATGCCTCATTTCTTTCCAATAGGGTAAATACATGTGTCCCTCATAGATTTGCAACTGTGAAAATTCGTACAAGGTAGTTACACCAAATTGTCAGCTCATCATCCTTTGATCTTATCTTTTTGACAGCTTTCAATGCTTCGACAATCATGGACGCAATTCAGTAAAAATTCTATTTTAATGTGGTGACATACAGTCTGTACAATAGCTGTCGTAACTAGCTATCATCTTAGTGTCTTTTGATCTTATCCTAACAACTGTCATTGCGGTGACAATGACTGTTTCATTGCGTTCACATCTGGTCCAAACAAAAGATGTTGTAACTAACTGTCAACACATTGTCCTTTGATCTTACCCTGACAGTTGTCAATGCGACGACAATGATTGGATGCAATCTAAGCAACGCTTATACAGCGACATCACAATACATTGATAGTTCTGGAAGCAATAATAAGATGTTTTTACAGCGACATTAATAATGTAGTGACAAAACAACAAAAAAATGGCAGGAATAAGGAGAATTCAATAAAAATGCATGCATGAGATACCAATGTGGGGATAAATTAATTGATAAATAGGGAAAAATACGTGCACTTTAGAGTACCATCACACCCCCAAACTTGATTCTTTTCTTGTCCTCAAGCAAAAATAATAAGCAACAAGTTAAAATAAACATTGATAAACATTCTAGCTACTTGAATCATCTCAATAATTAATGAATCAATTGCATCTAAATGATAGAATATTGCATTGACAACTCAAGCATAAGAATAAATGAAACTGCAATTCATCAATACCTAGCATCATGCCTAACATCTTGGATTATTTCCACCTAACAACACATAGCAATTATATAATACAAGTAATATTTATACACTTTTTCATTATCTTTTTTGTAGCGAGGGATATCTATCAATTAATGCATCCTAAGATTCTGAGAAGTAAAATGTTGTGCAACGAACCCCTATGAAGTACTTCATTGCTATGACACACACTCATGCAGCAACAACCTTTGGCCAGATTCATTTTTCTAACACATGCAAATGAGTGTTCCCCTTTGAAGCTACTCTTATTTTACACCCACATTTAGTGCATTTATTTACACATAAAAGGGTATAATATCGTATATAACAACAACTAAACAAGGTAGAATTTATCTAAAATCAAAGAGATGATGTTAGGTATCCCTTACTCAAGCAAGCAAATTTATGCATGCAGAATTCTAATGCAACATTCCAACACATATATCCAACTTACTCATAAATAGTTAACATGATTCAAGATTTAAGCTTCAAATGTAAGCAAAAGATTTATAACACAAAGTGAACCTTGCATTTGCTTAAAGAATGTTTTTTTGAAATGGGGGTGCAATTCAAATCCTAGGTGTATACCCACAAACTTAAAGATTGCATTGTCCCTAATGTAAAAACAGAATGTGATGACAGAATGCAGAATGCAGTTACAAAGATAAATGCAATGACAATGACAATGCAAATATAATGACAATAATGTTAACAAAAGGAAATTACGCTACATGATATGCATACCTACAAAAATCTAAAAGACTAACTCAGTTAAGGCTCTTATGGGGAAGAGGTAGCACGGCGTCTCTTCTTCGTTCCCCTCTTCTCTGCCTTGTGCTTCTTGCGTTGCTTTTCTTTTAACTTGTAGCATTTTCTCTTCTTTTTCCTTTTAGGAGCCGCATATAATTGTTCTTGTAGTTCTAGTTTCACTTCGACATCATCAGTCGTATCGGCGGTAAGAAGGATGATCGTCAGTAACTCGGTGTAAACCTCGATTGCTAGAGGGTTAACCTCTTATCCTTGCGTCCACAGTTTCAAACTAAAAAATGTCACCTAGTGAATCAGTTGCAGTAATATTCTTGAACACATCTATTTTTGTACCAAACTGCTCATTAATTTTAGCCACATTCGTGGGAATTAACAGCTCACATTCCTGAGATTCCTTTTAGATTAAATCATCTAGTATATGGACAGAATGACACTCTTCTTTAGCTCGGCACTGTGTCGACAATTGGTGTTGTGTTGACCACTTAGATTTTAGAATTGGTGGTAAATGAGTGATAACTTGAGGAGTAACATCCTTCATGCTTTCTGTAACACACTAACATATACTCGTAAATCGAATATACATTAAAGATGTTACGGAGTTGTTTAAAGAAGTCTCGACTTATAAATTTATTTTTACAAGTATTTACAAATTTTAGTTTGTAAATCTAAACCTTTCTCGGTTTTCTTGAAAACACAACCTATGTGCAGTTAGCTAGCCTGAATTAATTATTTTAAAACATATTTGGCAATTATTAAAAGCAACAGTTCAATTCAGGGTGAAAACTAGGTTCGCTATCTAGACCCTTTCTTAATTTTAAAATCTTTACGCGATTACCGATTATTCTTATTAGCAAAATAATTATCCTTTCTACCTTAGCTTTATTCTGTTACAATGCTAATGCCTTATTTTGCTTTATCCATATATGATTCATCATCAAAACTGATTACTTATTTATCCTTTAGTCTAATTTAATGCATCATACTCTACTAGCAATTAAATAATTACATGCCCACTAGAGATTATCATAAGCTAGAATATCTTACTGATGTTTTACAGATTGAAGCTTGATCAGCATGCTCGACTCTCTTCAAATACTCCATCTTAATCTACGTGTGAAACAAACACACGCTAAGTACGAACTTAGTAAGGCAAAACTTATAAATCAAAGTAAAGCACTTTAATTTTAATAAAAATTGCATAATAAATAAAACACTAAATATATCATATAAGAATTTAGAATCGTATAGAATGACTTATCGAAGTCGTTCCTCTGTCATGTAACCTGTAAAATTCAACATCCCATATACATATATAAGGCAATGTCATGTCATGTCATGTCATGTCACTTTCACTTTTTACTTTCCTTTAGATCACTTGTACCCGTTACTTTTTATTCAATTCATAGCCCAATGTAATGTAAATGAGAATGCATGGTATGTGAGTCACTGTTGAGTATGCACATGTGCGGCATCAACTAATATGTTGTGCCATAATAAATAACTGTATCATTGCTGTAATTTAACAACATCACTGTATTGTATCGCTACTGTAATTTAACAGCATCACTGTATCACTAGGTCATTGCTTTAGAACACAGCGTCACTGTATCACTATATAACTGTTGTAAACTTATACAACATCACTGTATCACTAGGTCATTGTTGTAGAACACAACGTCACTGTATCAGTATATAACTATACTCCACCTCATTGGCATGCCAATTATACCAAGAATCTCAATAATGCTTACAATGGGCTTTTAATCAATTCACTATTATTATTTCTTCACTTATCCAATAATGTCAATAGATAAAGACATATCACTATAACATAAAAAAAATGCATTGGGCAGTTCATGCCTGAAATCATTTATAATTCATTTCAAAGCCATTTAATATGTATATAATTTATGATTTAAATCTTTTTCTTTTCAACACTCGAGGTTGACTTATCGCAAGTCTTCCTCATATCATAATAAAATAAGTAGGATTGCACTCACCTGGGCCATTTATTAGCTTGCCTCACTAAGCTCTACTCGATCCTTTCCTTCATAATACCTCGACCCTTCTTTTGATCCAAATCAAACTTCATTGATCATATAAATACGAATAACATTCATTAGATTCAAATCTAACAATACTTTAAACATGCTATCGAATCTAGTCATTCGAATATACAAAATTTCCAAAAGTTTTTCCTTTCTTCCTTATACTGTCCAAAACCCATTTTTGGTCTTTAATGACCATTTAGAACTTCCATTAACCCCTTTCAAGCTTACTAATTAACCCTAGATACAAAATGCATCAATTCTCATTTTCTGACAGATTGCACTACCTTCAAAGAAATATTTCTATAAAATATTCTAAAACTCGGAATTTGATTCCATTTGTTCTGAAAGAAACTAGATTCAGTAAGATTTTCATCCATATAAATTAATAGCCCAAATTTAACTTGTATGATTTATGACGAATTTTCAAAGTCAATTACAATGTTGGAATTCGGAACAGACTGGTGCTCTATTTCTGACCTTTCGTCATTTAAAAATTCATATCTTTTGACTCGGAACTCGAAATCAGTTTTCGTTTGTTGGAGCCAAAACTAGACGAAAAAATATTTACATCGGTATAAAATTCACCTTCTAACCATTTTTGTAGAATTTATGGTGAATTTTCAAACTTACTGCCAAAACCAGTATTCTACATAGCTTTCTATAATAAACTTCTAATTTATACTAATTTCTTCTTATTTTTCTTCTTGTCAATTTAGTCCCATCACTTACTTCAAACCACTAATGTATCACTTTATTCATCAAATAAATATTCAAAAATAATTCACTTTAATTTTTCGTTCTTTCCAAAATAGTCACTAAAAATGCAAAGATAAGGATTCAAACTTCTCAACTTTGCAAATTAGTCCTCAAATCAACATTACTACTTGAATTCTACTATTTCAAATAAAAATCAGATTTAATCCTTATCAAAAACCTCATTTCCGAATTGGTCACTTAACTTTGACAATTTGTCAAAATGGTCACTAATTCGATTCTACATCGGTTTAACATTCTAACATCAATTTCACATATTCAACATCATTAATAACATAAATACACTTCAATTCCATACAAATTCAGATTTGGTCCTCTAAATTTTAAGATTGCCGAATTGGTCCCTATCAAATTAATTTAGGGATTTGCTTCTAAACAACAAATCAAGCTTACTAAATCATTAATTCAACATCACAAACCCTAAATTAAACTTGAATCCATAAACCCTAATCATCTTCATAATAATCAAAACATGTAAAGTTTAAACCCCAACTCAATAACATGATTTTAACATCACACAAACTTGGTTTCAACTTGAATTTCATCATGAAATCATAAAATCTCAAAACCCCCCAATTTAGTCCATAAACCCTAATTTCTTTCTCATGTAAATTATCATCAATCAAGAATGGATTCCATGGATTATTGATATCAAAAGATAGAGCTTGAAAAGTAGAACAACTTTGTAGTTGATGAGATTACCTGGAAATCGAGTTTCGGGGCTTGAATCGAACTTGGAAAGTTTTTCTCCATTTTTCTTTCTTTCTCCCCCTCATATTTCGAAATTTTAAGATGAAGAATGGTCTTCATCTTTTTTTTTCATCCAATTTGGCCACATGTCTTGTATAAATGAATTTTAAATTCATTTAGATAGTAAAATTACTAAAATGCCCTTTTAATCCAATGGTTGAGATTGATCTTATCATCAATCAAGGGCCAAGATTAAATCTCTCATTTCCTATTTCCAAAATTGCCCTTATAACTTTTTAAATATTTCAAAATTGCCATTGGGGCCAAATGACCAATTTGCCCTCCAACTAGTTTTTATTTACTAGTTGGCCATTCTTGTAAAAATTCAACTAAGTCTAGTTGGAATCCAACCAACTATAATAAAATATTCATAAATTAGTATTTTATGACTTTTCCATGGCTTTTGGACCAGCATCTGAAATTCCAGTTCTATCAGATTTTCCCGATATTCATAAAATACTTCTACTGTGATTTTACCTTTTTCCGAGCTATTGGATTTATTCCGATAATTCTATATTTCCATATTCGGGAAATAAACTCTATTATCCTATAAAAACTTCCTTTTCCAAGGACTTAGACTGATTTTTCTTAACTCTGTCTATTTTCTCGATACTTATCGAAAATCTTCATAGAATAAAATTCCTCTTAAAATTCCTTTATCGATAATCCATAAGAATTTTCTCTGCTCTTACTGAGTCTAAAATATCGATCAGAAACACTTTTATGGGACCTTCCCAAAGGTCACCCATCCTTGTATTTCTCTGGCCTGAACACGATTAACAATTTTATTCGATCCAAATTCGATACTTTTTTCTGCATCTTAATTCTTAAAACCGATATCAAGGTACCTGTTTTAATCCGATTTACTCTTATACTGAATAAAATTACTTGTTTGGGAAATTTACACTTTAATCCCCAAACTTTTCCAAAGTTTATACTTTAACCCCAAAACTTTCAAAATTTACATTTTGGTCACTAGCTACAATTTGGGATATTACACTTTCATCCACCCCATCCTCAATGATTTGATATTTTTTAGATGACTCAACTCAATCTTGAGAAAATGTAACTGATTTTTGAATCAACTTACTTAATTATATACCACTCTTTGGAGTGATATCCTTGCAATGTTCGTTCCGTTTGATAACTGGAGTTATGGTGGCACTAGAGAGTGTACCTGATTGTTGAGAATTCATAGTAGATGCTAACTTTCCTAGTTGAACCTCTAAAGCACGAATTAACAACATGTTACCTTGCACTATGAATTCAGTTTGAGAAATATATTCCCGCATTAATGCTTCGAAACGAGCAAAATGATCAAATCTAGATGTCTGAGCATATTGTTCCTGACTAAGTCGTGACTGTATTTGAGTTTGTGAACTATATTATGGATGCGGATTTTGCCAAGGAAAATATTGTGGTTGCACTGTGTTCTACTATGACTGCAATGAAACTTGCTAAGTGTACTATTGTTGCGGTTGATTGAAGTTCCCTTATTGCGCATTAAAATTTCTTTGGAAAATAATATTCTAAAAAATGAATGCTCCAACATGTTTTCTGGAATTTCAATTCCCCCAAGAATGACGTGTGGCAGCATTGCAAGAAATACCAAGGGTATTGCCTCGTATAGTGTTCACATAACACCCAGTCTCTAAATACTGTAGGCAAACTTCGTAGCTATGATTGTCACTGCAAATCTTGCAACAGAATGAATGGACATCAACTGATTGAGCAATTGGAATAGGTGCAACTTTACTAGTCCATTGCATATTTTTATTCATGTTGTCAAGAGAAGAAATTTTAGCACGAAGAGCAGAAATTTCATCTAACTCTATAACTCTCGAAGCATTTCTAGAAATAGGATATTGATAATCATGCTGAGCATATCTCTCCAAAACAGCAACTGCCTCATTGTAAGTGCAATCTAACAAAGGTCCATTGGGTGATCTGTCGATAAAATTCCTCTTTTGTGCATTTAGCGCATTATAGAAAATCTGAATCTGTCTCTTTTTAAATGTCATGCGTGGGGCAACGTTCGAGCAATAATTTATAACATTCCCATGTGGTAGAAAGATTTTCATCATCCAGCTGATGATAAGATGTAATTTTAATTCTAAGACGAGCATTCATTGTCGGTGAGTTAAATCTCCAAACAAATTACGTTGCTAATGCATTCCATAATGTGATAGATTTGACAGGAAATCCACAAAACCATGTACATACTCTTCCCTATAAAGGATAAAGAAATAATTGCATACGTAATGCATCATCCATAATATCGTGTTGACTAAAAGATGCGCAAATAAAAAGGAAGGATTTGAGATGCTCTATTGCGTCTTCATTAGCCAATCCAACATATTTCCCATTAAAATTCAACATTTGAAACATGACTAATTTGAGTTTAAAATTTCCATCAAGAAGTTTGGGCCTGAAAATTGCCAGTTGTAAATCATCCAAAACAGGCGCAATAACATCTTTTATAGTCATGTTTTGAGATTGAGCGTATGGACACAATGGTGAGTCAGTAGCATGTTGTGGCTGCATCATAGATATGACAACATTGTTTGTTGGTAAAACCATATCCTTTTGTTCTTGAAGTTTCCTCCTAGCGGTTCTTTCAATTTTTGCATCAAAGTCAACTATAAACTTTGAATTAGTTATGGCCATAAAACATTTAAAATGAAATCTAAAAAATATAACATCGATAAAAGAAAAGCAAAGATATCATCAACTAAAAAATAATCGAAAAAAATATACAAAGTGCAAAAATAAAAATAAACATCAAACGAACACCTTTCCCGGTAGTGGCGCTAAAACTTGATCGGCTATTAAACGTCATAGCAATTGTGCAAGCGTACACACGTCGATGCAAGTATAATTGATTGATTAATCATATCAGATATCGATCCCACTCGGAAAGTAGTTTTCTGCCTATTAATGTCAGTGCAAAAGTTTTGAAAATAAAAGGAAATGTGAGTTAAGTTGTCGGCGCAAAGAAATGTAAACACAAAAGATTTAAGAGAGTGATGTAGATGCAATAGTAACAAAATAGCAAAGGAAAATGATATTCTGTAAGAATACTGGATTCCCTCGGTGTGACTCAACAGTGTACCAAATGCTGCAAGGTTAAAGCATGAGATGATTATAAATCAAGATAAATCAAACTTATCTTACTAAATTTCCTTCAACTCTTAGCTAATGACTTAAACAAACAAATCTACCACAACTTTCGTTGCCGGGAGATATTGCGTGTCTTGGAACGAGTTGATCAAATTTCATTGTGATGCTCGTTAACTTGAACTATCACTGCACCTTTCAGTGAAAATGGCTGCATTAAACACTTCTGTGAAAAATAGAATTCAAACCCAAAAGTTGAAACAAGAAAAAAAGCTTCATAAAATAAGATGAAGTTCATAATCCAAAATAACTCTCGTACTTAAGGAAAGAAAATAGTAAATCATCATCCATTGAATTATAAAAGAACATGTAAAAACAAACAGAAACCTCTATTCCTAGCTTGATTCGAAATGAATCCACATGTTCTTCCTTGCTTCAGCACTTGGATCCTCTTTGTCACTAAGAGATCCACCTCGTCTTCACCTTGGTTCACCAGAAAGAAGCTCAAGCCACCATGGACAAAGCTTCCAAAGAATGAGAAAAATGATCTTCAAAAAGATAATGGCTATTTTAAAAGGTAATGTGAAGATGATATCTTTAAAGATGCCTCATTTCTTTCCAATAGGGTAAATACATGTGTCCCTCATGGATTTTCAACTGTGAAAATTTGTACAAGGCAGATGCACCAAATTTCCATCTCATCATCCTTTGATCTTATCTTTTTGACAGCTTTAATGAACCGACAATCCTGGAAGCAATTCAGTAAAAATCCTATTTCAATGTGGCGACATACAGTCCGTAGAACAACTGTCATAACTAACTGCCAGCTCATTGTCCTTTGATCTTATCCTGACAGTTGTCATTGCAGCGACAATGACTGTTTCATTGCGCCCACATCAGGCCCGGACAAAAGTTTTAACTAACTGCCAGCTCATTGTCCTTTGATATTAACCTGACAGCTGTCAATGCGACGACAGTAACTGAACGCAATCTAAGAAATGCTTATGCATCGATAGTCCCGGCAGCAATAATAAGACGCTTTTACAGTGACCTTAACACTGTAGTGACAAAACTAAGTTAGAAAATATACAAATAGTAAACTAAAAATGCAAGAATGCATGCATGCATGAGATACCAATGTGGGGACAAATTAATTGATAAATAGGGGGAAAATACGTGCTCTTTAGAGTATCATAATGGGTCTAAAATAAAAAATAAAGGGTATTTATTCCATGCATAAGCGCTTGTGGAAACTTTTTTCCACAAGCACCTTAGTTTTAAGGTTTATGGATTTTGTTTAGGGTCTAGAGTTTAAGGGTTTCAGTGGACAAGTTTTGAATTTAGGGGGTGTGGTTAGAATTTAAGGTTCAGGGTTTATCAGTTAAAACATATATCCCTAACCATATTATCCTAAAAACTAAAACTTAAATTTTAACTCTAAACCCTAAATTATAACCATAAAGCCTAAATTCTAAACCCCTACACTTAAACCCGTAACACCTAAACCAAGTCCTTAAACCTAAAAACTAAGGTGCTTGTGAAAACTTTTCGTTTCCACCCCAGTGCATAAGATATTTTCCCAAAAATAAAAGGCTTAAAATTGTCACAAATATGATTCGATTTACTGATATCAAGTAAAACAAATTTATACTTAGTTACACACTTTAATATAAGAAAATAACTATTTTATAATATTAAAACATTTGCAGGGGTCAAATTAAAAAAAAGAATGAACCGTGTAAACCAGTCCCTGCCAACCCCATGTAGCTTCGCCCATGCATACATACTACCTAACCAGAAGGCGACAAGGCTCACCTAATCTCTCCATTAGTAGCCAAAGCTTATACAAGTAACAAAAAACAAAAAATGGTTTTTTGATAAGATTATTTAAGGGATGTTTAGTCCCATAAGACAGTCCACAAACGTTGACGAGGCACTTTCCCCACATTTTAGAGGCCTTTTGGATCACACAAATATACCAAAAGTTGACAAGTTTTACGACCACTTGTGAGACAAAAGATGCTATGAAATCCCCCCTTTTAGACTATTATACTTCAAGCCTTTTATACACGTTGTGAAATACGTAGTCAAAATGAAGACTTCAACTATTATGAAGTACCAAGCGAAGGCACATAATTTCTAATCAAGAGGCTGAGCAGGAAGTCCTGAAAGGAAAGCTGCTATGGTTTGACATTCAAGCATGAATTAACCAAGAAAATATGGTGATCATTTGCTCAATTCTATTGCATAATATATATTTATATAATTTTTTAGGGGTCCTTGTTGGATTAAGTCTATCTTTTATATTTAATCTTTAGTTAATTGAAAATGTAATAAATCCCACGTTGCTAAGAAAATACGGAGCAAGGTGTTCTTTTTGTCCTCCCGGTTTTCCAAGGCTTTGTCCTGACTAATTCGGACAAGTCCACGTTGTACATCTGGCTTTGGTAGGTGAGTCTCTCAACAAAAATTTTCTGCATGTACAAGGCCTTGAACTCTCGAAACTTACTTAAACGATACTAAACTGCTTACCACTTAGACCAACCCGTTAGTAGTAGCAAGGTGGTTTTGTGGCTATAGAAAAAAAAACTCAAATTCTTGGTCTTCAAATTCACCGAGTCAAATATTGAATTTTCTATTTAACTTTTTCAAATCCCTCTTTTTGTCTTATTTTGGTTGGAGTGTTGAGAGTTGAAATTAAATATTTGTTTTGTTGTATTGTGGGTGTTCAACTATTGATATAAGGATTTAATCGAGGGATATTATATTTCTTAGTATGCTATATGATTACATTATTGTCTGATCTTTTACATCAAAAAACAAGTTTTTACTTTTGCTTCAAGATTATCATTGGTTGTTTTAGTGGCGGAACTTAGAGTAAAAGTTTGAGGGGGCCAACTTAAATTTTTTAAAAATTTAGAGATTTAAACGAAAATTTTCAAAAAAAAATTTGAGGGCTTAACTAAAATTTTTAATAATTTTGAGAGATTTAACAAAGAAATTTAAAAAATTTGAGAGGAAACTTAATTAAAAATATTCAAAATTTTGAGGCTTAATATGAATTTTTAAAAATCTTGAAAGAACCAAATTAAATTTTTTAAAAATTTTAACGATAAAATTCGAATTTACTAAAATTTTGTAAGGGCTATGGCCCCACTAGTCCTTCAAAGGTTCGGCCACATGGTTGTTTAGTTGTTAAAAAGAAGTGTGCTTACGTAAAAATGCATATCTAAAAAAAATTTTGATTTGGAAACGGTAGTCAATTATCTATTTTGACCCACATCTCTCCTCTAGGAACTTATTTAGTGCATTACTCACAAATAGGATAGATAAAAACAAGGCTTAACTACAAAATATGTGTTTAAATTATGTTTTTTTGCGATAGGTGTAAGTATTTTTTTGTTGAAATAGATGCCTAAAGTTTCATTTTTGGCTTAAATAGGTGTGTAAAATATTTTTTGGCTGAAATAGGTGCTAAAGTTTCATTTTTGGCTTGTTTTAAAGTCAACTGAGGCACCTACTTTGGCACCTATTTCAACCAAAAATAAAATTTTAGGCACCTATTTTAGCCAAAAATGAAACTTTGGCACCTATTGCAAAAAAAAGATATAGTTTGGACACTTATTTTATAGTTAAGCCTAAAAACAAATATGATAGGTATTTGCTTTAAGACAATAGTGGAAGATGCGCTAGGAACATCCTAGATACGAATATTTTCGCCAAGGATGAAAATTTTCTAAGTTGAATCTAAAGGCTCTTATTGTTGATGATAGGATGAAACAGATGGTCATCTATGAAAGATTTTTTTTCTTCCTGTTGCCAGCTTTCAATGCAATTGTAATTGTTTTGATCCCTAAGGTGCTAAATGATTGCATGGCCAAAGAGTTTAAGCCCATTTCGCGTTGATATGTGGTATACAATGCCATTACAAAAATCTTGGCGGAAAGACTTACTGC
The DNA here is from genome assembly GCA_019671005.1 of Hibiscus mutabilis. Classification (NCBI taxonomy): domain Eukaryota; kingdom Viridiplantae; phylum Streptophyta; class Magnoliopsida; order Malvales; family Malvaceae; genus Hibiscus; species Hibiscus mutabilis. Next base: position 26,812,378 of record CM033747.1, read on the forward strand.
ATTTCTATCTAGCACAACCACTCAAAACCAGTCTAGGACAATGGTCTAGTAAGCTTCTTAGTTATGTTGAGAGATTAAAGAAGTTAGGGACAAGGTCATTCGGCATAACCTTGTATGATTTTCTCTTCACATACCTAAGCATGCCATAGTTTTGCGGATGACAATCTTAGATAGACTGGTTCGAATCGGAGCTTTTGTGGATGGAGTATGTTTGCTATGTAGTGAAGAGCATGAGACCTTGTCACATCTTTTCTGACTACCATTTTTCTAAAAGCATTTGGGAAACTGGCTTGAACCAAGTTGCAATGCTTTGGAATGATGAGTTGGATTTAGGATGAAAGGAATTATAGGCATTTTAGAGGGTTAAGGTTGATGTTTGTATACGATTGAGAATGTAAATAGTAATCTTTTGTGCAGCTTGGATGCTATCCTTATACTTGATTATAGTTGCCCAATACTAAGAGAATGGACGGTATTTACAGCTTCAGGAGAAGAGACTGCAACTTTGGAATTTAAATGCTTCATAAAATAACCTACCGCAAAACAATATTAGCCAAAACTATTTATCTCTTCAGTTCTAAAATATTTAACAAATTGGCAGGTGTATTGATTGACCAACACCTATCCATATCTACTCGTTACCCTACCAATATACATTACATACAAATTGGCTATAAACAAACCTATCCATAACAGATGAAGGGCCAAGGCCCAATGGGATGATCCCGACGTGGTCGTTGGCTGCACGAACCACGCCTCGGGAGAACCGAGGCGGGAGGAACTCGTCAGCATTACTGCCCCATATAGCTTGATCATAATGAAGGGCCAATATCGGTATCAAGAGCTCGGTTCCTCGAGGAATGATGTAACCCCGTAGCTCCGCATCGGCTTTGGCCCGTCTGATTGTGGCTATTGTCGGCAGGTACAACCGCATGGATTCATTTAAGATCATAGTTAGCTGCCAAAGCCACAACAGGTAAACCCAATATCAGATGATAGGAAAGTGGACAGGGCTTTATAGTCATATCTGAGACAAGACATGATGTTGTTACTTTCTTAAGCTTAACAACATCAGCTTTGGTGGGTACGTCACGTGATCCACACACCCTTAGCACCTCCTCACGTGCTTGGACCTGCCATTGTGGGTGCATTGCTAGAAGAACAGTGGTCCTCTTGCACTATGTTCCTCGAACTGGCTCTCCGCCGCTCGATTAGCTTTGTCAACCATTTCTTAATGTCCCTGTCCAATTTCCAACAACTTATGTTCCTCTTGGTCGTAAAAACCTGAAATTCAAATACCCCAAACAAAAAAGAATCCCTTTTGGTTTGTAACAAATCATGATTAGGTCATAGTAGTCTAAATGGAGAGATTTCAGCCCGTTTCTGAGTGAGGTCGGGACATAAGGGGACGGCTTAGGTCCACCACCTATAATTATAAGTGTTTAATTTTAATTTTTTCAATATTTATTATAAGGTTCAATTTTTTCAATATTTGTCATTAGAGTTTTACCATTAATTTTTTTTTCAATACTTGTTTTTAGGAGTTCATTTTTTTCTTTCAATATTTGTTATTGTGAGTCTAAGTTTTTGCAATAATTATTATTAGTGGCCCAATTTTTTAATAATACTTGAGTCTACTCTTAAAATGCATTTTATTCAATATTCGTAGGTAATTTTTTTCAATACTTGTTATTAGGGCTCATTTTCCCTATATTTGTTATTAGGTACATGCTATTAAAATTTATTTCATTTTTTTCAAGACTTGTTAGTAGGGGCTTAATTTTTAAGTTCGCCCTTAGCCCACCAAAATCTCAAAAACGAGCCTGAACAGATTAACTTGCTTTTGGTCTGGTAGATTTAGATAATCTAAATTCAAGTTTTATTTTTTTTTCAAATCATTTTGTTTTCTTCACTTTTAAGTTTGAGATATTTCAAGAATAAATCATTCAAACTACAAATTTACTTTTTTTTTCAAATGGAATCACTAAAAAATCCGATCACTTTAACTTCTAATGGCTTTAGATTCAAGTCATTAATCTTGTTCGTACTTGCGGACATTCACCATTAAATACTACGATTCGCCATGCAAATGCAAACAGAAAGGAGCGGCTCACAGTTGGGCATAGCACCCAAAAAACACGTGTCAATCCGATCGAGCGCTATCAATGACTAAACAAATCTACTACATTAAGTCATAGCTAGTTCAATCACAAACGCTTCGACTACCATATCATGACAACTGTCTGCTCAATATAAAAGGACCCATGCAACAAGGAACATGTGGATCTTTCAGGACTGAGGGGCAACCACTCGTAGGAGAGAAGATATATTTAAAACCAGAATGAGAGAACCACCAGGATTACTGTTAGATCGTCGTACCTACTTCTAGTTCACTTTAAGTTTCAAACAATAGGTACGATGAGTGTGGACAGACACTCGACCTTCAGATTATTTCAGTTTCTTCGGGGAAGTTTTCAGGATAGGTGGAGAAGATTCTGGCAGCGCAGATGGGAGAGCCACGAAAGGTGGCACCCCGTTGGACTCTCCAGTGGACCCACCAGCGTCGACAACTTTACAAGAGATGCAGCAATTTTAGTAAAATTTTAAATAAAAGTATTCGGACCAACCCCCTCCGTGGTTTACCGCGACGAGGATAAGCATGCAGCAAACTAGGGGCATCACCGTCGGAAGAGAGCAATCAACAATTCATAAACATGTAAGAAAGGATAAAAGGCATGGACGAATCTCTGCGTCCGTCGAAAGAACAATATGAATGACAACAAAAGCTCATGCAGGATCAAACAGAATGACATAGAGTCATAGAACAGAAGAGTGAGAAATTGATCAGAGAGTTATCCAGGAAAAGTAGGGATAAAACGGTCACGGAGGAATATCCCTGTGAAGAAGGATATTTTCCACCAAGAGACCTGGGGGCATCTACAACTAGGGGTGTTCATTGTTGGATATCGGATCGGACCTGATCTAATTTTTTTGGATATTCAATTTTCGGATCGACGATATAGTGATTCGTATCCGATCCAAAAAATCTAATATCCAGATATTCAGATATTGGATAATCGAATCGGATATTTGGATATCTGATTATTCAAAAATATATTCTGATTTAATTATTTTTTTGAATTTAAAAATTATATTTACGAAAATTTTTGAATTTTAAATATAACAAACAACAAATTACTAAATATAACAAGATTCACATCTATAAACATTTCGATTTTTTTAAATTTTCGGATATAACAAACACCAAATTGTTAAAAATAACAAAATTAATATTCATAAAAATTTGAATTTTTCGATTTTCGGATAATCCAAAACTTGAAATATTGTGATTCGTATCTAATCCATAAAATTTAAATCGGATCGGATATCTGATCCAAAAATAAAAATCAAATCAGATATCTGAATTTTCAAATCGCATCAACGGATAATCGGATCGGATATTTTTGAACACCCCTATCCATAACAAGATTTAGATGAGGGTGATGAAGATATGGAAGACCCAAATTATAGCCCGATGGAGGTTGATGAACAACAAGCCTGAGAGACAAAATGGAACATTTAGAGATGAATCTTTAAAGCATTTAGGGTTTCCAATAGAAAGATCCCCACCGGGATCGCCAAAGATACAAGAATGAGCCTTTGTCTGAAGATATTCTACAACACCATGTGTCCCCATCTTTCAAGGTCTCAAAGATGATATACAACGGAAAGAGTGATCCCTAGGACCACTTGTCTCATTTTCTGAATCACATAGATCTGTTTGGGGCTTCCGATCAAGTCAAATGTAGAACATTTTCAACGACCTTGAAGGATTCTGATTAAGCTTGGTACCTGCAGTTGCCAATATATTTTATATCCAGCTTCGACCAATTTGCAGAATTGTTCATGAGCCGTTTCTTGGCAAACAAAGTGCTGAAGCGCTCGCCAGCGTACTTGATATCCATTATTCAAAGACTTGGAGAACCCTTGAGAGACTTTGTTATGCGATTCCATATGGCAACCATACAGACCAAAGAAGCCACGAATGAGTTTGCCATAACAGCCTTCATCAATGGCACTTTGCATTAGCATCTCAAATACAATTAGCTAGACCTACCACCAACAACGTTGTCAAAATTGTATGAAAAGTCTAATTGTATATTGAGAATGAAAAAGAAAACAACATGCGAGCGTCCGTACAAGGTTCGTAACCTGCGAACGATAGACGAGATGATTGCAAATCCAGGCGGGGAAGACTGTCTCTCCATCAAGGAGTGGGTAGAAACAACCATGTACATAACCAACATAGCAACCACTCTCAGCGATACCAACGAAACGACGAGTAACAGAAATCTGCCCGGGGGAGACCATACATGTACATAATCTATCATGAGCTAACAGAGTCGTCATCAAAGATATTAAATTAGATTGAACACACGAGAATTTTGAAGCCACCATTGCCAACGAGGCCAAATAACCAAAGAAAGAATTCTAGAAGAAGGTGTGAGTTCTATAGGGATCAAGGTCACTATATAGATGATTGCGCACAGTTGAAGAATGCAATCGAGTCCACAGCTATGCGAGGCCAGCTAGAAGGGTTCCTTAATTCTCGCCATACGAAGAATGAGAATGACAGAGAGACTCGCCAACCGAGGGTGCAGGATGAGAGAAAAAACAACCAAGGCACCAAGGGAACTATACACATAATAATTGGAATAGACGAGGACTGAAACCAGTCAAGCTCTAAATGTAAAACACACATGAATGGTATAATGTCGGTTGCAATAGGGGCAGTGAAAAAGGCAAAGTACGTAGACCCGAGGCGAATCTTCTTTTTTAATATGGAGAATATTATTTTGGATGAAGACAACAATGACTATTGTCGTTACAACCATGATAGCTAATGTGAAGAGAATCTTGGTAGACACAAGCAATACGGTGGAAGTGTTAAGTTCAAAAGCGTACGAATAAATAAGAATTCTAAATATAGAATTGAAGCCAGCAAGCCTGGTGTATGGATTCAACAACCAGCCTATCGAGATGAAGGGCTTTATCCAGTTGCTCGTAACCATGGGCGATGATGATGGTAATGTTAAACATATGGCCAATTTCTTGGTCATTGATAACCCATCCGTATACAGTGCCATCTTTGGTAGGCCCTTGATGAAGAAAGCTAGAATGATTACAGCCCTGTTCTATTTACAAGTTAAATTCTCGACACCATCCGGAGAGGGGTAATACAGGTTGATTATAGGATCGTAAGACAGTGTCATGTTCTTTCCCTCCGTTTTGCCTAGAAACGAGGAGGCCTCGACCATGACAGTGAGAAAATTCTCAAACAACAGAGAACACTCGAGGTTAATGTCCTAAACAAAACAATGATTACTCTCGAGGGGGCAAGTTATCAGAGGCTAGTCAACAAGATCTTTTACCGCCAGATAGGGCGCAATATAGAAGTCTACGTGGATGATATGCTAGCCAAAAGTACTTCTTTTGAACAACATCTAGTTGAATTATAAGAAGTCTTCGATGTCCTCCGTCTTTATAAAAATACATTTGAACCCCAAAAAGTATGCTTTCGTAGTCAAGGTAGGAAAATTTTAGGTTTCGTTATTTCAGAACGGGGAATAGAGGCAAACCCAAAAAAGATAAAAGCCATAACTGACATTGGCCCCCCTACAAACACTAAAGAAGTGCAGAGGCTGAACGAGAAAGTGGTAGCATTGTACCGATTTATTCTCGACTGGCGGACAAGTGCCTTCCTTTCTTCAAGGCCTTAAAGGGTCATTTCAAGTGAACAGATGAATGTCAAAAAGCCTTCCAGCAGCTCAAGCTATATTTGGCCAGCCCCATGCTCATAGTACCTAAAGAGGGACAAATCTTGTTCATATACTTAGCAGCCACCGACGAGATAATTACGACAGTTCTAGTTCAACAAGAAGAAGTAATTTAGCGGCCAGTATACTACGTCAGTAGGGTCATCCAACTAATGGAACAGAGGTACACTAGAGTAAAAAAGTTAGTATACGCTCTAGTCATGGCAGCCAAAAAGCTTCGCCACTATTTCCAGGCGCAGATCAACCTTTTAAGGATATACTAGGAAAAGTGGATTTATAAGGACGGATGTTGAAATGGGGTATAGAGCTTAGTGAATTTAGAATCGAGTACCAACCATGAAGAGCTATTAAGGAAAAAGTTCTGGCTGATTTTTTAGCAGAATGTACATTTAATGGGCCTACAACAAGCCCACCCATGAGTTGTATAGTAACGAACGCCGACAACCAACAATCTTACCAAGAACCCCCTTAAACCGCAGATAAGCAGGCTCGAGACCCACAGTCTTAAACTCTCTATATAGACAGTTCGGTAGCTATTAATGGAGTAGGAGCGAATGTTCTACTAAGTGGACTGGGCGATAAAGAGGAATAGCAATATGTGCTCAGTTTTGCGTTCACTCTTTCCAACAACACGACAGAGTACGAGGCCTTAATAGCATGATTAGAACTTGCAGCTAGACTCAAGGTGGATGAATTGCAAATCTTCACAGAATCCCAGTTAGTGGCGAAGCAACTATCTAGGGAGTATGAGGTCCATGATGAAATACTACTCAAGTACCATCGTAGAGTGAAAACATTGTTAGCCAAGTTTACCCGGCCTTCCATAATGCAAATCCCTAGAGAAGACAATGCTAGGGCGGATGCCTTAGCAAGACTAGCAGTAGTGCCCGAAATACAGAGGCGGGGCAAATTTTTAATGTAACATTGAGAAAACCTCGCATTCGCAGAAAATTGTCAGGTGTGTCAGCTCGATGAAGGTGACACCTAGATAACACCGATCGCTACATATATTAAAATAAGGGAATTACATAGAGACAAGACCCATCGATTCAAGACGATGAGAAGGGCGACCCAATACACCATCATTGATGGTATCCTCTACAAAAGAGGCTTCACACAACCCTTACTGCAATGTCTAGGGCCCGAGAAAGCCAACTATATATTGAGGGAAATCTATGAAGGAATAGGTGGACACTATCATGGTTTGCAAGCACAAGAACAGAAAGCCATAAGACAGGGTTTTTATCGGCCTACAATATAACGAGATGCTAAAGACGTGGTAGCTAAGTGCATAGCATGTTAGGAATTTGCTTCAGTCCCAAGGCAACCGACAGAGCTTCTCAAGTTTATCACTATGCTGTGGTCGTTCGCAATCTGGGGCATCGACATTCTTGGCCCATTTCTAATGGCAGTCAGTCATATGAAGTTTTTGGTACTCGCTGTAGATTACTTCACAAAATGGATAGAGGAAGAAACACTGGCTACGATCTCAGAGAAACAAATGGACATCTTCCTGTGGAAGTTCATTATCAATAGACTCGACATTCCCAAGACCGTTATCACAGATAACGAAACTCAATTTTAGAAACGGTTCAAAAATTTTACGAAGAACTCTACATTATATTGGCCTAAAGTTCTGTCAAATCACCACAGACGAATGGTCAAGTTGAAGAGACTAACAAACAGATCTTGTAGGCGATCAAGAAAAAAGTTAGAGACGCGAAGGGATATTGTGGGCATTGCAAACAACCTCCCACAAAAATACATGTAACAAATAATTCAAACACACTTATGGTTTGATTATTATGTCATCTGAATCTCTCTCACATGCGTAAAGATACATGTATTAAACTTATAATTATCCCAAAGCAGGAAAAACACCATTCAATCTAACTTACAGTACAAAAGCGGCCATACCGGCTGAAGTCAGAATGCCAACACACAGGGTTACTCAGTATGATGTACAAAAGAACAATGAGACGTTACGAATGAATTTGGACATGCTCGAAGAAATGAGAAATGAATCCGAAGCAAGCTAGAAATCAGACAGTTTCTAAATACTACAATTCCCGAGTAAAGAACAAATAATTCCAAATAGGCGACTTAGTGCTAAGAAACATGAAAGCTAGCAAACCTCACATCGAAAGAGGAAAGATGGCCCCAAAGGGGCCATACAAAATCCAAAAAGTGATCGGGTTTGGAGTATATAAACTCAAGGAGCTGGATGGGAAGGAAGTTCTTAGAACATGGAAAACCAAATATCTGAGGAAGTTCTACATCTGAGAGACAAGCGTCTTTGCAAATGAGGATTGTAAGACTGAAACCTTGTTGTGAATATAATGAAATACCTTAAGATCCATGACCAACAAAGAAAAAATAAAGGTTCGCTAGCCACTTCCAAGCAGAGTGTACATAGTAAAGCTACCGCAAAAATAAAGGTTCACTAGTCATTTCCAAGTAGAGTGTGTATAGTAAAGCGACGGCAAAAATAAAGGTTCGCTAGTCACTTTCAAGCAGAGTTTGCATATTAAAGCGACGGCAAAAATAAAGGTTCGCTAGCCACTTTCAAGCAGAGTTTGCATATTAAAGCGACCGCAAAAATAAAGGTTCGCTAGCCACTTCTAAGCAGAGTATGCATAGTAAAGCGACCGCAAAAATAAAGGTTCACTTGCCATTTCCAAGTAGAGTGTGCATAGTAAAGCGACGACAAAAATAAAGGTTCGTGATAAGTGTTCAAAAGTACTATTTTTCTTACCCTTTTTACTCATATTATTGTTAGACTTAGGCTCATATTAGTTGCATAGTTAGCCATTCATGCATTAATCCATGTTTCCTTCAATCGTTGAGCTTGATTACATAACTTGGTGATTTTTGTGGAAATAGATGCTGCTTTGGTGTGTTTTTGTGTGTATGTGCAGGATCACTTGCCAAAGCAATGCCGAGCTGGTTGCCAGGGCAGTGCATGAAGGAGACGCCGAGCCAGTTGCCATGGCATTTGTCGACAAAGACCAAAAGCAATATGGATGTCGAAATTCATGATTTTACAAGCCCAAGATGACATGGAGCAAGGTCCAAGCCCAAAGGAATTTGATTGCCATGCAGAGATTAAAGAAGAATTAAATTCCAAGTGGATAGGAGAAGTTCTAATAGGAATAAAATTATAATAAAGAATTATATTCTTTAAAGATAATTTAATTCCAACTCAAACTCCTCCTCAAAGAAGGACTTTGGCCTAGCCCTATAAATAGCAAGAGATTTCGACAATTCAAGGGGGAGAGCAAGAGGGAAATTTCGGCAAGTCCAAGTAGGGCAAGAGGAGAGAATTTTCGACAAGCATCAAGGGCAAGGAGGATTTCGACAAGCCTCTTCCTTCATCTTTGTTCGATTGGGTTCATGCTAGGGATTAATTATCTTGTGTTTCTTTGGAACCTAGCCATGAACTAAATTTACTTGGCTATGGTTATTGTGTTTTGTGGTTGTGAGAAACTATTGGTTTTTGTTTAGGTAATAAGAGTTTGCACTTTTCTATTTCAAGGTTTATTCATTCTTGGTTCCTATTATTGCTTGCGAGTGAATTGGGAGAGGATCTCGTGATTTCATCCATTTATCTAATATCGGGAGAGTTAGATTCAAGAAACGAATGAATATGATCTTTATGCAATCCAATGATGGTGAAGATTAATCCGGCTTAGGAATAAGTTAAGGATTTCAACGGCTAAGAGGAGCGCAAGATTGGTTGTTGTTCACCCTTGATTCACGCAGGGATGTATTATCAAGGCATGCACAAGTAGCTAGAGTTTCGACTTAGGGATAAGAAGAAACCATTGAAGAACGCTCCGCCAACCTTGAAGTTGCTGCCCGATCGCCCAAGTAGTTGCCCAACTAGTCGCCCAAGCAACCATCAATTAGTTGCCAAGGCAACCCCGTTGTGCAAGTCGCCACGGCAACTGAGTTGCCCATGCACTCTTTTACCAAGACAATCCAATCGGCTATCACACCTCAACTCACGATAACCTAGCCTATCTCTCTCATTCGAATTCATCTTTTCTTTTACTTAATTGCTTCCTAGATTAGTTATTAGTTAAAACTTCTATAATCCTTCACTTGTGTTTTTACTTTTTACAGTGCAAGAGACTAGATTCTTGAAGTGGCACCAATCCCTGTGGAGACGATATCTTTTATACTATAACTTGCGACGTGTATACTTGCACAATTGCGTAGCACTTATTACGCGCAACAAGTTTTTGGCGCCGTTGCCGGGGATTGGCAATAGCGACTTTGTTTTTACTTTCTTGCACATTCTTTTTATTTTTCTTGTTTAAAATTCAAAGGGCTAACAAAACTTTGGTTTTGCATTGGTATATGACCAGGGCAAGACCGACTTCACCAGAATATCCCTTTGATCCAGAAATCGAACGAACTTTACAAGGACTTAGACGAAGGATAAGAGAAGCAATGGCAAATCAAGACGGCAATATTAATCAAGATGTTCGAGCAGGAGGAGGAGTGATTCTTGCACGAAACAGAACTATTCGAGACTATCTTGAAGAAGATCTTGATGGACTTAACCCAGGAGTTGTCGCACCCGAAATTGAAGCCGACCACTTTGAGTTGAAACCGGTAATGTTTAATATGATCAACACAATAGGTCAATTTGGCGGCTCAAAGAATCAAGATGCACGACAACATCTGAAATCTTTCCTCGAGATTTGCAACTCGTTCAAGATACACGGAGTTACCCCGATGTCCTACGATTAAGATTATTCCCCTATTCACCGAGGATAGGGCGAAAGCATGGCTAAATAGCATTCTGCCGGATCCATAGCATCTTGGACTGATCTTTGTCGTGATTTCCTTGCTAGATTTAATCCTACAAATTTAATCGATAAGCCGTAACGACATTACTTCTTTTCGCAGGCTGATGATGAATCCATGTACGAGGCTTGGGAGCGATATAGAGAACTTCTACATAAATGCCCTCTACACAGATTCCCGGTGTGGACTCAAGTGACAATGTTTTACAATGCCGTGAATACACCAACAAGGATGATGCTAGACGCCTCGGCAAACGGCATACTCTAGATAAGTCACCGGAAGAAGCAATGCAAATTTTAAACAGGCTGGCCAAGAATGATTATCAATTCCCATCTACTAGAAGAGAAGGAGTTAGACGCGTAAGCCACAATACATGAACTAGGATCATCGATTCAATTTCGCACAATTGGCGCTTTAACCAAGATGGTCCAGAACATGCAAAAACCAAACAACACACATGAAGTCAAGGTAATGGATTCTTTTTGTGAGTTATGTGGCGATAACCATAATTCTTCCGAATGTATGCGAATTCGAATCTAGCTTCTATGTGGGGAATTACAATCGGGCAACAACATGATGTCAAATACATACAATCCAGCTTGGAAGAAGCACCCAAATTTTTCATGGAGTAATCCCAACAATGCTCTAAACCAGAACAATCAGAATGCACAAGCATCGGGATTCCAAAGAAAATATGCCACGACAACGATGCCGCAAAGAACAACCGACAACATCTAGTTCTTTGGAAAATTCTCTAAATGCTTTTATGATGAAAAAACTGAATCTTATATGGCTGAGAATAGTAATTTCATAAAAAGAATCGATGCTTTTATTAACAGATCGAGATGAGATTGCAAAACCAAGAGGCGGCAATCAAATCATTGGAAAATCAAGTCGGACAATTTGCTCAAAATCTGAACACTAGACCACAAGGAGGTTTACCTAGCGATCACAAAGTCGCAAGAGGAACTGGCCATGAGCAATGTAAGGCAATCACCACCAGTGGCCAACAACTTAGAGAGGTTCAAACCCGCTCGTCAAACAAAACTCCACAAAAAGAGCAAGACGAACCTAGCGGCAAAGTCTCGGATGCTGAACCAAGAATTGCTGCGGCAACCGCAATAAGCATGCCTCGGCAGCCCATGACGCCTCGGCAACTGCGATAAGCACGCCGCGGCAACCCCATTGGTAACACATCGGCAACTCCGGATGTCCCCGTAATGCCGTCAATCAGGTTTCAAACCAATGAAAAGATCGAAGATATCCGACTTCCACCACCATTCCCACAAAGGTTGAAGCGACAAAAGCAAGAATACCAATTCAAGAAGTTTCTTGATATCCTAAGCAAGTCCACATCAACTTGCCATTGGTGGAAGCAATTGAACAAATGCCAAACTATGCCAAGTTTCTTAAAGACATTGTGTCCAAGAGAACAAGGCTAGGAGAGTTTGAAACAATTGCCGCAATGAGAGGATGCATGGCAATGTTGCACAATCGTATGCCGCCCAAGTTGAAGGATCCCGGAAGTTTCACAATACCCTGTTCTATTGGAAATCACTATATGTCGGGAAAGCACTATGCGACCTAGGGGCTAGCATAAACTTGATGCCTAAATCGGTTTTCGAAAACTAGGAATCGGGAAGGCAAGACCTACAACATTATGCTACAGCTAGCCGACAGATCCTATGTGCATCCGAGGGAAAAATCGAGGACATACTGGTAAAAGTTGATAAATTTATTTTTCCACGCTGACTTTATTGTTTTAGATTGTGAAGCGGATGAGCATGCGCCTATCATTCTCGGAAGACCATTCCTAGCGACAGGAGAACTTTGATTGATGTTGAAAAGGAGAACTCACAATGAGGGTGAATGACCAGCAGGTAAAACTAAATGTGTTCCAAACACTAAGGCATGCAGATGATCCAAAGAATGCCAACTACTTCATGCCACGGCAGAGTTTAACCGATGAAGAATTTAGTTGCCTCAAAGAAACTACATTGCCGAACACGAGGAACATGAGGAGTATGAAGAGCCGGTCGATGAGGAACAACCAGAAGAGGCAAATTGGCTAGTCAATCGACCAGGTACATACTTTGAACCACCGGACTACTCGGGTAAGGAAGGTAAGATCGAAAAACCCTCTATCGAAAATCCACCAATTCTTGAGTTGAAACAATTGCGAGCAAATCAAATATGTATACTTAGGGACCGATAATACATTACCTGTAATTATTTCTTCTAAGTTACAGCCTGAGCAGAAAAGAAGCTGATCAACATGTTGAAGCTACATAAAAAGGCAATAGGGTGGACAATTGCCGACTTGAAGGAAATTAGCCGGCGGTGTGCATGCATGCACAAGATCTTGTTGGAAGATGATCACAAACCTTCAATTGAGGCCCAGAGGAGACTGAATCATGCCATGAAAGGGGTTGTAATGAAAGAAATCATCAAGTGGCTTGACGCCGGCATTATATACCCTATCTCCGATAGTACGTGGGTAAGTCCGGTACAATGTGTGCCAAAAAAGGGAGGTATAACAGTGGTAAGCAATGAAAATAATGAACTTATCCCAAACAGGACTGTGACCGGTTGGAGGGTTTGTATGGACTATCGAAAGCTAAACAAAGCCACTAGGAAAGATCACTTCCCATTACCCTTTATTGATCAAATGCTTGACCGTCTTGCAGGTAAACCCTTTTACTGTTTTCTTGATGGTTATTCAGGTTACAATCAGATTGCCATAGCACCAGAAGATCAAGAAAAGACAACCTTCACATGCCCCTACGGTACTTATGCCTTCCGAAGGATGCCGTTCGGATTATGTAACGCCCCGGCAACCTTCCAAAGATGTATGATGGCGCTCTTTTCAGACATGGTCGAAGACTTCCTTGAGATCTTCATGGATGATTTTTCGGTTTTTGGTAATGACTTCGACGGCTGTCTCGGCAATTTAGAGAGGGTGTTGGCAAGATGCGAAGAAATGGATTTAGTCCTCAATTGGGAGAAATGCCACTTTATGGTAGATGAAGGAATAGTGCTCGGCCATAAGATTTCATCCAAGGGAATTGAAGTAGACAAAGCCAAGGTGGACGTGATCGAGAGATTACCCCCACCAAATTCGGTTAAAGGAATTCAAGTTTTCTCGGACATGCGGGTTTTTACAGAGGTTCATTCATAACTTTTCTAAAATCACTAAACCTTTGTGTAATCTGCTTGAACAGGATAAAGTCTTCGATTTTGATGATTCTTGCACTCAAGCATTTGAAACCCTAAAGAAAAAGCTTGCCTCGGCACCCATTGTTGTTCCACCGTTGACGCTACCTTTTGAGCTCATGTGTGATGCAAGTGATTTCGCGGTAGGGAGCAGTTCTAGGCCAACGCACGTAAGACCTTCCATGTGACATACTACGCTAGTAAAACTCTTAACGATGCTCAAGTGAATTACACAACAACGGAGAAAGAGTTACTAGCCGTAGTTTTCGCATTTGACAAGTTCGATCCTATTTAATTGGTACAAAGGTAATTGTTCATACGGACCATTCGGCAATCAAATACTTATTTGCTAAAAAGATGCTAAACCTCGTTTGATTCGTTGGATATTACTTTTACAAGAATTTGATATTGAAATTAAGGACGAAAAGAAACAGAAAATCAAGTGGCGATCACTTATCACGTTTGGAACGCAATAGGGAAGAGGACGCGGATCTAGAGATATGCGATGCATTCCCGGATGAACAAATTCTAATCGCCTCGGCAACCCTTGACGCCTCGACAGCCCATGACGCCTCGGCAACCATGGAAGCACACGCCTCGGCAACTCTCGACGCCGCAGCGGTCTTTGACGAGCACGCCTCAGCAATTTTGGGAGCGAACACTACGGCAAAGACATGCCCCGCAATACCCGGTACGCAGATTTAGTTAACTTCCTTGTTTGTGGTATTTTTCCGTATGGCATTACTCACCAAGGGAAGAAGCGGTTCCGCCATAATGCTAAGCATTACTTTTGGGACGAGCCTCTTTTGTTTAAACAATGTGCAGATCAGGTTATACGTCGATGTGTCCCTGAAGAAGAGCAACGGAATGTACTCGCAATGCCATTCTTCAACCTATGGAGGACATTTTGGAGGAACTCGTACCATGGCCAAAGTCTTGCAATCCGGTTTGTATTGGCCAACATTGTACAAAGATGCCCAAGACTTTTACAAGCAATGTGATCGTTGCGGAGGGACGGGCAATATCTCTAGGCGACATGAGATGCCACTCGAACATCATCGAGGTGAAACTGCTCGATGTATGGGGATCGATTTTATGGGACCTTTCCCATCTTCATTCGGCAACCTCTACATCTTACTCGCCGTCGACTATGTGTCTAAATGGGTAGAGGCAGCTGCAGTTCCCAACGATGATTCCAAGACCGTGCAACGATTCCTGCAGAAAAACATATTTACACGGTTTGGGATGCCGAGAGCAATTATCAGCGACGGGGGCAAGCATTTTGACAATAGACTAATTGCCAAGATGTTGCAACGCTTGCATATCACACAAGATCGCCACGGCATATCACCCACAAACCAACGGGCAAGCGAAATTTCCAACCGGGAGTTGAAGGGAATACTCGAGAAAGTTGTAAATCCCTCAAGGAAGGATTGGTCATTAAGACTAGATGACGCACTTTGGGCATATCGCACTGCATTCAAAACACCATTAGGTATGTCCCCCTTCCGGCTTGTCTATGGTAAAACATGTCATCTACCGGTGGAAATCGAGCACAAGGCGTACTGGGCAATCAAGACCGTGAATATGGATTGGGAAAGTGCCGGACAAAAGCGCTTGATGGATCTCAATGAGATAGAAGAATTTCGTGCACTCGCCTATAACAATGCACAAATCTACAAGGAGAAAACAAAGCGATGGCACGACAAGAAACTATTGCCACGGCAATTCACGCCAGGGCAACTAGTTCTCCTATTCAATTCTCGGCTAAAACTTTTCCCGGGAAAGCTGAAATCAAGATGGTCGGGACCATTCGAAGTCGTCAAACCATTCTCCCACGGTGCTGTGATAATCAAGTCCATCTCTGACAACCATGAATTCAAAGTTAATGGACAAAGATTGAAGCACTACAATGGTGCCCATGTGGAACGTAACAAGGAAGTGGTCAATCTAGGAGATGCATGAGCATGCTTCCCTTTTGATATTTTTATTTTTATTTATTTTTATTTTTGTTTTTGTCGATTATTTAATTATTTTTCATTTTTTTTTTTTTTTTTTTATTATCTTGCCGATTATTAGTAGTTTTAGGATAGATTTTTTTATTCAAGTCTAAGAATCCTATTACACATCTTTATTTATTTTCTTTATTAGTTTATCTTTAATTTTAATCCTTATTTGATTTGTTTTTGAATTGTAGGAAAGGAAGTTCAAGATAAAGAAGGAATTCTAAACCAAGTAGGAAAACATCTTCAACAAGGAAACTAATGGGTTGAATCTAAGGCTTATATAAAGCCTCCAATTCATCCTAACCAAAACCCTTGTCGACAACTCCTACAAAACCCTAAACCCTTTTTCGTTTTACCCTAAACCCTAACCCCACCCACCTATCGATTCTATACAACCCATCACCCTTAACCTATTCCTACTTTCTATCTTGCAACTTTTTAGTTTCTTTTCTTTTCTTTGTTTTTACTCACAACCAAGATCATACATGGCATCCAAGATTAAACTGTTAGTTCATCCAAGTTCCTCCAAAGAACCAAGATACAAGAAGTTTGCTACACCGGCGGTTCAAGAAAGATTTCAATCCAAGTTTGAAAGCCGGAAGATTCATGAAGAACAAGGCTTTGAATACTCCAGATCTCAAGATTTCGGCCTTGAACCATTCATCTTCAAAAGGATTGCACATCAAAAGTGGCAAATCTTTTGCCATCAACCGGAACCGGGTAACATCTCATGGGTAAGAGAATTCTATGCTCACTCACCTAACCCGGATAATCCTTATGTTTTTGTTCGTGACAAGGCCATACTTATAAGTCCCGAAAGCATCAACACCTTTTACGGACTTTACATTGAGAAGGACGAGCATCAAGCCTTCGTTGACCAAATCAATCCAAAGCAACTCGACAAGGTGCTTCAAGAACTCACTCAACCAGAACTCATTGGAACGACGGTAAATACAAGGGCACGGTAAATCGCCTTCGGCTAAAACCCGAGGCAAAACTATGGAATAAGTTTGTTAAAACTTCTTTAATGCCCTCCACACACAATACTACCGTTGACATACCACGTCTTTTGCTCATACATTTCTATTTTGCATAATCGCATCATTAACATTGGAAAAATTATTTGCGATGAGATTTTGTATGCAGCTCAAAAGATAAGGGTTATCTTTTCTTCCCTTGCTTAATTTCAAATCTTTGCAAGGAGATGCATGTCCCGAGTGAGTCCACCGATGAAAAGCCCCTACCCAAGTCTGGTTGGAATCAAGCACTAATCCGGAAGCTAATGGGAGAAGCACCGGAGATTCTTCAAGGCCCCCAATTGTCACGGCAACTCCTGCCCCGCGCGGCAATCCCTAATGCCCAAGCACCTAACGCCAGGGCAACTCGGCCATTAATCACGGGACACATTGAAGCACTTTTGCACCCATTGGAAAGCCGCCTAAGGCAAATTGAAGATCGGCAACTAATGTTCATGCGGTACATGAAGGAGCACAACAATGCCATCACCCAAGTCATCCTAGAAAAGTACCCGGACAACCGTGTGCCGTTCCCAATATTTCCCGCCGATATCCTTGCCACGGCAACCAAGGAAGCTGACGCCACGGCAACCAAATCTGACAATGCCCCGGCAACCACTGAAAAAGCCAAAGGTAAAGCACCTATACCTGAATCAACTCCTACGGAATCATTTTCTGATTTTTCAGATTCGGACGAGTCCTCCATTGAACCAATAAAGACCGCACCAATTGAATCCTCCAAACGAAAAGCCATTGACATTGATGAAGAGGATGATGAGGACAACCCCGCATTTAGGATCGATTCCACCACCAGCAACAAGAAAACAACCATCGCGTTCAAGCAAGAAAGTCAAGACGCCAACTAGAAGGAAACTAATCATCTACGATGACGAACTCTCGGAGTAAGTCCTCGTATGCATTTTATTTTTATATTTATTTTTCGTTATTTTTATGCATGCATTGAGGACAATGCCTCACTCGAGTTTGGGGGGGATTGTTATTAGTAATTACCATGTTTAGTTACATTAATCTTAAGCATTACATTTAGGATACATAAATTGCTTGCCATGCCTTTAATTGGAACAAGAATTGCTTAGATTTGATGAATATTCGATGATGACTTTGCCAATGCACTTAATTGATAGAATTTTTATTCTAGGATAACCATGAAAAACTTAGAATTGTACTATGATGCTAAATTTGATGAAACACTGTTGTGGTTTGATTGATTTAAGGAGTTCTAGTAAACTTAGGTTGATAATTAACTAATTGGGGGATTAGAATAAAACTTGGATGAATGCTAGAGGTGCCCGAAATTGGCTCTAGCATGTGCTAAAAATTGATCACTAGAGGTGCCCGAAACTGGCTCTAGGAGGCGTTAAAATTTTTTTTAACTAGAGGTGCCCAAACCGCTCTAGTCGATTAAATTAACTTAAGAAAACTAAAAATAAAACACTAGAGGTGCCCGAAATTGGCTCTAGTTAAAACATGTTAAAAAGAACCCAATAAAGTAATTTGAAAACCTATTGTTTGCATAGAATCCGAAAAATCAACTTGCACACAACTCCGCACACACTCACAAGCATTATAGTTTGATTCCGAGTAATTCATCGTTTTTTGAAAAATAAAAAGCCAATCATACTTTGTGCCCCTTGTTCGTAGAATTGAAATCAAGTTCAAAGCTAAGTTTGTGAAAATTTGAAGTCTTGGCAGGTAATTATGAGTTTGCATTGCTTGAGGACAAGCAATAGTTCGAGTTTGGGGGTGTGATAAGTGTTCAAAAGTACTATTTTTCTTACCCTTTTTACTCATATTATTGTTAGACTTAGGCTCATATTAGTTGCATAGTTAGCCATTCATGCATTAATCCATGTTTCCTTCAATCGTTGAGCTTGATTACATAACTTGGTGATTTTTGTGGAAATAGATGCTGCTTTGGTGTGTTTTTGTGTGTATGTGCAGGATCACTTGCCAAAGCAATGCCGAGCTGGTTGCCAGGGCAGTGCATGAAGGAGACGCCGAGCCAGTTGCCATGGCATTTGTCGACAAAGACCAAAAGCAATATGGATGTCGAAATTCATGATTTTACAAGCCCAAGATGACATGGAGCAAGGTCCAAGCCCAAAGGAATTTGATTGCCATGCAGAGATTAAAGAAGAATTAAATTCCAAGTGGATAGGAGAAGTTCTAATAGGAATAAAATTATAATAAAGAATTATATTCTTTAAAGATAATTTAATTCCAACTCAAACTCCTCCTCAAAGAAGGACTTTGGCCTAGCCCTATAAATAGCAAGAGATTTCGACAATTCAAGGGGGAGAGCAAGAGGGAAATTTCGCAAGTCCAAGTAGGGCAAGAGGAGAGAATTTTCGACAAGCATCAAGGGCAAGGAGGATTTCGACAAGCCTCTTCCTTCATCTTTGTTCGATTGGGTTCATGCTAGGGATTAATTATCTTGTGTTTCTTTGGAACCTAGCCATGAACTAAATTTACTTGGCTATGGTTATTGTGTTTTGTGGTTGTGAGAAACTATTGGTTTTTGTTTAGGTAATAAGAGTTTGCACTTTTCTATTTCAAGGTTTATTCATTCTTGGTTCCTATTATTGCTTGCAGTGAATTGGGAGAGGATCTCGTGATTTCATCCATTTATCTAATATCGGGAGAGTTAGATTCAAGAAACGAATGAATATGATCTTTATGCAATCCAATGATGGTGAAGATTAATCCGGCTTAGGAATAAGTTAAGGATTTCAACGGCTAAGAGGAGCGCAAGATTGGTTGTTGTTCACCCTTGATTCACGCAGGATGTATTATCAAGGCATGCACAAGTAGCTAGAGTTTCGACTTAGGGATAAGAAGAAACCATTGAAGAACGCTCCGCCGAACCTTGAAGTTGCTGCCCGATCGCCCAAGTAGTTGCCCAACTAGTCGCCCAAGCAACCATCAATTAGTTGCCAAGGCAACCCGTTGTGTAAGTCGCCACGGCAACCGAGTTGCCCATGCACTCTTTTTACCAAGACAATCCAATCGGCTATCACACCTCAACTCACGATAACCTAGCCTATCTCTCTCATTCGAATTCATCTTTTCTTTTACTTAATTGCTTCCTAGATTAGTTATTAGTTAAAACTTCTATAATCCTTCACTTGTGTTTTTACTTTTTACAGTGCAAGAGACTAGATTCTTGAAGTGGCACCAATCCCTGTGGAGACGATATCTTTTATACTATAACTTGCGACGTGTATACTTGCACAATTGCGTAGCACTTATTACGCGCAACAGTTCGCTAAACTTCCAAGCATAGTGTGCATAGTAAAGCGACCGCAAAAATAAAGGTTCACTAGCCACTTTCAAGCAGAGTGTGCATAGTAAAGCGACCACAAAAATAAAGGTTCGCTAGTCACTTCCAAACAGAGTGTGCATAGTAAAGTAACCGCAAAGATAAAAGTTCTCTAGCCACTTCCAAGTAGAGTGTGCATTGATAAGTGTTCAAAAGTATTATTTTTATTACCCTTTTTACTCATATTATTGTTAGACTTAAGCTCATATTAGTTGCATAATTAGTTATTCATGCATTAATTCATGTTTCTTTCCACCGTTGAGCTTGATTACATAACTTGGTGATTTTTGTGGAAAAAGATACTGCTTTGTGTGTGTATGTGCAGGATCACTTTCCAAAGCAATGCCGAGCTAGTTGCCAGGGCAATGCATGAAGGATATACCGAGCTAGTTGCCAGGACAATACATGAAGGAGACGCCGAGCCAGTTGCCATGGCAATTGTCGACAAGAGCAAAGGTGATATGGTAGTCGAAATTGATGACTAAACAAGCCCAAGATGACGTGGAGCAAAGCTCAAACCCAAAGGAATTTGATTGCCATGCAGAGATTAAAGAAGAATTAAATTCCAAGAAGATAGGAGAAGTTCTAGTAGGAATACAATTATAATAAAGAATTATATTCTTTAAAGATAATTTAATTCCAACTTAAACTCCTCCTCAAAGAAGGACTTTGCCCTAGCCCTATAAATAAGAAGGGAATTTCGACAATCAAAGGGGAGCAAGGGGAGAGGATTTTCGACAACTCCAAAGGGCAAGAAGGAAGAGATTTCGACAAGATAACAAGGGGAATAGGGTTCGATTTCTTCTTCTTCTTCTTTGCTTCCATTAGATTCATGGTTTGGGGATTATTCTTTGTATATCTTTTGAACCCAACCATGAACTAACTTGATTGGTTGGGGTTATTGTGTTTTGTTGTTGTGAAAAACAATTGGATTTTGTTTAGGTAATAAGAGTTTGCACTTTCAATTCAAGGTTTACTCATTCTTGGTTCTTATTCTTGTTTGCGAGTGAATTGGGAGAGGATCTCGTAACTTCATCTATTTATCTAATATCGGGAGAGTTAGATTCAAGAAACGAATGAGTATGGTCTTTATTCAATCTATTGATGGTGAAGATTAATCCGGCTTAGGAATAAGTTAAGGATTTCAACGGCTAAGAGGAGCGCAAGATTGGTTGTTGTTCACCCTTGATTCACGCAGAGATGTATTATCAAGGCATGCACAAGTAGCTAGAGTTTCGACTTAGGGATAAGAAGAAACCATTGAAGAACGCTCTGCCGAACCTTGAAGTTGCTGCCCAGAAGCCCAAGTAGTTGCCCAGCTAGTCACCCAGGCAACCATCGACTAGTTGCCAAGGCAACCCCGCTGTGCAGTTGCCACGGCAACTGAGTTGCCCTTGCACTCTTTTACCAAGACAATCCAATCGGCTATCACACCTCAACTCACGATAACCTGGCCTATTCTCTATTTCTCTTTCATCTATTCTTTTAGTTTATTGCTTTTACTTTTCTCGTTAATTAAAACCTCTATTATCAATTGTGTTTTTATTTTCACAGTGCAGTAACTTAATCAAAGTGGCCCAAACCAATCCCTGTGGAAACGATACTCGATACTCATATCACTTTATTACTTGCGACGTGTATACTTGCACATTTGCGTAGCACTTATTACACGCAACAAGTTTTTGGTGCCGTTGCCGGGGATTGGCAATTGGTGTTAGTTGTTTTTGTTATTGCATTTTTTTCTCTTAGTTTTACTAACTTTTCTTTTTGTTTGTTTTATAAAAAAAAAATTAGGTGCGCTACAAGTTAAGGAACATCAATATGTCGGGAAATAAAAGCCAATCTATTCGAGAGATGATGTTGGAAGATATGAATCAATCCAATCAAGAGTTCCTTGCACCCTTTGATGATTACCTATACCAACCGAGAAAAGCCCAAAGAACTTATACCATGGAAAAATCTTGTGCTATGTGTGGAGAACATCATGTGTTTGAAAATTGCCCTCACATTTTCGGTGCATATAACTACATGGAGGACCATAGAGGGAACCAGCAGCAAAATTCTTCATGGTATGGTCAAAAAGCTCAAATTTGTTTTTACCATAACAATTTTTCCGCGGCAACAGATATGCCATGGCAATGTAGTCCTTTTCAAGAGCATTTCAATTCCTTGGAGGAAACGTTACTAGCTTCCTTGGCTAGACTTGACAGATCAATTGAAGAGATTCGAGAACTATCAAAATCTATGGATACGAGGATAGCTCAGTGGGATGCAACCTTAGGGGATTCAGAAGATCAATTAGGGAGATCCACATATGTCATGGATAACATGCACCAACAATTCATTCCTAGGGATACTAACGTCCCAAGGCAAGAGGATAAGGAGCAATACAAAGAAATCTCTCCGATGTGTGAGGAACAACTAGAACCTCAAAGTCAAGAGGATGCCAATGAGAGAGACTGCCCAACACATGATGAGCTTCAACAACAAATTGCCTCGGCAATGATTGAGGAGCCTGAACAGAGCAATGCCGCGACAACACTCGGTGAAGCTGAGAACAACAATACTACAACAAATTCTGAGGAACCTGATGCCTAGAAAGTTATAACGTTGATGTTGAAGCAGGAATGTGTAGATTGCTCTCATCTACAATTGCCACGGCAATTACACGACCACATGCAAGATCAACGGGATGATAATACTTTGCTAATGGAATATGAGCAGGTAATGGTTGAACCTTTTGAATTCTTTAAAAACTCACCTCATCCGTTGCAGGTATGTCTTGAGGAACCGAGGTTGGTAGATTTGAAGCCATCGAAATCTCTACTGATGGAGATGTTTGAGAGGCTAAAAGAAAAAGGTGTTTGGATTCATAAAGCTCTTCAGAAAATTGATTCTTCCCTTGACTTAAAGCAAAATTTGACAACTGATTGCCACGGCAATTGGCTTGAGCAGCAATTGCCACGACAACAAAGGCTACATCCAACCATGATAGAAGTCGACAAGAATGAGGTAATTGAATGGTTGAGAATGGATATAATTTTTCCTATTAATATATTCGTGCCTTCAGGAATAGTAGCAAGGTGGAGAGTATACATGGACTACAAGCGAACAAAGAAGAAAGACACCTCCACCATGGTAATGCAAAAGGGAGTAGCTGGGAGCACATTGGCCCAACTCTTTTTGGGCAATATTGTCACCCGATGGAGGGTACGGATGGACTATAAAAAGTATCGAAAACGACTCTCCTCAAGTTTTCTCAGATATGCAGTAACATTAGAAGTGGTCACTTTAGGAGATGCCTGAGCATGCTCTCATTTCAATATTTTCTTTTTTTTTCTTTTCATTTTTATTTTTAGGAGAGATTTTATTTTTCTTCATTATCTTTAGTTTCCAGGTTTTCTTTTCCACAACAAGACTCACAACCACCATGCTAAGGAAATTCACTGCCGACTACTTGCCATAGTAACCACAACAGAAACTGGCGATGCCTAGGCAACAACAATGGCTTCGGCAACTATTGATGCCCAGGCAAGTGAACCTGCCTCGACAAACATGGATCAAACCAAAGCAATGCTATTCACGCGGTACCAGCCACAAGCATTCAACCACCGATCGGAAAATGAATCAAGCAAACGGCACGAAGGAAACTCATCACTCGAGGTGACGACCTCTCTGACTAACTCATTTCATTTAGTTTCTTTTAAATTTTGTTTCACTTTTACGTGCATTGAGGACAATGCTTCTCTCGAGTTTGGGGGGTGTTGGTTTCTAGTTAGTTTCATGTTTAGTTGCATTCATCGTTAGCAATCGCATATAGGTTGCATATGTTACTTGCCATGCCTTTAATTGGATTTAATTGCTTAAGACTTGTTGAATATCCAATGATGAATTTTTGCCACTGCACTTAATTGAAAGAACCTTTAATTTTAGGATTGCATGAAAAGAACTTAGAATTTTACTATGATGCTGATTTTTTTACACGGTTGTGGCTTGTTGATTGAAAGAAACTTAGTGAACTTAGGTTGCTTAAAATTTGGGTAAATTTGAAAATTAAAAGTAGAGGTGCCCGAAACTGGCTCTAGTAGTAAATGCACTTTCTTGCTAGAGGTGCCCAAAATTGGCTCTAGTCGATTAAAATAAAATGAGAAATTGCTTACTTTGCTAGAGGTGCCCGAATTGGCTCTAGTGAAAATAAAAAAAAATGCCTCGGTACTTAAATTGATAAAAGCCTATTGTTCACATAGAATCTTGAAATCTTGGTTCCTATTATTGCTTGCGAGTGAATTGGGAGAGGATCTCGTGATTTCATCCATTTATCTAATATCGGGAGAGTTAGATTCAAGAAACGAATGAATATGATCTTTATGCAATCAATGATGGTGAAGATTAATCCGGCTTAGGAATAAGTTAAGGATTTCAGCGGCTAAGAAGGAGCGCAAGATTGGTTGTTGTTCACCCTTGATTCACGCGGGGATGTATTATCAAGGCATGCACAAGTAGCTAGAGTTTCGACTTAGGGATAAGAAGAAACCATTGAAGAACGCTCCGCCGAACCTTGAAGTTGCTGCCCGATCGCCCAAGTAGTTGCCCAACTAGTCGCCCAAGCAACCATCAATTAGTTGCCAAGGCAACCCGTTGTGCAAGTCGCCACGGCAACTGAGTTGCCCATGCACTCTTTTACCAAGACAATCCAATCGGCTATCACACCTCAACTCACGATAACCTAGCCTATCTCTCTCATTGAATTCATCTTTTCTTTTACTTTTATTGCTTTCTAGATTAGTTATTAGTTAAAACTTCTATAATCCTTCACTTGTGTTTTACTTTTTACGATTGCAAGAGACTAGATTCTTGAAGTGGCACCAATCCTGTGGAGCGATATCTTTTATACTATAACTGCGGCGTGTAGTATGTGCAGGATCACTTTCCAAAGCAATGCCGAGCTAGTTGCCAGGGCAATGCATGAAGGATATACCGAGCTAGTTGCCAGGACAATACATGAAGGAGACGCCGAGCCAGTTGCCATGGCAATTGTCGACAAGAGCAAAGGTGATATGGTAGTCGAAATTGATGACTAAACAAGCCCAAGATGACGTGGAGCAAAGCTCAAACCCAAAGGAATTTGATTGCCATGCAGAGATTAAAGAAGAATTAAATTCCAAGAAGATAGGAGAAGTTCTAGTAGGAATACAATTATAATAAAGAATTATATTCTTTAAAGATAATTTAATTCCAACTTAAACTCCTCCTCAAAGAAGGACTTTGCCCTAGCCCTATAAATAAGAAGGGAATTTCGACAATCAAAGGGGAGCAAGGGGAGAGGATTTTTCGACAACTCAAAGGGCAAGAAGGAAGAGATTTCGACAAGATAACAAGGGGAATAGGGTTCGATTTCTTCTTCTTCTTCTTTGCTTCCATTAGATTCATGGTTTGGGGATTATTCTTTGTATATCTTTTTGAACCCAACCATGAACTAACTTGATTGGTTGGGGTTATTGTGTTTTGTTGTTGTGAAAAACAATTGGATTTTGTTTAGGTAATAAGAGTTTGCACTTTCAATTCAAGGTTTACTCATTCTTGGTTCTTATTCTTGTTTGCAGTGAATTGGGAGAGGATCTCGTAACTTCATCTATTTATCTAATATCGGGAGAGTTAGATTCAAGAAACGAATGAGTATGGTCTTTATTCAATCTATTGATGGTGAAGATTAATCCGGCTTAGGAATAAGTTAAGGATTTCAACGGCTAAGAGGAGCGCAAGATTGGTTGTTGTTCACCCTTGATTCACGCAGATGTATTATCAAGGCATGCACAAGTAGCTAGAGTTTCGACTTAGGGATAAGAAGAAACCATTGAAGAACGCTCTGCCGAACCTTGAAGTTGCTGCCCGAGAAGCCCAAGTAGTTGCCCAACTAGTCACCCGAGCAACCATCGACTAGTTGCCAAGGCAACCTCACAGTGCAAGTTGCCACGGCAACCGAGTTGCCCTTGCACTCTTTTTACCAAGACAATCCAATCGCTATCACACCTCAACTCACGATAACCTGGCCTATTCTCTATTTCTCTTTCATCTATTCTTTTAGTTTATTGCTTTTACTTTTCTCGTTAATTAAAACCTCTATTATCAATTGTGTTTTTATTTTCACAAAGGATAAACTTAATCAAAGTGGCCCAAACCAATCCTCGTGGAAACGATACTGATACTCATATCACTTTATTACTTGCGACGTGTATACTTGCACATTTGCGTAGCACTTATTACACGCAACAAGTTTTTGGTGCCGTTGCCGGGGATTGGCAATTGGTGTTAGTTGTTTTTGTTATTGCATTTTTTTCTCTTAGTTTTACTAACTTTTCTTTTTGTTTGTTTTATAAAAAAAAAAATAGGTGCGCTACAAGTTAAGGAACATCAATATGTCGGGAAATAAAAGCCAATCTATTCGAGAGATGATGTTGGAAGATATGAATCAATCCAATCAAGAGTTCCTTGCACCCTTTGATGATTACCTATACCAACCGAGAAAAGCCCAAAGAACTTATACCATGGAAAAATCTTGTGCTATGTGTGGAGAACATCATGTGTTTGAAAATTGCCCTCACATTTTCGGTGCATATAACTACATGGAGGACCATAGAGGGAAACCAAAGAGCAAAATTCTTCATGGTATGGTCAAAAAGCTCAAATTTGTTTTTACCATAACAATTTTTCCGCGGCAACAGATATGCCATGGCAATGTAGTCCTTTTCAAGAGCATTTCAATTCCTTGGAGGAAACGTTACTAGCTTCCTTGGCTAGACTTGACAGATCAATTGAAGAGATTCGAGAACTATCAAAATCTATGGATACGAGGATAGCTCAGTGGGATGCAACCTTAGGGGATTGAAAGATCAATTAGGAGATCCACATATGTCATGGATAACATGCACCAACAATTCATTCCTAGGGATACTAACGTCCCAAGGCAAGAGGATAAGGAGCAATACAAAGAAATCTCTCCGATGTGTGAGGAACAACTAGAACCTCAAAGTCAAGAGGATGCCAATGAGAGAGACTGCCCAACACATGATGAGCTTCAACAACAAATTGCCTCGGCAATGATTGAGGAGCCTGAACAGAGCAATGCCGCGACAACACTCGGTGAAGCGAGAACAACAATACTACAACAAATTCTGAGGAACCTGATGCCTAGAAAGTTATAACGTTGATGTTGAAGCAGGAATGTGTAGATTGCTCTCATCTACAATTGCCACGGCAATTACACGACCACATGCAAGATCAACGGGATGATAATACTTTGCTAATGGAATATGAGCAGGTAATGGTTGAACCTTTTGAATTCTTTAAAAACTCACCTCATCCGTTGCGGTATATGTCTTGAGGAACCGAGGTTGGTAGATTTGAAGCCATCAAATCTCTACCGATGGAGATGTTTGAGAGGCTAAAAGAAAAAGGTGTTTGGATTCATAAAGCTCTTCAGAAAATTGATTCTTCCCTTGACTTAAAGCAAAATTTGACAACTGATTGCCACGGCAATTGGCTTGAGCAGCAATTGCCACGACAACAAAGGCTACATCCAACCATGATAGAAGTCGACAAGAATGAGGTAATTGAATGGTTGAGAATGGATATAATTTTTCCTATTAATATATTCGTGCCTTCAGGAATAGTAGCAAGGTGGAGAGTATACATGGACTACAAGCGAACAAAGAAGAAAGACACCTCCACCATGGTAATGCAAAAGGGAGTAGCTGGGAGCACATTGGCCCAACTCTTTTTGGGCAATATTGTCACCCGATGGAGGGTACGGATGGACTATAAAAAGTATCGAAAACGACTCTCCTCAAGTTTTCTCAGATATGCAGTAACATTAGAAGTGGTCACTTTAGGAGATGCCTGAGCATGCTCTCATTTCAATATTTTCTTTTTTTTTTTTTCATTTTTATTTTTAGGAGAGATTTTATTTTCTTCATTATCTTTAGTTTCGGGTTTTTTTTTCCACAACAAGACTCACAACCACCATGCTAAGGAAATTCACCGCCGACTACTTGCCATAGTAACCACAATGTAAATCAAGCGATGCCTAGGCAACAACAATGGCTTCGGCAACTATTGATGCCCGAGCAAGTGAACCTGCCTCGACAAACATGGATCAAACCAAAGCAATGCTATTCACGCGGTACCAGCCACAAGCATTCAACCACCGATCGGAAAATGAATCAAGCAAACGGCACGAAGAAGGAAACTCATCACCGAGGTGACGACCTCTCGACTAACTCATTTCATTTAGTTTCTTTTAAATTTTGTTTCACTTTTACGTGCATTGAGGACAATGCTTCTCTCGAGTTTGGGGGGTGTTGGTTTCTAGTTAGTTTCATGTTTAGTTGCATTCATCGTTAGCAATCGCATATAGGTTGCATATGTTACTTGCCATGCCTTTAATTGGATTTAATTGCTTAAGACTTGTTGAATATCCAATGATGAATTTTTGCCACTGCACTTAATTGAAAGAACCTTTAATTTTAGGATTGCATGAAAAGAACTTAGAATTTTACTATGATGCTGATTTTTTTACACGGTTGTGGCTTGTTGATTGAAAGAAACTTAGTGAACTTAGGTTGCTTAAAATTTGGGTAAATTTGAAAATTAAAAGTAGAGGTGCCCGAAACTGGCTCTAGTAGTAAATGCACTTTCTTGCTAGAGGTGCCCAAAATTGGCTCTAGTCGATTAAAATAAAATGAGAAATTGCTTACTTTGCTAGAGGTGCCCGAATTGGCTCTAGTGAAAATAAAAAAAAATGCCTCGGTACTTAAATTGATAAAAGCCTATTGTTCACATAGAATCTTGAAAATCAACTTGTACAAAACTACGCACACACATTGTCATGAGCACTATAGTTTGGTTCCGGGTAATTTTTGTGTTATCCGAAAAATTGAAAGGTGATCATACTTTGTGCCACGATTCCGAGGTTTGAATTCAAGTTTGAAGCATGTCTTTGATGATTAAATTGTTAGTTTGCATTGCTTGAGGACAAGCAATAGTTCGAGTTTGGGGGCGTGATAAGTGTTCAAAAGTACTATTTTTATTGCCCTTTTTACTCATATTATTGTTAGACTTAAGCTCATATTAGTTGCATAATTAGTTATTCATGCATTAATTCATGTTTCTTTCCACCGTTGAGCTTGATTACATAACTTGGTGATTTTTGTGGAAAAAGATGCTGCTTTGGTGTGCTTTGTGTGTATGTGCAGAATCACTTGCCAAAGCAATGTCGAGCTAGTTGCCAGGGCAATGCATGAAGGAGATGCCTAGCTAGTTGCCAGGGCAATACATGAAGGAGACGCCGAGCCAGTTGCCATGGCAATTGTCGACAAGAGCAAAGGTGATATGGTAGTCGAAATTGATGACTAAACAAGCCCAAGATGACGTGGAGCAAAGCCCAAACCCAAAGGAATTTGATTGTCATGCAGAGATTAAAGAAGAATTAAATTCCAAGAAGATAGGAGAAGTTCTAGTAGGAATACAATTATAATAAAGAATTATATTCTTTAAAGATAATTTAATTCCAACTTAAACTCCTCCTCAAAGAAGGACTTTGCCCTAGCCCTATAAATAAGAAGGGAATTTCGACAATCAAAGGGGAGCAAGGGGAGAGGATTTTCGACAATTCCAAAGGGCAAGAAGGAAGAGATTTCGACAAGATAACAAGGGGGAGAGAGTTCGATTTCTTCTTCTTCTTCTTTGCTTCCATTAGATTCATGGTTTGGGGATTATTCTTTGTATATCTTTTGAACCCAACCATGAACTAACTTGATTGGTTGGGGTTATTGTGTTTTGTTGTTGTGAAAAACAATTGGATTTTGTTTAGGTAATAAGAGTTTGCACTTTCAATTCAAGGTTTACTCATTCTTGGTTCTTATTCTTGTTTGCGAGTGAATTGGGAGAGGATCTCGTAACTTCATCTATTTATCTAATATCGGGAGAGTTAGATTCAAGAAACGAATGAGTATGGTCTTTATTCAATCTATTGATGGTAAAGATTAATCCGGCTTAGGAACAAGTTAAGGATTTCAACGGCTAAAAGGAGCGCAAGATTGGTTGTTGTTCACCCTTGATTCACGCAGGGATGTATTATCAAGGCATGCACAAGTAGCTAGAGTTTCGACTTAGGGATAAGAAGAAACCATTGAAGAACGCTCTGCCGAACCTTGAAGTTGCTGCCCATAAGCCCAAGTAGTTGCCCAGCTAGTCGCCCAGACAACCATCGACTAGTTGCCAAGGCAACCCCGCTGTGCAAGTTGCCACGGCAACCGAGTTGCCCTTGCACTCTTTTACGAAGACGATCCAATCGGCTATCACAGCTCAACTCACGATAACCTGGCATATTCTCTATTTCTCTTTCATCTATTCTTTTAGTTGATTGCTTTTACTTTTCTCGTTAATTAAAACCTCTATTATCAATTGTGTTTTTATTTTCACAGTGCAGTAACTTAAGCAAAGTGGCCCAAACCAATCCCTGTGGAGACGATACTCGATACTCATATCACTTTATTATTTGCGACGTGTATACTTGCACATTTGCGTAGCACTTATTACACGCAACATGCATAGTAAAGCAATCGCAAAGATAAAGGTTCACTAGCCACTTCCAAACAGAGTGTGCATAGTAAAGCAACTACAGAAATAAATGTTCGTTAAACACTTCCACAGTAAGTGTGCATAGTAAAGCGACCCTACCGTTGCTTTCGTAATTTGAAAATAAAAGACTCGCAAAAACAGGCCATACGATTGTCACTTCTAAGAAGAGCTAAATTATTCCCAAGATATACTAATCACAAATCCAAAGCAAGGATTAAACCTCCATCATCTCCAAAGACACGTGTGATAAATATTATGTTGAAAACTGAATAAACACAAATAACAAGCCACATTATTGCACCTAAGGAAGGCAAAGACTTTTCTCAACAAAAGACAATCACGAAAGTGTAAATGATGAAGAGCGACATGCAAAAGAACTATCCACGTGCCAATAATTTTTGAAATAAGAGCAAACATTCGCATTTTCAACAAAGTTTTTAAAGTATCAACGGAAGACGCTAAGGAAACAAAATAACGAAATAAACTTTTTCTGCGCCTACAAAGTTCCCAAAACGTTAATTTCTTCTACACAAGAAGCCACATCCTCAGCCTCTTTAACCTCCCCAACCATCTTTACCGCATGACTAGCTTTTAACGTTGTTATTTCATTCTCAAAGGCCTCTCTCACCTTGATTAGTTTCATCCAGAACCTAGATGCGTCCTCAACCGCCATATCTTGTGCATGTTTCAGTTTTTCTTTAAGTTCTTGGATCTCCGCTTTGAAACTCCTTTCTACAGCTACATGGTATCGTTCTTTCCTCCTAAAAGTACACTTATAATTCTCGTCCTTTTTGGCAATTTCATCAAAATGCCTCTACTACAAATCTTGCACCCGCGTCCAAATCTATGCCTCGTGTTTTCTTTTTAGTTCCCCTAAGCTGGCGGCGTGTCCCCTAACCTACGAACACAATTCTTCATTCTCATTCACGAGTGCCTTCACGTTCCTCTCTATATTATATTGCATGCAGCTCAGCTCTTGAATAAGACCCCAACCACCCTCAACAGACCTCCTAATGCTCTCACAAGGCATAAGGGAGGCAAAACTATTCGCGTACAATCCTAATAACTGCCTGGAAGTAGTCTCAAGATAAAACCGATCATTTGTGTCCGCAAGCCCCCACCAAGGACAGAACACGTTCCAAGGAGCAAGGGATTCAAGCCCTTTACTCATAGGAGAATCATAAGACAATGGTGCTCGAGGAACTGTTGTAGGAGTAAAAGGAGAAGATGTGCCATTAGACGTACCAGCAACAGGCACATTTCCTCCAGCGTAATGTACAATAATAGAATCCACACCAGCAGTTTCTACAAGAGCATTTGTAAGTCAATAAATTTTTGCCTAGAAATAGAATAACTACCAAGCCAATTCAAAGCACCATTACCTGAAACAATCGCAGTAAGAGGCAGAGAAGCCACCAAACCAACGAAAGTAATATTTGCCATGTCTTTAGCTGAACACGTACGAGGAGGAACACTAACAATAGCAGAGACATACAACCCAGCAAACAAAGGAGGATTACTCGAAATAGGGCTACCCAGTAGCCTTTACTAAGCCCCTCATCTTTACTAGCCATTAAACATCTCTTGGAACTCTAAGTTTTCATTAGGCTATCCATGCCATCCCTTACCACCTATAGCATATCCAATGAAGTCGAACCTACAACAACTATACTCGCGACCTCCACAGTCGCCTTTTTTGTTCTACGCTCCAAGTTAATAGACTCGTTTTCCTCTTCTGAAGTAGACTATATCGGCGAACGATGAGCCACCAGTCTTTTTCTCATGCCACTACCAGTTACAGTAGCCTCTCTATCGTGACTGAAATCAGCGGAGGCAACATTGACAGCCCCTCTAGGAGCAGTAGGCGCAACTTCTCCACTAACCCCACCTAAGGAGAATCTTCTATTCGATATTTCTATGGACGAATGCAAACACCAACGTAGGAAGAAAAAAATTCTCTGGCTCTACTTCACTATCACGGTCCAACAGAATCCTTGCCATGCGATCATTACTTCCTTTGCATAAGGCCAAGCTTCCACACGTATGGGCACGTTTGCTAAAGCCCCATCAAAAAACGTATTAAAATCTTCATCATCCTAACCATTCAGAATTTTCTCCTCTAAGCAGTACACCCATACACTCCTCAAAGTGCACATCTCCTCAAACTATAGCGGAAGACCATTTTCTAGCCTTTTAAGGAGCTTTTCCTCACTAGGTATTAGTTTCGTCAAATTCGATGGCTTAACCCTGTGACTTCCCTGTCGGCGCCAAAGAAAAGAAAAAGGGAAGCCTCTGACTCTACACTTAACCTTAATGTACTTATGCCTATTCAAGTGCAGATTGTTGCATTATTACTCATCGTCGGCATCTTCCCGATACAAAAACTAATCGGCACAAAACCTTTTGTACTCTTGTCATTCCCCGCCATCACATTGTAGATATGACGAAAAACAACAATGGAGGGTTCGTCTCCATGTATTTTACAATTCAGAAAGTATGTCATTAGGGTCTACCAACTCATACTAATCAACTGGCCGGGGCTACATCGAACCAATTCAGCCACTCCATAAAAAGAAGTTGAAGTGGTAAATGGAACCTAGCTTGGAAAGCAAATAGGGGATAAAACACCATGATCTCCCTTCACCAGAATACGTACTCAAGCGGTGCATCCCCTCCGGTACACTAAAATGATAACGAAATTGATCCACCATACGAAGACCCCCTACACTCTAAAGATTTACTCATATCATCAAGCTTAGCCTGGCATTCATATTCATCGCTAAATACAACAGACAAGTCTATATTAGGATAAAAATTCCTCCTTTAAATTTTCTACGTTATCCCCTTCAAATCTCAAATCTCGCGGAATGTAAAAAAAGAAAAAAAAGGAAAAAAAATAGAAAATGAGCCTATTTATCGCCACAAACCCATGCCTTACTCAACACGCTTTGTCAATAAAGAGGACTCTAACATGACGTCTTGTATTCAGACGCATATTGCCAAAGCAAAACTGACCGGTTCACTAGAAAGAATGATTATGCGACGACTCATATGCAAAACCCCATTTATAAAAATCATGGTAATAAATAAGTTTAGAATTTTAAAACAACCCCGAAATTTCCTAGGTTCGCCAAGCTCACTTTATAATCTTTTTACACCAGTGGGTAATTTTTAGTACTTGCGGACGTTCACCACTGAGTACTACAATTCGTCATGCGAATGTAAATAGAAAGGAGCGGCCCACAGTTACGGATAGCACCAGACAAACACTTGTCAATACGAACGAGGGTTATCAATGACTAAGCAAACCTACGACATCAAGTCATAGCTAGTCCAATCACAAACGCCACGACTATCATATCATGACACTTGTCTGGGCGATATAAAAGGGCACATGCAACAAGGAACATGTGAATATTCTAGGACTGAGGGGCAACCACTAATGGGGGAGAAGATATATCTGAAACCAGACTAAGAGAACCACTAGGATCACTGTCCGATCGTCATACCTACTTTTTGTTCACTTTAACCGTCAACACATCTTTTAACCTTCTAGTATATGTTTGGGTAGGATGTGTTGGCTACTTAACTTTTTATACTAAAAAATCATATTGAATTATGTTTGAGCTTTCAAGGTTGGTCAAAATTAACAAGGAAACATTTGTACTGAGATAAAAATTAATTGTGACAAAAGTCTATGATTTTAATGAATTTAATGATAGATTAATGTAGGAGATTAAAATCAAAATATTATGTATAGTGGTAAGATACATTGTATTTATAAGTAGAGAATTCTCCAAAAAAACGATATTGTTTAAGTGATAGTCATAAATTTCGAATGTAATGGGTAAAACCAACATGGAAGCTAAAGAAAATAAAAAATACATATAGGCAGGGCTCGACATAGCCGACCATTTGTTTTGCGTTTCTCATCTTCTTTGGACTTTGGCTTAAGTTGCTTCTTTCCTTGCTACCCTCCATGGACTTTTATTACTACCAGGAAAAGAGAGAAAAATAAAATAAAAAAGAGAGAAATTAGAGAAAAAAATTTATACACAATCCATTTAAACTAAAGTCTACACGTGCTTGTGAAATTTTGGAGTTAGAAATTTAGTTTAAGGTTTAGAGTTTAATGGTTTAAGTTGTAAGGTTTAAAATTTAAAATTTAGAGTTAGAGTTTAGGGTGATAGGGTTAGAGTTTTAGGTTTTAGATTTAAAAAAATCATGTAAAAAAATAAACTAGTTGTGTATCAAAATATAACCCAAGAAATTAAGAAAGCAAGGCCAACAGTAATGGGGACACCATTGGAATTCTAGTAGATAATAATATTATTAGAAGGGGAAACGTTGATGAAATTTCAAAAGTATCCATCTTTGAGCAAGCACATTTAGTCGGTTGGCTAAGCTACTTATATTTGTTCTCTCGTATTCCCTTAGGTCATGGGTTCTAGATCTAGCAGGAGCACCTCATTCCTTCTCCTAGAATCCTCTTTTTTCTCTCTTTAGGTAGGGTTAAGATTAAATTTAGAATTTGTCAAAATAAGTATTCGTCTTCAAGGACTGTAAATCATATTATATCAACTCATACATTGTAATTACAATCCCTTCTGCATATATTATAGATTTTTGAAACTTCCATAACACATTCTCAATACATGTTTATGGATATTAAATAAATAATTTTTATTTCAATACACTTTTTAGAGAATTTATTAAAGTATTGACGTTTTATTTAAGGTTAGATCTCTGTAAAATCTTGTTAGGATTTTTGTTTTGATATAATAATTGAAAAATAGTTTTGGACTAAATTGAAAAGATTTCAAAATTGATTTTAAGTCCAAACACTTGAAAATAAGTTTGAGGTATTTTCAAAAGGTGTTGGAAGTGTTTAAAATGTTTTAAAGTAGCCAAACTCAAGTTTTCAGCATGACCATATCGATACGGTTACAACCCGTATCAATACTCTTTAGTTCAGCTATAATATTTTTCTAAAACAAAAAACCCGTACCAGTATAGGCCTATGCGTACCTATATGGATAGGGTCGTATCGATACGCCTATACGCGTATTGATCCCCTATGTTTTTCAAACCTCAACGGCTAGTTTCCAAGAAGCGTGTATCAATACGCATATCAACGTATCGATACTCATATGATGAACCGCGCTTAACGGCTAGTTTCTAAGAAGGGCTTACCGATACGTATATCAAGCGTATCGATACTCGTATGCTGAACCGCGCTCAATGACTATTTCCAAATACAGTCATACTGATATGAGTAACCCACGTATCGATACCAGCAGCACTATAAGTGGAAATTCATCTTAGAACTTGTCCCCAATGGCTCTAATCCAATCCCAATGGTCTCCAATGTCTAGGAACTCAATTGGGAAGATAAAAAGACCCTTGAAGCACTAGCAACAACTAATGCTTGTATTGCCAACATCTATTATGA
The DNA here is from genome assembly GCA_019671005.1 of Hibiscus mutabilis. Classification (NCBI taxonomy): domain Eukaryota; kingdom Viridiplantae; phylum Streptophyta; class Magnoliopsida; order Malvales; family Malvaceae; genus Hibiscus; species Hibiscus mutabilis. The sequence goes on from CM033747.1 coordinate 26,848,695, forward strand.
TTGAAGAAGTGTCTTAGTGCTTTAATGTTCATTCTTTGTATGGACAAACACTTGTGATCCAAATTGTCAATGCATGCTCAAGTGTTCTAGGATTTGAGTGAGTGCTAAGAGTGCAAACATCTTCCTAAGAGAGGGATTTTCTGTTTGCTTTGATTTCTCTTGTTAGAGAGTGCTCCCAAAGCTTGGGTTGTAAGCTTTGGATGCTAGGCTTGGAAATTGAGTCTAGGTTGTAAAGGTTGCCTCCTAAGCCTTGTAAAAAGGGAAGAAATTCATAGTGAATTTGGAAATCCTTAGTGGGGAAGCTAAGGTAGTGGATGTAGGCTTTGGTTAAAAAGTTGAACTACTCTAAATCGTTGTGTAATTTTTTCTTATCTTTTGCTTCCACTACCATTACCCAAGAAATCACTTCTCCACCACTTGGCGACATATTTCGGTTGATTCATCAAGCCTGGAAAATCTATTTTTCTTTAGAATATAAGCTTTGATATTAAAAAAATGGCACAATGCCAAAAAGTGCCCCTAAAGTTTGACTGAATAGTCGTTTTGGCTCTTTTTTTAAATAATTTAACCCTCAACATTTAATTTTGGGTTAAAATGAACCCTCTATGAATAAAAACTGTTAGTCAACTAACGACAAACAACTTAAAATTACTTGACATAATGACACATCAATAGAAAAATATTTTAAATTTTATAAAATTATTTTTTGACTGGTGTGTCATTGTGTAAAGTCAGCATATTTCACTATATGGCTGTGCTATCGCGGCGTGCACTGCCTGTAGGTTTGTCACATCATTTCAAGCCATCTAATGTAAATTGACTAATAATTTTCATCTGCAAAAGTGTCATTTTTTGCCAAAAATGAAACGTTAAGGGTTAAATTACTTCAAAAAAAATTGGGACCAAAATGACTAGTCAGTCAAATGTTAGGGGGCATTTTTTGGCATTATGCCTAAAAAATCAATTAGAAGTAGAATTTTGCGTTGAAAAATAATGGATAACTAAAAGACTTTGAGGCATATTATTTATTGGTAAAATTGGAGGTTTGAATAATAAACATTATGATTTATATTCTACTCAATGAGACCTTTAAAATGGTATATAATATGCTCAAGTCGGTTGAAAGATGAATGAGAAATTGATGCTTAAAGTAAGCTACATGCGATTGTTGTTGAGGAAAAACATTGCTTAAAACACTCATCCCACATTAGAAATATGTGGTGCATGGAAAGGTGTTTACAAGCTACAAACAACTTATTATTTAGTAAATGTGTGAGCTAAAGTTAAAAGATGTGGGTGATTTGACATGTTTAGATTATTAAGTTTTAATGGGCTTATTGAAATTTTAACCCATATAAATATTTTTTTCTCAATAGAATAATCTAGAATATTATGGATTAATGTAGTTTAATTTGTAGGTATTTAATTATGTGACTCTTCATCTTTTTGCCCTTAAGTGTCCATTATGGACCTTTAATTCCCTAAGTCTTTTCAGCAGCTATCCTTTGAATTTATCCTCTCCTCTTTCACTATAAATAAGATGGCAACATTCTTCATTTTATCATCTCAAGCAATTTTATCTCTCTCTCAAATTTCATTCAAAGTCTCAAGATAGAAGAAGGCTTGGTTAAATTCGTATAGTTCACTATAGTTGCGTTCCTCACGGTGAATGTTTGTTGTTGTATCCTAGAAGATAAACGTCCAACGATCTCCAACACTGAGGAGAGAAACTAATTTATCTTAAGGGGACTATTTATATAGGCCACAACAAAACTCTGCTTCTATAACACCCTCAACCTGGTTTAGAAGAAAACCATAATTGAAGATGTCACTGCAAGACAAATTAACAAAGCATAAGACCAAAACTAAAATTTCCAAAGTAGATCGAGGCAGGTTAACCAAAATTTTTATTTTTGTTTGTTATATTTTTATTTATTTATAATTTTAATCTAATTGAAACATAATCAAAGTTGTAACATACTTCTAAGCTATATTTTGGGATGTTATAATTACTTCCTCCTTAAAAGAAATTCGTCCTCAAATTTCCTTAATGGCGATAAATTTGTATTATCAAACTCAAAATATTTTCACATATTCTGATTATCAAAACAGAGTAAACATATTGTGTTAGTTGCAAGTCAAAATTAGGAAACAAGATTTAAACTCCTAGGTGGCATATGCAGAATGCATACATACAATAAACTTCGGTTTAACCCTAGAATCGGCTAAACCTAAGCTCTGATACCAAAATATAACACCCTCAACCCGGTTTAGAAGAAAACCAGAATCGAAGATGTCACTGCAAGACAAATTAGCAAAGCATAAGACCAAAACTAAAACTTTCCAAAGTAGATCGAGACAGGTTAACCAAAATTTTTATTTTTGTTTGTTGTTATATTTTTATTTATTATTTTAATCTAATTGAAACATAATCAAAGTTGTAACATACTTCTTCTAAGCTATATTTTGGGATGTTACAGCTCCCTACTTGTATCCGTTCAGAAATGCATCGTAAAATTTATGTTCATTTTAAATTAATTTTTAATTAATTATTGATAAGTTTAATATTTGCATATTTTTCACATATATACATATATTTTAGTGTTCTAATCCAACTAAAAATCCATGTTTTAACAAGTATTTGATTTTTGTAGGGATTTTGACAGGTAAAGGATAATACATGCTTAGAAGAGAAGTTTCAATTGGATTTGGATCCTAGGAAGCACTTAACACAAGAAGAGGAATTCTACTTCAAGTTGAACTTTCACTTTTATATTATATTTGGAGTATGATAGTGTTTTAAATTAAATCTTATTGTAATTCCTTCTCCTAGTTGATGTAAACGACCTCTATTATAAATAAGGTCATGAGGAGAAGAGAAATCATTCATCTTATAATTCTCATTCTTCTCTTCTTTGTCAATTTCTCCTCTCCATGAGTAGCTAAACCCTTTCTTTCTAGTTAAGGTTTGATTCAATGTTATTAATACAAGTTCTTAGTGAGGTTTTCTTGTTCTTCATCTATTTCATGTATTTTTTATATCTTCCGGGATTACTCAGTAAGTATATATAGATTTATTAGCTTCACATTCTTTTCTTCAGTTTATTCATCTTTATATACAACAACCAATCAAGACATTCTTGGTAAATGGTAAATAACCTAAGCAACGGGTTTTGAATGTATGAATTCATATTCTTATTAAGTTAACGGATTAGTGATTAATAGTTCATGTGCTTGGGTCTCTTAAATCAATAAAGCTATTTGATAGGTTTTAATTCTTATATGCAATTCTCTAATGGTTTTAGTCTTGATAATAAGGGTAGAAATCATTCATACAATTCTTAGTGATTATCTACTAATAAGAGAGACTAGGTTATATATGTGCTTTTCTCTGGTAACCTATAACTAAGCTATTTGAAATTAATGTAGAATTATCTTTTGTAAAGATCGATGAACTAAGACTTGAATTAATACGATGGGATCAACCTTGATTAGGATTCATCTTATTATTGAATTCTTCTTTATTTTTAATAGTTTTCTTGTTTTCTCTACTATACTCAAACACAAATCCCCATTACTTTAATTACTTGGTTTTATATAAAATCGATCTCTTACCATTCCCTGTGGATTCGACCCTGGTTACCGTTTCTACAAATTATTTTGAGCAGATTTATTTTTGATGGCTTTAACAACCGCTATCAATTATTTTCAATAAATTATTGTTATGGATATATATATATATATATATGTATATTCAATTATATTTGTGTATTTTATGCCTTGGGTCTAACAATCTTAAGATAGATTAAGTTTTAGGTGGACAATTAACGTATCTGAGGCAATGGTTCACACCACGACATGTTTAAATTTCCAATGTGGCTCTACTTAGGTTGGTTACATTGAGAAATATACCATATTTATTCATGCATGTATTCTTTCTCCTAGTTTTATTTGGTAGGAATTGAGTTGTGTGGTTAATTACATTATGTTCTATTGATAATGTAGTTTTCACTACACCAAACTTGGTATATAGCGGCAAACGACGCTAAAAATTCAAATATAGACACAATACTCGTATTTTACTGGCGTTTTTATGCAAACGCCGCTATTGTTGAGTCTTTAGTGGCGTTTGTAATTTCAAACGCCGTAACAGGTCTCACTTATAGTGGCGTGTCATTAAACGCCACAAATACTCATAGTTAGTGGCTTTTGTATTAGAAACGCCACACTTTTTTAGTTATATACCCTTTGTTTTATTCTTTAACCCTAATTTCCCAAACATTTTTCTAATCCCTCGTGCCTCCTTCTCCCAATCTCTACTGCTGCATCGCCCAATGTTTCCATTAGAGCAGCTTCATTGTTGCCACTCATGACCGCTCGTCGCAGCTTGTCGTCGATCTATTTTTTGCTTTATTTAAGGTACGTCTCCATTAAACAATCTATTTTATCCTTAATTCCCACATCGAAGACTTTCCTTATTTCCTCAGATTCCCATCGTTGCTCAAGTTTCAACAGGAATCGAAAATTTGAAACATGATTTTTCTCTTATTATCGGGCGAATTCATTTCTCAAGATTTAACTTCTTCCGAGCTTCCTTGACCAAATTTTTCTTGGTTCTCAAAGAGGTTTGGGAGAAAGTGCCGTTCCAAGCTGGGTGAAAGTTGAAATTTGAAGGATTTTTGGTGAGCTAATTGTATTGCGATCCTCGGAATAGGAGGGCTTTGGACGAGCAAGGTGGGCTAGTATCTTAGTATTATATTTTTTAGTTAAGAACTTTCTTTTGGGAATTAGGGTTTAAAATTTAAAATTTAGAGTTAGAGTTTAGGGTGATAGGGCTAGAGTTTTAGGTTTTAGATTTAATAAAATCATGTAAAAAATAGACGGGCTGTGTATCAAAATATAACCTAAGAAATTAAGAAAGCAAGGTCAAGGGTATTGGGGACACCATTGGAATTCTAGTAGATAATAATATTATTAGAAGGGGAAACGTTGATGAAATTTCAAAAGTATCCATCTTTGAGCAAGCACATTTAGTCGGTTGGCCAAGCTACTTATATTTGTTCTCTCGTATTCCCTTAGGTCACGGGTTCTAGACCCAGCAGGAGCACCCCGTTCCTTCTCCTAGAATCCTCTTTTTTCTCTTTTTAGGTAGGATTAGGATTAAATTTAGAATTTGTCAAAAAAGTATTCATCTTCAAGGACTGTAAATCATATTATATCAACTCATACATTTTAATTACAATCCCTTCTGCATATATTATAGATTTTTGAAACTTCCATAACACATTTTCAATACATGTTTATGGATATTAAGTAAATAATTTTTATTTCAATAAACTTTTCAGAGAATTTATTAAAGTATTGACGTTTTATTTAAGGTTAGATATTTGTAAAATCTTTTAGGATTTTTGTTTTGATATAATAATTGAAAAATAGTTTTGGACAAATTGAAAAGATTTCAAAATTGATTTTAAGTCCAAACAACTTGAAAATAAGTTTGAGGTATTTTCAAAAGGTGTTGGAAATGTTTAAAATGTTTTAGAGTAGCCAAATTCAAGTTTTCAGCATGACCATATCGATACGGTTACAACCCGTATCAATACCCTTTAGGGTTTCAGTTACAATATTTTTATAAAACCAAAACCCCATACTGGCATAGGCCTATGCGTACCTATATGGATAGGTTCGTACCGATACGCCTATACGCGTACTGATCCCCTATGTTTTTCAAACCCCAATGGCTAGTTTCCAAGAAGCCCGTATCGATACGCATATCAATGTATCGATACTCGTATGCTGAACCGTGCTCAACGGCTAGTTTCCAAGAAGGGCTTATCGATACGTATATCAAGCGTATCGATACTCGTATGCTGAACCGCGCTTAATGACTATTTCCAAATACAGGCGTACTGATACGAGTAACCCGCGTATCGATACCAGCAGCTCTAGAAGTGGAAATTCAGCTTAGAACTTGTCCCCAATGGCTCCAATCCAATCCCAATGGTCTCCAATGGCTAGGAACTCAATTGGGAGGATAAAAATACCCTTTAAGCACTAGCAACAACTAATGCTTGTATTGCCAACATCTATTATGATTGAAAAAGTATCTTAGTGCTTTAATGCTCATTCTTTGTATAGACAAACACTTGTGAGCTTTGTCAATGTATGCTCAAGTGTTCTAGGATTCGAGTGAGTGCTAAGAGTGCAAACATCTACCTAAGAGAGGAATTTTCGGTTTGCTTTGATATCTCTTGTTAGAGACTGTTCCCAAAGCTTGGGTTGTAAGCTTTGGATACTAGGCATGGAAATCGAGTCTAGGTTGTAAAGGTTGCCTCTTAAGCCTTGTAAAAGGGGAAGAAATTCATAGTGAATTTGGAAATCCTTAGTGGGGAAGCTAAGGTAGTGGATGTAGGCTTTGGTTAAAAAGCTGGACTACTCTAAATCGTTGTGTAATTTTTTCTTATCTTTTGCTTCCACCACCATTACCCAAGAAATCACTTCTCCACCACTTGGCGACATGTTTCGGTTGATTCATCAAGCCCGGCAAATCTATTTTTCTTTAGAATATAAGCTTTGATATTAAAAAATGGCATAATGCCAAAATGTGCCCCTAAAGTTTGACTGAATAGTCGTTTTGGCTCATTTTTTTGAAATAATTTAACCCTCAACGCTTCATTTTGGGTCAAATGAACCCTCTGTGAATAAAAACTGTTAGTCAACTAACGATAAACAACTTAAAATTACTTGACAGAATGACACATCAATAGAAAAATATTTTAAATTTTATAAAAATATTTTTTGACTAGTGTGTCATTGTGTAAAGTCAGCATATTTCACTATATAGTCGTATATAATATGGATAACTAAAGGACTTTGAGGCATATTATTTATTAGTAAAATTGGAAGTTTGAATAATAAACATTATGATTTATATTCTACTCTATGAGACCTTTAAAATGGTATATAATATGCTCAAATCGGTTGAGAGATGAATGAGAAATTGATGCTTAAAGTAAGCTACATGCGATTGTATTTGAGGAAAAATATTGCTTAAAACACTCATCCCACATTAGAAATGTGTGGTGCATGGAAAGGTGTTTACAAGCTACAAACAACTTAATATTTAGTAAATGTGTGAGCTAAAGTTAGAAGAAGTGGGTGATTTGACATGTTTAGATTATTAAGTTTTAATGGGCTTATTGAAAATTTAACCCATATAAATATTTTTTCTCAATAGAATAATCTAGAATATTATGGATTAATGTAGTTTAATTTTTAGGTATTTAATTATGTGACTCTTCATCTTTTTGCCCTTAAGTGTCCATTATGGACCTTTAATTCCCTAAGTCTTTTCAGCAGCTATCCTTTGAATTTATCCTCTCCTCTTTCACTATAAATAAGATGGCAACATTCTTCATTTTATCATCTAAAGGAATTTCATCACTCTCACAAATTTCATTCAAAGTCTCAAGATAGAAGAAGGCTTGGTTAAATTCGTCTAGTTCATTATAGTTGCGTTCCTCACGGTGAATGATTGTTGTTGTATCCTAGAAGATAGACGTCCAACGATCTCCAACACCGAGGAGAGGACAAATTTGTCTTAAGGAGACTGTTTATATAGGCCTCAACAAAACTCTGCTTCTATAACACCCTCAACCCGATTTAGAAGAAAACCAGAATCGAAGATGTCACTGCAAGACAAATTAGCAAAGCATAAGACCAAAACTAAAATTTCCAAAGTTGATCGAGGCAGGTTAACCAAAATTTTTGTTTTTGTTTGTTATATTTTTATTTATTTATTATTTTAATCTAATTGAAACATAATCAAAGTTGTAACATACTTTTAAGCTATATTTTGGGATGTTACAATTCCTCCCTCCTTAAAAGAAATTCGTCCTCAAATTTCCTTAATGACAATAAATTTGCATTATCAAAATTAGAATATTTTCACATATTCTGATTATCAAAACAGAGTAAACATATAGTGTTAGTTGCAAGTCAAAATTATGAAACAAGATTTGAACTCCTAGGTGGCATATGCAGAATGCAGACATACAATAAACTTCAGTTTAACCCTAGAATCGGTTAATTACATTATGTTCTATTGATAATGTAGTTTTAACTACACCAAACTTGGTATATAGCGTCAAACGCCGCTAAAAATTCATATATAGCCACAATAATCGTATTTTACTGGCGTTTTTATGAAAACGCCGCTATTGTTGAGTCTTCAGTGGCGTTTGCAATTTCAAACGCCGCAACATGTCTTACTTATAGTGGTGTGTCTTATTAAACGCCACAAATACTCGTAGTTAGTGGCTTTTGTATTAGAAACGCCGTACTTTTTTAGTTATATACCCTTTGTTTTATTCTTTAACCCTAATTTCCCAAACATTTTTATGATCCCTAGTGCCCCCTTCTCCCAATCTCTGCTGCTGCTGCTGCTGCATCGCCCAACATTTCCATTAGAGCAGCTTCATTGTCGCCACTCATGACCGCTCATCGCAGCTCGCCGCTGATCTGTTTTTGTGCTTTATTTAAGGTACGCCTCCATTAAACAATCTATTTTATCCTTAATTCCCACATCGAAAGCTTTCCTTATTTCCTCAGATTCCCATCGTTGCTCAAGTTTCAACAAGAATCGAAAATTTGAAACATGATTTTTCTCTTATTATCAGACGAATTCGTTTCTCGAGACTTAACTTCTTTCGAGCTTCCTTGACCAAATTTTTCTCGGTTCTCGAAGAGGTTTGGGAGAAAGTGTCGTTCCAAGCTGGGTGAAAGTTGAAATTTGAAGGATTTTTGGTGAGCTAATTGTATTGCGATCCTCGGAATAGGAGGGTTTTGGACGAGCAAGGTGGGCTAGTATCTTAGTATTATATTTTTTTAGTTAAGAACTTTCTTTTGGGAATTAGGGTTTTATTTCAATGAATTTTCTGGAATTCAATGTTTTTTTAGTAGTGGCAGGAATATTACTTTTTCTTATTAAAAAGAGTTAAATTTTAAAATTGTACTGCTTTTGTATTCAAATGTGCTTATAGAAGCGAAATGCAAGTAGAAAATGGCGTTTAACTAAGGCAAATTCAGTTAGCTAAAAACCTAAATCACTTTTGTAAAACACCACAAAACTATCACATTGTTTTGATTTTATTGGTCTAGTTTGATGCAATAAGTTGCAGGTATGATTTCCATGCTTACTTTTATAAAAGCATATGGTAAGGTTCGTGGATTCAGCTAGGGTTTATTTTGATAATTTATTGTTGTTGAATATTGTACCACTGTTGATTAGTATTTATTTAAATTTCATTTTTCTGAAAGAACTTTGTGAAACGAGTAGATCCGAATGAATTAACGTATTGTTAATTACGTTGATCTGCAATTAACTTTCTGACTATTTCTGTATTCTTATCGTCTTAGATTTTCAAATGGTTGTGATGTGATAGCAGAGTAGATCGTTGATTATGCTTGGATTTTGAATCAACGTGTTCAGCATTTTGGATTTAGTGGAACAACTTTGTTGGAAATTACTTTTGATATTGGTAAAATGAATATTTATTTTGTATGTTTTCTTATTTGTTATGAAAGATATGGATATTTCAAACTCTGTAGCTTTTGTGAATGGAGGATTGCTATGGATTCATGTGGGGCGTAAGGTGCGTACTGTGCTTCAGGTTACCCAGTCTGATATCGCATTTGTGATGGGAAAGTCTACCGATGGTCACCAGCTTGTTGCAAAAGGCTCTCCACCTGTTCCTCTTACAGTTTATGTTGAGGTTGTTGGTGTTGCTGAAAACAAAAATACCATCCGAGCTGAGTTATGGACCAACTTTAGGTTTTAAACTTACTGATTTGGTATTACATCTACATGGATTTTCAGTTTGATTTTAGGACAAGCACTTCACATGTTTTTATAGATAGTTTATTGGGGTAGCTGAATCAAAACAATAATAGAAAAAAGTCTCTGAATTGATTTCTAAAAACATTTGCCTGTTTTCACAATTTTAATGGCATTTATACGAACTGAGTATTGGAAAAGGGGTTACGAAGAGGTTACATGTCTTCTCTCTTTCTATATTCTAGAGATTTATTTAAAACTTATGAAATTCCAATAACAAGTCACCGGAGTTACTTAATTTTGGCAGGTTAAGTCACCAAACATGAATCTTTGGCTGCAAATTATAAGGAGAATATGTTTTTGTTTGAGGTGAGATTTTGTGTAATAACGGAGAAACATAACTTGTTTCTATTGTTTTTTTCTGTAGAGGTGGATCTTAATATTTATATGAACTTCCTGGAAATTTAATGTAATATGTTTAAAAAGGATATTCTATGCATTTTGTCTTTCTTGACGGGGATATTTGGTTTCTGCTACAGATTGAAAAGCAAGAGTTTGGACTGAAACCTATGAATTGCCCAGACCACTGTTCAATGTTTCAGCACAGGGTTCGTTCCTATAGAGGTCAGTTCATATACATCTGTGTTTCTCCTAATTCTTTTCACCATGTTGCAACTTGCAAGAAAAACATTGGTACTACTTAGAGTTCGATTTTGAGCTACGCTTGTATGATTCATTTTTCTCACCTATGAGTACATTTTAGACACATGTTCTTTCGTTTTTATCTTTGATTAAAAAATGTCATCAAAGCTTCCTTTAATCTATTGATTCTTTAGGGAGAGAGATTCAATAATTTATGTTTAGTTTTAGATTTTTTGCTGATAGTTTATTCAATTACCGTAATAGAGGAAGTCGGAAAGAGCTACTAAATTTACTTGTAAAATATTCAACTTCTAGAGAGACCAAGATGTTAGACTCAAAGTTGGCTATGAAGTATTCGAGAAGGTAATACTATTTTATAATCCTTATGATCATTATATCCAAAGTACACTTTGTTTCTTTTTAATTAACATTATTGCAGTCTCTTTAACCTGGCTATGAATTATTTCTGATGTTGAAAGTATTCATATTCAATACCATTACGAGAACGTTTGAGTCGATTTTTGCTCGACTCTCCAAAAAAGAAATCTATCTATGCTTTTTTTTCCTTTGATGAGAACGTTGAGTCGATTGAGCATTTTAATGATGAAATTTTAGGTTGCAAAGGAAGGTGGTGAGAAATGGACATCCATGTCTGCTAAGGTAAGTTTTTGGTATTCAATTATTTTAATCACAATTTGTTTATTCATTAGAAATCAATGTAGTAATAGAGTATGATAATGTGTTTTGATCTCATCAGGAGAAGTGTTACATTCATAAAGCTGTTGAGCTCAAGACAGAATATGAGAAGGCTTTGGAGGAGACAGAATATGAGTGGATCGGGGAAGAGAGACTTAGGAACGAAATATGTAGAGAGGATTAAATTGCGACAAAATGTACTTTTTATAATGAAATAAATATTTGTTTAACAAATATTTTAAGTTAATTGTGACAATATATTTTTGAGATGAAATAAATATTTTACTTAACAAGTATTTTGAATTTGTAATTTATATTTTTTTTTGGAAAAATAGTGTTATTTGCGGCGTTTGTAAAGAAAACCGCCACTAAAGAATAGTTATTCGCGGCGTTTGTAACAGTTATTAGCGGCGTTTGTAAAGACGAACGACACTAAAGAACAGTTATTTGCGGCGTTTGTAAAGACAAACGACACTAAAGAACAGTTAGCGGCGTTTGTCTTTACAAATGCCACTAAAGAACATGTTTTTTAGCGGCGTTTTTTACAAACGCCACTAAAGAACAGATATTAGCGGTGTAAAGACAAACGCCACTATAGATCTTGATAGCGGCGATGGTTTCAACGCATTTCTTGCTAGCGGCGCAAAAAAACGCCGCTATAAAACTAAAAAAACGCCACTAAAAACATGTTTTTGCTGTAGTGTTTCTCTAACCGATCTTTAAAATGAGAACTATTTTCAATATGATTGTTCGCGACATTGTGATTTGTTTTTGTATCTTAAACTGTGAAGAGTTTTTAGATACTTCAAATTGCTAATATAAATCATGAATAATGGGTTTTAATAGATGTATAGTTTTTTTAATTCTCATTAATTTATCATTAATATAATGATAAGAATAGAAAAATACCGAACTCTTCAGTATTAAAATGGTTATTGAATGCGGGATTTTCATTAGTACCTAACTAAAAAAGGTCTAATTCATCTTTGCTCTTGTGGCATGCTATCTTTTAATTCTTTTCTTCTCTGGTTTTCCACGTCTCTCACTAGGCATCTATGGCTGAGGTTGAACAAGATCTAGCGAATCTCTTCATTCACATTGGGGAAGATGATGGTGTTCAGGTTGAGTTGGAAGAAGTTGATTCTCCGCCATCTTTCGATCAATGTTTTGTTGGCTCGTTCCTAACTTCTAGTGTGATAAATTTCTAATCCATGCGATCTACTCTGGCAAATGACCGGCATCCTCCTGGGGGTATTTTGATTTCTGATTTGGGTGAAGGTCGCTTCCTTTTTCGTTTATTCCACGATATTGATGTGGACCGTACAATGAAAGTTGGTCCATGAAACTTTAACTCACATAGTTTGATCTTTCATAGAATGACGGACAGGGAAGATTCTATGACGATTCCACTAGTTTTCGTGGACTATTGGGTATACATACACGTTGTTCCTTTAGGTTTTATGTTTGAGACGATGGCCAGAGTTTTAGGTGATTTTATTGGGCAGCTTATTGACTATGATTCCTCTAATACTTTCCTTGGGTATAAGAGGATTATGAAAGTCCGTTGCCATGCTGATGTTCGAATCCTGCTTAAAAAGAGAAAGAAGATGATCCTTGCTAATGGTAGACATTAGTACGTTCGATTCGAATGTGATAAGTTGACCTTATTTTGTTTTCTTTATGGTAAATTAGGTCATGGAGAGAGCTTTTGCCCTTTACATTTTCTTAAAGAAGGTGTTGAGTTGCCTACAGGGGTGTAAATGAACAGAGCGTTCGACGAACTGTTCGTGAACCGTTCGTATAACGTTCATTTATGTTCGTTTATTAAGCTAAATAAACGAGTATGAACAAAATTTTTATGTTCATTTAATAAACGAACGAACATGAACAGAGGTGTGCTCGGTTCGTTTATGTTCACGAACAAGCTCGTTTATAGGCTCGTTTATAAGCTTGTTTATTACCTCGTTTATAAGCTCGTTTACAAGCTCGTTTATATGATGAAAATGCATCTAAATAATGCTTTTTGTTGTTGCTAAGGATGTTATATAAGTTCATGTTAAAATGCAAGTTTTATTTTGTTGCTTTTGTTTTATTTATTTATTTATTGTTAATTTAGTTAACATTTCTTAATATATAAATGAACATGTTCGCAAACACTTAAACGAACACGCTTGTGAATATTTAAATGAACACGTTCGCGAACACTTAAATGAACATGTTCACGAACACGTAAACACGTTCACGAACACTTAAACAAACACAATCGTGAACACTAAACAAACGAATACGAACACCTTAAAAAATAAATAAACGAACACGAACACAATATTAAAAATTTAAACAAATATGAACCGAACATGAACACCTTTAAAAATAAACAAACAAACACGAACATAATCTTGTTTGTTCAAGTTCGGTTCATTTACACCCCCTAATTGCCTATAGAGTGGGATGCATCACTTCGGGCTCTTCCACGTCGGGCGACATCGGCATTTAGCAGATGGCTGGTTGAGGACGGAATGCCTAGTCCACAAAATTTGGCTATTGTTCATGTGGGTTTGGGGGGTTATGCAAAATTCTTTCCTAATAGTTCGTACGGTAATTTGACAACTCCACAGAAGTCAACTATCCCACCACCAACAGATTCCAAATGTCAAGGTGGATTCTATTATGGCGTTAAAAGGGGGCAGCTCATCCGTGTCTCATCACCAATTGGGCCCAGACCACGGCTCTTTAACTTATGGACCTACAACTGGATTTGATATTATTATGGGCAACGAGGATGAAGAAAGCCCGATTTCAAATGTAGACAACACTAAAAGAAAATGGGTTTAGGCATTAACACCGGGAGTTTCCAATCTTGAGGATACGAATGGTGATAATTCTAGTATATCGGCAGGCATCGCCTTGTGGGCCAGCCCTACACAATAAAAATCTTGAGATAGAATGTTTGGGGTTTAGGGATGACCCGAATGGTTCGACGTCTCCAGTTTTATCTGAGAGATTTAAATCCCTCTATAGCTTTCCTCATGGAAACTAAGTTACACTCTTCGAAGATAGAACGAGTCAGGAAATTGTGTGGATATCCCAATGGTATTGATGTTAGCTCTGCAGGTAAAAATGGTGGTCTCTCTTTGGGTTTGAAGGAGCATGTTCGCTGTTTTTCTACAAGGCACATTGATATTATGATTACAGATGATTTTGAGGGTCACTCATGGCACTTTACAGGCTTCTATGGAGCTCCTCTTATAGCATGGTGCATTTTGGGCGATTTTATGCTCTTCTGAGAAACAGGGAGGACTCTTGAGGAACGAGTGGCAAATGGATAATTTTCTAGACGCTCTTTTAGACTGTGCTCTAAAAGATCTCGAATTTAAGGGAAACTGCTTTACTTGGGAATGGGGTCGAACAACGGCCAATAATATTTGTGAACAACTGGATCATGGTGTGGCCACGCCTATTTGGTGGGACTTATTTCCACACTTTCGGCTTGATCATCTTCTTTAGCCATTTTCAGACCACTACCCTCTATTATTAAGCATCGATGCTTCCCTGAACCCGTCTACTAGAATCTGGCATTTTTGTTTTAAAGCTGCACGGCTCTTGGAGGATACTTGTAAAACTGAAGTACGTCATTTATGGTCCTTAGCTTCAAGAACCATTCCAGAGCGGTTGCTCTTTGTTACTCAGGGGCTGGATTGTTGGTATAGAAAGATTAAAAAAGAGAAGCGACTTTCTAACAAAGATCTCCAAGAACGAATTGAATCCCTTAATGATAAGCTCATTTTTGATGATGTGCTTGGGGATTTGTTGGAGACCAAGCTGGCCCTTAACATGGAACTTGACAAAAAAGAATTATATTGGCAGCAACGGGCTCGTGCAAACTGGCTTAAAAATGGCAATAGAAATACAGGTTTTTCCATTGCTTTGCTAGCTATCGTCGCCATAGAAACCATATAAATGGGTTGGTTACTGATCATGGGTTGTTATATGATGATGAGGAAGAGATTAGAGGTATTGCAACCAATTATTTTTCAACAGTTTTTACCGCACAAGGTGTTAATGATCCACTACAGATTTTAGAGGGCATTGACCCGTGCATCACTGATGATATGAATTCAAACCTAGTACGAGATTTCACACAAGCTGATGTCTTGGAAGCCCTTCGGTCTATGAGCCCTATGAAAGCAGTGGGTGCAGATGGGCTTGGAGCTGTGTTCTATCAGCGTTTCTAGGATATCGTTGGGGCCAATATATCAAATTATTACATTGATGTAATCACTGGAAGACTCCCCATTGTAGACATTAATAACACCCATATTTTTCTTGTCCCAAAAAATTGATAATGCCCATCGCATGTCTCATTTCCTTCCCATTAGTTTATGTAACATCTTGTTTAAGATTATATTGAAGATGTTGGCCAATCGCTTCAAAATAATTCTTTCTAACTGCATGAAGCCCAAAGTGTCTTTATACCAGGAAGATTAATCACCGATAATATCATAGCGGCTTATGATAATTCCTTTGCTCTCAAGTTGGACATGAGTAAAGTATATGGCCGTGTTGAATGGCCATTCTTAGAGGCAGTGATGAGTAAATATGGATTTTCTGACATTTGGATCAATAGTTTTATGTTTTGCATCTCTACAATCTCCTACTTAGTTGTGATCAACGGTGTTGTCGGTGATAGCTTCCTTCTTACGAGAGGTCTTCGTCAAGGCAACCCCCTCAGACCGTACCTATTTAGTTATGTGGGGAAGGATTATCATCCTTACTCTGTTCAGCCTCTCATTATGGATTATTATAGGGTGCAAGGATTGCTAAAGAGGCCCCTCTTTTAACCCATCTCTTGTTCGCTGATAATTGTCTGGTCTTTGGTGAAGCTTTGGCAGGAGGTGCACATGCTATCAGGGATCTCTTGAATGTCTATACGGGTTGCTCAGGCCAGTTGGTAAACTATGAGAAATCTTATCTATATTTTAGTTCGAATGTTGCCCACGATGTACGCGAGGACACTTGCCAGATTTTAGAGGTCCCTACGACAGTTGATCCAGGAACTTATCTTTGCTTTTCAGCTATTGTTTGTAGGAATAAAAAATAGGCTTTCCAAAAACTTAAAGATCGAATGGGTGACAAAGTTCAAAGTAGGAGTATTCGTTCTCTATCACAAGGAGGAAAAGAGGTTCTTATTAAGTCCATTCTCCAATCTATTCCCTTGTTCACGATGTCTTGTTTTCTTCTACCTAGCTCTTTTTGCAAGGAGCTAGATTGATGAACGCAGCAGGAAAGGTTTGTGTTTCTGGTGTGCAGCAAAATATGCACCAGGTCACAAGTGTGCTAAATCCTAAATTTTTCAGATAGTATTGGAAGGACTGGAAGAAGATAGTGAACCGAAAGTGTTTTTGTATTGTGAAGACCCAAATGAAGTAGGAGGACAGGAGGTTGTCAAACTAGAAGAACCTGTCTTATCTCTACAAGCAATGTGGGGTGTTCCAAATTGTGAGACTGTGAAGTTACCTGTAAAAATTTCAGGCCTGAAATGCATTGTACTCTTAGATTCAAGAAGTAACTACCCATAACTTCCTAAGTTTTGCAGTGGTAAAGAAACTTAATTTGAAAATTTGTAGGCACAAACAGTTCAAGCTAACAGTAGCTGATAGAAACTGGATGGCTACCTTAGGGAAGTGTAAAGGGGTGAAATGGAAAAGCCAAGGTGCACTGTTTGTCACTAATTTTATGATATTACCATTAAAAAATTGTGAGGCAATATTGAGAGTACAATGGCTTTCTCAACTGGGAGTGATTAACTGGAACTTTGCTCAGTTGACCATGAGTTTCAAATTGCGGAATCATGATATGGAACTTCAAGGTTGTAAAGATAGACCCTTGCAGTTGGTGGATTCAAATGGATATCATAAGTTGTTGAGGAGCTCTCACAGTCCTTGCATAGCAGCAATGTGATTATTGAATGCTTAACTAGACATGAAAAGGGGGATGAGTCTGTTACAGGGGAAATTCAGAAATTTTTATAGAAATTTTAGGTAGTATTTGGGAAATTCAGAAATTTTTAGAAATTTTAGGTAGTATTTGGGAAACTTCAAATGGATATTTGAATGTATGTGTATGCCCGTATATGTATTTGTGCGTGTATTATTATTATTATTACTAGTATTGTTATTATTATTATTGTTAGTATTATTATTATTATTATTATTATTATTATTGGTATTGGCCTAGAATAAAATAAAATCAAAAAATATATATTAAAACCCAAATAGTAATATTAAAGTCTAGTCCATATTATTACAGAACCCAAAAAAATATTACAAGACCCATTTCGGCCAGACCCAATCTAACCCTAATCTCTATCCCTTTTTGCTCAGCCGATCAAGAACCATTGGATTAAATCTTGATCCAACGGTCACGATTGAAGGGAGATGTCTTTCCAACTGGCCGCGTGAGATCACGCGCGGACCATTCAGC
Source organism: Hibiscus mutabilis (assembly GCA_019671005.1). Lineage (NCBI taxonomy): Eukaryota > Viridiplantae > Streptophyta > Magnoliopsida > Malvales > Malvaceae > Hibiscus > Hibiscus mutabilis. The sequence goes on from CM033747.1 coordinate 26,866,351, forward strand.
CTCCCACGCGCGCGTGACGACCACGTGTAGGACTCATCAGTTTCCCAGATGCCACGTGGCATCATTTTGTGCAACCTCGTTTTTACCAAATCTAATCAGGGTCGTCCATTTCTCATGCAATCTCAGCAGTTGGATCATATCTGATCCAACGGCCGAGGACGCTTCTAGCCGAGAGGACACCACCACCATGCCGATCATCACCGGCCCTCAACCACCGCACCAGACGTATCAGAAAAAACACCAAAAAAATAAGATTTTTCATTACCTAATAGCAAAAACATGTAATTTATGTCTTATCTTTACCAAAAAACAACAAGTCAGAAGCAGGATATATATGTAATTAGATCCTCATTTTTGTAAGTTACCAGAATCAATGAAAAAGAGAAAAAACTAGATTCGAATATAACAAAAAACCGAAAACAAATCCAGTGGTAATTTTCTCCTTCCTTTTCTTGCATGTCTTTCGAGCACAAAAATAACAAATAAAAACACAAAAAGAGGTTGCGAAGTTTACCCTCGCCGCGGCCGCCGTCCGGTGATAAGTCTCGGGATTCTTTCGAACCATGCATGGTGAATCGGATAGTGATGGTTTTAAAGAGGCTTCGGTTTTCCTAGATCCTAGGCAAAGGATACTCATTTTCTAAAATTCAGGGTCGGATTTGGTTTCTAAAATGTAAAATACTTAGTTTTCAGGCCTAGGGTATGGTGGCCAGTGGTGGCGGCCGGCGTGGCCTGCCACCACCGTTTTTTGAAAAAAATGGTAGGAATTTGGGATTTGAGGTTTCAAAAATACAGAGGATTTAGGAGTTATATTAAGCGGTTTTAAAAAATGTTAAAAGGTTAAATTTTGGTTTTTGAGTGTGATTTATAGAGTTTAGGTTTTTTAAAAATGGTATAATCACGTAATAAGGACCCTGCGTTTTTGGTATTTTCATTTCGAGTCTGCCCCTTGGTACAATTACAAGCTTGGTCCCTCTTTCTTTCTAAATTCTTTCAATCTGGTCCCGAAATCAGTTTTTAAATGGCAAAAATACCCTGTTAGTCCTTCCGCGTTTTTGATATTTTCACTTCGAGCTTGCCCCTTGGTTTTATTGCATGTTCGGTCCTCCTATGTTTTCTCCGTTTTGTAATTAAGCCCTTAAATTGACTTTTGTTTTTGTTTCATTTCTGCCTTTCGTTTCTATTTTTTCTCATTTTAGTCCTTTTGCAGTTTCTTTATTATTGTTAAAATATCATGTTTAAATATATTTTAGTTTGCATATTAGGTTCATTAATATTTTTGATACATATGTTTTTTAGGATTAGGTTTAGTTTGTTGTTCATGACATGTTTAGCATGTGTTATCATATGTTGTTGTAGCTTTGTTTTAAAATGTGTTATGCTAAAATTATTTTGTTATGTTCATCAGTTTATGCATGCTATCTTTTTTTTTATTTAAATAATATGTGTAGCGATGTCCCCCTCGCTAAAAAAGATGTGGTTTTTATTGTTTTTTTGAAAATATTGTATTCTGCGTAGAGTTTTATAAAACTCGCGTTTTATTTCAAAAATGGAGTCGCCACCGGCCACTTAGGTAGGCCGGACACCGTAAAAAAAACAGAGATTTAAGATTGATGGGTTCGGGAGTCGGTTACGGATGGAGAAGGATTAGCACCCCCACACCGCCCAAAATTGGTACTTTAATAATTACCGCTTTATTAATATTAAACTTTCCGGATTAAAGTGACGATTAAATTAAAATTTGGTTATATGTGTGAGTAAATTTTAAAGGCCCCTTTATCCGAGAGTAAACGCCCAACCACTATCACTACGCCTGATACTGGCCCCGTTTAGGCTCGAATAAAAGGGCACCGCATTGACAAAAAATATATGTCCGTTATGCAAATTTAAAAAACATGGCAAATATAAATAAATACATTGCGATAAAAATATAAATAAATACTAACATAATAAAATACTAATATAACATAAATAAAATATTAATCTAAAACATACATATATAACTATTAATTTAACACATAAATAAAAACAAATCTAACATAAATAAAATACTAATATAAAACATACATACATAAATATTAATCTAACTCATAAATAAAAACAGATCTAACATAAATAAAATACTAATCTAAAACATACATACATAAATATTAATCTAACTCAAATAAAAACAAATCTAACATAAATAAAATATTAATATAAAACATAAATTTAAAACATAATAAATACTAATCTAAAACATAAACATACAAACTAAAAACACAATTTTAAATTAACTACTACTTCATTAAATCATAAAAATTACAACATAAATAAAAAAAGAAAGAAAATATACTTAACTAGGAGTTCGAATGACGAACCCCGACTGAACCCCATCGAGATCTACCACGACCTCTCCAAAAATATTAACTAGATCGGATCCAAAATAGGACTCCGATCGAACCGGTTAGGACCGAGGACACTGTCCCGGTCCTGGGCTAGCCGGGAGCCTAAGCTCCCTTATTTGGCCAAAGCCACTGCCGATTTATTCCATTTTCCCCCACCCTCATGCCTTTATATAGGCAATTGGGTGGTTGAAAGGGGTGACGTGGACCACCTAAAAACCATATAATTTTCTCTTTTTTTTTAATTATTTTTTATTATTATTTTTTATTTTTTTATTAATTTTATATTAATAATATTACTATTAAAATAACTCTAATAACACTAAAAACCAGTCAAAAATGAGTGATCACAGTTGCCCCTCTTTGCTTGTTCTCTTTGCTTGTTCTTGTGAAACGAGAACAAAGCAAAGATCAAAAGCACTCACTTTTGTCTTATCTGGCTGAACTTCTCTCCTTTTGACGCGTGTCTTCTTTATTTGGTAGATATTCTTTCTCTTCGGCGCATGTCTTCTTTCTTGTCTTGATTGATCTACCTTGTCACTCTAGGGAAGCAAAACCTTCAAAATGGGGGGCTGTTTATTGGGGAAGCCAAACCGAGTCCCACTTGCTACATTATTGATAATAAGCTAATACCTAAAGAGAGTTCGACCCAGCTGCAACACCGACGAAGAGACAGGGTCTACAAAATTCGATCCAGTTGCAACACTGATGAGGAGGCAAGACCGATAGGTGAAAGTTCTGATGTCTGATCCAGCTACAACTCTGACGAAGAAGCAAGATCAGAAAACTGACAACTTTTTCTTCTTTTTTTCTTTTGCTTTTTTTTTCTGCTTTTGTTTCTTTTTTCATATTTTTTCTTCTTCTTTTTTCTCTTCTTTTTTTTTTTTGATTTTTCTTTCTTCTTTTCTTTCTTTTTTTTATTTTTCTTCTTCATTTTCTTCATTTTTTCAAGAAACAACATTTATAAAATTTGAAAATTAGTAAATTTTGACCAAGCTACAACACTGACGAAGAGGCATGCTCTACAATTTGTGATGTTGATCCAGCTACAACACCGACGAAGAGGCAGGATCAAGAGTTAGTGAATTTGGTCTAGCTACAATACCGACGAAGAGGCAAGACCGAAAGTTAGTGAATTTGGTTCAGCTACAACACCGACGAAGAGGCATAACCGGAAGTTAAATTTGACCAAGCTACAACACCGACAAAGAGACAAGGTCTGAAGATTTGATCTAGCTACGACACCGACGAAGAGGCAGGATCGGAGTGTTTTTTTTTATGTGTGATCAAGCTACGACTCTGACGAAGAGGCATGATCAGAGTTTGGCTGAAAACTCTTTTTTTTTCATTTTTTCTTTTTCTTTTTTCTTTTTTATTTTTCCTATTTCTATTTCTATTTTCTTTTTTTCTTTTTCTCTTTTTTCTATTTTTCTTTGATTTTTTCTTCTTTTGTCTTTTTTTATTTGTTTTCTAGCTACAACATTAATAAAGAAAACTTGAAAATCAGTAAAGTTGGATCTATAAACGAAGAAACAGAAACATTGACTGGAACCCTACTACACCATCAGCGGATAAGTAGGACAGCAGCAACTGGACCTAGCCACTCCATCAATGGAGGACTGGATCGGATAATGATGACCTGGAACCAGCTACACCATCAGCGGAGAGCAAGATCTGAGGGCGACGGGAGCTTGGACCCGGCCACTCCATCAGCGGAGGACTGGATTGGACAATCACGACCTAAAATCGGCTACACCATCAGCGGAGAGCAAGATTTGAGGACGACGGGAGCTTGGACCCGGCCACTTCATCAGCGGAGGACCGGATTGGACAATGACGACCTAGAACCGGCTACACCATCAGCAGAGAGCAGGATCTGAGGGCGACAGGAGCTTGGACCCAGCCACTCCATCAACGGAGGATTGGATTAGACAATGATGACCTGGAACCGGCTACACCATCAGAGGAGAGTAAGATTTGAGGACGACGGGAGCTTGTACCCTGCTACTCCATCAGCGGAGGACCGGATTGGACAATGACGACCTGGAACCGGCTACACCATCAGCGGAGAACAGGATCTGAGGGCGACAGGAGCTTGGACCCGGCCACTCCATCAGCGGAGGACTGGATTGGACAATGACGACCTGAAACCGGCTACACCATCAGCGGAGAGCAGGATCAGAGTACGACTACAGCTTGGACCTAGCAACTCCATCAGCGGAGAGCAAGATTTGATAATGACGACCTGGAACCGGCTACACCATCAACGGAGAGCAGGATCAGAGGACGACGATAGTTGTACCTAGCCACTTCATCAGCGGAGAGACTAGATCGGGCGATGAATGTTGATAAATTTTGAATTTTTCATTTCTTTTCGATTTTTGATTTTTTTCGATTTTTTCTTTACTTTTTTATTTTTTCCAATTTTTCTTTGAATTCTTCTATTTTTTTCAAAAAAAAATTCAAATATTTTTTTTGATAATTTTCTTTGTTCTTGAACTATACAAAGAAGTAAGACTCAAGAAAAAAATAGGTCTGGTTGCACCGTCAGTAGAGAAACAAGAACTGAATAGAAATTCGATCTGCTTGGGGAAAGGTTCAGATCTGTTGCACCATCAACGGAGAAACGAGATCTTCAGGATATCTATATTGTTGCACCATCAGCGGTAAAGCAGAATTTGGAAATTGTAGGCCTATCAACAATGTCGAAGGCAAGATCTAACAAAGGCTACTTCTGCTGCTCTACTGGCGGAGAGGTATGACCTATGATGAAAAATATTAATCAGTAAATGTTCACAAAATTTTGCCAGTGTTACCTTTTATTGATGTTTCAACATCCTCTTTGTTTTTAGCCTCCTCTAAGACTAAGATTGGCTGTCGTGTTGTTGCCCCCACGGCTGAGGATGTTCGGTCTCTTTTTGAACCTTTTTGTAAGCAAAAATACATGAATTTTATGCCTAAATGCATGGTGACTTCGGTGTATGCACTGAACATAGACGATGAATGCAACTAAATGCATGAATGTGATATGATTTTTCTGGCCCTCACTGGTCCAGTCAGGATCTTGGTCTTTTGCATATGACGGTGCCCTAACCTCTTCTTGGGTTTGATCATCCATCTGGGTGCAAGCCCCAACATTATGTTCGTTCTTATGCCATCGTCTAAAATTACTCTTGAAGTTGACACTTTGAGTGCTGATTCTGTTGCCCCTTAAGTTGGGTTCATAAATTGTATGTTGGATCATGACGGCTCATTGTTATTATTATTTTTTGGATTAGGTGCAGTTTTGCAAACTGTGGTCAAGGATGCAAGAGTTTGACTCGGCAATGAAGGTTGGACCTTGGCAAAGAATGCCCCCGGACTGAGGCCTTGTTAGAGGCATAATGTTTGTAAAAGATGTGGGGGTGCTTTTGGACATGCCCCAAGACCAAACTTTTGTAAGAGGCTTTGTAAGGTGCTAGATCGACCATCTTCGTTGTATTTAATGGGGCAACCCGAGGATTAGTTTTATTATTCTGAAAATGAATGCATGCAAAATGTGTCCTAAATCTATGCAATGCAAAATTAAGATTGTGATGATGTTGTGCAATGATGCAGGTGAAATCAATGCGATGAGAATAAAATGAAACGAGTTAGTACCAAATAAAATGATAAATATAACAAAAATAGAGTAATAAAAACTGTACATAAACAAGAAATAAGGCACCAGAGCCTAAATAGGGTGACCACTAATCGGGCAGAGTTTCAAATGGCTCTAAAGGGTTGGCTCCTACGGCTCACTATATGCAGTTTTGGTGCTAAGAGATACCCGAATTATCCTTGTTGTCCTCTTCTAAGAGTAGCAAGGCCCCCGGTCATCACCCATTATAGGCTCCTTTCAACCGGGTTCAATTTAGGGGACCCATTCGCTTATACCCATACGAAGGAACGATATCCTCACGAAAGCATAAGGTACTCGAGCCCCGAAGGTACTTGCTAGGCCCATACGGAGGAACGATATCCTCACGAAAGCATTAGCGTTTTCCCCCCACTTAAAAAACGGGTTTATATGCCATATTTTAAATGCGTTAAAACAAACGCGCAATTATAACCGAATGTTAGTTTAATAGTCACTTTAATCCGAAATTTCCGATATTAATAAAGCGGTAATTATTTGAAAAAAGCTCGACTCTCATTTGTTTTTGAAAAACAAAAATTTCCCCAGCGGAGTCGCCATCTGTAGCGATGTCCACCTCGCTAAAAAAGATGTGGTTTTTATTGTTTTTTTGAAAATATTGTATTTCGCGTAGAGTTTTATAAAACCCGCGTTTTATTTCAAAAATGGAGTCGCCACCGGCCACTTAGGTAGGCCAGACACCGTAAAAAAACCAGAGATTTAAGATTGATGGGTTCGGGAGTCGGTTACGGATGAGGAAGGATTAGCACCCCCCACACCGCCCAAAATTGGTACTTTAATAATTACCGCTTTATTAATATTAAACTTTCCGGATTAAAATGACGTTTAAATTAAAATTTGGTTATATGTGCGAGTAAATTTTGAAGGCCCCTTTATTCGAGAGTAAACGCCCAACCACTATCACTACGCCTGATACTGACCCCGTTTACGCTCGAATAAAAGGGCACCGCATTGACAAAAAATATATGTCTGTTATGCAAATTTAAAAAACATGGCAAATATAAATAAATACATTGCGATTTAAATATAAATAAATACTAACATAATAAAATACTAATATAACATAAATAAAATATTAATCTAAAACATACATATATAACTATTAATTTAACACATAAATAAAAACAAATCTAACATAAATAAAATACTAATCTAAAACATACATACATAAATATTAATCTAACTCATAAATAAACATAGATCTAAAACATAAACATACAAACTAAAAACACGATTTTAAATTAACTACTACTTCATTAAATCATAAAAATTACAACATAAATAAAAAAGAAAGAAAATATACCTAACTAGGAGTTCGAATGACGAACCCCGACTGAACCCCACTGAGATCTACCACGACCTCTCCAAAAATATTAACTAGATCGGATCCAAAATAGGACTCCGATCTAATCGGTTAGGACCGAGGACACTGTCCCGGTCTGGGGCTAGCCGGGAGCCTAAGCTTCCTTATTTGGCCAAAGCCACTGCCGATTCATTCCATTTTTCCCCCACCCCCCATGCCTTTATATAGGCAATTGGGTGGTTGAAAGGGGTAACGTGGACTACCCAAAAACCACATAAATTTCTTCCTTTTTTTAATTATTTTTTTATTTTTTTTTATTTTTTATTAATTTTATATTAATAATATTACTATTAAAATAACTCTAATAACACTAAAATCCGGTCAAAAATGAGTGATCACAATATGCAAATATTTATAAAGTAATTTATATGTTTATGTGTTTTTGGTCTATGTATGATGTTTGCCATGATCGTGTTAATATTAGAAATATTCATGACATAGATTTATTATGTCATATGATAAAGTTTTAGTGTAAGATTGTGGTGATGTTGCTTTGTTAATTTAGTATCATATTATATATGTCATGCATTTGTTGCATTTGTGTTTTTTGTGTTTAAGCATCTTATAGTTAGTTAATTTAATCTTGAAGCATTTTTTTACAATGTTTATGTTTATATTTATATTTATGTTTAATTTTGATTCTTGTAACATGTCATTTTGCTTATGATCATGCATTTTGTTAAATATTATCTTATTTTAGATATGTTTTATAAATTGTTTTCTAAGAACGCATAACGAAATATTAATTTTCAATGCGGTGCCCTTTTATTTGAGCGTAAACTTGGCCAGTATCAGGCGTAGTGATTGTGGTTTATCGGTTTATTCTCGAATAATGGAGCCTTTAAAATTTACTCGCACTTATAACCAAATTTTAATTTAATCACTTTAATTCGGAAATTTTAATATTAATAAAGCGGTAATTATTAAAGTACCAATTTTGGGAGGTGTGGGTGCTAATCCTTCCTCATCCGTAACCGACTCCCAAACCAACATTTTTTAAATCTCTGGTTTTATGGTGCCCGACCTACCTTAGTGGTCGGTGGCGACTCCATTTCTTTAAATAAAATACGGTTTTTCATGAAACCCCACAGAATATATATTTTTTAATACCCAAAAGACCCTCAAACACAATAAAACTCCCTTTTTAGCGAAAACACTCCGTAAAAGAAAAAGAAAGATCGCTACAGAAAGAAACTAACATTTCAAAGACAACATTCAGGACTCATGAAGGGCATTATGAGTTTTTAGTGATGCCTTTTGGCCTCATCAATGCACCAACCACATTCCAGGGACTTATGAACAGAATATTCAAAAAGCATTTGAGGAAATTTGTTTTAGTGTTTTTTTATGACATTTTATTCTATTGTAAGGACTGGTCATCACACTTGGAATATTTAAAAGAAGTGTTGACCATTCTGCAATCACACCAAGTATATGTTAAAAAGATAAAGTGATACTTTGGGGCAAGAGAGGTAGACTACCTTGGTTATGTTATCTCAAATGGTTCAATTTACATGGATAAATCCAAGGTGAAATGTATTTTGGACTGGCCTGTTCCTCAAACAGTGAAAGAGTTGAGAGGATTTCTTGGACTCTCAGGTTATTACAGGAGATTTGTGCAAGGTTATGGATGTATAGCAAAGCCTCTGACAAATTTATTGAAAAAAAAACTTAAAATTGGAGTAACGAGGCAAAAAAGCTTTTAAGGCTTTGAAAAAAGCTGTCAGTTTCTGCGCCTGTGCTGACTTTATCAGATTTTGACAAAGAATTTATGGTAAAAACTAATGCCTCAGAGTTGGGAGTTGGGGCAATGTTGGTACAAGAGAGAAGGCCTTTAGCTTTCTTCGGCAAAAGATTGGGAGTTAGACATAGAGGGCTATCTGTTTATGAAAAGAAAATGTTGTCAGCTCTCATGGCAGTGACGAAGTGGCCAGCCTATTTGATTGAAAGATACTTGAAGATCAAAATTGACCATCAAAGCCTCAAGTTCCTTGCTGAAAATCAAGCAGTTACACCATTTCAACAAAAAAGAGTAGTTAAAATGATAGGATATGAGGTACAATACAAAAAAAGATTAATAATATAGTAGTTGATGTTCTTTCAAGAAGGCCTGAATTGGGAACTCGTTTAACTATAGGGTGAGTCATATTACAACTGATGTACTGCATAAGGTGGCTGAAATCTAAAAATTTGATGAAAGATTAAAAAAGATAATCCAGAAAAAAAGGGTTTAATTAAACATTCAAAATACAGTTGGGATGACAAAACCTTTAGGGGGAAGGATAAATTAGTAGTGAAAAATAATTTTGAATTAAAAAAAGTTGATGATGTTTTTTCATGAGAGTGCTATAGGAGGGCATTTAGGGGCTCCTGCAACCATACAAAGATTAGCTATTGTGTTCTACTAAAAGGGTTAATTAATGTTTTAAAACATACTTAAGATGCATGACATGAGAAAGGCCTAGAGACTGAATTGGGTGGTTACATCTTGGTGAATGGTGGTATAACACCACTTACCACTCTGCTATTTTGATGACTCCTTATCAAGTTATGTATGGACAGTCACCTCCTTTGCATTTTCCTTATGTATCTAGAGAGTCTAAAGTGACAGTTGAAGATGGAGCCTGCAACAGAGAGAAGCAACAATCAAGCTACTTAAGTTTCATCTATAAAAAGCCCAAGATAGAATGAAGAGTTAGGCAGATAAAAGAAAGAGAGATTGTGAATTTCAAGTGGAAAACTGGATATTTCTGAAGTTGCAGCCCTATAGACAACAGACAGTGTTTACAAAGACTAGTCAGAAGCTGCCTCTAAGGTGGTTTGGACCCTTTTTAATTACTGACAAGGTGGGATCAGTAGCATATAGGTTGAAATTGCTAGAAAATTTTAAAGTCCACCCAATTTTTTGTCTCAGCTGAAGAAGAGAGTTGGAGTTGATCAAATTTAGAATGAGTTGCCTATTATTGACTCTGATGGCAGTATTAGAAAGGAGCCAGTGAGGATCTTGGATTGTCGATTAGGAAAGAGAGAAAATCCACCTTCAAACAACAATTACCTATTATCTCCAGAATAATCAGCAGATACCTCCGGACCCCCTGAATTTAAACCCGAATTTACTCCCAGGGAAATCCATATGCCTCTGGGGTACTTGTCCCCAAATCACTGATTCTCAGGCACGCTAACAAACATGATAATTGTCTCATCTGTTGATTCCCGCTATTAAGGACCTTGAAACCCCCAGCAAAGGAAGCAACAGAGAAACACGTATATATGTAGAGACACATTGAAAGAGAAAAAAGATCCCCTTTTCCAAATCTCTCTTTCTCTTCAGCCTGATCCAACCACTGCCCGCAGCTCTCGGCCTGAGTTCAAAACGGGTGAACCGTTATAAATTACTATCTCTATCACTTTGTGCAGTGCCTAACATTTTCAGCATCAACAATAATTATTTTTTAAATGATTGTCATATGGAACTAAATGTGTGTTCATGTTTATTAATGTGATCATGAATACAATGTGGTAAAACATGATGCAAATACTGATGATGTAAGAGATATTCTCAAATGTGAATCAATAATCCCATGTTCATAGTCATATCTAAATGCATGCGCAGTGCATATACAAGACACTTTCTGCATATAAGGTTGTAAATGAACCGAACGTTCAATGAACCCTTCGTGAATTGTTTAACGGGAAATTCGTTTATGTTCGTTTATTTTATTAAATGGACGAACATGAACAAGATTTTTTGTTCGTTTAATTAAGTTAACGAACACCAACAAATGGCTCGTTCGTCCATTTACGTTCGTGAACGTTCGATAATACGTTCATTTATATTTGTTCATTTATGTTCTTTTAAATTCATTCACATATGTCCATTTATATTTATTATTTTTTAAAAAAAGTATTATATTTAAAAAATTTAAAAATGTATATTAAAAATATGAAATAAAAAGAACAAAAATAAACAATACTCAATGTTCATTTGTGTTCGTTTATCATTTTAACGAACGAACAAACATAAACGAATACAAACAAGCTACATTCCTTAAGGAACGAACACGAAGAAGAAATAGTGTTCGTTTAGTTATTCTTGTTCGTTCGATTAAAATTAAACGAATAAACATAAACATATCTTCGTTCGATTCGTTTACAGACATATATATATATATATATTCGATGGAAACTGACTTGTGAAGAGCAGGACCTGGTGTTTGCTTGGCAGTAGTAGCCCAAGGCCGAAATCTAACCAACGCAGCCTTGCTAACCTAGAAATAGTATAGACCCAAGTTCTAGATGGGCAATAAGCCCCTGAATATTAGGACAGTGTCCTTTGGAGCACGACCCACTTTGTTTTGGTGTTATATTAACTGTGTGTGTACAATCCGCTACGACAATAGTTTACCCTATGGGCCGGGTGTGCTCCGAACTAACACCGATAGAGACAACTCCATTGTCACATGTAGAGGTGAGCGAAGGACGGAGTCATAATTTAAGGTTAGAGGACAAATTTAAATATTTAAAAGTGAGGGAAAATATATAATTAATCAATTTTTTTCTAAAAAAGTCTACATTATAAAGGTAAAAAAAGAAATTTTGAGTTGGGGGCATGGGCCCATCTCGGGCCCCATGTCCCTTCGTTTCTAGGGTGAACGTTCGATCGAGTCGAGTCAAAATATTTTGACTTATTTGAGTTAACGCATCATATTTTACAACTGTAACTTTATTTGAAAATTTTTCGATTCGATTCGAGTTTATAGAATTTAAGTCGGGTTTTCAAGTTCCTATACAAACTTAATTGTAATTATTTATCATACGATTTGATTCGAATTTAAACGACTTTCTCTAATCAATTATCATATAATATATGCATATATATATATATATATTTGTTCATTTTTTTTATATATGACATATTTCTTCATATTTTTTATATCGGTATATATATCATGAAAAATTGACGGACTAGACTCAAACTTAAAAATCAATCTACTAATTATTAAAAATTTTGAGTTATTCGAATTTCTATTCTACAACTCAAATTTTATTTAATTTTTTTAGTAGAGTCGACTTTATGAAATTTAGAGTCGAGTTTTTCGCCTCGAGTTGAGTCGAAAAATTTACTTTTTTCGAGTCGAGTTTTGCTCACCCCTAGTCGTATAGGAACATATTTTTTTTTTCATTTTGCTAAATTCTTCTGTTAATTCTGTTTTTTTAATATACAAATTTCAATCCTAACTCGAACAATAACAGTCAAACATATTAAGTCTAATTATGTTATTTTCTTACCAAGTCAAATTATGTTATTAGTCCATGTATTATGTGTAAGTTGTAGATTTTGTTCATCTTCTTTAATTTGATTATTTTAAATCCCTACAATTTAGTCGCATTATCTATGTATTATTTGGGTCAAGACTATTTTTTTTTGAATAGTCTTAAAGTGATCACAAAGACTAAAATTTAAAATTTTAAAATTGACTGAATTAGAATACAAATACTAAATCTATATCTTACGTATTGTGCAAATGTTAATAACAAACTTTGACTATTTACTATTTTAAACGATGTGGTGGAGAGGAGCCATTTTACGAGGTTTAGTCCAAAATTAGTAAAAATTACACATATTTAGATAAAATTATTTAAACTCGAAATTTTAAAGAGAATAACATCTCCTTTTTCATTGGGATATTTTTAGGTTCTATTATTAATAAAATTTATCAATGTGAGCAAAAAATCACGCGGGTGTATATGATTACGAAATATTTTTTATAAATTATATTTCAATTTTATTTGAGAAAAAAATTAAATTGTTTAAATCAATAAAAATAAAAGGCTTAAATATAAGTTAAGTGCTCAAATTATGTCTTTTTTTTATAATAGGTGTCTAAAGTTTCATTTTTTGTTGAAATAAGTGTTCAAAGTTTCATTTTTTGTTGAAATAGGTGCCAAAGTAGGTGCCTCAGTTGACTTTAAAACAAGCCAAAAATAAAACTTTAGGCACCTATTTCAGCCAAAAAATATTTAGGCAAAAAGTAGACATAGTTTGGGTGATGGAAATTTTCTTCTCCTAAACATGCCCCTACTTATGCCCTGCACCAAAAAATTAGGATTTATGGTTTAGGGTTAGGGTATAGAAAATTTAAAGTTAGTGTTTAGGGTGTAGGGTATATGAAATTTAGGGTTGGGTGTATTTTTTAGGGTGTAGGGTTTAGGATTTAAAATATAGGGTTAGAGTTCATAATTTAATTTTTATGTTTTTTTAGCATGGGGATAGAAAGGGACATGCTTAGGGGTAGAGTATTTTTGTTCTAGTTTGAGCACTTATTTTGTAATTTAGCCAAAATAAAAAGTAAATTGTTGTAAAATCTTGTAATTTATATCACATATTGTCCTTAATATTCGTGAACCAAACACCATAATCTTATATATATTATTTCATTGCGATTGGAGGATGCTTTGCCATTGCCAATAGACAATGCATCACCGGTCGAGAAGCGATGACCGAGTGGTACATACCTTCTTGAAATTACGACGACGCGCTGGTAGTCAACATACGAAGCTGCCTCACCTTCTCATTGGCGAAGCAACCGGGGGAAATCCTAGTACTCACCGGTTTTTGTCTCGGATCCATCTCCGATTCGTCTTCCGTTTTCTCTCGGGTGAACTATATTGTTTCGTCATCTCTCTCTAATATATTAGATAATATATGTAGGCCTACATTTCTTTCTAATTTCTCCTCCAATTACACTCGTTTACAATTTATTCTCACTAATCATAGTTTAGTAAATTTTATTATTTAATTTTTTTGGGGGTGGAAGTGTAGCTTAATTTTTTTTTGTTGCTCGTCTCACTCTAGTTGATTCGGTACTTTTTGCACTGTTGATTTGTTATGGTCTTTCAAGTGCCGAAAAGAGTTGTATCTAAGCTTGGTCACATAAGTTGGGTTTTTTATGGGGTGTCTCGCAATTATAACGTAAGATGAGTAGAGTGTTGTGGTCACTGGTTTGCAAACCGAAGAATCTGTGAGATCATGGGGTGGTGGATTTGAGGATGAAGAATCATGCATTGCTCTCGAAATGGGCACGACGGTTTGCGTCTAATAGGTTTTTTTTTGTCGTCATTTGATTGTGGCAAAGTATGGTGAGAAAATTTTGTACTGGCGTTGCCATACACATAGGAGGAATTGTATGTCGGTCATGTGGCGAGGCATTGTCGAGACTGTGAATAATGACCTGGTGGAGCAATTTTTGAATGTCCAATGCTTCTCGTGGAAGGGGGGGTGGGGGAAGGTGTGCTCTTTTTGTTTGATGCGTGGTGTATGGATGAGCAGATTAAACTCGTGTTTCCGCGATTATTTTCTATTGTTTGGAATAAGATGACTTTAGTGGTGGATTCAAAATCATATTCGACAAGGGTACGAGGTTTTCAGATCGGAGAAAATCACAAGCAAAAGTTGTGATTCCTTTGAACAAGGCCTCACCACCGGTGAAGAAGCAGTCAACAATGCAATTGGTGGAGGCTGACTTAGATTTGGAGTTACGTCCCAAGCAATCATGTTCGTCAGCAAGGGGCGGAGTATCGGTGCCTGAAGCAGCACCAAGTGTATATGCAGTGATTCCTCAATCAAAATCCAAGCCAGAGGCAGAGGTTGAAAGAGCTCGAGTGAGACAAGCCGGTCCTGAGATTTTGGAGGCCCGGGACAAATCAAAAAATTAATCGCCTAATAATAAGTGTTTGAAAAAATTAAATTTTAAGAGTATACTCATAATAACAAATATTTATTTTTTTTTAAAATTTTAAGAATAAACCTCTAATAACAAATATTGAGAAAAATTAAGCCTTTAATAATAATTATTGAAAAATTTTGGTTCCCAATAATAAATATTGAAAAAATGAATTTTTAAAGTAGACCCTTAATAACAGTTATTGAAAAAATAATAATTTTAAGAGTGTGTCCCTAATAACAAATATTTGGAAAAAAATGAGTGACAAGTGTTTTAAAAATTAGGCCTCAAATATCAAGTATTGAAAAAAAAATTAGACCCCTAATAAAGGTAAACTACAACGAACTGATCAAGGAAGGGTTGTAGTACCTTATTCAACAGGGTGCAGAAGGTGGCGGGAGCATTCGTGAGGCCGAATGGCATCACAAGAAATTCATACGAACCATAGCGCGTCACACAAGCTGTCTTCAGCTGATCTCCTTCTGCAATCATCACTTGCCAATATTCAGACCACAAATCTAACTTGGTGAACCACCTCCACCACCAAGTTGATCGAACAAGTCTGCTATGAGCATAATCAGGTACTTGTTCTTCACAGTGAGCTTATTCAAAGCCCGATAGTCGATGCACATTCGAAGAGTACATCATGTTTCTTTTGAAAGAGCATCGGAGAACCATAGGGTGCCTTTGACGGTCGAATATAGCCTGCATCTAGGAGTTCCTTCAATTTTTTGCGTAACTCCTCTAGCTCAGGCGGTGCCATTCGGTAAGGGGCTCTAGCGGGTGGCTCCGAGTTCGGCACAAGCTCAATCTTGTGATCGACCTCCCTCTTTGGTGGAAGATTCTTTGGCAACTCGACAGGTATCACGTCATGGAATTCTGCCAAAACTTGTCCCACTTATGCTGGAACATTCTCGGCCGTGATCGGCTCATTAGTCACCAACAATGCTAGGTAGGTTGGCTCCTCCTTGCGAACTCCCTTGATAAATTGGATGGCTGAAAGCATCTTGGCCCCAACTCTAGCTTCTCGACTTACCGAAACAATGCATTGGCCTCTCGAATCAAGTATGCACAAGCAATCGACAAATAGAACGGGAAACACATTAATCTTGTCAAGGAAACTAAGCCTAATGACAAATTCAAAATCATCAAGTGGAATTACCTTGATGTTTTCCTTACCAGACCAGCCCCCAATCTCGAGCTTGACTCATTTTTCTACTCCTACAATTGGAGCCTCCTTGGTATTCACGGTTTTGATGAACCCACTTGCCTTTTTAACATGAAGGTCAAGTTTCTTAGCAGCCTGTTCGGACATGAACAATTTTGAGACACCGATGTCTATTAGCGTTCTCAACTTCTGGCCTGCTATGGTGATGTCCATAAACATTAGCTCCTTCTTCTTGGAACCCTTCTTGACCTTCATGCAACTAAGGATGGAGCAAGCTTGAGGGTCTCTTCTTAGTCTTTCTTTTCTTGGATGGCAGCAACTTTTTCTCTCTGTGGGCAATTGCTTTTGTAGTCTGGTCCTCCACATTCGAAGCATCTGAGATTTCCCCCCATTTTTATTCCTATTCCATGGTTTGTTAGCTGGGTGACCTCCGTTGGATTGTCTATCATAATCGTTCTTTGATCTGTCTCCCCACCATTGCCTCTATTACCTCGGAACTTTGGCTTTGGTCTGGTTGACTCATTTCTGTTGGCACTATGCTCCTTCATTGATTCTGCAATCGCCATGGCTTTGGAGAGATCCTTCACGTCTCTCCGTTCAAGCTCGGTGTTCGCACATGGCTTTAGTCCATCCATAAACTGGAAAAGAGCATCTTTCTCGGATAAGCCTGGGATTTTAAGTTGAAGTTCACTGAACTCTCGAACATAATCGCGAAGGGTCCCGACATGCTTGGAACTCAGCCCATATTCCAACAGCGGTGCCCCCATGTTTCTCATCTAAGCACCTACATCGTCACCACAACAGAGCGACATCAGATAAATAAATTGAAGCCGTTTTTACCTTTTCAGTATCCTCCATGATACCCATTGCTTTGAAATACTGCTCAAGTCCCCACATGAAGTTCTCAACTTCCTGAGCAGATCTGGTCCCCTTGAACAGCTTGGGCACCGAGGCGTCGATCCTGGGCTTAGGCATAGTTGCTTCAGCCATCATGCCATTCAACATGGCATTCTTGTAGAGAAATAGCTTGGCACTAAGCTTCTTCACCTCCTTCATCATCTCCTCCTTCAAAGCTTCCACGGCAGCTTTGATGGAGAGATCGCTCAATGACTCATACAGGTTCTCAAGATTCTCATTAACCTCTTTCATGATGTCTTCATTCATGGAATCTATCTTCTCGAAGCGCTCATCGGCTTTCTCATGGGCCTCTTGAAGCTCGACCATCGACTCTTCAAGCCTAACGACCTTCTTATCCAAGGCAGCAACAATATCCCCTAAACTCTCTCGCTTCTTCCCGGCAGCTGCAGTACGAGTCTCACGGTCAGATGCTGGGACCTCGTTGGCGTTCTGTGGTGCCATTTCTCTTGAATGAAACGGGCTCTGATACCAACTTTCACGTCCGTAAATTTACTCAAACTAGGATGTGCGACCTTGGGCGCCTTCTGGATGGTGTAGCGACCAAGTAAGCCTAAACTGATCTAAGCTAGAATGCTTGGATCCTCGTAGAAACGAAAAGAACAAAGAAAGCAAATGGCTAGCAAAAATACCGAGGGAAATAAGTGAATGCTCAATGTATTACTCAAATTAGAAGTGGGGAAATGAGGTGGGGGTGAGCCACTATTTATACTTGAAGCCCCCTACATCCAACGGCTAAGATAAAAGTAAATCGCCGGACAAGATTAGAGCTGTACAATAATATCCCTTGATTTTAGCAATTTGGGTCAAACTTGCCAAGGATAAAGGATTACAATAGAAATGGAAAGAATCAAGAGGATAAATCTAGTTGGCTTGTGTTTCTTGCCATATCTGATGGCTCTTCAACCCCAAGTGGTGGGCTAGCTCGAATGGGTGCTGGCAAGCCCAAAATGGCATGGAGGGCCTCTTCAGTTGTCTGGTGTGCGCTGGGCTCAGACCCTAGGGTGCGGGCCGTGTCAATATGCCCTTTAGTACTAGTAAAGCTCCTTTATGATCAATATATGTAAACAAAACCAACTGAAATAGTAATAAAGATTTCATATTTATTCTCTGCATATTTCAACATTTTCTTCTCTACGTGTTTTATGGAGTATTATTCTCTATAGAACATAGGTTTGCATGCACACTAAACAAGTCTCGGGGATAACCATGATCCTTGTTGGTTGCATAAGCATTAATGGCGTGTAGATGTGGGAAGGGGATGATTTATTTCTCCGTTTAAACCTGGTGTTGTGCTCGTGTTTGCTGAAGAGCGAGACGAGGCAATTGAAAATAATTAAAAAAGAAGTCTTTGGTTTACTGCATTACGGTTCATTGTTAAACTCCAATCAAATTGTTGGGTTTTCATAGGAAATAGACTGATCTAATCAATCATATAAACGCAGAGGAAAAATATCCTATAAAGAACTTCCAGGATCTCATGCTATCATATTAATGTACGAAGAGGAAATCAAAAATTACCTTGATTTATGATTCATAAATCTAGTTGTGTTGAGGCGCTACCTTTCTGAAAGACGACCGCCCTCTACAAGTATCCACACGCGAATGGATGATGAAGGGCTATCAGAATGCTAGTTCCAATCAAGATTCCGAAAATCTAGTTTTTGTAATTAAAACTCTTTTAAATAAATTATAATTTAAAATGAATTATTTAATCTTATAAAGAATTCAAATTCAACAAACTCTAGATAAAGTGATTTATTTAATAATATTATTTATTTAAAATAAATAAATAATATATTCTAAAATAGATTCCTTATTTGATAAGGAATTTAAATTCAATCAAATCTAGATAATGAGATTATTTGATAATATTATTTACTTATATTATTTTCAAAAAATAATAAAATAAATAAGATATTCTATTACGAATTTAACCTTTTAAATTCGAATAAATAATCTCTAATAATATAATTTAAAATCATCGTATTATCTTAAATTTATTATTGAGAGTAATAACCACAATCATTCTTATCCATTCTTAGTGTGCGACCCTATAGGTTCATTTAACGTTGGTAGTAGATAAATTTATTATGACTACCCAAGTTAAATGAAAAGCTCATAATCCGAGACAACCTTAATTCAGTTTATGTCATAATCTTTTTATCTCACGATATCTTGATAGAATATAAGGCATGGAAAATGTTAACCTTATATCGTTCTAATTTTAGTTTCTCGATGCCCAATTGAACTGATTAAACAAATGACATTGATCTCTATCAACTCATTTGAGCACGACCATGCATTTCTCAGTCTCAATCATCGAGAGGCCCAAAGATATCTCTCTTATGTTAAAAGGGATAAATTTCATCTTAATCACTCACATCTCACTGCATGATTCCTTATTATGTTCAAGCATAACCTTTATAAGCGTCCGATTAAAAGCGATGTTTGACTATGTCAAAACACAATAGTTATCATGTTGAGAACCGTAGTAATTTTAGGTCTAAGGATTCAATGTCACAACTTTATAAGATTAATATATAACTTTAATCCATGTATTAATCTTAAGACGAGCCGATCCTAATATTTGTTCTCAATAAATACATATATGAATTTGATTTGAATCTCATTCACATATTCATCTTATGAATATCTATCAAGTTTCATACCAATCTTATCTTATTATTGTTCCCACAATAATAACTGATTAGGGATATTTAGAATAATAATATTCAAGGATACAAAAGCATGCAAATTTATCATAATAATAAATTCAATAATCAAAAGATCATGTACATACAATAGGCCTTAGGGCACTATCGCTAACACAAATGTGTAGCATTCAACTAACCAGCAATGAGATAAAAGAAGAAGAAGAAGAAGAAGAGGAAGAAGAAGGTTTTCTATTTCACGTTATCTCTGCAAAGATGTGTACCTGAATATTTATACACTGCCTATACAGGTTTCCTTATTAATGCACTAATTGTTTAATCGTCTAACAGAATTATTAACCACCCTCTAACACTCTCCCTCAAGTTGGAGAGTAATATACATCATTTACTCCCAACTTGCCAAGGAGATATTCATGTTGATTGATTTCCAGACCCTTGGTCAATATATCTGCCTGTTGTTCCTTTGTAGTAACATGGTGTGTTTGAACTACACCCTTTTGGATTTTTCTCGAACAAAGTGACAATCTATTTTGATGTGTTTGGTTCGTTCATGAAAAATCGGGTTTGCAGCTATTTGAATGCCTGCCTCACTATCACAATATAAGGTTGCTGGTTTGTCATGTGTAAATCCAATTTCGTGAAGTAAGCCTTTCAACCAAACCAGTTCTACCACTATTGAGGTCATCTGTTATATTTTGACTCAAATTCTAATTGGTAATTAAGTTGAGTTTTATTGTAATTCTAGTGGTTGAAGATTACTTGGTAATTAGGATTTAATTTAATGTGTAAATATCTATAGGTAGAGATCTTATTGAGTAAGGTTTCTCGGTGACCAATTATTTGAGTCTATAAATATAGACTAGGTTTAACCTTTTGAATTACGAGAGAACAAGAGAATGAGAGAGATGGGGGAATTACTCTAGAGAGATATAATCACTTTTATGTTCTCTACAACTATTGTGCCTACGTTGTAGAGATAGGTATTGTAGGGGTGTTGGGAAGAGTGTTTTGGTTCCACCGGGTCATGGGATTTGTACACCGGGTTTTTGGATTACATGGGTTATCATGTATTTGTACCCTTCAGGTTCTCTCGTCCGTGGAGGTAGGCTATGCTGAACCACGTTAAATCTTGTCTCCTGTGCATGTCTTGGTCTATGTCGTTATCGCTTTGGTTATTTTACCGCATACCAAATTCCTATCAAATGTATCATGAGTTATGGTTCGAGCTGTGCGATTGTGAAAGAATTTTTGCTGTGAACTTTGCGGTGCGATGTTGGAGACATACCAGAGGAGTACTACTGCAACGAGCTTTCAGTTACGGGGGAGTAATTCTCAAAATTCAACGGTGCTTCAACGAATACTACGTAAGAATTGGAGTTGTTGAAGACTTGGCGGCGGTGCTTCAACAGATATTTGGCTTACGTGAAAATTGAAGCTGTTGAAGACTTGAAGATCAATGCTCGAATAGAATTTGTGTCAAGGGGGAGATTTGATATATTTTAACTCAAATTATAATTGGTAATTAAGTCGGGTTTTATTATAATTCTAGTGTTGAAGATTACTTGGTAATTAGGATTTACTTTAATGTGTAAATATTTATTTTAGGTAGAGATCTTATTGAATAAGATTTCTTGGTGACCAAGTATTTGTGTCTATAAATATAGACTAGGTTTAACCTTTTGAATTATGAGAGAACAAAAGAATGAGAGAGAGACAATTACTTTGGAGACATGTAACCACTTTTAGGATCTCTACAACTATTGTGCATACGTTGTAGAGATGGGTATTGTATGGATGTTGGGAAGAGTGTTTTGGTTCCACCGGGTCATAGGATTTGTACACCGGGTTTTGGGATTACATGGGTTATCATGTATTTGTACTCTTCGAATTCTCTACGTTATTAGTGGATTGTTCGTTTCTCTCGTCTGTAGAGTAGGCTATGATGAACCACGTTAAATCTTGTCTCATATGCATGTCTTGGTCTATATCGTTATCGATTTGGTTATTTTGCCGTATACCAAATTCCTAACACCATCCATCTATACTAAGCCTTGGCTAATGATCTTGCGATGGTATTCTGCTTTTTCGACTTCTAACAGACGAGATTCTCCCAACTTGACACAATAACCGATAACAGATTTTCTTGTCATAGGGCATGATGCCCAATCCGAGTCACAAAATGCACTTAAACTTGGCTTACTTTTAGATGAAAGAAATATACCTTGTCCAGGACTCTTCCTTTGTATCTTACAACTCCTATTGTTGCTTCAAAATTTTCTTTCTTGGGAGATTGCATAAATTGACTCAGGTGCTGAACTGCGTATGTGACGTCCGGTAACTCGGCTCATGTAGGTGGTAAAGGACTCTGTGGTGGAGAAGAATGGAAAGATGACTCATTTTGAACATGTAACTGAGGATCAACAACAGGAATATGAAAGAAATTCAGAATTTGTAACTAAAGAATCAGTTAATTGAAAAACAGGAGAAGTTTTAACTAGAAACTTGAATAGAAAAACAGATTCGTGAAAAACCACTTCACGATTAACAAAGAAAGACTTGGACTCAAGATTAAATAAGATATATCCCTTTTGAACAATGGAATACCCCATGAACACAGCAGGAATGGCTTTTGGAAGAAATTTATCACTGTAATTTGGTATTGTGGCATAACAAAGACATCCAAAAACTCGAAGGTGACAAAGAATAGGCGGCTTTTGAAATAACATCTCAAATGGTGATTTCCATTCTAAAACTGAGGTTGGCAACCTATAAGGACACACTCACCTCAAATTTTGATAGACATTAGACTGAAACTTAAGAGCACGTGCCACCTCTAACAAATGCCCGTGCTTACGTTATGCCACACCATTTTGTTGTGGTGTATGGACACAAGAAATTTGATGGACAATCCTACTAGAAGAAAAAAAATTGTGATCCTTTTGTAGAAAAGAACTCGGATCCATTATCACTGCGAATAATTTTGACACTGGAATCAAATTGAGTATGAACATAGGCTATAAACTGTTTTAACATTTCAAAAGCATCACTCTTTAGCCTAAGGAGATAAACCCATGTCATTCGTGTATGATCATCCACGATGGTTAGAAAATAATGATGTCCACTATGAGTACTTATACGATAAGGTTCCCATAAATCAATGTGAATTAAGGAAAAAACTGAATTTGCACGAGAGTGACTAACTGGAAAGGGTAAACAAGTTTGCTTTGCGAGAGGACAACTGCCACAATGTTCAACACTTTTAGGTATTATATTTTCGGTGGACACAAAAGTGTGACCAAGACGAGCATGCCACAACACATTTTTAGCAAGACTTGAGGTAGAAGACAAACAAACATTAGTAAGTGATTCGAGAGGAGATTTCGATTGGAAAAAATACAGGTCACCTTTCATCCTACCAAGCCCCTTCATCTCTCCATTGGACAGGTCCTGTAACAAGCAAAATTGGGGGGGGGGGGAACAAAACACAACAATTATGGTCTTTAGTTAATTGAAAAACTAAGAGAAGGTTATGATGAAAATCAGGGACATGGAAAACATTAGATAAGGTGATAGATTCATAAAATCCCATGTGTGAAATTGGGGTAGAGTTTCCATTAGGCAGTTGAACAAAAAAATGAGAGTTGCATGGAACATAAGACTTCAAACTATGAAAATCAAACATCATGTGATTCGTAGCACCAGTGTCAAGAATCCAACCTGAGGTGGAAGATTTAAGGCCAGTACCTGCCATATGTGCAGCAGAAATGGATGCATCTTTACCGAGTAAGCCAAGTATTTGCTGGTATTGTTCTGGTGTAAACAAAGGTGTTTGTGCTGGAATCACAGTTTGTCCTGTGCTTGTAGGTTTTCCATTAGTTGATGAACCATTAGAAGATTCTGAAGGATCAACTGAATAAACTACCAGAACCTTATTCGAACCCCTCTTTGTAAACTTGTAATCTGCAATATATCCAACAAGTTTATAACATGTGTCCCTTTTGTGACCCTTTACAAGACAATGATCACAAACTCCATTGAAACGTCTTCTTGATTGTGTATTAGAAAGAAATGTTGTTTGTTCAGAAGCTATAGTTGAGACATTTACATGCTGACACTACCTCTTTTCTTGGACCAACAGCGAATAAGATTGGTTGATGGATGGGAGAGGCTGCATCAAAAGAATTTGACTCTTCACCAAAGAATAAGAATTATTTAAACCCATAAGCATCTGAAACAACCTCTATCGATTGACATAATCAGTATTTTGACGAGAAGCTTCACAATCACATGTTGTAAAAGGTACCAATGCATCGTACTTGATAAGTGTTCAAAAGTACTATTTTTCTTACCCTTTTTACTCATATTATTGTTAGACTTAGGCTCATATTAGTTGCATAGTTAGCCATTCATGCATTAATCCATGTTTCCTTCAATCGTTGAGCTTGATTACATAACTTGGTGATTTTTGTGGAAATAGATGCTGCTTTGGTGTGTTTTTGTGTGTATGTGCAGGATCACTTGCCAAAGCAATGCCGAGCTAGTTGCCAGGGCAATGCATGAAGGATATGCCGAGCTAGTTGCCAGGGCAGTGCATGAAGGAGACGCCGAGCCAGTTGCCATGGCATTTGTCGACAAAGACCAAAAGCAATATGGATGTCGAAATTCATGATTTTACAAGCCCAAGATGACATGGAGCAAGGTCCAAGCCCAAAGGAATTTGATTGCCATGCAGAGATTAAAGAAGAATTAAATTCCAAGTGGATAGGAGAAGTTCTAATAGGAATAAAATTATAATAAAGAATTATATTCTTTAAAGATAATTTAATTCCAACTCAAACTCCTCCTCAAAGAAGGACTTTGGCCTAGCCCTATAAATAGCAAGAGATTTCGACAATTCAAGAGAGAGAGCAAGGGAAATTTCGGCAAGTCCAAGTAGGGCAAGAGGAGAGAATTTTCGACAAGCATCAAGGGCAAGGAGGATTTCGACAAGCCTCTTCCTTCATCTTTGTTCGATTGGGTTCATGCTAGGGATTAATTATCTTGTGTTTCTTTGGAACCTAGCCATGAACTAAATTTACTTGGCTATGGTTATTGTGTTTTGTGGTTGTGAGAAACTATTGGTTTTTGTTTAGGTAATAAGAGTTTGCACTTTTCTATTTCAAGGTTTATTCATTCTTGATTCTTATTATTGTTTGCAGTGAATTGGGAGAGGATCTCGTGATTTCATCCATTTATCTAATATCGGGAGAGTTAGATTCAAGAAACGAATGAATATGATCTTTATTCAATCCAATGATGGTGAAGATTAATCCGGCTTAGGAATAAGTTAAGGATTTCAACGGCTAAGAGGAGCGCAAGATTGGTTGTTGTTCACCCTTGATTCACGCAGGGATGTATTATCAAGGCATGCACAAATAGCTAGAGTTTCGACTTAGGGATAAGAAGAAACCATTGAAGAACGCTCCGCCGAACCTTGAAGTTGCTGCCCAGTCGCCCAAGTAGTTGCCCAACTAGTCGCCCAAGCAACCATCAATTAGTTGCTACGGCAACCCCGTCGTGCAAGTTGCCACGGCAACTGAGTTGCCCGTGCACTCTTTTACCAAGACAATCCAATCGGCTATCACACCTCAACTCACGATAACCTAGCCTATCTCTCTCAATTGAATTCATCTTTTATTTTATTTTATTGCTTTCTAGATTAGTAATTAGTTAAACTTGATAATCCTTTACTTGTGTTTTTACTTTTTACAAAGGCAAGAGACTAGATTCTTGAAGTGGCACCAATCCCTGTGGAGACGATATCTTTTATACTATAACTTGCGACGTGTATACTTGCACAATTGCGTAGCACTTATCACACGCAACAAGTTTTTGGCGCCGTTGCCGGGGATTGGCAATAGCAACTTTGTTTTTATTTTCTTGCACTTTCTTTTTATTTTTCTTGTTTAAAATTCAAAGGGCTAACAAACTTTGGTTTTGCATTGGTATATGACCGAGGAAAGACCGACTTCACGAGAATATCCCTTTGATCCAATAAATCGAACGAACCTTACAAAGACTTAGACGAAGGATAAGAGAAGCAATGGCAAATCAAGACGGCAATATGAATCAAGATGTTCGAGCAGCGGGAGGAGTGATTCATGCACAAAAATGAACTATTCGAGACTATCTTGAAGAAGATCTTGATGGACTTAACCCGGGAGTTGTCGCACCCGAAATTGAAGCCGACCACTTTGAGTTGAAACCGGTAATGTTTAATATGATCAACACAATAGGTCAATTTGGCGGCTCAAAGAATCAAGATGCACGATAACATCTGAAATCTTTCCTCGAGATTTGCAACTCGTTCAAGATACACGAGTCACCCCGATGTCTTACGATTAAGATTATTCCCCTATTCACCGAGGATAGGGCGAAAGCATGGCTAAATAGCATTCTGCCGGATCCATAGCATCTTGGACTGATCTTTGTCGTGATTTCCTTGCTAGATTTAATCCTACAAATTTAACTGATAAGCTTCGTAACGACATTACTTCTTTTCGGCAGGCAGATGATGAATCCATGTACGAGGCTTGGGAGCGATATAGAGAACTTCTACATAAATGCCCTCTACACGGATTCCCGGTGTGGACTCAAGTGACAATGTTTTACAATGCCGTGAATACACCAACAAGGATGATGCTAGACGCCTCGGCAAACGGCATACTCCTAGATAAGTCACCGGAAGAAGCAATGCAAATTTTAAACAGGCTGGCCAAGAATGATTATCAATTCCCATCTACTAGAAGAGGAGGAGTTAGGCGCTAAGCCACAATACATGAACTAGGATCATCGATTCAATTTCGCACAATTGGCGCTTTAACCAAGATGGTCGAGAACATGCAAAAAACCAAACAACACACATGAAGTCAAGGTAATGGATTCTTTTTGTGAGTTATGTGGCGATAACCATAATTCTTCTGAATGTATGCGAGAATCCGGAATCTAGCTTCTATGTGGGGGAATTACAATCGGGGCAACAACATGATGTCAAATACATACAATCCAGCTTGGAAGAAGCACCCAAATTTTTCATGGAGTAATCCCAACAATGCTCTAAACCGTAACAATCGAATGCACAAGCATCGGGATTCGAAAAAATATGCCACGACAAATGGATGCCGCGGCAACAACCGACAACATCTAGTTCTTTGGAAAATTCTCTAAATGCTTTTATGATGAAAACTGAATCTTATATGGCTGAGAATAGTAATTTCATAAAAAGAACTGATGCTTTTATTAACAGGACCGAGATGAGATTGCAAAAACAAGAGGCGGCAATCAAATCATTGGAAAATCAAGTCGGACAATTTGCTCAAAATCTGAACACTAGACCACAAGGAGGTTTACCTAGCGATCTTGAAGTCGCAAGAGGAACGGCCATGAGCAATGTAAGGCAATCACCACCAGTGGCCAACAACTTAGAGAGGTTCAAACCCGCTCGTCAAACAAAACTCCACAAAAAGAGCAAGACGAACCTAGCGGCAAAGTCTCAGATGCTGAACCAAGAATTGCTGCGGCAACCGGCAATAAGCATGCCTCGGCAACCAATGACGCCTCGGCAACCTGCGATAAGCACGCCGCGGCAACCCTAGTTGGTAACACATCGGCAACTCGGATGTCCCCTGTAATGCCGTCAATCAGGTTTCAAACCAATGAAAAGATCGAAGATATCCGACTTCCACCACCATTCCCACAAAGGTTGAAGCGACAAAAGCAAGAATACCAATTCAAGAAGTTTCTTGATATCCTAAAGCAAGTCCACATCAACTTGCCATTGGTGGAAGCAATTGAACAAATGCCAAACTATGCCAAGTTTCTTAAAGACATTGTGTCCAAGAGAACAAGGCTAGGAGAGTTTGAAACAATTGCCGCAACAGAGGGATGCATGGCAATGTTGCACAATCGTATGCCGCCCAAGTTGAAGGATCCCGGAAGTTTCACAATACCCACTGTTCTATTGGAAATCACTATGTCGGGAAAGCACTATGCGACCTAGGGGCTAGCATAAACTTGATGCCTAAATCGGTTTTCCAAAACTAGGAATCGGGAAGGCAAGACCTACAACAGTTATGCTACAGACTAGCCGAAGCAGATCCTATGTGCATCCAGAGGGAAAAATCGAGGACATACTTGGTAAAAGTTGATAAATTTATTTTTCCCGCTGACTTTATTGTTTTAGATTGTGAAGCGGATGAGCATGCGCCTATCATTCTCGGAAGACCATTCCTAGCGGCAGGAGAACTTTGATTGATGTTGAAAAGGAGAACTCACAATGAGGGTGAATGACCAGCAGGTAAAACTAAATGTGTTCCAAACACTAAGGCATGCAGATGATCCGAAGAATGCCAACTACTTCATGCCACGGCAGAGAGTTTAACCGATGAAGAATTTAGTTGCCTCAAAGAACTACATTGCCGAACACGAGGAACATGAGGAGTATGAAGAGCGGTCGATGAGGAACAACCAGAAGAGGCAAATTGGCTAGTCAATCGACCAGGTACATACTTTGAACCACTGGACTACTCGGGTAAGGAAGGTAAGATCGAAAAACCCTCTATCGAAAATCCACCAATTCTTGAGTTGAAACAATTGCGAGCAATCAAATATGTATACTTAGGGACCGATAATACATTACCTGTAATTATTTCTTCTAAGTTACAGCTGAGCGAGAAAAGAAGGCTGATCAACATGTTGAAGCTACATAAAAAGGCAATAGGGTGGACAATTGCCGACTTGAAGGGAATTAGCCCGGTGTGCATGCACAAGATCTTGTTGGAAGATGATCACAAACCTTCAATTGAGGCCCGGAGGAGACTGAATCATGCCATGAAAGGGGTTGTAATGAAAGAAATCATCAAGTGGCTTGACGCCGGCATTATATACCCTATCTCCGATAGTACGTGGGTAAGTCCGGTACAATGTGTGCGAAAAAGGGAGGTATAACAAAGGTAAGCAATGAAAATAATGAACTTATCCCAACCAGATGTGACCGGTTGGAGGGTTTGTATGGACTATCGAAAGCTAAACAAAGCCACTAGGAAAGATCACTTCCCATTACCCTTTATTGATCAAATGCTTGACCGTCTTGCGGGTAAACCCTTTTTTTTGTTTTCTTGATGGTTATTCAGGTTACAATCAGATTGCCATAGCACCGAGAAGATCAAGAAAAGACAACCTTCACATGCCCCTACGGTACTTATGCCTTCCGAGGATGCCGTTCGGATTATGTAACGCCCGGCAACCTTCCAAAGATGTATGATGGCGCTCTTTTTCGGACATGGTCGAAGACTTCCTTGAGATCTTCATGGATGATTTTTCGGTTTTTGGTAATGACTTCGACGGCTGTCTCGGCAATTTAGAGAGGGTGTTGGCAAGATGCGAAGAAATGGATTTAGTCCTCAATTGGGAGAAATGCCACTTTATGGTAGATGAAGGAATAGTGCTCGGCCATAAGATTTCATCCAAGGGAATTGAAGTAGACAAAGCCAAGGTGGACGTGATCGAGAGATTACCCCACCAAATTCGGTTAAAGGAATTCAAGTTTTCTCGGACATGCGGTTTTTACAGGAGGTTCATTCATAACTTTTCTAAAATCACTAAACCTTTGTGTAATCTGCTTGAACAGGATAAAGTCTTCGATTTTGATGATTCTTGCACTCAAGCATTTGAAACCCTAAAGAAAAAGCTTGCCTCGGCACCCATTGTTGTTCCACCAGTTGGGCGCTACCTTTTGAGCTCATGTGTGATGCAAGTGATTTCGCGGTAGGAGCGGTTCTAGGCCAACGAACAGTAAGACCTTCCATGTGACATACTACGCTAGTAAAACTCTTAACGATGCTCAAGTGAATTACACAACAACGGAGAAAGAGTTACTAGCTGTAGTTTTCGCATTTGACAAGTTCGATCCTATTTAATTGGTACAAAGGTAATTGTTCATACGGACCATTCGGCAATCAAATACTTATTTGCTAAAAAGGATGCTAAACCTCGTTTGATTCGTTGGATATTACTTTTACAAGAATTTGATATTGAAATTAAGGACGAGAAAAGGAACAGAAAAATCAAGTGGCGATCACTTATCACGTTTGGGAACGCAATAGGGAAGAGGATGCGGATCTAGAGATATGCGATGCATTCCCGATGAACAAATTCTAATCGCCTCGGCAACCCTTGACGCCTCGACAGCCCATGACGCCTCGGCAATCATGGAAGCACACGCCTCGGCAATTTTGGGAGCGAGACACTACGGCGGCAAAGACATGCCCCGCAATACCCTCGCACGCAGATTTAGTTAATTTCCTTGTTTGTGGTATTTTTCCGTATGGCATTACTCACCAAGGAAGAAGCGGTTCCGTCGTAATGCTAAGCATTACTTTTGGGACGAGCCTCTTTTGTTTAAACAATGTGCGAGATCGGGTTATACGTCGATGTGTCCCTCGAAGAAGAGCAACAGAATGTACTCCGCAATGCCATTCTTCAACCTATGGAGGACATTTTGGAGGAACTCGTACCATGACCAAAGTCTTGCAATCCGGTTTGTATTGGCCAACATTGTACAAAGATGCCCAAGACTTTTACAAGCAATGTGATCGTTGCGGAGGGGCGGGCAATATCTCTAGGCGACATGAGATGCCACTCGAACATCATCGAGGTGGAACTGCTCGATGTATGGGGATCGATTTTATGGGACCTTTCCCATCTTCATTCGGCAACCTCTACATCTTACTCGCCGTCGACTATGTGTCTAAATGGGTAGAGGCAGCTGCAGTTCCCAACGATGATTCCAAGACCGTGCAACGATTCCTGCAGAAAACATATTTACACGGTTTGGGATGCCGAGAGCAATTATCAGCGACGGGGCAAGCATTTTGACAATGACTAATTGCCAAGATGTTGCAACGCTCGGCATATCACACAAGATCGCCACGGCATATCACCCACAAACCAACGGGCAAGCGAAATTTCCAACCGGGAGTTGAAGGGAATACTCGAGAAAGTTGTAAATCCCTCAAGGAAGGATTGGTCATTAAGAATAGATGACGACTTTGGGCATATCGCACCGCATTCAAAACACCATTAGGTATGTCCCCTTCCGGCTTGTCTATGGTAAAACATGTCATCTACCGGTGGAAATCGAGCACAAGGCGTCTTGGGCAATCAAGACCGTGAATATGGATTGGGAAAGTGCGGACAAAAGCGCTTGATGGATCTCAATGAGATAGAAGAATTTCGTGCACTCGCCTATAACAATGCACAAATCTACAAGGAGAAAACAAAGCGATGGCACGACAAGAAACTATTGCCACGGCAATTCACGCCAGGGCAACTAGTTCTCCTATTCAATTCTCGGCTAAAACTTTTCCCGGGAAAGCTAAATCAAGATGGTCGGGACCATTCAAGTCGTCAAACCATTCTCCCACGGTCTTTGTGATAATCAAGTCCATCTCTGACAACCATGAATTCAAAGTTAATGGACAAAGATTGAAGCACTACAATGGTGCCCATGTGGAACGTAACAAGGAAGTGGTCAATCTAGGAGATGCATGAGCATGCTCTCCCTTTTGATATTTTTATTTTTATTTATTTTTATTTTTATTTTTGTCGATTATTTAATTATTTATTTTTCATTTTTTTTTTTTGATTTTTTTTTTATCTTGCCGATTATTAGTAGTTTTAGGATAGATTTTTTTATTCAAGTCTAAGAATCCTATTACACATCTTTATTTATTTTCTTTATTAGTTTATCTTTAATTTTAATCCTTATTTGATTTGTTTTTGAATTGTAGGAAAGGAAGTTCAAGATAAAGAAGGAATTCTAAACCAAGTAGGAAAACATCTTCAACAAGGAAACTAATGGGTTGAATCTAAGGCTTATATAAAGCCTCCAATTCATCCTAACCAAAACCCTTGTCGACAACTCCTACAAAACCCTAAACCCTTTTTCGTTTTACCCTAAACCCTAACCCCACCCACCTATCGATTCTATACAACCCATCACCCTTAACCTATTCCTACTTTCTATCTTGCAACTTTTTAGTTTCTTTTTCTTTTCTTTGTTTTTACTCACAACCAAGATCATACATGGCATCCAAGATTAAACTGTTAGTTCATCCAAGTTCCTCCAAAGAACCAAGATACAAGAAGTTTGCTACACCGCGGTTCAAGAAAGATTTCAATCCAAGTTTGAAAGCCGGAAGATTCATGAAGAACAAGGCTTTGAATACTCCAGATCTCAAGATTTCGCCTTTGAACCATTCATCTTCAAAAGGATTGCACATCAAAAGTGGCAAATCTTTTGCCATCAACCGGAACCGGTAACATCTCATGGGTAAGAGAATTCTATGCTCACTCACCTAACCCGGATAATCCTTATGTTTTGTTCGTGACAAGGCCATACTTATAAGTCCCGAAAGCATCAACACCTTTTACGGACTTTACATTGAGAAGGACGAGCATCAAGCCTTCGTTGACCAAATCAATCCAAAGCAACTCGACAAGGTGCTTCAAGAACTCACTCAACCAGAACTCATTGGAACGACGGTAAATACAAGGGCACGGTAAATCGCCTTGGCTAAAACCCGAGGCAAAACTATGGAATAAGTTTGTTAAAACTTCTTTAATGCCCTCCACACACAATACTACCGTTGACATACCACGTCTTTTGCTCATACATTCTATTTTGCATAATCGCATCATTAACATTGGAAAAATTATTTGCGATGAGATTTTTGTATGCAGCTCAAAAGATAAGGGTTATCTTTTCTTCCCTTGCTTAATTTCCAATCTTTGCAAGGAGATGCATGTCCCGAGTGAGTCCACCGATGAAAAAGCCCTACCCAAGTCTGGTTGGAATCAAGCACTAATCCGGAAGCTAATGGGAGAGGCACCGGGAGATTCTTCAAGGCCCCCAATTGTCACGGCAACTCCTGCCGCCGCGGCAATCCCTAATGCCCAAGCACCTAACGCCAGGGCACAACTCGGCCATTAATCCGGGACACATTGAAGCACTTTTGCACCCATTGGAAAGCCGCCTAAGGCAAATTGAAGATCGGCAACTAATGTTCATGCGGTACATGAAGGAGCACAACAATGCCATCACCCAAGTCATCCTAGAAAAGTACCCGGACAACCGTGTGCCGTTCCCAATATTTCCCGCCGATATCCTTGCCACGGCAACCAAGGAAGCTGACGCCACGGCAACCAAATCTGACAATGCCCCGGCAACCACTGAAAAAGCCAAAGGTAAAGCACCTATACCTGAATCAACTCCTACGGAATCATTTTCTGATTTTTCAGATTCGGACGAGTCCTCCATTGAACCAATAAAGACCGCACCAATTGAATCCTCCAAACGAAAAGCCATTGACATTGATGAAGAGGATGATGAGGACAACCCCGTACGAGGATCGATTCCACCACCGGCAACAAGAAAACAACCATCGCGTTCAAGCAAGAAAGTCAAGACGCCAACTAGAAGGAAACTAATCATCTACGATGACGAACTCTCAGAGTAAGTCCTCGTATGCATTTTATTTTTATTTATTTTTCGTTATTTTTATGCATGCATTGAGGACAATGCCTCACTCGAGTTTGGGGGGATTGTTATTAGTAATTACCATGTTTAGTTACATTAATCTTAAGCATTACATTTAGGATACATAAATTGCTTGCCATGCCTTTAATTGGAACAAGAATTGCTTAGATTTGATGAATATTCGATGATGACTTTGCCAATGCACTTAATTGATAGAATTTTTATTCTAGGATAACCATGAAAAACTTAGAATTGTACTATGATGCTAAATTTGATGAAACACTTTGTTGTGGTTTGATTGATTTAAGGAGTTCTAGTAAACTTAGGTTGATAATTAACTAATTGGGGATTAGAATAAAAATTGGATGAATGCTAGAGGTGCCCAAATTGGCTCTAGCATATGCTAAAAAAAAATTGATCACTAGAGGTGCCCAAAACTGCTCTAGGAGGCGTTAAAATTTTTACGGTTAACTAGAGGTGCCCAAAACCGGCTCTAGTAGATTAAATTAACTTAAGAAAACTAAAAATAAAACACTAGAGGTGCCCAAATTGGCTCTAGTTAAAACATGTTAAAAAGAACCCAATGAAGTAATTTGAAAACCTATTGTTTGCATAGAATCCGAAAAATCAACTTGCACACAACTCCGCACACACTCACAAGCATTATAGTTTGATTCCGAGTAATTCATCAGTTTTTGAAAAATAAAAAAGCCAATCATACTTTGTGCCCCGTTCGAGAATTGAAATCAAGTTCAAAGCTACGTTTGTGAAAATTTGAAGTCTTGGCAAGTAATTATGAGTTTGCATTGCTTGAGGACAAGCAATAGTTCGAGTTTGGGGGTGTGATAAGTGTTCAAAAGTACTATTTTTCTTACCCTTTTACTCATATTATTGTTAGACTTAGGCTCATATTAGTTGCATAGTTAGCCATTCATGCATTAATCCATGTTTCCTTCAATCGTTGAGCTTGATTACATAACTTGGTGATTTTTGTGGAAATAGATGCTGCTTTGGTGTGTTTTTGTGTGTATGTGCGGGATCACTTGCCAAAGCAATGCCGAGCTAGTTGCCGTGGCAATGCATGAAGGATATGCCGAGCTAGTTGCGTAAGCGGTGCATGAAGGAGACGCCGAGCAGTTGCCATGGCATTTGTCGACAAAGACCAAAAGCAATATGGATGTCGAAATTCATGATTTTACAAGCCCAAGATGACATGGAGCAAGGTCCAAGCCCAAAGGAATTTGATTGCCATGCGAGAGATTAAAGAAGAATTAAATTCCAAGTGGATAGGAGAAGTTCTAATAGGAATAAAATTATAATAAAGAATTATATTCTTTAAAGATAATTTAATTCCAACTCAAACTCCTCCTCAAAGAAGGACTTTGGCCTAGCCCTATAAATAGCAAGAGATTTCGACAATTCAAGAGAGAGAGCAAGAGGGAAATTTCGGCAAGTCCAAGTAGGGCAAGAGGAGAGAATTTTCGACAAGCATCAAGGGCAAGGAGGATTTCGACAAGCCTCTTCCTTCATCTTTGTTCGATTGGGTTCATGCTAGGGATTAATTATCTTGTGTTTCTTTGGAACCTAGCCATGAACTAAATTTACTTGGCTATGGTTATTGTGTTTTGTGGTTGTGAGAAACTATTGGTTTTTGTTTAGGTAATAAGAGTTTGCACTTTTCTATTTCAAGGTTTATTCATTCTTGATTCTTATTATTGTTTGCAGTGAATTGGGAGAGGATCTCGTGATTTCATCCATTTATCTAATATCGGGAGAGTTAGATTCAAGAAACGAATGAATATGATCTTTATTCAATCCAATGATGGTGAAGATTAATCCGGCTTAGGAATAAGTTAAGGATTTCAACGGCTAAGAGGAGCGCAAGATTGGTTGTTGTTCACCCTTGATTCACGCAGGATGTATTATCAAGGCATGCACAAATAGCTAGAGTTTCGACTTAGGGATAAGAAGAAACCATTGAAGAACGCTCCGCCGAACCTTGAAATTGCTGCCCAGTCGCCCAAGTAGTTGCCCAACTAGTCGCCCAAGCAACCATCAATTAGTTGCTACGGCAACCCCGTCGTGCAAGTTGCCACGGCAACTGAGTTGCCCGTGCACTCTTTTACCAAGACAATCCAATCGGCTATCACACCTCAACTCACGATAACCTAGCCTATCTCTCTCAATTGAATTCATCTTTTATTTTATTTTATTGCTTTCTAGATTAGTAATTAGTTAAACTTCGATAATCCTTTACTTGTGTTTTTACTTTTTACAGTGCAAGAGACTAGATTCTTGAAGTGGCACCAATCCCTGTGGAGACGATATCTTTTATACTATAACTTGCGACGTGTATACTTGCACAATTGCGTAGCACTTATCACACGCAACAGTACTCATCCTATAGTAAACGCAGACGAGAAAAATAAACCGAAATTGAACTTGTACCTTGAGTATAAAACACGATCTCTCGATGTAGAAAATGAACTCAAGATCCATCTACCTTGTCGAATCTTTCTTTAAGATCTTTCCAAACTAACGCAGCATTAGAAGTAAATACAATCACTGCTGACAATTCTTGGCTCACGGTATTCAATACCCAAGAAAGAACGATAGCATTACATCTATCCCATTGAGCAACATGATTCTCCTGTTGTAATTCTCGCTTGCAAGATCCATCAATAAACCCTGCTTTGTTTTTGGCCAAACGAGCTATCTTCATTGATCTGCTCCATAAACTATACGTCTCAATCCCAGTTAATTGGTGAGAAACCAATAGCGTACCAGGTGTATCTGAGGGTGTAAGAGTCCGAATCGAATAATCAGAAATAAAGGAATAGATGAGAAGAATAGAAGATTTAAAGATGAGAAAAGAAGCAGAATAGCCCAGAAGAACGGCTAGATTCTAGAACATTTCCATTGATTTCTCAGATAAGGAAGAAAAGAGGAAAACACGCTATTTTAACCCTACAGACTCAAACACAGCGTTTTAACAAAACTTAAACACCAACCTTAACAACATTAAGATGTTTAAACTCTTCCCCTAACATTAAAACGACATAACTTTTTATTTAACTACAATTTAGACTCGTTACAAATCCCCCTACTTGAAATAATCCTTGTCCTCAAGGATTAAAACAAGACCCTCCTTTTTTCGATGATTAGACCAAACGTGTCCCCATGCTCTCTTAGCCTTGATCAAGAATGAAATATGAATCGGCAGTAGTTCTTCCATGTCAGCAATGGCTGAAAACCAAATATGAACCAACAATATAGTTTCCATGTCAACGCAAACAAGCTTAATACCTCCGGGGTCAAAAAGCACCCTAATTGGCTCATCAAGTCGATCATGTTCGAAAGTAAACAGCATATTCTGAATCAAATGAGAATTCAACATTTGAACTGGCCTACTAATCAGTCCAACAGTGTTACTGTACTGAACCGGATCATTATGCATACCATGGACATGATTGAAGTAGTTCCCCTGAACCTCATGACTCAACATGAATTGAAATGATCTGTTGGAAAATCCCTGAACTGGTTGAAGTAGTCTGGTCTGAACTGGTTGAATTTCTTCTGCATCACCACAGCGTTGTTCACCACTTAGATTTTCCTCAATTGTTTTCACAATTGATTCTTGAGTCTTGCTGATTTTCATTTCTTTTTTAACTAATTCCAGTGTAAGTTGGCATTGCAGTTTGTCTGCACTAAATACTGCAACTTCAAAATCTGTTAATCCCGAAAAATTGAAATCACAGATATTCCTTGTTTCTTGAAACAAATTAAAATCAGTATCTAGCTTTCCAGTATGCCCTCTTTGCTCAACTATAACACCCTTAATTAAGTCACTTCCTGCCAAATTGAATAATAATGAATCACAAGTGTTGGAGACTGTTTTGTTGTGTTGTTTGCCACTAGCATTAATAGACTGTAGAAGTGTACTCATACCCCCCTCAGTAACAATCAAGTCACATATTTTGTCAATCCAAGTTAATAAACATCTGATTAAAACTTTCAACAAAATAGAAGGAGCTTGCAAGTAAGCCAACAATCCAAACTTAAGTTGATCAACCAAGCTCAACTCAAATGATACATCATATGATAATCCAAAAGAATCTCGGACTGTACTAGAATTTATAACCACAGCTAGTAGCCATATTGTTCTGCCATAGAGAAGTGGAGGGCTGCAAAGTTTCTTTTGCAGATCTTTATGGACGTCATTTCCCTCACAGGAATGGAGTTGCACTTCATCCGAACTACAATATCAACAACTGAATCCCATAGATCTTTCCCTTCTATTGTAAAACCCCATTGGTTAGGTGCAGGGCCTATGATATATGCACATCCCCTGTTATCAGTGTCCTTCAAGAGTACTTGTTGAAATTGCAAGTCAAATGAAGAAGTTCGAAACAAGATTGGACTAAATTCATGCTCACTTTCGGAGTTTCTAGTTGCTATAATTGTTCCCAGTCGATCAAGAATACAAAACTCCATATCTTCCTCTGAAAATTCCCCATTCATCATAGCTAATATGAGCTTGTGAGCCGCTGAATTTACCAAACTCTTCAAAATAGACTAATAGTAAGACAAATACAATTGTCTAACTCCATCAGTTGCATCCTCCAGCCAGACGCTATGCTTGAGCACCCTATGAAGCAAGTGTTCCCCTGAGAAGTTATCAACTCGATCATCCTCATTGAGAGGTCGGGCACCTATTTTTTAGCTCCTTTTGAATCAAAAAATTCAGCATCTCTCTCCCCACCAACTATGAGATGCATTACACTTCCCCTAACTCTAGTACGAGTTTCTTGTCTTACAATTTTGTAACTCTTTTTTGCTGGACTAAAAGAAGTAAAATAAGACCCCTGCATCTTCAGCTCTTGCAACTGTTGTGGGACTATTAATTCTTTAGGCACTTCCATTTGCTCACAATATTTTAACAGTGCAACCGTATAAAATTTACACTCAATTAATGTTATAGCATTGCTAATGAAGATACCAGGGTCAAAAACTTTAAATTGTATCAATTGCAATGGCTCCAACTTCAAATACTCCTTCACAGTGAAAATATAATTATTAAGCAAAAATTCATCCAAATTGTTACCTCGAATACCAACGAAGTCGATTTCCACTGCTTCACTAATTTCTTTCATTGTTGCCCATGCTTGTATTCCATTAGACATGTGATCAAACACCGTGGACTCTCGACCATTTTTGTAGAGTTTTTCATCAACCACGGGAACCAATAACGGTTGTTCGATCACACAGCCATCAGTTTCTTCTGGAACCAGGATTCTTTGACTTGTAACTTCTTTGTATGTTGTCACGGACAATTTGTCGAACACCTTGAAGTCGATAGAGCCTGTTACCAACGGTTCCTGTTCTGTATCAGCCAACTCTATCGGCACTTCACCTTGAACCAGTGGTGGTTCCAACAAACGGTCACTAAACTCCGCTGCAGCTGAGATTTCAGTTGTCGAGACTTGAACATTCGGTTCTGCGAAATTGGTCACCAAAGACGATTCATCTGATTCCACAGCTATCATAGAGTCTAAGATTTCCGGATTTACTAACTCAGGCTGAAAATCTTGTTTCGCTTTTCTTTTCGAAGGCCCAAAGACTTGATCAAACGCTTTATCCCATATAATAGCAAATTGCTCCAGCAGTTCCTTCCCAAATTCTTAAGCAAATTCTTTCATTTTTAATGAACGAAGCAAGAACCTGGGCTTTGATGCCTTTGTAAGAGTCCGAATCGAATAATCAGAAATAAAGGAATAGATGAGAAGAATATAAGAGTTAAAGATGAGAAAAGAAGCAGAATAGCCAAGAAGAACGGTTAGATTCTAGAACATTTCCATTGATTTCTCAGATAAGGAAGAAAAGAGGAAAACACGCTATTTTAACCCTACAGACTCAAACGCAGCGTTTTAACAAAACTTAAACACCAACCTAACATTAAGATGTTTAAACTCTTCCCCTAACATTAAAACGGCGTAATTTTTATTTAACTACAATTTAGACTCGTTACAGAGGGATGAAGATAGATTGGATTGTTGAAATCAATAGCCTCTATCAAGAGATAGCTGGGAAAAGAAACTTTCCCCAGAAACAAAAAAGAAATAACATAAATACAAAAGAAAATTATTAATTACCCTCTAATATTCAGATGCGAGTGTCAGATGTATGTATGTGTTCGACAAGGATATGATTAAAAAATATTGAAGTTAGTTTTATGTATTTAGATGATTTATTAAGGTCATATCTCTATATTCATACGTTAAACACAAGGACCGAAATAACGACATCAAGAAATTTTCAACCTTTTTATTTTATAATTTTTTATGCGATCATGTTAAGAAATTGTTTTTTTTTTTCAGCCAAGGTAGGATGCACATTAGATCTTCACACATCAATAATGTAATCCTTTTACTCTCTTTTATTTGTGGAAATTATGGAGCAAAGTATAATTAATCATAAAAAATAAAGTATAATTAATCATGAATTTGAAGATATGATTCTCTAATATTTATTATTAGGAGTTACTCTTAATATTTAATTTTTCCCTAATATTTGTTATTATGGGTGCAATTTTTTTTAATATTTGTTATTAAGGGTTTACTCTTAAAATTCATTTTTCTTTTCTAATACTTGTTATTAAGGGTCCAATTTTTTTAATACTTGTTATCAGGGACCCATTTTTTTCAATATTTGTTATTATGGACATACCCTTAAAATTTAATTTTCAATATTTGTTATTAGAAGCCTAATTTTTTTCAATACTTGTTATTATGGACTTACTCTTAAAATTTAATATTTTTTCAATACTTGTTATTAGGGACATGGATTTAACTAAAGGTCTGCAACCGCAACAGCGGCCGTTATATAACGATAATGACATCTCCCGAAATCGCGATATCCGCAACAGTTATGTCCACAATAACATATGTTATTAAAAAGGGTAAAGTGAACAAATGGTCACTAAACTATCCCTATAGATACAAAATGGTCACCAAACTTTCAAAAATTACATGGTCATTAAACTTTAATTTTTATTACAAAATGGTTACTGGGCCGTTAACTGTCTTTAACCAGGAGATGTGGCAGTTA
Source organism: Hibiscus mutabilis (assembly GCA_019671005.1). Lineage (NCBI taxonomy): Eukaryota > Viridiplantae > Streptophyta > Magnoliopsida > Malvales > Malvaceae > Hibiscus > Hibiscus mutabilis. Next base: position 26,906,939 of record CM033747.1, read on the forward strand.
CAAAAATTTGTATAATAATATGTTTAATCTTCAATATTTACACATTCAATCAATTTAGGCATCAATAATGATGATTAAATTAGGAATAAATTGATTAAATGTGTCAATATGGAGGATTAAATGTTATATTATTTAAATTTCTGTAACTGTCAATGTCACCCAATTAACGACAGTTAACGGTTCAGTGACTATTTTGTGACAAAAACTAAAGTTTAATGCCCATTATGTAACATTTGAAAGTTTGATGACCATTTTGTATTTTTAGAGATAGTTTAGTGACCATTTGTGTACTTTACCCTAAAGAAATCACAATCACGATACTCGCAGTGACCGCAATAACATCTATTGTGTCCGCAATCAAGATAAATGCAATGTGACCGAAAACACGGCCGCAATCATATTTTAAATCCGTAATTAAGAGCTCAAATTTTTTAATTCGCCCTGAGGCCACCAAAATCTCAAAAATGTGCATGCAACTAGAACATACAAAAACTCAAGTTATCATTCATCTCTCTCTCTATCTATCTATCTATCTATCTATATATATATATATGGGTTAGGATCCATTTACATTGTGTAAAACTCAATTACTTTTATACTTTTTTTTGACCGTTAGATGATGGTAATAAATGGCTAAGATTATTTTCTTATTTTTTTTCAAGTGACAATCTTCACATTTTCTACTGTTAATCTTATTCATTCATTTACATTCATCTAACGGACTAAAAAATATAAAACTTTTAAATTTTACACAGCGTAACAAAATTATACCCTTCTATATATCCTCTCTCTATATATCAAGAAAAGACAACCGACAAGAATTGCTATGGTAGGGTATATGTAGTATCCATAAAATCCAATGGTTAGAAATCTTATCCCATGCATAACTTGTTTTATAATCTTATCATATGATAAATATCTAAATTGAATCAATGATTGCGTTGAAATTCATTCATTAAATAACGCATGGCAAATTGCAAGCAGAAAAGAAATTGAAATCTGGCAGACTCTTATTTAATGTATAGGGTAGAAGAAGCATTAACACAATGGTGAAGGGAAGAGAATAGAAAGCCTCTCTCTTTTCGATACCCATATTTATACTCTACATTAAAAAGTTAAATTTATGGTTTATGGATAAGGTTTAATATTAAAGTTTAGAATTAAGGTTTAAGGAATTACGGTATGGTGTATTTTTTAAGATTTAAAATTTAAAGTTAAAACCTATAATTTAACTTTGGGTAAAGTTCACAAATGGTAACTGAACTTTGGTCAATTATTCAATTTGATAACCAAACTTTCAATTGCTTCAATGTTACCATTAAACTTTTATTTTTGCTTCAATGTTACCACTGAGTGTTATTTAATCCTCCACGTATGCACATTCAAATAATTTAGTCCTAATGTGAAAAATAATAAATTTAACCCTTATTAAAAATAATTCAACCATAAACACTAAACAATAAACCCTAAACCGTAAAATATAATAATTCAACATTAGCCTAATACTGCTAAAAGCAAACCAAATGATGCCCCCTCAACAAGAAAGTAGCAATATCACCGTCCACAATGGTCTTGCCAAGAGCATGCTCACGACTAGCCGGACGACGAATAATTACGTCATTGTTCACGTTGAACCACATGTGTAATATCTCAATTTTGCTTAGTGACTAAAATGTAATTTTTGAAAGTTTAGTGGTTAAAGTGTAAACTTTGGAAAAGTTTAGGGATCAAAATGTAATTTTCAAAATTTATGTAAGTTAATCCCGTAAATGAATAATCCACCCCCAAGAGTGGTATTTATGTGTTACTGGATTTTTCATATGAGGTTTATATTATTCAAATTTGGATCGAATAAAATTGTTAAGCGTGCTCAGGCCAGAGTAGCCCAATGATGGGTGACCTAATGGGAAGGTCCCATATCCAATATTTTGACTAATAAAAATGATTCAGTTTGAGTTAATAGTATTCGTAAGGGATTGTTAAGATAAGATTTCTAAGAAGAAATATATCCGGTAAAAATTCTCGATAATTATCGGTATATCAGATTGCATTAAAATTTTAAAGACAGTTACAAGGATTATGGAAAATTCATAAAATATTATTTTATGAATATTTTATTAATGTTGATGGGATTTTAACTAGATTTAGTTAGAATATGATGGAGAGGTTATAAAGCTCAAAGAAAGAAAATTTAGAAACCGTATTGAGTGAAATTCGAATAATTGGATCGAATAAATATCATAAATTAAAATTTATGATATTTTGGGAAGGAAGCTGGTTAGAATGGAACCAATTTGGTTCAATTTTTATGGAATGAGAATCTTTAAGTCTTGTTGTAAATAAAGTCTAGTTGGAGGGCAAATTGGTCATATGCCATGGATGGCATTTTTGAAATATTTTGGAACATTAAGGGCAATTTTGGAAGAAGATTAACACATGGATTAAATCATGGCCATTGATTTTGATGAGACTGAACCTTGGCCATTATAATAAAAGGGCAAATTAGTAATTTTACTATGTAAAATGAATTAAAAATTCATTTTATTTTAAACATGTGGATAAATATTAAAAGATGAGAAAAATCTTTTTCGTCCATTTTTCATGTTGTTCGAATAGCCAAGAAAAAAGGGGGGAAATACCAAAAATTTTCCTAGTCCATTTTCAAGGCTTTTGATCAAGAATTCAAGCAAGGTTGTTTAAGGTAAAGTGATATACTCTTCATTCTCTATATTTTGATGGTAAAATTTCATGAAATTATGAATTTTAAGTTAGGGTTTGAATAGAGGGAATTAGGGTTTCATGAAATTTTATTAGAATTGTTGTAGTAGATGATGAATTAAGATTAGTTTTGATGAAAACAAGCTTGAAATCAAGTTAATTTCATGTTGGAAGTTATAAACCCTAATCTTGAAATTTAGGGATTTGTTAGGGGTTTGAGAATTGATGATGATATTGAAGGATTTAAGTTGTTTAAAGCTTTATGTTGATGTTAGGACTTAATTTTGATGTTTGAAGATTAAATACCTATTAGGGACCAATTCAAATTTTTATGGAATATTAGGGACTAAATTGTCAAATTTTATTTGATGATGGAAATGAATAGAAAATGAAGTTTCAAGCTTGAATTGACAATTTAGGACCAAATTGAACATTTTAGGAAATTCAAGGACCAATTCGGCAATTTAGTAAAAGTTAGGGATTGGTCTTGAATTTATGGAAAGTTGATAGAATTGAAGATTTAAGCATGTTATGAAAGTTGAAGGACTGAAATGTCAAGAAATGAAAACATGAGGGACCAAATTCGAAATGAAAGGTTGATTAGGGATTAAATTGAATAAAGTTGGAAGTTAAAAGAAAATGTATAAGAATATTAGAATTAAGTGAAAGGTTTAATTGTACATTAATTTAATGTACAAAAGCAATTTAGTGACTAAAGTGTCACTTTTATAAAGTTGAAGGACTAAAAAGGAAATAGTCCAAAATAAATAATTAATTATGGAATTGTTCAAAAATGGGTTTGAACAATTGTTAAATGTTCAAAATGGTCACTAAAGACCTAAGGACCATTTCGGCAATAATGTAAAATATTGGGGAAATTTTCAGAAAAATTTTATATTCGAATAGTTATGCTTAAGAATCAAGTTAGCAATGTTAGATTTAAATCGAATGCGAGAATGGTAATGTATATGTTCGATTGGTCTTATACAGTTTTACAAGAGATCGAAAGAGAACCAGTGATAAAAAGAAATATAAGAACCTCGAGTAAGCTTAGTGAGGCATACTATTTATGGCCCAGGTGAGTGCATTTACATGTTTTAAAATGCAATTAGGAAGACTTGCGAGTAGTTGACCTTAAATTTAAAATGATATTGCACTTCTATATAATGGCATTATGTTGAAAAATGGCTTTTGTATTTCTCTATAATACGTGCTATAATACTTCGCTCGACATGCCAAGATTGGTGAAATACCATGTACGAATGATTGTTTGCATAAATGATGATGCATTATGCATACATGAGATATGGAAAATTATTAGATTTAAATGAAACAAGTTAAAGTAGAACAAGATACACCTAAAAATAGTATTGCCATATATACATGTTGAGCTATTGCATGTTGTAATAAAAGTACATTTGCATGGAATATGACATATGAATTGTTCTTTTTTTGAGAATTGATGATGATCTATATCTACCATGACTATTTGTGATGAAGCATGAAATATGAATAATTAATTATATGATTGATCATGATGTTGGATAGATGATAAAAGAAATGCCCAAGTATTGATGTACATGTCATGATTCATGTCAAGTATATGAAACATGTCATATAAATGAAAACACTGTTAATGTCACGTAACATGATTCATATTCATGGCATGTTTCACATACGTAACATGATTCGTTTATATGACATGATTCATTTACGTGACATGATTCCTTTATTATTGCCCAAAGTATGCTATATGAGATCACAAACTATGTTACGCATATGAACTATGCCATGCATACGTATATGAATCATGACATGTACATGAATTATGCCAAGTATACAAAATATGTCACATATATAAAAAAATATGCTATGCATATGAATCATGCCATGTATACAAACTATGTTACGCATATGAATTATGCCATGTACATGTACATGTATCATGTTATGTATATGGAATAGTCATGTTTATATGAATGAAAACACGTATATGAATCATACCACGTGTGAGAATCGTATTAAGTAAATGAAATATGTCACGTATGAGAATCATGCTATGCAAATGAAATATGCCACATATGAGAATCATGTTATAAAAATGGATCATGCCATGAATATGAATTTCATTACATATATGAACGATGTCATGTATATAAATCATGTTAAGCATGAAATTCATGTCATGTATGTGAATCATGATGCTTATGTAAATTATACCATGTATGTGAATTATGTTATTTATATGAAATATACCATGTATATGACTGATTTTATGATGATAGAGCATTGAAATCATGAGTAAGTTAGGAACTTATGAAATATACATGAAAATCTAGATACTATGGAACCCTTGATAGAATTATCCTATCTTAGATAGAGAACTTAATATGATATCATAAAATAAGTATTACTTTATTCTATATTTGTTAAATAAATTATTGCCTCACTAAGTTTGTGCTTAGTGTGTGTTATTTCACACGTAGGTTCTCCCACGTAGAAGGGCATGAAGCAGCTATTAATTGGAAAGTCAAGTTACATCAGTAAGCACGGTATGTACATCTTAAATTATGGTTGATATCTAGTGGGCATGTACTTGTATGTATGTGGGGTTTTAAAGATGCAAATGTTTTGTAAACTTAAGCTATAATGTGTTTACGTGTTAATTACGAGTGTAGGGACTCGGAACATGGTTTTACTACAAATGACTAAGATTTATGACATAGTTAAATCTAGTTTAACCCTAATCACGTAGAAATTTTAAAATCAAGAAAGGGTCTAGGTAGGGTACATAGTTTTATCCCTGAATTATATTTTTATTTCAGTAACATATTTATATTTTTTTAAAACAATTTAGGGTCGAAACTAGCTACTATAGACTGCTGTAGTTTTCAATTTAAAACCGAGGAGGGGTTAAACAACAAGACAAAGTTTGATATATATAAAAATTTCTTCAAGTCAAGTTTTCTTAATAACTCAGTAACATCTTTAGTGTATATTCGGTCTACAAATATATGTTAAGGGTGTTACATTTATTGGTATCAGAGCTACATGTTTAGCCGATTCTGGAGGCTAAATCAAGTTTAATGTGATTTAAAGTTAAGTACATGCCCCTAGGATGTCATGTTACTGATGTACTGCTGTGTAACTTGATTATGCTCCTCAATAATATGAATAAGTTTCAGAAAAAAATAGATGAAGTTAAGTATTGATGGACTGCGATAAATGCTTAATTATGGGAATTGGAGGAAGAAGAATGTTTAAAACCGAGTATGTTGGCAATTAGCTAAAAGAGAAATGTACAACAGTCCTAAGTTTGAAACAGGGTACTCGTACTGTTTATGAGTACGAGTTAGATTTTAATAGATTCAGTCAGTACGTAGTTAAATTGATGTCGATTGAAAGGACTCAATGAAAATGGTTTATAAAGAAGCTACGTCCAAGGCCCAAAGAAAGACTTCTATGGAGAAAATTTAGTAAAGTGATTGTCAATAATTTTCTTGGACAATGCATAAGTAATTAGAATATGCAAGAAAGGTTCATTAGGAATTTAAGGAATTAAGTTTTGGCAGATTTAATGGAACTCCCATTCCATGAATTTGAAGTCATTCATGAAATGGATTGACTATATGCATATGATGCAAATATAAAGTGTAAGAAGAAAAGGTCGGTATTTCAAGGATTCGATGGTTTGAAATAATCTTTGAGGGAAATAACTGACTGTTTAGAGTCAGTAATTTCTGTAATGATAGCTCAAAGGTTGTTATTCAATAGATGTGAAACATGTTTGGGTTGTATGGAGGATACATAAAAGTTACCTAAAAAGATTGAAGACATCTCGACTGTAAAGAAATTTCCTGATGTATTTCCGGACGAGTTACCAGGGTTGCCTCTGGATAGGGAAACACAGTTTGTGATTGATGTTATCCCAGAACTGAGCCGGTATTAATGGCACCATATAGAATGACGTCTATGGAGTTAAGGGAACTAAAAGCTCAGTTACAAGAATTGCTAGACTGGGGTTAAATTTGATCAAGTGAATTACTATGGGGTACTCCGGTATTAATTGTAAAGAAGAATGATGGTTCCCTATGATCATGTATAGATTATCGATAATGGAATAAAGTAACCATTAAGAATAAGTATCCCCTACCAAGAATTGAGGATTTAATTGATCAGCTTAAAGATGAAGTATTTTCAAAGATAAATCTTCGATCAGGGTTATTATCAAACTAAGGTTAAAAAATAAATATACCAAAGACAGTATTCAGGACTCGTTATGGACACTACGAGTTTTTGGTGGTGTTTTTTTAGATCGACGAATGCCCTTACTGCATTTATAGATCTGATAAATATGGTATTCTAACCCTTTTTGGATTAGTTTGTTGTGGTCTTCATAAATGATATTTTGGTTTATTTGAAGACCGAAGTTGAACATGACTACCATCTTCGAGTGGTGCTGCAAACTTTAAGATATAAGCAACTTAATACCAGGTTTCTAAATGTAAGTTTCGGTTGTCATAAATAACTTTCCTTGGATATATATTGTCATCAGAAGGAATAAAGGTTGACCTTAAGAAAATACAAGCTATACTTGAATAACAAGAGCTGAAAATGTTTTGAAAAGATGAGACAAGCTGGAAATAAGACAGTACAGAACTATGAAATTAAGCCTAGAGATTGATTATATTACTGATGTAAAGTATATGTTTCTGACAATATCTGAAGAGATAAGATATTAACGGAGGCCAATTATAGTTTATTAATTATGCACCCAAGGAGTAATAAGATGTATCAAGATTTAAAAATTCAAAACTGTGGCCAAATACTTATAGATTATTTCAGTATATTTCTATTCCCCAATGAAAGTAGGGATGAGTAACGATGGATTGTATAACGGATTTGTCAGCTACACCAAGTAAAAAAAAATTAATATGGGTCATTATGAATCGTCTGACAAAGTTTGATTACCTTATTCTAGTTAAATAGATTATTCGCTGGATAAATATGTAGAACTTTATGTTCGAGAGACAGTAAGACTACATGGTGTCTCAGCATTGATAGTGTCAAACAGAGACCCAAGGTTATTTCAAGGTATTGGGGATTTTGGAGGATATGTTATGAGCTTGTGTAATTGAGTTTGCGGGATCATAGGAAAGGTACTTGCCTTTGGCTGAAATTGCTTACAACAATAGTTATCAAGTAAGTATCAAGATGGCATATGGAAGAAAATACCGAGTTTCTCTAAATCGGTACGGTTTACAAGATTGGAATGTTTAGAATAATTCAAACGTTGGAAGAGTGATTTAACATAAGACATGTAGGATAAAGTAAAGATTATTCAACAAATTTTTAAAGCCGTCGTGGATTGACAAAAGACTTATGCAAATAAGAAGAAAAAGGATATTGAATATGATGTTAGAGAAAAAGTGTTTTTAAAGATTTTACTTTGGAAGAAGGTGTTACGTTTTGGTTATAATGGAAAGATTAATCCCAAATTTATTGAGCCATATGATATTCTAAAAAGAAAAGAACCAAAGGCTTATCAATCGGCTTTACCTCCAGATAGGAACAAGATTCATTGTGTGTTTCATGTATTTATGTTTCGGAGGTATAGATTGGATTCTTCATATGTATTTACCTCGGGAGGAGGTTGAACTGCAATCAGGTTTGACGTATAAAGAAGAAGAAGTAAAAATCCTAGCATACAAAATTGAAGAATTAAGGGACAAGGAAATTCTACTGATTAAGGTTCTCTAGAGAAATTATAAAGTAGAGAAAGTCATTTGAGAAATTAAAGAGAGAATGAATAAGCAAAATACGAAGTTGTTTGAAACGGGTAAACGTTGAAAATTCGAGGATGAATTTTCTTAAGGGGAGGAATCGTAATATCTCAATTTTTGCTTAGTGACTAAAATGTAATTTTTTGAAAGTTTAGGGGTTAAAGTGTAAACTTTGGAAAAGTTTAGGGATCAAAGTGTAATTTTAAAAATTCATGTAATTTAACCCCGTAAATGAATAGTCCACCCCCAAGAGTGGTATTTATGTGTTACTGGATTTTTCATACGAGGTTTATATTATTCAAATTTGGATCGAATAAAATTGTTAAACGTGCTCAGGCCAGAGTAGCTCAAAGATGGGTGACCTAATGGGAAGGTCCCATATCCAATATTTTGACTAATAAAAAGGATTCAGTTTGAGTTAATAGTATTTGTAAGGGATTGTTAAGATAAGATTTTTTAGAGGAAATGTATCCCGTAAAAATTCCTGGTAATTATCGGTATATCGGATTGAATTGAAATTTTAAAGACATTTCCAAGTATTATGGAAAATTCATAAAATGTCATTTATGAATATTTTATTAATGTTGATGGGATTTTAACTAGATTTATTTAGAATATGATGGAGATGTTATAAAGCTTAAAGAAAGAAAATTTAGAAATCGCATTGAGTGAAATTCGAATAATCAGATCGAATAAATATCATAAATTAAAATTTATGATATTTTGGGAAGGAGGCTGGTTAGAATGGAACCAATTTGGTTCAATTTCTATGGAATGGAAATTTTTAATTCTTGTTGTAAATAAAGTCTAGTTGGAGGGCAAATTGGTTATTTTCCATGGATGGCATTTTTGAAATATTTTGGAACATTAAGGGCAATTTTGGAAGAAGATTAACATATGGATTAAATCATGGCCATTTATTTTGATGAGATTGAATCTTGGCCGTTATAATAAAAGGGAAAATTAGTAATTTTACTATGTAAAGTGAATTAAAAATTCATTTTATTTTAAACATGTGGATAAATATTAAAAGATGAGAAAATCTTCCTCATTCATTTTTCATGCTGTTCGAATAGCCAAGAGAAAAGGGGGAAAATACCAAAAATTTTCCAAGTCCATTTTCAAGGCTTTTGATCAAGAATCCAAGCAAGGTTGTTTAAGGTAAAGTGATTTACTCTTCATTCTCTATATTTTGATGGTAAAATTTCATGGAATTATGAATTTTAAGTTAGGGTTTGAAGAGAGGGAAATTAGGGTTTCATGAAATTTTATTAGAATTGTTGTAGTAGATGATGAATTAAGATTAGTTTTGATGAAAACAAGCTTGAAATCAAGTTAATTTAACGTTGGAAGTTATAAACCCTAATCTTGAAATTTAGGGGTTTGTTTGGGGTTTGAGAATTGATGATAATATTGAAGGATTTAAGTTGTTTAAAGCTTTATGTTGATGTTAGGACTTAATTTTGATGTTTGAAGATTAAATACCTATTAGGGACCAATTCAAATTTTTATGAAATATTAGGGACTAAATTGTCAAATTTTATTTGATGATGGAAATGAATAGAAAATGAAGTTTCAAGCTTGAATTGACAATTTAGGACCAAATTGAACATTTTAGGAAATTCAAGGACCAATTCGACAATTTAGTAAAAGTTAGGGATTGGTCTTGAATTTATGGAAAGTTGATAGAATTGAAGATTTAAGCATGTTATGAAAGTTGAAGGACTGAAATGTCAAGAAAGGAAAACATGAGGGACCAAATTCAAAATGAAAGGTTGATTAGGGACTAAATTAAATAAAGTTGAAAGTTAAAGGAAAATGTATAAGGATATTAGAATTAAGTGAAAGGTTTAATTGTACATTAATTTAATGTACAAAAGCAATTTAGTGACTAAAGTGTCACTTTTATAAAGTTGGAGGACTAAAAAGGAAATAGTCCAAAATAAATAATTAATTATGGAATTGTTCAAAAATGGGTTTGAACAATTGTTAAATGTTCAAAATGGTCACTAAAGACCTAAGGACTATTTTGGCAATAATGTAAAATATTGGGGAAATTTTCAGAAAAATTTTATATTCGAATAGTTATGCTTAAGAATCAAGTTAGCAATGTTAGATTTAAATCGAATGCGAGAATGGTAATGTATATGTTCGATTAGTCTTATATAGTTTTAAAAGTGATCGAAAGAGAACCAGTGATAAAAAGAAATATAAGAACCTCGAGTAAGCTTAGTGAGACATACTATTCATTCCCCAAGTGAGTGCATTTACATGTTTTAAAATGCAATTAGGAAGACTTGCGAGTAGTCGACCTTAAATTTAAAATGATATTGTATTTCTATATAATGGCATTATGTTGAAAATGGCATTTGTATTTCTCTATAATACGTGCTATAATACTTCGCTCGACATGCTAAGATTGGTGAAATACCAGGTACGAATGATTGTTTGCATAAATGATGATGCATTATGCATACATGAGATATGGAAAAATGATAAGATTTAAATGAAACAAGTTAAAGTAGAACAAGATACACCTAAAAATAGTATTGCCATATATACATGTTGAGCTACTGCATGTTGTAATCAAAGTAGATTCCATGGAATATGACATATGAATTATTTTTTTCTGAGAATTGATGATGGTCTATATCTGCCATGACTATTTATGATGAAGCATGAAATATGAATAATTAATTATATGATTGATCATGATGTTGGATTGATGATAAAAGAAATGCCCAAGTATTGAGTATGAGAGTCCATGATATAGTTGGCATGCCATAGTGTCTTTAGTAGCTGCACCTTCATGTTTAAGTTATGAAAAAGATATTGTGATAAAATGATTGTGTCACATGTACCCTGGAAATCTACGTCCACTGTGCCTGAGTGCACTGTCGAGGTGCCACACCCTGGGGATCTACGCCCACTGTGCCCAAGTGTACTGTCTAGGTGCTTCATGTTTTTGGGGAGCAAAGAGCATCCCCGAGTATGTACTCATCTTCACGTTCACGTTTGACTCTACGATGTCATTTCAAGATGACTCGCGTTCCTCGATCTCATATAGCATACTTTGGGTAATGATAAAGGAATCATGTCATGTAAATGAATCATGTCATGTAAACGAATCATGTTACGTATGTGAAACATGCCATGAATATGAACCATGCTATGTATATGAAATATGTCAAGTATACGATTCATGTCAAGTATATGAAACATGCCACGTATATGAATCATGACATGCACATGAATTATGCCAAGTATACAGAATATGTCACATATATAAAAGAAAATATGCTATGCATATGAACCATGCCATTTATACAAACTATGTTACTCATATAAATTATGTCATACATACGAATTATGCCATGTACATGTATCATATTATGTATATAAAATAGTCATGTATATATGAATGAAAACACGTATATGAATCATGCCACGTATGAGAATCATAATAAGTAAATGAAATATGTCACGTATGAGAATCATGCTATGCAAATGAAATATGCCACATATGAGAATCATGTTATATAAATGGATCATGCCATGAATATGAATTTCATTACATATATGAACCATGTCATGTATATAAATCATGTTAAGCATGAAATTCATGTATTGTATGTAAATCATGATGCTTATGTAAATTATACCATGTATGTGAATTATGTTATTTATACGAAATATACCATGTATATGACTGATTTTATGATGATAGAGCATTGAAATCATGAGTAAGTTAGGAACTTATGAAATATACATGAAAATCTAGAGACTGTGGAACCCTTGATAGAACTATCCTATCTTAGATAGAGAACTTGATATGATATCATAAAATAAGTATTACTTTACTCTATATTTGTTAAATAAGATTATTGCCTCACTAAGTCCGTACTTAGCGTGTGTTATTTCTCACGTAGGTTCTCCCACGTAGAAGGGCATGAAGGAGCTATTAATTGGAAAGTCAAGTTACATTAGTAAGCACGGTATGTACATCTTAAATTATGGTTGATATCTAGTGGGCATGTACTTGTATGTATGTGGGTTTTAAAGATGCAAATGTTTTGTAAACTTAAGTTATAATGTGTTTACGTATTAATTACGAGTGTAGGGACTCAGAATATGGTTTTACTACAAATGATTAAGATTTATGACATAGTTAAATATAGTTTAACCCTAACCGCGTAGAAATTTTAAAATCAAGAAAGGGTTTAGGAAGGGTACATAGTTTTCTCTGTGAATAATATTTTTATTTCAATAACATATTTATAAATTTTCTAAAACAATTTAGGGTCGAAACTAGCTACTATAGACTGTTGTAATTTTCAATTTAAAACCGAGGAAGGGTTAAACAACAAGACAAAGTTTGGTATATATATATAAAAAAAATTTCTTCAAGTCAAGTTTTTTTAATAACTCAGTAACATCTTTAGTGTATATTCGGTCTACGAATATACGTTAAGGGTGTTACAACATGTTCTCACTGTCAACGTCCTCCCGTGTTCTCAACACCCGACCATCCCGACAACAACCACTAACTCCACTTCCATTCTCGGTTTTATCCCAATCTTTATATACTGCAACTCTTAAGGTTATTCACCACTACATATCTTGCTCGCTAATTAGTTTGGCTAATACTTTATTAAGTACATTAATGATAATCATACATGTGTATTGTTTGCAGTTTGAAGAAGTGGCCTATAGCATCCATTCTAATGGCGCCACAACCACAAGTTGTTTCTCCTTGCATAAACCCAAGCGAGAACAAGTGTTTAACCGGAGCTACTGGCAATGTTTGGCCCTTCTGGTAGCGGTAAAACAACCCTCCTCACAGTTCTTGGAGGTTGTTTAACCGAAAAGTTTTTCGGCACTGTAACGTACAATGGGCGACCATTCTCCAACTCCGTGAAGCGTAGAATAGGATTCATGGCTCAAGACGATGTGTTGTATCCCCACTTCACCGTGTTAGAAACGCTGACTTACGCAGCTTTGTTGAAATTGTCGAAAAAGATTAAGATTTATGGTTTAAAAGTTTAGGGTTAAATTATTATATTTAAGGGTTTAGGGCTTATTATTTAGGGTTTAGGGTTGAATTATTTTTAAGGAGGGTTAAATTTATTTTTTTAAAATTATGACTAAATTATTTGAATGTGCATACGTAGAGGATTAAATGTGCTATTATAAAAAAATATTTTAACATCTGTTAACAGCATATAATACTCAGTGGTAACATTAAAGCAAAACTAAAAGTTTAATGATAACATTGAAGCAATTAAAAGTTTGATTATGAAATTGAATAATTGACAAAAGTTCAGTTACCAGTTGTGAACTTTACCCTTTAATTTTTTTAGTTTTAAAGCATAGAAAGAAATACCAAAAAGAATATAGGATTTTTATTCGAGGGCAGATGAAATTTAACACACATGGCAACGTGCAATAAGTTAAGCGTGGCCAAGGTTGACTGGTGTACTTATGAAGATGTAGGCCAAGGTTGTCAATTTCCCGGGACAGTGGTGGATCCTCGTTTAAAATCTGAATTTTTTTATGTATTTTATCTATTTTATTAATTGTATTTATCTTGAAAATTTATTTATACTTACTTTAAGATTTTATTTATGTCATAAAATTTACATTTTATTTATTAGTATATGTATGTTCATTCTCAAAAATATTTTTAGATTCACTGCTCAGGCCCTCCAAAGATAGAAATTGACTCCAATGGAAAGCAAAAGTTTCAAAAATCATGCACTTTGTGGACCGAATTCGGTTGAAGTGCCGTTTCAATATTTGTCCAAGCAGGTCTATGGCCATCAGCCCCCACATGCATTTCCTGGTAATTTCTGTAAACAAATCGACTGTGGTCACGCTGTAATAATAGTTGCAGAAAAGATCGGTGATGTAAGAATGCCATTCATTACTTGGTACACATCCAACTATGATTTCTATATGATTTCTATACTTCCAGTGTGGCTAAAAAACGGTGAATTTCAAAATTATCTAAATATATTTAGGGTAAATTATACCAGTAGTCACCGAATTATAGTTTCTTTTCTATTTTGGTCACCGGCCGTTAAAAACTTAACGGTTTTTCTAATGTGGAATTTTATTTTATTTTTTAATTTTCCATTACTGGAGTTGCAGGGACTATTTCACAGGCATGTGGCAGTCTTTTTTCAGTCATTCGATTCAGTTTTATTTGCAATCTGTTGATCTAACAAAGCAATCATTTCAGCTCCTTCTCATACCCATATTGGTTCGTATTCTTGGTGAAGAGAAATTGTTGGCCATAGGGTTTTTCTTTAACTGTGCACATGTAAACTATAAACGAGTAGACTCACCTAGCTTGCTGGCCATAGGCCTTTTCTTTAACTGTGCACATGTAAGCTTACATGACATAAATATGATTTTGGTTAGAATTTAAGAAATTTCTAATCTAGGTTGGTGGTTAAGCGTTATACCCCTATTAAAGGGATCCTTGGTTCGAATCTCTCCCCCTGTAAAGGGGCTTGATTTTTCATTCTTTTTACTCTACTAATAGGTAGTGACACGTGTCACCATCCTATTAGTTTGAAATAAAAATATTATAAAATAACATATATTGCTTACGGGGAGAGAGAATAAATAACATGGAAAATTAAAAAATAAAATTCCACGTCAGCAAAACCGTTAAGTTTTTAATGGCCAGTGACCAAAATAGAAGGAACCATAACATTAGTGATTTTTTTGCCAAAAAAATAGTTCGGTGACCAAAATAGGAAGGAAACATATCGTTAGTGATGTTTTTGCCAAAAAAAAAAGTTCGATGACCAAAATAGGAAAGAAACCATAGTTCGGTGACTACTGGTGTAGTTTACCCATATATTTAAGATATTAAGCTTTTCTTATTATATTTTAAGTTGACTTTGTGATTTTTGTCAAGTTTCAAAATTTAAGAAACAAGTTCATAAACTTAGGTTTTTTATAACATTCTAGGTTAGTAGTTTTTTTGACAAGTTTCAAAACTTGTTAAGAAAAAAAACAACTTAAAATGTCTAACATATTAAGTTTTTGAAAAGTGCGGTAAAAAGTACTTTTGAAAAGTGCTTTTCAAAAGTGCTTCTGAATTTTTGAGTTTGAGATGTAAGTGTTTAGTATTACTGTCAAAAAGTGCTTTTAAGAAGATAAATGATCATTTTGGACATTATATTGTAAGTTATATATATATATATGTATATGTATATATAATTGATATCCAAATTCTTTAATATTATAATATATGAAATATATCAGCTTAAATTATTATATAAATATAAAAAATATTTTTATTAATGAATATATATTTTTTAACAATTGTAAGTGTTCCATGAAAATATAATAAATTTAAAATATTTTATTTAAAAAACTTTACATGAATAAATATATATAATTTTTAAACTAAAAAATAATTTATTAATTATATAATTATGTCTTCGTAAAAAACTATAAATTTATAAGTTATAAATAAACACAATAGCAAATAAAGGTTAAAATTGTAATTTAACTCCCGAAAACACTTTTCAACCGCAAAAGTTAAAAATTTTAGCTTTTGTATTTGAGTTGAAAAACACTTTTCAAACGCAATTTTTTCTCCAAAAGTGCTTTTAACCCAACACGCTTTTGATAAGCAACGCTAAACGGGCGCAGCTCAAAAACTAGGTATATATGATCTAATATTAATTTATCTCAAAAGTAAGCTAAAATTATTTACCCTATTCATTACCATACCTTCTCTGTTGATTTAAGTATATATATATATATATATTCTTTTAACTCTAGCAGTTTTTTTTGCTTAATTAGTTGCTGATCGTCGGTGACTCTTATTTAAATTATAAACTAAAGTTTATGGGTATATTAAACTAGAGAAAAAGTTTGATACACAGTCCGTGTAAATTAAAGTTTACACGTATTTTTCAAATTTAGGAGTTAGGAGTTTAGTTTAGAGTTTAAAGTTTATGGGTTTAAGTTATAATGTTTAAGGGTTAAGGTTTAGAGTTTAGGGTTTAAGGGTTAAGGTTTAGAGTTTAAAATTTAAGGTGTTATGGTTAGAATTTTAAATTTTGAATTTTATAAAAATATTTTACATAGACTGCGTATAAAAATAAAACATATTAAACTAAATAGAACTTTATCATTAAATTGCTTTATAACCTTTTTTCAGTGGAAAGGAAAGTGGGCCTCGCCTTGCCATCTAAAAAGGTATATGAGACATTCAAAACAGGCGTCTGTGGGTTTGAATGGTCAAAATGGAGGCATACATGGCATGGTAGTTGAGACTTACATTGATTTGATTTCCCTCTAATATTGATAATGGCCTCATGGGACCATGGTAGCATTATTAGGGTTGAGTCCAATATATGCTTAATTTTTTCATTTTATATTTATTGGAAGTTTTTTCGTTAATAATTGTTAAATTTTTTTGTTATTCAATTATATATAGACACGTGACATACGTTTTAATTTCTTTATTTTTTAAATGATAAAATCTATCATTTTCTTTTAAAAAATTAAAATTTTTAAAAACTCAAAACAAATTAAAATATCCAAATATTTCCCTCATCAGTCATCCTTCTATCCGTAGGACCCCACAGTGATAAGGTTGACGGTGGTGGTCAATGAAAAATGTGAGGATTTGAGATTGGGGATTTGATATTAGAGATTTAAGAATTTTGAGAATTTAGGACGACATTAAGTGGTGGTCAGTCAATGGGTTCTGACGACAAAGGGGTGGGTGGTGGTCGACGGTGGTAGAATTAATGATGGGTTTTGAAAAAATTAATGATCTTTTTATTCTAAACAAAAATTAAATCCAAAGTAATAAATAGGTTCTATGTCTCATTTTTTATT
Organism: Hibiscus mutabilis; assembly: GCA_019671005.1. Taxonomy (NCBI): domain Eukaryota; kingdom Viridiplantae; phylum Streptophyta; class Magnoliopsida; order Malvales; family Malvaceae; genus Hibiscus; species Hibiscus mutabilis. The sequence goes on from CM033747.1 coordinate 26,924,311, forward strand.
AGATAACAAAAATTTTAAACAACTGTTAATGGAGAAACAGTACAATGGTTATAAAATAAAACGTTAAGACATTTATTTGACCTAAAACATTATTTAAATATCTATTCGAGAAAAGTATAATTTAGACAATTTTATGACGATTAAACCTAATATTGATATTGATTTTTCAGTACGACAACAATAAGAACACTCAAACCTAACCCAAACGTTTAAAAATAACTTTTTAACTTGTGTTCGTTTCATGAGAGACGACTTTAAAAAAATTAATTATTATTTACGTTAATATAGTTATTAATATAATTTTTTACAATTTCTAAATATAGCTAAGTATGTTTTTTTTTATAATTTGAAGTTCAATAAGATACTACCTTGTAATTAAATTAAAATATTAAAAAAAAAAAATAATAATAGTATAATACTATGAGAAATTATATCATGAGTCATTCTCACCACGTCATCCATGAGACCAACCAATAAAATGCATTCATTTCATTAATTTTTTCCATCTCAATTTTTTACCAAATAAATTTTCACTTGGTAAAAACTATTTTTAAATTTGATTTACAAAAGAAATATAAGTGAAGATTCACTAGGTAAAAAGATAAGATAAAAATAATAAAATTGATGCATTTTATTAGTTGGTCCCATGAGTGGCTTGGTGAGAATGACTCATGATATAATTTATTATAATACTAGATAATATATATTTATTCCATTATAATCATACTATTAAAATATAGTTGAGTACGCTTTTTTATTTTTAAAATACTGAAATATTTTTTAAATATTGTTTATATCAGTATAATTATAAATAAAATAATACTTAAAAATATAAATAATAGTTTTTAAAGAATTGAATAATTATAGTATAGTACTAAATAATATTTTTACTTAAATAATAAATTGTACTAGTTACAGTAATAATTTATTCTTAAAATAAGAATGTTATATTATATATTAACATAATAAAGCTGAGTATATTTAATATGATGAAATTATTATATTAAAATAATTGTATATAAATATTTTTGAAATTTAAAGTATTTGAATATTTAAAAATGTTATGAATATAATATATGTAACTTGATTTAGGTTAAGTTGTTATATAAAATTCATGTTTATATTTAAGGAGTTGTTTTTCAAAAAATTTATCTCACGTTTGAAAGTAGGAAGACAGTTTATGGAAAAATGAGCTTTTTTTTACCAGTAAGTTATTTTTTGTTAAACATGGGTGAGCGTTTGGTTGAGTCGAGTAAAATTTTTTTTGAGTTAGCCGAGTTTGGGAGTTGTATTTTATGACTCAAACTTTATTTAAATTTTTTTTGATTCAAGTCGAGTTTATGAAACTGGAGTAGAGCTGAGTTTTCGAATTTATGTGCAAATTTAATTGTAATTGTGTACAATGTTATAATACATATTGATTCCAATTTAAACGACTTTTATATTGTATGCAATACACATATATTGCTTGATATTTTTTTTATATGTGATATATATTTCTTCATATTTTTCATCTATGGTACATATATATCTAGAAAAATTGAGACTTGACTCTAAATTAAAAATGATCCACTAGCTACTAAAATTTTTGAGTTATTCCAATTTCCATTTAACATGTAACGACTCAAATTTTGGATCCACGGGTTATCTTCACCTGAACTTTGGCTTTGGGTGTTGGGCCAATGCGTTGGGCCCATTTGGTACCTAAAGAGCCTTAGTGGGCTCTTTGCTTATCTTGTTGGGTTTGGTTAGTAACATATGTGTGTTGGAGGGAGGAAATGAGGGACTTATATTGTGATTTGCTCTATATTCAAAAGGGAAGGTTGACTTTCATTAAGGCTCATTCAGAAAATAAGAAAAGTGATCTCATTCTTTCCCTTTTTTTTTTCTTTCCCCACACACATGCTTCATCTTTTGCTCTCCCACATATAAATAAAGGTCAAACTTTTATTAATCTAAGTTTAAATTAGAGGTATTAGAATCTTCATCCAAGGATCTATAAGAAGATGTAAGATTCATCAATAAAAGTGGTAAGATGAAAATATGGGTTTTGGTGAGGTTTAGGAAGAATATGGATCAAAGGGCAATTAATTCCGTTTTCAACCCTAGATTAATGTTTAGTTACCATTTCAACCCCTGCAAAGTTATAATTCGTTTTAAAAACCCATTTGTATAGTGAAAAAAGTTGAAGAGTCTTCCAAAGAGCAAGGAAAGAATAAAGCTTGAAAAGCTTGGCAAAAGAGCTTCATTTCAGTTGTAGGAGTAAGGTTAGTACACATCTAACTCATTTATTTCATGCACATCCTAAAGATGATGCCTTACTTTTTAGATTTGGTGTTTATGGACGCTTTGGGTGTTTTGAGTGGGAGAGTCGTTTCAATGGATTAAATTGAGATTATTGTTAAACGTGTGTAAAAAATGTAGTAAACCACCCTAAATAACTCCTATAAGTTGTAGAATCGAGCTAAGGGATTGCTATGAGTGTTTCTGGGGCTTTGGGATTCATTTTCTAGTCTAATGAAGCCTTTTTTGGGCTTTAATACTGATACGTGGGGAGCCCATACTGATACTCAGTGTTTTGGGTTGATGAACACTAAAGAGCAAAGATAAACTGTGAGAGGGGTACCGATACGGTCTTTAACCAATATTAGTACACCTAATAGGGATGTATCAGTATGAGTCAACTCATAGTGGTACATTAAGGCTTGAAAAGTTCTAGTGAGCTAATTTGGTATCGGTACTTGGGAGTATCGTACTAGTACGCGTGGACCAGTACCGGTACACACTTGCATTTTGCCCAAAAATGTTAAATATGAGCATGAGTGTAACGACCCAAACTTCAAGTTAGCGAATCAGGTCTCAGACCCAGGTATTGAGCCTTTCTTTTTGAAGCCTAGTTAAGAATGTTAAGTTGGGCCCATTATATTGGGGGGTAAAGGTTTGAATTCTAAATAGTGAGGAATGAGAAAAAAAGGAGAGAGAATAGGGAAAAAGTAAAAAGTAGATGTGAAAGAAAGAAGAAAAGTTAAGATGGGAGATTCAAACTCTATTCTACAGAGATCTGGCCGTCCGTTGTAAACACCTATACTGCCATTGTATTCATTTCATCGAGACGAGTTTGTCGGTACCAGGGGCGTCGCTATCGGAGCCGTCGTTAGAGGGTGAGAATAAAAGTTTCAGATTTTCTAGTTGAAAGAGTTAGAGTACTCAGAACGGAAAACTGAAGCCACCATCGTGTTCACCGATGTCGAGAGATTTGAAATAGTGCCTTGCAGCCGTCGTCCGGCTATCAGAAACTGCCGCATACTCTGCAACCTGCGCGTGGGTGACCTCTAGCCGTGGGTGAGACAGCTGCCTCTTGGGTTCAGTTGTTGGGCCAGCAGTTTGAGCTGGTCTGCTGAGTCAAGCCACAGCCCAATGAACCGGCCTGCATGTGAGCAAAGACGAGCCACTAAGCTGTCAGTCGAGCTGAGCCATGCCACTAGCTGTCAGTCGAGCGGAGCTAAGCTATTGTCGAGCTGACGTTGACCATTGACCGGCGTTGACTTTTTTTCGAGAATCTTACATGGGGATTTCTCGATGTTTTGACTCTGATGGCACAATTCATTTCGCCAAATTCAAACCCAGTAAGCTATTTTTACGCATTTGACCTTGTGAATTAAATAGGGGATGTATGGAATTAATTTATTTTCGTATTAATTTTTATATAAAGATTATTCGAGATCGGATATAAAACCCAGTGGAGTAATCAGGTAGCTTATATGTAGATTTATCGCTATTCTTGAGGTTAGTACACCTAAAATCCTATTACTTCATAAGCATCATAAATGAGATTGCTTTACATGTTAGTACTACAAAATAGGTAGACAATGAATAAGCATGTGTTGAGACTGGTATTGCCAGACTTGATAAATATTGAGATGCCTGATAAGCTTGAGAATATTCGATACTACTATAAGCTTTAGAGATCGTGTAGGGTCATCTAAATATTCATATAATTATCTGATTGGTTGATTTACATGTTGTGTTGCTTGAGTGTGTGGAATATGAATTGGTATGTTCGATAAAAATTATATTAAATGGATTGATAATTGGTAATATTCGAATAAATGATCATGAAGCTGGTAATTAATATTAATTAATTAAATGCGTTAGTAAACAAACCTAATGACTTTCATAAGCTATAGGGATCAAAGAAAGTGTTGTGAAATCATAATTCAAGGAAATGGTAGAACCCGTGTGTAGGGTATCGGTACGAGCTTCGGTTGTACTGGTATGCGTTTGAGGGGTCGTATTGGTAATGGGTCAACCCGTATACGTATCGGTACTTGTAGAAAATTAAGGATTTTTAGTAAGCTATATTAGTATCGGTACACGTATGAGTACCGATACCAAAGGGTACCGTATCAATACACATATTCGAGTACCGATACCCACTGAACAGAATAATCTATTATGCTAATAAAAAGATGAAAATTGATGTAGGTTATTAATGAGATAATATGGAATAATAGAGATAATTAATGAGGATATTAATCTACTATACCATAATGTATTAACAAGTTGGTAAACTTAATTGGGTGACTTGTTGTAATAGCAACCATAGGAGATCCTTGGTGGATCGAGTTATGTTGTGTGCTATTTGGTAATCATGTCAATGTTGTGTGCGGTTTGGACACTTGGTGGGTTGAATCACATTTTATTGATGGGATCCAAATACCAGAAGGAGTGTTGCAACACCATGGTTAGAGATGTCGTATATACGTTCCCGATGTTGTGTGACATCGGGCCTCATTCGTAGACACTCGAAGAGAGATGTCGAGTTTAGGTGTATATTCCCAAGGCTGTGTGATACCAGACCTCACATAGAGAGTGTGTATGTTCCCGAGGCTGTGTGACACAAGACCTCACTCTAGGTTTGTGGTTATGACATTGCATGTTTCGCTCAGATGATCTGGTGGGATCCCGAGTATAGTTGTGTCATATGGGCCATGTATGATGTTTTGCTATGTTGAGAGCATGTGTTTAGGCGACTAGTGGTAGCGCCACATGTTTATTATATATCCTTATTGCTCGTACTAGCTTGCATGCTTATGTTTATGATTAGCGTGAAGTATAGTAGAGTAGATATGTACCATTGAGCTTTGTAAGCTCAGCCCTCGGAATCTTTGTTTTCATACGTAGGTTAATTGTCAGATTGGGGATCATGGAGCATTATCAGTACAAGATTCTAATATATGGTGATCTCCAGAGTACGGTACTTGTGTTTAGCGGGCTATGTATTCATAGAACCTAACATGGCGGAGTCTGTAATCCTTATTTTGAAATTGTATTAATCAAATCTAATGTTCAAATATTTTAAATTAAATTAGATCTCTTTTGTACTATTTTGACTATTTATCTATATTTCCAACTATTGGATCTAAATGTTTTGGAAATACCTTGTTGGGATAAATCTAGTTGTAAAATTTTATGGTTTTGAGTTGGGCTTGAGGCCCAAATGTGACATCCGGGTCGATGGTGTTACAATGAGGGGCTAAAAATTATAGAACATGGTCCAATACGTTGCTAATGAGATAATATGACTTATAAAACTGAGAAATTGAGATTTCACTCTTATATGAGATCATAATGTGTAACAACTTGATAAATTTAATGGGGTGTCTTGTTAATGATAGAAACCATAGAGTTATGGTAACTAGGATGATGATGTGTGATGTGTGGACACTTGCTTGGTTGAGTTACTTTGGGATCCGGATACTCAGATAGCGTATTGCAACACCATGGTATGAGACACCAAATATATGTTCCCGAGACTGTGTGACACTAGGCCTCATTCGAAGATACTAGAGCAGAGATTTCGAGTATGAGTGTACGCTCTCGAGGCTATGTGACATTGGGCCTCACTCCGGGTTTGTGGTATAGTATATATACCTTCTCTGTTGATTTAAGTATATATATATATATATATTCTTTTAACTCTAGCAGTTTTTTTTGCTTAATTAGTTGCTGATCGTCGGTGACTCTTATTTAAATTATAAACTAAAGTTTATGGGTATATTAAACTAGAGAAAAAGTTTGATACACAGTCCGTGTAAATTAAAGTTTACACGTATTTTTCAAATTTAGGAGTTAGGAGTTTAGTTTAGAGTTTAAAGTTTATGGGTTTAAGTTATAATGTTTAAGGGTTAAGGTTTAGAGTTTAGGGTTTAAGGGTTAAGGTTTAGAGTTTAAAATTTAAGGTGTTATGGTTAGAATTTTAAATTTTGAATTTTATAAAAATATTTTACATAGACTGCGTATAAAAATAAAACATATTAAACTAAATAGAACTTTATCATTAAATTGCTTTATAACCTTTTTTCAGTGGAAAGGAAAGTGGGCCTCGCCTTGCCATCTAAAAAGGTATATGAGACATTCAAAACAGGCGTCTGTGGGTTTGAATGGTCAAAATGGAGGCATACATGGCATGGTAGTTGAGACTTACATTGATTTGATTTCCCTCTAATATTGATAATGGCCTCATGGGACCATGGTAGCATTATTAGGGTTGAGTCCAATATATGCTTAATTTTTTCATTTTATATTTATTGGAAGTTTTTTCGTTAATAATTGTTAAATTTTTTTGTTATTCAATTATATATAGACACGTGACATACGTTTTAATTTCTTTATTTTTTAAATGATAAAATCTATCATTTTCTTTTAAAAAATTAAAATTTTTAAAAACTCAAAACAAATTAAAATATCCAAATATTTCCCTCATCAGTCATCCTTCTATCCGTAGGACCCCACAGTGATAAGGTTGACGGTGGTGGTCAATGAAAAATGTGAGGATTTGAGATTGGGGATTTGATATTAGAGATTTAAGAATTTTGAGAATTTAGGACGACATTAAGTGGTGGTCAGTCAATGGGTTCTGACGACAAAGGGGTGGGTGGTGGTCGACGGTGGTAGAATTAATGATGGGTTTTGAAAAAATTAATGATCTTTTTATTCTAAACAAAAATTAAATCCAAAGTAATAAATAGGTTCTATGTCTCATTTTTTATTAGATAACAAAAATTTTAAACAACTGTTAATGGAGAAACAGTACAATGGTTATAAAATAAAACGTTAAGACATTTATTTGACCTAAAACATTATTTAAATATCTATTCGAGAAAAGTATAATTTAGACAATTTTATGACGATTAAACCTAATATTGATATTGATTTTTCAGTACGACAACAATAAGAACACTCAAACCTAACCCAAACGTTTAAAAATAACTTTTTTAACTTGTGTTCGTTTCATGAGAGACGACTTTAAAAAATTAATTATTATTTACGTTAATATAGTTATTAATATAATTTTTTTACAATTTCTAAATATAGCTAAGTATGTTTTTTTTTATAATTTGAAGTTCGAATAAGATACTACCTTGTAATTAAATTAAAATATTAAAAAAATTAATAATAGTATAATACTATGAGAAATTATATCATGAGTCATTCTCACCACGTCATCCATGAGACCAACCAATAAAATGCATTCATTTCATTAATTTTTTCCATCTCAATTTTTTACCAAATAAATTTTCACTTGGTAAAAACTATTTTTAAATTTGATTTACAGTAAATATAAGTGAAGATTCACTAGGTAAAAAGATAAGATAAAAATAATAAAATTGATGCATTTTATTAGTTGGTCCCATGAGTGGCTTGGTGAGAATGACTCATGATATAATTTATTATAATACTAGATAATATATATTTATTCCATTATAATCATACTATTAAAATATAGTTGAGTACGCTTTTTTATTTTTAAAATACTGAAATATTTTTTAAATATTGTTTATATCAGTATAATTATAAATAAAATAATACTTAAAAATATAAATAATAGTTTTTAAAGAATTGAATAATTATAGTATAGTACTAAATAATATTTTTACTTAAATAATAAATTGTACTAGTTACAGTAATAATTTATTCTTAAAATAAGAATGTTATATTATATATTAACATAATAAAGCTGAGTATATTTAATATGATGAAATTATTATATTAAAATAATTGTATATAAATATTTTTGAAATTTAAAGTATTTGAATATTTAAAAATGTTATGAATATAATATATGTAACTTGATTTAGGTTAAGTTGTTATATAAAATTCATGTTTATATTTAAGGAGTTGTTTTTCAAAAAATTTATCTCACGTTTGAAAGTAGGAAGACAGTTTATGGAAAAATGAGCTTTTTTTTACCAGTAAGTTATTTTTTGTTAAACATGGGTGAGCGTTTGGTTGAGTCGAGTAAAATTTTTTTTTGAGTTAGCTGAGTTTGGGAGTTGTATTTTATGACTCAAACTTTATTTAAATTTTTTTTGATTCAAGTCGAGTTTATGAAACTGGAGTAGAGCTGAGTTTTCGAATTTATGTGCAAATTTAATTGTAATTGTGTACAATGTTATAATACATATTGATTCCAATTTAAACGACTTTTATATTGTATGCAATACACATATATTGCTTGATATTTTTTTATATGTGATATATATTTCTTCATATTTTTTCATCTATGGTACATATATATCTAGAAAAAATTGAGACTTGACTCTAAATTAAAAATGATCCACTAGCTACTAAAATTTTTGAGTTATTCCAATTTCCATTTAACATGTAACGACTCAAATTTTGGATCCACGGGTTATCTTCACCTGAACTTTGGCTTTGGGTGTTGGGCCAATCGTTGGGCCCATTTATACCTAAAGAGCCTTAGTGGGCTCTTTGCTTATCTTGTTGGGTTTGGTTAGTAACATATGTGTGTGTTGGAGGGAGGAAATGAGGACTTATATTGTGATTTGCTCTATATTCAAAAGGAAGGTTGACTTTCATTAAGGCTCATTCAAAAATAAGAAAAGTGATCTCATTCTTTCCTTTTTTTTTTTTCCCCACACACATGCTTCATCTTTTGCTCTCCCACATATAAATAAAGGTCAAACTTTTATTAATCTAAGTTTAAATTAGAGGTATTAGAATCTTCATCCAAGGATCTATAAGAAGATGTAAGATTCATCAATAAAAGTGGTAAGATGAAAATATGGGTTTTGGTGAGGTTTAGGAAGAATATGGATCAAAGGGCAATTAATTCCGTTTTCAACCCTAGATTAATGTTTAGTTACCATTTCAACCCCCAAGTTATAATTCGTTTTAAAAACCCATTTGTATAGTGAAAAAGTTGAAGAGTCTTCCAAAGAGCAAGGAAAGAATAAAGCTTGAAAAGCTTGGCAAAAGAGCTTCATTTCAGTTGTAGGAGTAAGGTTAGTACACATCTAACTCATTTATTTCATGCACATCCTAAAGATGATGCCTTACTTTTTAGATTTGGTGTTTATGGACGCTTTGGGTGTTTTGAGTGGGAGAGTCGTTTCAATGGATTAAATTGAGATTATTGTTAAACGTGTGTAAAAAATGTAGTAAACCACCCTAAATAACTCCTATAAGTTGTAGAATCGAGCTAAGGGATTGCTATGAGTGTTTCTGGGGCTTTGGGATTCATTTTCTAGTCTAATGAAGCCTTTTTTGGGCTTTAATACTGATACGTGGGGAGCCCATACTGATACTCAGTGTTTTGGGTTGATGAACACTAAATTTTGCCCAAAAATGTTAAATATGAGCATGAGTGTAACGACCCAAACTTCAAGTTAGCGAATCAGTCTCTGCACCCCAGTATTGAGCCTTTCTTTTTGAGCCTAGTTAAGAATGTTAAGTTTGGCCCATGATATTGTGGATAAAGGTTTGGATTTTAAATAGCGAGGAATGAGATAAAATGGAGAGAAAAGAGGGAAAAAAGTAAAAAGTAGATGGGAGAGAGAAAAGAGAAAACTGAGAGAAAAGTTAAGGGGAAATTCAAAGTTTGTTCTACGGTGATCGACCGTCCGTTGTCAACACATATACTGTCATTATGTTTATCTCGTCGAGACGAGTTTGCCGGTACCACTAACATTGCCATCAGAGCTGCCGTAAAAAGGGGCGAGAGAAAAAAATGTTTTAGATTTTCTAGTTAAAAGGGTTATAGTGCTCAAAACATAAAATAAAAGCCAACATCATTTTTACCAGCATCGAGAGAGTCGAAATAATACCTTGCAACCGTCGTCCATCCACTGAAAGCCGTTGCACACGCTGCCGCCTGCACGTGGGCAACCTCTAGCCTTGGGTAAGGCAGTTGCTTCTTGGGTCCAGCTGCTGGGCCAGCTGTTTGAGCTGGCTTGCTGAGCTGAGCTGTGACCCAATGAGCCGGCCTGTATGTGAACTGAGCCGCGCCACTAAGTCGCCAGTCGAGCCCCGCTACTAAGCAATCGGTCGAGCCGTGCTACTAAGCAACCGATCGAGCCTAACCGTTGACCGGCGTTGAATTTTTTTAGGGGACCTTACCTAGGGGTTTTTTTACGTTCTGGGTCTGATGGTGTAGTCTGTTTTGCCAAATTCGAACCCGATAAGCTATTTTTACGCATTTGACCTTGAGAATTGAGGATTATTTGGAATATAATATCGGACCAAGTAGAGTAATTGGGAAGCTTATATATGGATTTATCGCTATTCTTAAGGTTTGTACACCTCAAACTCCTATTGCTTCATGAGCATCATAAATGTGATTGCTTTGTGTGTTAGTATCTGCAAATTAGGTAGACGATGAATAAGCATGTGTTGAGACCAATTTTGTGATACTTGATAAATATTGAGATGCCTGGTAAGCTTGAGAATATTCGAGACTACTATGAGCTTTAGAGACAGTGTAAGGTTATCTAAATATTCGTATAATTATTTGATTGGTTGATTTACATATTGTGTTGCTTGAGTGTATAGAATATAAATTGGCATGTTCGATGAAAATTATACTAAATAGACTGACAATTGGTAATATTTGAATAAATGATCAAGAAGCCGGTAATTAATATTAATTAATTAAATGCGTTAGTAAACAAACCTAATGGCTTTCATGAGCTTTAGGGATCGAAGAAAGTGATGTGAAATCGTAATTCAAGGAAATGGTGTGAACCCATGTGTAGGGTATCGGCACGAGCTTCGGCTGTACTGGTACGCATTTGAGGACCGTATCAGTAACGGGTCGACCCGTACCGATACTTGTGGAAAATTAAGGATTTCCAATAAGCTATATTAATATCGGGTATACGTGTGAGTACCGATACCCATGGGTACCGTATCGATACATGTGTTCGAGTATGGGTACCCACTAAACGGAATAATCTGTTATGCTAATAGAAATATGAAAATTGACGTGGGATATTAATGAGACAATATAGAATAATAAAGATAATTAATGAGAATATTAATGTACTCTACCATAATGTATTAACAAGTTGGTAAGCTTAAATATCATTGGTGGATCGAATTATGTTGTGTGTCATTTGGTAATTGTGTCAATACTGTGTGCAGTTTGGACACTTGGTTGGTTGAGTCACCTTTGATTGATGGGATTTGGATACCCAGAGAGAGTGTTTTACAACACCATAGTTAGAGATGTTGAATGTACGTTTCCGACGTTGTGTAACACTAGGCCTCATTTGAAAACACTTGAAGAGAGATGCCGAGTGTAGATGTACATTTTCGAGGCTGTGTGACACCGGGCTTCACCTAGAGAGAGTGTACGTTCCTGAGGCTGTGTGACACCGAGCCTCAGTCCAGGTTTGTGGTTATGACATTACCTATTTCGCTCGGATGATCTAGTGGGATCCCGAGTATGGTTGGGCCTTGTGGGCCATGCATTATGTTTTTATGTTGAGATCACGTGTTTAGGCGACTAGTGGTAGCGCCACATGTTTATTATCTATTGTTATTGCTCGCAAGCTTGCTTGCTTATGTTTATAATTAGCATGAAGTATATTAGAGTAATGTATACCACTAAGCTTTGTAAGCTTGGTGCCCTCGGAATCTTTGTTTTCATACGTAGGTTAATTGTCGATTGTGGATCATGGAGCATTATCGCAGACAAGATTCTAATATATGGTGATCTCCGAGTACGGTACTTGTGTTTAGTGGGTTACATATTCATAGGACCTTACGTGGTGGAGTCTGTAATCTTTATTTTGAAATTGTATTAATCAAATCAAATATTCAAATATTTTAAATTAAATTGGAACTCTTTTGTACTCTTTTGATTATTTATCTATATTTTCAATTGTTGGATCTAAATGTTTTGGAAATACCTTGTTGAGCTAAATCTAGTTATAAAATTTTATGGTTTTGAGTTGGGCTTGAGGCTCAAATGTGACATCTGGATCGATGGTGTTACAAAATGAGGGCTAAAAATTATAGAACATGGTCCAATACGTTGCTAATGAGATAATATGACTTATAAAACTGAGAAATTGAGATTTCACTCTTATATGAGATCATAATGTGTAACAACTTGATAAATTTAATGGGGTGTCTTGTTAATGATAGAAACCATAGAGTTATGGTAACTAGGATGATGATGTGTGATGTGTGGACACTTGCTTGGTTGAGTTACTTTGGGATCCGGATACTCAGATAGCGTATTGCAACACCATGGTATGAGACACCAAATATATGTTCCCGAGACTGTGTGACACTAGGCCTCATTCGAAGATACTAGAGCAGAGATTTCGAGTATGAGTGTACGCTCTCGAGGCTATGTGACATTGGGCCTCACTCCGGGTTTGTGGTATAGTATATATGTTTGCTTTGTAAGAATATGTACTTGTTGATTTGCTATGTGTTACGAGATTAGTGGTAGCACCGCATATTGTTATATTGTCATGTCATCATCTCTAGTACATGCTTATATTTATGATACGCATGAAGTATGGTAGAGTAGAAGTGTACCACTGGCGTTCGAAATTATTGTTTCTGTTCGCAGGTTAGTAGGTTAGCAGGTCGCATTGGAGGGACACCATCGGAGTAAGATTTCATTGCATCGACTTGTTTAAAGTACAATACTTGGATTTATTTGGGCTATGTATTCGTATGAACCTATTGTTATATTGTAACTCATATTTTGGAAATTATGGTGTCCGAGTCGAATGCTTTTAAATGTACTTTTAAATTGGAGTTCCTATGTAAACGTTTGAATTGATGATACATGTTTTAAATGTTTGATCTTGAATGGATTTGAAAATGAACTGTTCTGGGCTAAACTAGGTCAAGTTTTATGGATTGCGGGTTGGGTTTGAAACCTAAATGTGACATTCGGGTTTAGGGTGTTACATTACAACCCAAATTTTATTTGAAATTTTTTCAAGTTAAGACAAGTCGAGTTTTTTCGCGTCGAGTTAAGTTGAAAATTTTAATTTTTTTAGTCGAGTCGAGTTTTTTATCCCTAGATTCACATATGGAAAACATAATTTGTAAGTTATTTTTCGTGAAACAAATATATCATAAAGATGACAATAAAAAATATTTATTTGATTATGTCAATTGAATTTAAAATTTTCACAAGCTAAATGAAATAAATATTGTCGTGTTTTTTAACGATGTCAAAAAGTTAAAAATTAATCAAAATAAGCATGTCATTCATTCCAAGGATGAAAACAAAAAATTTAGATTGTGGTGACAAAATTTTTAATGTTAACTTATATTTTATTAAAAATGTGTGGAGTCCGATGACGAGTTTCAATTTTCTTTAAAAATTTTAATTATTTTTTAAATCAATGTTATTTTTTTTCTGTGTCAATTTCTTTTTATATATTTTTATAGGCTTAAATGAAAAATATGTTGCCAAAGTATGTCTTTTTTTAAACTTTAGGTGATTAAAGTATTTTTTTTGTAAAAATAGGTACCTAAAGTTTCAAAAGTTATAATTTTAGGTGTCTGACCGTTAAATTTTTTAAACCAATCAATGCTTGACACATGACATATTTGGGTACCTAAAATTATAACTTTTGAAACTTTAGGCACCTATTTTTACAAAAAAAAATACTTTAGGCATCTAAAATTAAAAAAGACATACTTTGGACACCTATTTTTCATTTAAGTCATTTTTATATAATATTTATAATCTTTTTATCATTTTAAAGTGTCAATTGACATCTCATTACACCAACTAACGTCAATGATTAATTCATTATACTTTTTGGAGTTCTAAATACTCCACTAACATATAAAATGATAACAAAACAAATTATGTATAAATAATGATTTCTTTATGAAAAAAGTAAATTTGTTAATAATGCCTTTTATTCATATTAATATCCGGCAATGTAATTCGAATACTATATTTGTCCTTCTTTGGATAACTAGATTTTGGATAATTTAAGATTTATAAAATTTGCAAAAAGAACCCTTAAATTACTTACCAAATTAAATTATCACAAAGTGGTCCCCCAAACATTAAATCATCTCATGGAACACTTGCATCTAAATTTAAGTCTGTCTCATCCATGCATGACAGATATTTTTTTTAAATATATAACTCAAATATTATAATAATTATTTATATTAAATGTAAAATGGACAATTTTATTCTCTTTTATTATTTATTGAAAATAACCTTTTAAAAAAGTTGGAGATGCAAAATGTGTTAAATCATATTAAACTTAAAGATAGTAACTTGGCCAAAATCTCATTTCCCATTTTATCTTTCAATAAGAGAAGAATTAAGGCTTAAATAGAAAACCAACCCCTAAATTATATACTTTGTTTGTTTTTAGTTTTTAAATTATTTTTTTCAAAAATAAGTACCTAAACTATTGTTTTGGTCACTTTAAGTCAGGTAGTTATTTAAGTAAAAAAAATTGACCAGTAAGATGTTGACACATCACAGATTTTTTGACTAATACATAGTTTAAGGACTGAAAGCAAAAAAAAAGTATAGTTTAGGTACATATTTTGATCAAAAATAGTTTAGGGACTTAAAGTTATCAGAAATAATAGTTTAAGTACTTATTTTGAAAAAAAATAATTTAAGGACTAAAAGCAAATAAAAAACATAGTTTGAGGGCTGATTTTTTATATAAGCCAAAAAATTAAAGCATTTCTCCATTCGTGAGTATCATCCTTGTGTAAGGGTCATTCTAATCTTTTTGTGTATTGTTTCAATTTGGTTTATATTATAAATAAGTATTTAAAGTATATTGATTTTTTATTTTGGTATTTAAAGTATTTTTCGGTCAAAATAAGTATTTAAAGTATAATTTTTGTCAAAATAGGTACCTAAAGTATTTTTGGTCAAAATAGATACCTAAAATATTTTTTGGTCAAAATAAATACATAAAGTATATATATTTTTTATCTAGGTTCGTAAAAGTCATGTGGTATTGATTAAAAAAATACATAAGTACCTATTTTGACAAAAGAATATACTTTATGTACCTATTTTGGCTAAAAATACTTTAAGTACTTATTTTAACAAAAAAAACTTTAAATACTTACTTAAACAAAATAATATACTTTAGGTACACAATAAAAAAGTTGTTATACTTTAAGTACTTATTTGTGATATAAGCCTTTTTAATGTTATAAAATATATCTAAAGGGACTAAAACCATAATTTATGCTAAAATTGTCCAAAAGGAAAAGGCTTTAGATTGAATATTCGAAGTGCTCCACTAGAATGCTATAATTCGAGCTTGAGTGAGGAGTAAGATGGAATTTAACAGCAAAACAAAACAAACCCAAATCACTACGTACAAACACAATTAGGAAAGAGAAAGGAAAAAAGGCAAGTCTTTAGTCGCGTATATATGAGGCCTGAGGGAAAGAAGAGCAACCATTTTCAAAGCAAGAACAAGCTCAGAAGAAGCAGAAGAGAGAGATGTTTGGAGGTTCAGTACTGTGTAGGCAAGAAGAAGAAGAAGAAGAGATGGAGCAACTCTCTAGAGAGAGTAGCCATTACAGTCTATCCACTGGTATACTTCCTCCGCTTGGAGGCAGGAGTTTCCGTAGAATCAAGCTCAGAAGCTACATCATTTCTCCCTATGATCGTCGTTACAGGTAAACAAACCCCTTGCTTTCTTTTTGTATTGGGAAAATCAGTGAATGGGAGCTTTTGTTTTGGGAAAGACTGTAAAAATTTGTCCTTTCTTAGCTTGTTTTCTTCTGGTTAAGCCACAGTTCTCTGCAACCTTTGGGATTGCAAAGTTCTTTTCTTGTTTTTTTTGCTATACTTTGTTGCTGCATGTGGAAAAGGATTAGTTTGAAATCAGAAATGTTTAAGGGACTGAAAAATATTTGCTTTCTTCTGTTATTTTTTTGTTGGAAACTGCAGTTTGATCCTTGAATGTGTTCATTTTTTGTTGACAAGTAGTATATACTTTTGCTTTTTCTACTAAAAAGAAGGATTGGTGATTAAAGTTGAGGGCTTGATGTGTTCCAATTGGAATTGTTTTGTCCTTACTTGATGCCTGTGAAATTGAAAGGAATAATTAACTTGATCCTTGCAGGGTATGGGAGACTTTCCTGGTTCTTCTGGTCATCTACACTGCTTGGGTTTCACCCTTCGAATTCGGGTTCCTCGAGAAACCAGATACGCCACTCGCCGTTACGGATAACGTTGTTAATGGTTTCTTTGCCCTGGATATCATTCTCACTTTCTTTGTTGCGTACCTCGATAAAGCTACCTATCTCCTCATCGATGACCCAAAAAAGATTGCTTGGAAGTATGCCAGTTCCTGTTGGTTCTAGACATTATATCCACCATACCATCCGAACTTGCTCGGAAGATTTCCCCTAGGCCATTGCGCTCATATGGCTTATTCAACATGCTTCGCCTTTGGCGTCTCCGAAGAGTTAGTGCCTTGTTTTCAAGGTACAAGAGCTTTGTCACTATCATAATTGTTGTTCAACTTTGTTTATTGCCTGGTCTTGTTTGACATGAGTCATTGTTGGTTCCAACAGATTGGAGAAAGACAAGAACTACAACTACTTTTGGGTTCGATGTGCCAAACTTATTTGTGTGAGTACAGCAGAAAAATGAATTGGGGTGATGTTGTCTGAAATGTGCTAGGCACTTATGGAGTTTTCGTTTGTTTTTGTAGGTTACCATTTTTGCTGTTCATTGTGCTGGATGCTTCTATTATCGTATTGCTGCAAAGTATCATGATCCTGGAAGAACATGGCTTTCAGAATCTATGGGAGACAATTTCCACGAACAGAGCCTCTCTGTTCGGTATGTGACATCGATATACTGGTCTATCACTACCCTGACTACTGTTGGCTATGGGGATTTGCATCCTGTGAATACTCATGAGATGATATTCGACACTTTCTACATGCTCTTCAACCTCGGATTGACTGCGTATTTGATCGGGAACATGACAAACTTGGTTGTCCATGGAACTAGCAGAACCAGAATATTCGTGAGTGAATTCTTATAGTTTATGATTTGGTTCGCATTCGCACCACTTCGAGTTCATCTTTGATAATTCCCTGTTTTTGGACTCTCAGAGGGATACGATTCAAGCTGCTTCAAGCTTTGCTCAGAGAAACCAACTGCCAAGGCGCCTTCAAGATCAGATGCTTGCGCATTTATGTCTCAAGTACCGGACCGATTCCGAGGGGCTGCAGCATCAAGAGACGCTCGATTCACTTCCTAAAGCCATACGATCGAGCATTTCACATTATCTTTTCTACTCTCTTATGGATAATGTGTACTTATTTCGTGGGGTTTCTAATGACTTGCTTTTTCAGCTGGTAATCCACTACAAACATGCTAAGCTTTTGTACTAAAACTTATCTTTTATAGTTGTGTGGAATTTTATATATATATATATGTATCTTTGTAAATAAATGTTGAAGGTCTCAGAAATGAAGGCTGAATATTTTCCTCCAAGAGAAGATGTCATCCTACAGAATGAAGCACCTACAGATTTCTACATCCTTGTCACTGGCGCTGTGGTAAAAATATAAAACACTCTTTCTCTTCTTGTCCGAAATTTTCGTATATGGTTTAAGTTTAAACTTTCTCTCAAAAATGCCCACTGATGTTTTGTTTTGCTTCTCAGGAACTATTGGTTCGAAAAAATGGGGTTGACCATGTAAGTTGTATCAATCAAGCACTAGTTTTGTCAAATCCAATAATCATGAATCGACTCTAACCGAGTTCAACACCATCTGGTTTTCAGGTTGTTGGAGAGGCTAAAGCAGGCGATCTCTGTGGTGAGATTGGAGTACTTTGTTATAAGCCGCAGCTCTTCACGGTTCGTACAAAACGATTATGCCAACTACTTCGACTAAACCGTACTACATTCCTTAATATCGTTCAGGCCAATGTCGGGGATGGTACCATAATCATGAACAATCTCCTTGAGGTATGCATGTTGTACATTACAATATAACCCTTTGCCTAATATAATCCAATCCTTTTAATCTTGGAATTCTTTTCTGGAGCAGCATTTGAAAGATATGGATGATGCAATAATGGAAGGGGTTTTAATGGATCTGCCTGTCAATCTTTGCTTTGCCGCACACAAGGGAGATGACTTGTTGTTGCATGAGCTATTGAAAAAGGGGCACAGTGCTAACGAGTCAGACCATGATGGAAGAACACCTCTGGTTTGTGAAATTCTTCAGCTTTGATTTTGTTAAGACCCCCAAAGTTCAAAAAGACTGCGGTGCTAATCTGTTAAGTACTTTTTTTGTGATTGTTTTCGATAAAATCAGCATATAGCCGCGTCCAAAGGAAGCGAGAACTGCGTTCTTCTCTTACTAGATTACAATGCAGATCCTAACTGTAAAGGTACTAATCCTGCTATTTTTGCTTAAAGCAGTAGATGTTAATTTTGTTTACCTGCAGTCAATTCTTATGTAGTTGTTTTGGTTCATTACTTTGTTTTGCAGACTCAGAAGGAAGTGTACCACTATGGGAGGCATTAGTAGGTGGCCATGACCAATTAGCCAAAGTGCTAAAGGAAAATGGGGCAAACATCAATGCTGGAGATGTCAGTCGCTTTGCGTGCACCGCAGCCATGCAGAACGACTTGAACTTGCTCAAGGAAATCGTTAGTTACGGAGGAGATGTCACACGTCCTAGGGACAATGGTTACACAGCTCTTCATGTTGCAGTATGCGAAGGCAACATTGAAATAGTGAAGTTCCTATTGGAACAAGGTGCCGACATCAACAAACCCGATATCCAAGGTTGGACACCAAGGGACCTAGCTGAGCAACAAGGACACAAAGAAATACAGACAATATTCGAATCAACAGGCAAAAAGAAGAAAACTCCGCCTATCACGCCGATCCCCGAAAAGAAGGAAATACGCTTCCTTGGGAGGTTTACAAGTGAGCCGGTCATCCCTACCTCAGCAACCGCTGACGGTACCGATGGATTGTCCAGAGGCCGATCCCGTCTGAGGCGTAGGAGTAATAGCTTCCACAACTCTCTGTTCGGAATAATGTCGGCTAAACAAAATGTGGAGAAAGATTTGTCAGTTCATCAACCAAAGGGTGTGAAGGATGGTAGTTCAGTTAACTCGGCTAGAGTGGTGATCAGTTGCCCTGAAAAGGGAGAAACAACCGGGAAGCTTGTTTTGCTTCCGGGGAGCTTTGAGGAATTGGTTGCCATTGGTGCTAAGAAATTTGGGATATTTGGTGGTAAAGTGATGAACAAAATGGGAGGTGAAATTGATGATATGGAGGTGATTAGAGATGGTGACCATCTGGTTTTTGTGAGTGAAGCTCTAATGCACCAAGGTTAGGCTAGTTCATACGTGTATAGGTGCACTTTTCATAGACTCTAAGTTTTAGAAACTAATCTTATTTATCCGTTGAACTGTCTAAACATAAGGCTACGGTAGCTCATGCCATTCAAATATATATTGTAAATGTAAAAATAATAAAATACGTTAGCACTTGCGAACTGTCACCAGGTGAACTTCTCAGAATGTAAACTTTCAGGCGCGAGAACAAACACTTGTGACTTCTTGCGAACAGAACATTCAGACAATCATTAGCGAAAGCTTATCAATCGTGAGAATCCTGTAAATTGAAGTGTGTTATCTCGGATCACGTGACTTTCTAGGATGTCCAATCTATACTTATGATACGGCAACTCTTTATCAACTTTTGTCTAAACCTTATAAATAGCCATGCAACAATCACTCTTCTTCAACCAAATGAGACTAGAATACTTACTCTTCTTCAACCAAATTAGACTCGAATACTTTTACCACCATAGGAACAACCTTTTGCCACCATATGAAACATTGTTCATCTTACCGATCAACAAAACAGTATTTTTTGAGTTTTCACCCCCCGTCTTCATATTTAGCCAAAAAAGTAGTAATAGCATATGGAATATCTAAACTCCGAAACTCTCTTTAGAATTTCAGAGTGATCTCACTGTTATTGAATTCTTCACCTTCTTTCCTATGAAGCACGGGGATGTTGATATAATGGCGTTTCAAGTACTCGGTGCATCCTTAAGATAGAGACAAGTCGAGAACGACTGAAATACATACCGAAAAAGTTTTATATTAACGGGGTACGGCCAACAATGGTCAGGGACGGTTGTACAAACTTTGGGAACGTTTCGGGACGGCACATGATATTCACATGCGTCCCCGAAGACGTTTTACATATTTTACTGAAAATATAAAATTAACAATAAAAAAGACAAAACAGAACCAACGGTCTCTGTCTTCACTTTACCTTCTTCAGTTCAGCCTTTCACTTTAGCCTCTGTTTTTTTTCGACGAACGGAGCCGGTAAAATTTTTTAAGTTTCGGGTAAGCCTTCTTCATCTACTTTTTATTTCATTTCTTTTTCTATTTCCCCTTTCTTTTTTGAAATTCCAAAGCATGTATGGATATGATGCTATCACTGTAGGGTAGTAGTTGTAGTGTTGTTCATAGTCGGCTGTTGAGAACTTTTTTTTTTTTTTTTATAAAAAAAGGGTTTAAAGAGTCGAGGGTTGTGGATTTGTTGGGAGTTGAATCATGCAAGACTAGCAGGGGGTGGGTTCTGTTCATCTTTTTTACTTATTAAAGTTGCGGTCACGTTAATAGAAAAAAATATTATTATATTATCTTCTTGAGTAACAAGAAATTGACTTATAAACATTTAAAATCAAATATTTTCATTTAAAATGTATCTTTTTTTTTGTCTGTTTAAAGTTTCAGATAATCGTTATATATATACATATAATTATATATACAAATTTATAATTTTTTACAACTATTTAAATTAAGTTCTTTATTTTTGGACCCCTTTTTTTCGGAAGCCATGTGTGGTCACTCTTACCGCGCCTGTCTAGAATTTCTACCGGTAAATATCAGGATGTTGAATTTGTTCATTCATATCTGTTTCAATTTAGTTTATTTACTATATTTAGATTACTTGACCAGGGGAACTTCTTTGCCATCGTTCTCTTTTAAAAGAAAATTTCCTCACAGTTGGCCATTTTCTTTCACTTTTAATTTAGTTTATTTACTATATTTAGATGAGAAAATCAGATGTGAAATGTTGGTGGAAATGCATTTATTTTTTCAGAGATATTTAAAGTTTGCGAAACTCTTGCTTGACGGATTTGGAATACGAGTTCATCTTGAAGGATAATGTTTGATTTGTGTTTTTTATTATTGTTTTAGACTTTATTGTTTTTTGAGATTTAACATTTTAGTATTGTAGTGTGTTTATGGATTTTATTTTCTAATTTATTATGAAGTATGGAACTTTTATGATTTTTTTTGCATCTATATATAATTTTAAATTTATTTTATATGAAGTACTCTTGACGTATCCGTACTTTATTATTTTAAATATTATCGTTCTCTGTTTTCGTCCTCGTATTCGTGTATGTGCAACATAACTTCTCTCAATGCTGCCAACCCCC
Source organism: Hibiscus mutabilis (assembly GCA_019671005.1). Lineage (NCBI taxonomy): Eukaryota > Viridiplantae > Streptophyta > Magnoliopsida > Malvales > Malvaceae > Hibiscus > Hibiscus mutabilis. The sequence continues at coordinate 26,946,110 of CM033747.1, forward strand.
TCTCTCACCTTTCCAGCTGCTGCTCTCAAACTTGCCATCCTCAATGCTCTCGGACCAGTCCCAGCTTTCCTGACGGGTTCTGGTGAGGCGGCGTGTACATGTTGTGGAGTTGGTGGCGGAGGGTGTGGTGATGCATGGTGAGCGCCATACAGGGCGGTACCCCCACTGTGGACTGCCGTGGCCTACTATAGTGGAATCCAGATGCCACCTAAGACTACAAGTTGGGGTGTTGAGGCTCCTACCGCTTGTGGACTCGGGCCAGGTCTCCTTGTAATTGGTTGCAGCCTATATTAAGTTTTCTAGATTTGTCACCGACGATAATTTTTTAGATTCGTTACTAATTAATAAGGCTATTTTTTTACACAAAAATTATCTGTCACCTTTTAATTTGCCTATGTTCTTTGCAACACATCCCACTGCTTTATCTTTTCCTCTCTAGACGCCTTACTTTATTCCTCATTTGAACTCGGACAAAATCTTCTTTTCAGTACCTTTTTGTATACCGACGGTAAACGAATAAAAATCTTTTTGTTCTTTTTTTTATTTTTTTATGCTCAAATATTAAAAAAATTAAATTTTTAAATTTTTAAATTTTTAAATTTTAAATTTTAAACCTTAAAAAATATACTTACTCTAAATTCTCTAAACTCTAATTCTAAACCCTAACATTAACATAAATTTTAAACCTAAATTTTTAGTGTGAAACATAAACATCGATACCAAAAAGAAATATATAATTTTTATTTGTTTATTGTTAATATACAAAAAGAAATATATAGGGTTAGGATCCACTTACACTATGTAAAATTTAACTAGTTTTACACTAATTTATGGATTAGATTGGTGAAATGGATGGATGAGATTAACTCTTTACTTTTTTTTCTAAGTGATAATCTTCCTATATCCTACTTTTAATCTCATCCATCCATTTCACTCGTACAATGATCATAGATTAGTGTAAAACTAGTTGAACTATAACTCATCCTACATATATAGAAAGTTGTTTAAATTAGAATTAATTTGTATTATAACATTGTAAATAATTACAATTAAATTTGTGCATAAACTCAACTCGACTCTAGTAACGGAACCAAGATTTTTATACAGTGGAGTCAGAGCGGGGTATGAGGTACGAGAATGTTTCATATAACTACAATAAGTATTGTTAACTTCATTAAGTAGGGCCAATTTTAATATTTCTTATGAAAAACTCTAATGCAATTCTAATATTTACATATAATCAGTACTTTTTAATGGGTCAATTGTACCCTAATATTCTTTATAGGTCCGCCCATGCTCGACTCGAATTTCATAAATTCGAATCGAAAAAATTTTAAATAAAATTTGAGTCATAAAATAGGACTCATAAACTTGACTAACTCAAAAATTTTTTAACTTGACTCGATCGAACGCTCACCACTACTCGCCCTTAATTATCAGCTTATAGAAGGAAAGGAATTAAGCAGAAGACACAAACACCGAAGCCTATGCTTTTTGTTTAGAAGAAGATGCATTGGCTAGAGCATATCTATCAGCTTAAGCTTGAAAACCCTTGTATTTTCTTTCATCAAAGAAGGAAATGAGATGTATTTAACTAAAATTGCTTCTAAATGTTTTGATATTAGGAAATGAGATGTTGACTACCGGGATTGTCGCTTACCAAGAACATGGCCATGTATTATTTTCAAACTTGCAATCATACACGAGATTCTTCTGTCCCTTTGAACCTTCCTTTGAGTTACATTTCCTGGTATCTTTTCAGCACCACCCATGGCTGCTGCTTTACAAAATTTATTCCACCAATTGAACTTTGGCACTACTTCCAGAATACCCTAAACTCGGATTCAAGTTTTACCAAGTATCTTGACTAGCTCCCTAGTCTTATCACCTAGTCTTATCAACCATCAAGCAATGAAGGTTCAACTCTTTGTTCTTGTTCTCTGTATGTTGGCAGAGTTTCCAGTGCTAATAACTGCCTTTATGGAACCTTATGAAATGTACCACACTCACCCTGATTCTTCATTGGTCTTTACATACAACCGGTCCACCGATATTCTAAAGCATTGCAGCTCTTTTCTAGCCTCAGCCTCTGAACTAAAACCAGATGACAACAGGGGAAGTAGGCTCAAGAATGAACTCTCCTTTTATCTCGGAGATTGGGAGCAGGAAACTGATGATGCACCATTGGTACAATTTGATGATAATGGCACCGTCGATGCAACTTCCTTACTTAAGTTGGCATCCTTCGAGGTAAAGGATGTCAATTCAATCCAGCAACTTAACAACACTGTAAGCCTCGGAGGGGTTCTATCCTTAGGCATATCCAAGGATAGTTCATTTGCTTACAATGTCGGCTTAGAGCCTAGGATGAATCCCGGCTCATCTGTCCTGAACATTGTTTTCGAAGGGGTTTATATGGAGACACAAGAGAATGGAGGTGAACGTTTGATGTGTTTCGTAGGAAGTTCATCTTCAACTTCTACAGGCAAATGTGACTGTGACGAGATCTCGGAGCTTCGAACCAGCCATGCTCCAATATACGTTAAGCGCCGCCGTTTTAGTTTCTTACAAGATGATCATGTTTTGCTTGTTCTACGCTATCCTAGAGTCTTCAATTTGACACAAAGAGCAATCAAGGGAGAAATGATAAGCCTAAATAAACAAGGAGAGCCAAGGTACTTCAGTAAAGTTAATATATCTTCTCATTTGAGTGGCAACTCGAAATATGAATTTAGTTCAGAATTGATCCGGTCAACAACTTTCGATCCACCCCCTTTCCAAGATGAATTGATGGAAGATGGTGTCCAGATGTTTACTGCTAGAGAATTCTGTCAAGGACTTTACCAATCTTCCGCAGAATTTTCAAGTATTGCTCCAAATTACAGGTTCAACAGCAGCTATAATAACCAGATCCATTGCAAATTAGGCCCTTTCGTGCTCAGGAACGGGATGCAGGCTGCTGGTGGTTCGAGTTTTGACAAAGTAAATCTCATTTTCCAACATGTCAAATGCGAGCAAGATCCTAACAGAACCGGCAATGCAAAGGTTTCTGCAGTGCTGAGAGCATTTACCAAAGGAAGCTTTCAACATTTCGAAAGATTAAGAACCGGTCTTTCGGGGTCAACTTTAGCCGTTGAGGGTATATGGAATTCTTCTTCTGGACAGCTTTTCATGGTTGGATGTCAAGGGATGGTCGACTCGGGCTTCGGACGATGTGATTATGTGATTTCTATGTTCTCTCCACGTTTATTTTCCATTAAGCAGAGAAGCCATCTGTTTGGAGCCATATCCAACGTGAAAGAGGATATAGCTTTGGACAATCCTTTATATGTTAGTGCAATGAAAGGCATTGGCAGCAGAGATATAACGGAATATTTACCTTACAATTATTCCAAGATCAATTTGGTCAATGCGTTCAAGAGTATAACTCTACCTTATCAAATCCCAAACATTGTCAAGCAGTGGCTCTTCCGGTATCCGGCTCTAAAAGATGCAGAAGAACCGCTTGCTCAGTTGAGCCATTTGACCAATAATCTTGCTTTGGACGGCTATGTGGTCCTAGATGATCAGCTAATTGCTGGGATGAAATCTCGGGTCTTCATTCAGGTCGAGTTGCTTACTTTAGGTCCATTATCTGGATGGTCTGAATCCAATTTGTTGAAGGGAAATCTTGCAAAGAAACCAGTCATTACAAAAGATGATCTCAGAAGCTGCAGGTTCTTGAATGTGTCGATGCATCTCGCTTTCAAAACCGAGAATGAATACAAGCAAACAACTTACAAAAATGTCTCAGAATTGTCCCTGGAAGGTCTATATGATCCTATTTTAGGTGAGATGCATTTGATTGCATGTAGGAAGGCTTTGGTTGCAAGTATCGGCATAGAACGAGGCCAAGATTGTCTTATATCAGTTAAAATTCAGTACCCTCCTGTAAACTTACAATGGTGGCTAAAACCGATTGCAAAGATCGGCATCAGCAGCCAAAGGAAAGAAGATGATCCTCTCTACTTTAGCTCAATTAACATTCATGCTCGTTTGACTAGTTATCCGGATTATTTTGAAGCAACTGCTGATCGAGCATACTTGGAGGCGATTGTAGGCATTATACTGCTCACAGTGTCGATTGCACTCATATGGAACCAGCTCTCATACATGAAGGTAAATGCAGATATTGTTCCTTACATTTCTACTACCATGCTTGCTTTTCAGTTCCTTGGATATAGCCTTCCACTGATCTGTGGAACCAAAGTCGTATTGAAATCAATGGAACCAGAAGCTTACAACACAGTGCCTCACAATCATCCTGCGTATGGAATATTGAAATTTCTTCAAAGTTTCGAGAAGGCTCTTTTGCTGGCTGTCATACTACTTACTGCAAGACTTTTCCATATGGTCACGGAATCTAGAAGCAAGACCCTATCTCAAGGGTCCTCTAGACTAAGATGTAGTCCAAGAGAGAAAAGGGTTATGCTGAGTACCACGGCTATATACGCTTTCGGATTTCTGATTCGGTTTGTTGTTGGTTATAATCCTGATGTACAAGTACAACAGCTAAATCCTGAAAAGGTCAGGCATGGACCGAGGAATGGGCAAATGTGGCAAACTCAGATGGGTGTAATGATGGATTTTGTTTACTTTGTTCAAGACTACTTTCTGCTTCCTCAGATTATTAGCTATAGCTTGATGCCAATGCCTGGTAAATCCTTGAAGCAAGCCTATTACCTCGGATTGATGTCGGTTAGGCTGGCTGTGATCTTTTTTGACTATGTAATGGATCCTATTACACATGCCAAAGTAGAAGCATTTGATGTTGACTCGAGTTCAAACTCGACACATCTAATGTTGCCCATGGTTCTTGGTCCAATAACCATGATTATGTGTGCAATTAAAGTCTACATCCAGCAGAACTGGAAACACCAGAAGCATAATTAGTCTCAAAATAAAAGAGATGATTGTACTTTTTAGTTTACATTATTAAAGCATTGTAATATTATCCAATATGGTCTTGTTCTCTATATTCATGTTAGAATCAAGACCTGCGAAACAGAAGTGTTGTTGTTGCTGTCTTTGTTTCAGTTTCAATTGAATAATATGATTAACCTTGAAGGTATGATAAACAAGATTCTTATGTAACTAAGTATTAGAAGAAGAGAAGAATGTCATCTGATCGAACGGTTGTATTGTGAAAGTTAACTGTGATGCTTCGTTCAATTCCTCCTTCAGGATTGCTGGTGTTGCTGTCGTTATGCACGATTCTTCTCGTCACATTGTCGGAGGTGAGGCTAAGGGATTCATTCGAACTCTGTTGGAACATGGAAGCTTTTTCTGTGCGTCTAGGGGTGGATCTGATTCGGGCTCACAACCATTCTGCATGGGAAACTGCGGCTATCTTGCTTAGTTTGTCCTTGTATTTTGATTACTGCTCTTTCTCCTTTTCTAAAAAGTCTTGTAATTTGGCAGCCGTTTGGGTAGCGAAGGCTGTTCGTTTAAATGCTTTCCCTGCCAATTGGGTGTATGATCAACCACCGAGCAGCGCAAACGTTAACCATTTCAATCGAGCTAATTGCGAACCCCTCGATAATTTTAATGGGTGATCCAACATCAGGTCTTGATGCAAGAGCAGCAGCCATCGTAATGAGAACCGTGGGAATCACGGTGGACACTGGAAGAACTGTGGTATGCACAATTCACCAGCCAAGGCCTTGATTATCCGATAAGCAATGTGCAGTTTCTTTCATTCGAACAATCCTACTTAAAACTTAATCCTCAAAATTATTATTGCAGAAGAATTAAGGCCTTGATTTCAAAGTTGAGCATATCTCCTCCGGGTTCGCAGGATCTCCATATACCAACTAAGTTTGCACAATCCTACTTTACACAGTTCAAAGCTTGCTTATGGAAACACCACAAATCATAGTGACGGAATACACCGTACAATGCTGTGCCGCAATGAGCTTTATGTTCGGAGTATGGAAGCAAAAGGTAAGCCTTTTAGGCTGAATCTCTAAACAAGCACTATCTGTTTTCCTAATCGAATAAACATACAAACATGATCGTGCAGGAGAACAAAGCAGGATGTTTTCAATGCAATGGGTGCAATGTACACTGCAATAACATTCATGAGATTACAGAGTGCAGCTTCTGTGAGACCAGTTATATTAGCTGCAAGAACAGTTTTTTACAGAGGAAGGGAAGCCTGAATGTACTCTGGGTTGCCATATGCGTTTACGCAGGTAGTTAATTCTTCTACACAATCTTAACCATTGCTTTGCTTCCTGACGTTCTCACCAAGTCCAAAATTTCCCATTTTCAGGTTGCTGTCGAAATCCCATATACCATAGCTGAGGTTGCTATACATGACGTTATAGTGTATGCAATGATGGGCTTTCAATGGACAGTTTCCAAGTTCTTAAACACATTCCAAATCGGTGGCAACGCTTGGTTGTGCCCAGTTTCATTGACCTTGTGGGAAATGTCGACTTCGCAGTATAGAGACTTGCAGAGCAAGTAAGAGACAGGAGAAACAGTCTCTCTGGTGCTAACAGGTTCACTTTGATGTTTGCTTCTGTATATGGTTTCTCCATGAAATAAAGTATATATGCTAAATACTTTATTTTACCAACAAAGAAACTGCTTTTGCCATCTTTATATGGCATCTAAGAAGCAAAAGCCCAAGCTTTCATTACCATCTCGTTGACCAAAACAAATCTCTTTATGCCTTTGTCAAGAATCCAAAGAAGGGAAGTTTTTCTTTCCAGAATTTTCCAGCTTTTTTCCGGGGCTGAGCTGAAACCCTTAAGTCGGAATTGTCCTAATTGAATGCTTACCGGCTTCCATGTATGCATTTGCCACTACAGATTGCAAAAGGAACCTGTGGGATGATCAAAAGTGACAATATTGGTCTATAAACACAGTGTCGATGCGACGCAGCTCAAAGAAATGATTAAGGCTATTACTTCAGCAACCTCACACTTTTTTTTTCAAGAACAATTCAAATCCTCCCTAACCTAACTATGTGAAAGCAGTTTCAATGTTATATATAATAATATGAAAATAAACCCAAGAAAACGAGATAAAAATAACTAAAAAAACACACATTTGGAGACAATCCTTGCTCCCCTCCCCCAAATCAACTGCACTGCTAAGTATTTCTTCACCCCCATACTTTTCTTTTCCCTTCTTTCTTGGTATTATGCTTAAGGTGTGGCAGATCCCGGTGTTGTCCTTGGTTCGGTGCGGGGAGTATGAGTATGACCATCATCTATTCCTCCTCTATTTACATCTTCAATCATTCGTACCACGTCTTGCATGGCGGATCTTTGATCAGGTACCGTCGATACACAACTCATCGCAATTTGTAACATTTGCACCATTTCCTCCTCGATGTTGTTATATGTCATCAACTCCGCGTCGAAAACCTCAGAGGTCCATTCTTCACGAACCACGGATTGAACCCAACGAGGAAGATCAATCCCTTCTTCCCCTAGGGATGCTTGGTTAGGTGCTTTACCCGTTAATAACTCTAGTAACAACACTCCAAAACTATAAACATCGGACTTGAATGTAACTCTGTGGGTTTCAAGCACCTCAGGTGCTCGGTAGCCTGCAGCACGACTAGGCGGAGTGGTGTTGCCAAAGAGCCGGTTGAGACCGTAGTCGGAGATACAGGCTTCTTGGTCCGGTCCAAGAAGGATATTGGAGGACTTGATGTTGCCGTGCACAACCTCGGAAACATGGAGATATGATAGGCCCCTGGCCGTGCTTAGCGATATTTTCATCCTATTGTTCCAGTCCAACGGAGTGTGGCCTGAGCCTCTGCTACCTACAATAACATCACGTACCACGGTTCTAAAGTGAAGGAGAATGCAAAATGTCAAGCCATATTCACAGCAGAATATCTCAGGTTCTTTTGCATGAATTATTGGTTCTTAGAGGCGGTCGAGTCGTTCGAATCGGGTCATTTCAGGTAAGGTCGATTTTTTGTTCAGGTTATTTTCGGTTTAGGTTCGATTCAGTTCAAACCGGATCTTATTCGGATTTAGTTCGGGCTGGCTCAATATCGGATCAGCTATTTTTTAGGTCGGGTCAATATCGAATCGGTCAAATTTTCATGTTTGGGTTGATATATGAAGATGATCATTTAAAGGAGAAAATATGATATTAAACCGTTAAACTATTACTAAAGTTGATTGTTAATTAGTATATAATACAAAAGAATAATAAAATATACATATTTGAGCAAATTAGATTTAGGTTACTTTCGATTTTGGTTGATTTTCGGTCGGATTGAATTTTTAGTTCGAGTTGCTTTCGGTTTGGGTTGATTTTTAGTTTAGCCAAAACTCAGTTCGATTTTGATTCGATTCCTTTGCTTCGAGTTCGGGTTAAGTTTAGACAATTATATTTGGGTCTATATCATATCTTGAATCAAGTAAATAATTTTAGATTTCATGTGGGGTCAAGTTTGACATGTCTATTGGTTCTTGAAAGTTCTGATTTAGTAGATTTAATGGCTAAAATTACAAAAATTTAAAAAGTAGAGTACTAACTAAATAATGAATTGAAACAGAGGAAACTAACCGTGAAGATGAGCCGACAAGCTGCCGCCAGCCATGAAATCGTAAACCAGCAATTTCTCCTCTCTTGAGTAGTAATACGCCCTCAAGGGAACCACTCTTTCATGCTTAACAACTTTACCCAAAATTTCCATCTGCATTTCGAACTCTCTTTTACTAACCGCCACCTCCTTCAACCGTTTCACGACCACCGTCGTCCCTTCCTCCAACACTGCCTTGTAGGACGTCCCGACGCTGCCTTTCCCCAACACTTCAGCTGAAGCCCTCAACAAGTCCTCCAAATCGAAACTGTAAACCCCACTTTCGAAAAACACCAGCTTATTCCTTTCTTCTTGCATCGACCCCCCGGTTACGTCATCTTTCGAAGACGAAGTCCCCACCTCCGCCGGCGGAACCGCCCTTGTCTCTTCTGTAACCGGCTTCTGCTGCCTTTCCGGCCGACGTTGCTGTTTGCGGAGGCAAAGAATGAGGCACAGTAACAACAATAGTCCGACAATTATGGACCCCACGACAATGGCAACAATGGCGCCGGTGGAGAGCCTGGACTTTTTACGGGAAGTTGTAGGACTTGAACCGTTACATGGCCGGAGTGGGCCCCCACAAAGTCCAAGGTTTCCAACAAACGAAGACTCCGGGAATCGGGATAACGTGTCGGGAATTGAACCGTTAAGGTTGTTGTTAGAAACATCGAAATCAACTAAACCGTCGGAGTTGATGGCCGGGAGAGAACCAGAGAAGTTATTGTTTTGCAAGAAGAGACGGGTTAAATGAGTCAAATCGTTAACATCCAAAGGGATAGAACCGGTGAAATTATTCGAAGAAAGATCGAGCCGTACCAACCGAGTTAAACGAGTCACACTGGCCGGAAACGAACCGATGAACTGGTTATCCTGCAAATAAAGGCTGCGTAAGAGAGTCATGTTGGAGATGTCGGCGGGGATGTTACCGGATAAACGGTTCCCTCTGAGACTCAAAACCCGGAGTTGGCTTAACAGACCGATAGTGTTGGGTGGAATTGTACCGACGAGACCCACACCTGGGAGTCGGAGAGTGAAGACAAAGGACCGGTTCGCATCGCATTGGACGCCGACCCAATCGCAGGCCGAGGTTGATGAGTTCCATTGAACCCGGTCCTCGTGTTTTGTCTTCGAAAGAAAGGTGAGGAGAGCTTGCTTGTCTCGAACGGGTTCTGAGTTCACTCCACAACTCAGTACCAGAACTGAAACCAAAACACTAACAGAGACGAAATTTAGCACCATTTTTTGGGATTTACGGTTTGAAAAACAAAACACTAACTATTTTGCTGAAACTTTTGTTGTCGGCGGCTTCTGAGAAGCGATTGAGACAGAACCAAAAACGAATGTCGGGTGAGAATCCATAAAATAAACAATAAATTGAGGGCTTCAACTTTCACGAGGTTAGAGAAAGTGGAAAGAAAATTAAGAATAAAGCTGAGTTGAAACGGACAGAGAGCGGGTGTTGGGGATCCTCGCAAATAACAATAATCATAACGGGATGCGTTTTTTCTTTGGGAAAACTACACTGGTGGTCACCAAACTATCATCCTTCTGTTTTGGTCATCCAATTAATTTTGTTTGTCAAAATTGTCCCTCTTGTTAGATATATTTCCTGTTTTGGTCCCCACTGTTAAAATTCTAACAAAATTGCTGACTTGGCAATTTTTTTTATTTTTCACGTCAGCACCTTTCTTTGTCAGTATTTAAATAGTATTTTTATTCGACCAATCAAAAGTGGCACGTTTCCACCTCCAAATTTTGAACAAATCAAAGAAAAAATGTTAAAGCACTGTTCTTGGGCAGAAACAAATCTAGACCCCTTGCATAAAGAGTCCAATGCCTAACCACTAAGCTAGGCTTATAATTTGGTTAGATTTTATCCAAATTAAAATATAACTTATCCAGCGAGTAGTACTAGTTACGAGTAGAGCAGTGATAAACTCGTGTTCGTTAAAAATTCTTGCTCGATTTGATTATTTTCTTGTTAAGTTTGATAAAATATTATAAATTTTAATATAAACATACAAATTCATAAAAATGTGAGGACTAAAAAGATAAATAAACGAACTTATCATGATTGAGTTAGAGATGAAGTCAATATTCGAATGTAAGGCTTTTTAGTTTCTCAACAATCTTCGATAAACTACAAAGAAGAAAGTTTTAGGAATTTCGAAGTTTTAACTTTCAATCGTATTTTTTATATGAGAACTAAATATTTTCTTTTTTATTTTTATATATAAAATAATAATAAAAGAAAAATGGAAGACTTTAATAAAAAATAGAATGTTAATTATTATAAAGGTTTAATTTTGATATATGTATCAAGTAAAATAAGTGTATATTTATATTATAAATCTAAATCCTAAATTATTATACGTAACAAACTAAACCTTAAACTCTACATCATAGACCCTAAATTCTAAACACTAAACTCTAACACTTAAACCCCTAAACTCTAAATCCTAAACAAAACCCTTAACCCCAAAACTAAAAAGCTTGTGTAAATTAAAGTTTACACAACCTATGTATTGAAGTTTTTCTCTCATTATAATTTAATTTCCTATTAATACAAATTAACTTTTTAAATTCTTGGAAAATACAAAACGTTTTAAAAATTTGAAATAAAATATTTTATAGATAAATTACTTAGCAAGTTACTGAATTTTTCTAGAGTTTTCAATTAGCATTTAAATTTTTTGGAACATAATTTTTAAGGTAGTCACTAAAAAATTATAAAAAATAACGAGTTGCTCGCGAGCTTATCGAGTCGAATTGGACATTGCTCGACTCGACTTTCTAAAATCTCAAGCCAAACTCAAATTATAATCTAGTCAACTCGAGTCAAACATTGACTGAATTTTAACCTAGTCAAACTTAAATTATTTACGAGCCGCTTAATTCGATTATAACCGCTAAGAAATACCTATTCCATTTTTGTTTTCTCATTTTCTTTATTGGTTAACAACTTGGGTACATAACAATGACAACATACTTGCTTCAGTGTTATTACACTGTGTAAACAAGGAGTAGACTAAAATAATATCAATAATGATACAATTTTGTTTTATCAGAGAAAAAAAAAAAACAAAGCAGAGAGGCTCCTGTCCTTTGAGCATTCATCATCATTGTTTTAAGGGACAACTCAACTTTTTTTTTCTTCATCTTCTGCTCAAATTGGGTACAACATTTCGATTTAAGTCTAAAAATAAATTTTAAGCTTTAAATTAAATTGTTGTATCGCAAACTCGAATGAAAATACTTTGAATAGGAGTTTAAGTCCAATAAAATTAGGTCATGGAAGCCTGACCTGGATATTACGTTACACCTACCACTACAGAGGACCTAGCTAGCTGTTTTCCTCATTGCTTGAAGAACCTTTTTCACGTTTACTTTGGAGCAAGAATATACATACATATTTTAATAAAAAAATATACATATACATACATATATATAGTTTCGCTTTTCCCTTTTTTGTTCAACAAATTTCCACTTTAGATGGACGTCTTAACCGACTAGACTTTTGGTTAGGGTGTGCAAAAACAATTATATTCTAAAAAATCGAATTATTTAAACTTAACTTGATATGAAAATATTCAACTCGTCTTAATTTAATTTGTAATTTTATAAATTCAATTCAAGTAAAAAAATTCAAATAAAATTTGAGTTATAAAATAGAAATTCGAATAACTCAAAAATTTTAGTAATTGGTGGATCAATTTTTAAGTTCGAGTCGAATATTTTAATTATGCCTGACACACACATATATATATCACATATGAAAAAATATGAAGAAATATGTGTGTTGTACATAGTTATAGAAAACCATTTAAATTGGAACTAATTAATATCATAACATTAGAAATGTTTACATTTTAATTTAAACAAAACTCGAACTCGACTCAAATTTCATAAACTCGACTCTAAAAATTTTCAAATAAAGTTTGAGTGATAAAATAGGACTCTTCAAGTCGACTAACTTAAAATTTTTTGACTCAACTCGATCGAATGCTACCCTACTTTTGGTTGTCTACTTGTCTTGACAAATTTCTTCTTTCTTATGCTTACGAATTTGTCTTGATTTAATACAAGGTTTAAAAACAAGGATATCAAATTATATGTTTTGAGAATCGATATGAAACGTTTTTTTAGGTCATCTAATAATGAAAGGATAATTATTCTATGCACAAGCGCATATGGAATTTTTGTTTCCACAAAAGTCTTGGTTTTGGGGTTTAGAGATTTTATTTAGGGTTAGTGTTTAAGAGTTTTAGTGTATAAATTTTGAATTTAGAGGGTGAGATTAGGTGTATAGGTTAAAACCTAAATACCTAACTATATTACCCTAAAAACTAAACCCTAACCTATAAAAAATAAATTCTAACTATAAACCCTAAATTCTAAACCTTACAATCATAACCCTAAATCAAGTACTTAAACTCTAAAATTAATACAATTGTAGAAATTTTTCGTTTCCACTGTCTGTTTGTCAAATATTTTCTCATAATAAAAGGATAATTATTTTATATACAATGACCTTAGTTTTTAAAGTTTTAAAAAATTATTTAAGGTCTAGTGTTTAAGGATTGTAGAGTATGAGTTTTAAATTTAGAGGATCGCAGTTAGAAAATTTTGGAGAGGTGGCGAAAGCATAATCCCTCGTTATTCCATTCCACATGGCTTCCAATTTTGAAAGAGAAAGTATGAGACAAGATATTAAGGATTAAGGCAATACCTAATTACACTGAAGATTACAACCTTTTTTATTAATATTTCTCAACACGAATCAAAGGAATATATATATATATATATATTATAAAGAAGAAAAATATAGATATATATTATCCATAGAACACAAGGTTAGGTTAGATTCTACATTAATCATTGTGACACAGCAATGAGAGATTAGATTCACAACTTATGCGCCTTCTGCTGGAATGTGACCCACGCTGCCAAAACTTTTGCCATGCTTGGGCCTCCACTGAGTCCTCCCTCTCACAATCTCTGACCCTTCCTCCAGTCGGAGCAAGTGCTGGCACTCTATTTCACCCGCATTCGCCGAGTCCCCCACACCGGAGTCCGATACGGTTGTTAGTGACTGCAGCACGCTGTCCCTCCCACACTCCCTCCTGTACTCCAGTGACAGGGAAGAAAGTTCGTGACTCTCCAGCACCGCCAATGGAGCACTCTGCAACATATCATATTACGTTGTGGTTAAAACGCAGTGTATCGAAATGAAAATCAGTTTAATGTTTACTGGATTGAGTCTACCTCGAGGATCCAGCCAATGTACTTCACATTATTGACATGCTGATTGACATCCAAGTCACTCCATCTAGGCTGCAAATTGAAAGTACTCTACATAAGAATGCAAAAAGTGATAGAAATACACTTATGAGTGACAACAGAAGGGCATCAAGGACTTACAGTTAAACCTTTACGCACGTATTCAGACGTGCTCTCATCGAGTTTCACTAATTTCCGGCTATCTTCAGCCACAACAGGATTAGAGTTCATAAAAAAAGGTTCTATTTCTCCTCGGACCTCTTCTGGAATTTTAGATAGCCTTCTAGTCACCTTATTCATCATCACCCACACACTGCATATCACCAAAACCAGAATCAAATAAAAAAGAACCCAGGTATGTCAGTCCCGAATCACCATTTGATAATGTACAGGCACACAAAAAATGGACATTTATTCTGAGAAAATATTTTAAATGCTAGACAAATTTTCAGAAATCATCAATAGTTTCTTTAGCTACTATTCCTAACTTTTTCTTGTGAGATGAACAAGGGGAACAGATTATATCACGAAAGAACACAATTGAATGCCCTACCTCGTGGCTCTTGTTAAAATTTCACCAGTTTTACTATCACTGACAAGCCAATCCCTTCGCATGCCATTCTTTCCCGATGCACTGGCCCAAGTGTCTACTTGAACAACATCACCCCTGCAAGACAGAAATTAATAAGTCCCAGCAAAAAATAAAGCATCTTTGGTGGAATTGAAAAACTCAACATAGCATCATGATGATCCACGTATAAAACCATAACCACATGAGAACAACATAAGTGGACATGTCATGAGTTGTTGCAAACCATGAGCAAGACAGTATGTCTTACCAAGTAGGATACCGGTCGAACACAACCTGCATCCGAGTAACCACCCATATTAAGTTCTTCTTGCACATCTCAGGAGTTGCACCAAAACCTTCTCCAAGCAGCCCAGCACTTTTACAATGATTAATAGCGGTTTCCTGCAGGTATATTAATTAAAAAAAGCTAATGTAACATATCCACAGGAAAAGCAAGTAATTATAAATTCTGGTTCCTAAAATAAGTTGTTCAAACACTGTATCCAATTAACTGTTGGTGAACCTGCAAATGATTCATTAGCGTCTCTATGGATGCTGTACCATCGGCCCCTATCTCATAAGACCTAATTGCAAAGTTTTGTCGGAAAATAAGACCATCCTGAACAATCCTCCCAATACCGAAAGGATCAATGAGCATGTCAGACCGCCTCGGCTTCCAATCAAGCATCATCCACTGTTTCTCAGCAGCCAGGAACATGGTTGTGATAGCAGCAAGAAGCATGCTCCAATCCGGTAACTGATTGATAAATGTCCGGGCAGGAGGGGAACTCGCACTATCTTCATTCTTGAAACTTTCAACTGGAGAAGTCACAACTGAGGTACCATTTATTTTAGGAGGGGCCTGAGCATTTGCCTTGACTTGCAAACTTCCGGAGGAAACGGATTGTTTCAACTTGATACATCCAGGGTTAGTAGATCCACTTCCAATCTTCTTGTTTTTCGAGTAGGAGTCTGGTGAAGAAGTAACGGGAAAGAACGAGGACGTAACAGCAGTAGCAACCATGATTTTGGAAATTAAAAATAACTATTTATCCACTAAAATTCCCTCTTTTGGAATCGAGCTTTTTAGAAAGGAAGCTGACGCATGCTCCAACTGTTTCATACACGATAAAGAATCAGAATATTTCCAACAAACGCGTTAACAAACTTAGATAATCACAAAATCCTCAAATTTTGGCTATGAAGATTACATATCCAATATTTAAAAAAATTAGCACGCAGCATACTTTTGTAGTTTTCGCGATAATTGAACCGTTAACAGAGAAAAAAATTAAAAGTAATCAAAACAATTCTTCATTCCCGGAAATCTGCTTAGAAAGGAAGAGTTTAACAGAGGCTCAAAAGAAACTATAATGTAAACACGGTAATTTAACAGAAAAAGTCACTGTAAATGACAAAAACTCCTAATCGGTGACGAAAATATGTCGCCAAAAGGAAGCGTAATGAGGGAGAAAAACGAAGCGGATCTAAAAGGTAAAAAAAAAACGAAGGAAAAATGAGATTGAAAAATAGCAAACAAATCATGAACACTTTTTCAGCTTTCCTATGCACAGCTGAACAATCTATCGACGATTGGATGAGAAAATCACAATTAACAACACATAACACAGAAATGGAAACGAGAAAATCTTAGATCTCTCATGACCGCCACCATTACTCAACACCAATACATAAAACAAAGTAGACATCCAAATAAAGCGTAAACATTTCCGCCAGAAGAAAGTAAATCAAATACCAAATGTGAAGAAAAACAACTAAAACTTCCACGTCCGTACCTTGAAGCGATCAAACAGAATGGCGAATCAATGAAGGAAAAATTTCGCGAGAAAACTATAGCGTTATTTAGGAACATGTACGGCTGGCGATCTACCACGAATTTCCCTTTCCTCTCTATCCCTCTCTCCTCGCTTTTTGAAATCTCGTCTGGAGCTGTCAAAATCAAGAGAATTAATGAAGGTAAAACACAAAAAAAAAATGCTTTATTTATTATTATTTTTAATTTTGAAGTTTAAAGAGAGAAAAGAGTAAAAAGTGGCTGCCAGCGGTTAAGTGCTCTACAAGTAGCGTCCACCGAGTCCTTTTATACTGTACATCTGTCTCTGTTCCTCCCCCTCCCCTTAACTTATATAACAAATAAATACTTAAAATATATTAATTTTTTAATTTAAATACTTAAAATATTTTTTTATCAAAATAAATATATAAAGTATATTTTTTTTTGTTAAATTAAATATTTAAAGTATATTTTTTATCAAAATAGTTATTTAAAATATTTTTTCATCAAAGTAGGTACTTAAAGTATTTTATTGTTAAAATAAGTATCTAAAATAATTTTTTTTGTTAAAATAGGTACCTCATGTATTTTTTAATTAATGTTACATGACAACTTTTAGGAACTTAAATGAAATATATATATACACTTTAAATACCTATTTTTACAAAAAAATAATTTAGGAACTTATTTTGACAAAAAAAATACTTTAGGTACTTACTTTGATGAAAAAATTACTTTAAGTATCTATTTCGACCAAAAAATATACTTTAGATACTTAATTTAACCAAAATGTAAATTTTATGTACTTATTTTGACCAAAAAATATTATAGTTACCTAAACAAAAAATTAATATACTTTAGATATTTATTTGTAATATAAGCATTTTTCTCATTTTCACCCGTTTTACCAACAATGTTTTTTCTTATTTACTCTTATGCCTCTTTTTAGATTTATTTATTTTCCCATTATTAATTAAATTAATTGTTGACAAAAATGGTTGAGAAATTGAAAATTAAGTCGGGTTAACTGTTCATTCACATATTTCTTTAATAAATTAATCATTTCCATTGGAAATCCTAATAAAAATACCCAAAATATTATTATATTAACATCTTTTGGCAACAAAAATAATTTCTTAAAAACTAGAAATGTATTTAAACCTATCCATGTAATTTTGAAAACTATGTCTCCCCATTTTTAGCATGACATGATCAAGTTATTTGAAATTTAAATGGAGGGAATAAAATGTAAAATAGTATATATAAATTATATTTAAAAAAGGAAAATTTGGATACACACGCTATATAAAACACAAATATGTATATTTATACTATAAAATTTAAATTTTAACTTTAAACCCTAAATATCAAACCATGAACTCTAAATCATGTACCATAGATTCTAAACACTAACCTTAAATTTTAAATCCTAAAACGTAAACCCCTAAACTAAACCTCTAACTCCTAAAAACTAAAAGCCTTATTAAAATAAAATTTATACAGCATGCATATTTAAATTTTTTCCTTAAAAGTTGTCAAGGTATACTCGTATAATTTTTTTAATGTATTATAGGAGTATTACTTTTATTAAAAAGAAAGATTAAAAACCCAACTAAAAGACTCGAACAAAATATAGATACAAATAACACCATTGATCGACAATGGAGGATAAAAAACAAAAATAACGTAAAAATGCATATGACAATGAATGCTCGTTGACAAAACGGTCATTACCGTAACTCAATCATGAACAAAAAATAATAACTGTGAGTGTGCATCTAAATCCAACACAAGGGTCAAAGCAAGAACGATCAACAAGACAATTAAATAAGTGTCATCTTGATCCGTCGAGGCAATGTAAAATCCAACCTGATATAAAATAAAATAGAAAGAAATGGTCTAACATCTAATAATAAAGATAGAAAACATACATAAAGACATAGGAAAATGTATCACAAAGCAAAGTTATTTTTATTAAAAAAACAAAAAATATAAAAAATAAAAAAGTGATATAATAAAGCAAAGAAAAAAGAAATTACTAGCTATTCGATGATCAACACTAAGACCGATGCTGTTATCGCATACTCGTATTTGTTAACATTAATAGTAATATTTTTGCTATATAAATATTAATAAATAATGGTCATTTTGAGTAAATACAATGTTTTGAGAACAATAACTTGCATATCATAATGATTCGGAAAAAAATTTGCATGCCATAAAACAAATATTTCACTTTTATCTCTAATCTATGACCCCATTCTAAATTAGTCTTTAGACTTTTAAATATTCCAATTTTATCATTAAATTATGGTTTATATCACATGATACTATTACATAATTCACATCAATGTTTACATGCAATCAACATTTTTTATAATGGACTTTTTAACATGGGATATGATTAATATATACTTACAATTTAGAGATGAAACTAGAATGTTCAAAAGTTTATGACCAAATTAAGAATGAGAGTCGTAGTTTGAGAATAAATTGAAACGTTCAAAATTTTATGGATCAATTTAAAATAATAGTCATAGTTTGAGAATAAAATCAAAACATTAAAAAATTTAAAGATCCATTTAGAATAACAATAACTTGAGTACGTGTATGCAATTAACTCCTTAATTAATTAAATAATGATGGAACTTTCCATCAAATATATAACCTAAAAGGCTACAAGCTTTAGGCGATAGATTCAAGAAGAAGATGAAGAAAAAGGAAAAGAAAATTATATCTATCTATCTATCTATATTAGTATTTATTTACTTACAATATAAAACTATGAGTTTTACACGTTTTTTTAAATTTTTAAATAAATGAAATGGATGCTAAGATTAATTTTTTAATTTTTTCTTAAGTGATAATCTTTACATTTCCTTCCTTTAATCTCAGACATTCATTCATCTATCTAACAATTTAAAAAACGTGTAAAATTTAAAAACTTTTACACTAGGTAAGCGGAACTTATTGTTATATATATATATATATAACTTGTGGAGCATAATCTCTTTTTCATGTAGAAAAAAGAAATAAATTGAAATATTTGGTTTTTTTTTCAATAACTTAGATGGAAATTAACCGAACTATATATTGAAGTTAGGTATTCATCCCAAATTGGTGTTTTCTTCTTCTTCATTTATTCACAATAAAGAAATTTGACTAGGAAAAAGAGTTAGTTCAACAACATGAAACAGAAAGTAACGATCTACACGTCAAATTCATTGCCATGGTTTTTTTGCTGCAATTAAATACTAGATTAAGCTAAACACCGGTTCATATATGGATTAAAATAGTTTATGAATGAGTATATAGTTGTTCAACTCTTTAAGATTATTATTATTATTATATTGACCCAATGTGATGAAAAATGAATAGAATTATAAACCATGCTAAGTTTATTTAGTTTGTTTTATTGTAAGTAGGGATGAAGCCAGGATTTGAGGTTGAGAAGCAAAATCTAAATGTTTCATAAATAAATCAGTTTTTTTTTTAAATTATATGGGATGACAAAATGAAAAAAAAAATCTTAGGAGATGGTGGCAATTGCCCCTCCTCACATGTATATACCTCCGTTCCTAATTATACGTGAGTGTTCTTGTTTAAATTCATCTCAATTTATGTCTGAAAATTCTTTGATTATCTGTCAAATTGTACTTTGTAATGTTAATTATGATAAATTGGTTTTGTTGTTCATTAGAATCGTTGAAATGAGATTTCATAACGGTTATATTTTGACTCAAATTTTAATTGATAATTAGACCTGGTAAATTTGATCAAAGACTTGAACCAATTTACTCAACCTGAGACTCGATATAGACCCGAACATGATAGTTTAAACTTGACCCCAACCAAACCAAAACCGAACTAAACCAAAACCGACTCGAATTTAGTTAAACTGAAGATCAAACCGAATCAAAATTAACCAAAATTGAAAACAACCCGAACCGAAAGCAACCAGAATCGAAAATCAACCCGAACTGAAAAAAAATCTGAACCGAAAATTAACTGAAACGACAAACCGAATCAAAATTAACCAAAATTGAAAACAACCCGAACCGAAAGCAACCAGAATCGAAAATCAACCCGAACTGAAAAAAAATCTGAACCGAAAATAAACCCGAACCGAAAGCAAACCCGAACCGAAAGCAACCCGAATTTATTTCCTCAAATATGCATGTTTTATTCTCATTTTGTATTATATTATTAATTAACAACTACCTTTAGTAATGATTTAATATCATTTTTTCTCCTTTAAAAGATCATCTTCATATATTGACTCAAATTGTAAGCCGATCGATCCGATATTGACCCGACCCAAAAAGCAACCGATTCGATATAGACCGACCAAAAAGTCAACCGATCTGATGCTGACCCGGCCCAAAAATCAACTGATCCGATATTAACCCGACCTAATACCCGGCCCGATCCGAAATAACATAGACCCAAACTAAATTTGAATCAGACCCGATCCGACCCTAATCTAGCCTATACCAAAAACTAACCCAAATCGAAAATCAACCCGACCCGAACAAGATCCAAACGACCCGATTGCTACCTCTATTGATAATTAAGTTGGCTACCTCTATTGATAATTAAGTTGGATATTATTATAATACTTGATAAGTAGGGTTTATTTTAATGACTAAATATCTATATTAGCAAAGATATCTTATTTAATAAGGTTTTTTAGTGACCAAGTATTTAGTTCTTTAAATATAGACTATGTTTAACCTTTAGAATTACGAAAGATAGAAAAAATTACTTTACGTTCGGAAAAATATTTTGGATACAACGAGTTTTGGGATATATATCGTGTTGTGATGCACCAGGTTCTGGGATATATACAACCTATCGGATCATGGGATATATTTTTACTCTATGTGTTCTCTACATTGATAATGAATTATTCGCTTCTTTTATAAGTGGAGGTAGATAAGACCGAACCACCTTAAATCTCGTACATATCTTATTTTATGTTGATCTTACTTTGTTTTTCGCAAAAAATTCCTAACAATAACTTATAAAAACGAGACATTTTTTAAGTATAATGATTAGTTCACTTCATACCAACATTTTGTTTTTGTGAAGAAAAAATCAAAAATGAAATTTTAAATGTAACATGACTATAATATATATTATAATTCATCTGCAGTATCGCATGAGAAATTTGAAAATAATTAACTTCCTGCTAGTTGAAAAGATGGGGTTTTTAAAAAAAATCAAAACTAATTTGAATTTGGATTTTCAAGATCTTATCAACTATTTTTAAATCAAGATTTCATCTACTATTAAACTTTTTTTATTATTTATACTAAAGCTATTTAGAAAACATTAAAAAAAAAGAAAAAGAAAAAAATAGGTAGGCAAAAAGTGCAGCAACTTAGATCCTAAGTAGGGATACGCACGGGTCGGGTCAGGTTTTCGACCTACCCAAAAATAATTACTCTAAACTTTCGATCATATTCTTTAAAAAATCTGATTGACCGAACTTGAAAATTATATACCTCAACCTAAATTCGACCTGACCTGATCTATAGAAAATAAATTTTAAAGATTTAATTGTAAAATAAATTAATTTTAGGGGCCTAATTTATAAAATTAATTAATTTTAGGAACGTAATTGTAAAAAACCCAATTTTAAAGATCTAATTATAAAAAATATTTAAAGAGAGATATTATTGGAAAATATATCTAAAAATATAGCAAAAAATTACACAATTAGTGTCGGGTAAGATTTTTCACTCTAAACTCGACTTCAACTTTTTCATAAAAAAGTCGACCCAATCGAACCGGACCAGTTGAAACCCGTCGGGTCCGAGTTAAATACCCATCCCTAAATTCACAAGGCGCCTAACAGAGAACCAGCCATAACAGTTGTTCAAAATTCATTGAGTATAACAATATTTCATAAATAATAACGAGAATATAGAGAAATATGTTGAGTATAACAATATTAATATTTATATTTATCCTTCATTCAATAATAATAATAATAATAATAATAATAATAATAGTACTAATAATAACAACGAATTACGGATTAGCAATTCATTGAAGGGGCAGGTCGGTAAACTAATATATTTTTCATATCGTGTGTTTCAGGCAAATAAGGATGAACCGAAGGAGTTAAAAAACAGTCATATCGTAAAAGTTTTAAATTTTTAAATATTTTATTTATTTATTTATTTTATATTGATGATTTAAATATGAGCTCATAAAATTTTTATATGATTTTATTAAATATAAAAATTCGCACTAAAATTTTACGTTCTTCCTCTAAGACAATTTAGTTTGTGTGGAAAAGGATATAGAGATGTTTTGGTTAAGGATTAACTGAAGAGGTCGACTCCAGAGGCTTCTAAGTGCGCTGTCAGATGTTATTTTCATATAGAGACGGTCGTTATTTTTAGAGTTTAAAAAGGAACTGTTGAAGGTAGAGTCGTTCAATATGTTTTAAAAATAAATATTTTTAATTTTTTTTATTTTTCAAGGCTTTGCTCTGGCTAATTTAAATCGATTCCCGTCGTAAATCTAATTTTGATGGGCGAGTCTTCCAGCGAAATTTTTTGCATACACAAGGTCTCAAATTCGAAACCCGCTTAAGCGATTCGGAGCTGATTGGATCAATTACAAATTAGATTAATGTAATGAGCAACTCCGATCATGAGATTTTGATGACCGGAGTGAACTGAAAATTAGGTTCTAATAATAAGTATTAAAAAATTAAATTTTAAGAGTAGACCCCTTATAACAAATATTGAAAAAATTGAATTTTAAGAGTAAACCTCTAATAACAAATATTCGAAAAAAACTTGAACCTCTAATAACAAATATTAGAAAAAAACTTGAACCTCTAATAACAAGTTGTTGTACCTCAGCCAAAGACCTTCGAAAAACTATTATGGCTCTCCGCCTATATCAGAACGAGTGAACCACCAACCACCGTCGTCGCGCCACACTTCAGGCACCACGAAGCCTGAAGCCCCTATTCGGACCCACAAACCTTCGGAGACCTCTGCGCTCGATCATCGCATCACGACAGAACAACTATCAAGTCCAACCGAGCTCGCAGCCTGACAAGCTGAGCTACCACTTGCCATCCCTTCACTAGCCATCACTAGGCCTGGCCCAGTCCCGTCAAAGCATCACACCAAGACCAAAGACATCGGGAATACCCTTAACTCTCCCTCAACTCTCTACAAGGGCAGTCACACTCATTCTACACCGATCACTCACTCTCTCTTCCTCCAAATAGCTCTAGCCATCGTCCTAACATGGCCAACGGCTCTCGGCCCCAAGCCAACTAGGGGTGAACTGCATGACTCAACGACCAACTACGGTTCTTTGTGACTCTCGGCTTATCTTCTGATGAGTGAACTACCCATATTCGTCCTTACATCTTCCTTAGACCCCCATCTACATCCCCTTCTCTGGTATTGCTCAGAATTAACATCAACAATTGGTGTGGTAAGTGTGGAGATCTTTTCGACCAGAAGAATCAATCGCAATAACTTTTTTGCTAGCGACTGACGACATGGATGACAAAGTCGACGACGACGGTGAATTATTTAAGATCCTAGACCGTCTCTAAGTTTATCTAGCGTTTCTAGTTTTCCCGACTGGTAATGATAAAAGACCCATTCAGTACGTTGGCGACTAAAGGAGCATGAAAGTTCGATCTCACTTCTTCGACTGCCGACGATGATGTTACTCTACACCCAGGTGTCAGTCTAGCTAGAGTGAAGAAAATGGTTTTCTAACTCACTACCGGTCGTCAGTTTCACCGTTGATAGGGTTTTATTTCCTACCGAACTGTTCGATAAGTCACCGTAGCCGGCACTTGCCCCGAAGCCAGTTTCCACGCCTACACCGACATTGAGTCTATCATCATTGTTTGAAACACCATTGTCACTTACTATTTTAACACCGACTCCACCAAGTGACACCCTCGCACTCTGGGTCTATCAAACACCCCCTCCATCGACCCTCACAAAAGCAATGTGAGTATAAAAGTCTTTAAAGGTATTTGACAGCTTCTCTTGAGTATTTCAGGAATTAATATTACATCTTTCATGCTTTTAGAGTAATCGCATCCCTCTAAAAATTACAACATTCTTCGAACAAGTATCCTCTCTACGTAACCAGAGCATCTGCCTGCCTCTAAACATGCACTCATCCTCCACAAAAGTGCTACAACGACACCATCCTCTACAAACACTTTTAGCCGACATGAGCATCGAAGCCCCTGCCAAACAGCATCGACTTGTTCACTTTAACATTAAAGATTTACGGAGGAATAATTATTCTACAAACGATTGCTCCTCATCATTCAAGGTACCTAACTTGGAACTCTCCCCAGAGGTTTTTCTATAATAATCTATCCGTAACTATTCTTCTACAAATGATCTCTCCTACAAAACTATAAGGTATAGGGGCTAGCCCATTGGTACATAAAGCACCCGGAGAATTGGTACCTCATAGACAAGTTCTTAAACTGCTATGAATGAATAAATGTACGAACGGATGAATATAAATGAGTAAACTTCCATCTTCCGACATTGCCACTGCACAGGCATGTTGAGTCGTCTCTGCCCATTCAACGCCTCTGATATCATGATGGTTTATACAAATCTCAAGGCACCTTTACTCGATTATCGATCGTTTGTACAAAAGCGATCAACTATTTCTACAAAAGTTATTGACTGTTTCTACAAAGACTAATAAGATACCTTTGTCCACCTAGTACCGTCGACACTGTATTTCTACAAGGACGTTAAGATGCCTCCGCTCGTTTTCCCAGCTCATCGACTGTTTCTCCAGGGGCACGATTCTACAAGAGCGATGAGATGCCTCTACCCAAGAAAAATATTTAACTCTCAAAGGGTACGAGATACCTTCCAAGGGAGATGTCTACACTTATTATTTCTACAAATACACGGGTACCCCCAATGGAATACCTTCGTGCCTCTCAGAAGAAACCCTGCAAGGGCATGAAAGAAGATGTCTCCACCCACAACGCTCAATGCTACAAGAGTTTTAAAGAAAAGCTTCACTCCATAGCGCTCGATTCTACAAAGGTGTAGCTCAACCTAGAAAATGTAACTGACTCGAGTTTGACATGCCCCCGCTTAGGGATGCCTCTGCCCATATTTACAAGTAATTCTCCAAGGGAAAGGGGACAATCAACATGGTTCTCTAAGGGCGTCAAGAAAGGCTCTGCCCATTTGATATTTGATTCTCTAAGGGCGTCAAGCAAGGCTCTACCCAATATATGTTTGTTTCTACAAAGGGCGCTGAGCAAAGCTCTGCCCCTTTATATATTTATTTCTTCTTGGGCATCGTGCAGGGCTTCTCCTATTAAATGTTTGTTTCTCTAAAGGCGTCGAGCAAGGCTTCTCCTATTCAATATTATAAGGGTATCGAGCAAGGATCTTCCCGTAACATTTGTCCCCTCAAACAGGCATCAAGCAAGGCTCTACCCATTTTACATTTGAGGGGCGTCGATCGAGACTCTGCCCTTTATATGTTATTTTTCTGATGGGCATTCAACAATGCTTCACCTACTATATGATTATTCCCTCATCAAGTATCGAGGACTACCTCTACTGGATTCATGATTTTTCATCCAAAAGCATCAAGACATCTTTGCTTCGCTCATATCTACACTGTTTCTCCTAACTGTTCGATCTAAAACCTTAAAAATAACTCCCAAAGGTTATGCAGACACAACCTCTGCCATATTATAAGAGAGACAAAGGCTTGCCAAGGTGCGTCCATATCTCGAGATGAGATAAAGAAACTATACTCCTCCGATAATCTCAGAGGTGATTCTCTCATTATCTCCCATGATGATTGTTCTAGGACCGAGTCACTCTTCTGTCAACTTTTTCGATGGTTTTTTAGAGTTGAGTTATTCGTATATTCTCCTTCAGGTCACTCTGATAGTTTTTCGGAGTTGATTCACTTATTCACTCCCTTGATAATCTCTTAGGGTTAAGCCCTACACTTGGTAAAAATTGTTTCCCCACCTGATTGCAATCTTAGGCCCAAATCAACAATTGGCCATAATCCTCCTAAAAACCTTCTTCTCCAAGAAGCATGAGGATTTCTTTCAAAAAAGCCTTAAGATCTCTCTTTTTCAACAATTGGTCACTCTAATAGTCTTTCGGAGTTGATTCACTTATTCACTCCCTTGATAATCTCTTAAGGTTAAGCCCTACACTTGGTAAAAATTGTTTCCCCACCTGATTGCAATCTTAGGCCTAAATCAACAATTGGCCATAATCCTCCTAAAACCTTATTCTCCAAGAAGCATGAGGATTTCTTTCAAAAAAGCCTTAGGAGCTCTCTTTTTCAAATGAGCCTAGGGCACTTATATAGCGAACCTTCCCTAAAAAAGGATCCCCTCCCAAACCACGACACCACCATTCAAGTGGTCCTCCTTGTGGCTCTATGCCATAATCTATAAATGTTGAACCGCTTGAATCCACCGATATGTCTCCACCGATATGTCTCCACCTAGCTATGCTCTAACCAACAAAAGTAACCCGCCATGGTTCCTTTAATCAAAGCCTTGGAAAGAAGATCGTCTATAATGAACACAATGCCAACACACCACCGTTTTGGCATATCTCTGCCCTAAGACCAATAGATTAGCAAGGTCTCAATTCATGCCAATTTATGGCACTCATTTGACTGAAGGAAAACTGGTTTTGTACCTCCGCCAAACGCCTTTGGAAAATTATTGTGGCTCTTTGCCCATATCAAAATTGGCAAACCACCAACCGTCATCGCTGCACCACACTTCAGGCACCACGAAGCTCGAAGCCCCATTTTTAAGCCCATCAACCTCCAGAGACCTTTACGATCGATCATCACACCTCGATAGGACAACTATCAAGTCTAAATGAGTTCGTAGCCTGACAGGCTGAGCTACCACCTACCAGCCCGTCACTAGCCATCACTGGGCCTGGCATAGTCCTGTCAAAGCATCACACCATCCACAGCTCCAAGGGGATATAAATACCCCAAGACCAAAGACATCGGGACGAACCTTAACGTTTCCTCAACTCTCTACAAGAGCTATCATACCCATTCTACACTGATCACCCTTTCTCTCTCTCTCTCTCTAGATGGCTCTAGCCATCATCCTAACATGGCCAATGACTCTCAGCCCCAAGCCAACTATATATAAACAGTCTGACCCAATGACCAACCATGATCCGTTATGGCTCTTGGCTTTTCTTTCGATGAGTAAACCACCCATTTTTGTCCCTACAGCTTTCTCAGAACACCATCTCTACCTCTATGTCTGGTGTCGCCCAAAATCAGCATCAACACAAGTATTAAAAAATGGCATCATATTTAATTAGGGATGATGGGTCACATTAATGAATAATTAAGTTTTAAAAGACTCTTTATGTATTTTTAATTGTAGATGGTAGGTTCTAGACAGACAATAAGCCTTGAATGTATGCCCTTACCGTCTTGCCTTAAGGTCGACCTTGATAATGAGACATTCATTTTTTAGAACAAAATAATATCAAAATTTAAGATTTTGACGGTGTAAATAGAGAATATTATATTTAAAAAAAATCACTTTTACAGTGAATTCTTACAATAATAAAATCAGCTTAATTAGTTAATGGGAAAATATCTTATACACTGACGGTGGAAACA
The DNA here is from genome assembly GCA_019671005.1 of Hibiscus mutabilis. Classification (NCBI taxonomy): domain Eukaryota; kingdom Viridiplantae; phylum Streptophyta; class Magnoliopsida; order Malvales; family Malvaceae; genus Hibiscus; species Hibiscus mutabilis. Next base: position 26,974,034 of record CM033747.1, read on the forward strand.
AAAAAAATTCACAAGCGCCTTACTTTTAGGGTTTATGGGTATAATTTATGGTTTAAGGTTTAGGGGTTTATGTGTGTGTTTCGAATTTAAGATTTATTGATGGTAAAAGTCAACAAGGATCGAGTATGATGGTTTAGATGGTGGTTCTTAGAGAGAGGGTGTCTGTTGACCTTCTCTAGTGTTTGATAGTGTATCTTGTCTCATAGGGTCCCCCGTTTATCTCGTTGCATATCCTCTTTATACTGCTAGGATAGGTGTCTCGAAGCCTTCGTACGGTGAACAACTTTTGTTATCAGTTTAGTTTGTTGCAAGGGTCGTATCATTTGAGTGCTTGCTCCGATAAAGGGAAATTGTGGTATTTAGTTCTTCTCTATATTTTTGAGTTTGATTTCCATTTACCGCTGCATTCGTTTTTCATAGATTGGTTTAACTGGTTTGATGTGGCATCGGGGCAACTGGGTGGGGCCAGTTGGTAGATTCTGATAGCCTATTTTCTAAATTGAAAAATTCATGGGGATGAGCCCTCTTTTAATGTGTTTCGCTACTATTATAATGTATTGCTGGTCATGACAAAAATACGAAGGGTTTTGCAAGTATCGGTCATCGCTCAGGGAGGGTATTGGCAATGAGTAACTATACCTCTAATCTTTGTCTAGACAGGATGAAATATGTTAAGACAGGGTTGCCGTACCTGACCTGTAAGTAATATTTCCTACGAAGTTAGTACTTCTCAGAAGATTAGAGAGTAATCCAACATTGCGCTATGAAGAAATATGCACTGTTAGGAATATTTAGGTGTATTACCTAGAAGGGAAAAGTCCCAATGGTTGGGATGAAGTAGATTTAAATGTTATTCCCGAAGGCTCTTTGGCAGATGTGCCTATTCGTGTGGAAGTCTGGCCCTTCGGTGAAGGAAGAAACGATCAAGTGGCAAGAATACTATTAGGTGTGGAGGATGAACCAGAAAATTTCTTCTTGCAATATGTTGGTATTAGCACTCACCCCTAGAAGTATTGCGATGAAGATGTTGCCCCTAGTGGGGTTAGCAAGGAAACTACTCTTACCATTTTGAAGGGATGTGTGAGTCTTAGCCCATCTAGCTTTAGTCTTGGTAAAGGAAAGAAGAAGCAAGTAATCCCGAGTTCACCCATTACATCCGATTCGAATGATGAGAGAACTGTGTGTGCTTGGAACTCATAAGCAAAAGATGAATGGATAAATGTATTAAGTTGTGTATGCTCTTTTTGTGGGTTATTCTTTGAAGAAAAAGGAATGAACTGGGCTTATTGGCATGCTCCTTTTCTTGTTTCTTTTCTCTGTTGCTTTCTTATTCTCTTTTTATGTACATATTCCTTTGGTATGTATGAATAATGATTATCCTCTCGCAATCAGCTGATAGCGGTCTGAAGGGTTTAGCCACGACATTAGATTTGTCAGGCTCTACGTTAGTTGAAGAACAATTGGATTAACCATTCTTGTTAGAAGTGGCATCCTCGAGGGCTTTAGAGAGTAGAGGGATTGGTCTGCATGGCATGCTTAATACAACCATTGAAGTGGAGTCTCCTACTCACGCATTTCCAATTGGTCCTAGTTTGGGGGCTTTCCCTATCACTCAAGGTGTGTCCATGAGGGCCTCGGTAGATGTTGTGGAAATAGCCCAAGAAAGCATGGCGAAGCGAATGAGAACTTATAGTTCCAAGAGGTGTTCGTTAACTTCCGAAGACAAAACGTTAGGAAAAATGTCTATATTTAACAGGGAGATTGTGGGTGGATTATCAAAGCTTGTCTTTGAGACTGCTGTGATTGCATCTTATCATCGTGACTCCTCTTATGCGACTGCAATCGATGCTATTGGCGACACCATTTTTATTGGTTTGGCTAGCATTGTTGTAACACCCTTAATATATAGTCGTAAGCCGAATATACATTAAAGATATTACGGAGTCATTGAAAGAAATCTTGACTTGTAATTTTTTTTACCAAAATTCATCTTGCAGTTTAACTCTTTCTCAGTTTTGAATTAAAACTATGTCAGTCTATTACAGCTAGTTTTGACCCTGAATTGATTGTAAAATTCATAATTGAGTTATTGAAATAAAAATATAATTTAGGGTGAAAACTATGTAGACTGCCTAGACCCATTCTTGATTTTCAAATTTTTACGCGATCAGGGTTAAACAACCTTTAACTACGTCAAAATTCATAATTATTAATAACAAACTATTTATCTAAGTCCATACTTCCATGATAATGTATAAATAAGTTATAAACTTAGAATTATAAAAAAGTTTACCCACTTAAAATATTACATGCCCACTAGACTATCAAATTACGTTAAAGATGTACGTACTGTACTTACAGATAGTAACTTGATCTTCCCAATTAACAGCTCCTCCTTGCTAGTCTATTTTCGGAGAACCTACGTGTGAAATATAACAAACGCTAAGTACGAAATTAGTGAAGCAATTAGTCTCATTAATCTAAACATGAAATAATACATTACATTATATCATATGAAAAGTGCAGTACATGTTTTGTAAAATGGCAAGCATGTCCAAATATGATTTATATCATTAATCTACCTAACATCGAATCATACTATCATTATTCCATAATCATCAAGTATTCATGTGCATGTCATATTCTTTAACATAGTCATATTTTCAACATTCTATATTCAACAAGTAATCATATGCACAACATATTCTTTAACATAGACATGTTTTCAATCATAATTCATGTCAACTATCAGTTTTGTCATAGAAACATGCAATCAGTATTTCATAATCATCAATTAGTCATTTACATATCATAATCTTTATCATAGCCATGCTTTCAACATTCTATTATTATTATGTAAGCATTTGCATAACATGTCTTTTAACATATTCTTACTTTCATCATGTAACCGTTTACATAACATATACCTTGACATAGTCATGCTTTCATTATGGCATCATTTGCATATCATGTACTTGAACATAGCCCAAATTATATTATATGAGATCGAGGTACGCGAGTCATCTTGAATTGACACCGTAGTGTCTAACGTAAACGTAAAGATGAGTACGTACTCGGGGACGCTCTTTGCTCCCCATAAACATAAAGCACCTCGACAGTGCACTCAGGCACAGTGGGCGTAGATCCCCAGGGTTCATGTGACACAATCATTTTGTCACAATATCTGTTTGATAACATGAACATAAGGGTGCAACTGCTAAAGACTCTATGGCATGCCAACTATACCATGGACTCTCATAAACAATACTTGGGCATTTTCATATACGTAACATAATTTGTATACATGTCATGATTTGTATATGTGACATGATTCATACATATATTGATTCATATTCATGGCATGGTTCATATACATGACATAATCCATTTATATAACCTGATTCATATACGTGATATCATTTGTATACATGACATGATTTAATTTCATAACATATTTCATGATAAACATAGATCATCATTTATGCAAACAATAATTCATATATGGTATTCCATCAAACTTGCCATGTCGAGCAATGTATCATATCATGTATTATAGAGAAATGCAATGCCATTTTCAATATAATCTAAACATTTAAAAATGCACTCACCTTGGCCATTTATTAATATGCCTTACTAAGCTCTATTGATCCTTTCCTTTATAGTACCTCGTACCTTCTCTTGATTCGAATCCAACTTCATTTATCACATGAATATAAATAAACATTTGTTAGATTCACTTCTAACAATATTTCACTTAAGCTATTTAATCATTCAACATAAAAATTTTACATAAATTTCTTTCCTTCTTTATACTGTCCACAAACTCATTTTGGTCTTTAATAACTATTTAGAACTTCCATTAACCCTTTTCAATTTTACTAATTAACCTTAGATACATAATGTATCAATTCTCATTTTCTGGCAGATTGCACTACCTTCAAAGAAATATTTTTCTAAAATAATCTACAACTCGGAATTCGATTATGTTTGTTCTGAAAGAAACTAGATTCAATAAGCTTTTAAACCATATAAATTAATAGCCCAAATTGAACTTGTACGATTTATGGCGAATTTTCAAAGTCAATTTTCAGTGCTGATTTCGGAACAGACTGGTGCCCTATTTCTGACCTTTCGTCACTTAAAAATTCATATATTTTGACTCGGAATTCAAAATCAGTTTCCGTTTATTGGAAACAAAACTAGACGAACAAATCTTTACATCGATATAAAATTCACCTTCTAACCATTTTTTTAGAATTTATGGTGAATTCTTAAACTTACTGCGAAATCCAGTTTTCTACACTACTTCCATAAATAACTTCAAACTTTATACTAATTTCTCCTTACTTTGCTATTTTTCAATTTGGTCCCCTTACTTGATTCAAACCACAAATGTATCACTTTCTTTATCAAATAATTTTTCAAAAATAATTCCTTCTAATTTTTCATTCTTTCCGAAACAGTCACTAAAAATGCAAAGATAAGGATTCAAGCTTCTTAACTTTGCAATTTAGTCCTCAAATCAACACTACTATCTTAATTCCATCCTTATAACTAGAATTCATATCTAATCCTTCTCTAAAACCTCATTTCCGAATTGGTCACTTAACTTTGACAATTTGTCAAAATGGTCACTAATTCGATTCAACATCGGTTTAACATTCTAACTTCAATTTCACATCTCCAACTTCAATAATAACATAAATACACTTTGAAATCATAAAAATTCAGATTAGTCCTTTAACTTTCAGAATTGCCAAAATGGTCCCTATACTTTTAATTTAGGGTTTTGCTTCTAATTAACAATTCAAGCTTACTAGATCATTAATTCAACATCACAAACCCTAAATTAAACTTAAATCCATAAACCCTAATCATCTTCATACAAACTAAAATATGTAGGGTTTAAATATCAACTCAATAACATGATTTTATCATTTTACTAGCTTGATTTCAACTTGAATTTCATCATAAAATCATAAAATTCCAAAAGCCCCAAACTGTTTCCATAAACCCTAATTTCTTCTCATGCAAAATTCTCATCAATCAAGCATGTTTTCCATGAACTATTTACACCAAAAGATAGAGCTTGAAGAGTATAACAACTTTGCAGTTGAAAATATTACCTAAAAATCGAGTTTCGGGGCTTGAATCGAACTTGGAAAATTTTCTCCATTTTTCTTTCTTTCTCCCCCTCATATTTCGAAATTTGATTCATCTTTTGTTTTTCATCCAATTTGGCCACTTTTCTTCTATAAATGAATTTTAAATTCATTTAGATAGTGAAATTACTATAATGCCATTTTAATCCAATGGTTAAGATTGATATTATCATCAATCAAGGCCCAAGATTTAGTCTTCCATTTCCTTCTTCCAAAATTATCCTTGTAAAATTTTAAATATTTCAAAAATGCCATTGGGGCAAAATGACCAATTTGCCCTCTAACTAGTTTTTATTTACTAGTTTGCATTTTTGTAAAAATTCAACTAAGTCTAGTTGGAATCCAACCAACAATAATATAATAATCATAAAATAGTATTTTATGACTTTCTCATGGCTTTTGGACCAGTCTCTAAAATTTCAGTTCAATCTAATTTCTCGATATTCGTAAAATACTTCTACTACGATTTTACCTTTTCCGAACTATCGGATTTATTCCAAAAATTCCATATTTCCATATTCAAAAAATAAACTCTATTATCTCATAAAAACTTCCTTTCCCAGAACTTAGACTGAATTTTCCTAACTCAGTCTACTATTCCGATAATTATCGAAAATCTTCGTAGAATAAAATTTCTCTTAGAAATCCTTTATTGATAATCCATTCGAATATTCTTTACTTTTTCTGAGTCCAAATTATCGATCAGAAACACTTTTATGGGACATTCCCGAAGGTCACCCATCCTTGTATTTCTCTGGCTTGAACACGCTTAACAATCTCATTCGATCCAAATTAGGTACCTTTTTTTGCATCTTAATTCTTAACACTGATATCAAGGTACCTGTTTTGATCCGATTCACTATTATACTGAATAAAATTACTTGATGGGGAAATTTACACTTTAGTCCCCAAACTTTTCCAAAGTTTATACTTTACCCCCTAAACTTTCAAAAATTACATTTTAGTCACTAATCAAAAATTGGGATATTAAAATTCCCCCATTGAGAAAATTCGTCCTCGAATTTTCAATGCGTACCTGTTCCAAACATTTTTTGATATTACTTCTTTATTTTCTTCTCAGCCTCCCAAGTGGCTTCTTCGACCTTGTGATTTTTTCTCAAAACTTCATTCAATGAAATTTCTTATTCCTTAATTCTTTAATTCCATAAACTAATATTTCTGCTAACTCTTCTTCATGTATCAAATCTAATTGCATCTCAATTTGTTCAGGAGTGTTGACATGCAAATAATTCAGTCAATGCCCCCAAAACGTAAGTACATATACTATAAACTTTTGCTCACTTCTAGAGATAAGACCCATTAATATACTCTTGGTCCAACTCTTTCACGATTCCTTGAGGTATAACAGTTTTGAAACTAAGTTTTCCCTTTTTGACCTATACAAATCATCCTTCATTTTGAAATAAATAATCATAAATTCTCTTTTGCTCTGACATTTAAGGCTCTCAACAGCTTATACATTTAAACAACCAATGCTTTATTATATACAGTTTTCGAAGGTTACAACCTCTTAGGTACTTCTTGTTCTTGTACTTGAGCCCCCTAATGCATCAGTAACTCAATCTAGCTAAAAATCGGAAAAAGTTCATACTTGATTTCATTATTACTACTACGAGTGCCTTTATAACCCTTGTGATCCGAGACTCTTGTTCTTGTCTAGAAACATTTCTATGGAAATTTCAATTAGCCAGAACAATCCTCAACTAAACACTCTTCCTTTGACTTCATTGAAGATTTAATTCCCTTTTTTAAAAAAATTAAACGTTTCTTCATATAATTGCGTTTACCTTGTGCACGAATAACCAACTTATCTCAATTACACTTCAGATTCTTGAAATGGTATCTTCATAATATCTTCTAATACTTGATCACTTAGACCATTAGAAAACCTTTTTTTTATCAATTCACATCATTTTAATGCTTGTTACACTCATCATCTTATTATTACTGATTATCTTTTTCAAAACCTTTCTGAAAAGATATCTTAGCTTATCCATTACACTTCAGCCCTATCTTTCTAATGCTCTGTTGTCAACTATTCAGGTAGAATTAACCTCTTAGTTGACTTCTCTGAATACTTTTTATCGATATTAGACTTTCAATCTTGTTCAGTATGTACTCAAATATCCCTTTCATCATACTTTTATTCCAGATTTCTTGTCTTCATGATATTTTAAACCTCATAGTTGATATCTAGTAACACTGATGTCTCGTTAAAGAAATAATCTTTCTTGTACAATTTACCTTTATAGTCGAGATGCCTTCAATTTTCTTGGGTGATATTTGTATACCCACCATATAAATTAAACATACCTCACATCCATTGCATTACAATCTTTAAACTGTTATTAAAAAAATCACTGACTCTAAACAGTCAGTTCTTTCTTCCATAATGATTACTTCAGAACCATCAGATCCTTAAAGTACAACCTTTTATTTTTACATTTCACCTCTGCATCATATGCATACAACCAGTTCATTTCAAAAAAAAATCTCAAGTTTGAGAAATAAAAGCTCCAACAAGCTTGCCAGGAACTCAATTCCTTAAATTACTAACAAATATCTCTTACATATTCTAGTCACCCATGCACTATGTCCAAGTGGGTTACTAGGAATCACATTACTAAAAATAGTTTTCCTTAAAGAATCTTTCTTTGTACTACTATCTTAGTACCAATATACGAGTGAGTCGAACCCGGATCAATTAAAATAATTGCAGGCTTTCTCCATAACCTTTGCTTTCATTATAGCATCCTAGTAAATTGACAAACTCATACCTGAGAATTACTCTTTAGGCCTCGGGTTAAGCCCCTCGATAAACCATTCTTATAGGGACTTCTCAGTCGGTATCTAATCAGCTGTATACAGACTTAATCCATTAAAATCCAACTTATACTTGTAGACAGTACGAGTACTTTGTTTCAAACTTTGAAACTACTGTAACATCTCTTTCTTAAATTGGTCGCCAACATATTTGACTCTAAAACATTTTTTTAGAATGTCCAAGTCACTTTCTCAACAGGTATAATTCAGTGGCTTCGGACCATCAAATACAAGCATGTTCCCTTAATAAGGATGCATCTTTTCTAACTTTTCAGCATCTGTACAATTTAATTCCTCTAGTGTGACTTTAACATCGTGCAGCCATAAATTGGCAGCCATTAGACCACATTCTCCGTGAAATTCAGGAGCTCATAACTTCTTAAGCTCCTTAACAGTCGATGCCTTTACTGGTATAGGTGCCAGATTGATACAGACACTAGAGTTTGAATATATTATTTGTTTTAACCATAGCTTTTTAGGGCTCATACTAAGGGTCCATATTCTTATGCTGGAGCTCCCGACTGCGTAGGTGGCTCAGCTGGGGTAAGAGCTAGAGGTGGAACATTCTATATCTGTTTACTTCCACTTTAAACCTTCTCTTGATCCCCATAATTAAATATTTAACGCAGTCCATCAGTACTTAACATCATCTATTTCCACTAAAACTTATTCATATAAATGAGGAGCATAATCAAGTTACACAGATAGTACATCAGTAACATGACATCCTAGGGGCATGTACTTAACATCAAATCATATTTAACTCGGTTTAACCTCCAGAATTGGCAAAACCTGTAGCTCTAATACCAATAAATATAATACCCTTAATGTATACTCGTAAGCCAAATATACATTAAAGATGTTACGGAGTCATTGAAAGAAATCTTGACTTGTGATTTTTTTTACCAAAATTCATCTTGCAGTTTAACCCTTTCTCAGTTTTGAATTAAAACTATGTCAGTGTATTACAGCTAGTTTTGACCCTGAATTGATTGTAAAATTCATAATTGAGTTATTGAAATAAAAATATATTTCAGGGTGAAAACTATATACATTTCCTAGACCCTTTCTTGATTTTCAAATTTTTACGCGATCAGGGTTAAACAACCTTTAACTACGTCAAAATTCATAATTATTAATAACAAACTATTTATCTAAGTTCATACTTCCATGATAATGTATAAATACATTATAAACTTATAATTTTAAAATAGTTTACCCACTTAAAATATTACATGCCCACTAGACTATCAAATTACGTTAAAGATGTACGTACTGTACTTACAGATAGTAACTTGATCTTCCCAATTAACAGCTCCTCCTTGCTAGTCTATTTTCGGAGAACCTACGTGTGAAATATAACACACGCTAAGTACGAACTTAGTGAGGCAATTAGTCTCATTAATCTAAACATGAAATAATACATTACATTATATCATATGAAAAGTGCAGTACATGTTTTGTAAAATGGCAAGCATGTCCAAATATGATTTATGTCATTAATCTACCTAACATAGAATCATACTATCATTATTCCATAATCATCAAGTATTCATGTGCATGTCATATTCTTTAACATAGTCATATTTTCAACATTCTATATTCAACAAGTAATCATATGCACAACATATTCTTTAACATAGACATGTTTTCAATCATAATTCATGTCATCTATCAGTTTTTTAATAGAAACATGCAATCAATATTTCATAATCATCAATTAGTCATTTACATATCATAATCTTTATCATAGCCATGCTTTCAACATTCTATTATTATTATGTAAGCATTTGCATAACATGTCGTTTAACACATTCTTACTTTAATCATGTAATCGTTTACATAACATATACCTTGACATAGTCATGCTTTCATTATTCCATCATTTGCATATCATGTACTTGAACATAGCCCAAAGTATATTATATGAGATCGAGGAACGCGAGTCATCTTGAATTGACACCGTAGTGTCTAACGTAAACATAAAGATGAGTACGTACTCGGGGACGCTCTTTGCTCCCCATAAACATAAAGCACCTCGACAGTGCACTCGGGCACAGTTGACATAGATCACCAGGGTGCATGTGACACAATCATTTTGTCACAATATCTATTTGACAACATGAACATAAGGGTGCAGCTGCTAAAGACTCTATGGCATGCCATCTATACCATGGACTCTCATAAACAATACTTGGGCATTTTCATATACGTAACATAATTTGTATACATGTCATGATTCATATATGTGACATGATTCATATATATATCTTGATTCATAAACATGGCATGTTCCGTATTCATGGCATGGTTCATATACATGACATAATCCATTTATATAACATGATTCATATACGTGATATCATTCGTATACATGACATGATTTAATTTCATAACATATTTCATGATAAACATAGACCATCATTTATGCAAACAATAATTCATACCTGGTATTCCATCAAGCTTGCCATGTCGAGCAATGTATCATATCATGTATTATAGAGAAATGCAATGCCATTTTCAATATAATCCAAACATTTAAAAATGCACTCACCTTGGCCATTTATTAATATGCCTTACTAAGCTCTATTGGTCATTTCCTTTATAGTACCTCGCACCTTCTCTTGATTCGAATCCAACTTCATTTATCACTTGAATATAAATAAACATTTGTTAGATTCACTTCTAACAATATTTCACTTAAGCTATTTAATCATTCAACATAAACTTCTTTCCTTCTTTATATTGTCCACAAACTCATTTTGGTCTTTAATAACCATTTAGAACTTCCATTAACCCTTTTCAAGTTTACTAATTAACCTTAGATACAAAATGTATCAATTCTCATTTCTGGCAGATTGCACTACCTTCAAAGAAATATTTTTCTAAAATAATCTACAACTCGGAACTCGATTCTGTTTGTTCTGAAACAAACTAGATACAATAAGATTTTCAACCATATAAATTAATAGCCCAAATTCAACTTGTATAATTTATGGCGAATTTTCAAAGTCAATTTCCAGTGCTGATTTTGGAACAGACTGGTGCCCTATTTTCTGACCTTTCGTCACTTAAAAATTTATATCTTTTGACTCGGAACTCAAAATCAGTTTCCTTTTTTGGAAAAGAAACTAGATGAACAAATTTTTACATCGGTATAAAATTTACCTTCTAACCATTTTTGTAGAATTTATGGTGAATTTTTAAACTTACTGCCAAATCCAGTTTTCTACACTACTTCCATACATAACTTCAAACTTTATACTAATTTCTCCTTACTTTTCTATTTGTCAATTTGGTCACATTACTTGATTCAAACCATTAATGTATCACTTTCTTCATCAAATAATTATTCAAAAATAATTCCTTCTAATTTTTCATTCTTTCTGAAATAGTCACTAAAAATGCAAAGATAGGGATTCAAGCTTATTAACTTTGCAATTTAGTCCTCAAATGAACATTACTATCTTAATTCCATCCTTATAACTAGAATTCATATTTAATCATTCTCTAAAACCTCATTTGCAAATTGGTCACTTAACTTTGACAATTTGTCAAAATGGTCACTAATTCGATTCAACATCGGTTTAACATTCTAACTTCAATTTCACATCTCCAACTTCAATAATAACATAAATACACTTCAAAATCATAAAAATTCAGATTAGTCCTTTAACTTTCAGAATTGCTAAAATGGTCCCTATACTTTTAATTTAGGGTTTTGCTTCCAATTAACAATTCAGGCATACTAGATCATTAATTCAACATCACAAACCCTAAATTAAACTTGAATCCATAAACTCTAATCATATTCATACAAACTTAAATATGTAGGGTTTAAATCTCAACTCAATAACATGATTTTAACATTGTACTAGCTTGATTTCAACTTGAATTTCATCATAAAATCATAAAATTCCAAAAGCCCCAAACTTTTTCCATAAACCCTAATTTATTCTCACAAAATTCTCATCAATCAAGCATGTTTTCCATGAATTATTTACACCAAAAGATAGAGCTTGAAAAGTAGAACAACTTTGGAGTTGAAAATATTACTTGAAAATCGAGTTTCAGGGCTTGAACCGAACTTGGAAATTTTTTCTCCATTTTTCTTTCTTTCTCCCCCTCATATTTCGAAATTTGAAGATGAATTATGGTCTTCATCTGTTGTTTTCATCCAATTTGGCCACTTGTCTTGTATAAATGAATTTTAAATTCATTTAGATAGTGAAATTACTATAATGCCCTTTTAATCCAATGGTTGAGATTGATCTTATCATCAAACAAGGTCCAAGATTTACTCTTCCAAAATTATCCTTGTAACTTTTTAAATATTTCAAAAATGCCATTGGGGCAAAATGACACCAATTTGCCCTCTAACTAGTTTTTATTTACTAGTTTGCATTCTTGTAAAAATTCAACTAAGTCTAGTTGGAATCCCACCAACAATAATATAATATTCATAAAATAGTATTTTATGACTTTCCCATGGCTTTTGGATCAGTCTCTGAAATTTCAGTTCAATCCAATTTCCCGATATTTGTAAAATACTTCTACTACGAATTTACCTTTTCCGAACTATCAGATTTATTCCAAAAATTCCATATTTCCATATTCGAAAAATAAACTCTATTATCTCATAAAAACTTCCTTTCCCAGAACTTAGACTGAATTTTCCTAACTGAGTCTACTATTCTGATAATTATAAAAAATCTCCATAGAATAAAATTTCTCTTAGAAATACTTTATCGACAATCCATTCGAATATTCTTTACTTTTAATGAGTCCAAATTATCGATCAAAAACACTTTTATGGGACCTTCCCGACCCATCCTTATTTTTCTTTGGCCTGAGCACGCTTAACAAATTTATTCGATCCAAATTTGGTACCTTTTTTTGCATCTTAATTCTTAAAACTGATATCAAGGTACCTGTTTTGATCTGATTCACTGTTATACTAAATAAAATTACTTTTGGGTGAAATTTACACTTTAGTCCCCAAACTTTTCCAAAGTTTATACTTTAACCCCCTAAACTTTCAAAAATTACATTTTAGTCACTAATCAAAAATTGGGATATTACAATTATTCTCGCTTTTTGCATGTCCTCTGGTATGTCGACTAATATGTTGTTGTATTTGGTTTGATATTTATACTATATGCTTTGGCAATAAATTCTACTTGTGGGCATGTTTGTAGGGGTAAACGTGGTAAATTCTATTCTTTTTCACTGTCGTACGAAAAACATACCCTCTATAGTTGTATCTATTAAAACTGTAAATTTGTCAAGCTCTAGGATGACTCCTCTAGTATCAACATCGATGACAGCAAATTTATTAGAGGCTAAGTGGCTTCTTCGGTGCCAGTGACTACAACTGTGTCTGTTGGAGAAAGTGGTGGGCCACTGATCCCTTGGGAGGTATTTTTCCCTTGGATGGGTTTCCCAAAGGCAGAGAGGTGGTTCCATCCTGAGTCTGCATCAAAGAGGCTATCTGAAATATATTCGAGGAGTTTTGGCACTTCGTAACCTTGTAGCGACATTAGAAGAACTGTTGAGGGGGTTGTGTCTTATTTAAGAATTGGGCTGCATTCAATTTAACATGAAGCGAAACGCTAAAACACTCTTTGAGTAGAACGAACAACTACGTTTAAAGGAAAAAAAAATTATGCCACCCTTCTGAGAGAAAGTGAAAAACTACGATCAAAGGTGGAGGATTGCACTACACAACTGGAAATGCTGCGAAAAAAACATGAGGCTGAACTATGGCAGCGTATGAGGGAGTTACATAAACAACATGCAGGAAAGACTTCAAATAAAGAAGCAGGGTTCGCTCGTGCTCTCAAAATTGAGAAAAACTGTTGCAAAGTACTGAACAAAGCTTGAAAACTAAAATTCAGGGCTTGAGAGAGGAGCTAGCACAGGTGAAGAATGCAACAGATGAAAACTTTGCAAACTTCACAAGGAAAACGATTGAAGTAGAAGAGTCTCAAAAGAATAAAGTTACGATATTTTAAGCTACGCATGATGTTGATACAACTGAGAAAGTAAAGACAGTTATGGATGGTACTTCTGCCTTTATGATCGAAGGAATGGAGAAAGCTTGTGATGCTGCCATTCTTAGCTTTCAGTCAGCACATGGCCGATTAGATGTCAGTGTTGTGGACTTTGATGCGCTCTACGATGTAACTGCTGACTTTGATGTGAAGAATCCTAGTAGGCCCTTATGGGAAAATTTTGGCTCAAAGTATAGGAGGTTGTGGTTCCTTCTACTTCGGATCCAAATGCAGCTCCTCGAGCTACTGATTGCAGTGGTGTTGCAGGAGAGAACCATGGTGACGATATGCTGGTCGATTGTAGCGAAAGTATGTAATTGTTATCATCACTTGCATTTATGCACTTTTGTAGGAAGGTGGTCTTCCTTTTAATGCTGGATGAATTATTTGATTGCGTCCTTACAACGTGTGTTAGGAAACTGTCTCTTGGTTGTATGGTTGGACTATGATGATTTGTATTTGATTTGATTTTTTATTTGATTTTTACAAAAGTATTCTTTTGCTTGTAATCGTTGTTGTATTTTTTTACCGTTCGCAGTATGCGCATTCTCTAGCTGTTTAGATAATTGCTTTTTGGGATTAGAGGGATCATTTGAGGAAGACTTTTTGACTTACAACGTATGACCCAAATTATTAATATTATTTAGTTTTATGTATTGTATTGTTGCATTAATTGCATTATTTTTTCCTATAATTAATTTTTTGAGACCCGTGTATTATACTTGATTGTGGATGGCTTTTTATAGTGATTGAGACACCAGGGTAGGTTATAATGAAAAAAATGGAATGTTTTAATTGGCTTTGTTAAGTATGTGCGGCTATTGTTACATTAAGTGGTCAGAAGTTTGATAGCGCATGATCTCAATTGACTGCTCGAGATTGTAGGATGTGGACATTAAATATGTATTTTAATATTTTTGCGTTGGAAACCGAAATGGCCTGGTCTGGCAATCTGGCTACTCTAATATAAATAGGACTCTCTGAAGTGTGTTTTGTGGTAAACAAAAAGATGGGTTGTTTCAATCGTTCATGGACAGACTCTCTTGTGTTTTGCCTTTTCTTTTCGTTTGTTGTTCTTTTCAATGACAAAGAGTATGGGAAAATTTTGTTGAATAAATATTACTTATTGTTTGGATTACCTGGATCGATGGAAAATAGTGCTCGAAAGGCCATCTGTAGCCATTTGTGGTAAAAATGATAACAAACGATGTACTCAAGGATCTGGAGAATAAGGTTCTTGGGATGTCCTCGTGTGTTGGTGTTTGGAACCACATTAGAGGGTCGGCGGACATAGGTTGACTTGTCATACCTGTGAATGTGATAGGTTTTGGCTGCGATGCCTGTATATGCGTGATCAGAGTGGCTTTTTGAGCAATAGTCATGGTGCATGTGACGTCGACAACTATGATGAGAATCCATTCTTACCTGATGACCCTTACAACATTGTTGAAGCTAAGAGAAGAAAGATATATGGTATCGTTATGTGCGTTGGGTATTGTTATTGTGTAGGCCTTCGTAGACTGTGTTTATTAGGAATATTGTCAAACATTTTTCCTTTCTCTTTGCATGGATGCGCAATTGTAATATATTATTTATTTGTGTTTTTACAAGAATATGGCTGCTCAGTTTAGATGAGTGTGTTTATGTGTAAGTTAATTTATTGATGGGCGAACTTTTGTTTTCTTTATACATGGCATTTGCTAGCGGTGATGTCTCTTTACGTGTATTTAGATTTGTGGACAAAAATGTTTTCTTAAAATAGACCATGCGTATATTATGTGGAATAATTTGCCTGCTAGCTATTAGTCGTGAAGAATTATGTATTTTTGCGATTTCGTATTTTCCGTGGCTCCACTCTTTTAGAGTGAATGCTTGCCCTTAGTAAAAAAAATGTATGGGTAAAGTGATACGCGAAATAACATATTGCCATTCTTTAGTGATACATTTGCCCTAGTTTTACCTTGTATTGTTCTTTATGGAGAAATATTTGACATGGTGGAGTGGACTATTTACTAATATCATCGTGTTGAACTAATAAAGCTTTTGCCTCCGACTGACATTGCTTTAGCAACTATGTATGTCTTTTATGTTTATCAAGCTTACACATGAATAATCGATTCCTGGAAACGAGATATGCTCTGTTGACAATTTGTTTTATCTCTGTTTTCTTGCTTTAGAAGCAGTAATCATTGGGTAGATTTATCTACGTACACTTCTTGAAAGTAGCTGATTAATTTAGCACACTTCTTTAAAGTGGTGATCATAGAGCTGATTCATTTACGCATACTTCTTAAAAGTGACGATCATAGAGCTGATTCATTTAGGCGCACTTATTTAAAGTGGCGATCATGGAGCTGATTCATTTAGGCGCACTTCTTAAAAGTGGCGATCGTAGAGCTGATTTATTTAGGCGCACTTCTTTAAAATGGCGATTGTAGAGCTGGTTCATTTAGGAACACTTTTTTAAAGTGGCGATCATAGAGCTGATTCATTTATGCGCACTTCTTAAAAGTGGCGATTATAGAGCTGATTCATCTAGGCACATTTCTTTAAAGTGACGATATTGGAGCTGATTCATTTACGCGTACTTTTTAAAAGTGGCGGTCATGGAGCTAATTCATTTAGGTGCACTTCTTTAAAGTGGCAATCATGGAGCTGATTCATTTAGGCACACTTCTTTAAAGTGGAGATCATAGAGCTTATTTATTTACGCCCACTTTTTAAAAGTGGCGATTATAGAGCTGATTTATTCAGGTGCACTTTTTAAAGTGGCGATCGTAGAGCTGATTTATTTAGGCACACTTCTTAAAAGTGGCAATCATGGAGTTGATTCATTTAAGTGCACTTTTTAAAAGTGGAAATCATGGAGTTGATTCATTTATGCGTACTTTTTAAAAGTGGTGATATCCTGACGTGCGCACTCTAGAACGTGAGACAAAACACTATGTGCCATTATGTACGCGAAATAAATCATGAAATTTTTAAATATAGAAATTTTTGAGGTGTCTGGCATTCCATGTTCTTTGAACTTCTCTTCCATTGAAATCTGCAAGCTTGTATGCTATAAATCCAATCACTTTATGAATTTGATATGGTTCCTTCTATATGGGGGCCATCTTTCACCCCTCAGTTGGTGGCTTGCTTGCTTCTATATTTTGTAACATGAGGTCACCTGGTCAGAATTGCTTGTTATTTATGAGTGAGTTGTAGTAGTTCACGATAATTTGGTTTCTTGCCTCTACCATTATCTCTGAATCAGCTCTAGTTTCTTCAAGCATGTCCAGATGCATTCTAAGGGATTTGTTGTTTGTATCAGTATCATACTGCATGGTTCTATATGTGAGGACCTCTATATCGGCTGGTATGACAGCTTCTGTACCGTATGTAAGATTAAATGGTGTTTCTCTTACTTTATGTTAGCTAATGATTTAATGTGGCTACCTTTATACCTATAAGTAGGAAAAACAATAAAATAATAGGATCATTAACATGCGCTTTAAGTGTTTATTACCTATGCCCGTATGGGAAGTTGTTCGGATCGCCCATAATATTGCTGGTAGCTCTTCTGTCCACGCCCCTTTTACACCCCCAACCCATTTTTTTAGTGCGAACGTTATTTTTTTGTTAACTGCTTTAACCTAACTATTTATCTACAGGGATTTCACTGATCTTTAAGTCAACGAGATATAAAAATCTATACAAAATTCCTTGAATCTTTTCTGGAATTGAGTCCTTTTGTCTATGATTATTGTATGAGGATTGTCGAACTTGCAAATAATAGATTTCCATACAAAGTTCCCCATTTACCTCTATGTTATTGTTGCTAACGCCTCCACCTCTATCCACTTTGTGAAGTAATCTACTGTAACTATCAAATACTTTTGCTGACCTACCGCCAATAAGAATGGGCCTAAGATGTCGATGCCCTAAATCGTGAATGGCTAGGGACTTGTGATGGATTTAAGTAATATGCCCGGTTGCCTCGGGATTAGGGTAAATTCTTGACAAGGTAATCACTTGCTCACGAATTCTTTAACATCTTTTCGCATTGTAGGCCAATAGTAACCGTGTTTGATTGCTTTTTGGGCCAATGAATACTAGCCTGGATGGTATGCTCTAACTCCTTCGTGAATTTCCTGCAGTACAAGCTTGGCCTCGTTAGGTCCTAAGCATCGCATAAGTGTTTGACTAACTTAAGTCTTTGGGCCATGTCATCGGACAATTTTCTTGTCTGAAGGTATATCATAATCGAAGTCATCCAAGTATCTCCTATATCAAGTTGACACAATTGGGTTTCTGTTGCAAAAAAAAAGGGTGTTCCGGATATTCTATTAAGAACTTGCCTATTTTTGGACTTTGAGTGCTGTTGCTAGTCTTGCCAAAGCATTTGCTCTGGCGTTGTCGCCTCTACGTATTTGTGTTATGGAATATTGGGTGAACTGTCTTAGTAGTCTTGTATTTTGGAGGATTAATTCCACAAAATTGTGTCACAAATAAACTAACATAAAATAACCACAATTAACATGATGCATAAACATAAATAAACTTTGTTACAACCTATCACCCTCTGATGATACTTAAAAAGTGTTTCATCGTGAACTTCATATTCGTCTAGCAATTTATTAGCCACTAGCTGAGAATCGGTGAATATCTGTAGGGATTTTACCTTTAGCCTTAATGTGAGCTCTAACCCTGCTATTGAAGCTTTATACTTTGCCGCATTATTGGACAAGGCAAACGCAAAGCTGAGCACATATTGTCATTCTTCTCTTATATTGGGTGCGCTCAACAGCACACCTACTTATGTTCCATTGAAAGCTACTGATCCATCCACATGTAGAGTCCAAGGTTGGGAGTTTATAGCCCGTTCTCATTTGACCCCAAGGGGAGGCTATTGTACCTCCTAATTTTTCTCACCAGTGCTTGAGCCTTCTAGGGTCATAATTGCCTCTACCGTGAAGGTACACTCCGTTACAAAATCGGCCAAAACCTGGGCCTTGATTACCTTTCACGGTCTGTATTCAATTCTAAATTCATTAAGCTCCACTCCCCATTTTAACATCTACCCATGAACGTCCATCTTCCCTAACACATCCTTGAAGGGTTGATCAGTGAGGACAACTACCTGATGTGCTTGAAAGTAGTGGCGAAGCTTTCTGGCTACCGTTACTAGAGCAAAAACTATTTTCCACTCTTTTGTACCGCTTCTCTACTGACTGTAAGACTCTACTGATGTAATAGACTGGTCTTTGAACGTCTTTTTCCTGTCGAACCAATACCGCTGCTACAGTTTCATCAGTAGTTGCCAAATACATGAGTAAGGTTTTTCCAATTTTAGGTACTGCCAGTATGGGGGCTAGCCAAATATTTTTTTAAATGAACTAATGCCTGTTGATAATCCTCTATCTATTGGAAAATACCTTTTTAGGCTTTAAAGAACGAGAGACACTTATCTGCCAGTCTAGATACAAATCTGTTCAACGCGACCACCTTGCCATTGAGCCTCTGGATATCACTGGTGTTTGTCGGTGGTGCAATACCCAGGATCGCCTTTATCTTTTTTGAGTTTGCTTCGATGCCTCTTTCTAAAATTAAAAAATAGAGAAACTTTTCTGCCCCTACCGCGAATGTGTACTTTTCAGGTTAAGACGCATCCTATTCATGCACAAAATGTCAAAAACATCATGTAGGTCAACCAAATGTTGCTCAAAAGAAGAACTTTTGGTTAACATGTCAATGACGTAAACCTCCATGTTTCTTTCTATTTGATATCGAAAAATTTTATTAACCAACCTTTGGTGGCATTACTCTATAACAGTAAATGTCATCATCAGTAATAAAGGTTGTTTTTCCTTTGTCCTCCTTCGCCATTGCGATCTGGTTATACCCAGAAAATACGTCCATGAAACTCATAAACTTATAGCCCACCGAGACATCTACTAACCTATCAATAGATGGTAACGGGAAACAATCCTTAGGGCATGCCTTGTTGAGATCAGTGAAGTCTACACACATCCTCTACTTGCAGCTAGATTTTTTTACATGACTACATTTGCTACCCACTGTGGGTACCTGACATCTTCAACGAAATCTGCCATGATTAGCTTCTATGTTTCTTGTCTAATAGCTTGCACCTTATGCTCTAAAAATGTTCTTCTTTTTATCGTATAGGCTTTGCGGTTGGGTTATCATACAAAGCATGTTCCATGATGGTCGGGTATATTACATGCGTGTCGGCAGCTGACCATGCAAAATATCAGCGTTGTCCCGCAATAGCAGTACCAATCTTTTTCTACTCTACTTGTCTAGGCCTGCTACAATTCTGGTGGTTTTTCTAGGCTCATCCGGGTGAATTTCCACAATTTTCACCACTTTTATCGGCTTTGGCTTTTTGAGCTTTTCACTCTCCTTGAGTTCTTGTTCACGACACTAACTTCAGGTCCTGTTCTTTTTGACATAATTTTTGTAACACCCTTAACCCGGTCTAGCCGAAACCGGACCAAAGGAGTCACATTGGGTTTACCGAGACAAACCTGAACTAATATCCTAAACCGGTTCTATTGTTTTCTTTTTATCTTTTCTAAATGAATTTAATAAAATCCTATAGTGATCAATCAACAGTAGACGAGATTACATTATCAACAGAAATCAAATTGATACGACTATTACCGAATTACAATTTAGGGACCAATTCACAAAATTCTCAAATTTCAAGGACCAAATTCGAAATTAAGATTACCGATTCTCAATTAGTCATATTATATGCTCACATGCCAAAATTCAATCCAAAATAGTCATCCATGCTTCTATAATTGTAACCATATCCAACATGGACTAAACTGTAAAACATGCAATTTCAGCAACCAAATTAATTGAAATAAACAGTCCATTTCGATACGCCTAGACCCCGTACCGATACCTTGAACATAATCTCACAAATTGGAATTCTAGTGTTAAAAACACGCACCGGTACGGTACCCCGCATATCGAAACACAGCCTTAAAATCCTTAGGAGCTTACCGGTACATATTCTCGCGTACCGAAACCCCTAAAGCAATTTTGCTCACCCGTATCGAAATAGTAGGCTACCCGTACCGGTATGCCTGGGCATTTTACCTGATTTGAGCCTCTATAGGTCCTTGCGTACCAAAACAGGAGACCCGTACCGGTACGCAGATGCCTGCAATGACCTCTAGGTCCAACATATGAGACTTAAGCTCCCAATAACCATGCTTAAACAATCATCATGTAACATTACTAGTATGCTTTTGACACTTATTCCAAGCAACCTATCATACTATCTAGCATCAATAAATCTATATGGTTTTCTATAGGCATGCTTCCTAGTCAAGCTACCAAATCATATACCGTATGCAGAATCCAGCAAACCAAGCTTATTACAAGTCCAAAACAGCAATATAAACTTGCTCAAACAGAGAGTTAAACACTCAAACCCTCCCAACAACATTTAAGCCATATTGCCTTTATTACTACTTTAAACTCAATATACTTTGCAAAACCAAGTCTTGGAAGTTCCCTCATTGCTTGCTAGGCCCACTTGCACTCAATCAATCTGCATTGATGATAAAAGAGGGCGTAAGCAATCATTGCTTAGTGAGGAGTGCTCAAAACACAAGGCATCATCTAATGCAATTTAAAACCATTTCAAAACATTCATGCCATTCTTTCAAATATGCACTTAATCTTTCCAAAACCAACATATTAAACCATATGCAGCATGTACCATGGATTCCACAGCATAATCCCATATGCAATTCCCTCTACTTAAGCCTTCCCATGCATAACATCCCATATGCAAAGCTTAAAGAGTAAAACATGTATAAATCACAGTATACAAACCAATCCATCAACATGATACATTTAAAACATTATATTGACTTTCAAGTGATCCATTACCATATACATCATTTTCGAAAATCAACTTTAACATTAGATACACAGATTTCCCAAGAGATTTCCCAATCTCTTACAGCTCAATGGCATGGAGTTGTGCAACACATGCACCACCTCTACACTCCCAAGTCTAATCCTCCAATTTAGAGTACACACACTCGATGCATCAACCTCTACAGCCCATGGCTGGAGTAAAAGCCATCTAAGTGTTACCTCAACAACATTGGGTTTCACATGATCGAAGTAAGTACCTATCGTACTACCTCTACAACCACATACGACTTATTATAGTGCACTTTAAATCCTACGGTCAGCCAAATATCTCCGATAACATCTCCATAACATTTTTAATCCATCACTTGCCAATATAATTCACTTTTATAAACATACCTCACTGTTTTCATATGCATCATTCAAATCATTTCATCATGCATTAAACCATGCATAAATCATGTTCTTAAACATTCTTTTAAACCATGCATTGCTTTCCAAATGCATCTAACATCATTCCATATCAATTCCCAGCATTAAACCATGCTTATTTCATGCATAACACAAGAGGTAAACAATCATTCAACAAGTGCATTTATAAATCATTTGCCAACCGAAATCGAGAGAGAAAAACCACTTTACTTACTTTCGAGTTCTAGACCAGCGTATCAAGCATAGTCTAGACTCCCATTAAACCTTTTCAAACCTTTGAAAAGCCATTCTTATCCGTTTTACTCACTGACAAAGCAACGCCTCTCTTGCCGATGTCAAATTAAGCTCCTGGCAACTCTTCAACACCAAGGTTCACTTTCGGATTATTTCCCCTGTTTCAAACACATCACAATAGAGGATCCAATGCATTATAATGCATCCAAACTCATAGCAAACAACCAATAATATTATCCAACTATAATCCTACACAACACCACATCCTATCAGCCAAAAACATCATCGATTCATCAAAAACCTTAACCCAGCCAACAACTACGGATCTCAACCTTCAAATAACATCAAATAACATCTAACAACAACTCAAATCAACCTCATAACTCCAGCAAACAATAATCAACAATAACACCTCAAAATCTCCTAACTATCAATCTAACAAATTAGAGATCCTCTAGATTTCAAGATTCTATCATTAAAACTCACTTCATTAACATATTGAGCACCAAAATCAAGTTGTAAATCAATCCTTAACTCAGCAAAAACAGATCAACTCCTCAATTTCTATCATAAATCACCAATTAAACCATAAATTCGAGTTTAATTAATTAAAACCCAATGAAAATCATATAAAATGGATCAAGAACTTAGGAATTTCAATAAAGAACCTTTCATTAGAGGAGAAGAACGAATCCTTACCTCCAATGGTGATTTCTCCCTTAATTGCTTGATAAAACATGAAAATCAAGATAGAAGTAATAAGTATTTGATGTAAAAGATTTAGGCATCAATTAGAAATCAAAAACTCTCTGAAATCCTAATTTTTACCTGAAGAAATTGAAGTTGGAAATGTGTTTGGCTGGAGAGAATTTGAGAGAAAGAAGTTACAAAGTTTGTTACATGAATTTTGTTTAAAAGCTTAATTGAGATTAATTAATTCTCTCCACTATTTATAGCTCTTAAAAACACATTTAAAATAGTTAATTAAAGGGAGAAATATGATGAAAAACTCTAGGATAATTAGCTCCTTAAAGATTCAAAGTTTTGATCCATTTACAAAACAGTAACTAAAAATAGTTTTGCAAACTTTGCATTTTAGTTACTAAATCAAAATGTCATATTTACGAATTTCATTTTCCAAAATTGTTTTCCAATAACGACTTTAGACTATTTTTCCATATTTTTATCTCTCACAAAAATATTTAACTCAATTTAAATCCCGAATTCGACTCGAATCTCTAATCACGGTCCACCGAACAGACCGAACCACCCAAAACTCTTAGACCCAAAAGGCTTTTTTGTTCCTGAGCTAAATGGAGTGAGAGAGCATGGCATTGTCTTGCTGTCTTCCGATCGGTCTGTATGAAACCTTCTTTTGACGATATGGGAAACTTAACTTGTAAACAATAAGAAGCAACTGCCACTCTAACCCTTCTCATGAGGGGTCTCCCAAAGAGAGTGTTGAAGGCGAAGGGCTTGTTGACAATCAGAAAAATAGTTGTCTGTGTGATTTTATTGTCACCATCTCCCATAATTATAAGGAGTCGAATAGAACCCTCCACCTTAATGAGTTGGCAGCCAAACCCATATATTAGATTCGTCGGCTTAAGTTCCAAACTGAGTATTCCCATTTACTTAAATGCACTTCACACTGACACCTCCATAGCACTGTCTGTATCAATCAAGATTCTTTTTATATTAAACCCAACTATCACAGCTCTGACAATAATCGAGTTGCTACTTTCTTCCTCCCAAATACCGTCTTCATTTTTTTTCTAAAAATGAGACCTGCCATAGCTCTCATTGCCTCGGTCTCTTGGTCACTCTAGCCAAGGGCGACATCACCTCTTGCATGCCAGTCCTGCGCTTATAGTCCGAATGAATCCATTCCTCATCCAACTCAATTAACATATTATGGAATATCCAAAAATACTCTGAAGAGAAAAAACCCGAAGGTAGCGCGTTAGATCCACGCTCACCGTACCAATTGTGGATGTCAAAGTCAATAAGGATCAGGAACAATGGTCTGATAGGGTTCTGATGGTGATTCTTAGCGAGAGGGTGTCTACGGACCTTCTGTAGTGTTTGATAGTGTATCTTGTCTCCTAGGGTCCCCTATTTCTCTCGTTGCATATCCTCTTTATACTGCTAGGACAAGTGTCAGGATTAGGTAGTCGTGGCGCATTTATTGGACTGGCTATGATGTGACTTCATAGGTTAATACTATTACGCCCAGCGATCTCATACATTGTCACATGATCGCTGGGCGGGATGTTGTTTGTGATCTTACTCATTCAAGCTGTGTTATGAAAGGTCCTAGCCAGATCATGGTCGACCGCATGCGATCGTTGGACATCCTCTGTTGAGTCCGTTCGCATCCTCATTGTAATCACTCATTTTCACTTGTAAATATATTAATATTGCATGTATATTTATTATATGAATGTTACTAATATAAGGTGGTGTGTGCATGTATAAGTTATATATACGTATTAGGGGTGTATGTATGTCGCGTATGTATCTAGAGTATGAGCGTATTTGATTAATATATAGATGTTATGTTAACTATATGTATGGTTATACGTACGTATACTAGAATATTATATTAATTAATGATTGTATAATAAGTATACATTTTCGTATATACATGTATTGCTGTTATAATTATATTATTATTAATATTATTGGGCTGGTAAAATGAAAAAAATTAAATATATATTAAACCCAAATAAACATGAAGTCCAAGTCCAATTACAAGTTCAATTACAAGGCCCGTTTGGCCCAAATCTGAATCCCCTTTAATTACAATGTGCAGGTAACTGTAGGCCGTTGGATCAAGATCTGATCCAACGGCCACAATGCAACCAAGGTCAAAAATATCTGCCAGGCGCGTGTTCCACACGTATGGACCGTTCGAGTGCCACGCGCGCGTGTGGTCCATGCGCGGACGCTTTAATATCCCACGCGCGCGTAAGATCCACGCGTTCTGACTCCTCGGCTGTGGAGCTCCACGTGGCGAAATCTGAAGCCGTCTCATCAAATCGAGGCTTCATCCAGGCCGATCGTTCTTCAAGCCATCTCGACCGTTAGATCAGATCTGATCTAACGGCCGCGCGCGTCTGGCGGTGGCGAGAATGACCACACCGCCACCGCTGATGATATTCATCCCAGCGTTGATTATGCCAAAGACAATAAGCAAAGTGTCAGTTCAGATCTGAAAAAAGGAAGATGCAACTTGCAACCAAAAAAACAGAGGCAATAATATATATGAAACGGGGCTTTTGTAACGGGGGGATTAGCGGAAAAAAAGAGAGAACAAGGGTAGTAACAAAAAACAGAGATCTTGTAATACAAAAAACCCTGAAAGTTGTAAACATCGAAGATACTCAAAAGGCAGTCCAGTGGTAAATTTTTGTCTTTTTTTTTCTTACTTGTTTTCTTTACATGCATATACGAAAAAGATTAACAAAAAAATAAAATAAAAGAGGAGAGTAGTCTTACCGAGTCGTTTGTGGGTCTTCCTTCCTCGGTGATAAGCCTTTCGGCTTCTACAAGCCGATCCGTGAACTAAAGGGAGGAAGACCCCTTTGTAGTTTTGTTTTGGTCTAAAAATATTTTTTTGGTTCGTATTTCCTAGATCTAGGCTTAATAGAGGAATATCCTCTGAATCCAACCTAGGATTCGTATTGAGGACGACAAAGGGGTTGTTTTGGTGTATTTTGGAGTCTCACGGCGCCAAGTTAGTTAGCGCGGGCCGCGGCGGGAGAGAACACGGCGGGCGGCCGGGATTCGGGTTTTGAAAGAAGGTTGAGAGAAAACGAAGAATGAGTTTTTGGTTATAAAATTGAAAATGAAACAAAATGGTGAAAATTTGATTTCGGCCTAAAAAGAAGGCTTATATAGGTGTTGTTATTTTTTGAAATGGGTAAATTACGCACTTAATCCCACCGCGTTTTCAATATTTTCATTTTTGTCTTGCCGCATGGTATAATCACAATCCAGTCCCCGATATTTCAAAAGGTTACATTTTCGTCCCTAAATTACACCGAATCGGTTTCGAATGGTAAAATTACGCCTAACCATCCCGCGTTTTTGAATTTTTCACTTTGGGTCCGCCCCTTTGGTCTAATTACAATTACGGTCCTTTTAGGTTTTGTTTGTTTCGCAATTTCGTCCCCAAATTACATATTATTGTTCTTTAATTTACTTATGACTTTTGTTTTTTTTCATTTCAGATCCTGTTTTTTTTGTAAATATTATTGTTCGTATTATAATCGTATATATTGATATCATTTTATTTTATGTCTCTCGTATATGACTCGTATTTTATGTTTATATGTACATATATGTGTTAAGTATGACATTCATGTTTTTTATCTGATTATTCGTATTGAAGCATGTTATGTTCTAGTTGATTCGTAAAAAGCATGTTTTGTATTTTTTTTCGTATTGCATGTTTCCTTGGTTTTTAGGTTACGTGTTAATGTGCCTTCTTTCATGTATAATATATTGTTCATATATGTTGAAATATGTTTTATTACCAGTATGCATGTCTTTTTGAAATATTTGTTCGTCTATATGTACTTATTCCTGCCTTGTTATTTTGACACATGATAGTTGTTTTTATCTATTATTTAGAATAATATGTATATATATATATATGTTTTAGTCTAAAATATCATTCATGTTAAATTAGTATTCTGGTATGTCAATATTTATTATGTTTAAATATTTTGCCATGTTTTACGTTTTTGCCACTAAGATTGCATATCAAGATATAATTTGTTAATGCGAGTCCTTTTATCCGAGTGTAAACGGGGCGATATCAAAGTAGTGATAGTGGTTGGGCGTTTATTCTCGGATAACAGACCCATAAAAATATATTCGCAATTATGACCGAAATTTAAAATAATCGTCACTCTAATCCGGAAAATCAATATTAATAAAGCGGTAATTATTAAAGTACCAATTTTTGGGCGGTGTGGGGGTGCTAATCCTTCCCCATCCGTAAATCGACTCCCGAACCCCGTCTTTTTGAATCTCGGTTTTATGGTGTCCGCCCTACCTAAGTGGCCGGTGGCGACTCCATTTTTTTTATATACGGTTTATTTTAAAACCCCACGGAATAAACATTTTTAAGAATCACAAACACCTTTCAAACACACTTTCGAAATTCCTCGTTTTTATTTTAGCGATAAAAAAAAAGACATCGCTACAGATGGCGACTCCGCTGGGGAAAATTTTTGTTTTTTTTTTTTAAAAAAAACAAATGAGTGTCAAGCTTTTAAAATAATTACCGCTTTACTAATATTGGAAGTTCCGGATTAAAGTGACTATTAAATTAACATTCGGTCATAATTGCGCGTTTATTTTAACGCATTTAAAATATGGCATATAAACCCGTCTTTTTTTTAAGTGGGGGGAAAACGCTAATGCTTTCGTGGAGATATCGTTCTCCCGTATGGGCCTAGCAAGTACCTTCGGGGCTCGAGTACCTTATGCTTTAAATGAGATATCGTTCCTTCAGATGCGGGCATAAGCGAATGGGTCCCCCTGAATTGAACCCGGTTGAAAGGAGCCTATAATGGGTGATGATCGGGGGCCTTGCTACCCTTAGTAGGGGACAGCAAGGACAATTCGGGTACCTCCTAGCACCAACACTGCATGTAGAGAATACATAGAAACCTACCCATTTAGAGCCATGCGGATAACCTTAGGTTTTAGACGGGATAAATAGGGTTGTTTTGTGTGTTTATTTCTGTTTAATTTTGTCATTTTATTTATATATTTATCAATTTTATCTGGTACTGACTTGTTTTCTTTTCGCTTTTTGTTCTTTTTCTCATACATCATTGCATTTGCATCGCATAAAGGTACTGGATCAAGTGGTTTGCCTGATCAGAAAGTCTTTCACCATGGAAAAAAGGTGTCTTAGGAAAGAAGAGCTTAATTTGTCGATCGATATTTGGTCGAGGTCAACCAAAAATCCAAGGGGACACCGCCTAACGAACGCGTAATAGCTGGATACACCTATGTGAGTCTCCAACAGAACGACTTGTGGGATCTTCAAAGCATTTGGGAAAGATGGGACCGAAGACTACAAGACTTATTTAGCGATAGTTATGGCGACATCGCACAACTATTATATGTTCGGATTAACCAGCCCCTACTCCGAGCTATAGTCCGATTACGGAATCGGCTTTTTGTTGCTTCACCTTCAATGGGCGGGACATGATGCCTACGGTGGAAGAGTACACCGCTTTACTTAACCAGAAAAATATTCGGAAGATTGGATCTACGCCGAAGCCTCAAAGGAATCGGAATTACAATCGCTAAACTCAAAACCTTTGCGGGAATGAGTGACGATTGGGTTAGTGGCCTCCTTCAAATCCGAGGAGATAATACAGTCTTTTGCATGGGAAAGTATTCGGGACATCATATCGACACATCCGACGAGGCAAAGAAAATGGACCTATTCGCTTTAGGAATATATGGCTTGGTGATCTTTCCCGAGTGCTCGGGAACATTGACATAGCCATTACGGATTTGTTTGAGCGGTGTGAACGGAAAGCAAACCCGGTACCAGCAATCTTGGTCGAGACTTTCATTTCCTTAAACGCTAGCTTGGAAACATGAAGAAGGACGTTTTGAGGCTGCGCACAGCTATTACAAGTATGGATCCGTAGTCACATGTGGAAGACGCCGACGCTGGTCTGCGCCGGGATATCCTTCCAAGGTTTTTCGCCTTTACGAGAATACTTAGAAAAGGAATGGCGAGAAGATTTGAAAACGAAAATGTGGACCAGTTTCTTCAGGAACATTCAAGATGAAGACATAGCATGGAGGGTCCCATGGCTCGGTAAAGTTAATTATTTTCTATCTGATTGTGGTGACTTCAACCGGCTGATGATGTTGGGATTGCATGGAGGGATCGCTTGTGCCCGCTTTTAGTATCTCGGCGATTCGGATCACGACAGTTCATTCCCAATACCGCCGGATTAAGCCAAACTGAATTTCTTTTCAAAGGGGAGTTCAAAGGAAAAATTTAGACCATCATGAGGGCCTGGGATCATTGTTACCGGATCAGGGTGGAAGGAGATACCGAGCACATGACTACCCCAGATTACGACCTTTAGAGACGTTTGAGGTTTAATAATGTGATTCCTGAATCTGATCAAGGACCAGCAGTGTCACTCGAAGAGCTTGCAAGGGTGGTACCGTCCGAAGCCGACATCTTAAGGAGTGAACTCGAAGAAGTTAAAAGGAAAATGGATATTCAACAGACCCAACATGCGAGCGAGCTCTATAAGGCAAGCTTAGAAGTTGATGAGCGAGACGGGATCATTAGGCAATTGAAGAAATTGAATGCAGATTTAAGCGACAAAAATACTCTTTATCAAAAAGATGCCCTCCTGTTACAAGCAAAAATACAAAAGGCCGGCCGAAGTCAGTTCGTAGTTGTGGAAAGAGAAAGAATGAACGACATCCGTTTGATGGAAGAAGAACGAGAAATTAACAAAAGAGCGATCGAGAAAGAGATTGAAAGCTGCCGTTTGGCTATAGAGGAAGAAAAACGGTCCGCCAAGAAGGCCGTTGATCAAGAGAAAGAAAGATTCAGACAAGAAATCAGCAAGGGGAAACAAGTTGTCCATCATGAGAGAGAAAGTGTCGCCGTATGGAAAAGAAAATCCATGAATAGCCAAAAGCATCATTAGAAATGCGTAAACTGTGCGATGACACTATTCGGAGAGATTGGAGCAAAGCCAAAGTCAAAATGATGAATTAAAAGGAAAGGTGGCGGAAGTCGAACACTCACTTTCGAATGTATTGCCGAGAATAACTTCACGAGCTGCAGGAAAGAGAACGAGAGGTGGGTGTGTTACAAGCACGGATTGGGTCCTCAAAGCAATCGTGGAGGATTACAAGGAAAGAATTAATGTGTTCAAGAAGCTGCAGCCGGAGGGGACACCTATTGGCGTAAGAGATTACGTGACGCTGCTCGGATGGTACAGATGACGAGACCAAGATTACGCAAACCTAATGGTGGACATACAAATGAGTCGCCGGACATGTAAATGATTTAGCCGTCGAGGCTGAATCACTCCGACCTTTCATAGCCCCGGGAATGGAAGAAGCTCCTAGGTTCCTCAAGCTGCTCAAGGCAATTGGAAAGTTAGGAGATAGAGCTAGAGTCTATCTATAGGACTCTGTGTTATAATTAGATCTTTTGTACTAGGGATCTTTACTTTGTAACACAATTTTGTTGTAATCAAGACCCTTTAATTCCCGTGGAAGTAGTTCAAAAGGGTGATTACCAGTGAATCGATACCTTGTCCGCATGCATTCTTGCATTTGCATCATAACATTCGCATCATTGTACATGCATTTATTTTTTGCAACCATATTAACAATATGAATATTGTGGCATTGTATGTAGTTAACCCGCAATCATTCATCACCTATACTTTACCCGGCTACAAAGAAAGCTCATGGAAGAAAGAATAATCAGTCTAGAAAGAGGGCAAAGAGAGCTCGAGTCAAGGCTTGAAGAGGCTCAGAGAAGCCTTAGTGATCAGATTACGCAGTCACAAACATCTATAGTATCTGACATAACTGCATTGCTGGCAAAAAGTCTTGGAAAACGAGTAGAAGGAGAAAATGTTCCAGAACCATAAGGTACCCCGGCTCACTTCAAGGTTCAACCAACTGCACCAAACCAAGCTAGAAAGGTGTATATTGACCCTGCAGGAATGTCTTCCAGCTTTCAAATAGGGGCACCGAGACTCAACCCCTCGATCTCAAGCACTTTATGAAGAAGAAGTGCGGACCTAAACATGGTCGAAAGGATCAGAAATGAGGTAGAAAAAAAAATGGGAAGAAAGATTTACGCCTCATGGAAGAAAAATTTAAAAGCGTTACAATCAAATGAAGAATCGAGAAACGACGCTAGCGACCTAAGTCCGTGTCCGATCTTGTCTTGCCACCAAAATTCAAAACGCCGAGTTCGATAAATATGACGGAACCACATGTCCTTCTCGCACATAACGATGTATTGTAGAAAAATGGCGGCTTACCATAAAGATGAAAAGCTACTGATCCATTGTTTCGGGATAGTCTAATGGAGCGGCGTTACGTTGGTATACTCGGTTAAGCAAAGCGAATGTTAAAACATGGAAAGATCTGTCTAAAGCATTTTCCGAGCAATACAAACATGTAACAGACATGATCCCTAGCAGAATCATGTTAGAAAATATGGGGCAGAAGTCCAATGAAAGCTTGCGACAATATGCCCAAAGGTGGAGAGAAGTGGCCGCCCAAATCCAGCCACCTATCCCGGAGCATGAAATCACACCATTATTTGTCAATACTCTGAAAGGGGCACTCTTTGATCGCCTCATTAATAACACAACACAGTGTTTTGCCGACTTGATCAGGACTGGGGAGTCTCTCGAACTGGCAATTAAGAGCGGCATAATTGATGGTGGGGAAGGGTCTCGAAAGTACAACAAGAGAAGTGAAGTAAACACCACCAGCACCTATACCGCCCCTAAGAACTTCACAGTCTCACAGCCACAAGCACCTGTGGGAAAAACACAAAATTCGAATCAAAGAGATGAGAGAGTCACCAGAAAAGAGAAAGAGAGGAGAACTTTCACTCCCCTACATGTTTCGTACACAGAACTTTATTTCCAGCTGTATGAAGCAGACCTGGTCCGGCCATACATCGTTACTCCTGTCAATCCACCCTTCCCGCCTTGGTATAATCCAAGCGCACATTGCGACTATCACGGCGGTACCCCTGGACATCCCACTGAGAATTGCCTTGCCTTCAAAAAGCTTGTGCAGAATTTAATCGATTCTAGGATATTGAAGTTTGAAGAGCCAAGCGTAGCCAACAACCCGCTGCCCAATCATGGGAGCAGAGGAGTTAATGTCATAGAAGAATGCTTTACCAGGAGGATAAAGGATGATGTATCAGAAATCAAGTCTCCTTTACGGTGGGTATTTCAACAATTATGCATGGCTCGTGTGATCAACAAAGGCATGATAATAAGGCAGAAGGAATGTGGAAAGTATTGCGAATTCCATCGGTCAAGGGCATGATATCCAAGAATGTGAAGAGTTCAAGAAATTGGTGCGTGAGTTGATGAATGAAAAACAAATTGAATTCTTTGAGGAACCCATGGGGAAAGGATCAGACGTATACACATGACAGACAGCCCCAAAAACTAGATACGGGAAGGATAGACCTTTTCATCATCTCTCCCGGGATAGGGAATGCAGTGTGTCTCCCAAGGAGAAACCAGCAAGATAAATCCCAAGATCGTCATTTCAGCACCATCTCCATTCCCATTCAAAGACATGCGACAAATTCCCGGAATTATGCCGAATGTGACCATGCCAGAAAAATTAGAACACGAACAGGTAAAAGAGCCTACGCTGGAAGACCGACAAAGCCAGAACAATGTGAACGTTGGTGAAGCAGGCCATTTCACAAGGAGCGGCCGATGTTATTCCTCCGAGGCTTTGAGAGCAGCTGGAAAAGATAGGGAGAAGAATACAACAGTTAACCCTACGCAGATATTTGGAGAAGAACCTCCCCAAAAGATAAATGAACCGGTAACTGAGGCCCAGGCCAAAGAATTTCTAAAGTTCTTGAGACATAGCGAGTACAGCGTAGTGGAACAACTACGGAAACAACCGGCCAGGATCACAGTGCTGGAATTACTCTTGAGTTCAGAGAAGCATTGAGAGATGCTATTGAAAGTGCTGAATCAAACTTTTGTGCCCCAGGACATTTCTGTAACAAACCTGGACATGATAGTAGGGCATATTACCGCCTATAATCATATCACATTCAGTGATGATGAGATCCCGGAGGGAGGAATGGGGTCTACCAAAGCCCTTAACATCACCACCCATTGCAAAGGGTATGTATTACCAGGCGTACTGATCGACAACGGGTCAACATTGAATGTCTTGCCTATGGTAACCCTGCAAAAATTGCCAATAGATGGTTCGCACCTAAAGCCTTGCTACAACTCGGTAAGAGCCTTTGATGGTACGCAAAAAGGAACAATGGGGAAAATTGAGGTGCCCCTATTGATCGGACCAACTGAATATGTGATCGATTTTGTGGTGATGGTCATAAAACCATCTTACAAACTTATTGGGAAGACCGTGGATCCACTCCGCAGAGTTGTCCCATCATCATTGCATCGAAATTAAAATTTGTAGTTGAAGGCAAATTGGTCACCGTAGAAGCGCGAGCATGAATTTGTTGCTTCCGTGACATCAGACACCCCCTACATTCAAAATGATGAAGATGCTGCAGAATGCTCGTTCCGAGCATTAGAACTAGTAAATGCCACATTCGTTTCAGAGGGAAGCCGGATCCCTTACCCCAGGTTATCTAATTGTACTAAGATGACCGTCGCAGAAACTCTGGGCCGAGGAGCCAAAATAGGAAAAGGGCTGGGAAAGAAATTACAAGGAAACCTGAGACCCAAGAATATGATAACCAAGAAGGATCGTTTCGGGCTGGGTTATCAACCAAGTGTCCAAAGAAGAAAGAGGAATATAAGAGAAAGGAGGAGCAAAGAAAAGCCAGATCTAAAGGAGAAGACATTTCGTGGAGGTCAATGTCCTTTCCTAGTTTGAAAGCCACTTTCATCTCCGGAGGGTTCTACCAGCCAAGTCAAGATATTGGACAAATGATGAAAAAAATGATGAACTTAATCGGGAGGAAATACTCAAGAATCATTTGAAGGGATGTACATCAACATGATAGCTGAAAAGGACCGAGGTAGCAAAATGTTGACCAACATCCGCCTTGCCATCCCGGGAAACACTTTCGATAACTGGAGCTGCATTGATCTACCTGTAGTTTTTAGGAATAGATCGTAGTAATGCTCCGAATCAACCTTTTGTTTTTGCCCATAGACAATGGGGATCTCTTGTATGGGGCACCTATGTTAACTTTTTGATTGAAATGAAAATATCCCCACTTTCTTAAAAATGACCAAAGTCTCATTTATTCCATTCATGCATTCTTCATATTCATTCCCTTCATGTAAAGCCGTCTCTTTCCCAATACAATTCATTCTCATTTAATGCAGTCGCTCATGATTGACGATATGAATGATATCGGATCAATCTCGAGTAAATTTCGAATGCCCCGAGGTCTCGGAGGAAATTGAGGAAGGATATGATGAAATAGAAATTGAGATCCCTAAGAGTTCAAGAGAATGGTGGACAACGAAGAAAAAGGCGGATCATGCCCCACCAAGAAGAAACAGAAATTGTCAACTTAGGGACTGAAGAAGCGAAAAAGAAATAAAAATAGGAACGACGATTTCCTCAAAAACCAAGCATGAACTGATAGCCCTACTTCAGGAATTCAAGAACGTCTTCGCCTGGACTTATCAAGATATGCCAGGATTGAATACCGACATAGTGGTGCACAAATTGCCAACCAAATCGGAGTGCAAACCAAGACAAAGAAAAACTTCGGAGAATGAGGCGGATATGTTGTTAAAGATCCGAGAAGAAGTGAAAAAGCAATTTGATGCTGGATTCTTGGAGGTAGCCAAATACCCAGTGGGTTGCAAACATTGTACCAGATACCAAAGAAAGACGGGAAAGTTCGTATGTGTGTAGATTATAGGGATCTGAATCGAGCTAGCCCAAAAGACAACTTCCCTTTGCCACATATTGACACGCTGGTTGACAACACCGCAGGACATTCATGGTTTTCCTTCATGGACGGCTTCTCAGGGTACAACCAGATAAAGATGGATCCTAGCGACATGGAAAAAACCACATTCATAACCATGTGGGGCACTTTTTGTTATCAAGTGATGCCGTTTGGGCTAAAGAACGCAGGGGCAACATACCAAAGAGCAATGGTGACTCTTTTCCATGACATGATGCACAAAGAAATAGAAGTATACGTGGACGATATGATTGCCAAGTCTCGAACAGAGGAAGAACACCTACAAAACTTGAGAAAACTATTCCAAAGACAACGGAAGTACCAACTAAGGCTCAATCCTGCCAAGTGTACCTTCGCCGTTAGTTCTGGAAAACTCTTGGGGTTCGTAGTAAGCAGAAGAAGGATTGAGATTGACCCGGATAAAGTGAAAGCCATCCAGGACCTTTCACCACCCCGCACGCAGAAGGAAGTCCGCGGTTTCTGGGAGGGCTGAATTATATCTCTCGTTTCATTTCCCAATTAACCAATCAATGCGACCCGGTCTTGGACTTCTTAGAAAAAAAATAATCTGGCGTATGGGATGAAGAATGTCAAAAAGCCCTAGAAAAGATCAAAAGGTACGACAAATGCTCCAATTTTAGTCGCACCAAGATGCACAGTCGACCACTAATTCTCTACTTAACGGTCTTGAGAATTCAATAGGATGTGTCTTTGGGGCAACACGATGAGTCAAGAAAAAGGAGCAAGCCATCTATTACCTAAGCGGAAATTCAATGATTGCGAAACACGGTACCCTTGATCTGAAGCTGTGTTGTGCTCTAGTTTGGGCTACCAAGCGGCTCGGACAAAGACATGTTATACCATACTACCGGTTAATATCCAAGCTAGACCCATTAAAGTTCTTAATGGAGCGCCCGGTAACGGGAAGGATGGCCCGATGGCGGATGCTCTTATCCGAATTCGACATCGTATATGTTAATCGAAAAAGTCAGTAAAGGGGAGTGCCGTAGCAGATTTCTGGCTAGTCGTGCTTGGATGACTATGAGGCATTGAACTTTAGTTTCCCGACGAAGACTTGATGTGCATCACAACCGAAGAAGAGATTTCAGATGATATGTCATGGAAACTTTACTTGATGGAGCCTCCAACGCCCGGACATGGGATAGGCGCGTGCTAATTTCACCCGAGGACGTCTATTATCCTTTCACCAAAGAGATTGGAATTCTTCTGCACAAACAATATAGCTGAATACGAAGCTTGCATCATGGGACCGAACTCAGCCATCGAAAGAAAGGTTAAGGAACTTCGAGTGTTCGGAGATTCGTCCCTAGTCATTTACCAATTGCGCGGGAGTGGGAAACCGAGAGACCCGGTTGGTCAAATATCACGAATGGATCCAAGAGCTCGTCAAAGAGTTCGAAAAGGTCAGCTTCAATTACCTACCCCGAGAAGAAAATCGGATGGCGATGCATTGGCAACCTTGGCATCCATGTTTAAAACAAACACCGGGCAGAAAATGAAGCCCATTGAGATACTGACGTTTGAAAAACCTGCTCATTGTTGTAATATACAGAAGAGATTGACAGAAATCCATGGTACTATGACATCCTGCAATATGTCAAGCTTCAAAAGTATCCGAAGGGCAAACGACAATGACAGAAAAGCTCGAAAAAATGGCAACAAAATATATCCTAGATGGGGAAATCCTATATAGGAGAAGTCATGATCAAACATTGCTGAGATGTGTGGATGCCCGAGAGGCGAAGGAAATCTTAGCTGAAGTACATGACGGGATCTGTGGAACGCACGCCAACGGGCTGTCTATAGCCCGAAAAATTATGAGATACGGGTATTTCTGGTTGACCATGGAGGGAGATTGCATCGATTACGCCAGAAAATGCCACAAATGCCAAATTTACGTTGACAAGATTCATGCACCCCCATCACCTCTACACACCATGAATTCTCCGTGGCCTTTCGCAGCATGGGGCATGGACGTCATCGGGCAAATCCATCCGAAAGCCTCCAATGGGCACCGTTTCATTTTGGTCGCCATAGACTACTTCACTAAATGGGTAGAGGCAGTGTCTTACGCCAATATCACCAGGACTACAGTTTGTAAGTTCTTAAAGAAGGAAATTATTTGTCGATACGGATTGCCAGAGAGAATCATCACCGACAACGCTTCCAATCTGAACAACAAAATGATGAAGGACGTGTGCACTCAATTCAAGATAACACACCATAATTCCACAGTCTATCATCCTAAAATGAATGGAGCAGTGGAAGCAGCAAACAAGAACATAAAGAAGATCATAGCGAAAGCTATGGATACCTACAGGGATTGGCATGAGAAGTTGCCTTTTGCCCTTTTCGCCTATAGGACGTCCATTCGCACATCAACGGGGGCAACACCCTACTCCTTGGTGTATGGTACCGAAGCAGTACTCCCAATTGAGGTAGAGATTCCGTCCCTCCGGGTCTTAAACGAAGTAAAACTGGAAGAAGCTGAATGGGTGCAGGCCAGATTCGACCAGCTAAATCTCATTGACGAAAAAAGACTAAAGGCCATTTGTCATGGTCAGATGTACCAAAAGCGGATGGTGCAGGCTTACAACAAAAAGGTGCGCCCAAGAGAATTCAAAGAAGGGGATCTGGTACTCAAGAGAATCCTCCCTATCCAGAAAGATTCTCGAGGAAAATGGACGCCCAACTGGGAAGGACCGTACGTCATAAAAAAGGCCTTCTCAGGAGGAGCCCTGATCCTAACAGAAATGGACGGGGACGAGCTGAAAAATCCAGTAAATTCTGATGTCGTCAAGAAATATTATCTCTAAAAAAAATAAAAAAAAATTTGGAGAGCTCAGGACGAAAACCCGAAACCAGGCGTCTTGAAGCAAATGAAGGACTCGAGTTGAAAACCCGCAAAGGGCGGCTCAGGTAAGTTGAAAAGTTGAATATCCGAAGAGAAGGGCATCCTCATGAACATCATGAAGAGAAGGTTTCAGGCAAGAAATTCTACACCGGTTGACAGGATCATGTATCATTCATATCGAGGATAATGAGAGATTTTGTATCTTCATGTGTGTTATACCTTTTTTTTAAGATATCCCAAGCCCTTAATCGTAATAAAGCCGTGTTTTTGAGCATCCATTCCTGGCCTTCTTGTCAATTTTAGTCAAATAAGATAACATAGGCTTATAATGAAACAAGAGATTTCGGAGCATTACTATGATTTAACCTTGAAAATGCAGGTGATCAAAGAAAACGATGTTAACTCCGTCCTCCAGTTCCCTACATAATGGCTAGGGAAGGTGAGAAGCTTTAAACAACTAGATAGGATGACCAATGGCACATGTCCTATCTATCCAAGGAAGGCACACGAGATAACAAAAGAGATCTCTTGGGTGAAAACCAGAAGGGCACAAAAAAAAAACTCTTTAAAGTGAAAACCCGAAAGGGCGCTTTAAAATTCCAAATCATAATTGGAGAAAAAGAAAGGTTGAGATGGTTGAACCTGACAGTGAGGCGGAGTATCGATGCCTGTAAAAAGGAGAAAACGGACGTCAAGATCAAATAAGGACCAAAACAAGCCCACCCAGAGATTGACTCTCATGCATCATGAATAGTCAAGCATCACTAGAATTAGGAGCATGTCAATTCATTCATTTGTCATAGCATTTTGTTTTCATCTCAGACAGGTATCTGCAGATCCAAAGAGACATCGAAGACCATCACGGTGTGAATCCCAAATGAGAAGACAATGTTTTTACATACAAAAGACACATGTTTTCAAGCTCTAGAGAGGTTCTATATAGGAAGAATCCTTCTCTCTCGAGGTTTCGTGGCTGAGAGTTCTATATAGGAAGACTCCGACACTCCAGGTGAAGACTTCATGATTCTATATAGGAAGGACTCCCAGTCAAAGCAATTCACCCATGACACGCAAGATTATATAGGAAATCCTACTGTGTCGAAAGCGAAAAGTTCTATATAGGAAGGGCTCCGAGCTTTATTGTCTTAGAGTAAAAGGTTCTATATAGGAAGAACTCAGTAGCTCAAATTCCATATGCCAAAAAGTTCTATATAGGAAGGACTGATGGCTCCAAGGTGAAGACTCATGATTCTATATAGGAAGAACTCCCACCAAAGCAACTCACCTATGACACAGGGTTATATAGGAAAACTCACAGTGTCGAAAGCAAAGAGTCTTATATAGGAAAGACTCCGAGCTTCATTGTCTTAGAGTGAAAGGTTCTATATAGGAAGAACCTGTAGCTCTGAGATTTCAGACGCCAAAAGTCCTATATAGGAAGGACTGACGGCTCCAAGGTTTGAAGACTATCAGTTCTATATAGGAGGAACTCCCAGTCGGAAGAATCCATCAGTAACGCAGAAGGTTTTATATAGGAGAAACCAGCGTTGGAGGCGAAGAGTTCTATATAGGAAGGACTCCAAGCTACACCGTCTCAGAATGAAAAGTTCTCATAACTCGAGGCTTCAGAGTGAAGGGTTCTATGTCGAAAGAGCCTATAGCTCCAAGATCGGAAGGTGACGAAGCTCTATATAGGAAGAACTTACGAGCCTGAAGATTCAGCCAAGGAAGAGCGGAGATGTCCAAAAGAATTCGTTTTTCCAAGGCTACAAATAGGGAAGTCTGATAAAATGAGTGCTTATGAATCTTTGCTTTGTTTCCCATTCCATGAGAACAAGCAAAGAGGGGCAACTGTAATCACTCATTTTCACTTGTAAATATATTAATATTGCATGTATATTTATTATATGAATGTTACTAATATAAGGTGGTGTGTGCATGTATAAGTTATATATACGTATTAGGGGTGTATGTATGTCGCGTATGTATCTAGAGTATGAGCGTATTTGATTAATATATAGATGTTATGTTAACTATATGTATGGTTATACGTACGTATACTAGAATATTATATTAATTAATGATTGTATAATAAGTATACATTTTCGTATATACATGTATTGCTGTTATAATTATATTATTATTAATATTATTGGGCTGGTAAAATGAAAAAAATTAAATATATATTAAACCCAAATAAACATGAAGTCCAAGTCCAATTACAAGTTCAATTACAAGGCTCGTTTGGCCCAAATCTGAATCCCCTTTAATTACAATGTGCAGGTAACTGTAGGCCGTTGGATCAAGATCTGATCCAACGGCCACAATGCAACCAAGGTCAAAAATATCTGCCAGGCGCGTGTTCCACACGTATGGACCGTTCGAGTGCCACGCGCGGACGCTTTAATATCCCACGCGCGCGTAAGATCCACGCGTTCTGACTCCTCGGCTGCGGAGCTCCACATGGTGAAATCTAAAGCCGTCTCATCAAATCGAGGCTTCATCCAGGCCGATCGTTCTTCAAGCCATCTCGACCGTTAGATCAGATCTGATCTAACGGCCGAAAACGCGTCTGGCCGCTGGCAGAATGACCACACCGCCACAGCGCCGATATTCAGTCCCCGCGTTCAGATTATGCCAAAGACAACAAGCAAAGTGTCAGTTCAGATCTGAAAAAAGGAAGATGCAACTTGCAACCAAAAAAACAGAGGCAATAATATATATGAAACGGGGCTTTTGTAACGGGGGGATTAGCGGAAAAAAAGAGAGAACAAGGGTAGTAACAAAAAAACAGAGATCTTGTAATACAAAAAACCCTGAAAGTTGTAAACATCGAAGATAATCAAAAGGCAGTCCAGTGGTAAATTTTTGTCTCTTTTTTTCTTACTTGTTTTCTTTACATGCATATACGAAAGATTAACAAAAAAACAGAAATAAAAGAGGAGAGTAGTCTTACCGAGTCGTTTGTGGGTCTTCCCTTCCTCAGTGATAAGCCTTTCGGCTTCTACAAGCCAGATCTGGTGAACTAAAGGGAGGAGAAGACCCTTTGTAGTTTTGTTTTGGTCTAAAAAATATTTTTTTTGGTTCGTATTTCCTAGATCTAGGGCGAATAGAGGAATATCCTCTGAATCCAACCTAGGATTCGTATTGAGGGCGACAAGGGGGTTGTTTTGGTGTATTTTGGAGTCTCGCCGGCGCCGGTTAGCGGCGGCCGGCGGCCGGCCGCCGGATTCTGGGTTTCAGAAGAAGGTTGAGAGAAAGCGAAGAATGAGTTTTTGGTTATAAAACTGAAAATGAAACAAAATGGTGAAAATTTGATTTCGGCCTAAAAAGAAGGCTTATATAGGTGTTGTTATTTTTTGAAATGGGTAAATTACGCACTTAATCCCACCGCGTTTTCAATATTTTCATTTTTGTCTTGCCGCATGGTATAATCACAATCCCAGTCCCCCTGATATTTCAAAAGGTTACAATTTCGTTCCTAAATTACACCGAATCGTTTCGAATGGTAAAATTACGCCTTAACCATCCCGCGTTTTTGATTTTTCACTTTGGGTCCGCCTTGGTCTAATTACAATTCGGGTCCTTTTAGGTTTTGTTTGTTTCGCAATTTCGTCCCCAAATTACATATTATTGTTCTTTAATTTACTTATGACTTTTGTTTTTCTTTCATTTCAGTCATGTTTTCTTTGTAAATATTATTGTTCGTATTATAATCGTATATATTGATATCATTTTATTTTATGTCTCTCGTATATGACTCGTATTTTATGTTTATATGTACATATATGTGTTAAGTATGACATTCATGTTTTTTATCTGATTATTCGTATTGAAGCATGTTATGTTCTAGTTGATTCGTAAAAAGCATGTTTTGTATTTTTTTCGTATTGCATGTTTCCTTGGTTTTTAGGTTACGTGTTAATGTGCCTTCTTTCATGTATAATATATTGTTCATATATGTTGAAATATGTTTTATTACCAGTATGCATGTCTTTTTGAAATATTTGTTCGTCTATATGTACTTATTCCTGCCTTGTTATTTTGACACATGATAGTTGTTTTTATCTATTATTTAGAATAATATGTATATATATATGTTTTAGTCTAAAATATCATTCATGTTAAATTAGTATTCTGGTATGTCAATATTTATTATGTTTAAATATTTTGCCATGTTTTACGTTTTTGCCACTAAGATTGCATATCAAGATATAACTTGTTAATGCGGAGTCCTTTTATCCGAGTGTAAACGGGGCCAGTATCAAGCGTAGTGATAGTGGTTGGGCGTTTATTCTCGGGTAACGGGACCCTTAAAATATATTCGCAATTATGACCGAAATTTAAAATAATCGTCACTCTAATCCGGAAAATCCAATATTAATAAAGCGGTAATTATTAAAGTACCAATTTTTGGGCGGTGTGGGGGTGCTAATCCTTCCCCATCCGTAACCGACTCCCGAACCCTGTCTTTTTGAATCTCTGGTTTTATGGTGTCCGGCCTACCTAAGTGGCCGGTGGCGACTCCATTTTTTTTATATACGGTTTATTTTAAAACCCCACGGAATAAACATTTTTAAGAATCACAAACACCTTTCAAACACACTTTCGAAAATCCTCGTTTTTATTTTAGCGATAAAAAAAAGACATCGCTACACTCGTTTTTTCATATTGGGCTGTATGACTTTGACACGTGGCGGTAGATATTTGTAGGTACTAACAAGATTTATGGTTAGAATTTAGGGTTTAGGGCTAGAATTTAGATTTTAGATGTTAGGGTTTAGGGTAATATGGTTATGGATTTAGGTTTTAACATATAAACCCTACATTTTAACCCTAAAACCTAAATTCTAACCATACACCCTAAATTCAAAACTCGTACACTTAAACTCTTAAACACTAAACCCTAAACAAAATCTCTAACCATTAAAACTAAGGCGCTTATAGAAACAAAGTTTCCATATACACTTGTGCACGGAATAAATACCCTTAGTTAATAAATTGAAATAAAGTAAAATGAATACTTTTGTCGGGGGAAGTGGTCACATTCCGGGACAAAAATCCTCTGTCCCTTTTTATGCCTCAACACTAAAAAATAAAAATCTAAGCCCTAACCCTAAATTCTAAATCCTAAACCTACACCATACACCCTAAAAAATACACTCTACCCCAAATTTCCTAAACCCTAACCATTAACCTTAACTTTAAATCCTAAACCCCTAAACCTAAGTTTTAGTATGGAGAATAAATAAGGGCACCAAAAAAGTAGAGGATTTCTATTCCACGTTCCGTTGCCATCTTAAGGTAAGCAGGGATGTTAGTTTAGATAGGCTTTAGGAGGGTGCCCCCTCCCATTACAATTTAGAATCTCTAATTTGAATTATATGATTCGTCAGGGGAAAAAATTGCTCACCG
This sequence comes from Hibiscus mutabilis, assembly GCA_019671005.1. Classification (NCBI taxonomy): domain Eukaryota; kingdom Viridiplantae; phylum Streptophyta; class Magnoliopsida; order Malvales; family Malvaceae; genus Hibiscus; species Hibiscus mutabilis. Next base: position 27,017,669 of record CM033747.1, read on the forward strand.
TCGCATGAAATTTCTGCAAGTAAAAATATGTATATTAATTTTGTCTATATTTTTTTGACAAATTTTTTCTCTATATTTCTTTAAAATAAAGTTTAAAAAGCTTATAAATCTAAGTTTAATATTATAAACGTTACGGGTGTATATTCAACAATTTTATTTGATTATTTGATCTCTCACTAATATAATGTTAGCATTTAACATTGATCTAATTAAGGAAGATAAATATGTGGAGAATGAAAGCAAGTAGTGGATGAATTGATTTTAAGGGTTGAAGAAGTAGCTTCCAACCAACTCATTACGATTCAAAATGAGGTGCAAAACAAAGCAACAATTAGAACTCACATCACTTCCTCTTGCAAATGGCCCATCCTTTTTGTCAAATCTCCTTATGATGCCAAACCCATTGATTAATGTGTGTAAAAATTAGGTTGCTATTTGTTGATGTCGAAATGAGGAGGTACCGAATAAGTAAGAAAGAGAGGAATATTAGGTTAGTTGATGGTAGATTCAGGCGGTTCACTCTCTATAGATTTGAGACAGAGAGTCGCATACAAGACGATGGTCGAAGTGGAGAGGAAGAAGAGAGGGGTACTGCACTTTTAGTCTAGCCTTACCCAGATGCATTGTGTCCGTTCTCAGACTCTCCTCTCTCATTGGGGATGTGGGTATTTGTAGCCCTTTAGTAATGTTGGTGATACGATAGTTACAGGCCTAGTGACAGCCTATGGAAGGGTGGACAGTGATAGATTCAACTTTCAAGTACCAACTTTTATAGTCTGGTCACATGGGCGGAGTGCTGTAGCGCCTGACAATATTTGTTTCCAAGATCGTGTAGGCCTCCGGGTTGAAAGGCTCTGAGAACCACCTTCGGAGTTGTCAAGTGTGGAGGCGCTAAGGTTGCTTCTGGAGTGATCTAGTGCGGAGGTGAAGATACTAGGTATAAAAGTTGTCCCCCTTAGTTGGAAGAGTATCATAAAGTGGTACGAAATGAAGGTTTTGAAAAAAAAAATTAACCTTGTGACCGTTGAGACTTCAAAAAATGACTGAATTAACTCGGACAATTATGATGGTTCAACTTATGGCTGTTAGAGGATACACGTGTTACTCTGGTATGATGGTTCAACTTCTTGGTCGGGAGGATTCTCACGTTCACCACATCGATTGTTGTTGTCGAAATAAATAAGCTTCAAACAAGAGAGGAAGGGAAAAAGACTAGGGCTACGCGTGTTTTTAAACCATGCATGGAATCTTTTATCTCTCTGCTGCTTTTGATGTTTTTGTAACAGAGATTAGTTTCGGATGCAAACTTCATTTTCAACCCTTACTTTGTTAAGAGTAATGTGTAGGCAGATACGGAGGTAGGGTCTACCAGCGGGCGGTGGTTTTGGTCCTCTAAATGGACAAATTGTTCTATACTCTTTAGAAATTATGAAATTGCAAAAAAAAAAAAAACTCTACATTGTTCTCTCCAGAAATATTAAGGTGAAAGATAGCAAGTATTAGTCCAGCTTTTGCTGGTGTACGCAGGCTCAGGATTTCAAACTCTCGATGTAAATGTAATATAGAATCGCTTTTACTGCACATATAGATAAACTTAAGGATAATGATTTATTAACGAATATATATATAATATGACGTATAACCGGGAAGCGGCATGAACGACCATTCAAGGCCCTCACCTTCTATCTTCATCATTTTATAGATTTTTCAAGTGACAATCTAGTAAAGTGATTGATCCTTATTTTTAATTGTATTTATGGTAATCTTTTAACAAAAAAATGATAATAATGTGTTTGATAAATTTTAATCATGTTTCTATAGTTTATTAATGAAATATTAAATTAATTGTTCAAAATAATAGAACATATTTCCGTTCTATAGAGGTCATTTTTTGAGTTTTGGCTCATGGCCTAAAAAATGTCTGATACGGCTTTGTATTTATATGCAATATGGATATAATAAATAAATTTATATCTAACACACTGGCGGTGGAAACTAAAATTTTTTACAAGCACCTTAATTTTAAGGTTTAGGGATTTAGTTTAAGGTGTAGGGTTTATGGGTAGGGGTTTAGAATTTATGAACTAGGGTTAGATTTTAGGGTTTAGTTTTTAGGGTAATATGGTGAGGATTTAGGTTCTAACCCTAAACCCTAAATTATAACCCTAACCCTAAATTCTACACACTATCCCTAAATATTAAACCCCTACACTTAAACTCCTAAACTCTGCACTCTAAATTGAATTCCTAAACCCAAAACTAAGGCGCTTATAGAAACTTTTAGTTTTCACTGCCAACGTATTGAATAATTAGCCATAATAAATTATAGGATGAAAAGATGAAATATATAACAAATTAGGTGAAGATATACGTTTTTTTATATAATTTATATATTATAGGAATTAGGTTAGGGTTGCATTAACTCAAGAACAGTTGGTTGTTCCACAGAGCTCGTGGTTCACAAAATAGAGTTTTAAGTGAGAGGTTGAAGCCCACAACTAACTTTGCCTTCTCTCATTCAATCTCGTTTCTTCTTGCTGATGAGAATCTATAATGTAAGAGAACAAAAAAAAAAAAAAAAAACTATAATGTGATCACAATTAATCCCGTGTTTGAGAGTAGGTGAGAGTTTGTTCAACCATAATCCTGGGAGGTGGGCAGGGTTCGGCCATGCGATGGCAATGCTCATTGTCATGCGTCATTACTCTATTTTTAAAAGATATGTTTGATAGAATATACAATGTCACCGTTTTTATACTTCAGATATTCTCCTTCATTTGTCCCGTGACGCCCTTGTCACGAATCATTTGATCTCGTGATAGGTGCAATTGTTCATCTTGCATACCTCACTCTAAGGGGAGTTGATGTAAAATCGGACAGTCAAAGAGTTGTTCTGATATCAATGTTACGATGCCATTATCTTCTACCTAAAAGACATATGATAGAATGTCCAGTGCCACCGTTTTTATATCTCAAGACCTCTATTTTCTTTTCCGATGTGGGATTAATATTCTTGCCTCTTCTTAGGCGCGATATCATGCTCTTATTACATATATGGAGTTTAGCTTAAAATAACATACCGTCTTTAGAAAAATTGAAAATTGTATTAAATTGAATCAAACTAAAATTTTATACACACAATTGTAAAGATTTCAAAATCCATATAGTATATGGTTGATTATTTCATACAGAGGCGATAGAAACAAAAAGTTTCCACAAGCGTCTTAGTTCTAGGGTTTATAGTTAGATTTTAGTGCTTAGAGGTTAGAGGTTTGTGTCTACTGATTTAGAATTTGAGGATTGTGGTTAGAATTTAGGGTTTATAAGTGAAAACTTAAATCTCTAACCATATTACCCTAAGCTCTAAACACTAACCTCTAAGCCCTAAATTCTAACCACAACCCCTAAACATAAACCCATAACCTCTAAACACTAAAAACTAACCTTACACCTTAAAACTAAGACGCTTGTGAAAACTTTCTATTTCCACCGCTTGTGTATTGAATATGAATATAAATTTACATTTTATTATAGTTTAAACCAAAGCTTATATATATAATTTTAAATTTTATTTCATAAAAAACTGACAACAAACGATTGCATTTATCCCGCATGTGTTAACCAAATAATGCATCAATCTCGTTTGCTTAGCTGCAGATCAATTGATGTTTGATGTATATAGTCCAACACATCAGGTTAGGTGCCTAATTCCAAGTTTAAATCTTTATTTCCATTTCCATTTATTTATGTTGAAAACCACATCCACATTAATTAACCGAAAGAATTAGCTATAATTATTATTATTATTATGAATAAAAGATGAGAAATAATGCCTCCAAACTTAGACAGAGGTATTTAAATAATGGACCACCGGACTTTATTGTTTAGCTAAACTCATGGCAATATAATTATCGTTATATATTGGTATAAAAAGTTAGACCTCTGTAAAATTTGATCTGAATTAATCGATCCTTACCAATTATGTAGGGAAAGAGTTAGGTTTACGTAGGCGTGGGATTAGTGATTAAGAAGGTTGCCTACCTTCAGTTCAAAACCGTATATTGTTGTGGGCAACAAGCGTGTTGTCATCTGCTAATTCGGCAAACGTTCATGCCTCAGAAAATGGCTACCACATTTAATATACTTCTACCTTCAATTTTAGGTAAGCTTATCCATATTTTTTTATGAAGTAGAGAATTAAATATATTTTTAGAGACGATATGAACATCTTTAACCACTCGAATAATGAATAGATTTCTAAACTTATCAATATTTATAGATAATTAATTTAAGTCCATTTACAGTCACTCGTGTCATTTCTTAATTTTAAAATAAACAGGGTCTTGAAAAGTAATCAAACCATAAAAATTAAGGAGTTTATGTTTAATTTTATAAATTTTAAAATTAAAGGGTTATAAAAGTAATTAAATCAGAAAAATGAGGGTGAAGGTTTAATTTTATTAATTTTAGATTACAAGGTCTTAAAAATACTAAATCATTAAATTTTGGGAGGAGCAAGAGAAGGACAAGGACTTAATTGCAATGATTTCAAAACTATTGAGGCTTAAAATATAATTAACCCATAAAATTTGGGAGGCAATTGTCCCTTCCACCTAGGGGTGGGAATTGGGTGGGGAATATTCGAAAACCGTGGGGATCCGAACTGATGGGATGGGGAATAACCAAAATCTTCACCCACAGGGACGGGGATAGAAAAATTTTTATCATTGAAGCTCAAATGGGGATTGGGACGGGGATTGCTATATCCGAACCGTGAGAATAACCGAATCGTAACCGTATAAATAACCGTGAGGATTTTCAAAAATTATCCGTAAGTATCCCCAATATTTTACAAAAATTTCAAAAAAAATATATATATACTTAACTCCCATTTACTTGTATATCTAACTTATTATCAATATTCAAGTTCATCAAGATATGTGCCTTTTGTTTAAACCTTATTAAGTTTGGATGGCCTCTCTAATAATTTACCATTTTTGTTAATTAAGAGTATATAATCTCTTTATCTCCCACTTTTTATCGTTCATGTTACTCAAAACCTATTTCCCTTCAAGCAAGCAATGTCACCATCCTTTCTCAGTTGTCAACCAACTTGGAACGTCGTTGATCTTTTTTCATGACAGCAAAATACCTTACCTTATACATATATAAATATGTAGTTTATAGTTTATTAAAACCATTATATATTATTGTTTTGTAACTAACCATAAAAAATATTATTGTTCAATAGTATATATTGTATTTATAAATGATCAATTGAAGTAATTTGCCTCCGTTGTTTGCTTTCCTTTTACCTACTTCATAGTCGAATATTGCTACTATATCATTTGAAGTAATTTGGATATTTTTAAGTATAATGAATATATGATTTGTAAATTAAAATTGACCCTATATTTTAGTAGTAAAGTAATAAATTTTATTTAATACTTTTTATATAGGAATTCTCCAAAAATCGTAGAAATCCAATAGATATGGGCATGGGGACGAAAAATTCTCTGAAATATTTAATGGGGATTCATTAAAATTGCACCCACAAATAATGAGGATGAAGTGGAGAATATAAAATCGTCCCCGCCCCTCCCTTCCCGATTCTCACCCCTACTTCCACCTAGTAAGCATTTAGTTTGTCCATGCAATTGGTGTCATTGTCACATGTTAACAATGCATTAAATCGGTTGAGAAAAGTTTAAATACTCTTTTTATAATTAAAAAAATATTTTCATACTTTTTTATATAATTTCTCAATAAAACAACTAAGAATCAGTATTTTAGGATTAAATATAATAATATTTATTTACAAATTCTTTATCACTCCACCTGTGATAGTTTGCTGAATATTTTTATAAAATTTAAAATGCTTTTCGCCACTTACATTGTAGGTGTCACAAAACCTACTTTATATTATAGTATTATTTATTTAATTTTCATTTGATATAATTACATAATATATAAAAATAGAAGAAAAATAACATATTATAAAACTGGTCTTGAATATTGAATCCCAAGCCCAACTCATTTTAATTTTTTTTGTCTAACCTAATTTACCGAGCCTAATATTTTTCTCAACTTTCCCAAAAATAGGTGGGCATTTGGGCTTAGATAAGTAGCTCGACCCTTGAACAAGTTTACTATACTTTAATATGATGTAATTTAGTTTCTTTATGTTGATAATGTTACACTAGGTCCAAATTGATCATATCGCTAGTTGTTGTTTGATGACAGAGAAATAAAAAAAAAAAAAAAACAAGTCTGAACCCAACAAGTGCCCTGTGAAAAAATGGATGATATTCATTCTAGGAGACACGGGTTCGAATTGCCTTGTCTACAAGGTGTTGTGCATTGTCAAAGGGTTAAGAATATATATGAACAAATACTACCTTATAATCACCTTTAGACCATTAAAAAAATAATTCTAAGTATCTTGTTGACATGTAATAAACCTGATTGATTAGATTTTCATATACCCCTATTTGTATAACTGAATAACAATAAGAAATAAATTTTACATCATCATTTAAACAAACAAGTAACTCTATTGCCAGTTTGAACATGCTAATAGCATTATAAAACAAAGATCAAATTATGTTAGATTTATTAAATCTCAAATTTCAAAGAGGCCATTTGTGGTTGTCCAATAACAATTACTCTTAAACCTTGTTAGTCGTTACCATCTCCCTTTTGGGCCAAATTATATATGGGGTTTGGAAATGTTGCAAGTAAATCCTGCAAAATGACTCTTTGGCACTTGAAGTCCGTATAAGAAACGAAATTATTATGTGTAATTATATCATGCACTGACGATAAATTTTTTTTAATTTTTATAAGTGTGTTAGATTTAGGGTTTAAGGACTTAATTTATAGTTTATTATTTATGAGTTTAGGTTTATGGGTATAAAATTTAGGGGTTATGATTAGAATTTAGAGTGTATAGGTTAGAACCTAAATTCCTAACATATTACCCTAAAACGTAAACCCGAATCTCTAAACCTTAAATTTTAACAACAAATCTTAAATTCTAACCATAATCCCTAAATTCTTAACACCTAAACTTTTAAACCCTAAATTAAATATTTAAACCTTAAAATTAAAGCACTCGTGGAAACTAAAAGTTTTCATAGACAATACATTAAATATTTTCCCGATTATTAAATATAAATATATTTCAACGGATATAATTCGCCTGTTTAATGCATATTTGGGTGATTGTAAATATGCAGCTGTTAAGGCCATTGATGAAATGATATGCCCCTTTGCTGCAGTGCTTGCACCGGTAGTCGTGGGCTATATACATCAAACCAAACATATCAGGTTTAAGTTATTCAATATTTTTATGCACATTTCAAATATTTACTTTATTCAAAAAAAATTGAACTCCAAGTCAGATTTTTTGAAAAAAATTGTGGATAATAAATTCATATTTGAATACCATTTATTCCAATATACTTTTTTTTTTACAAATAATGACTATAAATTCAAATATTTACTTTTTTTCCTGGGCAAATTTTTTTTATTAGAATATTTAAACGTCCTTACCCGAGTTGTGTGTCTCGTTAAAAATATCTCTAATACTAAATGAAGGAAAAGAGTACACACACTCAAGAGTAACCAGCGAAATATAAAACAAAAATCATGGTCGCAGCCACTAGCAAACACCTATGATATCTTGCCCAACAAAACAAAACATCTGCCACTCTAGTTGCATTGCCACTTACAGAGAAGTCACAACTAGGGGTGATAATGAGCTGAGCCCAGGGCAGGCTCGGACTCGAGGCTCGTCGAGCCTCGCCAGGGCCGGTTCGGACTCGAGGCTCGTCGAGCTCAAAATTTTAGGCTCGAGCTCGGCTCAAAAATAATACTATTGGCACGGTTCGGGCTCGAAGCTTGTTGGGCTCGGCTCGAATTGGCTCGAAATGGACAATTTTGCTATAGTTTTTTTTATAAAAGACGGGACCTCGTTAAAAACTCCTTTTATAACCAACACTGAAATAAAATTCAATGTCGGGAAATGGGAAAATAGTGCCAAATTTATTTTAGTTAACTTACTTTTAGTGAAGTTTCCTCTAATTTATTTTATTACTTTTCTTTTGCTAAACAGATTACTTTTATTGCATATATATATATATATATGCAATAAAAGTAATCTGTTTAGCAAAAGAAAAGCAATAAAATAAATTATATATATGCAATAAAAGTAATCTGTTTAGCAAAAGAAAAGCAATAAAATAAATTAGAGGAAACTTCACTAAAAGTAAGTTAACTAAAATAAATTTGGCACTCTTTTCCCATTTCCCGACATTGAATTTTTATATATGTAATAAAAGTAATCTGTTTAGCAAAAGAAAAGCAATAAAATAAATTAGAGGAAACTTCACTAAAAGTAAGTTAACTAAAATAAATTTGGCACTCTTTTCCCATTTCCCGACATTGAATTTTATTTCAGTGTTGGTTATGAAAGGAGTTTTTAACGAGGTCCCATCTTTTATAAAAAAAAACTATAGCAAAATTTTCCATTTCGAGCCAAGTCGAGCCGAGCCCAACAAGCTTCGAGCCCGAACCGTGCCAATAGTATTATTTTTGAGCCGAGCTCGAGCCTAAAATTTTGAGCTCGACGAGCCTCGAGTCCAAGCCGGCCCTGGCCAGGCTCGACGAGCTTCGAGTCCGAGCCGGCCCTGACTAGGCTCGGGCTCAGCTCATTATCACCCCTAGTTGTGACTTCTCTGTAAGTGGCAATGCAACTAGAGTGGCAGATGTTTTGTTTTGTTGGGCAAGATATCATAGGTGTTTGCTAGTGGCTGCAACCATGATTTTTGTTTTATATTTCGCTGGTTACTCTTGAGTGTGTTGTACTCTTTTCCTTCATTTAGTATTAGGGATATTTTTAACGAGACACACAACTCGGGTAAGGACGTTTAAATATTCTAATAAAAAAATTTTGCCCAGGAAAAAAAGTAAATATTTGAATTTATAGTCATTATTTGTAAAAAAAAAGTATATTGGAATAAATGGTATTCAAATATGAATTCCGAGCCTGTTCATGAGCTTTTCGAACCGAGCTTGAGTCAGCTCGGCTTAGCTTGTTAAGGTCTCGAGCCGAGCACGAGCCCTAGTCGAGCTCAATTGAGCCGAACTTTGACCGAGCCAAGCCTGAGTAGCTTGCGCACCAGTCAAGCTCATTATCACCCCTAGTCACAACCACCAACTTTCAACTACATACACAGAAAAGCAAATACCAAAGACAGCAGCCATACCATCCAGATTTTCTACCACTCAGTACCTTTCATCAACATATAACCCCTCGACTTGTCACTTAGCAAATCAAAACACTCACCCCCAGGCCTTAAACATTTCTTTTCTCTGCATTCCTTCTTCCGCAAGGTGCGATGCCATCAAGTTACTGCTGCGAATAATCACCTCCAATACAGAGAAGTTACCGCAGGGTTGCTAATCCAAGTTAACACCAGTTTTAGGTCTGTTTCCACTGCTAAATTAGCTTTGCCCAGCTATTTTGCTTCAATAATCACCTCCAAGGCACCCTTTGTTGCTAAGACAACTGCGAAATCAGTCCCCAACCCTTCAATTGGTCCAGACAAAAAATTCTCTGATAACCCCATTTGCCGTTCGAAGAACTCCACATCAACCTGCAGTTCCTTCTTTGCCTACACCGGCAACATTGAATTTTAAGAACCCTTCTTTGGTAGCTTCCAATATTTAATCACCCATGGGCAGTTTACGTCCAAGGACAAACCACTATGTGGACTACTACACCAGCCATCAAAATTGGTTAACATCCCCTCACTTGTTCCCTTTATCCAAGTCAAGGCTATCATTTTTGTATTGAAAATTCGTTTGGAGCAAGCCAAATGCTCCACAAGGTCACCGACACATAGAACTTCTGCATCAGAGTCACCAGCTCATCATTCACTTCCACCAATTTTTTTTTAACGATTTGTTTAAAAGGTCAATAACAAAAAAAATTTAACGCCTGTCATAGAAAAATCTTAAAAAGGTTGAGTAATAAGACATTAGACATCTACTTAATCCAAAAAAATAATTGAAAGAGAGCTCGAAATTAAAACTAATGACGAGCAGATCTGCAATAAGGAGGGCCAAAAATGTCTCGATTTATAAGAGGCTAAACAATCATCGAGGCTGCATCAAAGGCTGATAGCTGGAACTGCTGCAAGGAGACCAATTTGGACATACCATCTGCCACCATGTTACACTCTCTCAGAATCCATTGAAATCCAGTATACCACCCCCGATCTCAAAGCTGGTTGATTGCTCAAGCGATGGCCAAAGATGGAGAGGCATCGATGAAGCAAGCACAAGACAAATGGTTTGTGCACAGTTAGACTGGTTACAACTCCACACGATCTAAAAGGACAAGAGGTTACACAACCGTTGTAACCCAAAACGAAGCAATCCTTCTCGTGTTAGCTCCTTAAAGGACACTCTAACTTTGATAACATCCCATACCTAGAACATCGCTTGCCCGGTGCAAGGCTTTTAAAAACGAACTCAACTCGCCTCAAGCAATTACCTTAAACTCGACATGATAACTCGTGTCGGCAACTGAAGCAGCTCCCAATAACTCGGTTCTCACAAGAGTCTTACAACCTAATCCATAACGTGTCTGGAAACATATCACCTGCACCCTTACTATGGTCTATCATTGCATAAAATCCCACCAAGGGATAAGGTTCCATCACAACCCTCAAATCTTGTGTCAAAGATAGCATGTACACACCGCAGTGTCGTACAACCCAACCCACAATCAAATCAAGCTATCTTTCAATCAGAATCTTACCTTTACAGAAAATAACAGACGGTACCTACCAAGAAATATCATTACTAAACAAAATCCTATCGAAACTGTGCTTTCACCAATCCTTTACAAGATTCACGGTTATCTATTTAATTTCCACTAAGAAACATCGAAACATCACAACAACTCTGAAAAACTCAATGTTTGACTCCCAACTGGTTGTAAGTCAAACACTTATCACAATCTCAAACACACGACTCCACACTGTCTCCCAAATTACACAATGAAAGTTGGTACAAACGGTTACTCTCGAAATCCACCATTTACTAACCACTTTACTATATAATAAGAATCTCTTGCCTTGACGTACTTTTATCTAAAGCACCCACAACAATTTCTCAAAGCCCATTTGAAACCCTCGGACCTAAAATTCAACTATAACACTGAGCCTGTTAAGTGTCTAAAAGTACTATTTTATTCACCCTTTTTATTCATATTATTGCTAGACTTAGGCTCATATTAGTTGCATTATTAGCCATTCATGCATGTTTGCATTGTTTCCTTGGTGGTTAAGCTTGATATCATATTTTGCTTAATTTTTTGGAAAAAAGGTGTTGCCGATAGTTATTTTTGTGTGTGCAGAATCACTTGCCAAAGCAAGGCTGGAACCAGTTGCCAGGGCAATACAAGAAGTAGATGTCGATGTAGTTGCAGGGCAGTGCATGAAGGAGATGCCGAGCTAGTTGCCAGGGCAATTGTCGATAAGGGATAAGATGATATGGCAGCCGGAATTGATGACTAGATAAACCCAAGATGACGTGGAGAAAAGTTAAATCCCAAAGGAGTTTGATTTCCATGAAGAGGTCAAAGAGAAATTAAATCCCAAAAAGATAGGAGAAGATCTAGAAGGAATTTAAATATAATAAAGAATTATACTCTTTAAAAGTATTTAATTCCAACTTAACTTCCTCCTCAAGAAAGACTTTGACCTAGCCCTATAAATTGAGGACCAAGCCGTCACCTCAAGGAGGTACAAAAAAATGGGAGAGAAATCAGCAAAAAGCTTTCAACCATTCTTCATCTTTTTCTTTCTTGTTCGATTAGATTTATGTTAGGGACTCTTTGTTTTGTGTTTCTTTTGAACCTATCCATGAACTAAATCTATTTGGCTAAGGTTATTGTGTTTTGTGGTTGTGAGAAACAATTGGAGTTTGTTTAGGTAATAAGAGTTTGCACTTTCAATTCAAGGTTTACTCATTCTTGGTTTTTATTCTTGTTTGTGAGTGAATTGGGAGAGGATATCGTGATTCTATATATTTATCTAATATCGAGAGAGTTAGATTCAAGAAAGGAATGAGTATGGTCTTTATTTAATCTATTGATGGTGAAGATTAATCCAGCTTAGGAATAAGTTAAGGATTTCAACGGCTAAGAGGAGCACAAGATTGGTTGTTGTTCACCCTTGATTCACGCAAGGATGTATTGTCAAGGCATGCACAATTAGCTAGAGTTTCGACTTAGGGATAAGAAGAAACCATTGAAGAACGCTCTGTCGAACCTTGAAGTTGCTACGCAGCCACCCAAATAGTTTCCCAGCCAGTTGCCCAAGCAACCGTTTGATTAGTTGCCAAGGCAACCCAGCTGCGCAAGTTGCCACGGCAACTGAGCTGCCCTTGCACTCTTTTACCGAGATGATCCAATTGGCTATCACACCTCAACTCACGATAACCTGGCCTATTCCCTCTCTTTTGATTACATCTTCTTTTACTTTATTGTTTTCTAGTTTAGTTGTTAGTTAAAACTCCTACAATCACCTACTTGTATTTTTACTTTTTACAGTGCAAGAGATTGAATTCTTGAAGTGGCACCAATCCCTGTGGAGACAATATCTTTTATACTATAACTTGCGACATGTACACTTGCACAATTGCAGAGCACTTATTATGCACAACAAGTTTTTGGCACCGTTGCCGGGGATAAGCAATAGCAACTTTGTTTTTATTTTCTTGCACTTTTTATTTTTATTGTTTAAGATTCGAAGGGTTAACAAACTTTGATTTTGCATTGGTATATGACCAGGGCGAGACCGATTACACCAGAATATCCCTTTGATCCAGAAATCGAACGAACCTTGCGAAGACTCAGACAAAGGTTAAGAGTAGCAATGGCTAATCAAGACGGCAATATGAATCAAGATGTTCTAGAAGGAGGAAGAGTGATTTTTGCACGAAACAGAACTATTCGAGACTATCTAGAGGAAGATCTTGAAGGACTTAATCTAGGAGTTGTCACACCTGAAATTGAAGCCGACCACTTTGAGTTAAAATTGGTGATGTTCAATATGATCAACATAATTGGTAAATTTGGTGGCTCAGCAACTGAAGATGCACGACCACATCTTAAATTTTTCCTCGAGATTTGCAACTCATTCAAAATACAATGAGTCACCCCAGATGTTTTACGGCTAAGATTATTCCCATATTCACTGAGGGATAGAGCGAAAGCATGGTTGAATAGTATTCCCGCCGGATCATTAGGATATTGGATCGATCTTTGTCGTGATTTCCTTGCTCGATTTAATCCTACAAATTTAACTGATAAGTTTCGTAATGAAACTACTTCTTTTCGGCAGGCAGATGATGAATCCATGTACGAGGCTTGGGAGCGATATAGAGAACTTCTACACAAATGCCCCTTACACTGATTCCCAGTGTGGACACAAGTAACAATGTTTTACAACACTGTGAATATACCAACAAGGATGATGCTAGATGCCTCAGCAAACTGCATACTCCTAGATAAGTCACTGGAGGAAGCAATGCAAATTCTAAACAGGCTCACCAAGAATGATTATCAGTTCCCATCTACTAGAAGAAGAGGAGTTAGACGCCAAGCCACAATACATGAACTGGGATCATCAGATTAAATTTCAGCAAAATTGGCCACTCTAACAAATATGTCCAGAACATGCAGTAACAGAACAACACACATGAGGTCAAGAATCCAGAATCCAACTTTTATGTAAGGAATTACAATCGGAACAATAAAGTGATGTCCCACACATATAATCCAGCTTGGAAGAAGCACCCAAATTTTTCATGGAGTAATCCCAACAATGCTCTAAACCAGAATAATCAGAATGCACAAGCATCGGGATTCCAACAGAATATGCCACGGCAACAGTTGCCGCAACAACAACCGACAACATCTAGTTCTTTGGAAAATTCTCTCAATGCTTTTATGTTGAAAACTGAATCTTATATGGCTGAAAATAGTAACTTCATAAAAAGAACTGATGCTTTTATTAATAGGACCGAGATGAGATTGCAAAACCAAGATGCGGCAATCAAATCATTGGAAACTCAAGTTGAACAATTTGCTCAAAACTTGAATACTAGACCGCAAGGAGGTTTACCAAACGATACTGAAGTCGCAAGAGGAACTGGCCATGAGCAATGTAAGGCAATCACCACTAGAAGTGGCCGAAAACTTAAGGAGGATCAAGCTCGCTCATCAAACAAAACTCCACAAAAAGAACAAGATAAACTCAGCAGGAAAGCCTCAGATGCTGAACCAGGAAATGCCACGGCAACCCCAGTTGACGATGCCGCGGAAACCAACAATAAGCATGCCTGAAATGAGCATGCCGCGACAACCAGCGATAAGGATGCCACGGCAACCCCAGTTGATGATGCCTCAGCAACTCCAGTTGCCCCGGCAATACCATCAATTAGGTTCTAGACCAATGAAAGGATTGAAGATATCTGACTTCCACCACCATTCCCACAAAGGTTGAAGCGACAAAAGTAAGAATATCAATTCAAAAAGTTTCTTGATATCCTAAAGCAAGTCCATATCAACTTGCTGTTGGTTGAGGCAATTGAACAAATGCCGAACTATGCCAAGTTTCTGAAAGACATTGTGTTCAAGAGAACAAGGTTAGGAGAGTTTGAAACAGTTGCTGCAACAGAGGGATGCATGGCCATGTTGCACAATCGCATGCCACCCAAGTTGAAAGATCCCGAAAGTTTCACAATACCATGTTCTATCAGAAATCACGATGTCGGGAAAGCATTATGTGACCTTGGAGCAAGCATAAACTTGGTGCCTAAATTGGTTTTCCAAAAACTAAGAATCGGGAAGGCAAGACCTACAACAATTATGGTACAGCTAGCCGACATATCTTATGTGCATCCAGAGGGAAAAATCGAAGACATACTGGTAAAAGTTGATAAATTTATTTTTCCCGCTGACTTTATTATTTTGGATTGTGAAGCAGATGAGCATGCACCTATCATTCTCGGGAGACCCTTCCTAGCAACAGGGAGAACCTTGATCAATGTTGAAAAGGGAGAACTCACAATGATGGTGAATGACCAGCAAGTTAAACTAAATGTGTTCTAAACACTAAGGCATAACGATGATCCAGAAAAATGCCAACTTCTTCATGCCACGACAGAGTTTGACTTCGACGTGGAATTTAGTTGCCTCGGCAACTACATTGCCGATCAAGAGGAACCTGGGGAGTATGAAGAACCGATCGATGAGGAACAAAAAGAAGAGGCAAATTGGTTAGTCAATCGACCAGGTACATACTTTGAACCACCGATTCTTGAGTTGAAACAGTTGTCAGGGCAACTAAAATATGCTTACTTAGGAACCGATAATACATTGCCTGTAATTATTTCCTCTAAGTTAAAGCCTGAGCAGGAAAAGAAGCTGATCAACATGTTGATGCTACACAAGAAGGCAATAGGGTGGACAATTGTCGACTTGAAGGGAATTAACCCGGCAGTGTGCATGCATAAGATTTTGTTGGAAGATGATCACAAACCTTCGATTGAGGCCTAGAGGAGACTGAATCATGCCATGAAAGGGGTTGTAATGAAAGAAATCATCAAGTGGCTTGACGTCAACATTATATACCCTATCTCTGATAGTACATGGGTAAGTTTGGTACAATATGTACTAAAAAAAAAGGTATAACGGTGGTAAGTACTGAAAATAATGAGCTCATTCCAACCAGGACTGTGACTGGTTGGAGGGTTTGTATGGATTACCGAAAGATAAACAAAGCCACTAGGAAAGATCACTTCCCATTACCCTTTATTGATCAAATGCTTGACTATCTTGCAGGTAAACCTTTTTTACTGTTTTCTTGATGGTTATTCATTTTACAATCAAAATTCTATAGCACCAGAAGATCAAGAAAAGACAACCTTCACATGCCTATACGGTACTTATTCTTTCTAAAGAATTCTGTTCGGATTGTGTAATGCCCCGACAACCTTCAAAGATGCATGATGGCACTCTTTTCAGACATGGTCGAAGACTTCGACAGTATTTGGTAATGACTTTGACAGTTGCCTCGACAATTTAGAGAAGGTGTTGGCAAGATGTGAAGAATTCGATTTAGTCCTTAATTGTGAGAAGTGCCATTTTATGGTAGATGAAGGAATTGTGCTCGGCCACAAGATTTCATCCAAGGGAATCGAAGTAGACAAAGCCAAGGTGGACGTGATCGAGAGATTACCCCCCACCAAGTTTGGTTAAAGGAATCTGAAGCTTTCTTGGACATGTAGGTTTTTATAGGAGGTTTATTCATAAATTTTCTAAGATTACTAAACCCTTGTGTAATTTACTTAAATAGGATAAAACCTTCAACTTTGATGATTCTTGAACTCAAGCATTCAAAACCCTAAAGGAAAAGCTTACCTCGGCACCAATTGTCGTTCCACCTGATTGGACATTGCCTTTTGAGCTCATGTGTGATGCGAGTGATTTTGTGGTAGGAGCAGTCCTAGGCCAACGCACAGGTAATATCTTTCATGCGATATACTATGCTAGAAAAACTCTTAATATCACTCAAGTAAATTACACAACAACGAAGAAAGAGTTACTAGCCGTAGTTTTTGCATTTGACAAGTTCTGATCCTATTTGATTGGTACAAAGGTAATTGTCCACACAGACCATTCGGCAATTAAGTATCTGTTTGCTGAAAAGGATACCAAACCTCGTTTGATTCGTTGGATATTGCTTTTACAAGAGTTTGACATTGAAATTAAGGATAGGAAAGGAACAGAGAATCAAGTTGTTGATCACTTATCACGCTTAGAACGCAATAGGGTAAAGGACGCAGATTTATAGATATGCGATGAATTCTCGGATGAGCAATTGTTAGTTACCTCGGCAACCCCTGATGCCTCAGCAACCAGCGTGCTCACACCTCGGCAACCCTCGACGCCTCGGTAAACCTTAATGCCTCGGTAACTCTAGACGCGCATGCCTCGGCAACCACTGATGCCTTGGCAATACCCTAGTATGCTAATTTAGTTAATTTCCTTGTTTGCGTATTTTACCTTATGGCCTTACTCACCAAGGAAAGAAGCGGTTCCGTCATAATGCTAAGCATTATTCCTGGGACGAGCCTCTTTTGTTTAAACAATGTACAAATCAGATTATATGCCGATGTGACCCTAAAGAGGAGCAGCAGAATGTACTCCGACAATGCCATTCTTTACCCTATAAAGGACATTTTGGAGGAACACGTACCGCGGCCAAAGTTTTACAATCCGGTTTGTATTGGCCAACATTTTACAAAGATGCCCAAGAGTTTTACAAGCAATATGATCGTTGCCAGAGGACGGGCAATATCTCTAGACGATATGAGATGCCGCTCCAAAACATCCTTGAGGTGGAATTGTTCGATGTATGGGGGATTGATTTTATGGGACCTTTCCCATCTTCATTCGGCAACCTCTACATTTTACTTGCCGTCGACTACGTGTCTAAATGGGTTGAGGCAGCTATAGTTCTCGCCAATGATTCCCAGACCGTGCAGCGATTCTTGTAGAGCAATATATTTACACGGTTTGGGATGCCGAGAGCAATTATCAGTGATGAAGGCAAGCACTTTGACAACAAACTTATTGCCAAGATGTTGCAACGCTTCAGCATGTCACACAAAATTCCCACAGCATATCATCCACAAACTAATGGGCAAGCAGAAATTTCTAACCGGGAATTGAAGAATATCCTCGAGAAGGTTGTAAATCCTTCCCGAAAAGATTGGTCTACAAGACTAGACGAAGCACTTTGGGCTTACCGAACCGCATTCAAATACCCCTAGGAATGTCCCCGTTTCGCCTCGTTTATGGCAAGACTTGTCACTTATCGGTGGAAATCAAACACAAAGCATATTGGGCAATCAAGACCGTGGATATAGATTGGGAGAGTGCCGGACAAAAGCGTTTACTAGATCTCATCGAGATAAAATAATTCTGTGCACTCGCCTATGACAATGCACGAATCTACAAAGAGAAAACAAAGTAATGACATGATAAGAAACTATTGCCGCGGTAATTCATGCCAGGGCAACTAGTTCTCCTATTCAATTCTCGGCTGAAACTTTTCCCGGGAAAACTGAAATCAAGATGGTCGGGACCATTCAAAGTTGTCAAGCCATTCTCCCATGGTGCCGTGATGATCAAGTCCACCACTGACGAACATGAATTCAAAGTTAATGGACAAAGATTGAAGCACTATAACGGTGCCCATGTGGAACGTAACAAAGAAGTGGTCACCTTAGGAGATGCATGAGCATGCTCTCCTTTAGATGTTTTCCTTTTATTTTTAGTTTTCTTTTATTCAAACTTATTATATTTATATTTTTATTAATTTCGGATATTTATTTTTTAGGATAGATTTATTTATTTTCTTTAGGTTAAGCTACATATTTCTTTCATATTTATTTAATTATTTTTGAATTTTAGGTTTAAGAATTTCTTTGCACATCTTTATTTATTTCTTTTTATTTTATTTACTAGTTTATCTTTAATTTTAATCCTTATTTTATTTGTTTTTGAATTGTAGGAAAATAGTTCAAGATGAAGAGGAATTTGATTCAAGAAGGAAGTTTCTTCAACAAAGAAACTAATGGGCTAAATCTAAGGCTTATATTAAGCCTCCAATTTACCCTAATTTTCCTACATAGCCTGCCAAACCCTTCCCCTTCCTCAAATCCCTTTGCCCCTCCCTTCCCCCCAATTAACACCCTTGTTTTCTTTCTTTCCAATCAATCCCACCCACCATATTTGCTACCTATCTTTTCTATTTAACCCATCACCCTTAACTTCCAAGAAACCTATTCCTACTTTTAACCTTGCAACTCTTTAGTTTCTTTGCTTTCTTTTCTTTGTTTCTACCCAACTCACAACCAAGATCATCCATGGTATCCAAAATCAAGTTTTTGGCGCACCCAAGCTCTTCCAAAAAACCAAGCTACAAGAAGTTTGCTACACCGGCAGTTCAAGAAAGATTTCACTCCAAGTTTGAAAGCCGGAAGATTTGTGAAGAACAAGGCTTCGAATACTCCAACTCTCATCAAGATTTCGGCCTTGAACCATTCATCTTCCAAAGGATTTCACATCAAAAGTGGCAAATCTTTTGCCATCAATCGGAACCGGATAACATCTCATGGGTAAGAGAATTCTATGCTCACTCACCTAACCCGGATAATCCTTATGTTTTTGTTTGTGACAAGGCTATCATCATAAGCCCCGAAAGTATCAACGCTTTTTACGGGCTCAACGTTAAGAAAGACGAGCATAAACCCTTTGTTGATCAACTCACGCCAAAGCAACTCAACAAGGTGCTTCAAGAACTCACTCTACCAGGGACTTATTGGAACGACGGTAAATATAAGGGCACGGTAAATCACCTTCGGCTTAAACCCAAGGCAAAATTATGGAATAAGTTTGTTAAAACTTCTTTAATGGCCACCACACACAATACTACCGTTGATATACATCGTCTTTTGCTCATACATTCTATTTTGCATAATCACATCATTAACATTGGAAAAATAGCACAAAAGACAAGGGTTCTCTTTTCTTCCCTTGCTTAATTTCCAATCTTTGCAAGGAGATGCATGTCCTAAGTGAGTCAACCGATGAAAAGGCCCTACCAAAGTTCGGTTGGAATTGAGCACAAATCTGAAAGCTAATGGGAGAGGCACTGGTAAAATCCACAATGCCTTCAATTGCCGCGGCAACTCCTAATGCCCAAGAAACTGATGCCCAAGTAACTCGGCCAGCAACCTCATGACAACTTGAAGCACTCTTACAATCGTTGGAGAACCGCCTTAGGCAAATTGAAGACCGACAATTAATGTTCATGCGGTACATGAAGGATCACAACAATGCCATCACCCAAGTCATCCTAGAAAAGTACCCGAACAACCGCGTGCCGTTCCCCAACTTTCCTGCCATAATTCTTGCCACGACAACCAATGAAGCAGTTGCCACGACATCCGCAACAGATGATGCCGCAGTAACCTATACTGCACCTGCCCAAGCAGTTGCCACGACAACCAACACTGAAGATGTCGCGACAACCAAAGCTAAAGATGCCCCGGCAACCATTGCAAAAGCCAAAGGTAAAGCACTTATGCCCGAATCAACTCGTACTCAATCATTGTCTAATTTTTCAAATTCGGACGAGTCCTCCATTGCACCAACAAAGACCACATCAGTCGACTCCTCCAAGCCAAAGCGAAAAGCCAATGAGATTGAGAAAGAAGATGATAAGGACGATGAGGATACCCCCGTACGAGGATCGATTCCACCATCGACAATAAGAAAGCAACCACCGTGTTCAAGCAAAAGAATCAAGACACCAGCCAAAAGAAAACTAATCATCAACAACGACTAACTCTCGGAGTAAGTCCTTGTTTGCATTTTACTTTTCTTTGTTTTTGTTTTTATTTTTCTTTATTACATGCATTGAGGACAATGCCTCACTCGAGTTTGGGGGGATTGTTACTAGTTAGTTGTCATGTTTAGTTGCATTCATCTTAAGTATTGCATATAGGATACATAAATTGCTTGACATGCCTTTGGTTGAAACAATAATTGCCTAGATTTGATGAATATCCGATGATGACATTGCCAATGTACTTAATTGATAGAACTTTTTATTCTAGGATAAATGTGGAAACACTTAGAATCTTACTATGATGCTAAACTTGATGAAACACTGTTGTGGCTTGATTGATTTGAGGAATTCTAGTGAACTTAGGTTGATAGTTAAAAAATTGGGGGATTAGAATAAAAATTGGATGAATGCTAGAGGTGCCCGAAATTGGCTCTAGAATATGCTAAAAATTGATCGCTAGAGGTGCCCGAAACCGGCTCTAGTCGAATAAATTAATTAACTTAAGAAAACTAAAAACAAAACACTAGAGGTGCCCAAAACCGGCTCTAGTTAAAACATGTTAAAAGAACCCAAGGAAGTAATTTGAAAACCTTTTGTTTGCATAGAATCCGAAAAATCAACTTGCACACAACTTCGCACACACTCACAAGCATTATAGTTTGATTCCGAGTAATTCCTAAGTTGTCCGAAAAAATGAAAGGCCAATCATACTTTGTGCCACGATTCTGAGGATTGAAATCAAGTTCAAAGCCAAGTTTGTGAAAATTGAAGTCTTAGCGGGTAATTATTAGTTTGCATTGCTTAAGGACAAGCAATAGTTCGAGTTTGAGGGTGTGTTAAGTGTCTAAAAGTACTATTTTATTCACCATTTTTATTCATATTATTGCTAGACTTAGGCTCATATTAGTTGTATTATTAGCCATTCGTGCATGTTGGCATTGTTTCCTTGGTGGTTAAGCTTGATATCATATTTTGCTTAATTTTATGGAAAAAGGGTGATGCCGATAGTTATTTTTGTGTGTGCAGAATCACTTGCCAAAGCAAGGCTGGAACCAGTTGCCAGGGCAATACAAGAAGGAGATGCCGACGTAGTTGTCAGGGCAATGCATGAAGGAGATGCCAAGCTAGTTGCCAGGGCAATTATCGATAAGGGATAAGATGATATGGCAGCCGAAATTGATGACTAGATAAACCCAAGATGACATGGAGCAAAGTTAAATCCCAAAGGAGTTTGATTTCCATGAATAGGTCAAAGAGAAATTAAATCCCAAGAAGGTAGGAGAAGATCTAGAAGGAATTTAAATATAATAAAGAATTATATTCTTTAAAAGTATTTAATTCCAACTTAACTTCCTCCTCAAGAAAGACCTTGACCTAGCCCTATAAATTGAGGACCAAGCCGCCACCTTAAGGAGGTGCAAAAAAAGGGGAGAGAAATCGGCAAGAAGTTTTCAACCATTCTTCATCTTTTTCTTTCTTCTTCGATTAGGTTTATGTTAGGGACTCTTTGTTTTGTGTTTCTTTTGAACCTAGCCATGAACTAAATCTATTTGGCTAAGGTTATTATGTTTTGTGGTTGTGATAAACAATTGGATTTTGTTTAGGTAATAAGAGTTTGCACTTTCAATTCAAGGTTTACTCATTCTTGGTTTTTATTCTTTTTTGCGAGTGAATTGGGAGAGGATCTCGTGATTCTATCTATTTATCTAATATCAGGAGAGTTAGATTCAAGAAACAAATGAGTATGGTCTTTATTTAATCTATTGATGGTGAAGATTAATCCGGCTTAGGAATAAGTTAAGGATTTCAGCGGCTAAGAGCAGCGCAAGATTGGTTGTTGTTCACCCTTGATTCACGCAAGGATGTATTGTCAAGGCATGCACAATTAGCTAGAGTTTCGACTTAGGGATAAGAAGAAACCATTGAAGAACGCTCTGCCGAACCTTGAAGTTGCTGCCCAGCCGCCCAGCCAGTTGCCCAGGCAACCGTTCAATTAGTTGCCAAGGCAACCCAGCTGCAAAAGTTGCCACGGCAACTGAGTTGCCCTTGCACTCTTTTACCGAGACGATCCAATTGGCTATCACACCTCAACTCACGATAACCTAGCCTTTTCCTTCTCTTTTGATTACATATTCTTTTACTTTATTGTTTTCTAGTTTAGTTGTTAGTTAAAACTCCTACAATCACATACTTGTGTTTTTACTTTTTACAGTGCAAGAGATTGAATTCTTGAAGTGGCACCAATCCCTGTGGAGACAATATATTTTATACTATAACTTGCGACGTGTACACTTGCACAATTGCGGAGCACTTATTACGCGCAACAGATCCCGCTTAAAATATGAAATCGATACTTCTCACAGCTTTCAAAACTAACTAATCCTCAGCACAAAGCTTAACAATTAAACCACACGGGTATCGACACTGGCCAATTAGTACTAACACCGGATGAATTGAGTACCAGTACCGCATAAAGCTAGCATCAGTACTCTCTTATGTAGCCACCGCTGTCAATCCTCAATTGCCCCACACGAGTAGCATGATACTATAACCCGAACTAACTTTGTACAATCTATCACTTATCAAGTTCACTTTACTTAGGTGGTGATCGATCAACAACTCTTAATTATCAAGCACCCAAAATTTACACTGTTGGGGTAGACATTACACTATTGGGGTAGACATACCCTTTATTCTTCTTGCACAAAAATACAACATTGACAAAAATGACAAAACATCCCCGAAGATCTCAAAACCTTATATGGCTATAATCGACTTAGTACCACTGTCACAACAAACGGTTTCACGCAGCTCGGATCTCCACCAACGTTCCTCGGCTCACCTCAAGGTAACTGTGATACAATCCAAAGCATTTACAAAGTCTCAAACCCTTGTTTTCTTAACTGATTACACGGTAACCAACCTCTCCCACGCACATAGGGTCATTAAGGCAATTATCTTGTCAACACTCATAATTTTAAATTCTTTATACATTCTCATATGTCACGCAAAGCATCAAACTTACATTCGAGAGACAACATGGTGGCCCCTATCTTATCCTCACTGAAACACCTCAAACGTCACTGTAGACATCAGACTTACCACGACACGCTCTAAAGAGAGAAATCTTAATTCCAAAATTCATTTTAAATTTACTAGCCTCTAACACTTTAACCATAAGCTTCTCATTTTTGCACCAATCCCGAAAGAACACACATTTACTTCACAATAGATTAAACGAGTCATCCACCTTAGAAGACTTCTAACAGTCCCTCACTGTTACTTGACAAGCTATTAACGATTTAAAAATCACCTCAACGAACCAATTTTTTGCTAGCGAACAAGCCCAGTTCTTCCTTGGGCGAAACACTTAGACAAAAGAAACCTCGTTCAAGTTGCACCTTCATAACTAAACCTTCAACTTTCTCAACTAGGTCGGTGTCCTTTGACAACAACGTTGGGCACCGATATCCAACTCGGTCTTACCTCAACATTCACTCATGTTTTTTACAGGGGAAAGTCATGACTCCTCCTCCAAGAAGTATAAACAAATGCTCTGACAGTTCGAAAGCTCTTGAGCATTGAACTACACACATCGACATCTACCCAACTATCAAACATATCCTACAACCCCGTTGTGCAACTCTCTAAACAAGCACTACAAAAATCACGGTAAAAGGGCAATAGTTCAACATTCTCATTACCAAATATTGGTTTCCCTCGAGGTCTCAAAATCACGCCCTTAAGAAGGACGATGATACTTTCCAAGTATTAATGACACTCCGTTTTAAGCAAATAGAAGGGTCTTCCAACCAACACGCATCCACTGATTGATTTTGGAAGTGGGTTATCCATACCTTCAACATAAATGTTATTCACGTAGAATGGTGAAAACTCTTTGCCACAAATTCTCATAATGTGTTCGAAGGCTTTAAAACGACTATAACACTAAAAAAGACACCATTCAAGTGGTGGGAGGAGGACACATCCTATAATGCCCCGGTTTTAGGCCTAGGAGTTTTGGGGATGGTTTAGTCGGTCTGGTGGATCGGAATTAGAGATTTGAGTCAGATTCAGGATTTAAATTGGATAAAAATTTTTTATTGGAGATATAAATATAGAAAAATAGTCTAAAATAATTATTAAATATATAAATGATTTTGGTGAAAACAATTTTCGAAAAAGAAATTCGAAAATGGGACATTTTGAGTTAGTGACCAAAATGCAAAGTTTGCAAAAATGTTTTTAGTGACTGTTTTTGAAATGGGTCAAAACTTTGAATTTTTAAGGAGCTATTAATCCGGTTTCATCATATTTCTCCCTTTAATTAACTGTTTTAATTAATTTTTTAAGAGGTATAAATAGTCGAGAGAATTAATTAAACACAATTAAGCTTTTTAAAAGAATTTCAAGTTACTAACTTTGTAACTACTTTCTCTCAAATTCTCTCCAGGAAAACACATTTCCAGCTTCAATTTCTTCAGGTAAAATTAGGATTTCAAAGAGTTTTTATTTTCAATTGATTTCTAAAGCTTTTACATCAAATACTTATTGTTTCTACCTTGATTTTCATGGTTTTTAAAGCAATTGAGGGGAGAAATCAGCATTGGAGGTAAGGATTCATTCTTCTCCTCTAATGAAAGGTTCTTTATTGAAATTCCTAAGTTCTTGGTCCATTTTATATGATTCTCATTGGGTTTTGATAAATTAAACTTGGATTTATGGTTTAATTGACGATTTATGATAGAAATTGAGGAAATTCGTAGTTGATCTATTTTTGCTGAGTTAAAGATTGATTTATAACTTGATTTTGATGTTCAAAATGTTAACGAAGTGAGTTTTGATGATAGAATCTCAAAATCTTGAGAATCTCTAATTTGTTAGGTTGATGGTTAATAAATTTTGAGATGTTGTGGTTGAATATTGTTGTTGGAGGTAAGAGGTTGGGTTGAGTTGTTAATTTGATGATATTTAGGGGTTGATATTCATAGTTAATGGCTGGGTTGAGGTTAGAGATGAATCGATGATGTTTTCGGTGGTTAAAATAGGGTTGTGGAGGATTATAGTTGGATAAATGTTAATTGTTGGTTGCTGTGAGTTTGAATGCATTATAATGCATTGGATTCTCTGTTGTGATGTGTTGGAAACAAGGGAAGATAATCCGAAAGTGAACCTTGGTGTTGAGGAATTACAAGAAGCTTGATTTGACATCGACAAGGGAAACGTTGCTTTGTCGGAGAGTGAAACGGATAAGAATGGCTTTTCAAAGATTTAAAAAGGTTTAATGGGAGTCTAGACGAGGCTTGATACGCTGGTCTAAGACTCGAAAGTAAGTAAAGTGGATTTCTCTCTCGATTTCGGTTGGCAAATGATTTATGAATACATTTGTTAAATGATTGTTTACCTCTTGTTTTATGCATGAACTGAGCATTGTTTAATGTTGGGAATTGTTATTAAATGATGTTAGATGTATTTGGAAAGTAATACATGATTTTAAAGAATGTTTATGAACATGGCTTATGCATGGTTTAATGCACGAGGAAATGATTTGAATGATGCATATGAAAACAACGAGGTATGTTTATAAAAGTGGATTATATTGGCAAGTGATGAATTGAAAATGTTATGGAAATGTTATCGGATATAATTGGTCGGCCATATGATTTAAAGTGCACTATAATAAGTCGTATGTGGTTGTAGATGTGGTATGAGAGGTACTTACTCTGATCATGTGAACCCCAATGTTGTTGAGGTGACACTTCGATGGCTTTTACTTCAGCCATGAGCTGTAGAGGTTGATGTGTCGAGAGTGTGTACTCCAAATTGGAGGATTAGCCTTGGTAGTGTAGAGGTGGTGCATGGGTTGCACAACACCATGCCATTGAGCTGTAAAAGATTGCGAAATCTCTTGGCAAATACGTGTATCCGATGTTAACGATGTTAATGGTGATTTATGAAAATGATAAGTATTGCAATGGATCACTTGAAAGACAATATAATGTTTTAAATGTATCATGTTGATGGATTGGTTTGTATAATATGGTTTATACATGTTTTACTCCTTAAGCATTGCATATGGAATGTTATGCATGGGAAGGCTTAAGTAGAGGGAATTGTATATGGGATTATGCTGTGGAATCCATGACACATATTGCATATGGTTTAATATGTTGGTTTTCTTGTAAAGTGTAAGTACATGTTTTGAAAGAATGGCATGATGGTTTAGAATGGTTTTAAACTACATTGGATGATGTTATGTACTTTGAGCGCTCCTCACTAAGCAACGATTGCTTACGCTCTCTTTATCATCAATGCAGATTGATTAGGTGCGAGTGGCCTAGCGAGCAAGGAGGGGATTCTCAAGACTTGTTCTACCAAAGTTTGTTTGGGTTTTAAAGTAGTAATAAAGGTAATGTGGCTTGTATGTTGTTGAGAGGGTTTGAGTGTTTAATTCTCTGTTTGAGTGCAATTATACTATTATTTTGGACTTGTCATAAGGTTGGTATGTTGACTTTGATAAACGGTTATGCATTGAGTGCTTAAATACTAGAGAGCATGCCTATAGTTGTTCTTTGAAGCATGTTGACTTGAGATGTTAGCCCATATGTGATATATGGTTGTGGTTAAACTACTAGATTTGCAGGTTGTGTGTTAGGGCCATTTTTAGTTGTATTGGACAAGTGAAAAGTATGTTTGACAGTCAAATTGGACATTTCTGGACCTAGCATATCGGTACGTGTACCTCTGTACCGGTACGAATGGACAAATTAAGCCTAGCGTATCGGTACACGGGTTTGCGTATCGATACGGAGCAAGGCATTTAGGCCTAGCATATTGATACACGGGTCTGCGTATCGGTACGGGGCAAGGTATTTTGGCTTTGGGGATCGGTACACGGGTTTGGGTACCGGTACGGAGAACAATATATAGGAAGACGTACCGGTACGCGTTAGCGTATCAGTACAGTATTGAGATACTAGATTTTCAAATCAGACTTGTGTACCGATACTCGACCCTACCGTACGATACCACAAGCAGTTAAGTTAGTTGCTGAGTGTTCTGAAGTTCTATTTTCTTGCGTTTTAGTCCTTGAATGTCGTGGAAGCAATTGAGTGAGTCTAGATGATCGTATTGGGATAATTTTCGACATGTAAGCATGAATTATACTTAATTAAGGGTTGGTAACATAAAATTTAGGTAAGTCCCTGTAATTTTTTGAAGTTTCATTTTGGTCCTTAAATTGTATTATAGTCAATTGGACATCGTAGCGATGTCCAATTGAGATGGGTGCTCACCTATAAATAGTATGATCATGTAGGAAACGTTAATGCATTTAGATAAGATAAAAAGGAAAAAATGGACGTGTTTTGGGTTTAATCTTTCTAGTTTACCTTGGTAAACTTAATGTAGCTTTCTCAGTTCGGTCTTGTGACTAGGACGGGTCGAGGGGGGTTACATTTGGTGGTATAAGAGATAGGTTATGATTGTTGGGAGTGGGTTATGGTTGGTTATGGATGTTGGGAAGTTGTTTATTTGTATGTTTGGTTGATTCAAGTTGATTGCTATACACGGTGATTGATTGTGTGTTATATGCCATGTTGGGGTACTATTTGGGACATATTGCCTTATTACTACTAATGTAAAATGCTTTTGATTTAAAATGGAAAGTCTTGGATCCTTGCTTGAAAATGGCCTAAGCATTTTTGTTTTGGAGTATTATCATGCCATAGATTCTTTGTTTACGATACCACCGAGAAGAGAATTACGTTTTAATGCAAATGCTGGGAGGCAGGAGGATAAGGATAACGTTATGCCTATTGAGGGGTTGCCACCTCCTCCGCTAAATCCACCTACGGGTGTGGAACAAGTACCACCTGTGCCAGCTGGGCCAACGTTAGGTGATATGACGCCTTTGATACAGGCTATGACAGGAGCATTTCAGGCTTTGATGGCTGGGGTGCATGTGCCTGCACTAGCACCGGTTGTCGTTGTTAACCCAAGATTACCTTTAGAGCGTTTACGTAGCCTGGGAGGGGTCGAGTTTAGAGGGTTGATGCCTGAGGCTTTCGAGGAGTGGTTTGCCAGCACAGATCGTATATTGGATCAGATGGGTTGTTCTGATGATCGTAAGCTTGGATGTGTTGTATCTCTATTACAGGGAGATGTGTATAGCTGGTGGACTACAGTGATTAAGGGAATGGATCCTAGCAATGTGACGTGGGAAACATTCTAGACTGCCTTCAGGAAGAAGTATCTCAGAGCTAAATACCAGGATGAGAAGAAGCTCGAGTTCATGGCCTTAGTGCAAGGTGATATGACGGTATCTGAGTATGAGATTCAGTTCGTGAGGCTGAGTCAGTATGCTTCTGAGTTTATGCCTGATGAGAGGAGCCATTGCGACCGCTTTCATTATGGGTTGACTTAGGAGGTTAAGACATATATGTTGGCTGCTGAGTATGTTGATTTTGACGTGTTGGTTTTGAGAGCCAAGGATATTGAGCAGAGTTTGGGCTTGACATCCCGTGCTGGAGGATATGGCCATGGTAAGAGAGTCGCTAATTCTAATATTGGTGGTTCTCGGTATAAGAGGCACTGTGATCAGAGATATCGACCTGAGCTTGGGCGGAGAGGATAGCCAAGGTAGAGTTCTGGAGGTGGGATATCTGAGTGAGCTTAGTGTGGAAAAATATATTATGGGGTTTTTTGGAGGTCAGATAAGGTATGCTGGGGTTATGGATCTCAAGACCATGTTAGACGCGATTGTCCTTAGGTAGGACGAGTTGGTCCAGTTCCTGCATCGGTTGCAGCTAATGCCTGTTAGAGTTGTGGGTCAACTGATCATGTGAGGCGTGATTGCCATATGTTAGCTAGAAGTGCGCAAGCTCCTGCACTTGTTGTGGTTGCCCCGATAGGTCGATGGCGTGGTCAAGGACATTTCTAGCCGAGAGATAGTGGGCGTAGGACTGTGGCTCACACCGTTGCTATCCAGCCAGAGGGTAAAGGTCCTGTGAGGGTGTATGCGCATCGCAAGGGACGCAACGATACCGATGTGATTGCAGGTACCTTTACTTTGTAATCTTTGTCGTTATTTTCATTGGTTGATTCTGGTTCCATCCATTCATATATTCTGAGCGAACATGCACAGTTACTTGATATACCTATGTAGATTTTGAATGTTGGTGTTCGAGTAACTAGTTCTTTGGGCGAGACGGTTGTGGTCAAGAAGTTATACCGAAGGTGTCTTTTGATGGTGCAAGATCATATGTTTACCGTGAATTTGATGGAGTTGCCATACCATGGTTTTGATGTAATTTTGGGGATGGATTGGTTATCCGAGCATAGGGTGGTTGTGAATTTTGAAACCAAACGGATATCCTTGCGTCTTGCCAATGATTATGAAGTTGTGGTGGTTGGCGAGAATACAAAGTTTCTAGCCAATATTGTTTCAGCTTTGGAAACAAGGCGAATGTTGGAACTTGGATGTCAGACGTATCTGGCCTATGTTATGAATCCTGGATCTAAGGATGTACGTGTGCAGGACATCTGTACAGTTTATGATTTTCTGGAATTTTTTCCTGAAGAGTTTCCATGATTGTCGCCGGAAAGAGAGGTGGAGTTTTGTATTGAGACATATGAGGGTACGACGCCGGTATCCATAGCTCCTTATAGGATGGCACCAAAAGAATTGAAGGAGTTGAAAATGCAGCTGTAAGAGTTTCTTGATCGAGGTTTTATCATACCTAGCGTTTTACCTTGGGGTGCACCGGTGTTATTTGTGAAGAAGAAAGATGGCACGATGAGGATGTGTATCAATTATCGGCAACTGAATAAGTTGACAATCAAGAACAAATATCCCTTGCCGTGGATTGATAATTTGTTTGATCAGTTTAGGGGTGTTTCGGTGTTCTCTAAGATAGATTTGAGGTATGGGTACTATCAGTTGAAAGTGAAGGATGTGGATGTGCCAAAGACTGCATTCTGTACAAGGTATGGGCATTATGAGTTCCTGGTAATACCGTTTGGGTTGACTAATGCACCAGCTGCGTTTATGGATATGATGAACCAGGTGTTTCACGAGTTCTTGGATCAATTTGTGGTGGTGTTTATAGATGATATTCTCGTGTACTCTCGTACCGAGGAAGAGCATGATAGGTATGTACGGATAGTGTTGCAAGTGCTGAAGGATAAACAATTATATGCTAAGTTGAGTAAGTGCAAGTTTTGGCTTAAGGAGGTGATATTCCTTGGTCATGTGGTTTCCGCGGAGGGTATTCACGTTGATCCACAGAAAATTGAGGCTATTCTCAATTGGAGGCAACCTAAGTCTGTATCGGTGGTGCGTAGTTTTCTTGGGTTGGCTGGTTATTACCGCCGCTTCGTTGAGGGGCTCTCGAGTATTGCAGCACCGTTGACCAAGCTGTTTCAAAAGAATATTCCATTTGTGTGGACGGAGAAGCAACATTAGGGTTTTGAAAAGTTAAAAGAGGTTTCGACGCACACTCTTGTATTGATTCAGCCTGAATTTGGGAAGGAGTTTTTGGTTTATAGTGATGCGTCGTATGTTATCTTGGGTTGTGTGCTGATGCAGGATGGGAAGGTTGTAGCCTATGCATCGAGGCAGTTGAAGGTTCATGAGCGCAATTATCCAATTCATGATTTGGAGCTTGCGGCTATGGTGTTTTCTTTGAAGATTTGGCAACATTACCTCTATGGTGAGAAGTGTGTGGTTTATAGGGATCATAAGAGCCTGTAATATTTGATTTTGCAAAAGAAATTGAATCTTAGGCAGCGAAGATGGTTGGAGTTGCTGAAGGATTATGATTTGACCATCGAATATCATCCGGGTAAAGCAAATGTAGTGGAGGATACTTTGAGTAAAAAAGTTGTAGTCGAGTTGAGAGCTATGTTTGCTCGGCTGAGTGTGACTTGTGATGGAGGTTTGTTGGCCGAGTTGCAGGTGAATCCATCATTGTCGCAAATGATAAAAGAGAAGCAACCGTACAATGATGAGTTAGTACCTCATGTTAAGGATATCATGGATGGGAAACCATCGAATTTCCATTTTAATGATGATGGGGTGTTGTGTTTTAAGGACCGAATTGTGGTGCCATGTGATGAGGAGTTGAGACGTAACATTTTGGCCGAGGCTCATTTGAGTCCTTTTGTTATGCATCCCGGTAGTACCAAGATGTATCAGGGTTTGAAGGATGATTATTTTTGTGTTGGTTTGAAGAAAGATATGGCTGATTTTGTGGCCAAGTGCATGATATGTCAGCGTGTTCAGGCTGAGCATCAATTTCCTTCCGAGTTGTTGCAACCGTTGAGGATACCGGAGTGGAAATGTGAGAGAATCACCATGAATTTTGTGTCAAGGTTACCTTTGACCCCAACCAAAAAGGATTTCATTTGGGTGATTGTTGATCGGTTTACAAAGTGTGTACATTTTCAGCCGGTCAATACGACGTATACTTTGAATAAATTGGTTGATCTTTATATTGTTGAGGTGGTGAGGTTGCATGGGGTGCTCAAGTCGATTGTGTCGGATAGGGATTCGAGGTTTACAGCAAGGTTTTGGGAATGTTTGCATCGAGCTTTGGGTACTTGATTTCATTTTAGCACTTCATATCATCCTCAAACTGATAGACAGTCAGAGTGTGTGATTCAGATCTTGGAGGATATGTTGAGGT
Organism: Hibiscus mutabilis; assembly: GCA_019671005.1. Taxonomy (NCBI): domain Eukaryota; kingdom Viridiplantae; phylum Streptophyta; class Magnoliopsida; order Malvales; family Malvaceae; genus Hibiscus; species Hibiscus mutabilis. The sequence continues at coordinate 27,049,857 of CM033747.1, forward strand.
GTCGCATTATTGAATTCTAAGAAACCTGGGAAAAATAGTTGCCTTTGGTGGAATTTGCTTACAGTAATAGCTACCATGCGAGTATTCAAATGGCTCCGTATGAGGCCTTATATGGTAGGAGGTGTCGTACGCCTTTGTGTTGGGCTGAGGTTGGGGAGAAGTATATTTCTATGCATCATGTCTTGAAGGACACTAATAAGAAAGTGAAGCTTGTGTCTGATCGCTTGAGAGCGGCATCTGATCGACAGAAATCTTACGCGTATTTGAAGCATAGAGAAGTGGAGTATGTTGTGGGTGACAAAGTGTTCTTGAAGGTTTCACCTTGGAAGAAGGTGATGCATTTTGAGCGTAAAGGAAAGTTGAGTCCAAGGTTTATTGGGCCTTATGAAATATTGGATCGTGTTGGTCATGTGGCTTATCTGTTGAGGTTTCCTCCCGAGTTAGAAAATATTCATGATGTGTTCCATGTTTCGATGTTGCAGAGGTACCGCTCGAATCCATCGCATGTTATGCCAATTAAGGATGTTGAGTTGAGGCCGGATTTGTCATATGACGAGGAACCGGTAGAGATTCTTGATACCAGCAGTAAAGTTCTACGTGGGAATATGATAGAGCTTGTTAAGGTGTTGTGGCGGCATCGATGAGTTAAGGAGGCTACGTGAGAGAGTAAGTCGGACAAGAAAGAACAATTTTCCCATCTCTTTCCTCCAGGTAAATTTCGAGTGGGGAGAGTTGTTACGCCCCTGTTTTGGGCCTAGGAGTTTTAGGGATGATTTAGTCGGTCCGGTGGACCGGAATTAGAGATTCAAGTTAAATTCTTGATTTAAATTGGATTAAATATTTTTATTGGAGATAAAAAAATATAGAAAATAGTCTAAAACCATTATTAAATATATAAATTATTTTGGTGAAAACAATTTTTGAAAAAGAAATTCGAAAATGGGACATTTTGAGTTGGTGATCAAAATGCAAAGTTTGCAAAACTGTTTTTAGTTACTGTTTTGGAAATGGGTCAAAACTTTGAATCTTTAAGGAGCTATTAATCAAGTTTCATTAGATTTCTCCCTTTAATTAACTATTTTAATTAAGTTTTTAAGAGGTATAAATAGTGGAGAGAATTAATTAAACACAATTAAGCTTTTTAAAAGAATTACACGTAACTAACTTTGTAACTTCTTTCTCTCAAATTCTCTCCAGCCAACACATTTCCAGCTTCAATTTCTTCAGGTAAAATTAGGATTTCAAAGAGTTTTTGATTTCCAATTGATTTCTAAAGCTTTTACATCAAATACTTATTGTTTCTACCTTGATTTTCATGGTTTTTAAAGCAATTGAGGAGAGAAATCAGCATTGGAGGTAAGGATCCGTTCTTCTCCTCTAATGAAAGGTTCTTTATTGAAATTCCTAAGTTCTTGATCCATTTTATATGATTCTCATTGGGTTTTGATAAATTAAACTCCGATTTATGGTTTAATTGATGATTTATGATAGAAATTGAGGAAATTCGTAGTTGATCTGTTTTTGCTGAGTTAAGGATTGATTTATAACTTGATTTTGATGTTCAAAATGTTAATGAAGTGAGTTTTGATGATAGAATCCCAAAATTTTGAGAATCTCTAATTTGTTAGGTTGATGGCTAAGAAATTTTGAGATGTTGTGGTTGAATATTGTTGCTGGAGGTAAGAAGTTGGGTTAAGTTGTTGATTTGATGTTATTTGATGATATTTAAGGGTTGAGATTCGTAGTTAATGGTTGGGTTGAGGTTAGAGATGAATCGATGATGTTTTCGGTGGTTAAAATAGGGTTATGGAGGATTATAGTTGGATAAATGTTAACTGTTGGTTGCTATGAGTTTGGATGCATTATAATGCATTGGATCCTCTGTTGTGATGTGTTTGAAATAGGGAAAGATAATCCAGAAGTGAACCTTGGTGTTGAGGAGTTACCGGAAGCTTGATTTGACATCAGCAAGGGAGGCATTGCTTTGTCGGTGAGTGAAACAAATAAGAATGGCTTTTCAAAGATTTAAAAAGGTTTAATGGGAGTCTAGACTAGGCTTGATACGCTGGTCTAAGACTCGGAAGTAAGTAAAGTGGATTTTTCTCTTTATTTTGGTTGGCAAATGATTTATGAATGCACTTGTTAAACGATTGTTTACCTCATGTTTTATGCATGAAATGAGCATGGTTTAATGCTGGGAATTGTTATGAAATGATGTTAGATGTATTTGGAAAGCAATGCATGATTTTAAAGAATGTTTATTAACATGGCTTATGCATAGTTTAATGCACGAGGAAATGATTTGAATCATGCATATGAAAACAGTGAGGTATGTTTATAAAAGTGGATTATATTGGCAAGTGATGAATTGAAAATGTTATCGGATATAATTGGTCGGCCATAGGATTTAAAGTGCACTGTAATAAGTCGTTCGTGGTTGTAGAGGTGGTACGAGAGGTATTTACTCCGATCATGTGAACCCCAATATTGTTGAGGTAACACTTTGATGGCTTTTACTCCAGCAATGAGTTGTAGAGGTTAATGTGTCGAGAGTGTGTACTCCAAATTGGAGGATTGGCCTTGGTAGTGTAGAGGTGGTGCATACGTTGCACAACTCAATGCCATTGAGCTATAAGAGATTGCGAAATCTCTTGGGAAATCCATGTATCCGATGTTAACGATGTTAATGGTGATTTATGAAAATGATGAGTATTGAAATGGATCACTTGAAAGCCAATATAATGTTTTAAATGTATCATGTTGATGGATTGGTTTGTATAATGTGGTTTATACATGTTTTACTCCTTAAGCTTTGCATATGGGATGTTATGCATGGGAAGGCTTAAGTAGAGGGAATTGCATATGGGATTATGCTGTGGAATCCATGATACAGGTTGCATATGATTTAATATGTTGGTTTTCTTGTAAAGTGTAAGTGCACGTTTTGAAAGAATGGCATGATGGTTTAAAATGGTTTTAAACTGCATTGGATGATGTTATGTACTTTGAATGCTCCTCACTAAGCAGCGATTGCTTACGCTCTCTTTATCATCAATGCAGATTGATTAGGTGCGAGTGACCTAGTGAGCAAGGAGGGGATTCTCAAGACTTGTTCTACCAAAGTATGTTTGGGTTTTAAAGTAGTAATAAAGACAATGTGGCTTGAATGTTGTTGAGAGGGTTTGAGTGTTTAATTCTTTGTTTGAGTGCAATTATACTGCTATTTTGGACTTTTCATAAGGTTGGTATGTTGACTTTGATAAACGGTTATGCATTGAGTGCTTGAATTCTAGGGAGCATGCCTATAGTTGTTCTTTGAAGCATGTTGACTTGAGATGTTAGCCCATATGTGATATATGGTTGTGGTTAAACTACTAGATTTGCAGGTTGTGTGTTAGGGCCATGTTTAGTGTGTATTGGACAAGTGAAAAGTATGTTTGACAGCCAAATTGGACATTTCTGGACCTAGCGTATCCGTACGTGTACCGATACGAATGGGCAAATTAAGCCTAGCATATCGGTACACGAGTTTGCGTGTCTATATGAGGCGAGGCATTTAGGCCTAGCGTATTGGTACACGGGTCTGCGTATTGGTACAGGGTAAGGTATTTTAGCTTTGGGGATCAGTACACGGGTTTGGGTACCGGTACGGAGAGTAATATATGAGAAGGCGTACCGGTACGCGTTAGCGTATCGGTACAATATTGATCTACTGGATTTTCAACTCAAGCTTGCGTATCGATACTCGACCCTACCATACCGATACCGCAAGCAGTTAAGTTAGTTGCTGAGTGTTCTAAAGTTTTATTTTCTTGCGTTTTAGTCCCTGAATGTTGTGGAAGCAATTGAATGAGTCAGGATGATCGTATTGGGCTAATTTTTTACATGTAAGCATGAATTATACTTAATTAAGGGTTGGTAACATAGAATTTGGGTAAGTCCCTGTAATTTGTTGAAGTTTCATTTTGGTCCCTAAATTGTGTTATAGCCAATTGGACATTGTAGCGATGGGTGCTCACCTATAAACAGTATGATCATGTAGGAAACGTTAATGTATCTAGACAAGATAAAAAGGAAAAAATGGACGTGTTTTGGGTTTAATATTTCCGGTTTACCTCGGTAAACCTAATGTAGCTTTCTTGGTTCGGTCTTGCGACTAGGCCGGGTCGAGGGGGTTACACATCCTCGACTTCAGTATCATTCAACTAACTCGTATCTCAATAACCCATAGTGACCTTACCCTCCGGAATCGCTCACATGTAAGCAAGAATTTTAAATTTTTTAGGGATACTTTTAAAAAGTTTTGAAAATTGGGGAATATTGGAGATTGGAAGAATAGGGGATTTTTTATTTGAAAATTCGGTTTAAAAAATAAAAGGCTGGGGTCGCCACCGATCATTTTTTAAAATGGGTCTCGTAGTCAGTTATGGATGCGGAAGGATTAGCACCCCTATACCGCCAAAAAATTGGTACCTAGTCGAATAAAATTTACCTTAATTAGAAATTTGCGAGTTCAAATTTTAAATTAATTTAAGATCTGTTTAAAAATGCGAGTAAATTTTAAAAGTCCCGTTACTCGAGAATAAACAAAAGAACCACCACCACTACAATTGGTACTAGCCACATTTACTATCGAATGAAAGGGCGTCGCATTAACAATTAATATAAGTCGAATGCAACGAAATAAAGCAAAGCAAATATATATACGAAATGAAAACATAAATAAAGGTGAAAATAGAATTCAAAAAAGGACCAGATCGAACAAGATAAAAGAAATACGGAAATGGAAATATCTGGAATAAGGACCGGATCGAACAAGATAAAAAAGGGCATAAAATAAATGAGGAAATTAAAGGCGATAAAGTAAATTGCAAAAAATTAAATGTGAGGAAATTAAAGCGCGAAAATTAAACGCGGCACTAAATGGGCCATAAATAATACAGGCCACCGTAAAGCCGATTCGAATGTGAAATAAAGAAATAAATAATATAACCATAATAATATGATAATATCATACTATAGATATATAGATACATATACATTACATTATAATATAAACTAATATATATAACATATAGATATAATATATGATATAATACATATATATAATATAACTATATCATGTATAATATATAAATGATATAAATATAATATAAGATATAACATATATATACTACTTATATTATTTAATATACATAATAATATGATATATATATATATATAACTATAATAGATATAAATTAGGGAACGAATCGGAGAAAAAAAACAAAGGAGCTAAAATTAAAACAAAACAAAATAGAAAGAACAGGAAATTTTTGAAAACGAAATAAAGGGGATGGGCTAAAAAAGGAATTAACATGTGATCGAAATGTAAAAGGAAAGAAAATAGGAGGATCGAAATGGTAATTAGACTATCAACCAAAATGCGTTGATCCTTCCTGGATCCGGGTCACCGCACGGGTCGAATGGTGGCCAAAACGGCGTCGCATCGCTAAGCATATATATATAAAATCATAAGGCAAAATCAAGCCTGAAAGTTTCATTTACTCATTTCGACCTCAAACCAAAAAAAGCCAAAGAGCAAATGCTCTAAAATTTTATCCTCTCCCCCTTCAGTTTCCAAAAACCAGAGGGCCTTAGCCGTTGCGCTGCCGCTTCATCCACCGCTAGCAGGTGGCTGACAGCCATAGAAAAACTCTTTTTTTGTAAAAAAATAGATTCGACCTCCCTTTTTATTTCAAAAAAATCAAAAACTAAAAAAAATCCCCCTTTTAGTTTTGAAAATCAAACCCTAAATCCCCTTTTGAGAACCGATTCAAAACCCTTGAAGACTTGGGACGAGAAGCTAGAAAAATCGAACGAAGATGGTGAAGATGGCCAGCGACGGAAAACTGACTCTCAAACTGTAAACCCTAACTTTCACTTTTGTTTTTTTTTTGAAAGATAGACAATTTAAAAAAAATTGCTTGTATTGATTTTGTAAATACCCCGTCCGGGTTACATTATGGTTTGATTCGGCTTTTATAGCCGTTTTACAGGGATTTAAAAAAAGCAAAAATGCTTATGCCCATTCTCTGATATGGTTGTTTGCATGCGCCTGATTTCTAGTGTTTTTGTCCCTTTTGCAGGTTGCTCGTACGACTGAGAGGGGCTATTTCCTTGGCCAGATGTGGCGTGCATGTGGTTTCTGCAAAATACAGGTACATCCAAATGGGGACCAGTTGACGTGGCACCTGGCCACTGGTTTTTCGTGTCAGCGTGGCGGTGACGTGGTTGGGAAGCTAGGGAGTCGTGGCTGGAGGGAAAGGCCAAGGGTTGGTGGCTAGGGCATGTGGGGTTTAGAAAATTAGGTTTAGGGTTATCCAGGTTAGCCGGTCTGTTGGGTAGTAGGTTAGTGAACTAGGTTAGGTAAATGGATTTGGGTTAGTTTGGTGTAATGAGTAATAGGGCTTGACAGATTTGGGTTTAATTGTAACTGGACTTTAATTGATTGGATTATGGATTTTAAAACTAATATTTCTGGATTATTTTTTGGATTTTAATTTTAACTTGTTATTCGAATTAAGGCCGGATAAAAATGGTTATTACAAGCCCACTAAACACAAGTACCATACTCTGGATCACCACATGCTAGAATCGCTTACCGATAGTGCTCATCGATTATTCGATCCAATGATCAACCTACGCACGAAAATAACGATTCTGAGCGCCGAGCTTACAAAGCTCAGTGGTACGGACCTACTCTACCATACTTCATGCTAATCATAAATATAAGCATGCAAGCTAGTATGAGCAATAAGAAAAGATAAATAAACATGTGGCGCTACCACTAGTCGCCTAAACACATGCTCTCATCATAGAAATCATCATAAATGGCACACAAGGCTCAATCATACTTAGAACATGGCAATATAGCATCATATAGATATGGCGCTACCTCTAGCCGCCAAATATTATAACATAGAAAGAAAGCATAAGCCTCGCATAGCATATAAGCTTTATACCATAATATAGGAATTAGGCCCGGTCCCACTAAGCATTGGGATCATACACTCTGAGTGAGGCCTGGTTCCACTAAATATTGAGATCATACACTCTTTAGGGTAGGGACTGGTACCATTAAGCGTCGGGATCATACACCCATGCTCGAAATCTCTCATCAAGCATCTTCGAATGAGGCCCAATACCACTAAGCGTCATGATCATACATTCAGAAATCTTTAACCGTGGTGTTGCAACACACTCTTTCTCACACTGGGTATCCAGATCCCACCAAACAATGGTAACTCAACCATCTAGGTGTCCATATAATCACATAGCAAGGACACGTCTACCACACAACACACAGCATCACACGATCCACCAAGGATCCTTATGGTTGCTATTATAATCAAGTCACCCAACGTTTACCAAGTTATTAATTATCATGGAAGTGTACATTAATTATCCTCATTAATTATCTTTATTAATTCATATTATCTTATTTGTCAAGGCATAATTCAATTATTAATATACACATCAATTTCCACCCTTAATTTACATTTATTGATTATTTAGTGTATCGGGTACCGATACTCAAATACGAGTATCAATACGATGCCCTCAGGTATCGGTACTCACACTCTTTCCGATACAAAAACTGCTTACTGGAAATCTTAGATTTTTATAAATACTAGTAAAGATCGTCTCGTACCGATACGGTCCCCAAACGCATACCGGTACAGCCAAAGCTCGTACCGATACCTTATTTACGGATTCATACAATTTCCTTAAATTACGATGTTACTCATTTTATTTGATCCCTAAAACTTATGAAAGTCATTAAGGTTTGTTTACTAACCTATTCCATTAATTAATATTAATTACCGACTTCATGATTATTTATTCGAGTATTACCAATAATCAGTACATTCAATATGATTTCCATCAAATCCCCTCAATCTATTCGAACAAACATACAAGCCATCACAAATATTCCAATCGGTCAATCAATCATCAAATAATCATACGGGCATTTTGAATGGTCTATAAAGCCTTAACGAGTCACATCATATTTGTGCCATTATCATACATTTCATAAATATTGAATTTCTTAATATTGGCTTCTACTCATGCTTATTTATCGTCTACCTAATTTGCAGATACTAACACGCAATACAATCACATTTATGATGCTCGTGAAGCAATAGGAGTTTGAGGTGTACTAACCTTAAGCAATTAACGATAAATACTTACTCGAGCTCCTCAAATGCTCCTCTTGATCCGATATACGAGCCCGAACAATCCTCATACATATACGGATACCATAATTATTACTTAACCACATTCACTAACTAATCCACAAGGTCAAACGCATAAAAACAACTTACCGATTTTGAATTTGACAAAACAGACTGCGCCAACAAACTCAAAACGTCGTGAAACCCCAGAGTAGGGTTCCTCAGAAAAAGTTAACGGCCTGGTCAATGGTCAACGACGATTAGGTCAATAGTTAACGACTCGGCCAGTAGCTCAGTCAATGCGACTCGGCTCGGTCAATGCGGCTTGGCTTGACGGCTCGGCTCCACTAGGCTAGCTCAAATGGCTCTAACCGCCCAAGACGATGCCTACGTGATGCAGGCGGCGCGTGCGGTGTCTTTCAGTGGCGTGTATCAGCCAGCGAGCTACAGTCCAGCATTTTGGCACCTCCTGAGCTCGATGGTGGCGACGATTTTTGGTTTTGAGCACCCGAACCTTCTCAACACGAAACCCCAAAATTTTCTCTCTCTCACCTCCTCCGATGGCAGCTCCGACGGCGATATCGTGACCATCGGCCGACTCGTCTCGGCAAGGTGAATGCAATGGTGTAGGAGGTATCGAACACAGACACTCCAATAGCGGTAGATCGGACATGGAAGCTTGAGGAAAAAAAGAAAAAAGAAAAGATAAAGGAAAAAAGAGGAGAGAGAGGAAAAAATGAAATCTAATTCTCCCTCGTCTTTTTCCCACTATAATCCAAAAGAAACCTCTTCTCCTAGTCACACTTTCTTTAATTTACACTCGGGTTAAAATATCTAACCCAAAATTATTATCCGCAAAATTGACCTGAAAATTGAGTCGTTACAATTAAACTTTCTTTTTTTATATAGAAAGGAACAAAGAATAAAAAAAAACTAACAATATGAAACAGAAACTAAATGTCACAGCAAAATGTAACTAACATACCCTTCTATTAGTATATCCATTGCTATAATTATCATTCACTGCAAAATTGTCCGACTACAACCAAACTCATTTCCAGAAAGTGATTATCATGATGGTTTTGATCATGTTTACCATCAAGATTACGATGAAGATGATGGTGATTGGCAAGGAAAGGAGGTACAAATTTCTCAACCATGGACTTAAGCTTAAACAAAAATTCAACCAAATCACTCATGTTTTTCTTGAAAATCTAACCATTTTCCACATTGCTAAAACCATTTTTCAATTTTTTTCTATTGCCATCGCCATTTGCTTCTACTCGTTTATCTTGTCCAAAGTCGGCTTCTTTGGTAGTTTTAGCAACAGCCACATAATCGCTAGTGATTTGTTTCTCTTAAGTAGAGAAGTATTACATTTCTGTAAATGTCGAGGTTCGAACTCACACAAAGTAGAGCAACATGAGCATCTTTAACCACTAGGTCAATTAGCAATTCAAAAAACAAACACCCGGAGATTAAAAAAACAAAAGCAAAAGATAAATTTGTTGGAAGAACAATGTACCTTTCTTTATCTAAATGGTTTTCATTGATGTAAAAGTCAAAACCTAACTTGAAAATCGTTTCATATATAGTAATGATTCTGGGCAGCTTTGGGCAAATAATCCAAATAAATTAAATATTTTGAGAAAATAAAGCACTTTAGGGATTTTTTAAAATCTACGGTAAAATTTACAGTGAAGGGAGAAGTCGCCATCTGTAGGTGGCGACTTTCCCTTAACTTGTAATAATTAATATTTTTCCTTATCCATTCAAGACAAAATTAGGGAAAAGTCGACACCTGTAGATGGCGACTCCCTCTGCACTGTAGATTTTGCCGTAGATTCCAAAAAATCCCTTAAGATGCCTCAAAACTCAAAATATTGTTTGGGTTTGGATTATTCCCCAAAATACTCTAATGATTCTGTGGATTAACAAAGAAAGCTTTGGGTGTGTTTTAAATGGAAGTGGAAATTGAGGAGGCATTTGTGGATGCAAATGTGAACATAAAACTGTTTCTAGTCATTTGTATATCCCGACTGTCTTATTCTTCTAGCTTTTTTAATCAGAATTGCAGGAATGGATCCAGCACAATTTAAGCTCCCATGAAATTGGCACATAATGAAATCTTCCATGGTCAGTCCTTTTCGGATCGGATCAACCGGATCCGATATTTTTGTACACCGCTAACTCCAATGACAGATTTTTGGAAGAAACGAAATGATTATGTTTTCGATAACTCATTCCAACACCCCGAAACGATGGCTTTACATGTGCTCGTTATTATAAAGTTAGCACTCTTCCTTGTAGTCCCTTGGTCGCGGCCTGAGTCGGGCTGGGTTTGTCTGAATGTCGATGCTGTAGTTTCACTAATCACAGGAACAACCTTCATTGGCGGTCTTCTACGAGACTGTAATCAGACTGCAAGGAGGCAGCCGAGCTTATATATGACTCTAATGCTAACGTTAGCTCTTTCTCTCTTGTTCGGGCAACCGATTAAATTTGACGAAAAGGGTGGGCAACAGAAATTCAATGGATTGCACGCGAAAGTAACAAGCCGGCGAACATGCTTGCAAAAAGTGTTGATTCTCTCCAGCAAGATGTGGTTCAATTTGTCTCACCACCAATTGCCTTAGGGCCTGTTCAGCAACTATTCTTGAACGCTCATTGAGGGTCAAACGTCCGATTGCGTAGAAGTTAAAATTTTCAGTTATGACAGAACGTCCGATTGGACGCTAAATTCGGTGAAAATATGTGGGTAAACTCTCGTTCAGTGCGCACGAAATACCTATTCAACATTCCTTCTCCGTTTGACGCTCCAACGCTCGTTGGAGAAACATTGTTGAACGCAGCCTTAATATCTCCTTTAGATAGAGACATTTTAAATTCACAGCTTGTTTAGAGCATAACTAGCTTAGTTTTCCTCCGCTCTAATTCAAAAAAGGCTTAAATGAACAATATCTAAAGTATATCACTTTTAAAATTTTAGGTGCCTAAAGTATTTTTTTTATAAAAATCGGTGCCCAAAGTTTCAACAGATGTAATTTTAGGTGCTTGGTCGTTAAGGGGTGTTAAAAAATTGTCAATCAATCAATGCTTGACACGTGACACTAATTTTATTTTTAAAAAATTTTAAGGAAAAAACCCAAAATTTTAAATTTTTCATAAAATCTAAAAAATTTGCAATTTTTACAAAATAATCTCCAAATTCCTAAAATTTCTCAACCCAAACCCCAAATCGTCGATGCCTCCGCCACCTATCGCCGTGTCTAAGCACACCCATGTGATTGCCGGACCTAGACGGTCATTTCCCTCAATATGGCACCGCCGAAAACGTCGAACAGCGTGCTAGCCGAACGCCGAAAACGTTCGGCTGACATGTCGTTCGGTATTTTTATCGACGTCGTGTTGGGGGAAATGATTGCCTAGATCTACGACCACATGGATGTGCTCAAGCGCGACGGTCGACAGCGAAAACGACGGCGATTTGGGGTTTGGGAAATTTTAGGCATTTGGGGACTATTTTGTAAAAATTGTAAAATTTTGTGATTTTGTGAAAAATTGAAAAAAATTAATAAAAATTGTTTTAAGTTTTAAATTTTGAAAAAAATAAAATAAATATGCCAAATGTCAAGCATTGATTGGTTGGCAATTTTTTTACATCTTTTAACAGTCAGGCACCTAAAATTGTAACATTTTAAACTTTAGGCACCTAAAATTATAACGGTTGAAAGTTTGGGCACCTATTTTTACAAAATAATACGTTAGGCACCTAAAATTCAAAAGATATATATTTTGGGCACCTACTTTTCCTTTAAGCCTTCAAAAAAAATATAGTTGACTAGGGTAAATTATTAAATTACTTTTAATTTAAAACATGATCAAAATAAAAGAAGGGTAAACAACACTATGGTCACTAAATTATTCTTGTTTTCTTCTTTTCTTCATCAAACTATTATTTCTGGTAAAATCGCCACTAATGTTCCGTTTTTTCCTATTTTGGTCACATGTTAAAAAAACTCACAGAAAAAATAGTTTGGTGACCAAAATAGAAAAAAGTAGCATTAGTGACCAAATAAAAAATGTAACATTTTAGTGACGATTTTGCACAAACAAATAATTTGGTGACTAAAATAGGAAAGTGTGAATAGTTTAATGAGCAATAATATTGTTTAAAAAATAGGTAAATAATGAAAGTTAAATTTATTATTATTTTAATTAAGAATAAATTAATTAAATATTTAAATATAGAAAATCAAATATACTATTATATAATTTTTTATCTGTCACATCACTATAATAATCAGTGTTAACGACTCAAATAATATTTTATAACAAAAAAATAAAATTTAATATCTATTATATAAATTTTGAAATTTTAGACTATTCAAAATATCTATTATGTACCTTTTGAAATTTTAGTAGTTAAAATGAATATTTTAAATTTGTTTAGTGACTATGTATGAATTTTACCTAAATAAAAAAGAGTGCATCGTTATAGTAAGACCCTGTTTGGATTTGGAAAAAAAAGAGAGAGATGTACAAGAAAACAACCTCAAAACGACAAATAACTTGTTACATTCTCACCGTTTTGCTTTCTTTAACTCTTTTCTTCTTTCTCTGTATACGTTGATCGAAGTCTTCTGCTCCCTTTTTATTTTTCTTTCACCAAACAGCGGATGGTCAAGTGGCAAAAAAAAACCCAAATTTGATACCGTAAGTCCTTTTAGTTTGGGTTAAATTTTATATATGTAAATTTACTATTTTTATTCCTTTCAATTCTGGTGTTGGGTAAGTTCTTAATTCCTATGTAGTTTTAAGTTAATTTTTTTAGTACATTTAAGCTATTGCCTGATGTTTGGATGCTGAGAAAACTGGGAAAAGAAAGGAAATATTGTTTAACCCAAATATGCTACAAGTCTTGAGCTTGTGATCACCATCTTGAAGTTTACGAGTTTTTGTTTTTTATTCAGTCCTGAGAAATTGGAAGCATGTTTAGTTGCTGGGAAAACAAAATGATTTGCTGAGAAATTCTAGGGAAGAAAGAAAAAGATGTATAATTTATCTCTTTTTAAAAATATATTTTATTTTTGCTATGAATAAATTCTTTGTTTTGGAGCATTGGAGGCTCAACCGAGGACTGATTTTTGTTGGTTTGCTGAAGAAATTGACAGCTGATATGATGGATTCAAAATGAAGAACAATTAATCAAAAGACTTTCAGTACTTCATAAAAAAATTAAAAACTTTACCAAATGGAGCAGACACCTGAGAATCTCCATGAGAGAAATGATCATGTCCTTGATATACCAAACGATGGTCAATTTGGGAACAATGTTGAATCAAGAAATTCTCAAGAACCAGTGATTCGGCCGATTCCTTCTCGGGGATCAAGTCATGGGAGTTTTTTATCATCTTTTTGCTGTAGGGTTTATATTAGACTAGTTTTCAATATAAGTCAGATTGCTGCATCAGTAGCTGTTCTAGTAGTTTCCAGGAATGAGAAGCCACAAGCTCCATTGTCCACTTGGATTGTGGGTTACGCTGCAGGGTGTGCTGCTTGTATTCCCATCCTTTTCCACCATTGTTTTCTTCCGTATCCTACGTAAGCATTTACCGTATTTGTTTGACATTTTTCGATGCTAAAATCCTTAGTACTTGATGTTCGTTATTAGCTCGTTTGTACTTTAAGATGCTTCTCGGTGTTCTATTATTCTTGGTGTGGAATCATTTGCTTGAAGTCTGTATCTTCATTTACTTTTCCTTTAGTTGAGAGGTTTGAAATTTCTGTTCAACATAACAACAGTTGGCTTCATTGCTGCATGATCTCCTTTACATGTCTTGGTTTCTGAACTTTTTTATTTCAGCTTGAAGTTTGTTTCTTGTTCTAGGAACCAGTCATATTTTTGTATATCAAAGTTCTGTACCGATTATATTCATGCGTGTTAGAATGTCTAGTATCCGAAGAAAATTTGCATTTGATTCGTATGAACATCTTTTATGTTTTACATTGTATATTTTCAATGAGAGTAGTGTTTTTTTTTTCTATTAAGTGTCTATGTAAGCCTCAGACAGTATGTATTATATTTTGCTTTTTATGAGTTATATTTTAGTTTGCTTTTCTGAGTGTTTTATACATAACTTTAATCCTTCTCATTAATAAGTGATTTTTGATGCATTTTGCATTATAACTTGGCAGGCTCAGCCGATTATTGGAGCACTTCAAATGGGTGCTAAAAGCTTACTTTTTTGTCTGGTTTATTGTCGGAAATGTTTGGCTATTTGGAGGTTACTCATTCTCAGGGGCTTCAAATTTGCACAGGTATCGACACTTGCCTGTATGAGTATTATACTAGTTGGTTTTCCTCTTGTCCGGAAATCAACCGATTTCTTTGATTCCATTGTAGGTTATGCATAATGTTTCTTGCCTTTAGCTATCTCGAGTTTACTATGCCCTTCATCCTGTGTGTGGTTTTAGCATGTTGCTGTGGGGACCTTGGTCTAATTAGGGGAGCCCCTTCAGAATGCATCGATTCTCTGCCAACGTACACTTTCAAGTTGCAGAAAGATTGTAGTGGCAGCATAAAGAAAACTAATTCTGAAGTCAAAGAAGGCGCTGAAGCAGCTGGATCCGAAAAGGACCGTGCAATTTCAGGGGATGATGCTGTAAGTTCTCAGATGTCTCGCTCATAAGACTAATTACTTTTGCTTGGTGCTCAAGGAAGCATTGTGATCACATACTTTAGATTGTTTCGTTTTTGACCGAAATCAGCTTAATTTATATCAACATTATGCAGATTTGCTGCATTTGTTTGACGAGTTATGCGGACAACGATGTGCTGAAGGAGCTCCCTTGTTCTCACGTCTTCCATAAAAGCTGTGTAGATAAATGGCTTAAGATGAAAGCGCTCTGTCCGCTTTGCAAATTCACGGTTTTGTCGAAGAAATAAGGGTCTGTGTTTTTGTTAATTGTATTTATGCTGTTGTACGTATTCACATTCCGCAACCGAATCGGGTCAGCAATGGTGGAAGAAATGAGAAGTGGGAAAAAGGAAAAGGAGAAATCTAAAATGCAAAAGGTTGTACATAAATATCTGTCACACTTGAATTCAATCTGTTGATATCAACCTTTTTATTCAAGTTTAATAGACAAGAGAGTTAATAAACTCCCAACCTTTTTATTCAAGCTCTTCTTCAACTTGGTCGCCCGGGAAGAGTTCGAACTCGGTATCCGAGGCAACCCCTAGCAGCAACAGTGGAGACAAAGTGAAGGTATTTCTGAGAGGGAATTGCCTTGTGTTGATGGCTTTAATTGCATGGATTTTCATGTGAGAAATCCATCTAGATAGCTATTACCACAACAATGTCTTATTTGTGCAACAAAGTTGAGCTAATGTAGGTTGTCTGGCTACTGTGTTTTGTTTTCTAATTTTCAAATATCACCAATAATAATACAGTCAGAATGTCTTTCCATAAAATAAGAGGGTTAATTTTTTTGTCTGACGATAACTTTAATAATTTTTGGGTAAACTATAATTGTGGTCACTCAATTATGGGTAAGGTTATATTTGAGTTACCAAATTATTAAAAGTTACATTTAGGTCACTCAATTATGGGTAAGGTTATATTCGGGTCACCCAATTATTAAAAGTTACACTTGGGTCACTCAATTATGGGTAAGGTTACATTTGGGTCGCCCTTCGTATTTCAAAAATATATATCAATTTATGTATTAGATTAATTAATGATTTCAAATGAAACACTCTATTGTTAACAAGGGTATACAAGTGATTTGGAAGAGAAAATGATGAAATTGATGTATTTTTTAAATATGAAGGGTGACCCAAATATAACCTTACCCATAATTGAGTGACCCAACTGTAACCTTTAATAATTGGGTGACTCAAATGTAACTTTATCCATAATTGAGTGGCATCCGTTGTAGTTTACCCATAACTTTAATGATTCAATTGTTGTACATGTAAACTTTAAATTGATTTGATATACGGACCCAACGAGTGGTTTCAATGGAAAAGAGGATGATATTCAATTTAAAACATATGTGTGCAAGGTGTGTGTTCGTTGTCAAATGATTAAGAAAAAAATATAAAAAAATGACCTACCATGAAATCACGCTAGTATATTAAAAAATGATTCGATATAGAATAAAATAATGCATTTATAAATACATATTTAATGATAGAAAGCCTTTTAAAAAATTGATTTGCTCAATACTCAATATATATATGATCAACATGAATAAAGCAGAAGAGAGTCTAAAAGAAGGCACCATTAGATTTAAGTTAAATGAATTTGAGTCGTTGGATTAAAAAATAAATATATATATATATATAAGGGTAAAAGGGATAGAAGGTTAACCGGTTAACCTTATAGAAAGAAAAGGGGGAAAGACCCGCTCCACTCGCCTAGATCAACTCGTAGGGGAGTCTTCGTCCCCTTAACTCCTTACATTCATGTTTTTCATTTCAACCATGCATTGCATTTGTATACATGTGTTTTCATGCATTGAGGACAATGCACACCTTAGGTTTGAGGGTGTGGGTTGCCTTAAACTTATTGTCATGACATTTATGTTTAAATTCCAGTTACCACGTAGATTAGTTTGCCATGTATGATTAAAATTTGCATACCAAACCACTAAAAAATATTTTTTTTACCTCGGTCAATTTTGTACTTATAACTTTTGCCAACACTGCTAGTTTAGGAGAATTTGTGCTAGATTATCTGTCCAAACTAGAATTTAGAACTTCCATGCCAGCAGGTTAGCATTGCCAAGTAGCTTGGCAATTGAACTCTAGTTTAGGAAACTTTAGTTTCACTCTACACGAGGTATGCATATAGTCTAAGAAACAAACTTAGGTTCGCTTGAAACTGAATTCTAAAAAAAACAATGCCAGTGTATAAAGAAAGAATAAGGCAACAATGTTTTGCCAAAAGCTGAAAAAACTTGAGAACACTCCTCTGTCGTAGGGAAAATAATTAACTTGGGTCTTCATGGTTTGCTTCCTCTTAGTTCTCAAGCCAACATAACTTTAGGGTATGAGTGTAATGGGTTAGCTTAGTGATGTAATCTGGATTAACATGGGTATTCGTGGTTTGCTCCCTCTTATGTCTCACGCCAAACAGTACATGACGCGAACCTAATCAAATGCCAGCATAAAAACACCTTTGGCAAATAAAGAAAAAAAGAGAAAAATATTTATATAAAGATAAAAATTTTGAGTTTGGGTAGTAAAGTTGACTAAGGGAGTTGAGTAAATTTGATGCATATTGCCCGCACTTCATGCACACTTGATGATATTAGACTAGAACTATATTGCTACACTTAAATTTGCTTATTTGCTTGGCATTGATACACTGAATATCAGAGGACAAACCTAGGATAATATTTTTCTAGATGGTAGGTGTTGGGAACCATGACAATTTTTGCCGATGTATTTTTTATGTTTTTCTATTTTTATAGATTTTTAGTTGCATTACTTAGGGACAAGCAATGAGCTAGGTTTAGGGGTGTGTTAACTCCTCAAAAGTTCTACTTTTCATGCATATATTACAATGCTTTTGCTTGACTTTGAGTACATATTTGTGCATTTAGCTAGTAGAATCATGCATTCTCATTAAGGAGTTGAGGAACATTTCATTTGCCAAAGTAAATGTGTATTCTTTGTTGTGGTGAGCAGGGCAGGTTTGGCAGAGCAGGACAATAGCAGTTGGCAGAGAAAAGCAATAGGATCAGAAGAGAAACACCAAGCACCCTTGGCAATAAGTTGCAAGAAGAGTTTTGCCAAGAACCCTTAGCAATACCAGCCCGAGAAAATAAGACCAAATCAGACTGCGAGAAAATAACATTAGATCAAACTCTGAAAAATAGCACCGAATAAGATGACAAAGTTGTACTAGAATTGCGAAGCTCGATTGACAATAGATTAAAGGATGATGACGCCAACCCTAATAAAAGATGATGATGTCAGCCCTGATGAAAGATGATGACGCCAGCCCTAATAAAGGATGATGCCAAGCTTGGTTGGAAAAAGAAAGATAAAGAATGTCAAGCTTCATTGGCAAACGAATAATGGTTGATGACATCAGCCCTAAATTTTAAATAGAGATATAAGTGGATTAAGAGATAAGATGATAAGCTGATAACACGCTTATCCTTCTGCACAACCAATTTTCGAATTTTAAACCCCTCATAGGGTTTTCACGCATACCTATTTAAAGGAGCTCAAGCCACCACTTAGATGGGAAGAGAAAAAAAAAGAGGTGTTGCGCTAAAGAAAATGAAGGCTTGAACTTGAGAAGCGGTCTGCAACATTGGAGAATGAGGAATCAGAGACAACAAGATCAACGGCTTGAAGATTACATGAGACATCTTGTAACCCCCTTAGCCCGGCCTAGCCGAAGGACCGAACCGAGCGAGCTACATTAGGGTTTACCGAAATAACCTTAAAAAATTACACTAAAACGGTCCATTTTTATTTTATCTTGTCTAAATGCATTATTAGGTCTTAAGTTGTTCATATGAATCAAAGTTCAAATTACAACTCAATCAGACGTCATTTCGACATCTAATTGCTCGAAAACCCAATACAGGGACAAAAACATAATTTCCAATTTTTATAAGAACTTTCGTGAAATTAAAGTTATCAATCCTCAATTAGTCATGTTACATGCCTTCATGATAAAACTCATCCAAAATCATCATTCATATACATTTAATTGTACATTCAAGAAACATGGACCAAATTGCAAGGATTTCAAACTACCGATGCTTAAACAACTGAAATAACAGTCTGCATAAAATCAGGATTCCAGTAGCTAAACACCGTATCGATACGGTAACCCGTGTACCGAAATGTACACTATTTTCTCTCTATGCGTACCGATACGGTTATCAGGCGTATCGGTACGCCTAGGCTATTTTAAACACTTTGAGCCTGGATGAGTCCCCGCGTACCGAAACCTGAGGGTCTGTACCGGTACGGGGTAACCTGTAATGACCTCTAGGTCCAACATATGACACTTTGCCTTACTCCAAACAACATTAACACTTATCTAATCATCAGATAACATCAATAACATGCTTGAGCACCAACAAATCAATCATATAAGCCAACCTAGCTCAACTAGCATACTCAATCACCAAAGCTAGAGGCATGCTTCCTAGGCCACATTCAAAGCATCACACCATCCATGTCTCAAACACTTAAACCACAATACAAGGCCAAAATAGAAATTAATATTCGCAACATCAGGGAGTTCTTCAAAAACCCTCCCAAAACCTCAATCGACACATTGCCATTATTACTACTCTTTAATAACCATACCATACTTTGAGTTCAAGTCTTGGGATATCCTTCCTCGCTTCTTTGATGCCTCAAACCTTAGTTTTCTGCATTGATGGAAAAAGGAGAGCGTAAGCACACAAGGCTTAGTGAGGAATGCTCAAACAACAACCATCATCAATGCATTTTGAAACCATCTCTCAATACATTTGTAAAATACTTTTTAAAGCCTTTTTAAATCTTCACCACGTTATCATGCCTTATCAAAACCATGCACTTAACATTTCCAAAACAACATATTAAGCCATATATAACATGTATCATGGATCCCACAACAAAATTCCATTTGCTACCCTCAATTTAAGCTTTTCCCATGCATACTACCAATGCAAGGCTTAAAGAGTAAAACATGTTTAAATCACATTACACAACATAATCCATCTCATGATACATAAACAATTATATTGGCTTCCAAGTGATCATTTACCAAGTTCTATTTACCAAAACGTAACATTGGATACACGGATTCAACAAGTTTTCCCTCAACACTTAACAAACAATCTACCGGTAACCCAAGGTTCACACACGAGAGTATTCGGTACATATAAACCCCTTCACCGTTGTGAAACCCATGGTGGAGTATTCAGTACTCATAAACCCCTCAACACCACTCATCGGTACGATGTTTAATCCACTAATGAGATTCTGCGGTACCGCACAACCCCTCAACCGTTAGGGTACTTTGATGGAGTATTTGGTACACCATATAAACCCATCAACATCCAAGCCGAATTTTTATAGTGCACTATCAATCCTATGGCCGACCAACTATATCCGGTTTCATTTTTAAACCATTTTATAACATCACTTGCCAATATAATTCATTTCAACATCATTAACTCACTGTTTTCATATGCATCTACCATAACCATTAAACCAATGCATTAACCTTTGCATTAAACAATGTTTATGAACATTAACAAATCATGCATTATTCCCAAATGCAGTATCATCATTTCAAAACCAATTTCCAACATTAAACAATGCTCAATATATTCATAAACAGTGAGTAATCAAAACATGTAAGACAAGTGCATCAAACTATCGCCAAAATCGGGTTTGAAATGGAATTCATCCTTTACTTACTTCCAAGCTCAATCTAAACTCCCAAACACAGCTTTCAAACCTTTGCAAAGTTGAAAATACGTTTCCACTCACCGACTCGTAACGCCTCACTTGTTGATGCGACAAACACACCTTTAAAGCTTCCAGAACTCACGTTCAAGCTTGAGGTTCAGACTCCCCTGCTTTTAACCACACAAAAACAGAGGTACATTGCATCAAAATGCAATCAACATCATAGCAACTCAAAAACTCAACATCCTTAACCTAAATTCATTCCACAACTCCCAAAAGTTAACAACAAACCTCTTCCAAACTTAACCCAGCCATAATGAAACGTTTCAACACTTCAATAATCATCAATTAACATCTAAAAACACTTTTCAAACATCCTTATATCTCCAGCATTCAATTAACCACCACAACCCCTAAAAAACACAAAGCTAGCAACCTAGAAAATTAAAGATTCATATAGCTTCGGGATTCTAACATTAAAACCAACTTATCAACATTGTAAAACATCAAAATTATGATTATAACTCATCAAGAACATAGAAAAACAGATCCAAAACGAAAATCTCTTGTTCTCATCAATTAAACCTTGATTTACTAAATTTCCACAATTAACTCATCGAAACTCATTAGAAAACATTAAGCAATGATCAAATACTTGGGAATTTCAGTAAAGAACCATTCATTACAGAATAAGAACGAACCTTACCTCTAATGGATGAATTTCATCTCAATTGGATGTTTTACTCTTGAAAACAAAGGAAAATCAATGAGATTTTTGGAAAACAAGATTGAAGTATTTATTATAAATCAATAGTTATTTAAATCAAGAGCATTACCTTCAATCTTTGATGAAAAAGTGAGTGTTTGGCTGAGAAGATTTGAGAGAAAGCTGAGAGAAAGAAAGTTACGTCAAAAGTGGTTTTAGAAAAATAACTACCCTTTTATTAATTAAATCCCTTTAATCCTTAATTAAAAACTCAATAAAATAAACCAAATTAAGAGAAAATTTTGATTAAAACATTTAGGTCAGATAGCTCCTTAAAGATTCTAAGTTTTGATCCTTTTTTAAAATAGTCACTAAAAATAGTTTTCAATCTTTACATTTTGGTCACTAGCCAAAATGTCCAATTTCCAAAATCCATTTTCCAAAATTGACTTTACCAAAAATATCTATATGTTAAATAATGAGTTTTTAGATATTCTCCCTTATTTTTCTCACACCAAAATTATTTGTTCCGATTTTAAACCCAAATCTGACTCGAATCTCTAATCCCGATCCACTGGACTGTCTAAACCACTAGGAAAACTCCTAGGCCCAAAACTGGGGTGTTACAACTCTCTCTCTTAAGAAAATTTTGTCGTCAAAATTTACCTGACGGGAACAGATGCGGAAACTGAACAACCTTGTCTGACTTACTCTCTCATGTGGCCTCCTTAACACCGCGATGTCGCCATAACACCTTAACAAACTCAATCGTCTTGCCACGAAGAACTTTACTAATAGATTCAAATATCTCCACTGGTTCCTCGTCAAAGGATAAATCTGGCCGCAACTTAATGTCCTCAACTAGCATAACATGTGAGGGATCCGAGCAATACCTCCGGAACATGGACACATGAAACACATCATGAATTTTCTCCAATTCAGGAGGTAACCTCAACCGATAAGCCACAGGACCAATGCATTCCAGTACCTCATACGATCTAATAAACCTTGGGCTCAAATTTTATTTACACCCAAAATGCATCACCTTTTTCCAAGGCAAAACTTTCAAGAACACATTTTCACCAATAGCGTAATCAACCTCTTTACGCTTCAAATCCGCGTAAGACTTCTTCCTATCCAAGGCCTCTTTTAAATGGTCACAAATCATATTCACTTTTTCATCCGTGTCTTTCAACATATCAGGTATGGAAACATACTTTTCCCCAGCCTCAGCCCAACACAAGGGTGTACGACACCTCCTACCATACAAGGCCTAATACGGTGCCATCTTTATACTTGCCTGATAACTATTATTATACGCAAACTCCACCAAAGGCAACTGTCTTTCCCAAGTTTCTTGGAACTCAATGATACAACATCTCAACATATCTTCCAAAATCTGAATCACACATTCAGACTGGCCATCCGTCCGAGAATGATACGATGTACTAAAATTTAAGCGTGTACCCAAAGCTCGGTGCAAACACTTCCAAAACCTTGCTGTAAACCATGGATCTCTATCTAAAACAATCAAATTAGAAACCCCGTGCAACCTCACAATTTCAGCAACGTACAAATATGTCAACTTATCTAGGGAGTACCTCGTATGCACAGGCAGAAAATATGCACACTTCGTAAATCGATCAACAATCACCCAAATGGAATCTTTTTTAGACGGTGTCAAAAGCAAACCTGATACAAAATCCATGGTGATCCTTTCCCACTTTCACTCTGAAATTTTCAACGGTTGCAACAACTTGGAAGGAAATTGATGTTCAACTTTCACTCACTGACACACCATACATCTAGCAACAAAATCAGCCACATCCTTTTTCAACCCTACCCAATAGTACTCCTTCCTCAACCCCTAATACATTTTAGTACTACTAGGATACATAGCAAAAGGACTAGCATGTGCCTCGTTCAAAATCATCTGCCTCAACTCCTCATCACTAGGCACCACAATCCAATCTTTAAAGCACAAAACCCCATCATTATTAAAGTGAAATCCATAGGATTTCCATCCATGATGTCTTTAACATAAGGTACCAATGCCTCATCATACGACTGTTTTTCTTTAATCAACTGTGCCAAGGAAAGTTTCACTTGCAATTATGCCAACAACCCTCCATCTTGGGTCACACTCAACCTAGCAAACATGGATCTCAACTCTACAATGGCCTTTCTACTCAAAACATCAGCCACAATATTGGCTTTACCCGAATGGTACTCAATGATCAGATCGTAATCCTTCAACAACTTTAACCACCTACGCTGAAAAATATTCAACTCATTCTGAGTCATCAAATACTTCAAACTCTTATAGTTAGTGTATACAACACACTTTTTCACCATAAAGGTAATGCCTCCAAATTTTTAACGTAAACACTACCGTCGCGAGCTCCAGATCATGTGTAGGGTAGTTGCGTTCATGCATTTTCAATTGCCTCAATACATAAGCCACGACTTTCCAATCCTGCATCAACACACACCCTAAACCGATGTAGGATGCGTCACTATACACCACAAACTCTTTCCATGACTCAAGTTGAATCAAGATTGAGCTTGCGTCAAAGCTTCCTTCAACTTATCAAAAGCCTACTGTCTCATTTCCTTCCACACAAACTGCTCATCTTTTTGCAACAATTTGGCCAACGGGCAGCAACCCTCGAAAAACCATCCACAAAACAATGGTAATAACCCGCCAAGCCAAAAAACTACTATCTTCTGGTCACTAACTTCTGCTGCTTCTAATTCACAACCGCCTCAACCTTTTTAGGATCTACCCAAATACCCTCAACTGAAACCACATGACCAAGAAAAACAACCTCCCTAATCCAAAACTCGCACTTACTCAACTTAGCATAAAGCTGATTATCCAACAAGGTATGTAACACAATCCTCAAGTGATCTTCCTCTGTACGAGAGTACACAAGGATATCATCGATGAACACTACTACAAATTGGTCTAAAAATTCATGGAACACACGGTTCATCATATCCATGAATGTTGTAGGCGCATTTGTCAGCCCAAATAGGATTACCAAGAACTCATAATGGCCATACCTCGTACGGAAAATAGTCTTCAACACATCTTTATCCTTCACATTCAACTGATAATATCCAGATCTTAAATCAATCTTGGAGAATACCGTAGCTCCCCAAAATTGATCGAACAGATCATCAATCCGCATTAAAGGATACTTGTTCTTAATCGTCAACTTATTTAGTTGCCGATAGTCTATACATATCCTCAACGTGCTATCCTTCTTTTTCACAAACAACACTAGTGCTCCTCACGGTGATACTCTAGGCCGAATGAAAACCCGATCCAATAACTCCTGAAGTTGCGCCTTTAACTCTTTCAACTCCTTTGGTGCCATGCGATATGGTGCAACCGACATCGAGCCGAATCAACATATGTCTCAATGTAAAACTCCACCTCCCAGTCCGGTGGCAAACTAGGTAACTCTTCCAGAAACACACCTGGAAAGTCACAAACAATACATATATACTTCGTCTACACTTCCTCTACATTCGGGTTCATCACATAGGCTAGATACGCCCGACATCCATATTCTAACAACTTACGCACTTTCATGGCCGAAACCATATTAGACAAGAACTTTACATTCTCTCCCACAACCACCACCTCATAATCATCAGCAAGCCTCAAAGAAACCCGCTTGGTCTCAAAATCAACTACAGCTTGATGCTCGGACAACCAGTCCATACCTAAAATCACGTCAAAACTATAGAACAACAACTCCATCAGGTCAGTCGCAAACACGTGACCCTGAACCATCAGAGGATACCTCTGACACAACTTTTTTGTAACGACCATTTCTCTAAAAGAACTCGTCACATGCATACCAACATCAAGCATTTCAAATGGTACACTAAAGAAATACGCATACTCATGCAATACATATGAAAGTGTGGAACTAGAATCTATCAAAGATAACAATGACATAGACGGCAAGGTAAAGATACCTACTATCACGTCCGTGTCATTTTTCCCCTCGTAATGAGCATATATCCTCACTGGCCCACCATCCTCCGATCGAACTGCCACTATGTGTGCTACAGTCCCATGTCCCTCCTTGTTCTACTAAAAGGTATCACGATGCGCCCATGACTCTTAGGTGGTATAGCAACAGGTGCATGTGCCTGCCTACCTCTAGCAAGAAAAGGACAATCTCGTCTAATATGTTCTGTCGGCCCACAACTCCAACAAGAGTTCACATCCACAACTGTAAGAGCATGTCCTTCTCTGGAAAAAACGCGGGCAATCTCGCCTCAAATGTTCCCTAAAACCAAAACCCCAAAAATTATTATGCGTTACTCAAACCTGAGCACCCTATCCCTAATAACCTCATCTCGAACCATCTCCACCACATCTCGTATCTAGTCAGAATCTCTGATCACAGTGCCTCTTAGCCTGGCCACCCCCAGAACTATACTTACAGCTCTTTTCCCCAAGCTAGAACCTCCCGAATGATAAGACAACCTCAAACTTTGTTCTATGTCCTTTGCCCGAGATACCAAAACATCAAATTCAGTATACTCAGTGGCCAACATGAACGTCTTGACATCCTACACCAAACCATATAAAAAATGATCACAACGGTGCCTATCATATGGAACCAACTCAGGTGCGTACTGACTCAACTGTACGAACTGCACCTCATACTCAGACACGCCTGAACCAATGCCATAAACTCTCGTTTCTTGTCATCCAAATATCTAACACCCAGATATTTCTTTCTGAAGGCAGCCTGGAAAAACTCCTACGTTACATCACCAAGTTCTATGCCGTGATCACCGTGGTCCACCAGCTATATGCATCCCCTTGCAACAGGGAAACAACACATCCCAACTTGCGGTCATTATTACATCCCAACTGAACTAAGATACGCTCTGTACTGTCCATCCACTCTTTGAATGCCTCAGGTGACAACCCTCTATACTCAATCCCTCCCAAGTTACACAAACGCTCCAACGGCAGACTCAAATTAACAACATCAGGTGCTGGAATAGGTACATAAGCTCCAGCCATCGCGGCCTAGAATGCTTCTGTCATCGCCTGAACCATAGGCGTCATGTCCCCAAACACAAGACCATGTGGTGAAAGGGGTACTTGTTCCACTCCCTCAGGAGGATTAGGCGGAGGAGGCGGCAAATCCTCAGGGTGTACTAGCTCGCCCTCGACTCCCTACCCTCTAGCAGCAGCGTTTCTGCTAGATCGCAACTCTCTCCTCAGTGGCATAGTCTAAAACGTATCTAAGCCATGATAATTACACAAACAAAAAACAATTAGACAAGCTTCAAGCAAGGATCCAAGACTTCTATTTAAAACCAAAATCATTTCTTAAACATAGTAATATGGCATTGTGTCCCCAAGGTACCCAAATATAACATAACTCAAACACCGTACACGTAAACAATCATTATGCATAGCAAACATCATATTACAATCACCAACAGTATCCCAACTTTTGTGAACCTGGCTCTGATACCACCAAATGTAACCCTCTTAGCCCAGCCTAGCCGAAAGACCAAATTGGGCGAGCTACATTAGTGTTTACCGAAATAAACCCCAAAAAGATTACAATTAAAATGGTATATTTTTTCTTTTATCTTGTCTAAATGCATTATTAGGTCCTAGGGTGTTCATACTAGTCATGATTAAAATTACAACTCAATCAGGCATCATTTCGACATCCAATTGCTCGAAAACCCATTATAGGGACTAAAGCGTAATTTCTATTTTTATAAGGAATTTCATGAATTTGAAGTTACCAATCCTCAATTAGTCATGTTACATGCCTTCATGTTAAACTTCAGCCCAAAATTATCATTCATATACATTTAATTGCACATTCAAGAAACAAGGACCAAATTGCAAGGATTTTGAACTACAGATGCTTAAACAACTAAAATAATGGTATGCATACCAGTACGGGGCACAAGCGTTTTGATACCTAGGCGTATCGGTACGAGCTTGTATAATTCAAAAATCAGGATTCCAGTAGCTAATCACCGTATTGATACGTTAACCCGTGTACCGAAACGAGCATTGTTTTCTCTCTATGCGTACTGATACGATTACCAGGCGTATCGGTATGCCTAGGCTATTTTGTACACTTTGAGCCTGGATGAGTCCTCGCATACCGAAACCTGAGGGCCTATACCGGTACGGGACGACCTGTAATGACCTTTAGGTCCAACATATGACACTTTGGCTCACTCCAAACAACATTAACACTTAGCCAAACATTAGATAACATCAATAACATGCTTGAGCATCAACACATAAATCATATAGGTCAACCTAGCTCAACTAGCATACTCAAACACCAAAACTAGAGGCATGCTTCCTAGACCACATTCAAATCATCAAACCATCCATGTCTCAAACACTTAAACCACAATACAAGTCCAAAACAAAAATTAAAACTTGCAACAACAGAGAGTTCTTCAAAAACCCTCCCAAAACCTCAATCGACACATTGTCGTTATTACTACTCTTTAATAACCAAACCATACTTTGAGTTCAAGTCTTGGGATTTCCTTCCTCACTTATTTGCTGCCTCAAACCTTAGTTTTTTGCATTGATGGAAAAAGAGAGCGTAAACACACAAAGCTTAGTGAGGAATGCTCAAACAACAACCATCATCAATGCATTTTGAAACCATCTCTCAATACATTTGAAAAATACTTTTCAAAGCCCTTTTAAATCTTCATCACATTATCATGCCTTATCAAAACTATGCACTTAACATTTCAAAACAACATATCAAACCATAGGCACCATGTATCATGGATCCTACAGCAAAATCCCATTTGCTACCCTCAATTTAAGCTTTCCCATGCATACTACCAATGCAAGGCTTAAAGAGTAAAACATGATTAAATCACATTAAACAACATAATCATCATGATACATAAACAATTATACTGGCTTCCAAGTAATCATTTACCAAGTTCCATTTACCAAAACGTAACATCAAATACACGGATTCAACAAGTGTTCCCACAACACTTAACAAACAATCCACCGGTAACCCAAGGTTCACACACGGGGGGTATTCGATGCATATAAACCCCTCCACCGTTGGGACACCCATTGTGGAGTATTCGGTACTCTTAAACCCCTCAACACCGCTCATCAATACGATGTTTAATCCATTAAAAAGAGTATACGGTACTATACAACCCCTCAACCTTTAGGGTACTTGGATGTAGTATTCAGTATAACATATAAACCCCTCAACATCCAATGCGCCTTTTTATAGTGCACTATCAATACTATGGCCGGCCAACTATATCTGATTTCATTTTCAAACCATTTCATAACATCACTTGCCAATATAATTCAGTTCAACATCATTAACTCACTACTTTCATATGCATCTACCAAAGCCAAAAAACCAATGCATCAACCTTTGCATTAAACAATGTTTATGAACATTAACAAATCATGCATTACTTCTAAATGCATTAGCATCATTTCGAAACCAATTTCCAGCATTAAACCATGCTTAATATATGCATAAATAGTGAGTAATCAAAATATGTAATACAAGTGCATTAAACTATCACCAAAATCGAGTTCGAGAGAGAATTCATCCTTTACTTACTTCTGAGCTTAGATCAGCGTTTAAAGCTCAATCTAAACTCCCAAACACAACTTTCAAACCTTTACAAAGTTGAAAACACGTTTCTACTCACCGACTCGCAAAGCCTCGCTTGTTGATGCGACAAACACACCTCTAAAGCTTCTAAAACTCACGTTCAAGCTTGAGGTTCAGACTCCCCTGCTTTTGATCACACAAAATAGAGGTACATTGCATCAAAATGCAATCAACATCGCAGCAACAGAAAACCTCATCATCCTTAACCCATATCCACTCCACTCTTTCAAACTTAACCCAATCATAATCAAACATGTCAACACTTCAATTAACATCTAAAAACACTTTTCAAACATCCTTATATCTCCAACATTCAATTAACCACCACAACTCCCCAAAAACATATAACTAGCAACCTAGAAAATTATAGATTCATATAGCTTCGGGATTCCAATATTAAAACCAACTTATCGACATTATAAATCATCAAAATTATGATTATAACTCATCAAGAACCCAGCAAAATATATCTAAAATGGAAATCTCTTGTTCTCATCAATTAAACCTTGATTTACTAAATTTCCACAATTAACTCATTAAAACTCATTAGAAAACATTAAACAAGGATAAAATACTTGAGAATTTCAGTAAAGAACCAATCATTAGAGAAGAAGAACGAACCTTACCTCTAATGGATGAATTTCCTCTAAATTGGATGTTTTACTCTTGAAAACAAAGGAAAATCAATGAGATTTTTGGAAAACAAGATTGAAGAATCTATTAGAAATCAAAAGTTAATTAAATCAAGAGCATTACCTTCAATCTTTGATGAAAAAGTGAGTATTTGGCTGAAGGAGATTTAGGAGAAAGTTGAGAAAGAAAGTTATGTCAAAAGTGGTTTTAGAAAAATAACTACCCTTTTATTAATTAAATCTCTTTAATCCTTAATTAAAAACTCAATAAAATAAACAAAATTGAGAGAAAATTCTGATAGAAACATTTAGGTCAAATAGCTCCTTAAAGATTCTAAGTTTTGATCCTTTTTTAAAACATTCACTAAAAATAGTTTACAATCTTTACATTTTGGTCACTAGCCAAAATGTCCAATTTCCAAAATCCATTTTCCAAAATTGACTTTACCAAAAATATCCATATATTAAATAATGATTTTTAGATATTTTCCCTTATTTTTCTCACACCAAAATTATTTGTTCTGATTTTAAACCCAAATTCGACTCGAATCTCTAATCCCGGTCCATTGGATCGTCTAAATAACTAGGAAAACTCCTAGGCCCAAAACCAGGGTGTTACACATCTGGAATTTATGGAAGGGCTGCATCGAAAAACCTCATTCCTTGACTAGTTCCTTGTTGATCTTTTGTATTTCTTTCCCATGTTAAAGAATGATTTCAAACTTATACTTGTTGCAATTTACCCCAGCCATGAACTAACTCTTGATTGCTTAGGGGATGTTCGCGATGAACGCTCGGTTTATGTTTGGTTTTTAAAAATTTAAATGGCTTGCCATTATTTTTTGTCTGCTAATACTTAATTTTCCTAAATTCTTTGTCATACGAAAGTTGGCATTGTTTGCTTATTGCACCTTAATATCTTAATAGAATTAAGAGGCAACGATTAGTTGCCAAGTAATAAATAGAGAAACTTCGACAGAAGATGTTCAAGTAGATGATCTTACACCTGAAGTGAATCTACCCCTTAGGAGTATAGATTGAAACTTAATCGAGTTAATTAATGAAAAACTTCGCTATAGACATATAGGGGTTTTACCGTGGTTAACTTAGAGTATTGCCATCGACAGAGGTAATACTATTCTTGAAATCTGCTCGGTAATAAATCCAAGGCATGACATTATTAGTAGTTGGCGTAGTTAGTGTGAAATCCAGACATCCTTTGCCAAATCTTTGTTATCTTTCTTGAACCCATTGTTTCCTAGAATGTTATCATTTCATCACCATAATCTTCACTTTACTCCAGTTTATTTTACTTTTAGTTCTCTTACTTTATTCGTTACCTCAATCTATTGCCATCATTTTTTATTTTCCAATTCACAAGTATTAATTGTGGCAATTAATTCCTAGACAATTCCTGTGGAGAAGATACCCACTCACTACTATATTACTTGCTGACCATGTATACTTGCACGCAAAAGATGAATCTTTGGCATTATTTACTTGCATATTTACACTAACTCTTCAATATTTTGCAATGCAATATGCCGTAGACACTTTGAACTTCCAAAAGTGAAGTTTTTGGACCAGTAGTCCAAACACCTAAAGGTATAATACAAGTGGGGTAAAAATAAATAGTCGTGGGAAATAAATACGACTTGAATTATGATTTATGAAGAATTTTAACTACTTCATGGTGGATGCAATTACTTTGGCAGTTATGGAATACTTTATATGCGTCTATTTATTTTTTAGATCCCTATATAAGGAAAGTTATCCTTGAAGAATTTAAAATGCCAAAAGCATTTGAAAATTTCCAAGGAAATTCATTTAGATATGTCCCCTTGAATATCTATATTTTGGCGCATTTGGT
The DNA here is from genome assembly GCA_019671005.1 of Hibiscus mutabilis. NCBI lineage: Eukaryota > Viridiplantae > Streptophyta > Magnoliopsida > Malvales > Malvaceae > Hibiscus > Hibiscus mutabilis. The sequence continues at coordinate 27,081,423 of CM033747.1, forward strand.
ATAACCGCCTTAGTGAGTACTAATTGAGAAAATACTATAAAAATGATCATATTTTCTTATGTATTTTATATGATAATTTGAATGTCATTATAACTCCGGAAGAGCTTCAAATTGGAAACTCGTGAAGAGCTTTTAAAGCATTTAAGAAAAACAATCTTGATATCAAGTTTTGTGTCGACCTAAAGGTCGGACACTTAAATATGTATTTTTGTCTAAGAATGGACATAAACTGAAAGAATCTTAAAGAAGATTCGATATGGATAAAGCATATCTATTTAGTACCTCAATAGTTCTAAGATTGTTGGATGAGAACAAAAACAATTTTATACTCTCTTGGTTTAGAAGAATCGTATCTTAGCTGGTCTAGAAATACCATCTAAAATCTTACAAAGATCATTACCTTTAGATCTTTCAAAACTTATGCCTCTTCTAATCATGTAAAAATAATTATTTTGCACGAGGCAAAGCCGAAAAATGTGTTTGGATAAACATATCCAAAAGATATGCAAATTATTTTCACAAGATAAGATGCAAGTTATCTTCTAGAGAGATAATACAAAATTTATATCCCAATCGAAAGGTGGATACATCAAATATGACAAAACGAAACATATTTTTCCAAAGTTTCGTCCCTCATGATCTTCAGAAGAATTGTAATCGACGAATCCGTTCATATAGTAGTTTGGAAGATTTATTCACTAGTACATAGTCTACTTCAACATTTGAAGATTGTATGCAAGATTGAATAATGAAGATTCAATGATCTTATGTGATGTTTTCATAAGGGGAGTAAATACGTGTTCCACTCTTTTTCCCTTAACCGAGGTTTTGTCGCAATGGGTTTTCTTGGTAAGATTTTTAATGAGGTAACGTGTTATGCGTATCAAAGATGTGTGTACTCTTTTTTCTTCACTAAAGAATTTTTTTCCCACTTGGTTTTTATCTCAGTAAGGTTTTAACGAGGCATATTATCTTCATAGACATCTAAGGGAGAGTGTTATGAATATTTATCTATGTGGATATCTATCATGATAAGAACTTTATCAAGGAGATTTGATTTACTTTATCATTATGAATATTATCTTCATTAATTAGATTTTAATGTATTATGTACTTCTTATTCCTATAAATAGATGATTTGATGAAGACATTGTACACAAGTCTATATTGAGAATAATACAATTCTCCTTATTTCTCTCATCTCTTTGTTCTTTCATTCTTGTTCTTTGTTCTTGTTATTTTTCTTCATTATTTTATTTTACTTTTATGTGATTATTTTTATTTGTTTTATTTGTCATATAAAAATAGGGATGGCAACGAGGCGGCGAGGCATGTTTTTTGTCACCCCGAACCCGCGCCGATTTATAAACTTCTAAATCTGATCCCGCCTCGCCCGAGTATAAATATTAATTTACTCGTCCCGGTATATCAACTAATAAACCTGACCTCGTTCCGACCCAACCCAAAAATTTTAAAAATATATTAATTTCTGTCGATGATAGATGTTAGATCCGACCGAACCACCATCACGGTCACAAAATATAGATTTCAAGGGACTTTAAAATTATATAAAAATAAATAAAACCAATAAAATTACCCCCATGAAAATACATATTTAAAAGAATAAACTCGAACCATTGACCATCAGAATTAGATATGTTAAAACCCGATCAATATCTAACAAAAATTTACGATAAACTAAAAAATAGCTTAAAACCCCTAAAAGTGTTTATAAACAGTGGTATTCCATAAGAAAATTACTTTGATACACAAGCCTTTTAATTTTAGGGTTTAGGGTTTTAGGTTATGATTTAGGGTTTAGTGTGTAGGGAGTAGAATTTAAGGTTTATGGCTAGAATTTAGATTTTAGGATTTAGGGTCTAAGGTTTAGGTTTTAGGGTGCTAGAGTTTGGGATTTAGGTTTAAAATTTTATAGTAGGGTTCTGTAAATGTTTTTACACAACTTGTGTATCAAAATATAACCCTTTCCACAAATATAATAATAATAAATAAATAAATAAAATTAAAAATATACCGGGATGGAGCGGGGAATTTTTATCTTATACCCGAACCCTCTTCGCTCCAACTCAATGCTTTTTAATACCTGCCCCGCCCCATCCCATCCCATCCCATCCCAAAATTTATGAAGAAAAATTCGATCGGTAATCTTACCATCCTATTAATAAAAAAATGAAAAAACCGTTATAATCGAGTTGGTATTTCATTAACAGTGAAATCATCTCAACCACACTTTTAAATAATAGGGTAAACTACACAGATGACCACTTAACTGTGGAGTTAGTATCATTTGACCACTGTACTTTTAATTTTGACAATTATACCACGTAACTATTTAAGTTATTCCAATCAAGCCACCACCGTTAAAACCTAACGGAGAGCTGACGTGGCTGTTAAATAAAATTAGTATAATTACACATTTGGTCCCGTTATTTACACAATCTATCAATTTGGTCCTAATTTTAATTTAATATAATAAATAAATTATTCAATTAGGTGGAGAATGAAAATAAATACAAAGTAGCTTGGGTTAGGGATTCGAACAAAGGTTGAAAAAAATGTCACACCTTTGCCACTAAGCCAATGACAACTTTTTGATAATTGATCACGTCTTTATCACAAACAGTTTCAAGCTTTTAATTGCCTTCAAGAATGGCTCATTCGACCCCACCATCTGCCCTTCAACAAATAGAATTGAAAGGGAGAATAATAATTTCTTACATCTGGTTGTTTGAGTTCCAAACATCCGATAAGCTTGGACCTAGCATATCCATGATCTAGATTCACATAATTCACAGAAACATCAATAAGGACCTTCAAGTTTTTCCTTTTTCGAAAATACAACAGTGGATTTGAAATTATTTACTAAAGAAACTGACGAGGATGTAGTAGCCTCCCAGTTGACCTTTGTAATGAACCAAAGGAAGTCCATAACAACCATTAAGAGCGCTGAATGATATTTTAGTCATAAAAACAAATTAGGACATAAAAATTTTAAGTTCAAATGACTGCAAGAATGAAATCTGACATACCTGTACACTTGCCACTCAAAAGGAGGACCAGAACTGCATCCCTATGCTCAAGTTTCAAAGCAACCTGCAAAATGAAGCAGGATAATGATATTAGCAACAGTTAAATGTGAATTTTGTTTAGGTTCAGAGGAGTTTCAAGTGAAAGAGAATCTCACAGGCATCTGCCCCAGTGCACCCTTCTTCCAACATAAACCTGTCCAAAACCTTCTTTACCCAGCTTTCTATCTAACCTGTACCTGCCAAAGGAGAAGCAGATAGAATATTAGTATGAATCACATGAAATTTGAAGACGAAAAAAATAAATGAAATGGTAAGATTTGACCATAAATACTTATCACGTCGTGCATAACCAGAAAGAAAGTTACTTGTATTTTTCTTTATTAGGGGAGGTTGAAATACTTGAAGCGGTTGCTTAGTTAGACCAGTCTGGTCATTTACTTCAAACAGTTTGACATCCCGTCCCATTTTCATGCATTACAATAAAAGCAAATTATTGGGCTCAGAATTCAGATTAATAACAGAGAACAATCATACCCTTTCTGGAAGTGGACTGGTGCTTCCTTCTTCCTCAACAGCAACCAATCTTTCTGTAGTTTTCTCAAGTCTCAGCTACGGGCCTCACTGGCAAGTTTATTCCTGCGCCACCTCTGCCACAGGCACCAGGGCCAACAAGCGCTCTGCACCCTCTACCTCTAGTAGAATGGGCGGATGTATATGAAAACAATAGGGTGTAATTGACCCACTTGATTTGTTAGGTATGGGGTTTTTAACGAAGTAATATAGAATTTTTTATATAAAATATTAGAATTGGCCCACTTGTTTTATTAGGATATGTGGTCAACAATACTTATTTTAATGGTATGAGTAGGGATGTAAACGAGCCGAGTCGAGCTCGAGTAGTGCTGAGCTTGGGCAGTAAGGGTCGGAGAAGGGCAATTACTCATTCTTAAAACCATCATTCTTAAGACCCAAGAGTCGGAGGGGGAAAGATTCGACTCAGCTCGTTAAGAATTTGAGTCTAGTTCAAGCTTGAGTAGTTTTTAACGAGCCTGAATAATTTGGGCTAGACTCGGCTCGTTAAGAACTCGAGCCGAGTTCGAGCTTGAGCCGAGTTCGAACTCGAGTAGCTCACGATCTGTTTCGTCTCATTTAAAATCCTATTAGGAAAAAACTTTGATACACAAGTTGTGTAAACTAAAGTTTACACAAGCTTGTTAATTTTAGGGTTTAGGATGTTAGTTAGGGTTTAGGGTTTTTTTGAAAGATGGGTTTAGAGGTTTAGGTTGTTGGATTTAAAATTTAGGATTTAAATTTTAGTGTTTAGGAGTTATGTTTTAGGGTTTTAGTTTTAGGAATTTAGATTTCATATTTAAAAATTTTAGTATATTATATTTTTGAGTAGCTCGCGAGATTTTCGAATCGGGTATCAAGTAGCTCAACTCGGCTCGTTAAGAACTCGAGTCGAATTCAAGCTTGAATCGAGTGTTGACTGAGCTTTGACCGAGTCAAACTTGAGTAGCTCACTATTTATCTCGTCTCATTTACAGCCCTAAGTATGAGATTCTACCATACCTCATACTCCACTTTGACCCCACTATATAAAAATCCTGGCTCTGTCACTGTCTAGTAGCTAAACAATGATTCATATTATACAAGGAAACAAAAGGTAAATTGGAGGCCTGCAAGTTGGCTACCATTGTTGAAGGCTTATAATTGAAAGCTTGAAACTGTTTGTGATAAACTCATAGACTTAATTTTGTATGCCTTATAATAAGGTTGTTGTTGGCTTAGTGGCAAAGGTGTGCCACTTTCTCCAACCTTACCTAGGTTCAAATCCCCCAAAATTCTAGCTATTTTCGTATTTATTTTTATTCTCCAATTAGATGACACGTATCGTCACCTAATTCAATAATTTATTTGTTTTATTAAATTAAAATTATGACCAAATTAATAGACTGTGTAAATAAAGGGAATCAAATGTGTAATTATAACAATTTTATTTAACAGCCACTTTAGCTTCTCTGTTAGGTTTTAACAGTGAGTGACTTGATGGGAACCACTTAAATAGTTACATGATATAATTGCCGAAATTGAAAGTATAATGGTTAAATTGACACTAACCTTATAATTCAGTGGTAATCTGTGTAGTTTACCTAAATAATATAGGTAAGTGTTTCATCCTTAAATAGTCCATTTCTTTTTTAGAAATATGTACACGATATAAAAATATTTATTTAGTACAAAGATAAAAATTAAACACAATTAACTATAAACTAATAAATTAAGTTGGAATAATCGTTTTTATAATTATTTTTACAATATCTTATACTAATTAGCCCGTTAATAAATTAAAAATTATTGGTTATACAAAAAATTATCTTTTTATTAGAAATTTAAATAAGATCTTAAATTAATTATTATTCATTCGCCAAAATTTTGATATAAACCAAGACGTGGTATGTTTTGTATAATTCACGTTAATTCTTATCCAAATTTTAAATATTATTCAAAAATCAAATGTTAATACTTTGAAGTGAAAAAAAAATTATAATTATTATTTCAAAACGAATTTAAAGTGGATGTAATTATTATTTTTATATCACTATTAAAATATGTTTATTAGTTTGAGCGATTTAAATATCTGAATTCATAACTCATATTTCCTTAAAGTTTTTATTTTAGTTTTTAAAGTTCAAATATTTAGCTTTATATTTAATAAAAATAATAAAATAAGTATATATTAGTATATTAACATATATTTAAATTCTAATTTTACAAAAAATTATAGATATTAACGGATAATTAACTTTTATTTGAGAAAACCCAGTGATAGCTTTCGAGTTTAACTAAACAAATTCAGAGAGCACCGACAAGAAGATATACTAAAATTCAAATAATTATTTTATGGGTAAACAACAAACATAATCACTAAAGTTTTAGGGTGTTTTTATTCTGATCATCAAACTTTTGAAACTTACGATATAGTCATTAAACTTTTAACTCGCTTTCATTATAGTCACTCTCATTAACAGTTCGTTAGAAAACACTTACGTGAGATACTAGCTTTCCTCAACTTCTCTTCTGTTTTTTTTTTCTTTTTCAACTCTGTTTTTCTTCTTCCTCTCCAATTCTATAACATGGATAGTTTCTTGATATAGAGACAAAAAAGACAATGGGAGTACATGTATATAACTTGGAATTCTGCAAACGGAAACAGAACTAATGTGAGTATAATGGAAGCAAATTAAAAGTTTAATAATTATATCACAAGTTTTAAAAGTTTGATGACCAAAATAAAAGCGTCCTAAAAGTTCAATGACTATTTATATAGTTTACCCATATTTTATATACTGACAAATTATAAATAAATTTAAAGTTAATTATACCCCGCATCCTCAAACTATGATCATCGTTTTAGGTTAGTCCCGGAATTTTTGAACATCTCAACTTTATTCTCAAACTATGACCTTTATTCTAAATTGAACCACAATTTTTTTAACATTATAGTTTCATCCTCAAACTATAACTCTTATTCTAAATTGGTCCTCAAACTTTCAAACATTATAATTTTATCCTCAAATTATCAATATATGCTAATCATATTACATGTTAATAAAACCGTTATAAAAACTATTGTCATGTAAGCAATGATATATAATATGTAATAATATGATGTGATTTGTTCATATATATTCTTAAACTTTGATAAGATACAGACACTTTACAGACAAAACGATTTGAACTCGGATCTCTTAGAATGAACATCATATTCTTTTCCGCCAGAACCACTTGTTGTGTTCAACTAACTTATAAATTTTAAATATTATAATCTAATTTTAAATTATATTACAAAACGTAAGGTGACATCAATCTGCTTTTGCATAGAAGAAAAATGGAGGAGAAGAAGAAGGAAAGCTAACATACATGTCAGTGTTTTCTAATGGCTATTAACGGGAGTGACCATAATGAAAGTGGACTAAAAGTTTAATGACTATATCACAAATTTTAAAAGTTTTGTGACCAAAATGAAAGTACCATAAAAGTTCAATGACTCTTTATGTAGTTTACCCTTATTTTATATACGGACAATCAAATTATAAATAAATTTAAAGTCAATTGTGACACGTCCTCAAACTATTATCCTTGTTTTAAGTTAGTCCAGGAGTTTTTGAACGTCTCAATTTTATCGTCAAACTATAATCTTCATTCTAAATTAACCCTTAAAATTTTCAACGATATAATTTCATCCCAAACTATAACTCTTATTCTAAATTAATCCTCAAACTTTCAAACATTGTAATTTCATCCCTAAATTATCAATATATGTTAATCATATCACATGTTAAGCATTGCTATATGTATTATGTAATAATATGATGTAACATAATAATTTGAGGATGAAATCGAAATGTTCAAAGCATTTAAGAACTAATTTAGAATGCACAACATATTTTGGGATTAAAACTAGAACATTCAAAAACTTAGAGGCCAATTTAGAATAGGAATGAAATTGGATTTAAAAACTAATTTAGGATGATAGTCATAGTTTATAAACTTATCGTGTAACTAACTTATAAATTTTTTTTTGAAATAACTCTTATAAATTTTGAATATTATTATCTATTTTTAAATTATATTATAAAAACATAGGGTAACATAAAATATTTTCTCATAAAATATTTTTATTCCAATGACGGGGAACAATAACTTAAAAAAGCTTCAATAAAAAAATAACTTAAAAAGGCAAATAAATACTGTTTTTTTAATTAAATAAAAAGGCTGTACGTGATAATCAAGACGAGGATGGATGCGTTCCCACGTGATGAATGACAAAGCCATAGATTTTCCTCTTCAATTTCTCAACCTTGTGAACCAACGGTTCATCCCCCTTTGCAACCGCCCGGTCCAACCATTCATTGACCCTTTTCAACTGTGATAAAACCGCTGCTACAGAACCACAGTCCATAGGCAATGCTTCCAAGGATTCCTCAATGAAGCCAAGAAACCACATCTGCATCTCAGATTCCAAGTTCATTGCAAAGTGCACCGTCTCTTCCATGCCCTCACCTCTACTCCACGTGGCAGCATTGTGTTGCCACTGTGGTGGCACTGAGCTAGCTTTGAGTTGGATTTTGGGTCTCTGCAAAGTAGATAGGGACTCATTGTTTTGAAGAGAGAGAAGGGAGACTATCTCAAGATCAGTTGTCACTGCAGCTTCAACCCACAGAGAAGACAATATCGAGTGTTCTGCTGACGGATTTTCCGAGTAGGATGTGTGGCTGGCTGCGACGGTCTCGGCAATCCCGGTATGCTTCTCGACATCGTTGTAAATGGATAGAAATCGGTCAATGGTTGGCAAGGGGTTCCCAGCCTTGGATTTAGAGGAAAGTTCTGAAAACATGCTGGAAAATGCATGGACAGATGCATCAAGTTAACTGTTATACGAAATAATGGATCGGATCGAATTGCAAACTGTTTATTTATGTATATGTAGGTGAGAATGGATCCAAACCTTAAATTCCTGACAAGAGACTCAGTAGCAATGGCCTCCTCCAATGCCTCTGCTGCTGTTTTGGATGCAAGAACTCTCCTTTGCATAGCCTCCTGAATTAAGACAATGTTAGCCTTCATCGATCTCGCGAATATAACCATCCAAAACCTCTACTAATATACAAAAATCTCGAAGTTAAAAATTGACCATATCGATACCACCAACATCCGAGTACAATATGAAGCATTGAAAATCATACCATGTACCAACATGTTTATAATGAGACTACAATATGGTATCAACAGCATTGAAAATCACCAAATGCATGTTTCTTTTACCAGAAGCTACACCATATTTATTTCTACTCCTACAAATGCATAACATCAAGTTTTTCTCAGTTTAGACTAGAAGATAATACCAGATATGAAGCATCTTAAACAGGAAATTCTAATCAAACTTTAAACAAGCACTATCTTAATTGGGAAGCATGCAATCAAGCACGATATATATATATACCTTTCCAAGCTTTGAAAGGTAAGCAGAAAGGGTATCCCATGAAACACTGCCATCAGTCCATTTCTTTCCATGGATGGTGATTCCTAAATCTCCAACGCCGCATGCTGGTTTCTCCGAGGTGGAGCCACCTTCAGGTGGGCTAGCTTTTCTGTTCTCATTGCTTGAAGAAGTTTCATCGTTGGATTTCTGACTATGTACATCAGTTAAACGTCTTGAAATGGCCGCCTAGGAAAAGGAAATATTATGTCAAAAATTCCACATTCTCGTTATTGATTCCGTGAAAGCAGAATTGATTCTGTTTCCAGTTTCCCACTTGAATAGAAATCTTAAATATAATTTGAAAACAATGTGGGGTTTATCAAGTACATAGATTAGAGGTTGAAATGAAAGCGAATTTAGCTACCTGAGTCCGCAAAATTGCTTGTAAATCCGGCTTAGTCTTAACAGACGGTTTCTCCTTCAGCTCCCCTGAACCCCACTCCGGTTGTTCATCCCAGCTCTTCCTACTACTCTTGCCGGAACCCACCAAGGCTTCGGACACCTTCGAAATCCCAGCAACAATCGATGCCATCTTCTTCTTTGAATCCCCTACAGCCGGCGAAACCTTCAACCCACCGGACAAACTCCTTGCCGGAGAAAGCGATGGTCGTCGTGCACTCGGTGATGCCTGCTTCCTTCCGTTGGGCGAAGGTTGCCTATACCTCGAAGGCACAACGATCACCGGCTCTCTCGCAACTTTCTTACCATCTTCCTTCGCTGTCATCAAGCTCGGTACCACACATTTCGATGGCACCGGAGAAGCCGATCTCTTTACTTTCCCCGCCGGAGATGGATCTCTTTCCGCAATAGCCGCATTGGTTCTCTTTGAAGGTTTCGCCGCTGCCGGAGACGAAAATCTTTTCAAATTTTCGTTAACCTCAGTGTTATCTCTAGGCACGAGAGGCTGACGTTTTCTGGACTTGACAGTTTTGGAATCCTTGTTTTTGGCTGGAGTTTCCTGCCGCTCTAATTTCATATTAGACATATAAACCGCAAGCGGATCCACGGAGAATTCGGATTCGGATGCGGGTTGTACAACGAAATCCCTATTGGAAGACGAAATGCGGGCGACGAGAGGGTCAGGAGATCCGACGAACGAGTGCCGACCGGCGACCGGTCGAACGCCGGAGACACGTGGAACGAGGGAGTCAAAATGGAAGCGTTCGACGTAAACGAACTGGCCTAGCTGGAGGCGATTGGAGAGGATTAACTCGGTGTCGCGGTCGGAGAGGGAGACGTAGGTGGAGTTGAGGGAATCGGAGAGTTGAAGGTAGAAGCCGTGGTTGGGCCAGAGATCGTGGGAGCCGGCGAGGGCAGGAACGATGCCGATGACTTGGAGCAGAGGAGAGCGGTGGTCGCCTGTGACACGGGCGGAGGAATTCATGGATTGGAGGAGCTTTAGGAGGATTCCTGGAGTAAGCAAAGCCATAGCGAGGAGGAGAGAAGGGAAAAGGTTGGGGGGAGCGTAAGGAAGAGGAAATGGAGGATTTAACCGTTACGAGAACCGAGACTTGAAATTCAAAATCCCGCTAATATTTTCCTACAAGCCACGTGGCTTCTTCTCGTTCGAGATGAAATCCGGACGCAGCGAGATCAGCTCCTTGACTTGGGATTGGGATCATTTTATATCTTTTGAATCACAAAATATGATTTTTTTTAATAAAAAACATTTTTTATCTTAATCACAGCCTTATTTCACATTATTTTGTACGGATGTTAGAGATTTTTGTTATTAATTACTGTAAAAATTAATTAATACAATGTGAAAATATGATTATAAATGCCATTAATACATTTGTATCCCTACAATTGTAATCAATCATTACAAAAAGCAAAGTACAGGATAAAGTATTAAAATGGTTATTGAACTGTATTAAAAAATAAAATAATAATCAAATTTTTAAATGTTATAAAATAACAATTAAATTTTGTGTTTTATAATAAAATGGTAAATCGGCCGTTTAAGATCGTTAATGGGTAACGTTGCAATTATGAAAATTTAGATAATAACACATTTAGTCCTCTATATTTATAGATTCAATCTATTTAGTCCTAGCTAAAAAATAATAAATCTAACCCCTTTTCCTCCATCATCATCTTCGTCTTCTTAATCATTTTTGCAGGAAGAAATCTCTGCTCCATGGATACTCTGTTCGAATCTTCGTCTTCATCGTCTTGTGTCACTAGTGGTGTTTCTTTCCTTGAGCTTGCCTTGGTTAACCGTCTCTTGCTCAATGGATACTCTGTTCGAATCCTCATCAATTTAGTCATTGAATTTTGCACATAATTTGAGTCCATATTTATATGATGTCGGTTGGCAAAATGCAGCTTTAAACTTACGGAAGGCCAAGTGCTTTCAGCTGCTGGACATGCACCAAAAATCACCTTCCTCAACTAGTTTAGTTGGCTTACTGCCTCAAAGAATACTTAAATGATACAACAACAAATGAATCAAACCTGAAGATTTACGGTTCAACTCACTTTTTCAGCATTCTTTTGATGAGTATGTGAAAGTGCCGCTGCCAAATCCTTTGTCCAACCATTGTAGCCACAAAACACTGTAAAATATGCCAATGATAGTAAACAGTTCAAGCGCAATCAATGTCATTTTTAACATTAATGGCAGCCCTGCTTCGCCAACACCTCCTAGGCAACCACACTCAGTGGCAGCACTAGATGCTAAATGTGCTATCATCTAATTTATTGCTTTTTTATTTAGAATTAAATTGATTGAATATATAAATATAGAAGAATAAATATGTTATTATTCAAATTTTTATAATTGCAACGTTACCCTATTAACGGCTTTTGACGGTCGAATTACCATTTTACTACAAAACATAAAAGTTTAATTGACATTTTGTAACATTTGAAAGTTTGGTTAACGTTTTTTTAACAATGTTCAGTGATCATTTTAATACTTTACCCTTACAAAAAACACATATAGTATTTTATTTTACACTTTTTTAATAAAAAATTTGGATTCATTAAATATTTAACTTGGTTGTTTAAAATTTTTAGAGATTCTCGTTACGTTTCAAAATTTTGAATTTTTTTCAAGGTTCTCATCAAGTCTTAAATTATTGTAAAACATTTCATAATGTCTCTTGTTGTGGCCTTTTGGTTGTTATGTATGGTTAAACAAGAGACATTATGAAGTATTTTACAAGGAAAACAATTTTGTTAGAACTTAGACCTAACAATCTTACACTGTGTTTAGGGGCGGTACCTCTAAGTGATCACGGGGCTACGACCCCTAAAAAGTTTAAAAATTTAAAAAAAATATAAGTTGAGATAATATTAAAATTATATTTTAAACCCCTAAAATATATATTATATCCTTTTTAAATTTAAACATTTTTAAATGACCCCCTCAACATATAATTTTGAGTTCTACCACTGCTCGTGTTGGTTGAGCCGAATCTATTGTTTGTGGCATTAGAGTCCAATTTTGGAAGGCATTTTCAGTAGGGAAAAGAAAGCCACAAGAATGGTTGTAATGACCCAGATTTCAAAATTCGTGGGTCGGTTCACCCGAACAAAGAAAATTGTGTGTTGGGCCGAGAGTCGGCGTCCATTAGGTGCTTAAGAAAGCATTGGTGGGCTTTCATCTTGTGATGGGCTTGGGTTTTTAGGTTACCATGTGAGTTGGGAATATGATGAAAGGGTAAAAGGGTAAATCACCTTATTTTAAAGAGGAATATAGGGGTAATGCTCTGCATATTATAAGAAGATGATCTCATTTTTGTCCCCTTTATCCTCTCCATCACTTTCTCTTCTTCAGTTCCTTAAGAGCCTAAAGACAAAGGTCAAATCTTTGTCATATTAAGTGAGAATCTCGGATTTATTATTAAGGGTAGTGTAATCTACATCAAGTGATCTATCTATCAAGGTAAGAATGGAAGGTTTTCGTGGTGAGTAGAAAATATGAGTTTTGGTGGGGGTTGAAGAGGAAGAACGGGAATTGATGATTTAACTCCATTTCTTGTTGTAAAGTTCTTTCTTTTGTGTCTTTTGACCTTTCAACAATGTTGTAACTCGTATTACAACATCTCTTTGTAGTGAAAAAAAGTAAGAGAGCTTCCAAAGTCCAAAGGAAGAAGAAGGCTTGAGGGTCTGGGCTAGGAGCTTCCTTGGTTGTTGTAGGAGAAATGTTAGTACACTTCCAACTCCTTTTGTTTCATGAACATCGTAAGGATGATGCATTGTATGCCTAATTTGATTATCTGAGTATTAAATGCTTGAAAATGGTTGTTAATGGTGAATATGAGATTATGTGTTAATAACATATAAAAATGGTATTAAACCACCCTAAATGACTCCCATAAATTGTAAGACCAACATAAGGGGTTGTTGGGTTTGAGTTGAAAGCTTTGGGGATGATTTCTCGAGCCTAAGAAGCCATTTTTGGGCTTCAATACTGGTGCACGAGGAGCTTGTACCGATACCCTAGTGTTCTAGATTGAAGAACATTATTCGATTAAGACGAACTAAGAGTGGGGTACCGATACGGTGTTCAACCTGTACAATTACGCCATGCAAGGGAGTATCGGTACGGGTCGACTCATACCGGTATGTGAGAGGCAAATGAAATTCTGATGAGCTAGTTTTGTATCTGTACGCAATGAGTATCGGTACCTAGGGATACTGTACCGGTACGCGAAGATCAGTACCGGTACCTATTGGCGTTCTGCCCGAAAATGTTGATTTTTGCTTGGAAGGCTGAAAATCTGTAATGTTCGTTCTAATAGACCCCCAATGGCCTGAAATTAGTTGTAAAACTGAAAAATCAAGAAATTTACTTATACTCGAACATAAATCTTAAGAACTCAGTAAATAACTTGTGTGACTTATATGTTGATATTAACTATAAGGTGGTATGGTTATATGGTGATGTTGTGTGGCTTGTGGGCACTTGTTGATGGGATCCGGATACCCAATGAGAGAGAGTTGCAACTCCATGGTGAGATATTTTCGAATATATGTTCCCGACGTTGTCTGGCCTCGGGTCTCATTTGAAGGTTCTCAATGGATGATTCCGAGTAAATAGAGCATGTTTCTGATGCCATGTGGCCACAGGTCTCACTAGAGTGTATGTTCTCGATGCTGTGTGGCCCCGGGTCTTATTCCAGGTTTGTAGTGATGATTGGTATGAAGTGTTTTGCTTGATGCCATGCTATGTGTATATCGTTGTTAAGCATGTTTTTAGGCAATTTATGGTAGCGCCATGTAATTGTACTTTCTCATGCCATCGTTTCTAGCTACATGCTTATGTTTATGATTTGCTGAAGCAAGGTAGAGTAGAGGTGTATCCATTGAGCTTTATGAGCTCAACGTTCGAAATCGTTATTTTCGTTCGCATGTTTTTAGATTGCAGCGTTGCATCGAATGAGCCCCATCGGAGTATGACTTCAGCTCATTAATGTGATCAAGAGTACAGTACTTAGACTTGTCCGGGAATGTATTCATAGGACCCTTGATTTTATGCCTGTAGCTCTTATTTGGATTTATTTGATCATGTCAAATGTTTAAACTACTTTGTTTTAAATTTGGAGTAAACATTTTAACTAATTCTCTATCGTATTAATCTAAACTTTGATGGATTTTTTTAAAATAATTGTGGATATGGCTAAACCATGTCAAAATTTTTATGGTCACGAGTTGGGCTTGAGGCCAAAATGTGACGTCGAGTTTAGGGCGTTATAATGGTACAATCAACTCTTGATTCATTCATGTTTTCGGTGAACTTGATGGAATATTGCACTTGAATTTTTTTCAAAGTATAGCACATGATAGATTGTTTTTCAATCTATACCATTTAATTGTTACAATACTTTTGAAGCCGGATTCCTTACATTTCGACTTTGAACAATATTTTTTTGTTTTTTCTTTAAAAAAATAAAAGTCCTATCTTCCGACTTTGATTAGTGTTTTTTAAAATAAAGGAAAGCATGATAGTAAATTAGGTTCCTTTCAACACGTTTTTGAATTTTTTTAATAAAAAACGAAAGTACTGTTCAAAGTCGGGATGTAAGAAATCTGACTTCAAAAGTACTGTAGCAAATGCAATAGATTGAAAGATAATCTGAATACTTTGAAAAAAAAACTCTAAATACAATATTCCATCCATTTCACCCTGTTTTCCTTTTGAATGAGCATAGTGAGAAACAAAACTAGTTTGACGGCAAAGAATCATACTATTTGCTATTGGAATTCACATTAGTATATCGTCCGAATGCACAAACAAGTATAAATTTTTACTGTTTTACTTTCAACCATCAACACTATTTCTTTGCAGAGATAGACAAAAGAACAAGAAAGTAAATTTTGTTATTTACACTTTGCTCCTCTGACTTCAGCATACAAATAATTGACATCCTATTTTCAAAAATCAAAATCCCCCCCCCCCCCCGCTCTTCCTTGAGACCCAGATTTGTATTCCAAATTGCAGTGGATTCCTGCTTTTTTTTGGCTTTGTTCAAGTAAAACCAGTCAGTCTGAAATAGAATGAAGATGCCAACACAAGAGCATGGAGACACAGCGTCTGAGGATGTAGAAACGAGTTTTCTGCTGCTTTGCCGTCGACAAACACCGCCTCCTAAAACTGGGTTTCTGCGAGCTTGAAACCAGGAAAGGAGTAGCAGACATGGCAGACACTGACTTCGGATTTCCGATCATTAACACAAAATGGCCGTTTCTTCTGGATTTAAAGCCTTACTTGTTCATATATCATACATACCTGGAGGCTGGAAGTTTAGGACATTGTTTGTCCTTGTCCTTATCTGCAACTTTGTTTGTTTTGCATAAATGTGTATATTTAAAAGGAAGCAAAGTCAAATCATATAAACTACAATT
This sequence comes from Hibiscus mutabilis, assembly GCA_019671005.1. Classification (NCBI taxonomy): domain Eukaryota; kingdom Viridiplantae; phylum Streptophyta; class Magnoliopsida; order Malvales; family Malvaceae; genus Hibiscus; species Hibiscus mutabilis. Next base: position 27,097,374 of record CM033747.1, read on the forward strand.
CCAATATGATTAATTATTAATTGTCTTTGTTGGACTAAACATTCTGAAAAGATAAGATTACTTGTGATAATGACATTACCTGCAAATTGTTCTTTTTAAATGATTGCTGACTCATCTGATGAATAATGGGCTGTTGTTGTTGTTTTAAGATGGGATTTGACCTGGAAATTGTGGATTGTTTTTTTGTTTTTGTTTTTCGATTAGGACTGCATATCGAATATTGATTTAAGTATGATTGCAGAAAAGAAAAAACATTTGATTAAACATTAAATATTATAGTATCAATAAAGATGGGTCGTCGAAAGAATAAGTAGTTTGATATCATTTAAATAAATTTTAAATTCAAAATTTTATTAGTTCTGTTACTTGACTGGTTTGTAGGTTATCAGATATATATATTTTCATTTAAATTTAGTAATTTTTTTTAACGAGATATCTATTAACTATTTTTTCATCAAAAAAAATTTAAGACTTCATGCATGCAAAAAAATTTTATCAAAAAATTTATTCATAAAAATTAAATATACAGTACGAATTAATTCAAATTAACCAGAATAAAGTACGAAGACTTATTCCTGATTGTAAGTCGAAAGAAGCATCTAGAGAAAAAGATAAAGACAAGTGAAAGGAAGCTTCTCCTCATTTTGCACACGTTTTGCTTTCCATTCCTCGGCCGGCCTAAATAACTGCCCACATTTTTTAAGACTAAGCCGGTTGGCTGTGGCTCTGGATTTTTCTAATCTAAGGAGTAAATCTTAATCTTAATCTTTATATTATTTAAAGAGAAACAAACTTTAAAAAGAAAAATAATATTTTCATTAGGTCTAAAACCCATAACCTAACAAATATAAAAGAATAAAAATAAATAATTTGGTCAACTAGTTAAATGTGTTTGTTTCTAAGAAGCCTTTCCTTTTCTCTTTTTATAAATTAAATTCCTTTTACCTGCAATTTAATATACTGTTTCTTTTATTTAGATATTTTTTATTTATAAATTAAAAAATACTGAACATTTAAGTATACTAAATTTCGGATCTTCATATATATATATTATACTAACAATATGTAAACTAAAATAAACTCAAATTTTATAATCGATAATTGAAATTATTATATTCCACCTCATGCAGTAGAGACCACCAAAGTCCAATCAACAGAAATTATTATTTTCTAAAAAATTATCATTTTTTGAATTATTTATTGGGCGTGATTGTCACATAATAAAAGAAGGGTAAACATCACTATTGGTCACTAAACTATTCTCGTTTTTCTGTTTTACTCACCAAACTATTATTTCGTACAAAATCGTCACTAATGTTACATTTTTTTCCTATTTTGGCCACTAATGGTATTTTTTCCTGTTTTGGTTAACAATCTATTGCTTCTTTCCTATTTCGATCACTAAACTATTTCCGCTTTCCTATTTTTCCGTGAGTTTGTTAACAGCAAGTGACTAAAATAGAAAAAAAATATAACATTTGTGACTATTTTGCCAAAAATAATGGTTTGGTGACCTAAACATGAAAGCGGAAAAAGTTTAGTGACCAATGATGAAGTTTACCTTTAAAAAATAGATATATTTTTACTGGAATCACTCTTTGAGTCCACGGATCATGCACCATAGTTGTGCTTTATGCACCATGGTTGTGCTTTAGGGTCGCACTATTATTAAAGCCTTAAAGTGTTCAACCAAGTATATTACCGGTAGTATTTCATGCTCAAAACTGTGACACTTAAAAGTTTCTGAAGGATCTTTTTATTTATGTGTAGTTCCATGACCATGGTCCATTTAATTTCCAAAGCAAGCCAAGGATAAACAAGCTGATAGTGTGAACCTTACACTTCCAACTCTTCAATTCCTGGACCTAATACTTCAAAAACCGCTTCCACTTCCTCTGCTTTGACTTCGTTGCAACTCGGAGGCTTCCACTTCGTATTCTGCAAACAGATGAAAAAGTGTCGGATGCGTGCATGCGTATGGAAAATTTTCAGATTTTACCATGTTTTCTAGTAATATTAAAGCATAACCCTAGCAAGCAGCGGATCTATCTTGGAAGAGCCAACCTGATCTTTGTCAACCAAGACTGCACGGACACCTTCCACAAAATCGTTTCGCAACGAAGACCGTAAGGCAATGCGATATTCGGTTTTCATAACACCTTTTAGCTGCAAATGATCAATGCAACACAGATATGCAGATGTAACTTGAAAAATATTGCTACTATACAAGAATTTACTTAGAAATGGAGGGGGAGAGAGAGGCAGTTGAATTATACATATCCAAACTTACCGTCGCAAATTCATTGCCATGTTTACCGTATCCAGATGCAACTTTAGAGAAATAATTTTTGGTTAAGCAAAGAGAAAAGGGAGCGCCCTTTCCAAGCCCCTGCAGAGCATCATTTGCCCACTCTGCCACTGCAGAAGGAACTGTTAAACATATCTATATTCCCAACTTCAGTGTCATCCTTCATCATACACAAGCGCACGATAATGATGCATATGCAGTTTGATTTACTTATTTGGATAAGCTTACCCGAAGCTTCTGTGCTTTGCTGATGTTTCTTAAGCTCTGCGATTGTCTCACTAACCGATTTATCCGCACTGAAGCATGAACTTATCTGAGGCAAAAGCAACTTCAAGTGAGCTTCAGACTCAGGGTTATTGCTGTACTTTGCAAACAATGTTGTAAGATCCTTGTTTGGATCCTCCGAACTGCGTGAAAACAATGTTGTAAGATGTGATGATATCCTAAATATATTTCATTTCCACTCAAAGAGAAAACCATCAAACTAGAAACAAGATCAGAAGGTGTACAAGTTACTGGAAAAAAGGGCTTCCTTCAGTGAACCTAGATTATCAGATGGCACATAGTGTGTTCCAAGACCTACATATAGTGCATCTGAAGGCGTTGATATCCTTTTGCCTGTCATTCCGAGATAAGCACCTGCATAACTCCAAATTGTAAATGGAAACTGTAGAGGGATGCAACATAGAGTGAACTGAAAAGAGCAAGGGAAGTGAAACAGTGTTTGTGCATGCATATAACAACACAAGTTTAGCTTTTGGATTCAGCGTCTCCAAAAGGTTTCAAAAGACAAGGTTCAAAATAAGCACCACCCCCAGTACTACTGGTTTAACCTATAGCATCCAATTACAAACTGCTTTTGGTGCAACTCTTAGAGCTTAGTTTTAAAGTAAAAGAAACATACCAACAGAACCCCCTCCAGGAGTTTTTGCAGCTATATATGAAAACCCAACATCGGGAAACAAACCAATTGCATTTTCTGGCATAGCAAGAACCGTCCTCTAACCCATAGATTTATGCAAGAGCAAAACATTAGAGAGAAAATTAGAAAAGCTATGATAATTTAAAATGTAAGACCAACTATTTATGGGCAGCAAAAAGATCAGTTTGTACCTCAGTTACCACTCTGTAGCGACCATGGCCAGATAGGCCGACTCCAAAGCCCATTGTTATGCCATCCATGAATGATATATAAGGCTTCTTGTACTCAGAAATTTTGCATACTAGATAATACTCTGCAGTAAAAACCTGGAAAATACCACAGCATAATTAGGTAATTTACTTCAGATGACAGGGTAATATGAAAAACACAAAGTGATGGAGCGGCATTATGGTGATGAAAAACAACAAAGAATAAACAGACAATTCGGCAGTTGAAAATGATATCTAATCCTACAAACACATAATGCACACATGAGGAAATCAAGCAAGCTATATGCTATATTCATTGTCGGTACCGAGCACTCAGTGCTGCAGAGTTACCATTCTCCCACCCTATCATGTTAACGGCTACATCTTGGACATGTAACGCCAGATCATTTACAATATCGATATGTTTACAAGATAAAACATTCAAAGAGTTAAAACTGCAAGCAAAAGCGCAAACAGTTGAATTTTAAATTATGCTCCTACGGATGTGAGCAAAAGCTAATTTCATCTGGACACAAATAGAGGCCAAATTAAGTTATTCAAGTGTATTACATTTACAATCAAAGGATGCTTGAGACTCATATCACGTACAACTATTTGATCCCAACTATCCCCCTGTTTATCCACCTGAATTTATATAGAGCCTACATAAAACCCAGACATGGATTCTTGAGATTTCAGAGCTGGATACACTCGTGTTCTGAGTTGGAAGCATGATTTGAATCATAGCCATGGTAAAAGTTGTATTTTGAGTTGGACACATGACACACATCTTGTGCTGACCAAATTTTAGCAAATTGGAAATGTTTATAATTATAATGGTATTTAATTAACCTCAACCATATCTGAGAGTTTGTTTTTCTCTGTAATCAGCTTCACATCACCACCTGCATATAAGCTAAGATCTAAGTCATCAACGAGAGAAGAACACCACATCGAACCCAAAAATAAAAGATAAAGAAAACTTGAAGTAAAAGGATATCCTCATCCCACCCAAAGGAAAAAGGGGGGAAATAAGAAGAATAAGGCTAACAACTTACAGCTTATAGCTTGTAACAGCCAATTTAACAAGAACTGGCAAGATATTTAACAACAGTAAGCTAGCAAAAAACATTTGTATAGCACAATGCATGAAGTTACAGATGGAAGGGAAAAGGAAACTTTGGAACAAGGGGTGTGTTTCTATCCTTTTGGATTTCAGCAACAACACTTTTAATATCCATTCCTGCAGTACCCATCAATGGTTAGCCCCAAAAACTACCCTAGCGTTAGCAACATGAAAAATAGCCTACAAGGATATCAATGCACATTCTTCATTACAAACAGCATCTAGAAACGATATTCCCTGCCAAAGAAGAATCCTTAAATTTTTTCTTCAAAGTACCTGCACAAAAGGCACGCGGTGTGCTGCCCTCGATCAAAACACATTTGACCTTTGGATCCAATTCCCATTCGTCAAGAATTTGCTTGTACTTGATGTCCGTATCTGCATTTATCAAGATGCACAAACGTCTCATCCACAAAACTCATCTGCGAACTATTAATTCATATGGACTCGAAAGAAATGTCACTTGACACCAAATTTAAACTGGCACATATTTACATTAATCCCTCAATAATATCGAAAATTTCAATAAAAATCTTTTTTGTATCTTGAAGAACAACTACAAATACGGATGTAAATGAGACGAGTCAGATCGCGAGCTACTCGAGTTCAACTCGGTCAAAGCTCAACTAAATTGGACTCGACTCGAGATTTTTAACAAGCCGAGACGAACTACTCGATACCCTTACTCGAAATGCTCACAACTACTTGAAAATATATTATATTATATTATATTGGTTAATTAATGTTTAATTTAGAGGTTTGGGCTTAATTCATGGTTTAGAGCTTGGTTTGAGATTTAGGGTTAGGTTAGGTTAACAATGGCAATAGGTTTTTGGGAATAAGGGTTAGCAAATTAGGGTTTAGTTCGAGCTTTAATTTTTGTTTTCGAGTTCGATTCGAGCTTGATAACTTTGAGCGCATGAGCTTTCGAGCCGAGTGCAAGTCGAGTCGAGCCAATGCTTGATAAATTAAAGTTTGCGAGCTGAGTCAAGCTTAGCCTTGAATATTTCGGGTTTGAGTCGAGCTTAAAAAAAATAATACTCGAGCTCGACTCATTTACACCCCCTAACTACACACTTCTTTAATCAACTCATCTCCAATAGTAGTAGTACCAAGTACCAACAAATTCTTCAACAATGTCTTCCTTTCTCACTTTGCTCTTAACTATTTTCGACAGATTTATTCCTCTGTCAATTTTATCCTTTATATTATCGAAGTAGATTTAGCAGCTTAAATTCGAGCTACAACAGATCATTCACGTCAAACTTGAATAATTTTTTAGCTCATAGAAGAGTCACTTCAACTTGAATAATTTAAAAAGGAGAAATTTAAATGTAACCAAGGAGAAATAACGAAAAGGACCTAAATTCATAGCGTTGAGAGCTTTGGGACGGTCTAGAGTAATGACTGCGACGCCGTTTGGGTGAACATTTCCTTTCACAAACTCTTCAGCGCCAGCCATGGTGGAAAAGCTCCGATCACGACTGGAAAAAGAAACGATTCCGATCGATGACCTCAAGGAGTCACTGAAAATAGAGAACCGGAGTGAACGAGGAGCGAGACTTGAAAATCGAGCAGCGGCAGCAACCGCCGACGTATCGGGGTTGTTTGGGAACAATGATAGTGGAAACTTTAACGGAAAAGATTTGGTGGCGAGTTTAGAGACTGAAAAGCATTTCATGCTTTCCCTGACCTTTCACTTCCCTTTGGTGAGTGGTGGTTGCGACACTGAGTTCAACTACCGAGTCAAGTCCTGATAAATTGGAAGGATCTTATTCCCCCGTCCGACTCGCCTTCAAGATCTCCTAATACAATTCGATACTATTTGGGTCCAATGGGCCGTTTATTTCCGGGCTATATTATAGTTTCCAATCCGAACTAGTTTTGAATAAGTTAATTCAGGTCGAGTTAATTTAAATTTTTAAATTTGGATCATTTTAAGTTACCATTTCAGGTCAACCTATTATTGAAACGAAAAACAACATAATTTCAAAACTGGTTTTAATGAGTGAGTCTATCGAGAGGAAGTTTTTGCATACATAAAATTAATTATGGAACTATGTTGGGCCCAAAGGGGGCCCAACTCCTGTTAAAAAATTTATACATTACATGAATTTTGGTCTAATAATATTGTGGTCCCTGTAAAAATAAGCATTTAAATTGAAAAATACAATAATTTATTAAATATTTAATCAAGTATGACTAAACCAAAAAAGAATTGGTTCATGTTCTCAAATTCTTTAGTCTAATAACAATTAGGTCTTGTCGCAAGGGTTTTTTCCCTCGAAAAATAAGATGTTTTAAGAAATTTAATGTGTGTTCTTTACGGAATCAAAGGAGACGTCACCCGGAGATCGGGATGACGCTCCCAATAGAACACCGTAAATGTTTTAAAAATGGAAACTAGTGGAAAATATGGAAAAATGGATGAGAAATATGAAAAATGGATGGAGTCGCCACCGGCCACTTTGGTAGGCCAGACACCGTTAAAAGGTAACCAGAGATTCAAAATTTTGGGTTCGGGAGTCGATTATGCGTGGGGAAGGATTAGCACCCCACAACGCCCAAAATTGGTACCGCTTTGATTGAGTGTTGTCATTGCAAGAAAAAAATTTTTTTGATTTTTAATTTAAATTTTAATCCCAAACAAAAAAAAGAACGGTCTAAGGAGAACATTTCCTTATTTACGAAACCGAGGAAGATGACACCTGAATGAGTCAGGATGTCACTTCCTAGTCGGTATTTGAAACAAAACGGAAAATATTCCCTTAAGTGAACCGATTTTTTAAAAAATATTAAAAATGAGATACAAATATATATAAATATAATAATATAATATACATTAAATAATTATAAAAAACGATAATATGTATAATAATATATACTATTAATATAAAATAAAAAATATGTACTAAAAATAATATATATATAATAATAGTAATAACACTAAACATGAAATATAATATTAGATGTAGGAATAATAGATTATATAATATATAATATATTATACATATAAAATAAATACTATAAATCATGATAATAATAATAATAATAATATACAAAGTATATACATAATATAATAAATATACTATATATAATATACATATATAATAAAAAAACAAGTGATGATAATAAAAGTAATAATAATAATAACAATAATAATAATAATAATAATAAAAATAATAATTGAAACGGAGACTAAATTAAAGAAAAATAAAGTTTAAAACTGGAAAAAGGGATGAAATTGAAAGAAAATGAAAACTGGGAGATTTACGGAGCGAATTAGGATTGGGTGGATGGACCATTAGGGTAATTATCCCTTTTAATTCGGATGAAAATTAAAATCAATGACCAAATTGAAAACAATTTAAAACTTTCAGGGACTTAGGGAGTAATTGTCCCATGAGAAATGGCCAAACTATAATTTACCCAAATTTTAAAAAATTGCGTGGATCCTCCCGGGTCGGGTTGGATATTCGGGTCAAATGGGCAAAACGACGTCGTTTTAGGCTTGCACAATGATGCCCAAAATGACGTCGTTTCATATGCATATAAATAAGGGTTTTTTGTAAAAAAATGTCATTTTATCTCATTTGCTTAAAAACAGAGGGAGAGAGAGCCTAATATTCTCTGTGGAGGGGCGCTGATCGGTGGAGGCGCTGCCGCGGTGCGTCACTCACTGGCGCCGACGACCACCGCATTCGACGGTCGGACAACGAAGAGGCTCCGCCTTTCGACTTGTCTTGACGCAGGGGACTCGATTTCAACGTTAGATTTTTGAGAAAACGACTCTAGGTAAGCGAATCTAATCGAAGACTCTTCAGATTTTACTTTTTTTTTGGTTTTTTTGGTTTTTTTTCACTCTTGCTTCGTATTTTTTGCTTTGTAGAACTACTTAAGACTTTTTGTTTCCGAAATCCCTTTTTAATTTCCGAAAATGCTCCCATTTACATTCGATTTGTCATGGGTTTTATACCCAGAATTTACAATATATTATGCAACTTGGAAAATTTCAGATCTAAAATGTCTATTTTTTTATCTGTGCAGGCGGCGACTTTGGGCGGTGGCCGCCGCGCGTGGCCAATGATGGCGCGCGTGGCGGCCACGCGCGGTGTAGGTGGATAATGAGGGGTGTGGCGGCAGACTATAGGGCAAATGGGGTGTTTAGAATTATTTTTTAGGGTTAATGGCATTTTTGTAATATTGGATTTGATGGTTTTTTTTGGGTAATTAGGGTTATTGGGCTGGTGGGCTTTTGGGCATGTGGATTTTAAATTTTAATTTTTGGGTAATATGTATGGGCTTTAAGGCCCGGTCAAAATGGGTTACTACAGCTGCCCCTCTTTGCTCATTTTTGTATAACAAGAATAGAGTAAAGTCAAAAGAGTAATCATTTTTGTCCGGTCGGTTAGGGTTTCTTTCTCTGGCCACCGCTTTTTCCTTGGGCCTCTCTTGATCTTCTTGGCCGCTTTTTAAAATGGAAGATTCGTTGGGGGAGTCAAAATCTGAGGTGATCCGTTGGAGGAGACCAAACGAGTTTGGCTTGCTACGACTCTAACGACGATGCAATACCTAGATAAAATTTGACCTAGCTGCAATACTGACGAAGAGGCAAGGTTTGCAAAACTTGATCCAGTTGCAACACTCACGAAGACACGGGATCGAATGATGAAGGTTTGGCCCAACTACAACACTATTGAGGATGCATGACCGAAAGTTGGTAAATTTGATGTGGAGCTTGGTTCGTAGACTTCTTTTGCCTTTTTCTCAAATGCACATGGATCAACGATTTTGAGTTGCCTTTACCAGTAGCCGTTTGCTCCGGGCTAGTTATACCATTCTCTTGGGTACAATCAGTTTGTACCAATCATGGCATTAGATTTTTCAAAAGATTTATTTTCCTTCGACCATTCGTGAAAATGGATTTTTGATGGACATTTGAATTATCTATTGTCTCAAACTTTACCGTGTTTAAGCACGTTGTGCCAACATTTCTGTTGGACTTGTCAAAAACTTTGATCCAGCTTGAGCCCAGCCACACCATCAACGAAGGGACATGATCAAATATCAGCAACTTAGATTCTACCATACCATCAACAGAGAAGCAGAATCGAACAACTCAAATCTTACTACACCATCAACGGAGGAGCAGGAATAAACAACTTGGACCTTACTACGCCCTCAATGGCGGAGTAAGAACGATCAACAACTTGAGCCTGACCACACCATCAACGGAGGGGCAGGATCGAATAACTTAGACTTTACCACACCATCAACGAAAAGTAAAATCTGGGTAACAGCAACTCAAACCTTACTACACCATCAACGAAGGAGCAAGAATAAACAGTAACTTGGACCTTACTATGCCCTCAACGGCAGAGTAAGAACGAATGGCAACTAAAACCCAGTCACACCATCAACGGAGGGACCAGATCGGGTAACTTAGATTCTACCACGCCATCAACGGAGAAGTAGAATTTGGATATTAACAACTCAAACCTTACTACACCATCAACAAAGAAGCAGGGATGAACTGCGATTTGGACCTTACTACGCCCTCAATGACGGAGTAAGAACGAATGGCAACTTGAACCCAGCCACACCATCAACGGAGGGACCAGCTCGGACACCATCAACGGAGAAGTAGAATCTGTATAACAACAACTCAAACCTTATTACACCATCAATGGAAGAGCAGGAATGAACAACAACTTGGACCTTACTGTGCCCTCAACGGCAGAGTAAGAACGAACGACAGCATAAATCCAGCCACACCATCAACGGAGGGATCGGATCCGATAACTTGGATTCTACCACGCCATCAACGGAAAAACAGAATTTGGATATTAGCAAATCAAACCTTATTACACCATCAACGGAGAAGCAGGGATGAATCGCGATTTGGACCTTACTACGCCCTCAACGGGGGATTAAGAACAAATGACAACTTGAACCCAGCCACACCATTAACGGAATGACCGGCTCGGGAAACTTAGACTCTACCGCTCTATCAATGGAGAAACAGAATCTGGATATTAGCACCTCAAACCTTACTACACCATCAATGGAGGAGCATGAATGAACAACAACTTGGACCTTACTATGCCTTCAACAACAGAGTAAGAGCGATCGGCAACGTAAACCCAGCCACACCATCAACGGAGGGACCGGGTCGGGTAACTTGGATTCTACTACACCATCAGCGGAGGAGCAGAATCTGGATATTAGCACCTCAAACCTTACTACACCATCAACGGAGGAGCAGGAATGAACCGCAACTTGGACCTTACTATACCCTCAACTGCGGAGTGAGAACGATCAATAACTTGAACCTAGCCACACCATCAATGGAGGGACAGGCTCTAGTAACTTGAACCTATTCATCAATGTAAGAGGTGAGATTGGATATCTGGAATTCAGACCCTGTTACGCCATCAACGGAGGAACAAGACCGGATGAAAATAGCTTGGACACAACAACTCTATCAACGTAAGAGGTTAGACCGGATAGCTGCGATTTATACCTAACTTCTCCATCAACGCAAGAGGAAAGATTTGATGTCTGCAATTTGGACCTTGTTATGCCATCAACGGAGGAACAAGACCGGATGAAAGTAACTTGGACCCACCACTTTATCAACGAAATGGGCAAATTGAACAGCTGTAACTTAGACTCAACCTCTCCATCAACGCAAGATGTGAGATTGGATATCTGTAGTTTGGACATTGTTACGCCATCAACGGAGGAACAAGACTGAATAAAAAGATAGTTTGGACACAACCACTCCATCAACTCAAGAGGTTAGACCGAACAACTACAATTTATACATAACCTCTCCATCAACGCAAGAGGCATGATTTGATATCTGTAACTTTGGCCTTTGCCACGCCATCAACGGGGGAACAAGATCGGATGATAATAACTTTGACCTAACCATTCTATCAACGGAGGGGTAGGATCGGATGATGAAGCTTTGATTTTTTTATTTTTCTTTTTTCTTTTTTCTTTTTTTTCTTTTTTTGAATTTTTGGATTTTTTTTAATTTTTATTCCTTTTTTTGAGTTATAACTGTAAGAAAGAGATAATATCAGGGGCAGAAGTTTGGTCTTAACTGCACCATTGACAACAACGCGAGATATAGAAAATGATGGTTTCGCTGCATCAACAAGGAGGCTGAATCTGGACTGACTTGGCCTACCGCCATTGTCGAAAGTAAAAAATTACAAAAAGTCAGCTCTGCCACTTTACGATTATAATCATGACCTGAAAATGAAGGAAAACATTAATTAGTAATTGTTCAAAATTTGTCGTTGTTACCTGGGTGTTTGAGCTTTTTTTGCATATTCAGCCTTCTTCGTGCTAGGGATTTGTCTTTACGTCATTTCCCCCGTGGTCAAGGTCATTCGGTCTCTTCTCCAGACCTATTTTTATGCCCAAATAAATGCTCTATGAATGCCCCTAACTTTTATGCCTAATGTGCATGTTTATTCTAAATAAATGTATGATGCATTTGTTTGATGTTAAATGGTCCCAATAGATATGTGAATGATGATTTTTCTTTTTTCCCTCAAAGGGATGCGCTTGACTTTCTGTTGGTCGGCTTGAGTTTTCGGTCTTGTATTACGAAGATGCCCCTCAATTTTCCTTGGCTTTGATCATCTACCAGTAGAGTTGTCTTTTTGTGTGTATGCCCCTTACAGAAGTGCTTTGTAGCAATTTTGAGCTTATGTTTAGGTTAAATTAGGCGTGGGTCATATAGATTTTGATTCACATTACTCATGGGTACGATTGAATCAAGGTGAACAAAATATATTTTCCATTAAATCTTGTAGTTTTAGACTTGTACAAAAGGCTCTCACTGCCATTGGGCTTAGGCAAGCGAGGTACACAAAAAAATATTTTTTTGAGAGTAATGAAAACTACAAGAGGACCTACTATAGTTAAGATATCTCAACAACTATCCATGTCCAAGCAGTCAAAATGAGGTATGCCCAAACCTGCATATTGAGAATTTTAGTTATTATCTTCATGCTTCGGTAGGGGATTTTCGATTGTGTCTGGCCCCGCAAGGTTTTTGATACTTAGCACACCAAGCTTGATGTACTTTTCTACTAGCCTTTTAAAGCCCCAACAGTTCTCGCTTGTGTGGCCAACTTGTCCGGCATGATAATCATATCTTGCATTGGGGTCATGCCATTTAGAAAATGGTGGTTGTAATGGGGCCTGATGGTAAGGTGCCACTACACGAGCATTAAGCATATCTTTGTATAGGTCTGTGTATAGAATTGGGAATAGGGTGAACTCCTATTTTTCGGTGTTCTTCTTTTGAGCATAGTCTTGACCTGAAGAACCTTGAGCACCTACAGCTTTGGGTTGTATTATTGTTGTCGTCTTTGCATAATTAACATTGTAGACACCCAAGGCATTCACTTCGTTGTCTTTCTTTCCATATGATGTCTTCTTATGAGATAAACTTCCACTGACATCAATTTTGCCATTCTTAATAGCATTCTCGATAAGCTCACCAGATAGCACTAAGTCAGCAAAATTAGTGGTTGCATTTCTTATAAGGCGATCTAGAACTGGGCCTTCCAGTGTTTGGACAAATATAACCATTGTCTCATTCTCACCAAGTGGGGGTTGAGCTTGTGCCGCTACGTCGCTCTAGCGTTGTGCGTATTGTCTGAAGCTTTCGTTAGACTTCTGTTTCATGTGTTACAGTGTCCAACGGTCTGGCACCATATCACTGACGTGCCAGTATTACTATAGAAAAGCCTTGGCCAAATCTTTCCATGATTTTATCTAGTGACGGCTCAGTTGATTATACCATTTGGTAGCAGATCCGGCTAGGCTGTCTTGGAAGCAGTGGATCAATAGCTTGTCGTCTCTACCATATCTTGTCATTTTTTGGCAAAACATGGTAAGATGAGCACTGAGACAACTCGTTCCATCATATTTTTCAAACTCCGGGGCTTTGAACTTAGAGGGCAGCACCAAGTCTGGGAAAAGGCTAAGTTAATTGGCATCAAATCCAATGTAGGTGTCCACTACCTCTATGGCTTCCAATTTTTCCTCTATTCGCTTGCAACAGTCCTCGATCTTTGTTGAAGTTTCTAGTTTTGGTTTTCCAATATCCACCAACTGGTCTATTTTTTAGATGAAGTTTTCAACTGGATTTCCTCAGGCTTAGCTCCCAACGCGGCGGGTATATTCATAGGGGAAGAGGTACCAGCCTAATGGAGTGGTGACTTCCCTCGAGAAAGTATTCTTTGAGGGTCAAGTTGAACATCAGCATGAGGAGGAGTAAATCTTGGAGGATACGTGGGGACTTCGTCCACATCAACGAGACTTTCTGTAGGATTTGCAACAAAAGACTCTCATTGTTCAGGGAGTTTGCTTCCTAGCATCTGCGCTATCTGGCCTAGCATGTCTTGTTGGTATTTCTTGATTTGTTCCCCCATGTCTTGCTGGGCCTTGGCTAGCTGGTCTTCCATCTTCTTAGCGAAATCTGCTTGCATGTCTCTTTGAGTTTGTTCAATACGGTCCAATCTATCCTCGTTTGTCATTTTGGTCTTGCGTCAAGTTCCATAGTGGTGTTGAATTGGTTGGCCTTTTGCTCTATCCAGTATCACTGTCACGAGGTATCCCGAGGATTAGTCTTAAAACCTTAAAAAATGAATGCATGTAAATGCAGGGTGCATGTCCTAAGTGTGGAGGTACTGATTCAAAAATGGTTATCGTGGCTTAACTTTTGAATTTACGGGATTTATTTACAACTTTGAATGTTGCATTGATATCTAGAGTACTAGATTTTCTCCCGATGATAAACTTTTTCAAATTGGGAACTAGTCGTGAATCAGTACTTCGTGCGAATGAAATGCAAGTAACCAAAATGATGGAGTCATGCAATTAATGCAAAATGAAAAAATTTAATATGATGTGATTAAAAAAGAAGAGAGGTCAGTCTAAAATAAAATAATCGAATGAATAAATTAAATGGTAAGAAAAAACTGTACATAAAACACATAAAGGCACCAAAGCCTAAAAATGGTGACCGTTAAACGAGCAGAGTTTCGCATGGCTTTAAAAGGTTGGCTCTTACGGCTCACTATATGAGGTTCAGATCTAAAGGAAAGGGTACCCAAACTGTCGCGAGGACATCGATTCGAGGGAATATGATCCTTATACCATATGGGGGTGAAAACCCCACGAAATATAAGGACCAATATTCCAGAAGCACATTACAACACTACGGAGGTGAAGACCCCACGAAACGAAGTAATCTCTCCCACTTAAGGGTTGAAAAGCCCGGGTAGAAAGCTGATGCATGAATGCCAAGGGATTAAAAATTAAATCAAATCGAATTTTTGAATTTCTTGCAAGACAACACAAAATCAACATTGGCCTCACTCTCTTAAAAATGTCCCCAGCGGAGTCGCCAAGCTGTCGCAAGGGTTTTTTCCCTCGAAAAATAAGATGTTTTAAGAAATTTAATGTGTGTTCTTTACGGAGTCAAAGGAGACGTCACCCGGAGACCCGGATGACGCTCCCAACAGAACACCGTAAATGTTTTAAAAATGGAAAATAGTGGAAAATATGGGGAAAATGGATGGAGTTGCCACTGGCCACTTTGGTAGGCCGGACACCGTTAAAAGGTAACCAGAGATTCAAAATTTTGGGTTCGGGAGTCGGTTACGCGTGGGGAAGGATTAGCACCCCACAATGCCCAAAATTGGTACCGCGTTGATTGAGTGTTGCCATTGCAAGAAAATAAAAATTCAATTTTTAATTTAAATTTTATTCCCAAACAAAAGAAAAAAGAACGGTCTAAGGAGAACATTTCCTTATTTACGAAACTGAGGAAGATGACAACTAAATAAGTCAGGATGTCACTTTCTAGCCGGTATCCGAAACAAAACGGAAAATATTCCCTTAAGTGAACCGAGTTTTTAAAAAATATAAAAAATGAGATACAAATATATATATATATAATAATATAATATACATTAAAATAATTATAAAAAATAATATGTATAATAATATATACTATTAATATCAAATAAAAAATATGTACTAAAAATAATATATATATAATAATAGTAATAACACTAAACATGAAAATAATATTAGATGTAGGAATAATAGATTATATAATATATAATATATTATACATATAAAATAAATACTATAAATAACGATAATAATAATAATTATTATAATAATATACAAAGTATATATATAATATAATATATATACTATATATAATACTATATAAATACATATATAATAAAAAAACAAATCATAATAATAAAAGTAATAATAATAATAATGATAATAATAACAATAATAATAATAATTGAAACGGGGACTAAATTAAAGAAAAATAAAGTTCAAAACTGGAAAAATGGATGAAATTGAAAGAAAATGAAAACTGGGAGGTTTACGGAACGAATTAGGATGGGGTGGAGGGACCATTAGGGTAATTATCCCTTTTAATTCGGATGAAAATTAAAATCAATGACCAAATTGAAAATAGTTTAAGAATTTCAGGGACCTGGGGAGTAATTGTCCTATGAGGAATGGCCAAACTGTAATTTACCCAAATTTTTAAAAATTGCACGGATCCTCCCGGGTCGAGTTGATATCCGGGTCAAATGGGCAAAACGACGTCGTTTTGGGCTTGCATAGTGACGCCCAAAACGACGTCGTTTCATATGCATATAAATAAGGGATTTTTGTAAAAAAATGTCATTTTATCTCATTTGCTTAAAAACAGAGGGAGAGAGAGCCTAATATTCTCTGTGGAGGGGCGCTGATCGGTGGAGGGTCGGTGGAGGCGCTGCCGCGGTCCGTCGCTCACCGGCGCCGGCAACCACCGCCTCCGACGGTCGGACAATGAAGAGGCTCTACCTTCTGACTCGTCTTGACGTAGAGGACTCGATTCCGACGTTAGATTTTTTAGAAAACGACTCTAGGTAAGCGAATCTAACCGAAGACTCTTCAGATTTTACCTTTTTTATTTTTTGAATTTTTTTCACTCTTGGTTCGTATTTTTTTTCTTTGTAGAACTACTTAAGACTTTTTGTTTCTGAAATCCCTTTTTAATTTCCGAAAAAGCTCCCCTTTACATTCGATGTCATGGGTTTTATACCCGGAATTTACAATGTAATATGCAACTTGGAAAATTTCAAATCTGAAATGTCTACTTTTTTATCTGTGCATGCGGCGGCTTTGGGCGGTTGGGTGGTGGCCACCGCGTGTGGCCAATGGTGGCGGGCGTGGCGACCACGCGCGGTGTGGGTGGATAATGAGGGGTGCGACGGCAGACTATAGGGCAAAATGGGTGTTTAGAATTATTTTTTAGGGTTAATGGCATTTTTGTAATATTGGATTTGATGGGCTTTTTTTGGGTAATTAGGGTTATTGGGCTGGTGGGCTTTTGGGTATGTGGATTTTAAATTTTAATTTTTGGGTAATATGTATAGGCTTTAAGGCCCGATCAAAAATGGGTTACTGCATGTCTTTATCATGGCTGTCTCAAACATTTTCGGGCAATGAGTGAAAACAAAAAAATGGACCTATATAAGAGCGAAAACACATCTCAATACTTTAAACAAGTAATTTAATATTTTGCTAATAAACCAAAGAAACATTATTAAACTTTGTCAAACACATTATTTTTATTGTTTTGTTAAAAAAATGAATTGTGGGTATGATATGGAGTTTGATTTTGAATAATAAATACAAAAGATTTGAATAATATTGTATCATTTATTTTTTATCGTTAGATTAGAGAAGAATAGGGAGATAATTAAATTTGACAAAAAAATTAAAATTTGAGATTTGAGAAAGAGAATTAAATTTTAATGTTAGATTAATTTATAAATTTGATAAATTTAAAAAATAAGAATAATTAATTTTTAAGAGCTTTAGGCTTGTTGAAACCCTGAGCAACCGCTCATGGTGCTCCCCTAATAGTCGGCCATGACCCTTATAAGTTTAAATATTAGACATTGTTTTCTAAATTTTGAGTTTAAATACCTAATTAGTTATTGCATTTTTATAAATTAAATATTTCAACCCTCCCAATTTTCAATTCTGGCTCCGCCCCAACATAAGACCTCGAACTCGAGATCTGCTTAGGCGATACCAAGTTGCTTACCACTTGGACCAATCTCGTTGGTCATAATTTCAAAAACTTACTTTTGTGGGTGAATCTCCCAGCGAAAAAGATACTAACCTGCTTTCCACTTGAACCTACCCGTCGGTCATAATTTCTAAATTTTATATACATGGCGGGTCAAATTGAAACTCTTTTGATCATAAAGAATCGAAGATATCGAATACAACTCAAAACTAAAAACTTTTTAATGTACCTATGTAATCACTCATTTTTATCTGGTTTGTAAATATCGTGTTAATATATATTAGTATAATAATCAATAGGTATTATTATTGCATGTATGCATATGTTATATTAGTACATGTGTTAATTATGTACGTGTGATTAATGTACGTGATATATGTGTGTGACATGTGTACACATGCATGGTGCATTTATGTTGTGTATTATGTACCTATTAATATGTGTGATATGGTTATATTTATATTATAGGTATCATATAATATATGTTGGTATATGTGCATTTATGAGTATGTTTATATATATGTTTCCATGTATATGTATTATTAATGTCCTTGTTATTATTGAGTGTATACGAATGAGTGTAGCATGAATTGTATGTTTTATTATTAAGTGTATTTATGTGTGGATGTATTTCATTACAGTTGCATGTATGTGTATGCATTTATTATTATATTAATATATTATTAATATTTATATATATACAAATCTGAAAATAAAACCCAAATATATTAAATATCCATGCCACTTATATTTACAAAACCCAAGCAAAGAAATAATAACAATTTATAAGGCCCAATATACCAGCCCAATCCCTTTTGATACCCAAAAATCCTAAAATATATCTGATACAAAAAAAACCTAATTTATTTATTTTGTGTGCAGCCATCCAAGAGCCGTTGGATTAGATCCAGATCCAACGGCTATGATCGAAGCCGAAGACCCCTCAGCTGCCGCGTGTGATGCACGCGTAGGCTGCCCAGCTTCTCACTCACTCGTGCAACGCACGCGTGAGACCATCTGCCTACCCTCGAGCCACATGTCGCCATCTTGTGTTTCCCCATCAGCAATCTGGACCGTTGATCTCCATGCAGTATCAGTCGTTGGATCAGATCTGATCCAACGGCCAATAATGGACCTGGCCGAAAGACCTACCAACCCCGCCACGTGGCCGCTCCGCCATCCTCCGTCGTACACCACCCCTCACCGGCTCACCAACCAGCATGGCCAAGACACATAAAAAAATGAGGATTCAGATCCACATCAAATCAATAGTACAAGCATTTAATTTGTTGCTTATCAATGTAAACAAAAATTGAGAACAAAGAGGATAATAAACCAATGTAATCCAACAACATGTACTCAGTTTTTATCAGATCCAAGAATCAATATAAAAAAAATCTTCACTGGTAACTTTTCTCCTCTTTTCTTACATATTTTTCGGATACAAAAATAAATAAAAAAAGAGAAAACACATAGAGGTTCGAGTTTACCCTCGCAGCCGATAATCCTTCGTCGGTAAAAAGCCCATGCCTTTGGCCTAAGAGGGTGAACCGATGATGGTTTTGTAGTTTCGAACAGGGGGAAAGGTTATTTTTCCATTCGATTTTCAAAATAAAAGGAGGTTTGAAGGTTTTAATCCGGTAGTTCTTCAAAAGAAATGGTATCTTTTTATCTTTTCGACACCGATTAGCGGTGGCCGAGGGCTAAAGGCGGTGGCTGGAGTAGCGGACCACCGTCGGTTTCTGGAAAGAACGGCGGCTAGGAAGGGTTTTTTGGGTTTTGGGGGGTTCGGGTTGAGAGAATAACAAAGGGAGAGAGCTTTTTTTTAGAGTCAAAATTTTAAATGCCAAAAAGGCAAATTTTGGGCTGATTAGGTCGATTTATAGAACCAAATAAAAAAGTAAATGGTTTAATTACTTCATAAGGACCTCCACATTTCTGGAATTTTGGTTTTGAGCTCGCCGCATGGTCCAATTACAGGATCTATCACTTTCTGTTTTCTAAAAAATTCAATTTCACCCCTAAATTAAACGAATCTAGATTTTAAAAGGGGAAATCGCACCCTTAGTCCTTCCGTGTTTCTGGTATTTGCATTTCGGGTTTGCCCCTTGGGTTTTTTACAGTTTTAGTCCTTTTGGGTTTATTTCAGTTCATATCTAGGTCCTTAAATGTACCTTATTTATTTGTTTTCTGTTCTTTTGATTTTGTTTTGCTTCATTTCAGTCCCTTTGCATGTTTCAAATAATCATGTTTTTGTTTCTCTTTTGTATGGTTACATTATTCTTTTGTGTTCATATGTTCTTTATATTTTATGTTTCACATATGTATTAATTTGTGATATCATGTTCTTATGTTTTAATTTGTTTGGTTATGTCACATGCATAGTTATTTTATATGTCATATTTTTAGTTTAAATTGCATATCATATTATGTTTTTTTATGTTTGTTTCATGTCAATTTGTAGCATATTTAGTCACGTCGATATCATGTTTGTCATGTTCTTTAAGTGTCTTAAATTGTGTATTGGTGTAGTGATTTTGTACATTAAATATTATATCGTTGTTTTATGTGTATAAGTTGTGTTTAGCTAAGTTTTTTATTATCATGTTCTTGTTGGTTTAATATCATGTTTGCATAGTGCTAAGAAAGCCAGAGATGTCTCCGCATTAGAAGACTTTCTTGAAGTAATACAAGGGACAACCTCTGCTACCTATGGCCCACATGTGATAAAGATCTTTTGTGAAGGGGCATGCGTCATGTTTGCTGATTTTCATTCCAATGAAGAATATATTTTGCTTAACATACAATGTTCTTGAAAGCATATGGATGCGTATCTTTTCTCGCCGTTGTAGGACACTGGATATCAATTGCAAGATGTGATATTAGTTGGATGTTGCGATAACGATGAGGTGTGATCTTCCCAAAGACTCTGGTCGGTAAAGCAAGACTACTACTCTTTCGATGACGTTCAAGGACGAAAAAGCTCCAAATGTTAACCATGTAGAGTTGCTTGAAATTGAAACTCTAAGCGTAATCTTTTATGCACTAAAGAGTTAACAATCAAAACAGGACACATGTGTGTGGAATAAAAGAAAATAACAATATTAGGTGGATTAAATGAAGCACTCCTATGTTCGAAGCCTGGTAATAGGCTTATCGGATAAGAGTGTGGAAATTTTGGGGCACTCCGATGAAGCAATAAGGTTGTAATACACCATCCAAGTCAAGAAACCTTAGCTTCATGAGTGATGGTAATATTTTCAAATCGTGACTATGTCGAGTAACTTGGGTTAATGTTGTTTGCTCCATCGTTGTCTCCAAGACAAAGGACTGTGACGAGTTGATTTCCTCAAAAAAAAGATAATGATAAAAGCGTGAAAAAAAAGAAAAAAAAAGAAAAAAAAGAAAAAAAAAAGAGGAGAAGAAAGAAAAAATGGAGGAGAATGACCAATAGCATAAGTATAATTAAAAACACACACCCACCAGAACTTTATTCCTAGAATGATATTTCTGTGCTCGAATGGTCAAACAAGTCCACCCTTTTAGGGCAGAGCAAATAATGAGAATTGAGAAAAAATAGTATTCTGCAGCAACGCGAAAATCATGAGGATGAACCGAGTCATCTGGGGAGACTTCACAAACTTGAATCACCGCAACATTCAAAATCCTTATGGACTCAAGCTAGGCTTGAAATGATCGTTGAATGGTTGAATCTAAGACGCTCTTGCACTTGATACCCAGAGATCATATTCTGTTGTTTGTTGATTTTAAGATCTTGTATGTTAATCTAAATGACGCTCTTCAGCGGAATGCCAATCAACAAATTGACAATTTAAAGTAACAAAGATTTCCATGTATTACTTCAGAGATAAGATCCAAAACATGAGGTCGCGGATATTATTGGGCACCTAACCAGAGAAATGACCCCTCAATGTATGAGGTAAAGGTGATGAAAAGAATATATGTGTCAGACAGCCCAAGAGCAGGAAGTGGGTTTCAGCTATGATGCTTTGGTTGTTTCGAGGAAATAAGAACGAGCTGGGATGGGAATGAGGTCGCAAAATACGGGAGAAGGTAAGAGATAAACATTGAGTCTCCATAGAGTTAGAGCATATGGATAGAGAGGTGGTTCCCGTCAAGAAGCAGGAAGAAGACTGAATTTAGAAATTAAGTTCAGAGCATGAGAGCATTTTGCTCGCCCCGATGATGAAACCGACAAAGGCTCCGAATGTTGGGTCAAAAAATTAGAAGATAATCAAGCTCATGATTGATTGGGGCAATGCAGAACATGAAGAATGGTAAGAATCCCTACACAATAGTGGTATAAAGATTAGAACGAGCTTGCTTGTGAAGTGGGTAGAGACCCCGAAGAAGAAAGACAGTTGCTTGTACAAGAGAGTAATAGCGGGTATACAGATAATTAAGAAAAGATTGATGAAGTTAAAGACAAAAAACTGAGCATATTGAAAGGAAATGGAGAAATCCGGAAGATGACTTTCCAGGGCATAAAAAAGGAGGGAAGAGAGTAAAGAAGAGAGAGAAGAAGAAAAAATAAAGAAAAATGAAGAGAGAGAAAAAATAAAGAAGAATAAAAAAAGAAAAAAAAGGAAGAAAAAAGAAGCAGAAGAAAAAAAAAAGTAAGAGAAAAAGGAAAAAAAGAAGAAGAAGGGAAAGAAAGCCTTACGTTGCATGCATCATATAGATAGAGGCATGTCAAATTTTTTGCTTGTTTTAGACAGGTATTTAAAGAATTATCAAAAAGTTTGAAGAAGTAGATTTTATTAAAGAAAGATACAACATCCATAGTAGCGTGAGGCCAGATGACGGTAGCCAAAGTAGCGTAAAGCCAGATGTTAAGTCTTTCGGGCCATCAGTAAGACCTTTGAGCATGATGATAAGACCTTCGGGCCACCACTAAGTCTTTCGAGCATGGTGATAAGTCCTTCGGGCCATCAATAAGACCTTCGGGCATGATACAACAGCCATAGTAGCGTGAGGCCAGATGACAGTAGCCATAGCAGCGTGAAGCCAGATATTAAGTCCTTCGGGCTATCAGTAAGACCTTTAGGCATGATGATAAGACCTTCAGGCCACTAGTAAGTCTTTTGAGCATGGTGATAAGTCTTTCGGGCCATCAATAAGACCTTCGGGCATGATGCGGTAGCCATAGTAGCGTGAGGCCAGATGACGACAGCCATAGTAGCGTGAAGCCAGATGTTAAGTCTTTCGGGCCATCAATAAGGCCTTCGGGCATGATGATAAGACCTTCGGGCCACCAGTAAGTCTTTCGAGCATGGTGATAAGTCCTTTGGGCCATCAATAAGACCTTCGGGCATGATGCGGCAGCCATAGTAGCGTGAGGCCAAATGACGGTAGCCATAGTAGCGTGAAGCCAAATATTAAGTTTTTCAGGCTATTAGTAAGACCTTTGAGCATGATGATAAGACTTTTAGGCCATTAGTAAGTATTTCGAGTATGATGATAGTTTCTTCAGGCCATCAATAAGACCTTCAGGCATGATGCGGCAGCTATAGTAGCGTAAGGCCAGATGATAGTAGCCATAGTAGCCTAAAGCCGGATATTAAGTCATTCGGACCATCAGTAAGACCTTCGGGCATGATGATAAATCTTTCGGGCCACCAGTAAGTCTTTCGAGCATGGTGATAAGACCTTCGGGCCGTCAGTAAGACCTTCGGGCATGATGTCAAGTTGTCCTTTTGAATGTCGAGACGAGTATGAATCAGGGCATAGAAGGAAATAAAACTCGAAGAGGTGGTAGAGGAAGAACGGAAAGTTCTAGAAGAACACGTGACTCCTAAGCTACAAACAGGGAAGTCAGATAAAAATGAGTGCTTATGGTTTTTGCTTTGTTCCCGTTCCACGAGAACAAGCAAAGAGGGGCAACTGTAATCACTCATTTTTATCTGGTTTGTAAATATCGTGTTAATATATATTAGTATAATAATCAATAAATATTATTATTGCATGTATGCATATGTTATATTAGTACGTGTGTTAATTATGTTCATGTGATTAATGTACGTGATATATGTGTGTGACATATGTACACATGCATGGTGCATTTATGTTGTGTATTATGTACCAATTAATATATGTGATATGGTTATATTTATATTATAGGTATCATATATATATATATGTTTGGTATATGTGCATTTATGAGTATGTTTATATATATGTTTCCATGTATATATATTATTATTGTCCTTGTTATTATTGAGTGTATACGAATGAGTGTAGCATGAATTGTATGTATTATTATTAAGTGTATTTATGTGTGGATGTATTTCATTACAATTGCATGTATGTGTACGTAAGTATGAATGTGTATGCATTTATTATTATATTAATATATTATTATTATTATATATATATACAAATCTGAAAATAAAACCCAAATATATTAAATATCCATGTCCACTTATATTTACAAAACCCAAGAAAAGAAATAATAACAATTTATAAGGCCCAATCTACCACTCCAATCCATTTTGATACCCAAAAATCCTAAAATATATTTGATACAAAAAAACTAATTATATTTATTTTGTGCGCAGCCATCCAAGAGCCGTTGGATCATATCCAGATCCAATGGCTATGATCGAAGCCGAAGACCCCTCAGTTGCCGCGTGTGATGCACGCGCAGGCTGCCCAGCTTCTCACTCGCGCGTGCAAGACACAAAAATGCGTGTTCCAGTGATATCGTAATGTCAACCGCTATAACTTGTAGAATATGTATTTTTACTATAAGGACAAGACAGAGTTGTAGCATTATTCACCCTGCAAGACACAAAAATGCGTGTTCCAGTGATATCGTAATAAAAATGGAAAAGAGGATTGAAGTCAGGGAGAAAAGGTAGGATTCCATACACATGGAATACGATTCCAAGCCTCAATTGCATACAAATCATTTCATCAGCATACACCGATTAAAGTCCGGTAAACACCTTATATAGCCTTCTAAGCCATCAAAGTTATAGGAAATATTCTAGACTACTTCCGGCCACAAAATAAACACAACAATCGAGTAGTGACATAACCATCGTATCACTCCGCTACAACAAACATTCCCTTCCAACAACAAGGATTCAATCCGTGCAACAAACAGAGAAATTAAAGCAGGCAGTAGTAGAAAACAACACAAAGCAAACATGAAGATCATCATACCTTTAGAAATGTATTTATCTTCTCAATTCATAACATAAATGTCGAAACTCGCAAAGGTAAGCTCTCCCCACCTGTCAAAATAAATCAGTTCTGAACTTCAGCAAGCCATTGCATTATCAACACTACACGTTTTCCTTAAAATCAAATCCCTATGTCAGCAAGTGGAATAAATTTTCATTCTTTTGCATAAAAATCTCGTCTTTGCAATTGCAATGCAGCTCATTATCAAACCAAAAATAAATTCACTTTTACATACAATAATAAATAGCAAATTCACAATTAAAAACTCTGCACTAAAAAAAAGCTTTATTAAAACAGAATCCATCCAAAGAAAGAAATCCCAGATTTCTAAACCAATTAAACAAACAAAAAGATGTAAACTTTGATTGCTATACACCATGAAACACTGTGAAGATTACGAAGAGAATAAAAAACATGTTTTAGGAGAAGAATAAATACCTTCGCGTAGTGGGGAGCAATCTAGTGTTCTAAGGAAGCCAAAACCAAATAAAGGAAAAGGCTTTGAATACAAACCGAGAGAGTCTTCGTTCTGTGAAACTAGAGGGCTCAGGGGAGACTCACACGACACGAAGAGCGCGTAAAATTGCTTGGTTAATCGAAGGCAAGGTTGGGTGTGACGGCAGAAAAAGTACGGGAAAAGCACTGGTTTCTTTTTTCCTGATTGATGCGTGATTTAACAGCTTTGTTTTATCTTACGTTATTTTATTCTTATTTATTAATGACATTATTTGGATTATTTCCAATACAAGCCCTTATCCCTAAATTTTAAATTTTCTATAAATTTTAAATTTTCTAGTTAAATGATCAAAATATCAATATCGTATTAATTAAGAGTGAGCGTTCGATCGAATCTAGCCAAATCAAAAAATTGAGTTAATTCAGTTTATAAATCTTATTTTACCACTTAAACTTTATTTTAGTTTTTTTATTCGAGTTAAATTTTTAAGTTTCTATGCAAATTTGATTGTAATTATTTACAATGTTATTATACAAATTAATTCCAATTTAAACAGCTTTCTATCTTCATATACATGCACATATATAGTTCTTCATATTTATTTTCATATGTGATATATATCTATATATATCAGAAAAAATTAAGGGATTCAACTCGAACTTAAAAATCGATCCACTAATTACTAAAAAATTCGAGTTACTCGAATTTCTATTTTACAACTCAAACTTTATTTAATTTTTTTTTCTAAATGAGTTTGTAGAATTTCAACTCAAGTCAAAACAATAAAATATTTTCATATGGAATAAAGTCGAACAATTCAATTTTTTCGAGTCAAGTTTTGAGAATCTCTAATATTAACGAGGCATTTGCCTCTAGATCAACAACTCTCGGCAAATCACCCTAAATATCATCAAAATCTCATATTACTAGTAACTGATGGTACCTCTAAATATCTAACTAATAACCCCTATTTAATATTGGTTAGATCAACAACTCTATATAAATAACCCTAATCATATCTGAATGCATGGGTGGTACCATATAGGACCGACCAGGCCACGATCCTAAAATTTTAAAAATTAAAAAAAACGTAAGTTAAAATAATGTTAAAATTATATTTTAGTCTCTCTAAAAAATATAATTTATATTATCAATTCCCTAATTTAAATATTTTAAATGATCATTTTAATAAATAACGTCGAATTTCGTTATTGCCTAAATGAAAAAGTCATTCCTCATTCTTCGTACCATTCATTTGCAACCATGAAAAAAAAATCGATAACCATTTTCTTCAAACCATTATAGAATCAACAATACCTTTTTGTAAAAATTAGAACATCATCAGCAAAATTCGGACGAGTTGATTAAATATTTTTACAACAATATTTTTATATTAAATAAATATAATATTTTTTAATTTTTATAATAACCACTGAATTTTTATTAAAACAATAGAAGACATCATAATTACACGCATTCAGGAAGGATAATGATAAGACTAATCTACCAAAATCTCTTATAACCAAAAAACAAAAAATTTGAATACTTCCATTGAGATAAGTATATCATCAAAATCCAAAAGCTTTCTTGAATCTCCTTGTCTTTATCCAATCGAGACGCATAATGGGTGAAAAAGAAGTGGTGAGCGACCCAAACTATCAGGCAGAATGTTTCGCTACCCAGGACTGATTATATCGGCAAACAACCATCAACCGAGCGGGGATCTAACTTTCTATGACCACCGACAAAATCATAATAAAAAACTAGCGCCGTTAAAATCTCTACGCTAGCAACAAACGACCGCTAGAGTATGCTGGAATCATGCCACAAGGACAGATGAAATGAACCACAAAACAAAGAATCATGTCGCAAGTACAGAGAAAAACGCATGTCATGAGCACAGAGAAAACATGTGTCACGAGAATAGAGATTCTTATTAAAATATGAAAAAAAATAGAAAAACAAGAAAAATAATAAATTCGGTGGTCGACAACCAATACTAAGATTGGTTGCCGGCCACCAATCAAAAGAAAAAAATAATGGTTGTAGGCAGCAATGAGAAGATAACGAGCGACGGTAGAGAATTAAAGAAATAGCGATTTGAGTCAAAACTAGAGGTTTGAGTTAAAATTAAAGGTTTGACTGGTTAAATCTACTAATTTAAGTGTTTGGTGAATAGCAGATTGGGATAAAACCTGTAATTTTAAAAAAGCTGCTAATAATGAAATTATAGGTTTTAACATAAGAGTTATAAATACCCTTTTACCCTTAATGATTACAAAAAAAAATCTCTAAATAACCTAAATTTAACATTTTATATTTTAATTCTTCATGTTCACGCATTTTCATTGTGATATTTGTAAACTAATATTTTTTTTATTTTTATTAAATTCTCAACTAATACAACCCGTTAGTCAAATCAACTAATGCAATCAACTATCATGTATTAGTTAATGTAATATGCTATTAGCTATATGCTAATTGCTAAACACAACCTATATTATTTTAGGTACATGTACTAGATTTTGTCGTACACATAATGTGAATGAACGAAAATAATTATGTTAAAAACATATGTTATAAAACTTTATTTGATGAATGTGACGAGTGCATAAATGTTATATTTTATATGCCCTTAATCATTTAATTGTGCATACTTTTAAGCTCATTTAGGTTGCATTCAGGTCAAAATGTACATATTTGCATATAGATAGGGAATTACACTACCTGTGCTTAAATTGTCATATATATTGGTGCTTTTCACGAGAATGTGGTGTTTTGTGGTGTATGTGCAGGATGCTGGAGGATAGCTGGAGCAGGAGAAGAGCAGATCGTATGGCTGGAGCTGACAAGGCATAAAGAGTTGGAGATGAATCTACCTTTGCCCACGTGGACTTTCTCCAAATATGCAACATTGAATGAAGCGGGAAACAATTAGCTTTCTTTAACGAAGTCGTGCACTTTAGGGTATTGAAGCCATAGTTTCACCGCCTATATAAAGAAGACTTGAACGCTGTAGCGACCTCTCGAAATCAAAATAGCTAAAAATATTTAATAATTTTGAATTTTTAAAAAGGGTACAAGACTGGAGGATTTTAGAAAGATAAAAGACTGGAGTCACCACCGATCGTTTTTTTAAAGGTTGACCAGACACCAAAAATAAAACCAAAGATTCTTTTAAAAAACGGGTCCGGGAGTCGGTTACGGATGGGGAAGGATTAGCGCCTCACATCGTCCAAAATTGGTATCCAGTTGAATATAATTTGCCTTTAATTGGAAATTTGCGAGTTTAAATTTTAATTTAATTTAAGATTCATTTAAAAATGCGAGTAAATTTTAAAGGCCCCGTTATTCGATAGTAAACGAATGAACCACCACCACTGTGACTAATACTGTCCCTATTTACTATCAAATAAAAGAGCACCACATTAACAGTTAAATAAGTCAAATGCGAGGAAATAAAACAAAACAAATATGTATATACTAAATAAAAATATAAATAAAGGCGGAAATTAAAAATTTGGAAAAGGACCGGATCGAACAAGATAAAAGAAATATCCGGAAGAAGGA
The DNA here is from genome assembly GCA_019671005.1 of Hibiscus mutabilis. Classification (NCBI taxonomy): domain Eukaryota; kingdom Viridiplantae; phylum Streptophyta; class Magnoliopsida; order Malvales; family Malvaceae; genus Hibiscus; species Hibiscus mutabilis. The sequence goes on from CM033747.1 coordinate 27,126,322, forward strand.
TCGGATCGAGCAAGATAAAAGAAATATCTGAAAAAATAGTCGGATCAAACATAAAATAAAAGCGAAAAATTAAATGCAAAAAGATAAATGCAAAAATATAAATTGCGGGGAAATTAAATTGCGAAAGGTAAAAGTTAGAGGTTAGATGTTAGATGTTAGTTAAATTAAACGCGCCATGAATAATACGGATCATACCCCGTTGCAAGTCACCGTAAGGCCGAAGGTAAAACGTAATCGAACAAAATTAAAGGGGCATAAAATAAATTAAAATTGGAATATGGACCAGTTTGAAATAATACAGAATAAGACGCAACAAATAAAAGGTAAAATAAGACTGAAATGCAAAATATTTAAAATTAGACGGCTAAGACAGTAATAAACCACCTAAAAAAAGTGAATTAAAAAAAGCCGAATTTAGGGGGCACAAACCCCAGAACACGTATTGAATCAAACAAGGAGGGAAAATATTAATTTTAATATATATATTAAACATTATATATTATAATATATAAAAAGTAAAAAAAAGAAATTGGGATTAAAGGGCACGAATATCAAAATATGCATTGAATCAAAAAAAGAGGAAAAAGTTAATTTTAATATATATTATATTATAAAAAAGGGGTAAACAAAGACAGAGGGAGGGATGAAAAAAGTAACGACACACCTACCCAAAAATATGTTTAAACTTAAAAAAAGCAAATTAAATAAAATAAAAAAGAGATAAGAAAAGAGAAACACGACACCTAGGGGAAATAAACCCGATTAAATAACAACAAAGGGATTTTGCAAACCAAAGGATTTGCTTTGTTTTCAAATAGAACTTTACAAAAACAGAAAAAGGTTCTTCTTCCCCAAATTTTCTTTCGATTTCTTCGGTTAATCAGTGCACAACGTTGGTCATCAGCAACGCTACCTCGGTCGTCTAAGGTGATGGGGATTTCTCACCGCTAAGGCCACAAAAAAACCCCTTAAACTCGAAAATGGTAAGATTTTTCTCCCTTTTCGCTTGTTTTTTTTTTGAAAATCCGAAAGAAAAGCTTGAACTTTACTTCAAGTGAAAATTTTACGTTCTGAAATCCCTATATTATTTTTTGAAAAAAGATTTGAGATTTCTCTTTGAGTTTTGTTTAAAAACGAAAAAAAATTCTGTGCAAAAAGAAGAAGAAGAAGAAGAAGATGATGATGATGAATACCTAGAAATTTTTTTGCTTGTATTTCAGAATGTTGGAGAGAAAGAGAAAAGGCCCCCTTTACATTGCTTTGATTTTGGCTTTATAGACAGATTTTACATGAAATTTTTAAAAAAGAAAATAAACCCTAATTCTCTATTGGGTGGTGCTGAAATTTACTGAAATCCTCTGCTATTTTGGTGGTGTTGTTTCTTGCAAGTGGCACAGCTGCTTTGAAGAGGAAATGCCAAAGGGGGACCAATTGTTGTTGCTTGGTTCAAAAGGGTGCTTGAGTGAGGCTCGATGAGGGCAAGGGTGTGGTATGAGGTAACTGGTCAACCGATTTAAGGGTTGATAGGTTATGGTTAGGCTATGGAATTGGGTTTTGTAATATGAATGGGTATGTAAGTGGGTAATGGCTTTTTTTGTAAATTAGACATTTAATTTGGACTGATATTAATCGTTTATTTTTTGAATTTGGATTTTTTTAGTATTTGAATAGAGGTCGGATAAAAATGGTTATTGTAGCTGCCCCTCTTTGTTCATTGTTGTGAAACAACAATAGAGTAAGGACTAAAAGATAACCATTTCTTCTAACGTTAACTGGTCTATCTTTTAACTTTTAGAGAAATAGAATTTATCTGTTGATCCGCTACACCATCGACGAAGAGTCAGAATCTGGTTGACTCATCTACTTTATCTTTTTTCGAAAAGATGGAACCTGCAAGAATAAAATGAAATTGTTTCAGACCAAGTATTTACTTATTTTATTTAAAATTGTAAAATTAAAAGGATTGAGATAATGAGATGTTTGAATATGGGTGATCTTGCTACGCCACTAATGACGAGACAAGATCGAAAGATTGGATCAAGCTACGATTTTGACGAAGAGGCATGATCTGAAGAGTTATGGCTGATCAAGCTACAACTTTGATGAAGATGCATAATCTGAGTTTGTGGCGAACAAGCTACGACTTTAACTAAGAGGTATGATCTAGAGTTAGTTGCGATCAAGCTACGACTCTGACGAAGAGCCATGATCTGAGGAGTTATGGGTGATCATGCTACAACTTTGACAAAGATGCGTGATTTGAGGAGTTAGTTACGATCAAGGTACGACTCTGACAAAGAGGCAAGATCTGAGGAGTTATGCGTGATCAAGCTACAACTCTGACGAAGATGCATTATCTAAAGAGTTATTGGCGATCAAGCTACGACTTTGACGAAAAGGTATGATTTGAATAGTTAGTGGTGATCAAACTACAACTCTGACGAAGAGGCATGATCTGAGGAGTTAGTGGCGATCAAGCTACGACTCTAACGAAGAGGCATGACCTGAGAAGTTAGTTGATGGCGATCAAGCTACAACTCTGACGAAGAGGCATGATCTGAATAGTTAGTGGTGATCAAGCTACAACACTAATGAAGAGGTATGATCTAAGTTACTTGGGTTATCAAGCTACGACTCTGACGAATAGACATGATTTGAAGAGTTTACGATCAAGCTACGACTCTGACGAAGAGGGATGATCAGAAGAGAGATTTTGATCCGTTACACCATTGACGATGAGTCAGGATCTAAAGATGGATTTCATCAAGCTACAACTCTAACGAAGAGGCATGATTTGAAATGATTGATCCGCTACACCACTGACGATGAAGCAAGATCTAAAGAGAAAGGTTTTATCTGTTACACCACCGATGTCGAGTCAAGATCTGAAGAAAAGAAGGATTTGATCTGCTACACCACTGACGATGGGGCATGACCTGAAAATATAAGTAAACAATAGTTAGTGATTGTTCACTTAGAGTTTTGAGTTTATATTTGGCTTCTTTTGCCTCAAAACCCAAAAACCCAAAAACACATCCGGCCACCATTGTTTCCAAAAACTGGCATAATGCTGTCGTCTTAGCTGCCGCTGACCACCGTTTTTTGGCGCCGACAAGACCTTAAATCGCCCTCAAAACACCCGTTTTTAACTAAAACTCAGATCTAACCTTAGATTTTGAGAAAAAGACACATTCTTTCTTAGATCTTGAAAAACTGAAACCAAAAACCCTCCCTCACTTTTAAAAATATTTTTATAAAATAAGATCAAAAAATGTTCTTCCCCTTTTTCGGTTCACCATATTTGGCTCAGGAGCCCTTACAGCTTGTTACCGGCAACGAGAAGCTTAAACAACGAGGGTTAGAACCACCGCCCTTTTATTTTTTATATTTATTTTTTGTATTTTTGTGCATGCAAAGAAAAATAGAGAGAAAACAAATTACCAATGAAGTTCTTTTTATTTCTAGAACGTTCCCTCTGAGTACCAAAATGCTTGGTTATAACTGATATATATCATACTCTGATTTTTGTTTTGTTTACACAAACAAGTTATAATAAATGAAAATATTGTTCTTTATGTTGTCATCTGATTTCCCCTTAAATTTTTTATGTTTTATGCCATGCATGGTGGTTGGGAGAGAGCCGGTGAGGGTAGCGTATGGCGGCAGCGGGATTAACGGTGGTGAGGCCACGTGGCAAAGGCGTGAGATCTTTATTTGATAGATCTGTTCTTGGCCGTTAGATCAAATTTGATCCAACAGCTGGGGATGATTGAAGATAAACGGCTGAGATTGCATTTAGAGTATGACGTGGCGACCTTGGATCGTGACGCGTGGCTCATGGGAAAATGAACGGTCTCGCGCGTGAGTGGCCTGGAGAGTGAGCATCACGCATACTAGCTGGAGAGTCTTGCGGACATCTGAACCGTTGGATCAAATCTTGATCCAATGGTCAGGATGGCGACGTCTGCAACAAAAAAAAGGGATATCAGACTTAATTTCTAGGTTTTTAGGTTAATTAGATGGGGTTTGGGCTTGGCCGAAATAGGCTATTATTATTTTTTGTTTGGGTTTTGAGTTGATCTGGACTTAGACACTTATAATATGTAATTTGGGTTTTAATAATTATCTGGTCTGTCATACATACCTATATTAATAACAATAATAATAATAATAATAATAATAATAATAATAATTAAACTTATAATTTAATACATGCACATACATACAACATACGAATACATTAGAACGATCATATCACACATAATATAACTAATACATGCAATATTAATATTAACAATTATAACCAATAAATAATACATACAAACTAGACACGCATATACATACATACACATAATATTTAAATAACATACATACACACATATATGCAAATTAACATATATACATGCAAACACATATACGTATACATACATACACATACAAACATACCTATTCATATACGGGCGTACACATAATATATTAATATACTCGTATATAACACACATTCATACAATCAACATAAATACACACATATCACACACATATATTAACCACGCGTATATAATAAGCACACATAATAATATATCATATGTATACATGCAATAATAATATCTATTAATTATTAAACTAACACAATATTTACAAACCAGATAAAAATGAGTGATTACAGTTGCCCCTCTTTGCTTGTTCTTGTGAAACGAGAACAAAGCAAAGACCAAAATCACTCATTTTTATCCGACTTCCCTATTTGTGGCTTCAGAATCACGTGTTGTTCTGGAGCTCTTCGCTTTTTCTCGGCCGAATCTTCAGGCTCGTAAGTTCTTCATATATAGAACTTTTTCACCTTCTAATCTTGGAGCTACAGGTCCTTCCTATATAGAACCTTTATCTTCGAATTTGGGATTCGGCAAAATAAATACCGATATTTCTGGCTCACGCTTCTAAGGCTACCGAAATCTTTCTTCAAATTTAGGGATTTACATCAAAAATGGCTACCGATCTTTCTGGACTTACGCTACTAAGGCTGCTGCATCATGCCCGAAGGACTTATTGATGACCCGAAGGACTTATCACTATGCTTGAAAGACTTATTGGTGGCCCGAATGACTTATCATCGTGCCCGAAGGACTTACTGCTGGCTCGAAGGACTTAATATATGTCTTCATGGTACTATGGCTACCTTCACCTAGCCTCATGCTACTATGGCTATCGTCATCTGGCCTCACGCTACTATAGCTATCGTCATCCGGCCTTACGCTACTATGGCTGCCTCATCATGCCTGAAGGTCTTATTGATGGCCCGAAGGACTTATCACCATGCTTGAAAGACTTACCGATGGCCCGAAAGACTTATCATCATGCCCCGAAGGACTTACTGATGGCCCGAAAGACTTAATATCTGGCTTCACGCTACTATGGCCACCGTCACCTGGCCTCACGCTACTATGGCTGCCGACATCTGGCCTCACGCTGCTATGGCTGCCACATCATGCTAAAAGACTTATTGATGGTCCGAAGGACTTATCGCCATGCTTGAAAGACTTACTGGTGGCCTGAAGGCCTTATCATCATGCCCGAAAGACTTAATATATGGCTTCACGCTACTATGGCTACCGTCATCTGGCCTCACGCTACTATGGCTCCCGACATCTTTCTTCAATAAAATCTACTTCTTAAAACTCTTTGATAATTCTTCAAATACCTGTCTAAAACAAACAAAAATTGACATGCCTCTACCTATATGATGCATGCAATGTAATGCTTTCTTTTTTCTCCTTTTCTTCTTCTTCTTCTTCTTTTTATTTTTGTTCATTCTCCCTCTCTTTTTCTCTCTTTTCTTCTTTCGTTCTTTCTCTCTATCTCTCTTTATTTTTTTCTTTTTTTTTTCTCTTTTTTCTCTATCTTCTTTACTTTCTTTCTTCTCTTTTTCCTTTTTCCTCCCCCTCTCTTTTTGCAATATGCTCAGTTTTGATCTTTATTTTTATCAATTGAATACCCGTTCTTGCTCTCTTGCACAATCAACTGTCTTTCTTCTTCGGAGTCTCTATCCATTTCACAAATAAGCTCATTATAACTCTCTATATCATTCTTGTGTAGGGATTCTTATCATTCTTCATGTTCTGCATTGCCCCACTCGATTATGAACTCAGCTATCTTCTAATTCTTTGACCCAATATTTGGAGTATTTATCAGTTTCATCATCTGGGCGAGCAAAATGCTTCTTTGCTCTAAACTTAATTTCCAAATTCAATCTTATTGTTGCTTCTTGACGGGAACCATCTCTCGATCCCTATGCTCTAACTCCTTGGAGAATCAATGTTTATCTCTTACATTCCCTCATATTTTGTAACCTCATTCTCGTCCCAGTTCGTTCTTCATTTTCTTGAACCAACCAAGGCATCATAGCTGAAACCCGCTTCCTGCTCTTGAGCTGTCTAACACATATGTTCTTGTCATCATCTTCATATTATACATTAAGGAGTCGTTTCTCTGGTTAGGTGCACAATAATATCCGGGACCTCGTGTTCTGGATCTTATCTCTGAAGCAATACATGGAAATTTTTGTTGCTTTAAATTGTCAATTTGTTGATTGGCATTCCACTGAAGAGTGTCATTGTGATTAACATACGGGATTTTGAAATCAAAATCTTAGTATAACAAACAATAGAATATGAACTATAGATATCAAGTACAAGAGCGTTTTAGACTCAACCGTTCAACGATCATTTCAAGCATAGCTTGGATCCATAAGGATTTCGAATGTTGCGGCGATTTAAGGCTGTGAAGTCTTCCTAGATGACTTGGTTCATCCTCATGATTACCGCGTTGCTGCAGAATACTACTCTTTCTCAATTCTCATTATTTGCTCTGCCCTAAAAAGGGTGGACTTGTTTGACCACTCGAGCGCAGAAATATCATTCTAAGAATAAAGTTCTAGGTGGGTGTGTGTGTTTTTAATTATACTTATACTATTGTTCATTTTTCTTCCCTTCTTTTTTTTCTTTTCTCTTTTTCCTTTTTTTCTTTTTTTCACGCGTTTATCATTATTTTTGAGAAAATCAACTCGTCACAGTCTTTTGTCTTGAAGACAACGATGGAGCAAACAACATTGCCCCAAGTTACTTGGTATAGTCACGATTTGAAAATATTACCATCACTCATGAAGCTAAGGTTTCTTAACTTGGATGGTGTATTGCAACCTTATTGCTTCAGCGGAGTGCCTCAAAATTTATACACTCTTATCCGAACAAGCCTATTACCAGGCTTCGAACATAGGAGTGCTTTTTATTTAATCCACCTAATATTGTTATTTTCTTTTACTCCACACACACGTGTCCTGTTTTGATTGTTAACTCTTTAGTGCGTAGAAGATTACGCTTACAGTTTCAATTTCAAGCAACTCTACATGGTTAACATTTGGAGTTTTTTCATCCTTGAACGTCATCGAAAGAGTAGTAGTCTTGCTTTGCTGACCAAAGTCTGTTAGGGAGATCACACCTCATCGTTATCACAACATCCAACTAATGCCATATCTTGTAATTGATATCCAGTGACCTACAACGGCGAGAAAAGATACATATCTACGTGCTTTCAAGAACATTGTATGTTAAGCGAAATAGGTTCTTCATTGGAATGAAAATCAACAAACATGACGCATGCCCCGTCACAAAAGGTCTTTACCACATGTGGGCCACAAGTAGTAAAGTTGATTCCTCGTATTACTTCAAGAAAGTCTTCTAATGCAGAGACATCTCTGGCTTTCTTAGCACTATGTAAACTTGCCCCCATCCTTGGTTTTCTACTGCTGGATCAGTTCTTGTGTCAAGGTCCCATTATTAATCAGCTTCATGATCTCCTCCAGTAAAGGTCTAGGCTTTCTGGTGGGATGCCCCGGCGCCCCCATGTGGTATTCATACGTGCTACTCAAGTCAAAGCTATGGGCCGATAGATCAGGTGTAATCTTCATCGGTCTGGGAGCAAGATAGCGACCTTCTACCAAATAAGGCCACATGTCTAAGATGGATACTCCGAACACTTCCAAATTTGCACTCGTCTGAGGAATTTTCCTTGATGACCCCGAAGTGTCAGTCTGTCTTCTTCTTTTACGACCATGAGAACCTTGGAGGTGATCTCATTTACCTCTGTCTTCATCTGCCTTTTCTTCAGTTCGGTCCTTAGACTTAGACCATAATTTTCCTTCTTGGATTGCGTATTCTATTCTCTCTCCAATCGTCATAAAATCCTCAAATCTGCTTCTTGATCTCTCCAACATCATATCAAAGAAAGGAGAGGGAAGCGTTGCATGGAAAAGGTGAGTCAACTCTTCTTCTGCTATAGAAGGCTGGACTTGGGTTGCCGAATATCGCCACCTTAGTGCATACTCCCTGAAACTTTCATTTGGTCTCATTTTCTCATTCTAAAGAAACTGACGACAGGGCGCTAAGTCTAAAGCATATCTACACTGACTCAAGAAAGCATTAGCAAGGTCACCCCATGATCGAACTTGGTTTCTACTCAAACAGTTATACCACACTGCTGCAGGCCCCGTCAGGCTATCGTGGAAGTAGAGGATCAACAACTTTTCATTCTTCATGTATCCCTTTATTTTTCTGCAAAACATGGTCAAGTGAATCTTCGGGCAGCTAGTTCCTTCATACTGCGCAAATCTGGGAATCTTAAAATCCGGAGGAATGACCAAATTAGGGACTAGGTAGAGTTTCCTCGTATTGGAAACATCTATTTTTTCTTTCTTCTTTAGCTTCTTCTCGATTTTTTCTTCTAGTAGGTCAAGCATCAACTCTTTAGTTTGTTCTATTTTCTCAACTAGTTCTGCCATCGAACCCCAAAATTAAATGATGAAGTGCCATGCAATGATAAAATCATTAAACAATGCAAAGGATGTGATGCAAATGCAATGCATGAACACAATAAAGTATTGATTCTGCAAGTGATTTGTCCCCATAGAACATCTTTCATTCAGACCAAAAGCTTTCATTACATCAGGTATTAGGAGTTTACAGATAGCGGTGAGCTCTAGCTCCCAATTTCTTGACCTCATTTAATAGTCTTTTCAGCTTTCCTTCGCGGTCCAACGCTAGACCCATATTCTGGCTTATCGGTATTGCTGCATTAGCTAAGTCTGCTACCTGTTGGGCCACTTGTCGTGCTTGAGTCATAACAATCTTCATGTCTTTATCTTTCTCCTGTATCTTCTGCTCAACCTTTTGTAGCTTGACATTTACTTATTTGAAACTTTCATACCCGGCCTGCTTGTACGCTTTAGCACGAAACTCGCTGGTACGTATAGAAGTCTTGAGCCTTTCTATATGTTCTTTGAGTGTTGTGTGTTCCATTTGAAGGGCTTGAGATTCCTCCCATTTCTGCTGCATACTTGATTTCAGGATCTCATTCATAGCCAGACTGCTTTCCAACTCACTTTAGAGGATGTCGCGTTGGCTCTCAGCTTCTGTGATAATGATTTGGCTTTATTTTTACTAATCTTGCATTTCTGCTTCCAACGTTCCAAACCGTTCTTCAGCTAAATCATGCCATTGACCCATTCTTCAGAGATGTCACCCATACTGGTATTCTTGAATTCGAAGTGCAACTTTTGGTACTCGTCTTGTAAACTCTTTAGTTTTTTGTTCAGATCATACCTCTTCTGCTTGAGCTGGCCGTTCTCGAATGCAAGTTCATCTTTTGAGATGCTTTTACTTTCAACTCCTGAATTTGTCTCACTTGAGTGACCCACTTCTGTGTTGCCCGAACCTTGGACTGGGCATTGACCCTTCTTCGTCTTTGCCCCTCGGACAATGGCTGGCTCATTGTAGAACCGGGCTTGTCTGTCTTCGAAACCCAAAACTCCCATCCTGATAAGATCTTGAACTCTGTTCTTCAGGGCTCCGCAGTTCTCAGTGTGATGACCTAAACCCCCTATGTGGTAGCTGTACCAGATACGACTGTTGTAACCCTTCAGATAAGGAGGTCTCTTTGGTACGGATTTCACCGGTATGATAAGATTTCTTTTAATGAGCAACGGAAGCAGCTCAGTGTATTTCATAGGTATGGGATGATGCCTCTTTACGTCATTTGAGTCTCGGGCTTGTCTTAGTCTTGCCTCTATTTCGTGGGTATTTGACCCAGATATGCCATATGTCTGTTTCTTGAGATTGATCACAAAATGATTCAACTTGTCATATTTAACGGTGTTGTCTATCTTAACATTCTGACCATTTTGTTCTGCATTCTGATCCTTGATCGATTCTTCTCTAAGTTCGACAGGCTATTTACCTTTCATCATAGTATTTAGCTGGTTCATCATCTCGGCCATTTGCTTTTTCAACTCTTGTACTCCACCTCGCTCGTTACTAGGACCGACATTGCTTGCCGAATCTGACCTGAAGTTTCTGAACGATCATTTTCTATTGTCCCCGGTCTAGCCTCGGGATGAAACTCTAGAACTGAACCCCTATCGTTATGTCAAAGAACCCTTGGTCCATCATGAACAATCTCTATTTTGGGAGAAACCACTCGGGAATCAATACCCTATGCAATGCGAATGCGATGATATATGCAAAAGCAAAACAAAAAGGAAATAAGTCAATACCGGTTAAAATCAATAAATACATAAATAAAGGGCAAATTAAATAAGGTAAACAAACAAAACAACCCTATTTACATCCCATCTAAAACACATGGGTTATCCGCATGGCTCTAAAAGGGTGGGTTTTTTATGTTCTCTACATGCAGTGTTGGTGCTAAGAGGTACCCGAATTGTCCTTACTATCCCCTACTAAGGGTAGCAAGGCCTCCGATTATCACCCATTATAGGTTCCTTTCAACCGGGTTCAATTCAGGGGGACCCATTCGCTTATGCCCATACGAAGGAACGATATCCTCACGAAAGCATAAGGTACTTGAGCCCTGAAGGTACTTTGCTAGGCCCATATGGAGGAACGATATCCTCACGAAAGCACTAGCGTTTTCCCCCACTTAAAAAAGGATATGTTTATATGCCAAATTCTAAATGCGTTAAAATAAACGCGCAATTATAACCAAATGTTAATTTAATAGTTACTTTAATCCAGAACTTCCGATATTAATAAAGCAATAGTTATTTAAAAAGCTTGACTCTCTTTTATTTTGAAAAAATGGTCCCCAGCAGAGTCGCCATCTGTAGCAATCTTCATTTTTTACGGCGGGTGTTTCGCTAAAAAAGTTTTCAAAGTGTTTGGGGTATTTCGGGTATTTAAAAATATCTTCCGCAGGGCTTTAGAAAAGTCATATTTTATTTAAAAATGGAGTCGCCACCGGCCACTAAGGTATGCCGGACACCATAAAACCAGAGATTTAAGAATGTTGGGTTCGAGAGTCGGTTACGGATGAGGAAGGATTAACACCTCTACACCGCCCAAAATTGGTACGTTAATAATTACCGCTTTATTAATATTAAACTTTCCGGATTAAAGTGATGATTGAATTAAAATTTAGTTATAAGTGCGAGTAAATTTTAAGGGCTCCGTTATTCGAGAATAAACCGATAGACCACCATCACTGCGCTTGATATTGGCCACGTTTACGCTCGAATAAAAGGGAACCACATTGACAAATAATATATCCGTTATACAATCTTTAGAAAATAATTATCGAAACATATATACGACGTGATACGACACTAAAAACATGAATATCGTAATATTAAACACAATAACAAAATGCACAAACAAGAGGAACATAACATATTACAAATAAAAAAAGCATAAACATAAACAAGTAAAAAAACATTCTTCAAAATAAAAAACATGCTTCAAAAATTAATTAGCCATATATATACATGTTAAGATATATTTAAAATTACCACAATGCAACATATGCATGACATAGATAAAATATGATGCTAAACTGACAAATCATCATTACTATAATATTATACCAAAACTTTATCATATGACACAATTTACTTGCATAAATTAAAAAAACATGACATTATATGTGACAAATAACACCACACTAATATATAACCTAAAAACAATGTGAACATAAAAATCATGCTAAATTACAAAAGTATGCTATATACAAAAAAAACTAAAACAAGCACAAATCAAACATGTAGGATATGAACGAACAAACGAAAACATAAAAGCATGACATCATAAACTAAACATATATTATAAAAACATAAGAACATGAAATATAAAAAAACACATAAAAACACAAAAGGGCAATGCACACATGCTAACAAATTTAATCATTTAAATTATACAAAGGGACTGAAATGAAATAAAAATAAAACAGAAGGCAAAAAATGGAATAAAGAAGTAAACACATTTAAGGATCAAATCATAAACTGGAATAAACCTACAAGGATTAAAAGTGTAAAAAAACCATACGACAAGCTCAAACTAAAAAAGTCAGAAACGCGGAAGAACCCAGGGGGTAATTCGACCATTTAAAATTTGATTTTATGAGATTCAGGGACTGATTTAAAAGAATTCAAAAAGAATGGGGGACTGAGGGTGTAAATAACCCATGCGGCGACCCAAAAAAAAGAGAAAAAGAATGAGGTCCTTATGCGGTAATTATACCATTTTAAAAAAATTTAAACACTTATAAAAGAACCCAACCAGATCTGTTTTTACTTTTTTGGCATTTCAAAATTTTGTTCTTAAAAAAATCTCCCTGTCCTTTATTATTCATCCAATCCAAACCCCAAAACCCAAAAACACCTCCGGCCACCATTGTTTCCATAAACTGGCATAATGCCGCCATCTCAGCCGCCGCCGAACGCCGCTTGTAGGCACCGGCAAGACCTTAAACCACCCCAAAACACCCATTTTTTAACCAAAACTCAAATCTAACCTTAGATTTTGAGAAAATGACACCATCTTTCCTAGATCTTGAAAAACTAAAACCAAAAACTCCCCCTCTCTTTTAACAATATTTTTATAAAACGAGATCGAAAAATGTTTTTCCCCTTTTTCGGTTCACCATATTTGGCTCAAGATCCCTTACGGCTTGTTACCGGCGACGAGAATCTTAAACGGCGAAGGTAAAAACCACCCGCCCTTTTATTTTTTATATTTCTTTTTTGTATTTTTGTGCACGCAAAGAAAAATAGAGAGAAAACAAATTACCAATGAAGTTCATTTTTTTAATTTCTGGAACGTTCCCTTTGAGTACCAAAAATGCTTGGTTACAACTGATATATGTCATACTCTGATTTTTGTTTTGTTTACACAAACAAGTTACAATAAATGAAAATACTGTTCTTGATGTTGTAATCTGATTTCCCCTTAAATTTTTTTATGTTTTTGTGCCATGCATGGAGGTTGGGAGAGAGCCGGTGAGGGTAGCGTACAGCGGCAGCGGGATTAACGGCGGTAAGGCCACGTGGCGGAGGCGTGAGATCTTTATTTGACAGATCTATTCTTGGCTGTTGGATCAGATTTGATCCAACGGCTGGGGATGATTGAAGATAAACGGCTGAGATTGCATCTAAAGTATGACATGGCGGCCTTGGATTGTGACGCGTGGCTCATGGGAAAACGAACGGTCTCGCGCGTGCAACAGTTACCACAACAACAACCGACAACATCTAGTTCTTTGGAAAATTCTCTAAATGCTTTTATGATGAAAACTGAATCTTATATTGCTGAGAATAGTAATTTCATAAAAAGAACTGATGCTTTTATTAACAGGACAGTTTGCTCAAAATCTGAATACTAGACCGCAAGGAGGTTTACCTAGCGATACTAAAGTCGCAAGAGGAACTGGCCATGAGCAATGTAAGGCAATCACCACTAGAAGTGGCCAACAACTTAGAGAGGCTCAAACCCGCTCATCAAACAAAACTCCACAAAAAGATCAAGACGAACCTAGCGGCAAAGCCTCAGATGCTGAACCAGGAATTGCAGCGGCAACTAGCAATAAGCATGCCTCGGCAACCGACGATAAGGATGTTTCGACAACGTGTGATAAGCATGCCTCGGCAACCCCAATTGATAATGCCTCGGCAACTCCAGTTGTCCCGGCAATGCCGTCAATCAGGTTCCAAACCAATGAAAGGATCGAAGATATCCGACTTCCACCACCATTCCCACAAATGTTGAAGCGACAAAAGCAATAATATCAATTCAATAAGTTTCTTGATATCCTAAAGCAAGTCCACATCAACTTGCCATTGGTGGAAGCAATTGAATAAATGCCAAACTATGCAAAGTTTCTTAAAGATATTGTGTCCAAGAGAACAAGGCTAGGAGAGTTTGAAACAGTTGCCGTAACAGAGGGATGCATGGCAATGTTGCACAATCGTATGCCACCCAAGTTGAAGGATCCCGGAAGTTTCACAATACCCTGTTCCATTGGAAACCACTATGTCGGGAAAGCATTATGCGACCTTGGGGCTAGCATAAACTTGATGCCTAAATTAGTTTTCCAGAAACTAGGAATCAGGAAGGCAAGACCTACAACAGTTATGCTACAGCTAGCCGACAGATCCTATGTGCATCCAGAGGGAAAAATCGAGGACATACTAGTAAAAGTTGATAAATTTATTTTTCCCGCTGACTTTATTGTTTTGGATTGTGAAGCAGATGAGCATGCACCCATCATTCTCGGGAGACCATTCCTAGCAACAGGGAGAACCTTGATCGATGTTGAAAAGGGAGAACTCACAATGAGAGTGAATGACCAGCAAGTTAAACTAAATGTGTTCCAAACACTAAGGCATGCCGATAATCCAGAAGAATGCCAACTTCTTTATGCCACGACAGAGTTTAACTTCGATGAGGAATTTAGTTGCCTCGGGCAACTACATTGCCATTCAAGAGGAACCTGAAGAGTATGAAGAACCGGTCGATGAGGAACAACAAGAAGAGGCAAATTGGCTAGTCAATCGACTAGGTACATACTTTGAACCACTGGATTACTCAGGTAAGGAAGGTAAGCTCGAAAAACCCTCTATTGAACAACCACTGATTCTTGAGTTGAAACAATTGCCAGAGCAACTAAAATATGCATACTTAGGAACCGATAATACATTGCCTGTAATTATTTCTTCTAAGTTACAGCCTGAGCAAGAAAAGAAGCTGATCAAGATGTTGAAGCTACACAAAAGGCAATAGGGTGGACAATTGCCGACTTGAAGAGAATTAGCCCTAAGCGGTGTGCATGCACAAGATTTTGTTGGAAGATGATCACAAACCTTCAATTGAGGCCCGAGAGAGACTGAATCATGCCATGAAAGGGTTGTAATGAAAGAAATCATCAAGTGGCTTGACGCCGGCATTATATACCCTATCTCCGATAGTACATGGGTAAGTTCGGTACAATGTGTACCGAAAAAAAGGAGGTATAACAAAGGGTAAGTAATGAAAACAATGAACTCATTCCAACCAAGACTGTGACCGGTTGGAGGGTTTGTATGGATTATCGAAAGCTAAACAAAGCCACTAGGAAAGATCACTTCCCATTACCCTTTATTGATCAAATACTTGACCGTCTTGCAGGTAAACCCTTTTATTGTTTTCTTGATGGTTATTCAGGTTACAATCAAATTTCCATAGCACCAGAAGATCAAGAAAAGACAACCTTCAAATGCCCATACAGTACTTATGCCTTCCGAAGGATGCCGTTCAAATTGTGTAACTACCCGACAACCTTCCAAAGATGTATGATGACGCTCTTTTCAGACATGGTTGAAGACTTCCTTGAGATCTTCATGGATAATTTTTCTGTTTTTGGTAATAACTTCGACAGCTGTCTCGGCAATTTAGAGAGGGTGTTGGCAAGATGTGAAGAAACTGATTTAGTCCTCAATTGGGAGAAATGGCATTTTATGGTAGATGAAGGAATAGTGCTCGGCCACAAGATTTCATCCAAGGGAATTGAAGTAGACAAAGCTAAGGTGGACGTGATCGAGAGATTACCCCCACCAAGTTCGGTTAAAGGAATTCGAAGTTTTCTTGGACATGCAGGTTTTTACAGGAGGTTCATTCATAATTTTTCTAAAATCACTAAACCCTTGTGTAATTTGCTTGAACAGGATAAAGTCTTCGATTTTGATGATTCTTGCACCCCAAGCATTCGAAACCCTAAAGAAAAAGCTTGGCTTGGCACCCATTGTCGTTCCACCAGATTGGACGCTACCTTTTGAGCTCATGTGTGATGCAAGTGATTTCGCGGTAGGAGCAGTCCTAGGCCAACCACGGGTAAGACATTCCATGTGATATACTACGCTAGCAAAACTCTTAATAGCGCTCAAGTGAATTACACAACAACGGATAAAGAGTTACTAGCTGTAGTTTTCGCATTTGACAAGTTCCGATCCTATTTGATTGGTACAAAAGACAGGAAATGAGTAGAAAATCAAGTGGCCGATCACTTATCACGTTTAGAACGCAATAGGAAGGAGGACGCGGATCTAGAGATATGCAATGCATTCCCGGATGAACAAATTTTAGTTGCCTCAGCAACCATGGACGTGCATGCCTCGGCAACCCTCGACGCCGCAACAACCATGGGCGCACACGCCTCGGCAACTCTCGATGCCGTAGCAGCCCTTGATGCGCACGCCTAGGCAACCATGGATGCACACGCCTCGGCAACTCTCGACGCCGCAGCAACCTTTGACGCGCACACCTCGGCAATTTTGGGAGAAGTCACCATGGCAGCACATGCCTCGACAATACCCTGGTACGTGGATTTAGTTAATTTCCTTGTTTGTGGTATTTTACCTTATAGCATTACTCACCAAGGGAATAAGCGGTTCCGCCATGATGCTAAGTATTACTTTTGGGACGAGCCTCTTTTGTTTAAACAATGTGCATATCAGGTTATACGCCGATGTGTCCCTGAAGAAGAGCAACAGAATGTACTCTGACAATGCCATTCTTCACCCTATGGAGGACATTTTAGAGGAATTCGTACCGCGGCTAAAGTTTTGCAATCCGGTTTGTATTGACCAACATTGTACAAAGATGCCCAAGACTTTTACAAGCAATGTGATCGTTGCCAGAGGACGGGCAATATCTCTAGACGACATGAGATGCCGCTCTAGAACATCATCGATGTGGAATTGTTCAATGTATGGGGGATCAATTTTGTGGGACCTTTCCCATCTTCATTCGGCAACCTCTACATTCTACTTGCCGTCGACTACGTGTCTAAATGGGTTGAGGCAGCTGTAGTTCCCAACAACGATTCCAAGACCGTGCAACAATTCTTGCAGAAAAACATATTTACACGGTTTGGGATGCCGAGAGTAATTATCAGTGACGAAGGCAAGGATTTTGACAATAGACTAATTGCCAAGATGTTGCAACGCTTCAGCATATCACACAAGATCGCCACGACATATCACCCACAAACCAACAGGCAAGCAAAAAACTTTCAAACCAGGAATTAAAGGGTATACTCGAGAAAGTTGTAAATCCCTCTAGGAAGGATTGGTCAATAAGACTAGATGACGCACTTTGGGCATATCGCACTGCATTCAAAACACCCTTAGGTATGTCCCCCTTCCGACTTGTCTATGGCAAAACATGCCATCTACCGGTGGAAATCGAACACAAGGCATATTGGGCAATCAAGACCGTGAATATGGATTGGGAAAGTGCCGGACAAAAGTGTTTGTTGGATCTCAATGAGATAGAAGAATTCCGTGCACTCGCCTATAACAATGCACGAATCTACAAGGAGAAAACAAAGCAATGGCATGACAAAAAACTATTGTCGCAGCAATTCACGCCAGGGCAACTAGTTCTCTTATTCAATTCTTGGCTAAAACTTTTCTTGGGAAAGCTGAAATCAAGATGGTCAGGACCATTCAAAGTTGTCAAACCATTCTCCCATGGTGCCGTGATAATCAAGTCCATCTCTGACAACCATGAATTCAAAGTTAATGGACAAATATTGAAACACTACAATGGTGCCCACGTGGAACGTAACAAAGAAGTGGTCAACTTAGGAGATGCATGAGCATGCTTTCCCTTTGATATTTTTATTTTTATTTTTTATTTTTTATTTTTATTTTCGATTAATTCTTTTTTTATTATTTTTTTTATTATTTCCGATTATTATTATTTTTTAGGATAGATTTTATTTTTTTAAGTTTAAGAATCCTTTTATACATCTTTATTTATTTTCTTTTATTAGTTTATCTTTAATTTTAATCCTTATTTGATTTGTCTTTCATTTTGTAGGAAAATAGTTCAAGATAAAGAGGAATTTTAATCCAAGAAGGAAAACATCTTCAACAAGGAAACTAATGGGCTGAATCTAAGGCTTATATAAAGCCTCCAATTTACCCTAATCAAACCCCCCTTGCCGTCACCCTCTCCCTAAACTAAAACCCTTTTTTTCATTTTCCCCTAATCCCACCCACCATATTCACCACCTATCTTTTCTATAAAAACCCATCACCCTTAACCTATTCCTACTTTTTATCTTGCAACTCTTTAGTTTCGTTTACTTTCTTTGTTTCTACAAAACTCATAACAAAGATCATCCATGGCATCCAAAATTAAATTTTTAGTTCATCCAAGTTCCTCCAAAGAACCAAGATACAAGAAGTTTGCTACACCGGTGGTTCAAGAAAGATTTCAATCCAAGTTTGAAAGCCAGAAAATTCATGAAGAACAAGGCTTTGAATGCTCCAAGTCTCATCAAGATTTCGGCCTTGAACCATTCATCTTCGAGAGGATTGCACATCAAAAGTGGCAAATCTTTTGCCATCAACCGGAACCGGGTAACATCTCATGGGTAAGAGAATTCTATGCTCACTCACCTAACCCGGATAATCCTTATGTTTTTGTTCGTGACAAGGCCATACTCATAAGTCCCGAAAACGTCAACACTTTTTACGGGCTTTACATTGAGAAGGACGAGCATCAAGCCTTCGTTGATCAAATCACGCCTGAGCAACTCGACAAGGTACGTCAAGAACTCACTCAACCGGGAACTCATTGGAACGACGGTAAATACAAGGGCACGGTAAATCGCCTTCGGCTTAAACCTGAGGCAAAACTGTGGAATAAGTTTGTTAAAACTTCTTTAATGCCCACCACACACAATACTACCGTTGATATACCACGTCTTTTGCTCATACATTCTATTTTGCATAATCGCATCATTAACATTGGAAATATTATTTGTGATGAGATTTTTGTATGTAGCTCAAAAGATAAGGGTTCTCTTTTCTTCCATTGCTTAATTTCTAATCTTTGCAAGGAGATGCATGTCCCAAGTGAGTCCACCGATGAAAAGGCCCTACCAAAGTCCGGTTGGAATCAAGCACTAATCTGAAAACTAATGGGAGAGGCACCGGGAAATTCTTCAAGGCCTCCAATTGCCGCGGTAACTCCTGCCGCCCCGGCAATCCCTAATGCCCAAGCACCTAACGCCCGGGCAACTCGACCATCAACCCCGGGACACTTTGAAGCACTCTTGCAACCATTGGCAAGCCACCTAAGGCAAGTTGAAGACCGGCAACTAATGTTCATGCGGTACATGAAGGAGCACAACAATGCCATCACCCAAGTCATCCTAGAAAAGTACCCGGACAATCGCGTGCCGTTCTCAATCTTTCCTGCCGAGATCCTTGCCCCGGAAACCAATGAAGCAGTCGCCACGACAACCACAACAGATGATGCCGCGGCAACCTACATCATGCCTGCACAAGCTGACGCCATGGCAACCAACCCAGAAGATGCCACGACAACAAAAGCTAAAGACATCCCGACAACCACTGTAAAAGCCAAAGGTAAAGCACCTATGCCCGAATCAACTCCTACGGAATCATTTTCTGATTTTTCAGATTCGGACGAGTCCTCCATTGCACCAACAAAGACCACACCAATTGAATCCTCCAAGCGAAAAACCAATGACACTAATGAAGAGGACGATGAGGACAACCCCGTACGAGGATCGATTCCATCACCGGCAACAAGAAGACAACCATCGCGTTCAAGCAAGAGAATCAAGACACCGACCGAAAGGAAACTAATCATCTATGATGACGAACTCTCGGAGTAAGTCCTCGTATGCATTTTATTTTTTGTTATTTTTATTTCCCTTTAATGCATGCATTGAGGACAATGCCTTACTCGAGTTTGGGGGAGGATTGTTATTAGTAGTTACCATGTTTAGTTACATTCATCTTAAGTATTACATTTAGGATACATAAATTGCTTGTCATGCCTTTAGTTGGAACAATAATTGCTTAGATTTGATGAATATCCGATGATGACTTTTCCAATGCACTTAATTGATAGAATTTTTATTCTAGGATAACCATGGAAAAACTTAGAATTTTACTATGATGCTAAATTTGATGAAACACTGTTGTGGTTTGATTGATTTAAGGAATTCTAGTGAACTTAGGTTGATAATTAACAAATTGGGGGATTAGAATAAAAATTGGATGAATACTAGAGGTGCCCGAAATTGGCTCTAGCATGTGCTAAAAAAATTGATCACTAGAGGTGCCCGAAACTGGCTCTAGTCGAATAAAACTAAAAACAAAACACTAGAGGTGCCCAAAACTGGCTCTAGTTAAAACATGTTAAAAAGAACCCAATGAAGTAATTTGAAAACCTCTTGTTTGCATAGAATCCGAAAAATCAACTTGCACACAACTCCGCACACACTCACAAGCATTATAGTTTGATTCCGAGTAACTCTTAAGTTTTCCGAAAAATGAAAAGCCAATCATACTTTGTGCCCCGGTTCTGAGAATTGAAATCAAGTTCAAAGCTAAGTTTGTGAAAATTAAAGTCTTAGCAGGTAATTATTAGTTTGCATTGCTTGAGGACAAGCAATAGTTCGAGTTTGGGGGTGTGATAAGTGTTCAAAAGTACTATTTTTTCTTACCCTTTTTACTCATATTATTGTTAGACTTAGGATCATATTAGTTACATAATTAGCCATTCATGCATTAATCCATGTTTCCTTCCATCGTTGAGCTCGATTACATAATTTGGTAGTTTTTGTGGGAAAAGATGCTGCTTTGGTGTGTTTTGTGTGTATGTGCAGGATCACTTGCTAAAGCAAGGCTAGAGCTAGTTGCCAAGACAATACATGAAAGAGATGCCGAGCTAGTTGCCAGGGCAATGCATGAAGGAGACGCCGAGCCAGTTGTCAGGGCAATTGTCAACAAAGAGCAAAGGTGATATGGTAGTCGAAATTGATGACTAGACAAGCCCAATATGACGTGGAGCAAAGCCCAATCCCAAAAGGAATTTGATTTCCATGAAGAGATTAAAGAATAATTAAATTCTAAGAAGATATGAGAAGTTCTAGTAAGAATATAATTATAATAAAGAATTATATTATTTAAAGATAATTTAATTCCAACTTAACTTCCTCCTCAAAGAAGGACTTTGACCTAACCCTATAAATAAAAGGCCATATCGTCAACTTCCAAAGAGAGCAAGAGAGGAGAATTTCGACAACTCCAAAGAGAGCAAGAGGAGAGAATTTTCGACAAGCATCTAGGGTAAGGAGGATTTCGACAAGCTTCATCCTTCATCTTTTTCTTTCTTGTTCAATTAGGTTCATGCTAGGGATTATTTATCTTGTGTTTCTTTGGATCCTAGCCATGAACTAAATCTATTTGGCTATGGTTATTGTGTTTTGTGGTTGTGAGAAACTATTGGATTTTGTTTAGGTAATAAGAGTTTGCACTTTTCTATTCAAGGTTTATTAATTCTTGGTTCTTATTCTTGTTTGCGAGTGAATTAGGAGAGGATCTCGTAACTTCATCTATTTATCTAATATCGGGAGAGTTAGATTCAAGAAACGAATGAATATGATCTTTATTCAATCTATTGATGGTGAAGATTAATCTGGCTTAGGAATAAGTAAATGATTTCAACGGCTAAGAGGAACGCAAGATTGGTTTTTGTTCACCCTTGATTCACGCAGGGATGCATTATCAAGGCATGCACAAGTAGCTAGAGTTTCGACTTAGGGATAAGAAGAAACCATTGAAGAACACTCTGCCGAACCTTGAAGGTTGCTGCCCAGACGCCCAAGTAGTTGCCCAACTAGTCGCCCAGGCAACCATTGTTTAGTTGCCAAGGCAACCCTATTGTGCAAGTTGCCACGGCAACTGAGTTGCCCGTGCACTCTTTTACCAAGACGATCCAATCGACTATCACACCTCAACTCACGATAACCTGGCCTATGTCTCTCTCATTTGATCTCATCTTTTCTTTTAATTTATTACTTTCTAGTTTAGTTATTAGTTAAACTCCTATAATCCTTTATTTGTGTTTTTACTTTTTACAGTGCAAGAGACTAGATTCTTGAAGTGGCACCAATCCTTGTGGAGATGATATCTTTTATACTATAACTTGCAACGTATATACTTGCACAATTGCGTAGCACTTATTACGCGCAACACCAGGCTTTGAAAGTTAAATCATTTCGTCTTGTTTTGAAAATGCCTATTACCAGGCTTTAAGGATTAAATTGTACTAAGTTGTTATTATTATTTGTAGTCCTTGTTGTGAAATGCGAGTCACACATTCATAATTTCCGCAGCTTACGATTTCAATTAGACACATGCTACTTGGATTCAACCTTTAGGTCAAAGTCAATGTTCCTTGTGCAATTGATATACGGGGACTCAGTAGACAAATATATTTACAAAGTGAAGAGAAAGTTGAAGAACAAAATGCACCATTTCATTGAAAATTAAACCATAGTTTTAGGCCTTTACAAAATATCAACACTGCTTTCGGGCTTAAGCTGGTGGATTTGATTTTCATGCATCACTTAAAGGAATTTAAAAGTAAAATGGAAGCTACTGAGGTTGACTAACTTAGATAAGGGAGCAAGACGAGTTTATTCCTCAAAGAATTCAACATTTTTCCGGTTTATTAGGCGTTGAACAGTATCCGTGAACTTATGATAGTCTTGGATAGTGTGCATCTCTTTGATATGGAACTCACAGTACAGACCGACGTTCCCCTCAGGTATCTCAATTCATTGATCGATCAGACCTGCATCAAGTAGCTTCTTCCAAACCCAACTGAAGGGTGATTTAACTTTCGATACCTTAGATTTAATAGTTGGGTTACTTTTCTCAATGATTGCATTCACTCTACCGGTATAGTTTGGTAGGAGGTTGGTGGTCATAGCTGGCCCACTAGATTTGTCAAAACTTATAATCCTGAGAATGATCAGCTTTTCTATAGCCCTCTTAAAGTCGATACAAGTTTCAATTGAGTGCCCCACTTGATCACCATGGTATTCGCATTTTGTGCTAGGATCGTACCACTTTGGGAAGAGAGGCTGCAACGGTGCTTGATAGAAGGTGCCACCACATGGACATCAAATAGTTGCTTGTATAGTTCACTGTAAGAGATCGGTAAAGGGGTAAACTCTATCTTTTCGGTGTTTTTTTTACTGAAATCTTGGTTCAAAGAACCCTGGGCACTTGGTCCAGCCTTGGGTTGTACAATAGTGATAAGATTCGAATAATTGACATTATAAAATCCCGAAGAGTTCACTTCATGGTCTTTCCTTGCATGCGAGGTCTTTTTGTGGGACGAACTACCTCCATCATCGATCTTTCCAGTCTTGACAGCATTTTCGATGAGCTAACCAGATAATACAAGGTCGGTAAAATTGGTGGTCGCGTTGCCTATCAAGCGACCCAAGACTGGACCCTCCAAAGTCTAGACAAATATGACCACCGTCTCTCTTTCACTGAGCGGGGGTTAGACTTGAGTTGCCACGTCTCTCCAATGTTGGGCATACTGCCTAAAGCTTTCATTTTACTTTTGTTTCATGTGTTGTAAGGTCCAACGATCTAGCACCATGTCACTGACATGTCGGTACTATTCTAGGAAAGCTTTGGCCAGGTCCTTCCATGACTTTATCTGATGCTGGTTCAACTAATTATACCATCTTGTGGCAGATCCCGAGAGACTGTCTTAAAAATAGTGGATCAGTAGCTTGTCATCTCTCCCATATCCTGTCATCCTTTGGTAGAACATGGTGAGATGTGCACGAGGACAACTCGTTCCGTCATATTTCTCAAATTCTGGGACCTTAAACTTTAGAGGTAAAACTAGATCCGGGACAAGGCTAAGTTCATAGGCCTCAAATCCAATGAAGGTTAGTTACCTCCATGGCTTCCATCTTTTCCTTTAGCCGCTTGCATCAGTCCTCGATCTCTTTGGTGGTTTTGACTCTAGGTCTCTCCATTTCAATTAATTGGTCCATCTCCAAGACAAAGTTTTCGGCTTGATTGTCATCGGGCTTAATTTCTGATGCAGATGGTAGATTCAGAGGGAAAGAGGCACCGACCTGATAAATTGGTGATTTCCTTTGAGAAAGTATTACCTGAGGGTTCGGTTGTACCCCTAGCACGAGGAGGAGTAAAACCTGGCAGATATGTAGGACACTGAATCCCATCAGTGGGATTGAGATTTGCTGTCAGATTTATAACAGATGTCTCCCCTTGTCCGGGAAGCTTAATTCCAAGCATTTGGGCTATTTGGCCTAGTGTATCTTGTTGAGATTTCTTGAACTGCTCCACCAAGTCTTGTCGAGCCTTAGCTAACTGTTCTTCTATTTTAGTGGCCAAATCTGCTTGGAATTAACTGCTCGGCAATTGTGCAAGTGTACACGTCGCAAGTTATAGTATAAAAGATATTGTCTCCACAGGGATTGATGCCACTTCAAGAATCTAATCTCTTGCACTGTAAAAAGTAAAAGAACACAAGTAAAAGATTGTAGGAGTTTAACTAACAACTAAACTAGAAAACAATAAAGTAAAAGAAGATGTAATCAAATGAGAGATAATAGGCCATGTTATCGTGAGTTGAGGAGTGATAGCCGATTGGATCGTCTTGGTAAAAGAGTGCAAGGGCAACTCAGTTGCCGTGGCAACTTGCACAACGGGGTTGCCTTGGAAACTAATCGATGGTTGCCTGGGCGACTAGCTGGGCAACTACTTGGGCGGCTGAGCAGCAACTTCAAGGTTCAGCGGAGCGTTCTTCAATGGTTTCTTCTTATCCCTAAGTCAAAACTCTAGCTATTTGTGCATGCCTTGATAATACATCCCTGCGTGAATCAAGGGTGAACAACAACCAATCTTGCGCTCTTCTTAGCCGTTGAAATTCTTAACTTATCCCTAAGCCGGATTAATCTTCACCATCAATAGATTGAATAAAGACCATACTCATTCGTTTATTGAATCTAACTCTCTCGATATTAGATAAATAGATGAAGTTACGAGGTCATCTCCTAATTCACTTGCAAACAAGAATAAGAACCAAGATTGAGTAAACCTTGAATTGAAAGTGCAAACTCTTATTACCTAAACAAAATCCAATTGTTTCTCACAACCACAAAACACAATAACCTTAGCCAAATAGATTTAGTTCATGGCTAGGTTCCAAAGAAACACAAGACAAAGAATCCCTAGCATAAACCTAATTGACAAGAAAGAAAAAGATGAAGAATGGTTGAAGCCTCTTTGTCGAAATCTCTCCCTTTGATCTTGTCAAAATTTCTCTCTTCTCTCCTTGTCAAAATTTCTCTTCCCTCTCCCCCTTGGAGTTGACGACATGGTCTTCAATTTATAGGGCTAGGTCAAAGTCTTTTTTGAGGAGGAAGTTAAGTTGGAATTAAATATCTTTAAAGAATATAATTCTTTATTATATTTAAATTCCTTCTAGAACTTCTCCTATCTTCTTGGGATTTAATTTCTCTTTAACCTCTTCAAGGAAATCAAACTCCTTTGAGATTTAGCTTTGCTCCACGTCCAAAACACAATAACCTTAGCCAAATAGATTTAGTTCATGGCTAGGTTCCAAAGAAACACAAGACAAAGAATCCCTAGCATAAACCTAATTGACAAGAAAGAAAAAGATGAAGAATGGTTGAAGCCTCTTTGTCGAAATCTCTCCCTTTGATCTTGTCGAAATTTCTCTCTTCTCTCCTTGTCAAAATTTCTCTTCCCTCTCCCCCTTGGAGTTGACGACATGGTCTTCAATTTATAGGGCTAGGTCAAAGTCTTTTTTGAGGAGGAAGTTAAGTTGGAATTAAATATCTTTAAAGAATATAATTCTTTATTATATTTAAATTCCTTCTAGAACTTCTCCTATCTTCTTGGGATTTAATTTCTCTTTAACCTCTTCATGGAAATCAAACTCCTTTGAGATTTAGCTTTGCTCCACGTCATCTTGGGCTTATCTAGTCATCAATTTTGACTACTATATCTTCTTATTCTTAGTCGAAAATTGCCTTGGCAACTAGCTCAGCATCTCCTTCATGCATTGCCCTGGCAACTGGTTCCAGCCTTGCTTTGGCAAGTGATTCTGCGCACACACACAAAAACACACCAAAGCAGTATCTTTTTCCACAAATTGAGCAAAATATGAAATCAAGCTTGTCCACCAAGGAAACGATGCAAACATGCATGAATGACTAATAATGCAACTAATATAAGCCTAAGTCTAGCAATAACATGAATAAAAAGGGTAATAAAAATAGTACTTTTGAACACTTAACACACCCCCAAACTCGAACTATTGCTTGTCCTCAAGCAATGCAAACTAATAATTACCTGCCAAGACTTTAATTTTCACAAACTTAGCTTTGAACTTGATTTCAATTCTCAGAACCGGGGCACAAAGTATGATTGGCTTTTCATTTTCCGGAAAATTTAGAAGTTACTCGGAATCAAACTATAATGCTTGTGAGTGTGTGCGGAGTTGTGTGCAAGTTGATTTTTTCAGATTCTATGCAAACAAGAGGTTTTCAAATTACTTCATTTGGTTATTTTAACATGTTTTAACTAGAGCCGATTTCGGGCATCTCTAGTGTTTTGTTTTTAGTTTTCTTAAGTTAATTAATTTATTTGACTAGAGCCGGTCTTGGGCACCTCTAGCGATAAACTTTTAGCACATACTAGAGCCAATTTCGGGCACCTCTAGCAATCAATTTTTAGCACATACTAGAGCCAATTTCGGGCACCTCTAGCATTCATCCAATTTTTATTCTAATCCCCTAATTTTTTAATTATCAACCTAAGTTCGCTAGAATTCCTTAAATCAATAAAGCCACAACAGTGTTTCATCAAGTTTAGCATCATAGTAAGATTCTAAGTGTTTCCACGTTTATCCTAGAATAAAAAGTTCTATCAATTAAGTACATTAGCAAAGTCATCATCGAATATTCATCAAATCTAGGCAATTCTTGTTCCAACTAAAGGCATGGCAAGCAATTTATCTATCCTAAATGCAATACTTAAGATGAATGCAACTAAACATGGTAACTAACTAATAACAATCCCCTCAAACTCGAGTGAGGCATTGTCCTCAATGCATGCACAAAGAAAAATAAAAATAAAGAAAAGTAAAAAGCAAACGAGGACTTGCTCTGAGAGTTCGTCGTCGTGGATGATTAGTTTCCTTTTGGTCGGTGTCTTGATTCTTTTGCTTGAACGCGGTGGTTGCTTCCTTGTTGCCGATGGTGGAATCGATCCTCGTACGGGGTTGTCCTCATTATCCTCTTCATCAATGTCATTGGCTTTTCGCTTGGTCTTGGAGGACTCGATTGGTGCGGTCTTTGTTGGTGCAATGGAGGACTCGTCTGAATCTGAAAAATCAGACAATGATTCAGTACGAGTTGATTCAGGCATAGGTGCTTTACCTTTGGCTTTTGCAGTGGTTGCCGGGGCGTCTTTAGCTTTGGTTGCCGCAACATCTTCAGTGTTAGTTACCGTGGCAACTGCTTGGGTAGGCGCAGTGTAGGTTGCCGCGACATCATCTGTTGCAGTTACCGTGGCAAAGATTTTGGCAGGAAAGATTGGGAACGGCACACGGCTGTCCGGGTATTTTTCCAGGATAACTTGGGTGATGGCATTGTTGTGATCCTTCATGTACCGTATGAACCTTAGTTGTCGATCTTCAATTTGCCTAAGGTGGTTCACTAACGGTTGTAAGAGTGCTTCAAGTTGTCCCGGGGCTACTGTCCGAGTTGCCCGGGCATCAGTTGCTTGGGCATAGGAGTTGTCGAGGCGGCAAGAGTTGCCACGACAATTAAAGGCATTAGGGATTTTACCGGTGCCTCTCCCATTAGCTTTTGGATTTGTGCTCGATTCCAACCGGACTTTGGTAGGGCCTTTTCATCAGTGGACTCACTTGGGACATGCATCTCCTTGCAAAGATTGGAAATTAAGCAAGGGAAGAAAAGAGAACCCTTGTCTTTTGAGCTACATACAAAAATCTCATCACAAATAATTTTTCCAATGTTAATGATGCGATCATGCAAGATAGAATGTATGAGCAAAAGAAGAGGTGTATCAACGGTGGTATTGTGTGTTGTGGGCATTAAAGAAGTTTTAACAAACTTATTCCATAATTTTGCCTCGAGTTTAAGCCGAAGGCGATTTACCGTGCCCTTGTATTTACCGTCATTCCAATGAGTTCCCGGTAGAGTGAGTTCTTGAAGCACCATGTTGAGTTGCTTGGGCGTAAGTTGATCAACAAAGGCTTGATGCTCGTCCTTCTCAATGTAGATCCCGTCAAAGGTGTTGATGTTTTCGGGTCTTATTAGTATAGCCTTGTCACGAACAAAAACATAAGGATTATCCAGGTTAGGTGAGTGAGCATAGAATTCTCTTACCCATGAGATGTTACCCGGTTCCGATTGATGGCAAAAGATTTGCCACTTTTGATGTGCAATCCTTTTGAAGATGAATGGTTCAAGGCCAAAATCTTGATGAGAGTTGGAGCATTCAAAGCCTTGTTCTTCGCAAATCTTCCAGCTTTCAAACTTGGAGTGAAATCTTTCTTGAACCACCGGTGTAGCAAACTTCTTGTATCTTGGTTCTTTGGAGGAACTTGGATGAACCAAAAATTCGATTTTGGATTCCATGGATGATCTTGGTTGTGAGTTTGGTAGAAACAAAGAAAAGAAAGCAAAAGAAACTAAAGAGTTGCAATGTGAAAAGTAGGAATACGTTTCTTGGAAGTTAAGGGTGATGAGTTAAATAGAAAATATAGGTAGTAAATATGGTGGGTGGGATTAATTAGGGAAGAAAGAAAAAAAGGGTTTCGATTTAGGGGAAGGGTGACAACTAGGGGGTTTATTTAGGGTAAATTGAAGTCTTAATATAAGCCTTGGATTCAGTCCATTAATTTCCTTGTTGAAGAAGTTTCCTTCTTGAATCCAAATTCCTCTTTATCTTGAACTCTTTTCCTACAATTCAAAAACAAATAAAATGAGGATTAAAATTAAAGATAAACTAATAAAAGAAAATAAATAAAGATGTGCAAAGAAATTCTTAAACTTAAAATTTTAAAAACAATTAGATAAATTTGAAAGAAATATGTAGTTTTAATCTTAAAGAAAATAAACAAATCTATCCTAAAAAGAAAAAAAAGTAACCGAAATTAAATAATAAAAAAATAGTTCGAAAAAAAATAAAAATAAAAAGAAAAAGAAAATATTGAAAGGAGAACATGCTCATGCATCTCCTAAGGTGACCACTTCTTTGTTACGTTCCACATGGGCACCGTTCTAGTGCTTCAATGTTTGTCCATTAACTTTGAATTCATGTTCGTCAGTGATGAACTTGATTATCACGGCACCATGGGAGAATGGTTTGACAACTTCGAATGGTCCCGACCATCTTGATTTTAGTTTTCCCAGGAAAAGTTTTAGCCGAGAATTGAATAAGAGAACTAGTTGCCCTGACATGAATTGTCGCGGCAATAGTTTCTTCTCATGCCATTGCTTTGTTTTCTCCTTGTAGATTCGTGTATTGTTATAGGCGAGTGCACGGAATTCTTCTATCTCGTTCAGGTCCAACAAACGCTTTTTTCCGATACTTTCCCAATCCATATTCACGGTCTTGATTGCCCAATATGCCTTGTGTTCGATTTCCACCGACAGATGGCATGTTTTGCCATAGACAAGTCAAAAGGGGGACATACCTAAGCATGTTTTGAATGCAGTGCGATATGCCCAAAGTGCGTCATCTAGTCTTACTGACCAATCCTTCCTAGAGGGATTTACAACTTTCTCGAGTATACCCTTCAATTCCCGGTTAGAAATTTCTACTTGCCCATTGGTTTGTGGGTGATATGCCGTGGCAATCTTGTGAGATACACCAAAGTGTTGTGACATTTTGGCGATGAGTTTGTTGTCGAAGTGCTTGCCTTCATCACTGATAATTGCTCTCGGCATCCCAAATCGTGTAAATATATTTTTCTACAAGAATCGTTGCACGGTCTTGGAGTCGTTGGTGGGAACTGCAGCTGCCTCAACCCATTTAGACACGTAGTTGACAGCAAGTAGAATGTAGAGGTTGCCGAATGAAGATCGGAAAGGTCCCATAAAATCAATCCCATATACATCGAACAATTCCACCTCGATGATGTTTTGGAGCGGCATCTCATGTCGTCTAGAGATATTGCCCGTCCTCTGGCAACGATCACATTGCTTGTAAAATTCTTGGGCATCTTTGTACAGTGTTGGCCAATACAAACCGGATTGCAAAACTTTGGCTACGGTACGTGTTCCTCTAAAATATCCTCCATAGAGTGAAGAATGGCATTGCCGGAGTACATTCTGCTGCTCCTCTTCAAGGACACATTGGCGTATAACATGATCTGCATATTGTTTAAACAAAAGAGGCTCGTCCCAAAAGTAATGCTTAGCATCATGGCGGAACCGCTTCTTCCCTTGGTGAGTAAGGCCATAAGGTAAAATACCACAAACAAGGAAATTAACTAAATCTGCGTACCAGGGTATTACCGAGGCATGTGCTGCCGTGGCGACTGCTCCCAAGATTGCCTAGACGTGTGTGTCTAGAGTTATCGCGGCATGCGCGTCAAGGGTTGCCGGGGCATGTGCGTCAATGGTTGCCGTGACATGCGCATCCATGGTTGCCGAGGCGTCAAGGGTTGCCGAGGCGTGTGCATATATGGTTGTCGAAGCGTCAAGGGTTGTCGAGGCGTGTACATCCACGGTTACCGAGGCAACTAATAGTTACTCATCTGGGAATGTATCGTATATCTCTAAATTCGTGTCCTCCTCTCTATTGCGTTCTAAGCGTGATAAATGATCGGCCACTTGATTTTCTATTCTTTTCATGTCCTTAATTTCAATATCAAACTATTGTAAAAGCAATATCCAACGAATCAAACGAGGTTTGGCATCCTTTTTAGCAAATATATACTTAATTGGCGAATGGTCCGTATGGACAATTACCTTTGTACCAATCAAATATGAATGAACCTCCTGTAAAAACCTACATGTCCAAGAAAGCTTCGAATTCCTTTAACCGAACTTGGTAGGGGTAATATCTCGATCACGTCCACCTTGGCTTTGTCTACTTCAATTCCCTTGGATGAAATCTTGTGGCCGAGCACTATTCCTTCATCTACCATAAAATGGCACTTCTCCCAATTAAGGACTAAATCGGTTTCTTCACATCTTGCCAACACCTTCTCTAAATTGCCAAGGCAACTGTCGAAGTCATTACCAAAAACGAAAAACTCATTCATGAAGATCTCAAGGAAGTCTTCAACCATGTCTGAAAAGAGTGCCATCATGCATCTTTGGAAGGTTGCCGGGGCATTACACAATCCGAACGACATCCTTCGGAAAGCATAAGTACTGTATGGGTATGTGAAGGTTGTCTTTTCTTGATCTTCTGGTGCTATGGAAATTTGATTGTAACCTAAATAACCATCAAGAAAATAATAAAAATGTTTACCTGCAAGATGGTCAAGCATTTGATCAATAAAGGGTAATGAGAATTGATCTTTCCTAGTGGCTTTGTTTAGCTTTCGATAATCCATACAAACCCTCCAACCGGTCACAATCCTGGTTGGAATGAGTTCATTGTTTTCATTAGTTACCACCGTTATACCTCCATTTTTTGGTACACATTGTATCAGACTTACCTATGTACTATCCGAGATAGGGTATATGATGCCGGTGTCAAGCCACTTGATGATTTCTTTCATTAAAACCCCTTTCATGGCATGATTCAGTCTCCTCTGGGCCTCAATCAAAGGTTTGTGATCATCTTCCAACAAAATCTTGTGCATGCACACTGTCGGGCTAATTCCCTTCAAGTCGGCAATTGTCCACCCTATTGTCTTCTTGTGTAGCATCAACATTTTGATCAGCTTCTTTTCCTGCTCAGGTTGTAACTTAGAGGAAATAATTATAGGCAATGTTTTATCGGTTCCCAAGTAAGCATATTTTAGTTGCTCTGGAAACTGTTTCAACTCAAGAATCGGTGGTTGTTCAATAGAGGGCTTTTTGAGCTTACCTTCCTTACCTGAGTAATCCAGTGGTTCAGAGTATGTACTTGGTCGATTAAATAACCAATTTGCCTCTTCTATTTTTTTCCTCATTGATCGGTTCTTCATACTCCTCAGGTTCCTCTTGATCGGCAATGTAGTTGCCGAGGCAACTAAATTCCTCGTCGAAGTTAAACTCTATCGTGGCATGAAGAAGTTGGCATTCTTCCGGATCATCAGCATGCCTTAGTGTTTGGAACACATTTAGTTTAACTTGCTGGTCATTCACCCTCATTGTGAGTTCTCCATTTTCAATATCAATCAAGGTTCTCCCCGTTGCTAGGAAGGGTCTCTCGAGAATGATAGGTGCATGTTCATCTGCTTCACAATCCAAAACAATAAAGTCAGCGGGAAAAATAAATTTATCAACTTTTACCAATATGTCTTCAATTTTCCCTCTGGATGCACATAGGATCTGTCGGCTAGCTGTAGCATAACTGTTGTAGGTCTTGCCTTCCTGATTCCTAGTTTCTGGAAAACCGATTTAGGCATCAAGTTTATGCTGGCTCCAAGGTCACATAATGCTTTCCCGACATAGTGTTTTCCGATGGAACAAGGTATTGTGAAACTTCCGGGATCCTTCAACTTGGGTGGCATGCAATTGTGCAACATGGCCATGTATCCTGCTGTTGCGACAACTGTTTTAAACTCTCCTAGCCTTGTTCTCTTGGACACAATGTCTTTAAGAAACTTGACATAGTTCGTCATTTGTTCAATTGCTTCAACCAATGGAAAGTTGATGTGGACTTGCTTTAGGATATCAAGAAACTTCTTGAATTGATATTCTTGCTTTTGTCGCTTCAACCTCTGTGGGAATGGTGGTGGAAGTCAGATATCTTCGATCCTTTCATTGGTCTGGAACCTGATTGACGGTATTGCCGTGGCAACTGGAGTTGACGGCATGGTCTTCAATTTATAGGGCTAGGTCAAAGTCTTTTTTGGGGAGGAAGTTAAGTTGGAATTAAATATATTTAAAGAATATAATTCTTTATTGTATTTAAATTCCTTCTAGAACTTCTCCTATCTTCTTGGGATTTAATTTCTCTTTAACCTCTTCATGGAAATCAAACTCCTTTGGGATTTAGCTTTGCTCCACGTCATCTTGGGCTTATCTAGTCATCAATTTCGATTACCATATCATCTTATTCTTTGCTAAAAATTGCCTTGGCAACTAGCTCGGCATCTCATTCATGCATTGCCCTGGCAACTAGCTCGGCATCTCCTTCACGCATTGCCTTGACAACTGGTTCCAGCCTTGCTTTGGCAAGTGATTCTGCACACACACACAAAAACACACCAAAGAAGTATCTTTTTCCACAAAATTGAGCAAACTATGAAATCAAGCTTGTCCACCAAGGAAACGATGCAAACATGCATGAATGACTAATAATGCAACTAATATGAGCCTAAGTCTAGCAATAATATGAATAAAAAGGGTAATAAAAATAGTATTTTTGAACATTTAACACATGTCCCTTTGGGTTTGCTCAATTCGGTCTAATCTTTCTTTGTTCCCCATTTTGGTTTTATGTCGGGTTCCGTAGGGGTGCTGAATCGACTAAATTTTTCTTTGATCCAGAATCACTGTCATGAGACATCCCAAAAATTAGTCTCGGTGTTTTCAAAACGAATGCATATAAATGCAAAGTGACTGCCCTAAATGCAAATGTATTGATTTAGACATGGTTTCCAAGGAACAACACCCACAAATATATGAGAGAAGTTTGCAACTTTTGAATATTGCATTTAATCGGTGTCTAGGTTAGTAGATTTTCTCTCGATTCATGAACGATTTCCACTGTCCACCATTCTCGGGTCAATACCTCATGATGATGTAATGCAGGTGAAATGATATTCTACGAATGAATATCATATGCTGATGTAATGCAAATGACACAAAACACTAGTTAGTATGAATATTTACAGATAAAAGGCAAAGATGTTCTTGATATGTTTTAGCACAAAATGAACCCTATTTATAGGATATTCTAATTTTCTAGGGTTACCGCAGGCTCTAAAGGGGTGGGCTTCTTGGGTTCTACATGCAATTTTGGTGCTGAAAGGTACTCGAATTGTCCTCTCTGTCCCATTCTAAAGGGTAGCAAGGCCCCCGATCATCACCCATTATAGGCTCCTTTCAATCAAGTTTAATTCAAGGGGACCCATTTGCTATGTCCATACGGGGAAACAATATTCCCATGAAAACATAGGGTACTTGAGCCCTGAATGTACTTACTAGGCCCATACGAAGGAACAATATCCTCACGAATGTGCTAGCATTTCCCCCCACTTACACGAATGGGTTTATATGTTAAATTTTAAAATGCGTTAAAATGAACTCGCATTCCTGAAAATATATTAAATTAATTTTAAAATGAATTCACAATTTCCAATTAAGGTAAAAGATATTCGACTTGTGGCTTAACTCTCTTTTTGTAAAACCAAAAATTTGCCCCCAATGAAGTCGCCAGTTGTAGCGACCTCTTGAAATCAAAATCGCTAAAAATATTTAATAATTTGGAATTTTTGAAAAGGGTAAAAGATTGGGGGATTTTAGAAAGATAAAAGTCTGAAGTCGCCACCGATCGTTTTTTAAAAGTAGACTGGACACCAAAAATGAAACCAAAGATTATTTTAAAAAAACGGGTCCGAGAGTCGGTTACGGATAGGGAAGGATTAACAGCCACACCACCCAAATTTGGTACATAGTCGAATATAATTTGCCTTTAATTGGAAATTTGCAACTTCAAATTTTAATTTAATTTAAAATCCGTTTAAAAATGTGAGTAAATTTTAAAGGCCCTTTATTCGATAGTAAATGAATGAACCACCACCACTGCGACTAATACTGGCCATATTTACTATCGAATAAAAGGGCACCACATTAACAGTTAAATAAGTCAAATGCGAGGAAATAAAATAAAACAAATATGTATATACGAAATAAAAACATAAATAAAGGCAGAAATTAAAAATCCGAAAAAGGACCAAATCGAACAAGATAAAGGAAATATTCAGAAGAAGGACCGTATCGAGCAAGATAAAAGAAATATCTGGAAAAGGACCAGATCGAACATAAAATAAAAGCATAAAATTAAAGAGCGAAAAATTAAATGCGGAAAGATAAATGCGAAAAAATAAATTACGGAAAGTAAAAGTTAGAGGTTAGATGTTAGGAGTTAAATGTTTGTTAAATTAAGCGCGCCATGAATAATACGGATCATACCCCGTTGCAGGTCACCGTAAGGCCGAAGCTAAAACATAATCGAACACAATTAAAGGGCATAAAATAAATTAAAATTAGAATAGGGACCCGTTTGAAATAATACAGAATAAGATGCAACAAATAAAAGGTAAAATAAGACTGAAATGCAAAATATAATAAAATTAGTGGGCTAAGAAGTAATAAACCACCTAAAAATAAAAAAAGTGAATTAAAAAAAGCCGAATTTAAGGGGGCACAAACCCCAAAACACGTATTGAATCAAACAATGAGGGAAAATATTAATTTTAATATATATATATATATATTATACATTATATATTATAATATATAAAAGCTAAAAAAAAAAGAAATCTGAGATTAAAGGGCGTGAATCCCAAAATATGCATTGAATCAAAAAGGAGGAAAAAGATTAATTTTAATATATATTATATTATAAAAAAGGGGTAAACAAAGGCAGCGGGGAGGGATGAAAAAAGTAACGACACACTTGCCCAAAAATATGTTTAAACTTAAAAATAAAAGCAAATTAAATAAAATAAAAAAAGAGATAAGCAAAGAGAAGCACGATACCTAGGGGAAATAAACATGGTTAAATAACAAAAAAAGGGATTTCGCAAACCAAAAGATTTACTTTGTTTTCAAATAAAACTTTACAAAAACAGAAAAAAGGTTATTCTTCCCCAAACTCTCTTTCGATTTCTTCAGTTATCAGTGCACAAAGTTGGTCATCGACAATGCTACCTCGGCCGTCTAAGGTGATGGGGATTCCTCACCGCCAACGCCACAAAAAAACCCCTTAAACTCAAAATTGGTAAGATTTTTTCTCCTTTTTCGCTTGTTTTTTTCCCCGAAAATCCGAAAGAAAAGCTTGAACTTTATTTCAAGTGAAAACTTTACGTTCTGAAATCTCTCTATTATTTTTTGAAAAAAGATTTGAGATTTCTCTTTGAGCTTTGTTTAAAAATGAAAAAAAATAATATGTGCAAAAAAAGAAGAAGAAGATGATGAATACCTATAATTTTTTTGCTTGTATTTCAGAATGTTGGAGAGAAAGAGAAAAATCCCTCTTTACATTGCTTTGATTTTGGCTTTATAGCCAGATTTTACATGAAATTTTTATAAAAGAAAATAAACCTTAATTCTCTATTGGATGGTGCTAAAATTTCCTGAAATCCTCTACCATTTTGGTGTTGTTGTTTCTTGCATATGGCACAACTGCTTGGAGGAGGAAATGCCAAAGGGGGGGACCAATTTTTGTTGCTTGTTTCAAAAGGGTGCTTGAGTGAGGCTCGATGAGGGCAAGGGTGTGGAATGAGGTAACCGTATCGGTTCAACCGATTTAAGGGTTGATGGGTTATGGTTAGGCTATGGAATTCAGTTTTGTAATATGAATGGGTATGTAAGTGGGTAATGGATTTTTTTTGGTTGTAAATTGGACATTTAATTTGGACTGATATTAATCATTTATTTTTTGAATTTAGATTTTTTTAGTATTGGAATAGAGGTAGGATAAAAATGGTTATTACAGACGTTATTGAAGAGAGATCCGATCGATAAATAGTACAATTCCGACTACAGTCCTAGTCTGAGCTTGCAGAGAACCACCAGAGCGAAGCTAGATGATTTTCCTTATCGAACGAAGCCATCGAGAGAGGCTGATGGAGAAGAGGCCTATACCACAATTGAATGACACAGAGGAGTTTTTTCGAGGACGCTCAGCTTATTTCTTTTCCTTTGCTTGATAAATTGCCATACTATACTTTTAATTATGGTTACTTTACGCTCAGACATGAGCTAAACTCTTTAGTTGGGATTGTTGCGTCCCAGGATTATATGTTTTGGTTATTTTAATTTCAATGCTTTAGTTGTTTTTATCTTCATTTATTCTGTTTATGTGCTTAATGCGTAGTTAATTGTAAGAGCTATTCGAGAGAGGTTTGTTAACTATTAATATGTGGCTTAATAATCAAGAGAGTTAAGTTATACAAACATGAGCAATGAGGCTAAGCTGTCAACTTAGTTCTAATCCTGCTTAGACATAAGTTTAGAGTTTCAACGACTAAAAAGGAGTTCTTAAACAAATAATAGAGTAGTTAGTGTTAACGCAGACATTAATCACCTTAATTACAAAGTTATTAACTTTTAGGCATCGAGAGAGTTAGAAGTTCATTAAAAAATTATGTCGAGTAAGTGAAGCATCTTAGAGTTTACGCAAACATGTATTTCCTGTTGCTATAGCATTGAGATAGGTAATCAAACATATATCCTTAGAAATAATTCCAACCTCCATAATTAATTGTTAAGTTGTTGTAGCTGTTTGTTTTTATTATTGTTATCTTAGATTAGTTTAATTAGTTTTCACTTAAAACCAACATACAAACCATACTTGCAAACATATCCCCAAGTACGACGGGAGAACAAGACGATGGTGAACGAAGAAGAGATTCCACCAAGGAACAACCTTGCAAACGTGCGTAATCTGAATGACATACTTCCAGTCGATGGAAAAGGAGTTGGTGACGGAGTTCAAATTAATGGCTAAAATCGACAAGAGGATCCACCACCTGCCAGGCCTAGAAGATTCATTAGAGATATCATTGAGCCCGTCATCAACAAAGTTAACCCACCGATTGTGGTACCTGATCTAGGGACAACACATTTTGAGCTAAAGACTGTTATGTTCAACATGATCAACAACATTGGACAATTTGGAGGATCCGCAAGAGAAGATGATCGTGAGCACATCCAAGCTTTCTTAAAAGTCTGTAATTGTTTTAGGCAACCAGATATACCTACTGATGCTTTACGACTTAAGTTATTCCCTTTCTCGCTGCGTGATCGAGCCAGAGCATGGTTAAAAACTTGTTATGCAGGAACCATAACATCTTGGGATAAATTGTGCTGTAAGTTTCTGCATCGATATGACCCACCGAATGTGCACAACCAAAGGCGAAGTGATATCATCTCGTTCCAGCAGTACGATGATGAATCCATGTATGAAGCATGAGATAGATACAAAGATATGCTTCGAAAGTGCTCGATTCTTGGATTCAAAGATTGGCTACATGTCAAGACATTCTATAATGGCGTCAACGCACCAACAAGGATGATGATTGACTCGTCTGCGAATGGTACTCTTTTTTTATAGAAAACATGATGATGCTTTTAGAGTACTTGATAGGATAGCCAATGTCGACTACTAGTTCCCTCAAAAGAGATTGAGGTCTGGCCCTAAAGCAGCTGGAACCCTCCATTTGGACGATTCTCAGACTGCAGCATCTCAACTCACGACCATCACCAATCTGCTCAAAAAATATGCAAGGAACCTCCAATATATGTGAGGCCAAAGTGGTGCAATATACTTGTGAGCACTATGATGGGGAACATTTGTCGAGCGAGTGCCCAAACCAACAAGAATCTAGATAGAACTCAAACTGTAACAACAACCCTTACTCTAATACCTACAACCCAGGGTGGCGGTAACATCCAAATTTTGGTTGGGGAAGCAACAAAGAAAAATCAGGAGCACAACCAACTACATCTACCGACCTTCATTGATTTCAACAAAAGACTCAGAGGCAGAACCAGAGAGCTTGTAACTCTAACTCTAATTCTTTTGATAATTCATATCAAAATTTTTTGGAAATTGCCCATGTCATTATGCAGTATCAAGCAACCCATTTGAAGAACCACAGTGACATGCTCACAACGCAGGCTGCTATATTGTAAAACCAATAATTGATCATGCAAAACAACACCGCTTCGATAAGGTCACTTGAGACTCAAGTAGGGTAAATTGCCCAGATATTGAAGACGAGAGCATCTGGCGGCTTACCTAGTAATACTGAAGTCACTAAAACCTTTAATGCAGAGCAATGCAATGCCATCACTCTTCATAGTGGCACGCAGTTGAGTAAAGAAGCAAAGTTTGGGGGAAGCTCGCCAGTAGATCTTACTCCAAGCAAGCCATCCATCGATGCCCCTGCACCAAAAGAACCAACTCCTATGTCTGATACAGTGAGTGGCCTTGCTACTGAAGGCAAGGAAGACAAAGCTAAGGATACACCTACTTCTAGTAAACCACAAAACGAGCCCAGACCATCACCTCCTTTCCCACAGAGGTTGAAAGCTCAGAAACAGGATGTCCAGTATTAAATTTTTTTAGAGATTCTCAAACAGTTGCACATCAATGTCCCACTTTTGGAGGCTATTAATTAGATGCCTATCTATGCAAATTTCGGAAGGAGATCATCACTAAGAAGAGGAAGGTGAGTGATGTGGAAACTGTCACTACCATGGGCGAGTTCATGGCTGTGCTGAGTGATTTGCTGACCAAGATGAAAGATCATAGTAGCTTCACCATTCCATGTTCTATAGGCTACAACTATACCGACTGTGCCTTATATGATCTCGGTGCAAGTGTAAATTTGATGCCAAAATTTGTGTTTAAACGATTAAGGATGGGAAAAGCAAGGCCTACATCTGTAATCTTTCAGTTGGCTAATCGATCTCAAATTTGACCTGAGAGCAGAGTTGAAGACGTGCTAGTTAGGTTAGATAAGTTTGTCTTTTCGGTAGATTTTATCATCCTTGATTATGAAGCTGACGAGAATACGCCCATAATCTTGGGGAGACCATTCATTGCCACTAGACGAATCGTGATAGATTATGCAAATGGCGACTTCACCATAAAGATGAATGACGAAAAGATCACATTTAACGTCTTCAACAAGCTAAGGTACATAGAGGAATATGAGGATTGCCAGCTTGTGGACAGTAAAGACGGCCCAACAGATGAGACCATACACACAGCTGATGAGAAAGTAGAAAACTCAATGAATTGGCATTTTGCCAAATCCAAGAGTCCAAATATGTGAGTATGCAAATATAAGGCACTGACCGTGAATGATTTCAGCAACTGGGTCAGACCAAGACTTGCACCAGCTATGAAGACTATGCTCATGCAAGAAGTCATCAAATGGTGTGAGACTGGACTTCTCCCTCCTATTGTAGAATGATCCATCATGAACCCTAACGCCAACAACCTACCAAGACAAGATACCGTCAGACAATTGAATGATGTTATTAAAGGATCTCATTATCTGGTGTACAATGGGGCACCAGTCATTCATGACAAGTCTGATAATACTGCATTAGAAGATTAAAATATCCATTCCCCACACATTTTTAATTTTTATGCAACTTTACTTTTAGCATTTTGCTTTTATTTTTAGTTTGTTTCTTTACGATTTTAGTTTATTTTGGCAGTTAACAGGTTACAAACAACAAGAAAGCTGAGTTACCCACGGACTCTCTGACAAGTAAGGTGCCAGAATATCAGGACTCAGTGATACACAAACAGCTATATTCTAGCACCCCTTACCCTTTTGACCTTTCATCCTATAAATGTGACACACGTCGTTCTTCTATTCATCACGCCGCTCACGACTCAACTTTTACACTAAGTTAAAAGTCTGCATTAATGACCGGTGTGCCCCTTCATGATTCATCCTATCTCCTTACCTTTTTACCCATATTTCTTTTACATAAAATGTAACACATTAAACCTTCATTTGAACTCTCGCATCCTACTGTCCAACACTCTACAACTCTAGAACTCATCTATCTCTCCGTTCATCTGAATCATGGTCGGATAACTCCCCACCACTCGTCGATCTAATCAGCCACTACGACTAAACAGAGACAACAGCTCCCCGTCCTCGCCATCACCCTCACACTCCTCGAAAGAAAGCTAATATCGTATAGAAGATATGTCATATAAAGAGATTGACGACCTTAATAACCGCCTTCATCCATTTGACGATGTTACGGTGAACAAGTACAAACATATGACACAACATGACCTGATCCTAGATAAAGGTTTGGAGTTCACCCCAAACTATCGTTATAAGTTTGAGGCTGACATCTACGCAGTCATAACCACACAAGGATGGGAAGAATTTATTTGCAACCAAGACAGGTTAATACCAATTGGGTACATGAGTTCTATATACATATTGGACACAGATCGGAAGAGACGTCTCTTGTACGAGGGACAACTGTTATATTTTAGGCTGAAGCAATTGCCGACCATTTTAATCTTTTAGAGATTGACGGTGGTCATCAAAATTTCTTCGTGACACCAACAAGGGATACATATGCCCAATTGCAGATGGACCTTTTCCTTCTAGGAATAACCTGGGATCAGGACAATTTTTATGTCTGAAAAGTACATTGGGCATAACTCAATCTGGTGTCCAAGTTCTGGATGCACTTTATCAACAACCGCATCCTTTCAACTCGTAATCGATTTACGATCTCCTGCCGCCAGCTAATGCTGCTCCACTCTATGCTACACAACAAGAACATCAAATCGTACGAATACATTTACGATATCATTGTTCAGCAAGCTACATCGTTAAGGAAGCCCAATGACCCCCTCCCTAATCTCATCACCGCCTTGTGTCAAAAGGTAAGAGTTGTGGAATAGGGGATAGACGATATCATCGAACGACATACTGGCTAGTTGTCATCTCAAGTTCAACAAATGAAATGGTATAACTTACCCACCGATCTGGTTGCTACAACATCACATGATCTCTACCAAACTATCCAGGATGCAGTAGCTAGTGCAATGAAACCATACCTCTAATATGTCAATCAACTGGCTACCTGTAACCCCATTGACCCGGCCTAGTCACTAGACTGAATTGAGCGAGCTACATTGGGTTTGCCAAAACAAACCCGTAAAAATTTAACTTGCATTACGTCTATTTTTTCTTTTATCTTGTCTAGATACAACATTATAACCTATGGTGTGTATACTCGTAGCGGGTGGAAACTCAACTCAATCGGGCGTCGAATCGATATCCAATTGCACGCAATTGCAATTTAGGGACCAAATTGTAATTATAGAATATTACAGGGACTTTATCCATTTTGAAGTTACCAATCCTTAATTAGTCAAGTTTTATGCTCACATTTCAAATTTCAGCTTAAAACAACCATCCAAACTCCTTTAATTGCATGTATAATAATCAGGGACCAAAACGGAAGAATCTAAAACCTTTAATAACTAACATAACAACCATGCGTGCAGATACGGTCTCAAAGTGTACAGATACGTGGGGGTGTATCGATACGGTCCCTAGGCGTATCGATACATGGGTTACAAATCATTTTCCCAAAATTCTAGTAGCTTAAAATCGTATCGATACACTTCTACTCGTACCGATACGCAGACCAAAAATACACTTACCTGTATCGATACACCTCTACCCGTACCGATACGCCTGAGCCTAAAATGTCCAATTTTGCTGGTTTTCGTACAATCATGGGTCTAAACATGTTTTATCAAACCCCAAACATATACACAACAATTCTAAAGATCAAACCATGTTAAAACATCACCGCAACATGATCAAATCATGG
This sequence comes from Hibiscus mutabilis, assembly GCA_019671005.1. Lineage (NCBI taxonomy): Eukaryota > Viridiplantae > Streptophyta > Magnoliopsida > Malvales > Malvaceae > Hibiscus > Hibiscus mutabilis. Next base: position 27,169,315 of record CM033747.1, read on the forward strand.
CATCTTACTTCAACCGAAAAATCTAAGGGCATGCTTCCTAGGAAACAACCAACCACCATACAAAACATAATTCCAAAGCAAAAACCAAACATATAAGGCCAAATACAACTCCAAAACAATATAACAACTTGCTCAAAATAGGGAGTTTAACCCAAACCATCCCAAAAATCAACAACTAACCCCATTGCCTTTATTACTACAAGTCTAGTTTGAAACCATACTTTCTCATTATTCAAGTCCTTGGATTTTTCCCTCGCTTGCTCGTTGCCTCTAAACTAATTCACTGCATTGATGGACAAAGAAAGCGTAAGCACACAAAGCTTAGTGAGGATCGCTCAAAACACAACACCATCAATGCATTTAAAACCATTTCCCAGCTCACACGAGTTCAATAATTTAAATCATCTTTCAAAACATCATGCCTTAAAAACCATGCACTCAAAACTTTCAAAAACTAGCATATTAAACCATATGCAACATGTATCATGGATCAACAACAAAACCCATTTGCTAACCCTCAATTTAAGCATTCCTATGCATAACAACCATATGCAAAGCTTAAAGAGTAACACATGTATAAACCAATAATATACATTAACATCCATCAACATGATACATTAATAATTATATTGGCTTTCAAGTGATCATAAACAAAGTTCCACTTTCACAAAATATTACATCGGATATGTAACACCCCGGTTTTTGAGCCTATCGATTTAAGGGCTGGTTAGACGATCCAGTGGATCGAGTTAGAGATTCGAGTTGAATTCGGGAATAAATATTTTTGAGTAAGATAAAAATATGGAGAAATGCTTAAAATAATATTTAAATATATGAAAAATATTGGTGAAATCAATTTTGGAAAATTGGATTTGGAAGAGTGACATTTTGGTTGGTGACCAAAATGTAATTTTTGAAAACTATTTTTAAAAGGTGACTAAATTGTAAATGATCAAATTTTAGAATCCTTAAGGAGCTATTTTAACAACTTTTGGCTGGCGGTTTCTCCCTTCAATTAAGACTTTTAACATGTGCTTTAATTAATAGTTAAAAGGGATTTTATAATGAAAATGTAGTTATTGATTTTAAAGAAACTTGACGTAAACTTTTCTCTCAACTTTTCTCTCAACTTCTTTTCTGCCACACTCTTGTTTTCATTAAAATCCAGAGGTGAGAGATATATTTTCATAGATTTATGATTTATAATTGATTCTTTATCTTTGATTTACAAAACCTCATTAAAATATTGGGTTTTTCAAGCTTTAATCAATCAATTGAGGGAGAAATCACACAATAGAGGTAAGGTTCATTCTTCTCCTCTATTGATGGTTATTTATTGATATTCCCAAGTATTTGATCCTTGATTTATGATTTATAATATGATTTTATGTTTTTGTAATGATTAATTGATTTAATTTGGGATTAATTGATGAAATTAAAGAAGATCCGTATTGGATCTGTTTTCCAGTGTTGAGGATTGATTTTAAACATGTATTGAATGCTTTATAATGTGGATAAGTCGTTTTTAACATTGGAATCCCGAATCTCCATGAATATTTAATTATTTAGGTTGTTAGATTTGTGTTTTTGAGGTGTTGTGGTGGTTGTTTAGTTGCTGGAGATGTGAGGATGGTGTAATCCTGTTTTTAGGTGTTGATTGATGTTAATGGAAGTGTTAGATTGATAGTTTATGGTTGGTTTGTGTTTGGGAAGAGTTAGATGATGATTTCAGTTGTTGTGGTTGGATAATTGTGAAAAGATTGTTGATGTTTTGTGAGAAATGTTGATGTAGTGGTTTGAATGCATTGAGATACATTAATCCTCTATTGTTATGTGATTAAAATAGGGGAGGTTCATCCGAAAGCTATCGGTGAAGCTTTGGAAGCTACGAATGTTTGAATTCGCGTTGGCAAATTGAGGTTTCGCGTATCAATGAGTGAGAACGTGGATTTCAGCTTTAAAATGATTTAAATGTGGTTTATGAGAGTTTAAACTGAGCTTGAAACACTGGTTTAAACTCAGAAGTATAAAGTGGTTTTCTCTCTCGGTCGTGCTTTTACGAAATGTTTTATGCATTTGTTTTGAATTACATAGTACCTACTGTTTAAGCATGTTTTAAAGTATGTGAGACACTGTTTTTAATCATGAAATGTTGAAGGATGCACATGGTAAGTGATCCTTGTAAGTATGTGGAAATAATTGTGAAAATCATGGTTTGTTGCTTTGGAAAATGGTTTGGTTTAATGCTTGTAAAAACAATAAGGTATGTGGTTAATTGTGAATTATATTGGCAAGTGATGTGGTTTAAAAATGTTATCGGATATAGTTGGCTGGCCATAGGATTGATAGTGCACTATAAAGAGTCACCTTGGATGTTGAGGGGTTTTATATGGTGTACCGAATGCTCCATCCAAGTACCCTAACGGTCGAGGGGTTATATGGTACCGTAAACTCCCGTTAGTGGGTTAAGCATCTAACCGAGGGTTGGGGTTGGTGTCCCCGTGGGTTGTAAGTGTACCTGGTTGTAATGTACCATGATTGTGATTGTATCGCTATTTCGGTTGAGATGGCTTGAAGTGTTGTGAAGACACTTGTTGAATCCGTGTATCCGATGAAGTATTGTGTTAATGGAACTTGTTTAATGGTCACTTGTAAGCCAATATAATTGTTGATGTGTCATGTAATGGTTTATGTTGTATAATGGGATTTATACATGTTTACTCTTTAAGCTTTGCATAAGGTTTGTTATGCATGTGAAGGCTTAAATTGAGGTTTAGCAATGGGATTAGCTGATGGTTAATGACACATGTTGCATATGGTTTAATATGCTATTTTTCTAAGTGTTAAGTGCATGGTTTTCAAGGCATGATGTTCAAACGATATTTTAAGTGATGTTTAAAAGATGATTGAAATGAGATTTCAATGTGTTGTTGAAAAATGGTTTTAAATGCATTGATGGTGTGTTTTTTTACCACTCCTCATTAAGCCCAGTGTGCTTACACTCTCTTTGTCCATCAATGCAGAGAATTAAAGATTTGAAGGCAGCGAGAAAGCAAGGGATCGCCAAAAACCTGATACTATGAGTATGTTTTGAACTAGACTATAAGTAATAAGGGCAAGAGGGTTTTCGTTGTTTTGGAAGATGTTTGTTAAACTCCCTGTTTGAACAATGTTGTTTTGCTGCTCTTGGTTTGTAATTGGCCATTATGGATTGTTTGTGGTGATGGTTTAAGATTTCATGCTTTGCTTGGCTTGATTTCTAGGAAGCATGCATCTAGATTTACATTTGAAGTATGATGCCATGATTTGTTGATGAACCTATGTTGCCTTGATAAGGATTGATCCTTGAATATGTTGAATGTATGTTAGAGGCATATTAGGATGTTTTGGTATCCTTTAAAGCATGTTAATCCAGCAAAAGAGGACATTTCAGGTCCAGGCGTATCGGTACGTGTGTCCCTATTTCGGTACGGGCAAGCCATTTCAGGCTTAGCATATCGGAACGCGAGATGGTGTTTCGATACGAGCTTAGGCCAAATGTGACCAGTGTTTTGGTACGCGGGCTGAGCGTATCGGAACGGGTAAGCCTTTCCAGGCATAGCGTTTCGGTACGCGAGAAACCGTTTCGGTACGGGGTAAGTGTAATAGGCAGGGCGTTTCGATATGAGTTTTGGTTACTGGAATTTGGGGATTTTGAAATAGCAAATGCGTATCAATACGTATGTAAGTGTACCGATACGGCTAGCCATTAATTCAGTTATTTGAAGGTTCTGAAGTTCTATTTTCTTTCGTTTTAGTCCCTGAATGTTATGGGTGCAATTGCATGAATATAGACGATCTTTTCGAGCTGATTTTTGACATGTATGCATGAAATTGGACTAATTAAAGGTTGGCAATATTAAAAAGGGTTAGGTCCTTTTAGTTTTCTAAAATTGTAATTTAGTCCCTAAATTGCAACTGTACCCAATTGGATACCAATTCGATGCCCGATTGAGATGGGTTTTCACATGTGGTCAGTATGAACACATATGATAATAATTTACATCTAGATGAGATAAAAAGAAAAAAAGGGTCGTGTAGACTCTCTAAGTGAATTCTAGCAAAAATGGCAAAAGATATGTATTGGAAAAGTATAAAAGAGTACCAAGATGAGTCTTTTGCATGCAAGTATACACGGTCTGCAAGTAATACAACAGTTAAGCTGAGTATCGATCCTATAGAGATTGACTTGGAATTCAATTGCTTTGATTGTTACTTGTCTTGAGAAAAAGTTGTTTGTTTTAAAGTTGGTTTTGGAAATAATTGAAATGAAATAAAAGAAATAAAAGTAAAGTAAGAAGTTGGCAATGAAGATGCTTTAATGAATGATGAGCGTTGGCAGGGAATGCCTGGTTTTCACGCTATTCATGTCGTGCCAGCCTTCAATAACAACCTGTCTGGGCATTGTTTGCCGAGCAGATTCAAAATTAGCAAAACCTCTCTCGATGGTCATTGCCATAAATTGATCATGTAAAAACCCCTATATCTCTATAGTGCATGCTTTTAAATAAACAAATTTGATTAAGATCTAATATATACTCCTAAGGGGTAGATTTCACTCCCAAAGTAAACTCATCTACTTGAATGACTTCTCTCGAAGCTTCTCTCCTTAGTATTCAACAACTTAATCGTTGCCACCCCAAGTCTGTTAAGATATTGAGGAGCAATAGGCCAACAGTGCCAGCTCTCGCTTGGCACAGTATTTAGAAAACATTAAAGTATGCTGAATAGATAAAACAATGCCGAATCAGATTCATTATTAAAAATTGAAACATAAAACAGCGTTCAACGCAAACATCCCCCACCAACTATTAGATTAGTTCATGGTGAAAGATTTAACCAAAAAACCATAAACGTTTTCAAAGTACATCATCATTAAAGACAAGGTAAAACAACTAGAAAGAGAGGATGGGTGAGAAGGGGTCTCTCGATGCAGCCCTTTACGATCGAGGCTGTCGACCAAGCTGGTCGAACCACCCTTCCAAAGTGCAGCCGATCGTCACTCGTCTTGCACTCCAACTCCTCACTCGATCACTCCACCTAACTTACCGTCCTCCAAATGCTTGCTTGGTTGGTGTTTAAATAGGCGTGCAAAGAAGGGATAGGATGAGCTCCTCGTTTGAATTTTAAATGCTGAAGGGATAAGAGATAATCATCTTATCCAAGTTTGAATGAGAGTTGATCAGGCTAGGGCTGACGTCATACTGTCGATGCTGCCTTGGCATTCAAGCTTGGCATGAATCTGCCAACCAATCTTGGCACCATCTTATCCGCTATTTTTCAGAGATTGATCCAATTGCTATCTTTTTGGAGCCAGGTCTTGTCTTATTTTTTCGGGGTCCAACAGCTTCTTGGCATGACATCAAATTCACTTATCTGCCAATCGGTGCTTAGCATTTTTGGTCCATCTGTGCCAACAACACTCGATATTCTCTCTGGCATTCCTTCATGTGTTGCTTTTCTGGGCCAAATACTATGCCAAACCTGCAAAATTGCCAAAAAAAACAACCCTTCACACTGGCATAGACAGAATTCTAAACTCCTTATGCAAATGCATGGTTTTAACATCCTAATGTAACTAAATGTACTTAAAAACAAGCAAAAGCATTGTAATATTTACATTAAAAATAATACTTTTAGAGAGTTAACAGGTCTCGTTTCGAGTTCTTCTTCACAGTTTACTTCGTTAAACCTAATGTAGCTCGCTCAATTTGGTCTTGTGACTAGGCCGGGTCGAGGGGATTATAGGATACACAGATTCAACAAGTGTCATCTCAACACTTCAAGCCATCTCAACCGAAATAACGATACCATCACAATCATGGTACATTCACAACTGGGTACAATTACAACACCCGGGGACACCAACCCCAATCATCGGTTAGATGCTTAACCCACTAACGAGAGTTTTTGATACCATAAACCCCTCAACCGTTAGATTACTTGGATGGAGTATTCGGTCAACCGTATAAACCCCTCAACATCCAAGGCAACTTTTTATAGTGTACTATCAATCCTATGGCCGACCAACTGCATTCGATAACATTTTAAACCACATCACTTGCCAATATAATTCATTATTAACCATGTACCTCACTGTTTTTATATGCATCAATTTAAAACCATTTCCAAATCAACAAACCATGCTTTTAAACAAGTATAAATCATACTTACATGGATCACTTACCAAGTGCATCCATCATCATTTCATGATCAAAATCAGTATATAATATACTTTAAAACATGCTTAAACAGTAGGTACCATGTAATTCAAAACAAATGCATAAAATTATTTCGTAAAAGTACGACCGAGGGAGAAATCTCTTTATACTTACTCCTGATTTTAAACCAGCGTTTCAAGCTAAGTTTAAACTTCCATAAACCACCTTTAAATCATTTCAAAGCTGAAATCCACGTTCTCACTCACCCACAACGCAAAGCCTCATTCGTCGACGCGAATCATTCCTCCTAAAGCTTCTGAAGCGACACCTTAAGCTTGAGGATCAACCTCTCATGGTTTCACCAAACAAAAAAAGAGGATCCAATGCATCAAAATGCATCCACAACCTAGCAACATCAATCCAAAACAATCATCTACAAACACTAGCCGAAACCTTTCCCAAAATTACCGAAATCAACAACAAACATCTTCCAAACTTAACCTAGCCAAAACCTAAAGATTTAATCCATCAATTAACATCAATTGGCATCAATAAACAATCCAAAACAATCCTTATACCTCCAGCATACAGTAAACCTCCACAACTTCTCAAAACACATAACTAGCAACCTAGAAATTAGAGATTTACATAGCTTCGGGATTCTAATGTTAAAACCAGTCTATTAACATTCTAAAACATCAAAATCTTGATTAAAACCAATCAAAAACCCATCAAAACAGATCCCATTCGAAAATCACATAAACTCATCAATTAAACCTTAACCATATTCCATAATTAAATCGTTAAAACTCAATAGAAAACATTTATAAATGATCAATAACTTGAGAATTTCAGTAAAGAACCATACATTATAGGAGAAGGACGAAGCTCACTTCTAATGTTGACTTTCCTCCTTAATTGTATTGATTTACATAAGAAAACAAGATTAAAACAATAAGGTTTTGATAGGAAACAATTAAGAACTCATTTGACATTAAAAGATTGAAGAAATCAAGAAGTTACCTGAAGATTTTAAAGAAAAATAGAGTGTTTGGCTGAAGAGAATTTGAGAGAAAATCTTTTTAGAGAAAAGTTAGTTACATGAAATTTACTTAGGAATTAATTATGATATTAATTCCTTAAAATCTATTTATACCTCTCCCCAAATCTTTTTAAAATAGTCAATTAAGGAGAAAAGTATGATATTATACTTTGGGCAAATAGCTCCTTAAAGATTCAAAGTTTTGATCCTTTTACAAAACAGTCACTAAAAATAGTTTCCATTCTTTATATTTTGGTCACTAGCCAAAATGTCACATTTCCAAACCTCATTTTCCGAAATTGATTTTACTAAAAATATCCATAAAATAAATAATGATTTTTAGATATTTTTCCCAAATATTTTCTCTTCTGAAAATATTTAATTCAATTTTAATCCCGAATCCGACTCGAATCTTTAACCCGATCCACCAGACCGTCTAATCTCCCTATAAATAGCTAGGCCCAAAATCGAGGCGTTACACTACCTTAGAGGACGCCTTGGTCAATAAGCTACTCCCTAGCGCTCATAACAATCCTCATATATCGGCACAAGATGACCCCACCAGAAAAAAGACACAGCCAGATATTGACGCTAGAACATCCCCCCGCCCTGCCAAGAAACAAACGTCCTCCCAGGACAAAGACAAAGGCGTCGTCATCCGAGAACCACCGCCCCACTAATTCTCTGGGTTAGTTTTCATTTTCTTTTAGTTTATTTTAGTTTCCTATTTTGCATATTTTTGTTTTCTTTGAATTATTTTCATTCTTTTTCTTTTCTTTTTGCATTGGAGACAATACTCTTCTCAAGTTTGGGGAGTACATACCCATTAAGATTAGGTTAAATTTAGGTAAAATTTACAAATTTTTTTAGAACTGTAATTAGCCTAATCTATCCAATAGGTTCTCTTTGCTATGATTCTTTTGATTTTGAAATTTGTTGCTGCATTGACCATGACTTCCTGTGATGACTCTATGTTGATGCTTTGCAAGGTGTTAAGAGCTTTCTAGTTTTTTAACTTAATGATAAATTTGCTGTAAACCCTTAAAACCACAAGTTGCATGCATTTTGACACTTAAGAAATCTTAGGGATGCTCTAGGTTGACTTTCTGATGCTTAAGCAATAATTAAAAATGAATGATCGTAAATGCTCAATGTACCAAAACAAAGGGTTAACACTTCTTAAAAAATCAAGAAAATAAAACTTGATAATTTAAACAAAACTATTGAGAGACACTATTCTTTGCATCTTGCTATCCTAGTACACTAGGTGAGTTGTGTTTGCTCCATTTAACTTTTCCTGGTAGGAATGATAGTACTAGAAATAGAGTGAATGAAAGTCTTCACTAGATGACATTGCTCATAGGGCTCGGGGATGAGTTGTTTGCTCTACTCCATCTTCAGGTACCAAGGGTTAGTGTGATGAGCTGAAGCCCCGATGATATAGTTTTAAACTTAAAAAGAACATGAAGTAAGAATGTGCTAAAAAAGAAAACATATGCAGAGGTAGAAAAAAAGCAACATGTTAAGTGTTCAAAAGTACTATTTTTATTACCCTTTTTACTCATATTATTGTTAGACTTAGGCTCATATTAGTTGCATTATTAGCCATTCATGCATGTTTGCATTGTTTCCTTGGTGGACAAGCTTGATTTCATATTTTTCTTAATTTTGGGGAAAAAGATACTACTTTGGTGTGATTTTGTGTGTGCAGAATTAGTTACCAAATGAAGGCTGGAACCAGTTGCCAGGGCAGTGCATGAAGGAGATGCTGACACAGTTGCCAGGGCAGTGCATGAAGGTTATACCGAGCTAGTTGACAGGATATTGCATGAATGTTATGTCGAGCTAGTTGCCAAGGCAATTGTCTATAAGGGATAAGATGATGTGGCACTCGAATTGATGCCTAGATAAAGCCTAATATGACGTGGAAGAAGATAAATCCTAGAAGAATTGGAGATTCAAAGAGAGATTAAATCCCAAAGAAGATAGGAGAAAATCTAGAAGGAACTTAAATATAATATTCTTTTAAAGTATTTTATTCCAACTTAACTTCCTCCTCAAGAAAGACTTTGACCTAACCATCTCCTATATAAAGAACCCATAGCCGCTTATTTCAACAAGTTTGGAGGGAGAGTTCAATTGAGAGAGTTCCCAAAGAGGGCTGATTGATTTCTTCATCATCTTCTTCTTTATTCTATTCGATTCATGTTTGGGGATTATTCTTTGTATATCTTTCAAAAGCCAGCCATGAATTGATGTGAATTGGCTTGGGTTATTTTGGGTTTGTTGTTGTATATCTTTGTATAAAGAACCTCTATTATTAATTGTGTTTTTATTTTCATAGTGCAGTAACTTAAGCAAATTGGCCCAAACCAATCCCTGTGGAGACGATACTCGATACTCGTATCACTTTATTACTTGCGATGTGTATACTTGCACCGTTTGCGTAGCACTCAATACGAGCAACAAGTTTTTGGCGTCGTTGCCGGGAATTGGCAATTGGTGTTAGTTGTTTTTGTTATTGCATTTTTCTTATTAGTTCTACTAACTTTTCTTTTTGTTTGTTTTATCAAAAAAAATCAGGTGCGCTATAAGTTAAGGGACATCAATATGTCGAGAAATAAAAGCCGATCTATTCGAGAGTTGATGATGGAATATAGGAATCAATCCACTCAAGAATTTCTTACACCCTTCGATGATTACCTATACCAACCAAGAAAAGCCCAAAGAGCCTATCCCGTGGAAACTCTTGTGCTATGTGTGGAGAACATCATGTGTTTGAAAATTGCCCTCACATTTTTAGTGCATATGGCTACATGGAGGACCATAGATGGAACCAACAGCAAAATCCTTCATGGTATGATCAAAAAGCTCAATTTTTTACCATGATAATTTTGCCGTAGTAACAGATATGCCATGGCAATATAGTCCTTTCCAAGAGCATTCCAATTCCTTGGAGGAAACGTTGATAGCTTCCTTGGCTAGACTTGACGGATCAATTGAAGAGATTCGAGAGCTATCAAAGTCCATGGATATGAGGATAGCTCAGTGGGATGCACCTTTGAAGGATTCAGAAGATCAATTGAGGAGATCCACATATGTCATGGATAACATGCCCCAACAATCAATTGCTAGGGATACTGAAATCCTAAGGCAAGATGAGAAAGAGCAATACAAGGAGAGATCCCCGATGTGTGAGGATCAACTAAAATCTCCAAGTCAAGAGCCTGCCAATGAGAAAGACTGACCGACACTTGATGAGCCTGAGCAACAAATTGCCTCAGCAATGATTGAGGAGCCTGAACAGAGCAATGTCGCGACAACACTCAGTGAAGCTGAGAACAATAATACTACAGCAAATTTTGAGGAACATGATGCTCAGAAGGTTACAACGTTGATGTTGAAGCACGAATCTGTAGATTGCTCTCATCTATAGCTGCCACGGCAATTACACGACCACATGCAAGATCAACGAGATGATAATACTTTGCCAATGAAATATGAGCAGGTAATGGTTGAACCTTTTGAATTCTTTAAAAACTCACCTCGTCCATTGCAGGTATGTCTTGAGGAACCGATGTTGGTAGATTTGAAGCCATCGAAATCTCTACTGATGGAGATGTTTGAGAGGCCAAAAGAAAAAGGTGTTTGGATTCGTAAAGCTTTTCAGAAAATTGGTTCTTCCCTTGACTTACAGCAAACTTTGGCAACTGGTTGCCACGACAACGAAGACTACATCCAACCATGATGGAGCCCGACGAGAATGAGGTAATTAAATGGTTGGATGTTGATATAATTTTTCCTAATAATAAATTCATGCCTTCGGGATTAGTAGAAAGGTGGAGAGTATACATGGACTACAAGAGAACAAGGAAGGGAGATACCTCCACCATGGTAACACAAAAGGGAGTAGCTACGAGCACATTGGTCCAATTCTTTTTGGGCAATATTGTCACTCGATGGAGGGTGCGGATGGACTATAAGAAGTATCAGAAATGACCCTCCTCAAGTTTTCTCAAATATGCAGTAACATTAGAAGATGCATGAAAAATGCTATTTCTAAAAAATTTTTATTTTTTTTATTTTTGAAACTTTATTTTATTTTCATTTTTTTCTTTATTTATTTTTGGAATTTTTAGGAGATATTTTATTTTATTTTTCTTCATTGTCTTTAGTTTCCAGATTTTCTTTGTTTTCTTTTCTTTTCCACAACAAGACTCACAACCACCATGCTAAGGAAATTCCCTGCCGACTACTTGCCACGACAACCGCAACCGCAACAGAGGATGCCTCGACAACCGTCCTGGAAACTACCTCAGCAGTTGCCACAGTAACAGAAACTGGCGATGCCCATGCAACAACAATGGCTTCGGCAACTACTGATGCCCAGGCAAGTGAACCTGCCTCGGCAAACATGGATCAAATCAAAGCAATGCTATTTACGCGGTACCAGCCACAAGCATTCAACCACCAACCGAAATATGAATCAAGCAAACGACACGAAGGAAACTTATCACTCGAGGTGACGACCTCTTCGACTAACTCATTTCATTTAGTTTCTTTTAAATTTTGTTTCACTTTTACATATATTAAGAACAATGCTTCTCTCGAGTTTAGGGGGTGTTGGTTTCTAGTTAGTTTCACGTTTAGTTGCATTCATCTTTAGCAATCACATATAGGTTGCATATGTTACTTGCCATGCCTTTGATTGGATTTAATTGCTTAAGACTTGTTAAATATCCAATGATGAATTTTTGCCACTGCACTTAATTGAAAGAACCTTTAATTTTAGGATTGCATGAAAAGAACTTAGAATTTTACTATGATGCTGAAATTTTTTCACAGTTGTGGCTTGTTGATTAAAAGAAACTTAGTGAACTTAGATTGCTTAAAATTTGGGTAAATTTGAAAATTAAAAGTTAATTTCTTGCTAGAGGTGCCCGAAACCGGCTCTAGTAGTTAATACACATTAAAGAATCGCTATAGGTGCCCGAAATTGGCTCTAGTCGACTAAAATAAAATGAGAAATTGCTTACTTCGCTAGAGGTGCCCGAAATTGGCTCTAGTGAAAATAAAAATAAATGCCCCAGTAATTAAATTGATAAAAGCCTATTATTCACATAGAATCTTGAAAATCAACTTGTACACAACTATGCACACACATTGTCACGAGCATTATAGTTTGATTCCGGGTAATTTTTGTGCTATCCGAAAAATTAAAAGGTGATCATACTTTTTGCCACGGTTCTGAGGTTTGGATTCCAGTTTGAAGCATGTCATTGATGATTAAAGTCTTGGCAGGTAATTGTTAGTTTGCATTGCTTGAGGACAAGTAATAGTTCGAGTTTGGGGGGGTGTTAAGTGTTCAAAAGTACTATTTTTATTACCCTTTTTACTCATATTATTGTTAGACTTAGGCTCATATTAGTTGCATTATTAGCCGTTCATGCATGTTTGCATTGTTTCCTTGGTGGACAAGCTTGATTTCATATTTTGCTTAATTTTGTGGAAAAAGATACTGCTTTGGTGTGTTTTTGTGTGTGCAGAATCAGTTGCCAAAGCAAGGCTGGAACCAGTTGCCAGGGCAATGCATGAAGGAGATGCCGATGCAGTTGCCAGGGCAGTGCATGAAGGTTATGCTGAGCTAGTTGCCAGGGTAGTGCATGAAGGTTATGCCGAGCTAGTTGCCAGGGCAATTATCGATAAGGGATAAGATAATGCGACACTCGAATTGATGATTAGATAAAGCCTAATATGACGTGGAAGAAGATAAATCCTAGAAGAATTGAAGATTCAAAGAGAGATTAAATCCCAAAGAAGATAAGAGAAGATCTAGAAGGAATTTAAATATAATAATGAATTATATTCTTTTAAATTATTTAATTCCAACTTAACTTCCTCCTCAAAAAAGACTTTGACCTAACCATCTCCTATATAAAGAACCCCTAGCCGTCTATTTCAACAAGTTTGGAGGGAGAGTTCGATTGAGAGAGTTTCCAAAGAGGGCTGATCGATTTCTTCATCTTCTTCTTCTTTATTCTATTTGATTCATGTTTGGGGATTATTCTTTGTATATCTTTCGAAACCCAACCATGAATTGATGTGAATTGGCTTGGGTTATTTTGGGTTTGTTGTTGTGAGAAACAATTGAATTTTGTTTAGGTAATAAAATTTTGCACTTTCAATTCAAGGTTTACTCATTTTTGGTTTTTATTCTTGTTTGCGAGAGAATTGGGAGAGGATCTCGTAATTCTATCTATTTATCTAATATCGGGAGAGTTAAATTCAAGAAACGAATGAGTATGCTCTTTATTCATTCTATCGATGGTGAAGATTAATCCGGCTTAGAAATAAGTTAAGGATTTCAATGGCTAAGATGAGCGCAAGATTGGTTGTTGTTCACCCTTGATTCACGCAGGGATGTATTGTCAAGGCATGCACAACTAGCTAGAGTTTCGACTTAGGGATAAGAAGAAGCCATTGAAGAACGCTCTGCTGAACCTTGAAGTTGCTGCCCAGCCGCCCAAATAGTTGCCCAGCCAGTTGCCCAGGAAACTGTTCGATTAGTTTCCAAGGCAACCCAGCTGCGCAAGTTGCCACGGCAACTGAGTTGCCCTTGCACTCTTTTAACAAGACGATCCAATTGGCTATCACTCCTCAACTCACGATAACCTGGCCTATTCCCTCTCTTATTTGATTTCACCTATTCTTTTAGTTTATTGCTCTTAGTTTACTCGTTAATTAGAACCTCTATTATCAATTGTGTTTTTATTTTCATAGTGCAGTAACTTAAGCAAAGTGGCCCAAACCAATCCCTGTGAAGATGATGCTCGATACTCGTATCACTTTATTACTTGCGACGTGTATACTTGCACCGTTTGCGTAGCACTCAATACGCGCAACACAACCCTTAAGCTTCTCTAAGACTATTAAGTGATGAATGCATGTAACCAAGCACACACTGAACTTAGAGTAGATTTAATCCATTGAATAAGACTGTAAGCTTTGATATACTTGCTTATCATCAACATAGCTGAGGAATAAATTACTGCTGCAGCATAACTTGGAATCACTATAATCATAGCTTAGTGGAACCTTAGGACTTATGGGCTGTTTACTGCTCTTATCTTCTATTTTTATTTTTCTTGTTTCCATTTTGCATTGCTTGAGGACAAGCAACAGTTCAAGTTTGGGAGTATTTTACGAGTGCGTAAATATTCTATTTTATATGCCCTTAATCCTTTAATTGTGCATGTTTTCAAGCTCATTAGGTTGCATTTAGGTTAGAATGTACATATTTGCATATAGATAGGGAGTTACACCACAAATGGCTTAAATTGTCATATATATTGGTGCTTTGTGGTGTATGTGCAGAATGCTGGAGTATAGTTGGAGCAGGAGAAGAGCAGATCGCATGGGTGGAGCTGACAAGGCATGAAGAGTTGGAGATGAATCTACCTTTGCCCACGTGGACTTTCTCCCAGATACACAACATTTAATGAAGTGGGAAATAATTAGCTTTCTTTAATGAAGCCGTGCACTTCAGGGTACTGAAGCCCTAGTTTCACCGTCTATATAAAGAAGACTTGGATGTTAGTCAAGAGAGAGCCGATCAATAGAGAGCAAAATTCAGACGACAGTCCTAGTCCGAGCTTGCGGAGAACCACTGAAGCAAAGATAGACGATTCTCCTTATCGAACGAAGACATCGAGAGAGGCTGGCGGAGATGATTCTAACAACACAGTTGGACAACACGGAGGGAGTTTTATCGAGGACACTCGGTTTATTTCTTTTTCTTTGCTTGATAAACCTCCATACTATACTTTTAATTATGGTTGCTTCACGCTCAGACATGAGCTAAACTTTTTAGTTGAGATTATTGTGTCCCAAGATTATATGTTTTGAACTACACTCACTGGTTTGAAGACTAGCTTTGATCCTTGATCACAATGCTACTTTGATATTCCAAGGCTTTATCATTCCTAGCTCTATTGTCCTCCACTTGGTTTTGCTATAGAGGAGACAATAGATGTATAAATTACTCTCATTGAATGTTGAACTTAATGACATAACTCATTCATACATTCACACAATTCATAAACATATACTTGGTCCATCAAAGTACCTACTTTAGTCACAACATACCACATCAACCAAAATAATCTTGAACTCATCATTATCGGTTATTTTAACTCAAGAAAACAGTCTAGTTTTACCTAATAAAACTGCCCTTATTTAAGCCTGTAAAACAGCCCACAATTATTGCAAAACAGCCCTTAAACACTTTACAAAACAACCCTCTAATTTTGTTTATAAAACAGTCCAATATAGTCTCAAAACAGTCCCTAAAACTAGGTTTGCAAAACAGCCCCTATACATTTTATTTCAAAGCAATCCCTTGTTTTAAAACACCAAATCAGCCCCTGTTTTATTTTAAAAACTGCCCATTTTTCCTTTGTCAAAACAGTCCAAATCAAGTCTTTAAATTCATAAAACAGTCCCCAAGATTACCAATCAAATCCTCATTTCAAATTCACAGTTTAGCCCCCTTTTTATCCATTAAAACAGTCCCTAAACAATCCTTTTTGATCATAACAGCCCACAATTGAATCCTTTTAGTACACAACAATCCAAAGTTCATTACTATCAAGCAATGGCAATCAATTCAAGTTTCGAATACAACTTATGCATTTCAACAAAGGACTAAGTCATCCCAAGAATTTCTAAAACAGGACTTAATGGCAGCAACATTAATTTGATCCTATTCGAACCAATCAACTATCCATGAAACTTATATGGTTCAAAATCAGCAACCTAGCATCTCTAATTACACTTACAATTTCACAAAATCATGGTCATTATCATGTACACAATTCGAATGAATCAAGAACCTCATAGCATAAGATAAATTTTGCTAACTATCCTATCTACAACATGCTTTTTAAAATTTACAAACGACTACCCAAATTAAAGCTTGATTATTAAGAAAAGAGAAGTGTAATCACCTTCTTCCTCAAGCAAACGACTAGTGAACTCAAGAAATTGGATTGACTAAGCTTTGAACTCCAAAATTTTCATGGCCAACTTTCAAGCTTCCTCTCACTAAGTGGTCCGGTTCATTTGGGGAAGGAGAAGACCACACTTTGGTTATTTCCCCAAGTGGCCGAAACCACCCCCTTCCCCCAACACATGCATTCATCAAAGATAGCCATGTGTACAAACCCTTCTAGATCAATTTCTTTATCATGCAAACCTTGATTTTTACCTAATTTTCAATTTTGTCCCTTTTTAAAATTAGCTATCTACTTTTCCTTGTTTTAACTTTAGTCCTAACTTCTTAATTAATCTATTCAAAATATATCTTAAATCAATTTGAGCCACATCAATTTGGTAACAAACTTCTAAGCCACATTTTGGGATATTACAGTTTTCACTTAAAACCAACATACAAATCATACTTGCAAACACATCTAAGTACGATAACCTCGTATTTATCAATCCAATCCTCGTGGGTTCGACACTCTACTCTCACTTTATTACTTGATACGACGAGTATACTTGCTCTAAAGTGCATCACTATTCGACAAGCATAAGAATGAATACATGTGGACTGGTTGATTTTATTTAAAAATCGTTGAAAAATATAAAAATAAAACCTCATTATAATGTTTATCATCTTTTAAACAAGGGGTATTTTAGTCATTTCCCTATTAAGTTGATGTACGGTTAATATATGAAATCAACTCTGCCATGGTTAATGAATAGTATAAATATAGATTATTAATTATATTTAGTCGAGAAACTTTAATTGACCGAATGGTAAGAGGATGTTCACCCGCTTTTCATTATGTTTGAGTTCGAATCTCGACATTTACATTAGAAATATAAATATCATTCTATTGTACCCAAAAAATATATTTATTCAATATAAAATAAAATGGATATATTTGAATGTCAAATGAGTTTTAAATCGGATGTCAAATGGATTGAAATATAGGTAAAATTTTGATACGCATGTTGTGTAAAATAAATTTTACACAAACATGCATATATACACTATAAAACACAAATCATATATTCATAACCATAAACCTTAAAAACTAAACCATAAACTCTAAACCATATACCCTAAATTATAAACACTAATCTTAAATTTTAAACCCTAAACCCTTCAACTAAATTTCTAACCCCTACAATTAAAAAAGTTTGCGTAAACTAAAGTTCACACAACTTGTAAATCATTTTTTTCCTTGAAATATTATTGGTATATAAAAAAGTATATATTTTTTTCACCTCATTTGACCTCCGTTCTATTTTTTGGTTAAATCGAACCAACTGACAAGAAAAAGTAAAAAACCCGTTAAGGTGACATTAAATATTTTTTGTTATAGTCAATTATTTTATTTTTTTGTGCAAAAAAATTATGAAAATTATATCTAAGTTTTTTACATTATAAAAATCAGAAATGAACATATGTATAAGAAATGTAAAAATTACAAAAAAAGTTATTAATTTTTCTGTCACTTGGTTTAATCTGGTTTAATCGGGCTAAAACTTGGAAGTTTGCAAGACAAAAACATTAAAAAAAGAATTTAAAAAGAAAACGAAGATAGAAAAAAGTCATTAGGCTTTAAAATTAATTAATCCACCCACAAGAGATCTATTAATTGATTTAGTAGTCATAGATGTTCATCCGTTACTTATTTTGTATGGGTTTAAACCCTAACAATTATCTTGAAAGTATTATTGTAACACCAATGAATAAAAAATTTAATCCACCGAGATCTAGTATTTGGTCGAGTGGTCAAAAATACTCATGTTGCCCAACCTCTTATAAGTTCGAATCTCGACATTTGCTTTGAAAATATAATTCATCTCTATTTAATAAATAAAAAATCCACCCACAGATATTGATTGGTTTGTTTTATAAGCATAATGTCGAAAAATGATCTTAACATTTAACTGAATAGTCATTTTGGCTTATATTCTTTTTTAAGCAATTTAACCCTCAACTTTTATTTTGAGTCAAAATAGCCCCTATGCAGATAAAACTTGTCAGTCGACTGACGGTAAACAGATTAAAATGACTTGACAAAATAACATGCCAACATAAAACATAATTTTATATTTTATATAATTTTATAAATTTTTTTTACTAATGTGATGTTTGTTCAAATCAATATTTGTCTATATAAAATTATTTTATCTGAGTGTATTGTCATGAAGATTTTTCACTTCATTCCAAGCTATTTATTGTTAGTTAACTAACAGTTTTTATTCGTAGATAATTATTTTAATCTCTAAATAAAATATTAAGAGTTAAATTATTTCAAAAAATTATTACTCAATATGACTATTCAGTCGAAGATTAGTTACCTTAGTTTTGGCTTTATGCCTATTTTATATATGGGCCATATTGAGCTTTGATTTGGTAGGACATTCATTCCAATTTTCAAATGGGCGAAAAGAGTTTCCAGAAAGTGGGACAACTTGGGTTCCATTACAAGTCAAGTCTACAACCACCATACCATCATGTATCAGACTAGTACCATTGGCATTGTTGAATATGGATTTTGTCATATTTCCCATGGAAACCAACATCCAGTCATGATGAAAAGAAAGATTGGTGAGTCTAACGTGCAACATGGTTCAGGTATCAACTGAAAATGTTATAAGATATGTAATTTAAAATTAAAAATATTATACTTTTTTATAATATTTTAGGTTGATAGTTAAGTATCGAAATTTAGCTTCGAATATCGATACTCATCACTTCTGATAATATTTTAAGTTTTTGTAAGTATCCAAACTTACTCTAAGTATCGATACTGCCGTGAGACAACAACCTAAAATGTTATAAAAATATAACATTTTTATTTTAAGTTCCGTGTTTTATAACATTTTCGGTTGGTGTTGTACCGCGACTATGCCACACCACTGACCTACCTAAGAAAGATATAGATGCACTACCTAATCATACCAGCCATGCATCACAATGCTCACTCCCCATATATGTAGATATTTATTCGAATCTTTATTTTATAACTCAAATTTTATTTAATCTTTTTGAGTCGATTCAAAAAAAATACGAGTCGAAAAATATAATTTTTCAAGTTGAGTAAAGTTTTATTTACCCCTGCCCTAAAACGTGAGTGTAAGCCGAAGTGAGCCTTTGGACTTCTCATTTAGGTCATACATTTTAGTTTACTTTCATGCTTGGGGCCCATATATTATTGGGCGTACAAAAACTATCTCCCCCTGTTTTTCTAATTGTCCTTTTGTTATTTTTATAGACAATTAGACATAACAGTAAGGAAAAATATTTGATGTACTGCCAACGTAAATTTTAATTTACATAAGTATTATTTTTAGGGGTTAATAAATTAGTTTATGATTTAAAGTTTAGGGTTTAAATTTAAATTTTAGTATTAAATTTTATGGCTTAGAGTTTATGATTTAAGGTCTAGGGTTAGAGATTTAGGTTTTAAAGGTTAAATAAGCATACTTGTGGAAAAAAATTATTGTTTGTGTATCAAATATTAAAGATAATAATAATTTAAGGTTTATTATCTTATACAATGATAGTGAAAATAAGTTTAGAGTTTAGTGATTAGGTTATAGGTTTAAACTTTAAAGTTTATGGTTAGAATTTAGGGTTAGAGATTTAGATTTAAAGCTCAAATAAACATGGTTGTGAAAAAATTTACAACTGCAATGTATCAAATAATAACCTTAATTTAATTCGCAAAATTTACTTTTATTCAACTCCATACTGATATGAAAATATTTATTTTATTGTGTTAATAAATAATTTAAATTATAGTAATATTAAAAAAATGAAAACATTCTAAAAACATGATAATAGAAATTTCAAAATATTGCATGAAGTATACAACTATACACGACCAAAGTAGCAATTCGAATCTTTTTGAAAATTTAATTCAGAAAAAGAATAGGACTAAATTAAAAAATGTAAATATTGAAGGCTAAATCAATATTATGCTCATTCTATACCTCATTTCTTTTTTCTCCGTCAACAATAGGTAAATATACATTTTGATACTTGAACTTGATTTAAAAGCTCAATTTGGTACCTTAACTTTTTTTTTGTCTAAATAGGTACCTAAACTTAGCATCAGAGTTCAATTTGTTGCCAAATTTTTTTATCCTATTAAGTATTTGAACTTGATTTTGCAATTTAAATTGGTACATGAACTAGACTATTTTTTTTAATTCAAGATCGTATTTATGATTTTAACCAATTTGAATCAAGAATTTAAGTTCAGGTATCCTACGGTATAAAACAAATTTAGATATCAAATGAATTTTTTTTTGATTAAATAGAGAGGGGTATTACATTCATATACTATGATTCAAACTCATACAAGATGAGACAATATGAACATCCTTAACCACAAAACCAATTAGTGAATCTCGATATCAAATAAAATTTTAAATCTAGTTTCAAATACCTAATTGAATCAGAAATTTAAATATCAAATTAAATTTTAAAAATGAAATTCAAGTACCAAAATACATATTAACCCATCAACAATAATAACTCAACTGTTCAAAACTTTATTACAACTGAAGGAAGCAATCCTGAGATGTGAAAAAGTATAACCTAGTGATTTCCTTTTTGTTCCCGTGACTAGATTGACATGTTGTTTATATTCCAAGCCACATCTTATCTTATGCATGCAATAATATAAGCTTGTATTGATTGAATCTTGCCCTAAAATGGGTCCTGGTCGGTTCTTACATTAATCAACCAACCACATGCCATGTCCTTCAAAGATGAGGACAAAATCACATTACAAAGAACACAGTATCATTTAGGTATACATCAATCACCACTACCACAGGGCCATGTTCAATGCAAAAAACACCCGCTGAAGACCCCTTCAGCACAGCTTTTCCGCCGAGCTTTTGACTATCGAACGAAAAAGTTGTGTCGAACGATTAAAGTGAGTGTTTCAAACGGACGTTTTAGAAAAGCTGAAATTTTGAATTTCTCCTTAAACGAACGTTCTCACCCAAATCGCCAAACGAAAAGTTGTGCAGGAGGAAATCTTAGTAGTAGTAACTACAATTTACAACATTGTTTTGCTGCTAACAAAACACAGGTAGCAAGACAAAACCAAGCCAATAAGAGCTTTGACGTGTCTACAAAATATAGTACTATATGTTGTTGGTTATAAAGTATATATTTTTCTTCAGGCGGTCCAAAGCTCTGCACTTTTAACCTTTGAGACGCTCTCCAGCACTTCAAAAGGGATAATATCACCAACAACAACCACCCTTTTGCTTTCCAGATCTACTTTGTATGAGCTCACTCCTGTTTTTTCATGGGACACCTAAGAATTACATTACTGCCATAAAAAAACATACAAATCTTAAAAGAATCAACCCATTAACTTGCATTATAATATGTTGGCTCCATATGTGGATGAGTGATGTCTTGATTACTTTTGAGCTTGTTAGGTCTTTTGAGGTAAAGTGTATGAATCTTTAATGGAAAACAAGGGGGAAATCATAGGAGCTATGTTACACTAATACAAATACGAATATGGGTACGGGTATGGAAACATGGACATAAAACACTAATTTTTAAAATTTTACGGTAAGAGTGCGACAAATAATTATATACTTATAGTTGAATCATATGAGCAAGAGAAAGTTGAACAGAAACAATAAACAGACACAAAAAGTGTAGGAGAATAGAAAAATAAGAAAAAAATAGGGAGATAAAATAAGTATCAAACTATATCTAATATATTTTTGATATGATGACGTATCGAATACGTGGTACGATATTAAATTGAAGTACTCCTGCTTCCTAGCAAAAGGAAAGTAAGTTACCATCAAGCTTGGAAATGTGTTTCTATACTTTTTTTGCACAGCCATGGCAATGCATGGAAACCCTTAGTACCACCACCATCTGCAAAGGCCAAATCAAAGGAAAAGCCTTCATTTATTATCTGTTAGTATACACATAAAAAAGAAGCCCTTACCTTAGGCTTAAGTTGAAAGGCCAATGTCTGATTTCCAGACACAACATCTTTCAATCTCAGCAACTGGGTTTTCTCAGATGTCATCAATGGCTTCTTCTCAAACTCATCATCCAAAGTGTTGGTGCAGAAACATGAACATGATGAGCCTGAGATTGAAGACAGATACAAACAATCTAGCATCTTGCCAAAACTGAGTTTTCCCATTGCTTTTTGTTCACTAACTCATGTGTACATGAACCAAAATGTCAATTTTATAGGGAAGAAAATCAGATCAAGTATAATAATGTTGGGAGACAGAGAAGGAAGCTGAAGGTCAAAGTTTCTTGCGAAAGGGAAAAGCTATGATACTGAAACCTATTAACCAAATGAAGCTATATTAAATAAGAAAACTATCTCTTGTTGACTTTTTACGTAGTTTAAAAAAAAATGTGTAAGAGGTGTGTTGTAAAGTAATTAAAATGACAATTTCATCCTTAAAAAGTTGAAGTTTGTTTTATTAGAAAACTAAAAAAAGGTAGAAAAGAAAATGTGTTTAATAAAAGTTGTTGAGTTTTTTAAGAGGTCAATTTTAAAACACAAAAGAGACATTATTTTTGAGACAGAGGGAGCAGAAAAAAACCTTCAACACCATTTTTGTTTGGAGTTGGAGTTTCCACACTTAAAAGAAATAAACGTTCCAAGCAAATATATTTAGTTTGTTGTCAAGTTATTTATTTTTTGTTTTTTTTTATATTTTTTAGGTTATAGGTTTTAAATTCATTAAGAGTACTCTTCTTTTTTTTTAGAGTCCATATTTCTCTCTCTAGGTAGGTTTGAGATCAAATTTAACATTTATAAAAAAGTAATTTAATCTTTAACGTTTTATATTAGGTTTAAAATGACTTCTCAGTAAATAAAAATTGTTAGTCAATTGTTGATAACAACTTGAAATGACTTGGCAGAATAACATGCCAACAGAAAAAATAATTTCATATAATTATTCTTTGACTGATGTGGCATTCTTTCAAGTTAACACCTTTGTCTATATAACATTGTCAATGTCAATGTGTTGTCACGTAATTTCAAGTCATTTATCGTTAGCTGACTAATAATTTTCACCTACAAATGGGTCATTTTAACCCAAAAAATATTAATGGTTAAATTACTTAAAAAAAACTAAAATAACTATTTAATCAAATATTAGAGACATTTTTTACTTTGTGCCTTTATCCTTCAATCACCTCTGAGCAGACGCATTTGTCATGTGGCGAGCTACTTATAAAGACAGTAAAACACCAAGCGTCCACATGAAAGATAAAGCCAATTTCATGCGAGATATGCAGTTGGTTTTTGGAAGTAAGCCAATATATTGTTAAGGAGAAGCTAAACCTGTCATGGCCATAGCATGATAGCTAAGAAAGACTTATAGCCAAAGATACTTATTTAAAGTCTCGGCTATAAGAATTCTAATTAAGTTCAAATCGAGTCAAGTCGATCAGATCCGTTTTAGAATATCAAATTTTGTATCATTAAACGTAATATGAAGCATCTTTAGTAGGGTGTATAAATGCATTTGGTACATGATCATGACGCATGACCTTAAGCATGCACTAAAAGGTTCAATTTAATTTTTTTTATTTTATAATCATTTATGGAAGAATTGCTGCATAATATATTTCAAATTACACATTGCCTTAAGTCATAAAATAATATGTGATGGAATGGTGATTAATAATTAAAAAAAAAAGAATTGAAGTTTGTTGGCAAACTTTGTCTTCATCTTATCAATAATATAAAGAAAGGGGACAGGTGGCATTGAACTCTTGGTGCCCTCAGAGGTCATAAAAGACTAGAAATTATTGGATGATTGAATTATATTTATGTAGTATATGATATAATATAGGGTTAATTGCACCATAGTCCTCAAATTATGGTTTAGATTTTAAATTGATCGCCAAACTCAAAAAGATTCTAGTTGAATTTTCAAGTGCCATATGAGATGGGTACCTATTGTATTGATAGATTTACATTTGTCATGTTAAAAATATAGTATCATTAAAATGTAGCTTATATACATGGGCCGAACATAGAGGGATTTTGGGAGCGTGAGTCCTGGCAATTTTTTCTAATAATAATAGAATAGTTTTTTTAGAAAAAGTAAATTTAGTTCTATAATCCCTTCAATATATTTAAAATCTTATTATGGTCCCCTCAAAAATTTTAATTTCATTATGGTCCCCTTTATGAATTTCTAGTTCCGCCCCTGCTTATATACATGCTTAAAATCTTATATATTTTAAATATATTTTACTTCATGTTCAAGCTAATTTTAACACTAAAACCGATTGTTAGACTGATGAAAGGACTTTATTAATACGGTATTGGTACTTTAAGAATTTAGCTGAAAAATGTTGTAGTTAGAGGACTAATTTAGACTTTGAACAATGGTTTGGGGTGTGGGCTGCAATTTACCTTTTTATATATATATAAATGTGTATTTTTCTACAAGATTAATGGGACCAGGTTGGTCCATGTGAGTGATGATGGTGGATTGGTAAAGATTGTTAAGCACGTGCTAGTCACATGACCTACAAATTGTTTCCCGTTGAAGCATTCAAGAAATGTAGGTGACAGACAAGACAAGCAGCAAATATGGTAGCCCAATGTTTCTGTTTCAGGTCTCAAAAGAGCATAAGAGCAGGCAAAGCACAGCCCCTTCCTTCCATTATATGGCGAAATGCTCCGTTTCGGATTATATTATTCGAACAATCGAACACGATATCAAAATTCGTAATTTTCTTGTATTGATAACATCATGGAAGGAAGTTACATCTTCCTTCAATCTGTGTAGTAACACATTTCAACATCAATTGCTGTCGCTCCATTTAACCAGTGCTATATATGCAACAATGGATGCAATAAATGAATTCGAGACCGAGCAATCGGTTTTCATGCAGCTTCACTTGTTTGTCTAAACCTCAATAGTATAACTGGAGCCAGCAACATCCACACTGCAACACATACGAACGAATCCGAAGTCTTTAAGATTAATCGTTACTGATTTATCTTCGGAAAATAAGGTTTAGGGTGTGTATACTTACGGTAAACACCGACGGCTAGCCATTCATTCACTATCCTGACCCAAGTGCTGGTCCAACCGACGTCGATCGTCCATCTGCATTAGTGTGGAATCATATCAGCTTTGCTACTTACAGCTTTCAACCTGCAATTCAAATGGAAAAGGAAGGGGACATACTTTTTAATAGTATGATGAGTGTTCCACCCGATCAATAGCATCGCAAAGTACATTGCTCCAGTGGCGAAAACAAAGTGGAAGAAGCCATAACCATACGGAACTGCATCTTCAGCTGGTGCTTCCTTTTTCCTGAACTGCAGCTGTTGTGAGGTGCATTCTCATGGAAAAAGGGATAATACAACTACTAAAGACTTATTGTATTTCGAATAACAAACCTGAAAACATTGTGAATCGATGCCCGTCGAAAACGTAGCGATAACCATAGCCAGTAGCGCAATGACAAAGCTCTGGAAGAATACAAAGAGTTAGCCAATCTGTTAGACTCACTATAACTTGGTTTAATGGATTTCAAAAGAATGAAAAATTACTATGATTGAGAGCCAATCTGTTCTGTTTGATTCCTCTGCCTTCCTAATGCAATTTTCCCCAGCTGGTTCACTGCAAACACGTAAATCTTACTAATTGATAGTTGATTGAACATGAAGAGTTAACGAATGCAATGCGCTATGAGATTTCTAAAACAGGCTTAAAATCTTGCCTTCGAATGGCACACCAACAGATGAATACAACATAAAGCCCCATGAGCCCGGGAGTCAAGATGCCAGCATTCACCTGTTTAACAAATCATGCACTTGATTACTAATCATGCCGTAGCACTTAAGAACCGGAAACCGGGAGTATAGAGAACATACCTTAGGGTGGAGGGAAATGCTTGTCATGAGCTGAATGAGTACCAGTGTCCATGTGATGAAGAAAATATTAAGGAGGCAGGAAGATTCCGGCGCATACCAGATGTACATTATAACGACCCCGACTATGCATATAACATATGAAGCAGTTGCAAGTGACATCACATGCATGCGACTGAAGAAAAAGTTATACGGTTCGAATCAGTTCACATCTTGAACTAAGAGCCCTGTTTTTTGTTGCGTTTGGGTGGAAAAGCTAGTTTGAGAAGCCAGAAGTAACAAAAAACAGACAGCTTTTGAGTGTCAAAACCTTGGTTTGCCCAGAAACAACAAAAAAACAGGCAGCTTTTGAGTGTCAAAACCTTAGTTTGCCCCCCAAACTAGCTTCTCAAACCTTGGTTTGCCAAAAGCTAGTTTTTCTAGCTTTTGCAAAACCTTGGTTTTGCCACAGCAACCAAAAACAAAGCTAAGACCAATCACGAGCTATATCTCATTTTGGTGATTAATATGCTGACATAAAAATGAACTACATCCTATGACATAAAAGTATCTGATTGATCAGTTTCATTATAGCATTAAAGCTCTATTTTGCAGACGAAGAATCGGTTCGAACAAGGGAAGAGTCTTACCATTTTTCTGATATTTTATCAGATTGACACCAATCATTCAGCCATGTAATGAAACTGATAACACTTACTAGCTGAACTAAGAGAAAGACCCTGAAAAGTATAAGAAGAAAAATCATTAAACAATAAGATTGACCAACTATAAGTTAGGAAGCAGCATAAACTTCCTCTACAGACTATTCCAATAAGATTGTACATGTTTTATACAGAGGTATTTATAACAGGAATCTATGATGTACCCGGCACCAAAATGCGCAATCTCCCCTGCCGAAAGAAGCAACGTAGAAACACATGTTAGCGCTTAAGTCCTAAGATTTATCATTGAATGAAGTAGACATTTCGGGAGCAATGAACACGAACCGTATATCTGTACGATAAAAGTAGGAACCAAAAAGGCGGTTGCTGTCAAGGCAATCCAGAGGGCGATCTTCGCAGACCACCACCCGGAATGCCACGAGTCTCTGCAATTGCACATCTTTGGGGTTCTAGCAGTTGAAAGAAACATTACAGAGAAGAATGCCTAGAATAAAGTTAAGGAATATGCAAAATAATCAAATAAGTAAATAAAAGAGGGGAAAAAAAAAGATCCATTATTGTGGCTTAAGGATACAAAACATCCCAAGCTCACACGTAAGACTCCTTCGGCGCCCAAACAACGTTGGCCACCTCGACAATTCTTCAGTTCTGCATCCACATTGTCACACAACAAGCTGATTAACATTATTATCATCGAGCTCCGAAGTTGTAATCGAGCTATGAAGCATAGTATTCGGTGTTGAAAATAACCCGATTTCCCTAACCTAGAGCCTAATCAGAAACAGAAACTCAAAGCTCAAGATGCATATTATACTAGTGATTCCTATAAACCATGTCTCATAACAGCATTTTGGCAAACAATGTTGATGCAATCAATCAATCTTACTTTCCATTTCCGGGAACGCATTGCGGCCATAATCTCTAACGGCCCAAGCCAGCAAATTCGAAGCTAGAAAGATGACTGCATAGACATATCTAGCCATCCAAGGGTTGGAGCCATTCCTGAACTGGGCAAACCAGGAACCAACCTTAGGAACTCCATGCCCCTCATTGAGGTTACTTGGTAAACCACTCTCCATCTCAAGTTTGGACCCTCCAACTCCAACACCCTCCACTTTTCATGACATTACAGATTCAATGTTCCAAGAAAGTAGATGAAAAAAAAACACAGTAGCAGATTCCAGTTCACTGAGAAAAACAGAAAAAAGAACAGAACATTAATATAATCATTGTTTTGTCATAGTGGATCCATGATACCGTTACCAAAATGTCAAAAGGTGGAATCATCGAAGATCGTGCAGATAAGAAAAATTGGGTTTTGGGCTCTAGATTATTTGGGTTTTTCGTAGAGCCTACAAAAAAGGTCAAAATTTTCAATGGACTAAATCGAAAGTAGACAAAATCACAAAGAAACTATTCCTCCTCATCTGAAAATAAAAACTACGAATGAGAATCAACTTTATGGCGTGCAATGCACGGCAGGTTTCCAACTTGAATCACAATTTCATGAACAGTAAAGAATTAAATTTATTTTACCGCAAAGATGAACAAAAAGAACAATAATATATACATATATATATATATATTCTTTTTGCATGGAGAAACGTGTATGAATTAACAAATGAGTGAAGGAATCTTTGAAATCATTTTCTTCACTAGGAAGCAGCCTTTGACTCCTAGGGGCCGATTCCACTATTGGAACCGTTTGGTGATTTTCACAGGTTTTACAGTTAAGAACATGGGGTTAATGTAATGTTTTTCTAACAACAGTCGAATGATTCTCGGCTAAGGTTGGTAAAGTTCACCGTATATGGAGGAAAAAACCCCCAGAAAATATTCTAAAAAAAATAAAAACAGAAACTTTACTCTCTTTGATTTCCTGGTTGGTGTGAAATGAATAGAAAGAAGCAAAATATTTTTCTTTCAAAATTCGAAACACTTGTTCCCTGTCATTTGCAAGAGTTTCAAAACATCAAAAATCATAAACAGATAAACTCCAAATATGTATATATATGCATGAACTGAAGTTAGAGTTGAAGAAGTTCATGCATACCTGGAAATAAGATTGGCCCAATTCTTAGAATCTCCAAAGAAGAGCTCTCTCTCTCTCTCTTTCTCTCTCTATATTTATATGTGTATATATATGTATATATATATTTGGTGGGATTGTTTTGAAATGAGTTGATAAGAGCTATAAAGCAAAAAGGTAGAGATTGCTTTTGGAGGTGCAATTTGCTTTCTTCAAGGACACCACCTTCATCGTCATCTTTTAATCTTTCCCTACCCGTTTGCCTACGTCGTAGCTTACAAGACTTGGATTTTATTTTAGGGTAAATTATGTGAATCATCACTAAACTATATCCTCAAACCTATTTTAGTCACTAAATTTCAAAACGTTCAATTTACTCACTAAAGTTTAGACATTGAAAGCTTTTGGTCACTCCTCTATTAACTTTTTGACGATGCCCATTTACCAACGAATGAATGAACTACTTCAATATTAGAACAGTGAAAATTTTCATCGGCACGAGAGAAGTAACATACTGAGAAACAAGCTCCATCCGACGACGGATGAGGGACATCGATGAGAGAGAAATCAGAAAGTTTTTTGCCGATTTGTGAACTTTAGAGCACTTTACGATAAAATACAGGTCGAATTTAGACTCAGGGGCCGAGACTAAGTGTTTGGTGAAATTTAGGACTGAACGATCACCATCTATGACTGTTTGGGGTTTAAGAGTGACCAAAAAATTAATATCTAAACTTTAGTGACAAAAAACGTTCATTGTCTGTACGTTCAATGAGTAAATTGAACGTATTGAAACTTCAGTAACCAAAATAGGTTCAAAAGTAAAGTTCAGGGGCGATTTCTGCAATTTACCCTTTATTTTATTTCAACCTAACTAAATTCTCACGCTTAGCCACACACAAAAACCATAAATTCCCATATTTTTATTTTCTGAGATTCCACGGGATAATTTCTTTTAAGAGTTATTTCAACCTAACTAAACTGCAAAAAAAAAAAAACTAAAATCTCAATTTTTTTAATTTTTTCTGAGAAGCGGAGTTGAATCAAGTAAGATATTTGAATAATATTTTTTAAATCCTTTTTCGATCCACAAAATTTAAATTTAAGCCGTTAAAACATTAATTTCTTCCCACTCGATTTGATAAGTGGTGGAAAATTCTCAACTTCTTTTCTTAAAAAATTCTTTAAATTTTTCACGTTAAACTATAATATGCTATTAGAATCTGTGGAGTACTCTCAGTGATAAAGGATGATGTATTTCATTCAGGTGACCCGGGTTCGAGCACTATGTGTGCGCGTTATTAAAAAAGGCTAAGAAAATTGAACAGATACTACCTTATAATCACACCAATATATTAAAAAAAACTATAATATGCAATTAATATAACTACCTTATCATTTTCAAATGATTTTTCATGCATGTTTTCACTATTACGTAAATATATCACGTCTAAATTATTATTATTATTATTATAGGTGGTGATGGTGGTCGGGAAATACCTCACTAATATAGTAATATTTAGTGGTGGAACTCAGGGTAAAAGTTTGAGGGTCAATTTAATTTTTTTTAAAATTTGGAGGCTTAAACTAAAACTTTTTAAAATTTTGAGAGATACTAAAATTTTTAATAATTTGAGAGGTTTAATAAGAACTTTTAAAAAATTATAAGAGGGGGTTTAATTAAAAATATTAAAAAATTTGAAGCTCAATATAAAATTTTTAAAATCTTGAGGGACCAAATTTATTTTTTTTAAATTAAGGGACAAATTCTAATTTCTCAAAATGTTGGGGGCATGGCCCCTAGTCCCACCACCTTTTGCCCATGCTAATATTTATATTAAGATAATATATTTCATGTATCCACTGTAAAAAATTTATTTTTCATAAGAGGTTTTAATTTTGAGTTAAGATGTTTAATTTGGAGTTTAAAATTTAGGTATTTAGATTTTAGAGTATACTAATTAGGGTTGGAATTTAGGGCCTAATATTAGTGGATTTAAATTTTATATTGTGAAGTTAAAATAAACATGACTGTGTAAGAAAAATTATACTTTTTTGTGCATCAAATATAAACTTCTATATTAGTTATGTTAATTTACGATAAATATTCAATATTACTCCTATAATTTAATTCTTAAATGAATATGTATTTTTTTAATTCTAATGCTACCTAGAGAGGAGAGGAAGGGGGCTTTAGGGAAAGGAATGGGGTGTTCTTAGTAGGTTTAGAACCCATG
Source organism: Hibiscus mutabilis (assembly GCA_019671005.1). Taxonomy (NCBI): domain Eukaryota; kingdom Viridiplantae; phylum Streptophyta; class Magnoliopsida; order Malvales; family Malvaceae; genus Hibiscus; species Hibiscus mutabilis. Next base: position 27,200,423 of record CM033747.1, read on the forward strand.
ACTTAAGAAAACATGAGAGAACAAAAATGAGTAGCTTGGCCAACCGGCCAAGTATGTTTGAACAAATGAATCGTATTACTATGTGTTTATGACAAACTACAAGAAATGCGGGACAAATACATGTATGATATCATATGACACAAAAAATAACATGAACTTGTTCGAAAAAAATAACATGAACACGATTAAAGATGATAACAGAGGGGATGAGTAGATTTTCGACTGTTCCTCTATCTTTATGACACGTTTAGATCTTTTTTATCTAGTGTTATTTTGGTTATTTCTTTTCATGGTTGGATTTGACGTCGTTTCGACTAATCAAGATGACTCTTATTTGTTATCCTGTTGATATTCCCTGCTTTGGACTCTCGAATTGGATTTGGATATGCAGTGTGCATTCGTGGATAGTTTTCTCACGACGCTTGACTCTGATTTGCGGTTGTCAGTAGTCTTACAATAGTTTGATCATCTTTTGTGGCTCGTTTGCCGATGCAATTAGATCTGTTCGTATCTATCTTTTGTTTGAGTCTCTTAGTTTGATTTTTTAACTTTTTTTATGATCTCAAGTGACTAGTTCATTGTTTCAATGATTTTAGGAAAATGTTCAAATTAATTTAATGCATATTAAAAAGGGTCTTTGATTTTAATTAAATATTTAATGCATATTAATAAAGGCCTTTGATTTTAATTAGTTGAATTAGTTTTATTTTTTTTAAAACACGTCACACATTTAACGGCCGTAAAAGATTTATATGAATGTCAAATCATAGAATCAAATGTGTTCATCTTTGTTCCCTTATTTTCTTTAGGTCATGGGTTCTAGATCCACTACGAACACTCATTCTTCTCCCTTCAGCCCTCCCCTCTAAGTAGGAGTAGGATTAAATTTAAGATTTGTCAAAAAAAATGTCTTATTAAAACGATTTTTATTTAATAAAAAATTATTTCCTTATTTTAATATTTAATATTTTATATTTTTATTACAATTTTTTATAGGTTTCGGGTTTTTAAATATTAAATTTTAATAAGATCAAAATTGATTAACAAAGAAATATAATTCAACTTCGTAACTCGGTTCGTGTCTTACTGTCTATAACTTTTCAATATATATTCAACTTTGAATCATGAAATAGATGTAAACAAATAATAAAAAATAAAAAGAAAATGTAATCGTTAAGAATTGTTTTAGAACAAGGCATTTAACTGGTTCACGAAATTTGAATTAAAATATTTTTTTACATGTTTAAGATTTAAGATACTATGGTAAAAATAAAACAATTTTTTAAAAATTATTGCTTTAGAAAACATTCTTGGTTAATAAGGATGGAAATTTGTTATTTGTTTTCAAAATAATGTTTTCTATTAACCAAGAATAGTGGTAAAATTATTTCTGTAAAAATAATTTTTACTTTTTTCTTCTAAAATTGTTGTTTTAGAAAACGTTGAGAGAAAAATGATTGGTAAGAATTAAGTATAGTGGTAAAATAGATTTTTTAATAAAATTATATGTAAATCTTAAAGACACTATTGTAAAAATAAAATGAATTTTAAAAATCAATAATAAAATAGGCATTAAAAAAACTAATTTAACACACACCAAAACCAAACCTATAATTGAAAAATTTACACAAGTCTACATATTTATTCTTTGAAAATTAGGCTTAATATCAAAATAAGTGTCTAAACTATCATATTTTTCTTTTTTAGGTGCCCAAACTATCATTTTGTCCCTTTTAAGGTCAACTAAGACACCTATTTTGACAAAAAAAATAATAGTTTGTGCACCTAAAAGGTAAAAAAAAATAGGCACCTAAAAAGATAAACGAGATAGTTTGAGCACTTATTTTGATATTAAACATAAAAAAAATATAAATCTCTCATCCTAAACCCTAAAATTTAAACCATACATTCTAACCATAATCCTAAAATTTAAATTATACAAACTAAACTCCTAAACCTTAAACAAAATTTTCAACTCCTTTAATAAAATAGATAATATAATCTAAAAACTACACGAAATGTGTATTAAGTATTTTTTTTCTTCAAAAAACAATAGTGATTGCGTTATCAACAATGTGTACATAGGAAAGAAAAATTAAAAAAATAGTAGACTTGAAGAACTGTTGATTTGGTGGGAGCAGAAAGTGAAAAAAGGGAGGTCACTCTATTAGAGAAAAGTTATGTCAACATTTTGTCACTTTTTATGATCGCTTTTGGCACATCCAACCCATATAATTAGCATCGAACGAACACGAACGAGAGTATATTTATATTCGTTCGTTTAATTTTAATCGAAAATATGAACAATTAAACGGACATAATTTTTTGTTTGTGTTTGTTCATTAAAGAATGTAAATTGTTTGTGTTAGTTCACGTTCATTCGTTAAAATGATAAACGAACATAAATGAAAATTAAGCATTGTTTAATTTTTTTATTAAGAAGTCTAAAGTCTCGTACATTGAGTATTGTTTAATTTTTCTTTTTATTTCATATTTTTAATATATGTTTTTAATTTTTTTAGATATAATACTTTTGTTATAAAAATAGTAAATATAAATGGACATATGTGAATAAATTCAAACGAACATAAACGAACGGATCACCGAACAAGCCCTTTGTTCTTGTTCATTCATTTAATTAAACGAATAAAAAATCTTGTTCATATTTGTTCGTTTAATAAATAAACGAACATGAATGAGCTTTTCGCCGAACAGTTCACAAATGGTTTGCTTAACGTTCGGTTCGTTTACAACCCTATATGTAGTAGCAGATCCAAAAATATTTTTAGGGTGGGCACACATATATTAATATTATGTTCGAGTCTAATTTATTTATTATTTAGTGTGTTTGGGCTCGATTTTTTTACCTTTCGCGAACATAAACGACTGTGTAAATATGGTAATGTGATTAGGGGGTTTTCCCCTCAATCGAAAATAATAATACAAAAATGTGTTTCTTTACGATATCAAAAGAGACGTCACTTGGAGATCGGGATGACGCTCCTAGCAGAATACTGTAAATTTTTAAAACGAAAGGTAGAAAATGGGAAAATTGAAATTTTTAAAAAATGGGAGGTGGAGTCGTCACCGGCCACTTTAGTAGGCCAGACACTGTGAAAAAACTAACCAGAGATTCAAACGTTTGGGCTTGGGAGTCGGTTACGCTTGGGGAAGGATTAACACTCTCACAACGCCCGAAATTGGTACCGCGTTGATTTAGTGTTGTCTTTTAAAAAAAACAAAAAATTAATTTTTTAATTCAAAATTTAATCCCCAAAAGAACAAAAACAGTCTAAAGAGAACATTTCCTTATTCACGAAAACCGAAGAAGATGACACCTGAATGAATCAGGATGTTACTTGCTAACCGGTTATTCGAAATAAAATGGAAGATATTCCCTTAATATAAACCGAGTTTTAAAAAATATATAGATATCTAAAATAAGATAAGAAATTATATATAAATATAATAATATAATATACATATAATATCTATTATAATATACATATACACAAATATATATTATAAAAAAGAAACTTTACATATCTAATATTACAATACATATTATATAGTTAAAATAATATACATATAAAATATAATACGTATATATTATATAATAAATATATAAATTTTATAATATGCTAAGTATAAAATAAGATACATAATACATATATAATATAATAAAAAACATTAATATATATATATACTTAATATATATATATATAGTGAAAATAATAATAGTAATGTACATAAAAGGAAAATTAAATAAAAAATTTACACTATGTGTTATTTGCATAATATATACTAAATATATTATATACAAATATAATACTAATAAAATATTGTATATGTTAAATATAATAATATTAACATATTATACATAATATTAAATATAATGATAATAGATTATATAATATACTATACATATAATAGAAATACTATAATATATATATACATACATATAAATATAAAGATAATAATATACATACATAAATACAAAATACATAATATAGAAAAATAAAACATATATATAATAATATGTAAATAAAAAAATTGAAAAAGACTAAAATAAAAAATATAGAAACTTAAAAACTAAAAAGGGGATGAAATTACAAAATATTTAATAGTTTCAGGGACTGGTCGTGTAATTCCCCCCTTTAAATCTGATTTAAATGAATTTAGTGACCGATTTAAAAACGAATGAAAACTTACAGGGACCTAAAGAGTGATTATACCATGCGGTAGGCTATGTTTAAAAAAAGAAATGGTGCGGGAGGACTAAGTTTATAATTAAACCTTATTTTTACCCTAGTATATAAGTTAACTTTTGGAAGAAAAAAAAAAGATCATTATATCCAAAGTTTTTAAAAAAGCAACCTTTAAACTCTCCCAAAATCTCCCCATCTCCTTGGCCGAGCCTGGCTGCCGGTGGCGGCGCCGTCGTCGCCGGTGGCCGGAATGCGAAAAGTCGTGACCTTTTTGACTCCTTTCGACGTGCTGAGTTGGAATCTGGGGTCAGATTTCTCTCAAAAACCTCCTAAACGCGCATATCTAAGGCGAAAAAAGAGTAAGGCATCTTTTTTTACCTTTTTATTTATATTCGAACACCATTTTTTTATTCGTTCGAACTCCTTCTTTTTTTCAGATCTAAAAACCCTTTTTTGAACCGAAAATCTTTCTTTTATTTAAAACCCTTCCTCCTTACATGATTTTCTTGGGTTTATATAACCCAAAAAATATTAAAAAATTTACAACTTGCTTCCCACTTGATGATTTTTGAGATCTGATCTATTTGCTTTTTCTCTGACAGGGGCGGTGGCTTGGGAGGCGGAGCGGAGGCCGGCGGCATGCATAGCCAATAGTGTCGTGCGTGGCGGCCACGCACGTGGAATAAGAGAAGACAAAGGGGCGGCGGCAGACATGTTAGGTTTCTAGGGTTTTCAAATTTAGGTTAATCGGTAGTAGGGTAATTTGGTTTATTTGGGGTGGTAGTAGGGTAATTTGGTTTATTTGGGGTATTTGTGTAATTTGGGTATTTTAGGTTTTATTGGTTTATTTAATTATTGGGTAAATGGGTTGTATTGGTTCATGGGTATTTGGGTTGCATTTAATTTGGGCCAAGTTGAATTATATTGGGTTATGGGTATTTGGTTTGGGTCTATGGTCCCGGACAGAAATGGGTACAACAATTGCCACTCTTTGGGCATTGATGTGTAACAGGAATAGGGCAAAGACAAAAGAGTAACTATTTTTGTCCGATCGGGGTTTCTTCTCTAGCCACCGCTTATTCCCGGGCTTCTCTTGATCTTCTTGGCCGCTCTTGTAAGCGAAATCTTCAAAATAAAGGATTCGTTAGGGAAGACAAAAATCTGAGGTGATCCGTTGGAAGAGACAAAACGAGTTTGGCTTGCTACGACTCTGACGACAACGCAATGTTTGGAGAAAATTTGACCTAACTGCAATACTGACAAAGAGACAAGGTCTGCAAAACTTGATCCAGCTACAACACTGACGAAGGCACATGATCAAAAGATAAAGGTTTGGTCCAGCTACAACACCGACGAGGAGGCAGGACCGAAAGTTGGTAAATTTTGATACGGAGCTTCTTTTGTATTTTCCCAAATGCACATGGATTAACGGTTTTGAGTTACATTTACTGGTAGCTGTTTGCTCCGGGCTAGTTGTACCATTCCCCTGGGTACAATTAGTTTATACCAATCGTGACATTAGATTTTTCAAAGGATTTATTTTCCTTCGACCATTCGTGAAAATGGATTTTTGATGGATATTTGAATTATCCATTGTCTTAAACTTTACCGTGTTTAAGCATGTTGTGCCGACATTTCTATCGAACTTGTCAAAATAGTTTAATCCAGCTGCAACACTAACGAAGAGGCATGATCGAAAGATGGAGGTTTTGATGTCTGATCTAGCTACAACTCTAACGAAGAGACAAGATCTGAAAGTGTAATTTTGGCCCAGCTACAAATCCTGACGAAGAGACATGACCGAAGAAAGGTATGGTTTGACCAAGCTACAACACTTGACGAAGAGGCAAGGTCTTGAAGTCAATGAGGTTAATCCAACTACAACATCGACGAAGAGGCAGGACCAAGATTTGGTCGTGCTACAATATCAATGAAGAGGCATGGTCTAAAGGTAAAAGTTTTGATCCAGCTGCAACACTGACGAAGAGGTAGGATCGAAATTTGGGATACTTGTTCAGTTATTCCATCAACAGAATGACATAATCGGATAACATCAATTTAGGCCTTACTACGCCCTCAATGGAGGAGTAAGAATGAACAACAACTTAAACCTAGCCACACCATCAACAGAGGGATAGGATCGGATATTAGTGACTTGGATTCTACCGCACCATCAATAGATAAGTAGAATTGGATAATAGTAACTTGGACTTAACCTCTCCATCAATACAAGAGGTGAGATTGGATATTTATAATTTGGACCTTGTTACGCCATCAACGGAGGAACAAGACTGGATGAAAGCAACTTGGACACAACCACTCCATCAACTTAAGGGGCCGGATCGGACAGCTGCGACTTGGACCTAACTTCTCTATCAACGCAAGAGGCAGGATTAGATGTCTACAATTTGGACCTTGTTACGCCACCAACTGAGGAGCAAGATCGGATGAAAGTAACTTAGACCCATCACTCTATCAACGCAAGAGGTGGATCGAACAACTACAACTTGGACTCAACCTCTTTATCAATGCAAGATGTGAGATTGGATATCTGTAGTTTGGATCTTGCTGTGCTATCAATGGAGGAGCAAGACTGAATGAAAATAGCTTGGACACAACCACTCCATCAACGCAAGAGGCTAGACCGAACAACTACAATTTATACCTAACCCCCCATTAACGCAAGAGGCAGGATTGGATATCTGCAATTTGGACCTTGTTACGCCATCAACGGAGGAACAAGATCATATGGAAACAACTTGGACACAACCACTCCATCAATGCAAGAGGCTAGACCAGACAACTTGGATTCTACCACACCATCCACGGAGAAGCAGAATATGGAGAACAACAATTCAAACTTTACGGCACCATCAACAGAGAAGTAGGAATGAACGACCAATTGGACCTTACTACGCCCCCAACGGCAGAGTAAGAACGAATGATAACTTAAACCCAGCCACACCATCAACGGAGGGACAAGATCGAATAACTTGGATTCTACCACACCATCAACGGAGAAGCAAAACAACAACTTAAACCTTACTACACCATCAACGAAGAAGCACGATCGGAGGATGATGCTTTGATTTTTTATTTTCCCTGAATTTTATTTTTTTCTTATTTTTTCTTTTTATTTTTTTTTTGAATTTTTGATTTTCTTTTTCTCTTTTTTTTCTTTCTTTTTAATTTTTTTTGAATTTTTGAATTTCTTTTTCTTTTGATTTTTTATTATTTTTTAAGATACAACTACAAAAAAGATATAATATCCGAGGAAGAAGTTTGGTCTAGCTGCAACACCGATGGAGAAGCAAGACCTGGATAGGGATTGATCTGCTACACCATTGACGAAGATGAGATCTAGAGGAAAACTTTGATAAAAATGTTTGATCTACTGCACCGTCTACGGAGAAACAAGATCTTCAAAAATTTGATCTACCACACCACCGACGGAGAGGCAAGATCTGGGAAATATAGGATCCACTACACCATTGACAGATAGATGAGATCCGGTGGAAAATTTGATCTTGCAACACCAATAACGGAGAGGCGAGATCGGAACTAAGTAGGATTTGCTACATCACTGGCAAAGAGTCGAGATCCAGAGAAAACTTTAATCTATTAAACCATCAACGGTAGCGCAAGATCTAAAAATGAAGGAGAATATTAATTAATAATTGATCAAAATTTTTCCCTTGAGCTGGATGCTTGAGCTTTTCTACATATTTGGCATTCTTCAAGGCTAGAGGTGGATCATCATGTTGTTGCCCCCGTGATTGAGGTTCTTCGGTCTCCTTCCTAGACTTTGATAAAAATGTTTGATCTGCTGCACCGTCTACGGAGAAACAAGATCTTCAAAAATTTGATCTACCACACCACCGACGGAGATGCAAGATCTGGGAAATATAGGATCCACTACACCATTGACAGATAGATGAGATCCGGTGGAAAATTTGATCTTGCAACACCAATAACGGAGAGGCGGGATCGGAACTAAGTAGGATTTGCTACATCACTGGCAAAGAGTCGAGATCCAGAGAAAACTTTAATCTATTAAACCATCAACGGTAGCGCAAGATCTAAAAATGAAGGAGAATATTAATTAATAATTGATCAAAATTTTTCCCTTGAGCTGGATGCTTGAGCTTTTCTACATATTTGGCATTCTTCAAGGCTAGAGGTGGATCATCATGTTGTTGCCCCCGTGATTGAGGTTCTTCGGTCTCCTTCCTAGACTTGTTTATATGTTATAGCCAAAAAATAAGTGTATGATGGATGTCCCTAACTTTATACCTAATGCATGTTTAATGCATGATAACTCGTATGAACGTATGATGTATGCACTTGATGCCAAATGATCTTAATGAATATGTAAATAATTTTTTTTGCCTCTCAAAGGGATGCCCCTGACTTCATGTTTGGTCGGATTGAGTTCTTGGTCTTGTTTTGTAAGGATGCCCCCAATCTTTTTTTGGCTTTGATTATCTTCATGTGGAGTTATCTTTTTGTGTGTATGCCCCTTACAGAGATTTAAACTTTGGAAAATTATGAGGCTTATGGTCAGGTTAAATTAGGGCGCAAGTCATTTAGATTTTGGCTCACATTATGCATGGGTACAATCAAATTAAGGTGAACAAAATGCATTTTCCATTAAACCTTGTAGTTTTTGGCCCGTACAAAAGAATCTCACTGCCATTGGGCTCGGGCAAGTGAGATATACAAAAGGACATCACTTTGAAAGAGATGAAAAACTGCAAGGGGACCTACTACGGTCCATACAGCATAATATTCAATCTCGTTAGGCCTGGGTTACCTTCATACATGTTACCTTCAAAAAATGTCATTGATATATTCAGGCATTTTTGTGTTTGGGTAGGGGATCTTTGCTTGTCGTTGGCCCGCTTGAGTCTTCAAAACTTACCACCCCCATCTTGATAAATTTTTCCACAAGCCTTTTAAAGCCCATGCAGTTCTTAATCGAATGGCCTACTTGCCCCGCATGATAGTCACATTTTGCGTTGGCGTTATACCATCCTAGAAAGGAGGTTGTACTGGAGCTTGGTGAAGTGGTGCCACCAAAAGGTTGTCGTATAATTGTTTGTATATTTCTCCATCGGAAACTGGTAACGGGGTAAACTCTTGCTTTTCGGTGTTCTTTCTTCGAGCATAGTCTTGGCTTGAAGAACCTTGGGCACCTATAGCTTTGGGTTGTATCACTGTCATCAGGTTTACATAATTAACATTATAGACACCGGAAGTGTTCACTTCGTTGTCCTTCTTCCCATATGATGTCTTCTTGTGGGATGAACTTCCACCGACGTTAATCTTTCCATTCTTAACAGCATTCTCGATAAGCTCACCAGATAAGACTAGATCGGAAAAATTGGCAGTTGCATTTCCTATAAGGCGATCCAAAATTGGGTTTTCCAATGTTTGGATAAACATAACCACTCTCTTTTTCTCACCGAGTGGATTTTTAACTTGGACAGCTATATCTCTCCAGCATTGTGCTTATTGTCTAAAGCTCTCATTAGGCTTCTGCTTCATATGTTACAGAGTCTAACGGTCTGACACCATATCACTGACGTGCCGATATTGCTATAGAAAAGCCTTGGCTAAGTCTTTCTATGATTTTATCTGGTGACGACTCAGTTGATTATACCACCTGGTGGTAGATCCGGTTAGGCTGTCTTGAAAGCCATGCATTAACAACTTGTCGTCCCTACCATATCCAGTCATCCTTCGACAAAATATGGTAAGATGTGCACGATGACAGCTCGTTCCACCGTACTTCTCAAATTCTAGGACCTTGAACTTAGGGGGCAGCACTAAGTCTGGAACGAGGTTGAGTTCGTTAGCATCAAATCTAATGAAGGTATATACTACCTCCATGGTTTCTATCTTTTCCTTGAGTCACTTGCAACGATCATCGATCTCTTTTGAAGTCTCTATTTTTGGTTTCTCAATATCAACCAACTAATCTATTTCTTAGATGAAGTTTTCAACTAAATTTTCCTCGGGTTTAGCTTCTGACGCGGTAGGTATGTTCATAGGAGAAGAGGTACCAGCCTAATAGAGCGGTGACTTCCCTCGAGAAAGCCTTATTTAAGGGTTAATTCGAACATCGGCACGTGGGAGAGTAAACCCCAGAGGATACATGGGGGCCCTCATTCACGTCGGTAGGGTTTTCTGTAGGGTTTGCAGCAAAAGTCTCTTCTTGCTCAGGGAGCTTATGTCCGAGTATTTAGGTAATCTGGCCTAGCATGTCTTGTTGGTATTTTTTGATTTGTTCCCCCATGTCTTGCTGGACCTTGGCTAGCTGGTCATCCAACTTCTTGGCTAAATCTGCTTGCATGTCCTTTTGAATTTGTTTAAAGTGATCCAATCTATCTTCGTTCGTCATTTTAGTCTTGAGTCAAGTTTCGTATGGGTGCTGAATTGGTTGACCTTTCAATTTATCCAGTATCACTGTCATGGGGCATCCCACGGATTAGTCCTAAACCTTTAACAATGAATACATGTAAATGCAGCGCGCATGTCCTAAATATGGAGGTATTGATTCAAAAATGGTTCTTGCGGCTCAACTTCAGAATTTACGGGATTTATTCACAACTTTGAACATTGTATTTGATATCTAGAGTACTAGATTTTCTCCCGATAGTGAATTTTTCAAATTAGGAACCAGTCGTGAATCAGTACTTTATGTCGGTTAAATGCAAAAAATAAAATGATGGTGTCATGCAATTAATGCAGAATGAGTGAATTTAATATGATGTGATCAAAATAAGAAAATGAGTCAGTCTAGATAAAAATAATCAAATAAACAAAATGAAAATTAAAACAGACAAACAACTGTACATAAAAACAAATAAAAGGCACCAAAGCTTAAAAAGGTGACCGCTAAACGGGCAGAGTTTCGCACGGCCTTAAAAGGGTCGCTTCTACGGCTCACTATATGTGGTTTGGATCTAAAGGAAAGGGTACCCGAACTGTCACGAGGACATCGATTCGGGGGAATACGACCTTTATACCATACGGGGGTGAAAACCCCACGAAATATAAGGACCAGTACTCCAGGAGTACATTACAACACTATACGGGGGTGAAAACCCCACGGAGCGGAGAAATCTCTCCCACTTAAGGGTTGAGGAGCTCGGGTAGAAAGCTCATGCATGAATGTCGGGGGATTGAAAATTAAATCAAATCGAATTTTCAAATTTTTGCAAGACAACACAAAATCAATATTGGCCAAATTCTCTTTAAAAATTTCCCCAGCGGAGTCGACAAGCTGTGATCAGGGGTTTTTTCCCTCCTTCGAAAATAATAATACAAAAATATGTTTCTTTACAATATCAAAAGAGACGTTACCCGAAGATCGGGATGGCGCTCTTAGCAGAATACTGTAGATTTTTAAAATGAAAAGTAGAAAATGGGAAAATGGAAAATTTTAAAAAAATAGGAGATGGAGTCGCCACCGGCCACTTTGGTAGGCCAGACGCCGTGAAAAAATAACCAGAGATTCAAACTTTTGGGTTCAGGAGTCGGTTACGCTTGGGGAAGAAGAAGCACCCAACAACGCCCAAAATTGGTACCACGTTGATTTAGTGATGTCTTTCAAAAAAAACAAAATTTTGATTTTTTAATTCAAAATTTAATCCCCAAAAGAACAAAAACTATCTAAGGATAACATTTCTTATTCACGAAAATCGAGAAGAATGACACCTGAATAAGTCAGGACGCCACTTCCTAACCGGTTATTCGAAATAAAATGGAAGATATTACTTTAATATAAACTGAGTTTTAAAATATATATATCTAAAACAAGATAAGAAATTATATATAAATATAATAATATAACATACATATAATATCTATTATAATATACATATACACAAATATATATTATAAAAAAAGAAATTTTACATATCTAATATTACAATACATATTATATAGTTAAAATAATATACATATAAAATATAATACGTATATATTATATAATAAATAAAAATGATAATAAATATATATATATATTATAATATGCTAAGTATAAAATAAGATACATAATACATGTATAATATAATAAAAAAACATTAATATATATATATATACACTTAATATATGCATATAGTGAAAATAATAATAGTAACGTACATAAAAGGAAAATTAAATAAAAATTTATACTATGTGTTATTTGCATAATATATACTAAATATATTATATACAAATATAATACTAATAAAATATTGTATATGTTAAATATAATAATACTAACATATTATACATAATATTAAATATAATGATAATAGATTATATAATAGAAATACTATAATATATATATATATATACATACATATAAATATAAAGATAATAATATACATATATAAATACAAAATACATAATATAGAAAAATAAAACATATATAATAATAATAATATGTAAATAAAAAAACTAAAAATGACTAAAATAAAAAATATAGAAAATTAAAAACTAAAAAAGGGACGAAATTGCAAAATGTTTAATAGTTTCAGGGACTGAGGTGGTAATTTTACCATGCAAAAGTCTCATTTTAAAAATAAATACGGGATAGAGGACTGGTCGTGTAATTGCCCCCTTTTAAATCTGATTTAAATGAATTTAGTGACCGATTTAAAAACGAATGAAAACTTACAGGGACCTAAGGAGTGATTATACCATGTGGCAGGCTATGTTTAAAAAAAATGGTGCGGGAGGACTAAGTTTATAATTAAACCTTATTTTTACCCTAGTATATAAGTTATCTTTTGAAGGGAAAAAAAGATCATTATATCCAAAGTTAAAAAAATAGCCTTTAAACTCTCCCAAACTCTCTCTCTCCTTGGCCGAGCCTGGCTGCCGGTAGTGGTGCCGCTGTCGCCGACGGCCGGAATGCAAAAAGTCGCGACTTTTTCGACTCCCTTTGACGTATTGAGTTGGAATCTAGGGTCAGATTTCGCTCAAAAACCCCCTAAACGCGCAGATCTAAGGCGAAAAAAGAGTAAGGTATATCTTTTTACCTTTTATTTATATTCGAACACCTTTTTTTATTCGTTTGAACTCCTCATTTTTTTAGATCTAAAAAACCTTTTTTGAACCGAAAATCTTTTTTTTTATTCAAAACCCCTCCTCCTTACATGATTTGCTTGGGTTTATATAACCCGAAAAAATATTAAAAAATTTACAACTTGCTTCTCACTTGATGATTTTTTAGATCTGATCTATTTGCTTTTTCTCTGATAGGGGCAATGGCTTGGGCGGCGGAGTGCGGCGGCCGACGGCGCGCGTGGCGGCCACGCACGTGGAATGGGAGGAGACAAAGGGGTGGCGGCAGACATGTTAGGTTTCTAGGGTTTTCAAATTTAGGTTAAGGGGTAGTAGGGTAATTTGGTTTATTTGGGGTATTTTTGTAATTAGGGTATTTTAGGTTTTTTGGGTTAATTTAATTATTGGATAAATGGGTTGTATTGGGTCATGGGTATTTGGGTTACATTTAATTTGGGTCGGGTTGAATTGTATTGGGTTATAGGTATTTGGTTTGGGTCTATGGGCCCGGACAGAAATGGGTACAACATGTAACAATATTTATTTACAACAGTATAAATAAGTTATTAATGCAAACATTAGCAAATTAGAAAACAACGATGTAAATAACTTCTCCACCCTGACTATTGAATTCGTTACTGTGGTTAATTTGTATACAATTTAAAGTTTATTTTAAAAGCAGAAAACAATGTCTTCGGTAACAACTTACAGAGGCAGACCTATATAACATCTTTATGATGTGGACAATTTTACACAAATATTTTCCTCCCATATCGTGGGGATCGAGTACAATCCTGCATAACAAAGGGAATGAAAGCATATCATTCACACTAGTCATAAAGTCATATTAGTGAATTAGAAATCTCTAAATTACAATTTACAAAGCAATGCGATATATAATACCTACAAGACTACAACAAATTTGAAGTAACCCAATTAGTGTCTATTAGCAATTTATATTTAATCAATAAAAAGTAAGGGAAAAATGAACGCACTTGTTAAATTGATTGGGAAAAAATTAGTATAAAGAATCATTAACTCGTGAAGTCATATTTTTCTAATTCTACTCTCAATTAATTTAATCTCTAACTCAAAACCAAAAACTAAAAAAGAAAAAGATAAACATAAATCCCTAAATGTTTAATTATTATATCCGTATTTATATTTCTACAGCTGTAAGAGAAAGAGCAAAATGTATTGAATTCTTGAAATCTTGTATAACAACATTTAGATAATAATTGAAATATACTTCTATATATTGAATAAATAAAGAATTTTAAAATAAAAAATTACATGACAAAAAATAACACACCTTCAGTCTTGAGAGATTTGAGACTTTTGAACTTTAAAAACATGAAAATTTTGTGTTTGATGAAGAAAAAACGTCAAGAATAGAAATAGAAGTTGCATAACCCAAAGAATTTTTAATTTTTTTGGCTTCCCTTCCGGTTTCCAGGGCTTTGCCCTAACTAATCTGGATCGACTCACGTCGTATACCTGGCTTTGTTGGGTGAGTTTCCTATCGTGAATTTTTCGCATACACAATGCCTCAAACTCTAGACATGCTTAAACAATACCAAGCTGCTTATCACTTGATTACTATTTTTTGTGCTTTTATGTAGGGTTGTAAATGAACTGGGCTCAAATAAATTGTTTGTGGATGGGGACAAATAAAATTTTAGTCAATTTTTATTATAATTTATAGGTGGACGGGGAAAAATAAAATTTTAGGGTGCGCAAAAAAATTCATAAACTTTAGGGTGGGCACAAAAAATTTCCAAGGCGAGCACAATCAATAAAACAGATAACTAATAGAAGAAAATTCAGATTTCAAGGTAGGCCCATGCCTAACCTAGTCCTAGTGTGCATCCGCCACTGCTTACATGTAATCATTGAATTTATGTTGTACAACAAGGGTAGAGTGCAATGATTATGCATATTGTTTTTCTAATGAGAAAATCCGAGTTCGAACTTTGAAGACAACATTATTAGGATAGAGAGCTATATATCTCTAATATAAACCATAAAATAAACATATACTTTATCAAAAAATTACATTAATGAAAATTAAGGAGTTTGCAATCTTGGGTTGGAGTTGTAGCATATAGTCCATTTATGGTCATGGTACCACTTGAGCTAGTTTTTTTTAGGTGTTTTGGACTTTTAAAAACTTTCTACGACTTTTAAAAACTATAGATAAAGCAACACTTTACATACTTTTTCTAACATAAAACTATTGATAAAATCCTACATCAATTCACAATTTTATAATGTTTATAGAAATCTATTTAGGGTAAACTACATCAGTAGTCACCGAACTATGGTTTCTTTTCTATTTTGGTGACGAACTATTTTTTTTGGCAAAAACATCACTAATGTTATGTTTTCTTCATATTTTGGTCACCGAACTATTTCTTTTGGCAAAAACATCACTAACGTTATGTTTTCTTCCTATTTTGGTCACCGACTGTTATTTTATTTTATTTTTTTAATTTTCCATGTCATTTCTTCTCTCTCCTCGTAAACAATATATGTTATTTTATAATATTTTTATTCAAACTAACATGATGGTGACACGTGTCACTGCCTATTAGTGAAATAAAAGGAATGAAAAATCAAGCCCCTTATGCAGCTAGAGAGATTCGACTAATAGGCAATTACACGTGTCACCTTCCTATTAGGCAGTTACACGTGTCACCATCTCTCTGGTTGCATAAGGGGCTTGATTTTTCATTCCTTTTATTCTTCTAATAGGCAATTACACGTGTCACCATCATGTTAGTTTAAATAAAAATATTATAAAATAATATATATTGCTTACGAGGAGAGAGAATAAATGACATGAAAAAAAAAAATAACAGCCGGTGACCAAAATAGGAAAGAAACATAGCGTTAGTGATGTTTTTGCCAAAAATATAGTTCGGGGACCAAAATAGGAAAGAAACATAACGTTAGTGATGCTTTTGCCAAAAAAATAGTTCGATGACCAAAATAGGAAAGAAACCATAGTTCGGTGACAATTGTTGTAGTTTACCCATCTATTTATAATTTTACTATACTAAAGGGGTCAATACCTCTATCTGCCTCCATTGTCACTCTGAGTATTCTGGGATGGACCGAGGGGTTGAAGGAAACTATCACCCCTAAAAATTTAAAATTCGTATCTAATTTAGAAATTTTTTATGTATTTTTTATTGAAAATCTATCTTCGTCCCCCGTAAAATTTTATAAGTTCACTCCCTAAAATTTTATATGTTCACTCCCCTAACATAAAATCTTGGGTCCGTCCCTTGTAGTATCATCTCAAGAAGTCATATGTATAGTTTGGTCGGTATCGAAACATATAAAAAGAAATAAGTTCAAGCTTATTTAAGCGTACACTATTTTTGAATTTATAGGTGTAAATGTTCTGAAATTAAATATTGTATAACATTATTATATACATGAATATATATATATATATATATATATGCAGATGAATGGTATATCTTTAATATGATGATAAGAAAGAGATAAAAAGTGAAAAAAGCACTCCATAAAAGGAGCAATGGTCCATTAATCAAATAACAAAGCTAAAATAAAAGATTAATGGTTTCATTATGAAGCCGTACAAAAGTAGACAAAAATCATCTGCTTTTTTAGTGTTCTTTTTATGCTATAATATTAATAAATTAATTTTAAGCTCTAACTATAAATTTTTAATCATAAACCATAAACTTTAAAAGATACACCATACTTCTAATTCCGTAAACCCTAACCTTAAAATCTAACATTCAACCTTAACTCTAAACCTAATTTTTAGTGTAGAACATAGAAAGGAACACCGAAAAAGGGGCATGAGATTTCTATTCTATAGAAGTTTCCAGAGTGAGGAAAAATTATATCATTGACTCTTCTCACCACATTATTTATGGTTTCAACAAAAAAATCATCTATTTTATTAATTTTTTCATGTCATATTTTTACCAAATAAATCTCCACTCATATAATGTAAATTAAATTAAAAACAGTAAATGACGTGGTGAAGATGACTTATATAATTTTTCTAAAGGAACGATTTTTATGAGCTATGTTTTCTTCTTAATATTAATTTCAAAATTCGATATTTATTTTTTAAATTAAAATATTTAATATTTTTATAATATGACATTCATATAAATGGTATTATAGAAATATTTAAATTCATGGTCTAGATTTTTAAAAACTTATCAAATTCTCATAAACTAAATATTGATTTATTCCAATTTGCAGTTAGAGGATTATTCATTTGAACCATACAAAATCGGGTGGCTCATAATTGCCAAAAGAACGTAAAGAACATTATATTTTTCATTTTCCATTTAAAAGATGCTGGCTGGTCCATATGCTCAAAGGGCAAAGAGACTAAAATTTGTGTAACGTCGGTTTTTTATTGGATAAAATACACCATATATCACTTAATTATATATTTAGTAATAAAATATCACTTTTATTTTAAAAATAATAATTTAATCATTTAATTAAAATTGTGTTGTTATTTTGTCATTAAAATTAAAATTTGATCCGGTATAATAATAGTCTTAATCCCAAAAACATATACATTCTATAAGTTTGATCCTAATTAAAAAAATTTAACTATTTATATTTTAAAATTTTAATAATGCACCCTCATGACATAGCCTCCTACCACTTGTCGCATGTTATGTCACTGTCAATTAGCTCAATGTGATAGCTCGAAAAAACAATCACTTCACTACTTCACAATAAAAAAACGATACTATGAAGGAATCGATGGGGCTGTGATCCCCTTCCCAAAAAAATATTAATTTTTTCTTAAAAAAAAATATATATATATATATATTTAGCCCTTCGTAAGTTTAAATTCTTTAAATGCTCCAAATAAATTTAGATATTTTTAAATTGTCCCCCATTAAATGAGGTTAAGTTTCGCCATTGTGGACAGCTGACAGTTTAATAAAATAGATTCATTATGGTTATAACCTTATTGATCAATATAATTACTTTACTAATGAAATTTTCAACTATAAAAGGTTAAAATTCAAAAAGAATCGAATTAAAATTAAATTTATATAATATATAAGTTTTGCTAATAATTTTGATATTATACCAAATCAACGCTTTCAATTTTAACAACATAGTTATATATTTGTAACAAAAGTTTGATCAACTTTATTCATTTCGAAATTTACACAATGTTGGGAAAAACAAAAGGTAAAAAACACAATAACTATGTCCTAATTATATGAAAAAAATAGAAGAAAGGGAAAGGGTTTGATGTCACGCAAATAACGTCAATTAAGGAGCTTAAAATCAAAGGCTAACATCAATTTATCGCGAAAGAAAGTATTTGTTCATTGCCTTTAATTATATATATATATATCTGTTTACGAAGTGCAAAAGTTTTTATGTTTTTACATATTTTTTAGATCGTTGGATGAGTGAAATGAATGTCTGAAATTAACAGTAGGATATGTGAAAATTATCACTTAAAAAATTAAGGAGTTATTTTTAGCCGTCCAACGATCTCTTTATATATATATATATATATATATATATATATATATATATATAAAAGGAGATCGGTAGAAATTGAACCGTGAACTTAATATTAATCGGTTCAAATGGATAAGTCTCTTAAGGCCTAAATCCATAGCAAAAGAGTTCAACTCCCAATACAATTATTGAATTTGACTCCACATGATGTCCATCATTTGTTCCATGACCCAAAATGCATGTCTTCACTATATATATGGGGACCGAATTTCATTTATTAATAAAATTGAGTCGAATTTAAGTATTATAATATATGATTTGAATAGCTAACGAATCTAATCAAAATTTTCATTAATATATATTTTAAATAGTTTATATTATTAAATTATACAAATATCTTTATTTTATCTATAAAAGATAATTTGAGTTTGAGCTTAAATACGAACGAGCTTAATCGAGTTTGAATAAAAAAATAATAATAGAGTTTGAATAACTCGATTATATCTAGAATCAAACTTAATCTTATATTTTGATGTTCAGTCAAATACTAAACTCCAAATATTGAACCAAGCTCAAACTTGTCACTGTGCAGGATTTGACCCCTAATCTAGCTTAATGGACATGTCATCCCCACTACATATAAGGAAAAACACTGATAGGGCCAAATGGATCACTCTCTAGAGGCCTAAATCCATACGCATAGGACCCCCCTTTTCTTTTCTTTTCTTTTCTTTCTCTTTAGTCCTTTTGCATCTTTTGGTCTGGTGAGTTATACATTGATTTGCTAATGAGAAAGGTACAAGTTGAAGACAGTAACATCTTCAACGTATATTTAATAATTAAATACACGTTAAAGATGTTATTAAAATATTTGATTGATTTTTTAACTTGTAATTTTTTTAAAACAAGTTTAGCAAAATATTTTTTTTCGGGTTTCATTTAATTATAAACATGTCTAGTAACACCTAGTTTCAACCCTGAATTGATTAAATAAATATTTTAAAACAATTATTAGCTTGAAAATAAAAATCAAGGTATAAACTATATGTGCTACCTAGACCTTTTCCTTAATTTAAAATTTCTACCCAATTAGTACAAATTACACAATATTTATATCATATCCTATTGCTATGAATTCAAAACCATACCAATTCCTCCATGATAGTTAGTTTATAGGCTAAACGAAAATAAGTGAAATAACTTATAAGTCCATTAGTATAAAGCACCTGCATATTCAAAATACGAGTACATGCCCAAATAGTCTAGGATGTAAATGTACACACTGTTGCTTATAATCGGTAACTTGATTCCAAAAGTGTAGCTCCTCCTTTGGTACTATTAGCCTGATCAACCTACGTGTAATACGAATCACACGCTAAGTATAACTTAGTGAGGCATACTTGTAACACTATGAACATTTATCATAAATATCATAATCTTTGTAAAAATTGTAAGTATAACAATATAAACCCAGTTCATGAATTTCACAATCCCTGTAAAAATGACATAACATGTTTATGTAATGTATAGCATTTCATCATTTATCATAGTAAATGAGAAACTAATTTATTTCAGTGAATCATGCTTGCATGTACGTATGTTCAAAGTCATAATATCAATCTTACATTACTAGTAATTAATATAATTGACATACTGACCTATTTACTTGCTTAAAAGCATTTCCTGGCTTATTGCCCAAAGTACAATTTCATGTGATGCTATGGTACGCGAGTCATCATGACACCGTAGTGTCTTCAACGCCTTAGAGTCTGCATCGCCATAGCGACTAAGATGAGTACGTACTTGAGGATGCCCTTTGCTCCTCATACCTTCAGCACCGTAGTGCCTACTTTACCTTCAGCACCGTAGTGCCTACTTCACTTTTAACACCGTAGTGCTTTGACGCAGCTGCTAGGACTCTATAGATATCCAACTATACCAAGACTTTCACAATAGTACTCGGGCTTAGCAACATAATATTTGCATATTCCATATTCAATCCATAATTCAATATCCAATTCACAATACTATCATCCATAATTTGATAATGGGCAGTTCATACCCAAAATCTAAAATCTGATTTATCTTAGATAAATCATCATGTCATGTCCATGTATTCCATTTGCCGGTTAATTTTCATGCCACTTACACAATTTAAATCAATACACATTTTTCATTAATATCAAGGTCGACTTATCGCAAGTCGTCCTATTTATAACATGTCAAAATACTGGCCTCACTAAGTTAATCCACTACTTTTTCCTTGCCCCTTTTATCTTGAGTTTCCTTGTCCTGATCGGTTGCTGCAAAAATTACCCATCGAACATATATAATATACATGTTAGATTTTTCTTTAAATCTAACACTACTTAACTATAAAATACTAATACAATTATTCGAATATAAATTTTTTTCAAAAATTTTCCTTTTTCTCCTTTAGAAGCCGAAAAGTCCAATTTAGTCCCTAATGACCATTTTGCAACTTTTGCAATTTATTTAAGCCCAAATCACAATTTCTCCATAATTCTAATATTTTCCACTAACTTTTACTCAATATCCTTCAATCCACTAACTTTTGCTAAAGTGACATTTTAGTCACTAATTCCATACAAAAGTTGACAAACTTGTACTAATTTTTCAATCCAACACCTTTACCATTTTTCTCAAAATTTTCCTTTTATTTTGGCCCTTGACCAAATTAGTTACTAAACTTTTCCAATGTTGTTTTTCATTCAAACAACATTCTAACATGCTCAAAATAATTTTTCCAACATAAAATCTTCATTTCCAAAAATTTATACTTAGAACCCCAAATTCTCCCTAATTGCCGAATTGGTGTCTAAACTTCTCAAGGATTTCATTTTGGTCCTCATGCCATAAGTAAGCTTGTAATTTTATAATCTCTTCAATTTCATCACTAGAAATATTTTCACAATATTTCCCCTAATTTTCAAAATATTCCAAAATAGTCACTTAGAAACTAATTGAGTATATTTCCATTCTAACATCAAAATCAAGCTTATAGTATCATAATTCTTCCATATTCATCCTTAATTTCAAAATCCTAAACAAAACCCCAAATTCTAGGGTTAGGGTTTATGTCTTCAAACATGAAATTAATCTAATTCTAAGCTTGATTTCTACTCCATAACACTTGATTTGCTTAAATCAAACTTCAATCTCATCATAGAACTTGAAACCCTAAATTCTCTCTCATCAATATCATAAGCAATTCTTCATATCACCATGCAAAATTACTATCAAAAGAAAGAGCATGAAGCATAGATTATTTTTTCTCCAAGCAACATACCTTGATTCTAACCTTAAAGCCTTCAAAATTGCCTTGGAAATTTTTGTGTGTTTTTCCCCTTGTTTTCTTCTTGGTTTCAAAATTATAGGAGAAAGATGAACATTTTTTGTTCATCTTTTATCTTATATTGCCACATGTATTTCAATTAAATGAATATTAAATTCATTTAATTTCTAGGTCCAACTAACCCTCCAACTATATTCTTATTTTCAAAATTGCCATCTTGTAAAATTGTAACCAAGCCTAGTTGAAATCCAACTAGAAACATTAAAATATTTATAAAATAATATTTTATGAATTTTCCTTGATTTATGGAACTGCCTTTAAAATTCCAATTCGATCCGATTATCCGATAACCACTTCTACGATTTCCATTTTCCAAACTATCGGGTAAAATCTGAAATTCTCATAATTCTGATTTCCATAAATAAAAATTTTTGACATACAAAATATTCCATAATTTTGTAAAAATCAAAATCTTGAAATTTTGACTCGATCTAATATACTGATAATTTACCCGAAATCTTTATCGGATAAACTTCTTTTGATAATCTTTTATCTGATATCCATACGAGTAATATTAACTCGAACTGATTCCTTTTTATCAGTCTCAATTACTGACATGAGACCTTCCCAAAAGGTCACCCATCCTATGACCTGAGCACGCTTAACTTTGCAGTTCAATCTAAATTCGATATCTGGTACTGCATTTTTATTCGAATCAAGTATCTGCATATCCAAATTATCCCATAATTATTTGATAAAATGGATTTCCACATAAATCCATTACCGGAAATCTAGTTATGCAGATCAATTTTCTGTAACCGTTACTACTTATCTATATAATAAAAATATTTCATCAAAAACCTATTCTTTTCTCATCGGATTTCAACCAAACTTCTCAAGTACCCTATTTTGCTTGCTCTCTATCACATGGTACTCTTAATTCTCAGAAATTCCTTTCATAGAGTCCATAATTAAAGAAATTCTAACTTTTATATATTTTTTCATTTTAGTCACTAAGTTAGCTTCTAATCTCTTAACTTAGTACTAAATGACTCTTGAACCACTTAGAAAATTTCGGGGTTTTACAAAGACTTTGTTCATTGGCTTTAGTTTTATTTTTTGGGTTTAATTTTAGTAGTTACATAGGTTTAAATTATATCTGAGTCGAGTTGGACCAAATAGGTTTAATTTTAGTAGTTATATAGGTTAACGGGGAAGTTGAAAATCGAGGGGTTTTCGGGTAGCTCTACGGGTGAAGTTGGGTGATCCTGTCGGATCGGGTAATTTTAGGAGGTTTAGAATGAAAAATTGAAGGTTTTAGGAGATTTTAGGGTTTTGGCTCGGTGGCCAGAAATTGCCTCACGGTGACCGGCCGCAATTAGACGGTGGCTGGGAGTTACAGTGGTGATAGGAAAAGTGGGGAAGATGATCAGAGTAGGGAAGAAGCTAACTGAAAAGTAACCGGTGGTGGCCGGCGTTGCCTACGGTGGCCGGCCGAAGGTGGTCAATGGCCGAGTAACATGTTTGGATGGTCAAAGTTTGAGGATATGGATTGGATAAAAGAAAAAAATGAAGAGCTTAAGTCGAATTCTTAAAAAATATTGGTGTTTGATCAGAAAAAACATTAAAAGGAAAGAGTTTGGTGTTTGGGGTGGATCAAAATGAGGAAAGATGGATGAACATGGATGAAATTTGTGTTGAATTGGGATGTTTGATCCATTTTTGGCTTAAAATCCGGGTGTTTAGAGGTTTGAGTTGAGAGAGTTTTAAGGAGTGAGAGAAGGTAGAGAAAGAGGGGTTCGGTGAGAAATGGCCGAGTCAGCCCGAGTTGGGGCTTTTATACCCGATTCAAAACTGTGCTGTTTTGGCACCAGGTTGAGTAGGGTCCGCGTCGTTTTATCAGGTCGGGTATAAAATCCGCGTGTTTTTTAAAAGAAGGGAATAATTGCTTACCAGATTCGTCCTACTTTGAAGTGTAATTCATTTTGGTCACCTTTTGTAATAAAATTTAGTTTTAAAGCTTTAAATTTGTTCAAATTAGTCCATAATTTCAATTGTTTAATTTAGTTTAATTTTTTATTTATATGAGTGATTGCACGATTTAAATTAAACATATAGTCTTATTTGCTAGATAATTAAATCACTTAGCCTCTATTATAAATTGCTAGAGCCTTAGTTCTATGTTTTTGTTAGGATTAAATAACTAAAATAGGAGAGATAATTGTAGAAAATAAATGAGTATTAAAAGGGGAAGCTTTGGAGTTCTAATTTGAATAGTGTCTCATTACAATGAGATGTTATTCAAGGGGGATTTTAAGTAGAACATTTGATACTCATTTAAACCTAGAACATGACAATTAACCTAGTTAATTAGATTAAAGTTTTAATTAGGACTAGTATTTAAATAATTAGATTCACCAATTAAATTAGGAATATTATTTAATTTAGGGTTTTAATATGAATAGTGCTCAAGCAATTGGGTGTTATCTCATAATACCTTAAATTTAATAATATTCATAGTTTTTAAACAATTCAATTAACTAAAGCATTTTTAAGTTAGAACTTAAAATAAACAAGATAATAATCGGTCATGCATTAAAACCTCTTATGTTGGGATATATTTTTGAATATGAATCGAAGTGTCCTAAAGTAACTGGGCGCTTCCAATCTTATATTCGTTCCAAAAATATATTTCCTTATAAAAAGATATCTCCATTTGGAATTTAAATCCAGTCAACAATTAAGGGTTAAATTAAATTCGAATTAATTTAAGAAAATGAATCTCTTGTTGTTTTTATGGTGTCCGGTCTACCTCGAAGTGACCGGTGGCGACTCCAAAATATTTTCAAGATTAAATAAAGGAAAAATCCAATTTAACATGAAAAACCTAATTTTTCAAGATTAAATAAATTAAAGGTGAAACCCTAATTTTAAAGATCGATCGTCGAGATATTTTCACACCCGATAAAAAAATAGTCACGATAGCTTGGCGACTCTGCTGGGGATATTCGAGAGTCAGGCCTAATTAATTTTACATGGCATTTTGGCATTTAAAGAATGGTAATTTGAGTTTAATTTTTCCAATAACTATTGTATGGATTTTTAAAAAGAATGGAGGTAGTTTTTGTGTGTGTGATGTATATGTCATTCATTCATAAGCCTTATACCCTGGATTTTCACCCTTAAGTGGGAGCGAGACATGATCCGACGTGAGGCTCTCCACCTCCGAGTTTGGAACTGTGTCTTTCTTCATGTATACCAACCTTATATAATGTGAGGTACACGCCTCCGATATAAGGGGTCGGTTTAATACACTTCTCTGGTTATTTTCTTTGCTTAATATCACATGCTTTATTGTGTTATTAATTCGATTATTTGCTTAATATCTCGCAGTAGACAGTAACTGCAGTTTGAGTACCCAAAAGTCTAGAACAAAAACCACATGATGTAATCTAGAAGCCTACCCCACCAAAGCCAGACAAAGACCTAGAACAGGGTGTTGCCGGTTTAATACAATTCTCTGGTTATTTTATTTGCTTAATATCACATGCTTTATTGTGTTATTAATTTGATTATTTGTTTTCAATATTAATTCACATTACTGACACAAGTTTTTTTTTGTTTTTTGTCTTATTTTATCATTTTTAAATGAACCATATCATGTTGCATTATTTGGTATCAGTTCGGGAATCAGTTAAATAGGAAGTATTCGATATGGCTGGAGGGTCTAAGAAACTAGGAGAAGAAATACCTTAGTCTGGACATGGTCAAAGCAAACTCAACATGAAAAAGGGGATAGCCTTCGTAAGGCTGACATATCTCAGATGAAGAATTACGCTAAGATAAAAACTAAGCCGAATGATTATTTCCCGGAGGTTAAAGCCATATGGGAACAGTGGGGAAATGACATGAAAGTACCTTTTCAACAATAATTTGGTGATATAGCTCTATTGTTGTACGTTCAATTAGATCAAGAGTTGCTTAGAGCAATGGCTCAATTCTGGAACCCAACATATAATTACTTTACTTGTGAGCAAGTGGACATGACACCAACAATCAAAGAGTACGAGGCTTTGATGCACTGTCCCAGAATCCAAAGTGATAAGATTTACACGAGACCCAACAACAACTCTGGCTTTAAGAAGAAATTGAGATTGGTCACGAGTAAAAGCGAAGAGTGGTTTAACGACAAGTTAGCTAACAACGATAGTACTGATCAGAATAAGGACAAACAACGCATAAATTGGAGAGTCCTTAGGGAATTGATACTAACAAGCCATGAACCAACCAATATGAGGAGTTTATATGCCTTGTGCATATATGGACTGGTATTATTTCCAAGAACTCCAGAGCATATTGATCTATCAACACTATGACTGTTCGAACGACTAGAAAAAGGTGTAAATTCAGTACCTGCAATCTTAGCTGAAACTTATAGATGGTTGACCGTGTGTAAGAAGGCATGAGATGAAAGGCTTTGGGGTTGTGCGCAGTTATTAGAAATTTGGTTTAGAGGACATAGGTGGAATACAACTTATAGAGCTATTAGGTATCTTAATACCTACTCACCGATAGAAGAACACGTTGCTAGTTTCCCGGTAGAAAAGAAGAAAGAAGAGCAATAAAAAGAATACTTTAAGGACATGGAAGATACTGATGTTGTATGGAGGGCTTCGTGGCTGAATAGGGGAACAACTTATCTGTATCGATGTGGATCCAGAGACTGAGTCCCACTATCGGGAATCTGGGGAGGAACAACTTATTGCCCTTTACTGGTGTCGAGACAATTTGCTTTAAGGCAGATTATTTCGGCTAGTGCGGGTATGGCACGATTCGAATATACATATAAGAAAATTGATTACAAGGAGAAGGTAAGTCAAACTGCAAAAGCGTAGGAAGCGCCAATGAGAGTGAACCCTTATCAGGAGTTGGAAGTCATGCCAAGGTATGAAGAATGAAAGGCCCAAAGAGTTAATGATAATATACTCTGAAAAAATCAAGAAAACACTGGCCCATCTAATGAACCTGCTAGGAATGTATCTTCGATATTGGAAAAATTAAAGCATGGTCGAGAATTAGATTTGAAGGGGTATGAGAAGAGAATCAACGATCTCACAAATGAGTTGACTATGAAAAAGCTGCAAGTGGATGTTCATGAAGAAAAAGAAAAGAAACTCAGGGAATAGAACAAGAAAATCAGTCAAGATCTGAAGTACTTACAAGAAATTCATTCTGGATGTAAAGCAAAGCAAAAAGGAGGACAAGCAAGATAGTTTAGAACTTGTCTGAGCAGTTGGATGATATGACAAAGGAAAGGAATAGTTATAAGAATATGTATGAAGAAGCTACAAGCGCGTCAAAGGAAAAGCCCGAGAATGGAGAGAATCGAGTAACAAAGCCAAGAAGAAGTTAGAGTAAGAACAGACCCAAAATTTTAAACTGATAACTCAAGTATCACAAATGAAACAAATGGTTACAAAGTACTATAAGGAAGACAAAGTTAAGATGGAGCAAGAGAATAAAGTACTACAAAAGAGGGTGGAAGAGTTGAAAAGTGTGATACAAGGCTTGAAAGATCAGCTCAGAGATTTTGATGGAGCACTGCACCAGGAGATAAGTCACTGAAAGACAAGCTTGAAGCAGCTGAGTACACTATTCAGAAACAGAGTCATGAGATGATTAGCTTCAAGAACCAAGTAGAAGGGATTGCCCAATATGTGCAGAACTTGTATGATGAAGCCACAGGCTTGCTACAATGCCCCGACGTCAACTTCGACACTAAACTTGGACAAGCTTTGATTAGGATATTGAACGAAGTGATCAACTTAGGAGCTAGGGCTAGCTGTTTTCTGTATTAGAAGTTATCTTCTCCTTGTACTTGGACCTTTTAGCTAATGAATATTTTCTAAAGACTAGTTCATGAATTCGATACCTTTTGCATTCATGCACTCATGCATTCATATATTGCATCTCATTTTGCAAAATTTAAAAGGCTCTAATATAGAAGGTTTTATGGCAATTTGACTTACAATCGTAATCATACCGCATTCTTATGGAACACGTTTGCACTCTAAAGCTATGGCTGTAGAGGACATGATCACTAGTATTGAGAATGATCATGTTAAGGTGCAGAACATATTTGATATGGTTGAGCAGTCTATGAAAGATCACTTTGTCCAAGCACAGAGGGAGATTATCAACCAGTTGACTGCTTTACTGGGACCAAAGGAATCTGGAAAGAAAAAGGGTACAAGATGGGTTAAATGAAATAAATGATCAAGCAGATACTACATCTCACATGAAGGAGCAGCATGAGGGACCACCTCCTGCAAAAAAGGTCCATATCAAATTAGTTGGGGCTACTACCTGTCATCCAATTAATATTGAAGCAAACTTTAGAAGTGGTGATGAAGTCTCGGATTTGAATACTATCAATGAGATTGAGAAGATTCGTGCTGAAATCGAGCAGAAATATGAAGAGCGCTGCAAGGCTCTAGAAGATCGGTTGCTAGAGATGCAAAAAGTGAATGAGCAAGGGTCTAGTGTTGTTGATTTGAGTTTGGTCACTGATCTGGTCCTTCCACCTAAATTTAAGGTACCAGGCTTTGAGAAGTATGATGGGGCGACTTGTCCAAAAGCACATCTCACTATGTACTGTCGTAAGATGAAGGACGAAAAATTGCTGATTCATTGTTTCCAGGATAGTTTGTCGAGATCAGCAGCACGTTGGTACACTCAGTTAAGTTGGGTAAACATTAGGTCGTGGAAGGACCTTTCTGAAGCTTTTGTAGAACAATACAAGCACGTGACTGAAATGGTTCCTAGCCGGGTTATGTTGCAAGCTATGAAACAAAAATCTAGTGAAAGCCTCCGTCATTATGCACAGAGATGGAGAGAGATGGCAACACAAGTACAACCAGCGTTAATGGAAATGAGATTACTCACATGTTTGTTCACACTCTGAGGGGTCCGCTCTTTGAGCGTTTGCTAAACAGCGCAATCCATAATTTTACGGATATGGTAATGACTAGTGAGTTAATTGAAGTGACAATTAAGAGTGGAAGGATAGAAAGTAGAGAAAATTCCTGCAATAATTTTAAAAAGAAGGATAATGAGGTAAATAATACAAGTGCTTATGAAGCCCCAAAAAATGTCACAATCACACCTCCCGATACTGCATCAGAAAATTCATAGAATTCACATAAGGCTTGAGAAACGATGAGATGAATTTTATACCTTTACAAGTGTCGTATGCTGAGCTATATCTACAGTTATTTAATGTAGATTTGGTGAGACCCTACTATCTTACCCCTCTTCAACCTTTATACCCTTCATGGTATGATCCGAAGGTTCATTGCGAGTATCACGCTGGGATCTCGGGACATACAATTGAAAATTGCACAACATTTAAGAAGGTGGTCCAGAATTTGGTTAATACTGGGGTGTTGGAATTTGATGAACCCAATATAGCGAGTAATCCATTGCTGAACCATGGAAGACGAGGGGTGAATGCAATAGAGGAAGATAATGAGGCTAAGCGGCTAAAGGCTGATGTATCCGAGATCAAATCTTATTTGAAATGGGTGTTTGAGCAATTGTATAATGCTGGAATGATACAGATATGAAAAAAAGTTGAGAAAGAGGTAGAGATAGGCATATATTGTGAATATCACCAGAAAAACGGTCACGAGATTTAACACTGCTATGAGTTTAGGTGCTTGATCCAAAGAATGATGAACAACAAAGAAATCGAGTTTTTTGAAAAGACTGGTGAAAGAAAGGAAGTTGAGGTATGTACCTCTAAATTCTCGGGGGTTAAGTATAGGGTAAGCAGACCATTGGTCATTTCTGCTAGGCCAAAGGATGGAGGCTCTTCCAGCAATGTAAAGCTGGTAACAAACCCTAAGATTGTGATTTCTTCACCAGTGTCGTTTGCTTTTAAGGACACTCGTAAGGTTCCTTGGAATTATGCTGCTAACGTAACTACACCAGAAGAATTAAAGCCTCAAGAGGAGGTAAAGCCGCTGGATGAAACAAAAAAGGTACTAGAAGGAAAAGTGGAGGAAAGGTTCAATGCTGAACCAGTGAATGAAGTAGGGCACTTTACTAGGAGTGTCAGATGTTATTCACCCGAGACATCCAAAGTGGGTGAGAAAACAAAAGGAAAAGTTGTAGTACCGAAAAAGATCTTTGGAGAGGAGCTTGCTCCCAAGATAAATGAGCCAGTCATAGAGGAACATGCCCAAGAGTTTTTGAGGTTCTTGAAGCATATGAATACAATATAGTTGAGCAGTTGAAGAGACAACGGGCTAGGATTTTTGTCCTCGAACTACTGTTGAGTTCAGAGGGGCACCGCAATGCTTTGATCAATGTGCTCAACCAAACATTTTTTCCAAATGATATATCGGTACATAAATTGGACATAATTGTAAACCATATTACTGCTGACAACTATATCACTTTCACTGATGATGAGATTCTGGAGAGAGGGTGGGGGATCTGTCAAGGCTTTAATCATCACGACTCACTGTAAGAGTCATGTTCTTTTTGAGTTCTAATAGACAATAGGGTAGCGCTGAATGACCTACCGATGGTTACCCTCCAAAGGCTGCCAATTGATGATTCACATATGAAGACATACAAGAATACTGTGAGAGCTTTTAATGGTACAACTCGAGAGGTTCTGGGAAAAATCGAAGTACCATTGCTGATTGGACCTGCAATTTATAATGTTGACTTTGTGGTTATAGATATGAAACCAATGTACAGTTGCTTTTTAGGAAGGCCATGGATTCATTCTGCTGGCGCAATAGCGTCATCTCTGCATCAGAAACTAAAATTTATGATAGAAGGAAAGCTGGTCAGCATTGGAGCTGAAGAAGATATCATTGCCTCCGTGACTACTGATGCCCCGCACATTAAAGTGATGAAAATGTTCGTTAAGAGCCATGGAGTTTATAAATGCAACTTTCGTTACTGAGGGGAACTAATACCTCGTCCGGGGTTATCAAACTGCAATAAGATGACTGTTCGCGAGACTCTTGAAAGAGGCACGAATACTGGAAAAGTGTTTGGGAATGACCTCCAAGGTTGTCTGCGCCCGAAGCCTGTTATCATGAAGAAAGATCGTTTTGGACTCAGTTTTAAACCAAACATTCAGCAGAGGCAGAAGGATCTAAAGAAGAGAGGGGATCAAAGGAGGTCCCGATTTTTAGGGGTTGAGACTTTTTTTGAGCCCATGATTTTCCCTGACTTGACCAGCATCTTCAATTCACGCGGGTTTGCAAATGTGGAGAAACAACTTGGGAAAGACAACATAGAAACTGTGAAACTTCAGGAGGAGGGGATCTTTGGCGAGATCATAGAGGGGTTGTATGTCAATGGCATATTCAAAAGATCCCAGCTTGGCAAGTATCTTGAAGGAATTAGTCCATGCTTTCCTAGTGAAACACTTAATAATTGGACAACAGAGGATCTCCCCTAGTTTTTAATACAAAAATAGAGTAATGCTAAGAACCACCTTGTACTTTTGTCCGCGAGTACAAGATATTATCTATAAAGGGCTATTATGCAAGTTTACTTCAATAAAGATACTTTCCTTGTGATTCTCAAATGGGTTTAGGAAGGACCTCAAAGGTTGTATGCGCCCAAAGCTTGTTATCATGAAAAAAATTGTTTTGGACTTGGTTTTAAACCTAACATTTAGCAGAGGCAGAAAGACCTGAAGACAAGAGGAGATCGAACGAAGGCCCTATTTCTTGGGGTTTAGACTTATTTTGAGCCCATACATTTCCTTAATTTGACCAGCATCTTCAAGTCACGCGGGTTTGCAAATGTGGAGAAACAGCTTGAGAAAGGCAACATAGAAACTGTGAAACTTCAAGAGGAGAAGATCTTTGGCGAGATTATAGATGGGCTGTATGTTAATGGCATATTCGAAGGGTCCTAGCCTGGCAAGTTTCTTGAAGGAATTTTCCATGCTTTCCTGGTGAAGCACTCAATAATTGGATGGCAAAGGATCTCCCACTAGTTTTTAAGACAAAAAATAGAGTAATGCCAGAACCACCTTGTATTTTTGCCCGCGATTACAAGGGATTATTTGTAAAGGGCTATTATGCAAGTTTACTTCAATAAAGATGTTTTCATTGTGATTCTCAAATGGAAAACATGTTTCTTGTTTTTATCGCATTCCATTCCAAAATATATTATTATTTTTCTTTACAGGTCCCCAACTATTAATTGCATGAATGATTCTGAACCCAATCTCGAAATAGATTTTGAGTGGCCCGTGTGTCTAATGGAAGTCAATGAGGTTGAAAATAAGGCAGAATGTGAAATCACTGATGAATTACTGAGGTTGGTAGAAAAAGAAGACAAAAAATCTTACCTCACAAAGAAGAGATAAAAAGTCTTAATCTGGGCACAAATGAAGTTAAAAGAGAGGTGAAGATTGGTACTGCTTTCTCGCCAAAAACTAGACAAGAGTTGGTTGATCTGCTGCAAGAGTTCAAAGATGTCTTCGTCTAGTCTTATCAAGATATGCCAGGATTGGATACATATACAGTGGTACACAAGTTACCCGTAAGGCCTGAATGCAAGCCGGTTCAACAGAAGCTTAGAAGATTGAAACAGGAGATGGTACTGAAGATCAAAGAAAATGTGCAAAAACAGATTGAGGCTGGATTCCTTCAAGTGGCAAGATATCCAGAGTGGCTAGCCAATATAGTCACAGTGCCGAAAAAGATGGAAAAGTGTGTATGTGTGTGGACTACAAAGATTTGAACAGAGCAAGCCCGAAGAATAACTTTCTTTTTCCCCATATTGACATTCTGGTTGACAATACATCAGGACACTCATGGTTCTTCTTCATGGATGGCTTCTTGGGATACAATTAGATAAAGATGAATCTAGAGGATATGGAAAAGAAGACATTCATAATATTGTGGGCCACATATTTCTACAAGGTGATACCTTTTGGACAAAAGAATGCAGGGGCAACATATCAACTAGCTATGGTAACACTTGCATTAGGAGATTGAGGTGTACGTGGATGACATGATTGCCAAATCCCAAACTAAAGAGGAACATATTCAGAACATGATGAAGTTTTCCAAAGACTGAGAAAATATCAGTTAAGCTCAATTTGAACATGTGCACTTTCGGGGTTTCATCTGGAAAACTCTTGGGCTTCGTGGATAGCAGAAGAGGAATCGAGATTGATCCAGACAAGGTGAAAGCAATTCAGAATCTTCCACTACCTCGTTCACAAAAAGAAGTACGAGGGTTCCTCGAGAGATTAAATTATATTTCTCGGTTCATCTCTCAATTGACCGATAAATGTGATCAAGTCTTCAGGCTGCTTCAAAAGAATAATCCAGGAGAATGGGCCGAGGAATACCAAGAGAAGCTCGAAAAGATTAAGAAATATCTGACAAATGCTTCAATTCTGGTAGCGCCGGTTCTAGATAGACCACTTATCCTTTATTTGACGATCTATGAAAATTCAATGGGGTGCATACTGAGGCAACATGATTATACGGGGAAGAAAGAAAGTACCTGCCAATTCAAAAGTTGTGATGTGCTTTGGTTTGGGTAACTTGTAGACTTATACAGTACATGTTATACCACACTACTTGGTTGATATCCTTGCTTGATCCATTAAAGTTTTTAATGGAAACCCCAGCACTGACTGGAACGCTGGTTCGTTGGCAAATGTTGTTGTTAGAATTTGATACTATGTATATAAGTCAAAAAGCAATAAAATGAAGTGCCATAGCAGATTTCTGGCTAGCCGCACTTCGGAAGATTATGGGTCCCTGAACTTTCATTTCTCATATAGAGATGCGGTGAATATCTCAACAGAAGAAAATGAAGCTTGGAAGTTATACATTGATGGGGCAGCTAATGCCCTAGGACGTGGAATCGGAGCAGTGTTGATCTCCCCAAACAATGTACATTATCCTTTCACAAGAAAATTGGAATTTTTTTGTACCAATAACATGGCAAAATATGAAGCTTGTGTCATGGGCTTACGAACGACTATTGAAAGAAAGATAGAAGTTTTGAAATTATACGGGGATTCAACATTGGTCATTTACCAGCTCCGTGGAGAATGAGAAACAAATGATGTAAAGCTGATCGAGTACCGAAAGTTGATCATTGAGTTGAAAAATAAGTTTAAAGAAATCACTTTCACTTACCTATGTAATCACTTATTTTTATCTGTTTTTGTTAATATTTTAATATACTAATATAATAGTTAATTAGTATTGCTATTGTATGTTTACATACGAGCATGTTTGTTATTAATATGTATGTAATATATGTGTGATATGTGTAAATGCATGTATAATACGTTATGTGGTGTATGTGTGCTATATGTGTATTGTTAGTATATATGTCAGTGCGTGCATATTCATACTAAGTATGTGTGATTAAGCCATTATATATACCAGTTGGTATGTTATTTTAATTACGTGTGTTATGGATGATATTTCGCATGTGTACCCGTATGTAGTTTGCATGTGTGTGCTTGTGTGTATACATATACGGTATTATTGTTATAATTATTATTATGAATATTATTAATATTAGTATTACCGGGCTATATTAAGATATAAGCTAAATAAAATAAAACCCAAATGCATGTGAATCCAAAGTGCTAACAGTCTAGTTGTAAATTACATAAAACCCAAAAATGTATTAATGTTTACATAGGCATAATCTGTTAACCTAAACCCAAACCTAATTAAAATCCTAGAACCCAGGTGACCTAATATCATCTTTTCTTCCATGTAGCTACACAATCTAAGCCGTTGGATCGAGGCTTGATCCAACGGCCCAGATCAAAAGGAAGAGAACCTTTCATCTGTCATGTAAGCCCACGCGCGCGCTAATCACCTTCCCACGCGCACATGGCACGAAGGCCGTAACTCTTCGCCTTCCACGTGCCCTCACTGATAGCCACCACGGGTCCAGATCAACGGCGACCGTCCTTGGCTCTGCCACCGTACAAACACCGTCGTGGTAACCTGCAAAAAAGGACAGGAAAGCATGGGGAAAAAAATTTACAGCAAGCAACCAGGAAGCAGTTGATTTTATTTTATTTTATGTAAAAGGATATATATGTATCAGAAAATCTTGTATAAAAAAGGGGGATCTGAATCAGAAATAACAAAAAAAAAGTTTCATAGAAAGGTATTTTTTTCTTTCTTCCTCTTTGCATGTTGATTGAAAAGAATAATATCAAAAAAAAGAGTGAAGAGAGAGGTTTTCCCTAGTTGCCGGCGAACCTCCCCTGGCCGGCAATAAACTCCATGTAGTGAGCCAATCAAAGGGGATGTTTTGGTTTCGGTTTATACAAAAGAAAAACAGTTTGTTTCGGGTTTTTTCCCTAGATTTAAGATAGGGGAGTTTCTTTTAACTTTAAAATTGGATTTAGGTTCAGTTTGAAAAGGGGATCGTTTTAGGACGGGGTTTGAGGCCCACCGGCGTCGGCGAGCGTCAGCTGGTGGCTGTCCAAGTTGGCCGGTACGATAGGAATGTCGCCAGATTCTGGAAGCGATGGTTGAGTTTGCGATGGATTCATGAACTCATATGGTTTAGATGAGAACTTAGGGGGAGGTTTCTCGGTTTTTGGGGGAAAATAAACAGAGGAAAGTTTTTTTTCTTTAAAAATGAAATTGGAAAATGACTAAAGGAGTAGGAAAGAAGCCGGATTAGGTGTTTAATAATTTTCAAAAGGGTTTAATGTCATGGAAGATCCCTCCACGTTTACGTTCTTTTCGTTTTGGGTTTACCGCGCGGGTAAAGTACACCATCGGTCCCTCTGCATTTTCAAAAAGTCTCAATTCAGTCCCTAATTTTGTGAAATTAGACTTTTAAATGGTGAAATTACCTCCCTAGTCCTTCCGCGTTTTGAATATTTGCACTTTGGGCTTGCCCCTTGGTCAAATGACATGTTCAGTCCTCCTAGGCTTTCTTGGTTTTGTAATTACGTCCCTGAATTTGCTTTTGTTTCTATTTTATTTATTCATTTTTCTTATGTTTTTTTTCATTTCAGTCCCTTTGCAGTTTCATTAATAGCATCAATATACCATGTTTAAGTATGTTTTATTTTAAGTTTATTGGCGTGTTATTGCACGTGCTCTTGTGATTATGTTTTTAGCATGTTTGCTTTGCCCATTGTGTGTTCTTCTGTTTTTATTTCATGTTCTCATGTTTTATAATATATGTTTAGTTGATCACATTTTACCTTTATATTCCTGTTTGTTAGCTCATATTTTACCTGTTGGATCGGTGCTTGTCTAGTTTACGTGTAGATAACATGTTTTATCATGGATTTTATGTTCGCCTTCCTTTTTGGTTACATGTTAGTGTTGTGTTTTATCATATTTAAATAGCATGTTAATTTGCGGATGTAAAATATGTTATATGATAGAAGTCAAGTTTTAAGTTTTTATATATATTGGCATATTGTTATGTTAGTTTAGCATTACATTTCATGCATGTCACGTAAATATTATATTGGTGTCTTGATGTGTTTAAGCATGTTAGAATTAATTATCTTAGTTTTGGAAGCTCGTTTTTCTCGTTCATGTTTTGTTTTTTTATATTATGATTGATCATGTTTTTTATTCATGTAGCTTATTATTATCTTTTATATAATATTATAATATTTATGTGTTTATGCCATGTCAATATAAATGTTAATATTTGCTTTCTAAGATTGCATTTCGGATATATCTTGTCAATGCGGTGCCCTTTTATCCGAGCGTAAACGGGGCCAGTATCAGGCTTAGTGATGGTGGTTGGACGTTTATTCTCGGATAACGGGGCCTTTAAAATTTATCCGCAATCATAACCGAATTTTAAACTAATCGTCACTTTAACCCGGAAAATCTAATATTAATAAAGCGGTAATTATTAAAGTACCAAATTTGGACGGTGTGGGGGTGCTAATCCTTCCCCATCCGTAACCGACTCCCGAACTCAAAGTTTTTGAATCTCTAGTTTTATGGTGTCCGGCCTACCCCATGGCCGGTGGCGACTCCAATTTCTAATATAACGCGTTTAAACCCCCCCACGAATAAATATTTTAATACCCGAAAAACCACAAACACTTCGAAAACCTATTTTTTTTAGCGAAAAGGACATCACTACAGATGGCGACTCCGCTGGGGAATATTTTTGTTTTTTAAAAAAAAACAAATGAGAGTTAAGCTTTTAAAATAATTATCGCTTTATTAATATTAGAAATTCCGGGTTAAAGTGACTATTAAATTAACATTCGGTTATAATTGCGCGTTTATTTTAACGCATTTAAAATATGGCATATAAACCCATTTTTTTAAGTGGGGGGAAAACGCTAATGCTTTCGTGGAGATATCGTTCTCCCGTATGGGCCTAGCAAGTACCTTCGGGGCTCGAGTACCTTGTGCTTTCATAAGGATATCATTCCTTCGTACGGGCATAAGCGAATGGGTCCCCCTGAATTGAACCCGGTTGAAAGGAGCCTATAATGGGTGATGATCGGGGGCCTTGCTACTCTTAGTAGAGGACATCAAGGACAATTCGGGTACCTCCTAGAACCAAGACTGCATGTAGAGAATACATAGTAACCTACCCCTTTAGAGCCATGCGGATAACCTTAGGTTTTAGACGGGATAAATAGGGTTGTTTTATGTGTTTATTCTGTTTAATTTGTCCTTTTATTTCTATATTTATTAATTTTATCTGGTACTGACTTGTTTTCTTTTTCGCTTTTGTTTTTTTCATACATCATACATTTGCATCACATAAAGGTACTGGATCAAGTGGTTTGCCCGATCAGAAAGTCTTTCACCATGGAAAAAAGGTGTCTTAGGAAAGAAGAGCTTAATTTGTCAGTCAGACATTGGTCAGAGGTCAACCAGAAAGCCCAAGGGGACAGTTCGCCGAACTAACGCGTAATAGCAGGGTACACCTATGTGAGCTCCAACAGAACAACTTATGGGATATTCAAAGCATTTGGGAAAGATAGGACCGAAGACTACAGGATTTGTTCTGCGATAGTTATAGCGACATTGCACAACTGTTATATGTTCGGGTTAACCAGCCCCTACTCCGAGCTATTTTTTAGTTCTGGAATCCTGCCTTTTGCTGCTTCACCTTCAATGGGCAGGACATGATGCCTACAGTAGAAGAATACACTGCTTTACTTAACCATAAGAACATTCAGGAAGATTGGATCTACGCGAAGCCTCCGAGGAATTAGAATTACATTTCGAAGCTCAAAACCTTTACAGGAATGAGTGACGATTGGGTTAATGGCTTGATTCAGCTCCGAGGAGACAATACAGTTTTTGCATGGGAAAGTATTCGGGACATCATACCGATACATCCAGACGAGGCAAAGAAGATGGACCTATTTGCCTTAGGAATATATGGCTTGGTGATCTTTCCGAGAGTACTTGGGAACATTGACATAGCCACTCTGGACTTGTTTGAGCGTGTGAAACGGAGAGCGAACCCAGTACCAGCAATCTTGGCCGAGACCTTCATTTCTTTAAATGCTAGTCGGAAGCATGAAGAAGGACGTTTTTGAGGATGTGCACAGCTGTTACAGGTGTGGATTCAGAGTCACATGTGGAAGACGCCGACGAGGGTCCTGCCGGGGATATCCTTCCAAGGTTTTTCGCCTTTACGGGAGTACTTAGCAAAAGAATGGCGAGAAGACTTGAAAACAAAAAATGGACTAGTTTCTTCAGGAACATTCAAGACGAAGACATAGCATGGAGGGTCCCATGGCTCGGCAAAGTTAATTACTTTTTATACAGTTGCGGCGATTTCAACTGGCTGATGATG
This sequence comes from Hibiscus mutabilis, assembly GCA_019671005.1. Lineage (NCBI taxonomy): Eukaryota > Viridiplantae > Streptophyta > Magnoliopsida > Malvales > Malvaceae > Hibiscus > Hibiscus mutabilis. The sequence goes on from CM033747.1 coordinate 27,239,342, forward strand.
TTGGGATTGCACGGAGGGATTGCTTGTGCTCCGCTTTTGGTGTCTCGACAGTTCGGATCATGATAGTTCATTCCCAATACCGCCGGGTTAAGCCGAACTGAATTTCTTTTCAAAGGCGAGTTCAAAGGAAAAGTTCAGACTATCATGAGGGCTTCGGACCATTGTTACCGGATCAGGGTGGAAGGAGACACCGAGCCCATGACCACCCCAGACTACGATCTTTGGAGACGTTTGAGGGTTAATAATGTGATTCTTGAATCTGATCAAGGACCAGCGGTGTCGCTTGAGGAGCTTACATGGTTGGTACCATCTGAAACTGATATCTTACGGAATGAACTCGAAGAAATTAAGAGGAAAATGGACACCCAACAGACTCAACATGCGAGTGAGCTCTATAAGGCAAGCTTAGAGGTCGATGAACGAGATGTGATCATTAGACAGTTGAAGAAATTAAATGCGGATTTGAGCGACAAGAACGCTCTTTACCAAAAGGATACCCTTCTATTACAAGCAAAAATACAAAAGGCCGGCCGAAGTCAGTTCATAGCCGTGGAAAAAAAAGAATGAATGGTATCCATTTGGTCGAAGAAGAACTAGAAATCAGCAAGAGAGCGATCGAGAGGGAGATAGAAAGCTGCCGGTTGGCTATTGAGGAAGAAAGACAGTCCTCCCAGAAGGCCATTGACCAAGAAAAGGAAAAAACTAGGCAAGAAATTAGCAAAGGAAAACAAGCAGTCAACCACGAGAGAGAAAACGTCGCCGCATGGAAAAGAAGGTCTATGAGTAGCCGGAATAGACTGTTAGAGATGAAAAAGTTGTACGACGACACTATCCAAAGTCTGGATCAAAGCCGAAGTCAGAATGTCGAGTTGAGAGAAAAGGTGGCAGAAGTAGAACACTCCTTTCGAACGTACTGTCAGAGGAATGACTTCACTGAGCTACAAGAAAGAAAGCGCAAAGTAGGCATGTTACGAACTCGAATTAAGTCCCTTGAAGCAACTGTTGAAGATTATAAGGAAAGAATGAGTGTATTCGAAGAGGCTACAGCCGGAGGGAACACTTATTGGCAAAGGAGACTGCATGACGCTGCCCGGATGGTATAGGATAGGGACCAATATTACGCAAACCTGATGGTGGACAAACAGCGAGTCGCCAAGCATGTGAATGATTTGGCCATCGAGGCTGAAACACTCCAACCTTTCGTAGTCCCAGAAATGGAAGAAGCTCCCAGGTTCATCAAGTTGCTCAGGGCAATTGGAAAATTAGGAGATAGAGCTAGGGCTTATCTATAGGACTCTGTGTTGTAATTAGTACTCTTTTGTATTAGGGATCTTCATTTTGTAATATGAACTCTGTTGTAATCTAGACCCTTTAATTCCTGTGGAAGTAGTTCAAAAGGGTGATTACCAGCGGAATCAGTACCTTATCTGCATACATTCTTGCATTGCATCATGACATTCGCATCATTATACATGTATTTATTTTTCTTGCAATCATATTAATGTTATGAATATTGTGGCAGTGTGTGAAAATAGGAGTTAACCCGCAATCATTCATCATCCATACTTTACCCGATTACAAAGCAAGCTCATGGAAGACATGATAATCAGTCTAGAAAAGGGGCAAAGAGAGCTCGAAGCAAGGTTTGAAGAGGCTCAAAGAAGCCTCAGTGGCCAGATTGCTCAGTCGCAAGCATCGATAGTATCCGACATAACCGCATTATTGGCTAAAAGTCTTGGAAAGAGAGTTGAAGGAGAAACTTTTCAAGAACCAGAGGGTACCCCAGTTCACAATAAGGTTCAACCAGCTGCGCCAAATCTGACTAGAAGGGTGTATATCGACCCTGCAAGAATGTCAGCTAATCTTCAGGTAGGGGCATCTGAGACTCAACCCCTCGACACTGAAGCACTCTATGAAGAGGAGGTGCCAGACCTGAATTTGGTCGAAAGGATCAGGACAGAGGTAGAGAAAAAGTGGGAGGAAAGGTTTCGCCTCATGGAGGAAAAATTTAAAACTTTACAAGCTATGGAAGAGTCAGGAAATGATGCTAGTGACTTAAGTCTGGTATCCGATCTTGTCCTACCTCCAAAATTTAAAACGCCAGAGTTCGACAAATACGATGGAACCACGTGTCCTTCCGCGCACATAACAATGTACTGCCGGAAGATGGCGGCCTACCTTAAGGATGAGAAGCTACTGATTCACTGTTTCCAAGACAACCTAATTGGAGCGGCGTTACGGTGGTACACCCAGTTGAGCAAGGTAAATTTCAAGACATGGAAAGATCTGTCAAGAGAATTCATTGAGCAATATAAGCATGTAACAGATATGACCCCCAATAGGATTATGTTGGAAAATATGGGGCAGAAGTCCAACGAAAGTCTACGACAATATGCTCAAAGGTGGCAGGAAGTGGCTGCCCAAATTCAGCCACCCCTCCCGGAACATGAAATTACGCCATTATTCGTTAATACTTTGAAAGGGGCACTTTTCGATCGCCTCATTAATAATACAACACAGAGTTTTGCTGATCTAATTAGGACTGGGGAGTCCCTTGAATTGGCAATTAAGAGTGACAGGATTGATAGTGGGGAAGGATCTCGAAATTACAGCAAGAAGAATGAAGTAAACACCACCAGCACTTACACCACCCCAAAGAATTTTACAGTCTCACAGCCACAAGCACCTGTGGGAAAAGCACAAAACTCGAATCAAAGAGAGGAGAGAACCTCCAGAAAAGAGAAAGAGAGGAAAACTTTTACTCCCCTACCCGTTCCGTACTCGGAGCTTTACTCCCAGTTGTATGAAGCAGACCTGGTTCGTCCATATTACGTTACTCCTTTCAAACCGCCATTCCCGTCTTGGTATAACCCGAACGCGCATTGCGACTATCACGGCGGTGCCCCTGGACATCCCACCGAGAACTGCCTCATCTTCAAAAAACTTGTGCAGAACTTAATTGATTCTGGATATTGAAGTTCGAAGAACCAAGTGTAGCTACTAACCCGTTACCTAATCATGGGAACAGAGGAGTAAATGTTATTGAAGAAAATTTACCAGGAAGATTAAGGATGATGTGTCAGAAATTAAATCTCCTTTGCTGTGGGTATTTCAACAATTATGCATGGCCCATGTGATCGACAAAGGCATGGTAATAAGGCAGAAGGGATGTGAAGTGTATTGCGAATTCCATCAGGACGAAGGGCATGACATCCAAAAGTGCGACGAGTTCAAGAGATTAGTACAACAATTGATGAATGAAAAGCAAATACAATTCTTTGAAGAGCCCACGGGAAAGAAGGGGTCGGACGTACATATGACGGATAGCCCTAACTCTAAATACGGGAGGGATAGACCTTTTATCACCTCTTCCAGGCCAGGGAATACAGGTGCCTCCCAAGGAGAAACTGATAATTGTTCAAAAGTACTATTTTTCTTACCCTTTTTACTCATATTATTGTTAGACTTAGGCCCATATTAGTTGCATAATTGGCCATTCATGCATTAATCCATGTTTCCTTCCATCGTTGAGCTTGATTACATAACTTGGTAGTTTTTGTGGGAAAAGATGCTGCTTTGGTGTGTTTTGTGTGTATGTGCAGGATCACTTGCCGAAGCAAGACTAGAGCTAGTTGCCAGGGCAATGCATGAAGGAGACGCCGAGCTAGTTGCCAGGGCAATACATGAAGGAGACGCCGAGCCAGTTGCCGTGGCAATTATCGACAAGAGCAAAGGTGATATGGTAGTCGAAATTGATGACTATACAAGCCCAAGATGACGTGGAGCAAAGCCCAAACCCAAAGGAATTTGATTGCCATGCAGAGATTAAAGAAGAATTAAATTCCAAGAAGATAGGAGAAGTTCTAGTAGGAATACAATTATAATAAAGAATTATATTCTTTAAAGATAATTTAATTCCAACTTAAACTCTTCCTCAAAGAAGGACTTTGGCCTAGCCCTATAAATATGAAGGAGATTTCGACAATCTAGAGAGAGAAAGAGAGGGGAATTTCCACAAGTCTAAGGAGGGAAAGAGGAGAGAATTTTCGACAAGCATCTAGGGCAAGGAGGATTTCGACAAGCCTCCTTCTTCATCCTTTTCTTTCTTGTTCGATTGGGTTCATGCTAGGGATTGTTTATCTTGTGTTTCTTTGGAACCTAGCCATGAACTAAACCTACTTGGCTATGGTTATTGTGTTTTGTGGTTGTGAGAAACTATTGGTTTTTGTTTAGGTAATAAGAGTTTGCACTTTTCGATTTCAAGGTTTATTCATTCTTGGTTCTTATTCTTATTTGCTAGTGAATTGGGAGAGGATCTCATGATTTCATCTATTTATCTAATATCGGGAAAGTTAGATTCAAGAAACGAATGAATATGATCTTTATTCAATCTATTGATGGTGAAGATTAATCCGGCTTAGGAATAAGTTAAGGATTTCAACGGTAAGAGGAGCGCAAGATTGGTTGTTGTTCACCCTTGATTCACGCAGGGATGTATTATCAAGGCATGCACAAGTAGCTAGAGTTTCGACTTAGGGATAAGAAGAAACCATTGAAGAACGCTCTGCCGAACCTTGAAGGTTGCTGCCCAGACGCCCAAGTAGTTGCCCAACTAGTCGCCCAGGCAACCATCGATTAGTTGCCAAGGCAACCCCGTTGTGCAAGTTGCCACGGCAACTGAGTTGCCCGTGCACTCTTTTATCAAAACGATCTAATCGGCTATCACACCTCAACTCACGATAACCTGGCCTATCTCTCTCTCAATTGATCTCATCTATTCATTTACTTTATTGCTTTCTAGATTAGTTATTAGTTAAACTCCTATAATCCTTTACTTGTGTTTTTACTTTTTACAGTGCAAGTGACTAGATTCTTGAAGTGGCACCAATCCTTGTGGAGACGATATCTTTTATACTATAACTTGCGACGTGTATACTTGCACATTTGCGTAGCACTTGTTACGCGCAACAAGTTTTTGGCGCCGTTGCCGGGGATTGGCAATAGCGACTTTGTTTTTATTTTCTTGCACTGTCTTTTTACTTTTCTTGTTTAAAATTCAAAGGGCTAACAAACTTTGGTTTTGCATTGGTATATGACCAGGGTGAGACCGACAATAAGATCAAGACGAACCTAGCGGCAAAGCCTCAGATGCTGAACCAGGAATTGCCGCGGCAACCGGCAATAAGCATATCTCGGCAACCGACGATAAAGATGCCTCAGTAACTTTTGAAAAGCATGCCTCGGCAATCCCAGTTGATACCGCCTCGGCAACTCCAGATGTCCCGGCAATGCCGTCAATCAGATTTCAAACCAATGAAAGAATCGAAGATATCCGACTTCCACCACCATTCCCACAAAGGTTGAAGCAACAAAAGCAAGAGTATCAATTCAAGAAGTTTCTTGATATCCTAAAGCAAGTCCACATCAACTTGCCATTGGTGGAAGCAATTGAACAAATGTCAAACTATGCCAAGTTTCTTAAAGACATTGTGTCTAAGAGAACAAGGCTAGGAGAGTTTGAAACAGTTGCCGCAACAGAGGGATGCATGGCAATGTTGCACAATTGTATGCCACCCAAGTTAAAGGATCCCGAAAGTTTCACAATACCTTGTTCCATTGGAAATCACTATGTTGGGAAAGCATTATGCGACCTTGGGGCTAGCATAAACTTGGTGCCTAAATCGGTTTTCCAGAAACTAGGAATCGGGAAGGCAAGACCTACAACAGTTATGCTACTGCTAGCCGACAGATCCTATGTGCATCCAGAGGGAAAAATCGAGGACATACTGGTAAAAGTTGATAAATTTATTTTTCCCGCTGACTTTATTGTTTTGGATTGTGAAGCAGATGAGCATGCACCTATCATTCTCGGGAGACCATTCCTAGCAACAGGGAGAACCTTGATCGATGTTGAAAAAGGAGAACTCACAATGAGGGTGAATGACCAGCAAGTTAAATTAAATGTGTTCCAAACACTAAGGCATGCCGATGATATAGAAGAATGCCAACTTCTTCATGCCACGACAGAGTTTAACTTCGACGAGGAATTTAGTTGCCTCGGCAACTACATTGCCGATCAAGAGGAACCTGAAGAGTATGAAGAACCGGTCGATGAGGAACAACAAGAAGAGGCAAATTGGCTAGTCAATCGACCAGGTACATACTTTGAACCACTAGATTACTCAGGTAAGGAAGGTAAGCTCGAAAAACCCTCTATTGAACAACCACCGATTCTTGAGTTGAAACAATTGCCAGAGCAACTAAAATATGCATACTTAGGAACCGATAATACATTGCCTGTAATTATTTCTTCTAAGTTACAGCCTGAGCAGGAAAAGAAGCTGATCAAGATGTTGAAGCTACACAAAAAGGCAATAGGGTGGACAATTGCCGACTTGAAGGGAATTAGCCCGGCAGTGTGCATGCACAAGATTCTGTTGGAAGATGATCACAAACCTTCAATTGAGGCCCAGAGGAGACTGAATCATGCCATGAAAGGGGTTGTAATGAAAGAAATCATCAAGTGGCTTGACGCCGACATTATATACCCTATCTCTGATAGTACGTGGGTAAGTTCGGTACAATGTATACCGAAAAAGGGAGGCATAACAGTGGTAAGCAATGAAAATAATGAACTTATTCCAACCAAGACTATGACCGGTTAAAGGGTTTGTATAGATTATCGAAAGCTAAACAAAGCCACTAGGAAAGATCACTTCCCATTACCCTTTATTGATCAAATGATTGATCGTCTTGCAGGTAAACCCTTTTATTGTTTTCTTGATGGTTATTCAGGTTACAATCAAATTGCCATAGCACCAGAAGATCAAGAAAAGACAACCTTCACATGCCCATACGGTACTTATACCTTTCGAAGGATGCCGTTCGGATTGTGTAACGCCCCAGCAACCTTCCAAAGATGCATGATGGCGCTCTTTTCAGACATGGTCGAAGACTTCCTTGAGATCTTCATGGATGATTTTTTTGTTTTTGGTAATGACTTCGACATCTGTCTCGACAATTTAGAGAGGGTGTTGGCAAGATGTGAAGAAACGGATTTAGTCCTCAATTGGGAGAAATGCCATTTTATGGTAGATGAAGGAATAGTGCTCGGCCACAAGATTTCATCCAAGGGAATTGAAGTAGACAAAGCCAAGGTGGACGTGATCGAGAGATTACCCCCACCAAATTCGGTTAAAGGAATTCGAAGTTTTCTCGGACATGCAGGTTTTTACAGGAGGTTCATTCATAATTTTTCTAAAATCACTAAACCCTTGTGTAATCTGATTGAACAGGATAAAGTCTTCGATTTTGATGATTCTTGCACCCCAAGCATTCGAAACCCTAAAGAAAAAGCTTGCCTCGGCACCCATTGTCGTTCCACTAGATTGGACGCTACCTTTTGAGCTCATGTGTGATGCAAGTGATTTCGCGGTAGGAGCAGTCCTAGGCCAACGCACAGGTAAGACATTCCATGTGATATACTACGCTAGTAAAACTCTTAATAGTGCTCAAGTGAATTACATAACAACAGAGAAAGAGTTACTAGTTGTAGTTTTTGCATTTGACAAGTTCTGATCCTATTTGATTGGTACAAAGGTAATTGTTCATACGGACCATTCGGCAATCAAATACTTATTTGCTAAAAAGGATGCTAAACCTCGTTTGATTCGTTGGATATTACTTTTACAAGAATTTGATATTGAAATTAAGGACAGGAAAGGAATAGAAAATCAAGTGGCCGATCACTTATCACGTTTGGAACGCAATAGGGAGGAGGACGCGGATCTAGAGATATGCGATGCATTCCCGGATGAACAAATTTTAGTTGCCTCGGCAACCCTCGACGCCTCGGCAACCATGGATGCACACGCCTCGGCAACTCTCGACGCCGCAGCAGCCTTTGACGCGCACGTCTCGGTAATTTTGGGAGCAGTCGCCACGGCAGCACATGCCTCGGCAATACCCTGGTACGCGGATTTAGTTAATTTCCTTGTTTGTTGTATTTTACCTTATGGCATTACTCACCAAGGGAAGAAGCGGTTCCGCCATGATGCTAAGCATTACTTTTGGGACGAGCCTCTTTTATTTAAACAATGTGCAGATCAGGGTTATACGCCGATGTGTCCTCAAGAAGAGCAACAAATATACTCCAAATGCCACTCTTCACCCTATGGAGGACATTCTGAGGAACTCGTCTTCGCGGCCAAAGTTTTGCAATCCGGTTTGTATTGGCCAAAATTGTACAAAGATGCCCAAGATTTTTACAAGCAATGTGATCGTTGCCAGAGGACGGGCAATATCTCTAGACGACATGAGATGCCGCTCCAGAACATCATCGAGGTGGAATTGTTTGATGTATGGGGATCGATTTTATGGGACCTTTTCCATCTTCATTTCGCAACCTCTACATTCTACTTGCCGTCGACTACGTGTCTAAATGGGTTGAGGCAACTGCGGTTCCCAACAACGATTCCAAGACCGCAAACGATTCTTGCGAAAAACATATTTACACGGTTTGGGATGCCGAGAGCAATTATTAGTGACAAAGGCAAGCATTTTGACAATAGACTAATTGCCAAGATGTTGCAACGCTTCGACATATCACACAAGATCGCCATGACATATCACCCACAAACCAACGGGCAAGCAGAAATTTCCAACCGGGAGTTGAAGAGAATACTCGAGAAAGTCGTAAATCCCTCAAGGAAGGATTGGTCATTAAGACTAGATGACGCACTTTGGGCATATCGCACTGCATTCAAAACACCCTTAGGTATGTCCCCCTTCCGACTTGTCTATGGCAAAACATGCCATCTACCGGTGGAAATCGAGCACATGGCGTACTGGGCAATCAAGACCGTGAATATGGATTGGGAAAGTGCCGGGCAAAAGCGTTTGATGGATCCCAATGAGATAGAAGAATTCCGTGCACTCGCCTATAACAATGCACGAATCTACAAGGAGAAAACAAAGCGATGGCACGACAAGAAACTATTGCCATGGCAATTCACGCCAGGGCAACTAGTTCTCCTATTCAATTCTCGGCTAAAACTTTTTCCGAGAAAGCTGAAATCAAGATGGTCGGGACCATTCGAAGTCGTCAAACCATTCTCCCATGGTGCTGTGATAATCAAGTCCATCTCTGACAACCATGAATTCAAAGTTAATGGACAAAGATTGAAGCACTACAATGGTGCCCATGTGGAGCGTAACAAGGAAGTGGTCAATTTAGGAGATGCATGAGCATGCTCTCCCTTTTGATATTAGTAGTTTTATTTTATTTTTATTTATTTATTTTTATTTTTGATTAAGTATTTAATTTATTTTATTTCAAATTTTTTATTTTTATTTTTTTTACTATTTCTGATTATTATATATATATATATTTTTTAGGATAGATTTTTTTAGAATCCCTTTATACATATTTATTTATTTTCTTTTATTAATTTAATTTTAATCCTTATTTGATTTGTCTTTGAATTGTAGGAAAAAAAGTTCAAGATAAAGAGGAATTCTAATCCAAGTAGGAAAACATCTTCAACAAGGAAACTAATGGGCTGAATCTAATGCTTATATAAAGCCGCCAATTCACCCTAACCACAACCCCTTGTCGACAACTTCACCCTCACCCTAAACCCTTTTTCGTTTTCCCCTAATCCCACCCACCTATCTTTTCTATAAAACCCATCACCCTTAACATATTCCTACTTTCTATCTTGCAATTTTTTTTTAGTTTCTTTTCTTTTCTTTTCTTTGTTTTTACAAAACTCACAACCAAGATCATCCATGGCATCCAAGATTAAACTTTTAGTCCATCCATGTTCCTCCAAAGAACCAAGATACAAGAAGTTTGCTACACCGGTGGTTCAAGAAAGATTTCAATCCAAGTTTGAAAGTCGGAAGATTCATGAAGAACAAGGCTTTGAATACTCCAACTCTCATCAAGATTTCGGCCTTGAACCATTCATCTTCAAGAGGATTGCACATCAAAAGTGGCAAATCTTTTGCCATCAACCGGAACCGGGTAACATCTCATGGGTAAGAGAATTCTATGCTCACTCACCTAACCCAGATAATCCTTATGTTTTTGTTCGTGACAAGGCCATACTCATAAGTCCCGAAAACGTCAACACCTTTTACGGGCTTTACATTGAGAAGGACGAGCATCAAGCCTTCGTTGATCAAATCACTCCTAAGCAACTCGACAAGGTGCTTCAAGAACTCACTCAACCGGGAACTCATTGGAACGACGGTAAATACAAGGGCACGGTAAATCGCCTTCGGCTTAAACCCGAGGCAAAACTATGGAATAAGTTTGTTAAAACTTCTTTAATGCCCACCACACACAATACTACCGTTGATATACCACGTCTTTTGCTCATACATTCTATTTTGCATAATCGCATCATTAACATTGGAAAAATTATTTGTGATGAGATTTTTGTATGCAGCTCAAAAGATAAGGGTTCTTTTTTCTTCCCTTGCTTAATTTCTAATCTTTGCAAGGAGATACATGTCCCAAGTGAGTCCACCGATGAAAAGGCCCTACCCAAGTCTGGTTGGAATCAAGCACTAATCCGAAAGCTAATAGGAGAGGCACCGGGAGGTTCTTCAAGGCCTCCAATTGCCATGGCAACTCCTACCGCCCCGACAATCCATAATGCCCAAGCACCTAACGCCCGGGCAACTCGACCATCGGCCCCGGGACACTTTGAAGCACTTTTGCACCCATTGGCAAGCCACCTAAAGCAAATTGAAGACCAGCAACTAATGTTTATGCGGTACATGAAGGAGCACAACAATGCCATCACCCAAGTCATCCTAGAAAAGTACCCGGACAATCGCGTGCCGTTCCCAATCTTTCCCGTCGAGATCCTTGCCCCGGCAACTAATGCAGCAGTCGCCATGGCAACCACAACAGATGACGCCATGACAACCTACTTCATGCATGCACAAGCTGACGCCACGGCTACCAACCCTGAAGATACCACGGCAACCAAAGCTAAAGACATCCCGGCAACCTCTGCAAAAGCAAAAGGTAAAGCACCTATGCCCGAATCAACTCCTACGGAATCATTTTCTAATTTTTCAGATTCGCACGAGTCCTCCATTGAACCAACAAAGACCGCACCAATTGAATCCTCCAAGCGAAAAGCCAATGACATTGATGAAGAGGACGATGAGGACAACCCCGTACGAGGATCGATTCCACCACCGGCAACAAGAAAACAACCATCAAGTTCAAGCAAGAGAATCAAGACACAGGCCAAAAGGAAACTAATCATCTACGATGACGAACTCTCGGAGTAAGTCCTCGTATGCATTTTTATGTTTATTTTTCGTTATTTTTATGCATGCATTGAGGACAATGCCTCACTCGAGTTTGGGGGGGATTGTCATTAGTAGTTACCATGTTTAGTTACATTCATCTTAAGTATTACATTTAGGATACATAAATTGCTTGCCATGCCTTTAGTTGAAACAAGAATTGCTTAGAGTTGATGAATATTCGATGATGACTTTGCCAATGCACTTAATTGATAGAATTTTTATTCTAGGATAACCATGGAAAAAACTTAGAATTTTACTATGATGCTAAATCTGATGAAACACTGTTGTGGTTTGATTGATTTAAGGAATTCTAGTAAACTTAGGTTGATAATTAACAAATTGGGGAATTAGAATAAAAATTGGATGAATGCTAAAGGTGCCCGAAATTGGCTCTAGCATGTGCTAAAAATTATTCACTAGAGGTGCCCGAAACTGGCTCTAGTATGTGTTAAAAAAAATTTATAACTAGAGGTGCCCGAAACCGGCTCTAGTCGAATAAATTAACTTAATAGACCTAAAAACAAAACACTAGAGGTGCCCAAAACTGGCTCTAGTTAAAACATGTTAAAAAGAACCCAATGAAGTAATTTGAAAACCTATTGTTTGTATAGAATCCGAAAAATCAACTTGCACACAACTCCGCACACACTCACAAGCATTAAAGTTTGATTCCGAGTGACTCCTAAGTTTCCCGAAAAAAAAAAGCCAATCATACTTTGTGCCCCGGTTCAGAGAATTGAAATCAAGTTCAAAGCTAAGTTTGTGAAAATTGAAGTCTTGGCAGGTAATTATGAGTTTGCAATGCTTGAGGACAAGCAATAGTTCGAGTTTGGGGGTGTGATAAGTGTTCAAAAGTACTATTTTTCTTACCCTTTTTACTCATATTATTTTTAGACTTAGGCCCATATTAGTTGCATAATTAGCCATTCATGCATTAATCCATGTTTCCTTCCATCGTTGAGCTTGATTACATAACTTGGTAGTTTTTGTGGGAAAATATGTTGCTTTGGTGTGTTTTGTGTGTATGTGCAGGATCACTTGCCGAAGCAAGACTAGAGCTAGTTGCCAGGGCAATGCATGAAGGAGACGCCGAGCTAGTTGCCAGGGCAATACATGAAGGAGACGCCGAGCCAGTTGCCATGGCAATTGTCGACAAGAGCAAAGGTGATATGGTAGTCGAAATTGATGACTATACAAGCCCAAGATGACGTGGAGCAAAGCCCAAACCCAAAGGAATTTGATTGCCATGCAGAGATTAAAGAAGAATTAAATTCCAAGAAGATAGGAGAAGTTCTAGTAGGAATACAATTATAATAAAGAATTATATTCTTTAAAGATAATTTAATTCCAACTTAAACTCCTCCTCAAAGAAGGACTTTGGCCTAGCCCTATAAATATGAAGGAGATTTTGACAATCTAGAGAGAGAAAGAGAGAGGAATTTCGACAAGTCCAAAGAGGGCAAGAGGAGATAATTTTCGACAAGCATCTAGGGCAAGGAGGATTTCGACAAGCCTCCTTCTTCATCCTTTTCTTTCTTGTTCGATTGGGTTCATGCTAGGGATTGTTTATCTTGTGTTTCTTTGGAACCTAGCCATGAACTAAATCTACTTGGCTATGGTTATTGTGTTTTGTGGTTGTGAGAAACTATTGGTTTTTGTTTAGGTAATAAGAGTTTGCACTTTTCTATTTCAAGGTTTATTCATTCTTGGTTCTTATTCTTGTTTGCGAGTGAATTGGGAGAGGATCTCGTGATTTCATCTATTTATCTAATATCAGGAGAGTTAGATTCAAGAAACGAATGAATATGATCTTTATTCAATCTATTGATGGTGAAGATTAATCCGGCTTGGGAATAAGTTAAGGATTTCAATGGCTAAGAGGAGCACAAGATTGGTTGTTGTTCACCCTTGATTCACGCAGGGATGTATTATCAAGGCATGCACAAGTAGCTAGAGTTTCGACTTAGGGATAAGAAGAAACCATTGAAGAACGCTCTGCCAAACCTTGAAGGTTGCTGCCCAGACGCCCAAGTAGTTGCCCAGGCAACCATCGATTAGTTGCCAAGGCAACCCCGTTGTGCAAGTTGCCACGGCAACTGAGTTGCCCGTGCACTCTTTTACCAAAATGATCCAATCGGCTATCACACCTCAACTCACGATAACCTGGCCTATCTCTCTCTCAATTGATCTCATCTATTCATTTACTTTATTGCTTTCTAGATTAGTTATTAGTTAAACTCCTATAATCCTTTACTTGTGTTTTTACTTTTTACAGTGCAAGAGACTAGATTCTTGAAGTGGCACCAATCCTTGTGGAGATGATATCTTTTATACTATAACTTGCGACGTGTATACTTGCACATTTGCGTAGCACTTGTTTCGCGCAACAGAAACCACTAAGATAAATCCCAAGATCATCATTTCAGCACCATCCCCATTCCCATTCAAGGATATGCGGCAAACTCCCTGGAACTATGCTATAAATGTGACCACGCCAGAAAAGCCAAAATATGGTCAGGTAAAAGAGCCTACGCTAAAAGACGAACAAAGCAAGAGCGATGTGAATGTTGGTGAGGTGGGCCAATTCACGAGGAGCGGCAGATGTTATTCCTCTGAGGCTTTGAGAGCAGCTGAAGCGGTCAAAGATAAAGGAAAGAATACAGCGGTTAGCCCCACGCAGATATTCGGTGAAGAACCTCTCCCAAAGATGAATGAGTCGGTAACTGAGGCCCGGACCAAAGAATTTCTGAAGTTCCTGAGACATAGCGAGTACAACATAGTGGAACAACTACGAAAGCAACCGGCTAGGATCACAGTGCTGAAGTTGCTCTTGAGTTCAGAAAGACACCGTGAGGCACTATTAAAAGTACTAAATCAAACTTTTGTGCCCCAGGATATTTCTGTGACAAAACTAGACAGGATAGTAGGGCATATCACTGCCTATAATCATATAACATTCAGTGATGATGAGATCCCCGAGGGAGGAATGGGGTCCACCAAAGCCCTTAACATCACAACCCACTGCAAAGGGTATGTAGTACCTGGGGTACTGAATGACAACGGGTCAGCATTGAACGTGTTGCCTATGGTGACCTTGCAGAAACTACCAATAGATGGTTCTCACCTAAAACCCTGCCATAATTCCGTAAGAGTCTTTGACGGTACACAAAGAGGAACAATGGGAAAAATTGAGGTGCCTCTATTGATCGGGCCGACTAAGTATGTGATTGATTTTGTGGTAATGGACATAAAACCATCTTACAGCTGCTTATTGGGAAGGCCATGGTTCCACTCCGCGAGAGTTGTCCCCTCATCATTGCATCAGAAATTAAAATTCGTAGTCGAAGGCAAATTGGTCACAATAGAGGCCGAGCAGGAAATTGTTGCTTCAGTGACATCAGATACCCCCTATATTCAAAATGACGAGGATGCTGCATAATGCTCTTTTCGAGCATTAGAGCTAGTGAATGCCACATTCGTCGCGGAGGGAAGTCAGATCCCCTATCCCAGGTTATCTAATTGTACCAAGATGACCGTTGTAGAAACTTTGGGCCGAGGAGCCAAAGTAGGAAGAGGGTTGGGGAAGAGATTACAAGGGAGCCTAAGAGCCAAAAGTATGATCACCAAGAAGGACCGTTTTGGGCTGGGTTACAAACCAAGTGTCCAACAGATAAAAGAGGAATATAAGAGAAAAGAAGAGCAAAGAAAAGCCAGATTTAAAGGAGAAGATATTCCGTGGAGACCAATGTCCTTTCCTAGTTTGAAAACCACTTTTGTCTCTAGAGGATTCTACCAACCAGGTCAAGATGTTGAAGAGGCAATTAAGGAAAATGACGTACTCAACAAGGAGGAGATATTCAATGAATCACTTGAAGGGATGTACATCAACATGATAGCTGGAAAGGGCCAAGGCAGCAAAATGTTGACCAACATCCGGCCCTGCCGTCCCGGGGAAACACTTGATAACTGGAGCTGCATTGATCTACCTGGGGTTTTTATGAATAGATCAGAGTAATGCTCCAAATCAACCTTTTGTTTTTCCCATAAACAATGGGGATCTTTTGTATAGGGCACATATGTTAACTTTTTTGTTGAAATGAAAATATCCCCCGTTTTCTTGAATGACAAACATTTCATTTATTTCATTAATGCATTCTTCATGTTCATTCACTTCATATAAAGCCATCCTCTTCCCAATACAATTCATTCTCATTTAATGCAGGTCGCTCATGATTGACTATATGAATGATACCGGATCCAATCCCAGAATGAATTTTGAATGCCCTGAGATCTCAGAAGGAATTAAGGAAGAAGATGACGAGATAGAATGTGAGGTCCCGGTAGAGTTGAGGAGAATGGTGGTCAACGAAGAAAGGCAGATCATGCCCCACCAAGAAGAAACAGAAGTTGTAAACTTAGGGACTGAAGAAGAGAGAAAAGAAGTGAAAATAGAGACGACGTTTTCCTCGAAAACCAAGCACAAACTGATAACCCTACTTCAAAAATTTAAGGAAGTTTTCGCCTGGACCTATCAAGATATGCCAGGATTGAATATTGACATAGTGGTGCACAAATTGCCAACAAAATCGGAGTGCAAACCAATACAGCAAAAACTTCGGAGAATGAGACCAGACATGTTATTAAAAATCAGAGAAGAGGTAAAAAAACAGTTTGATGCTGGTTTCTTGGAGGTAGCCAAATACCCCGAATGGGTTGCAAACATCGTACCAGCACCAAAAAAGGACGGGAAAGTTCGTATGTGTGTAGATTATAGGGATCTAAACCGAGCCAGCCCTAAAGACAACTTCCCCTACCACATATTGATACGCTGGTTGACAACACTGCGGGACACTCATGGTTTTCATTCATGGACGGCTTTTCAGGGTACAACCAAATAAAGATGGACTCTAACGACATGGAGAAAACTACGTTCATAACCATATGGGGCACTTTTTGTTATCGGGTGATGCCTTTTGGGCTCAAGAATGCAGGGGCAACTTACCAAAGAGCAATGGTGACTCTTTTCCATGACATGATGCATAAAGAAATAGAAGTATACGTGGACGACATGATTGCCAAGTCCCGAACAGAGGAAGAGCACCTACAAAACTTGAGAAAACTATTCTAAAGACTACGGAAATACCAGCTGAGGCTTAATCCTGCCAAGTGTACCTTCTCCGTTACTTCTAGAAAGCTCCTAGGGTTCGTGGTAAGCAGAAGAGGGATTGAGATCGATCCAGATAAAGTGAAAGCCATCCAGGATCTCTCACCACCCCACACTCAGAAGGAAGTTCGCAGTTTCCTGGGGAGGTTGAATTATATCTCTCGTTTCATTTCCCAATTAACCAATCGATGTGACCCGGTCTTCAGACTTCTTAGAAAGAATAATCCTGGTGTGTGGGGTGAGGAATGTCAAGGGGCCCTAGAAAAGATCAAAAGGTACCTGACAAATGCTCCGATTTTAGTCGCGCCAGTACCAGACCGACCATTAATCCTCTACTTGACAGTCTTTGAGAATTCAATGGGATGCGTATTAGGGCAACACGATGAGTCAGGGAAAAGGGAGCAAGCCATCTATTACCTAAGTAGAAAGTTCAATGATTGCGAAACGCGGTACCCGCCAGTTCAGAAGCTGTGTTGTGCTCTAGTTTGGGCTACCAAGTGGCTTAGTCAGTATATGATGCACCATACTACTTGGTTGATATCCAAGCTAGACCCATTGAAGTTCTTAATGGAAGCGCCAGCACTAACGAGAAGGATGGCCCGCTGGCAGATGCTCTTATCCGAATTTGATATTGTATACGTGAGCCAGAAAGCCGTAAAGGGGAGTGCCGTAGCAGATTTCCTAGCTAGTCACGCTTCGGACGACTATGAGGCGTTGAACTTTAATTTCCCGGATAAAGACTTGATGTGCATTACAACCGAGGAAGAGGTTTCAGATGATAAATCATGGAAGCTTTACTTTGATGGAGCCTCTAACGCCCTCGGACATGGGATAGGAGCCGTGCTAATTTCCCCTGAGAATGTCTATTATCCCTTCACCAGCAGATTAGAATTCTTCTGCACCAACAATATAGCTGAATACGAAGCCTGCGTTATGGGACTAAACTCAGCTATTGAAAGAAAGATTAAGGAACTTCGAGTATTCGGAGATTCATCCTTAGTAATTTACCAATTACGTGGGGAATAGGAAACCAGGGACCCGAAGTTGGTCAAATATTATGAATTGATTCAAGAGCTCACCAAGGAGTTCAAAAGGGTCAGCTTCAATTACCTTCCCCGAGAAGAAAATCAGATGGCAGACGCCTTGGCGACCCTGGCATCCATGTTTAAAACAAACACTGGGGCAGAAATGAAGCCCATTAAGATGCAGACGTTTGAAAGGCCTGCTCATTGTTGTAATGTGCAGGAAGAGATTGATGGAAACCCATGGTATTATGACATCTTGCAATATGTCAAGCTTCGAAAGTATTCCGAAGGGGCAAATGACAATGACAGAAAAATACTTAGAAAAATGGCAACATGATATGTCCTAGATGGGGAGATCCTATATAAGAGAAGTCATGATCAGACATTGCTGAGATGCGTGGATACCCGGGAGGCGAAGGAGATTTTAGCCGAGGTACACGATGGTCTATGTGGGACGCAGGCCAACGGGCTGTCTATAGCCCGAAAAATTATGAGATATGGCTATTTCTGGTTGACCATGGAGGGAGATTGTATCAATTACGCCAGGAAATGCCACAAATGCCAAATTTATGCTGACAAGATTCACGCTCCCCCATCGCCTTTACACACCATGAATTCTCCGTGGCCTTTTGCGGCGTGGGGCATAGACGTCATCGGGCAGATTCACCCGAAGGCTTCCAATGGACACCGTTTCATTTTGGTCGCTATAGACTATTTCACTAAATGTGTAGAGGCAACATCTTACGCCAACATCACAAGGACTACAGTATGTAAATTCTTAAAGAAGGAGATTATTTGTCGATACGGTTTGCCAGAAAGGGTCATCACCGACAACGCTTCCAATTTGAATAACAAAATGATGACGGACGTGTTCAATCAATTCAAGATAACACACCATAATTCCACAGTCTATCGTCCTAAAATGAATGGGGCAGTGGAAGCAGCAAACAAGAACATAAAGAAGATCATAGCAAAGACGACGGATACCTACAGGGATTGGCACGAGAAGCTGCCATTTGCCCTTTTTCGCCTATAGGACGTCCATTCGCACATCAACAGGGGCAACACCCTACTCTTTGGTGTATGGTACCGAAGCAGTACTCCCCATTGAGGTAGAGATTCTGTCACTCTGGGTTTTAAATGAAGTAAAATTGGAAGAATCCGAATGGGTACAAGCCAGACTCGACCAGCTAAATCTCATTAAAGAAAAGAGACTAAAGGCCATTTGCCATGGTCAAGTGTACCAAAAGTGGATGATGCGGGCATACAACAAAAAGGTGCGCCCAAGAGAGTTCAGAGAGAAGGATCTGGTGCTCAGGAAAAATCCTTCCGATTCAGAAAGATTCTCGAGGAAAGTGGATGCCCAACTGGGAAAGGTCATACATGGTAAAAAAGGCTTTCTCAAGAGGAGCCCTAATCTTAATTGAAATGGATATAGACGAGCTGAAAAGCCCTATAAATTCCGATGTTGTTAATAAATACTACGTTTGAAAGAGAAAAAAAAGGAAGAAAAAAAAAGAAAAAGAAAAAGAAAAAGAAGAACAAAAATGGAGAGCTCAGGGCGAAAACCCAAAACAGGGCGTCTTGAAGCAAAGGGAGGACCCGAGTCGAAAACCTGTAAAGGGCGGCTCGAATAAATTGAAAGGTTGGATATCCGAAGAGAATGGTCATCCCCATGAACCCTGTGAAGAGGGAGCTTCAGGCAAAAGATTCTACGCCGGTTGACAGGATCATGTATCATTCATACCGAAGATAATGAGGGATCTTGTATTTCATATTTAGCTTTTCCCCTTCCTCATGTGTGTCATAACTCTCTCAAAGTATCCCAAACCCTTAATCGCAATAAAATCGTGTTTTTGAGCATCTATTCCTTGCCTTCTTGTTAATTTCATGCAAATAAGCTAACATAGGCTTATGATAAACAAGAGATTTCTGAGCATTACTGTGATCTAATCTTAAAGATGTAGGTGATTAGAAAACGATGTTAACTTTGCCCCCAGCTTGTTCAAGAGAAAGCATGCGAGATAACAAGAGAGATCTCCCAGGTGAAAACCCGGAAGGGCACCCCTTGAAAAAAGAAAAAAAACCCTCTAAATCGAAAACCTGAAAGGGCACTTTAGAACCCCAAATTGGAAATTCAGAAAAGAAAGGTTGGAATGGTTGAACCCGACAGTGAAATGGGATATCGCCTCCAAAAAAGGGGAGAAAGTGAACGAGGTTGACTGAGGACTAAAGCAGCCCACCAAGATATTGACACTCATGCATCATGAATAGTTAGACATCCCTAGGATTAGGAGCATGTCAATTCATTTGTCTTAGCATTTTGTCTTATCTTAGACAGGTATCTATAGATTCAAAGAGACATCGGTAGCCATCGTGGTGTGAATCCCAAATGTGAATATGAAGGTTCTATATACGATAGGCTTATGTTTCCAAGCGCCTGCAGAGAGAGGTTCTATATAGGAAGAATCCGCCGCTCTAGGGTTCCAGGAGCTGAGAGTTTTGTATAGGGAGGGCTCGCAGCTCCGGGGTGAAGACTAGCAGTTTTATATAGGAAGGACTGACGGCTCCAGGGTTTGAAGACTAGCAGTTCTATACAGGAGGAACTCTCAGTCGGAAGAATCCATCAACGGTGCAAAAGGTTTTATATAGAAAAAAAACCAGCCGCATTGAAGGCAAAGAGTTCTATAGAGGAAGGACTCCGAGCCTTACCGTCTCAAGATGAAAAATTCTATATAGGAGGGACTCATAACTCGAGGCTTCAGAGTGAAGGGTTCTATATAGGAAGAGCGTGTAGCTCCAAGATCGGAAGGTGAAGAAGTTCTATATAGGAAGAGCTTACAAGCCTAAAGATTCGGCCGAGGAAAAGCGGAAAGTTCCAGAAGAATACGTGATTCCAAAGCTACAAACAGGGAAGTCGGATAAAAATGAGTGCTTATAATCTTTGCTTTGTTCTCGTTTCATAAGAACAAGCAAAGAGGGGCAACTGTAATCACTCATTTTTATCTGTTTTTGTTAATATTTTAATATACTAATATAATAGTTAATTAGTATCGCTATAGTATGTTTACATACGAGCATGTTTGTTATTAATATGCATGTAATATATGTGTGATGTGTGTAAATGCATGTATAATACGTTATGTGGTGTATGTGTGCTATATGTGTATTGTTAGTATATATGTCAGTGCGTGCATATTAATACTAAGTATGTGTGATTAAGCCATTATATATACCAGTTGGTATGTTATTTTAATTACGTGTGTTATGGATGATATTTTGCATGTGTACCCGTATGTAGTTTGCATGTGTGTGCTTGTGTGTATACATATACGGTATTATTGTTATAATTATTATTATGAATATTATTAATATTAGTATTACTGGGCTATATTAAGATATAAGCTAAATAAAATAAAACCCAAATGCATGTGAATCCAAAGTGCTAACAGTCCAGTTGTAAATTACATAAAACCCAAAAATGTATTAATGTTTACATAGGCATAATCTGTTAACCTAAACCCAAACCTAATTAAAATCCTAGAACCCAGGTGACCTAATATCATATTTTCTTCCATGTAGCTACGCAATCTAAGCCGTTGGATCGAGGCTTGATCCAACGGCCCAGATCAAAAGGAAGAGAACCTTTCATCTGTCATGTAAGCCCACGCGCACATGGCACGAAGGCCGTAACTCTTCACCTTCCACGCGCCCTCACCGATGGCCGCCACGTGTCCAGATCAACGGCAACCGTCCTTGGCTCTACCACCGTACAACCACCGTCGTGGTAACCTGCAAAAAAGGACAGGAAAGCATGGGGAAAAAAATTTACAGCAAGCAAATAGGAAGCAGTTGATTTTATTTTATTTTATGTAAAAGGATATATATGTATGTATCAGAAAATCTTGTATAAAAAAAGGGGGATCTGAATCAGAAATAACAAAAAAAAAGTTTCACAGAAAGGTATTTTTTTTCTTTCTTCCTCTTTGCATGTTGATTGAAAAGAATAATATCAAAAAAAAGAGTGAAGAGAGAGGTTTACCCTAGTCGCCGGCGAACCTCTCCTGGCCGGCAATAAACTCCATGTAGTGAGTCGATCAAAGGGGAAGTTTTGGTTTCGGTTTATACAAAAGAAAAACAGTTTGTTTTGGGTTTTTTTTTCTAGATTTAAGATAGGGGAGTTTCTTTTAACTTTAAAATCAGATTTAGGTTCAGTTTGAAAAGGGGATCGTTTTAGGACGGGGTTTGAGGCCCACCGGCGTCGGCGAGCGTCAGCTGGTGGCTATCCAAGTTGGCCGGTACGACAGGAATGCCGCCAGATTCTGGAAGCGACGGTTGAGTTCACGATGGATTCATGAACTCATATAGTTTAGATGAGAACTTAGGGGGAGGTTTCTCGGGTTTTGGGGGAAAATAAAAAGAGGAAAGTTTTTTTTCTTTAAAAATGAAATTGGAAAAAGACTAAAGGAGTAGGAAAGAAGCCGGATTAGGTGTTTAATAATTTTCAAAAGGGCTTAATGTCATGGAAGATCCCTCCACGTTTACGTTCTTTTCGTTTTGGGTTTACCGCGCGGGTAAAGTACACCATCGGCCCCTCTGCATTTTCGAAAAGTCTCAATTCAGTCCCTAATGTGAAATTAGACTTTTAAATGGTGAAATTACCTCCCTAGTCCTTCCGCATTTTGAATATTTGCACTTTGGGCTTGCCCCTTGGTCAAATGACATGTTCAGTCCTCCTAGGCTTTCTTGGTTTTGTAATTACGTCCCTGAATTTGCTTTTGTTTCTGTTTTATTTATTCATTTCGCTTATGTTTTTTTTTCATTCCAGTCCCTTTGCAGTTTCATTAATAGCATCAATATACCATGTTTAAGTATGTTTTATTTTAAGTTTATTGGCGTGTTATTGCACGTGCTCTTGTGATTATGTTTTTAGCATGTTTGCTTTGCCCATTGTGTGTTCTTCTGTTTTTATTTCATGTTCTCATGTTTTATAATATATGTTTAGTTGATCACATTTTACCTTTATATTCCTGTTTGTTAGCTCATATTTTACCTGTTGGATCGGTGCTTGTCTAGTTTACGTGTAGATAACATGTTTTATCATGGATTTTATGTTCGCCTTCCTTTTTGGTTACATGTTAGTGTTGTGTTTTATCATATTTAAATAGCATGTTAATTTGCGGATGTAAATTATGTTATATGATAGAAGTCAAGTTTTAAGTTTTTATATATATTGGCATATTGTTATGTTAGTTTAGCATTACATTTCATGCATGTCACGTAAATATTATATTGGTGTCTTGATGTGTTTAAGCATGTTAGAATTAATTATCTTAGTTTTGGAAGCTCGTTTTTCTCGTTCATGTTTTGTTTTTTTATATTATGATTGATCATGTTTTTTATTCATGTAGCTTATTATTATCTTTTATATAATATTATAATATTTATGTGTTTATGCCATGTCAATATAAATGTTAATATTTGCTTTCTAAGATTGCATTTCGGATATATCTTGTCAATGCGGTGCCCTTTTATCCGAGCGTAAACAGGGCCAGTATTAGGCGTAGTGATGGTGGTTGGGCGTTTATTCTCGGATAACGGGGCCTTTAAAATTTATCCGCAATTATAACCGAATTTTAAACTAATCGTCACTTTAACCCAGAAAATCTAATATTAATAAAGCGGTAATTATTAAAGTACCAATTTTGGGCGGTGTGGGGGTGCTAATCCTTCCCCATCCGTAACCGACTCCCGAACTCAAAGTCTTTGAATCTCTGGTTTTATGGTGTCCGGCCTACCTAAGTGGCCGGTGGCGACTCCAATTTCTAATATAACGCGTTTAAAAAAAAACCCCACGGATAAATATTTTAATACTCGAAAAACCACAAACACTTCGAAAACCTATTTTTTAGCGAAAAGGACATCGCTACAACCTCCCTAGAGAAGATAATCATATGGAGGCTGCCCTAGCTACACTAGCTTCGGTATTTCTAGTAAACAAACCAGAAGATATGATGCCAATTCAAATGTAGAGTTACAAAACCTATGCTCATTGTTACTGCATAGAAGAAGAAGCAGATGGAAATCTATGGTACTTTGATATCTTGCAATACATTAAATTTCAGACATATCCCAGGGAGGCAAATGATAATAACAAAAGAACTATTAGAAGGATGGCTATAGGATACATGCTTGATGGCGAAGTCTTGTATAAAAGGGGCAAAGCTTAGATATTGTTAAGATGTGTCAATGCTCGTGAAGCTAGAAATATCTTGGCGAAAGTGCATGATGAAATATGCAGAACACATGCAAATGGCTTTTCAATGGCCCGAAAGATTATAAGATATGGATACTACTGGTTAAGTATAGAGGGAGATTGCATTGAGTATGCCAAAAAATGTCACAAGTGCCAGATATATGCTGACAAGAATAATTCCCCACCAGTACCTCTTCAGACAATAAATTCACCTTGGTGTTTTACTGTCTAGGGCATGGATGTTATCAGTCAGATTCATCCCAAAGCCTCTAATAGAAACCGCTTCATGCTTGAAGTCATTGATTAATTCACCAAATGGGTGGAAGCAGCCTTGTATGCCAATATTACAAGATCTACGGTTTGTAAGTTCCTAAAGAAAGAGATTATCTATCGATATGGATTGCCGAAAAGAATTATCACAGATAATGCCACCAATTTCAACAACCAAGTAATAGCAGAAGCGTGTGAGCAGTTTAAAATTATGCACCATAATTCTGTGACTTACCGCCCTAAGATGAATGGGGCAGTGGAGGCAGCGAACAAGAACATCAAGAAAATCATATCAAAGGCGATAGAAACTTACAAAGATTGACACGAGAAACTGCCCTTCACTTTGTTTGCATATCGGACTTCGATACGAACTTCTACAAGGAAACACCATACTCTTTGGCTTATGGAACACAAATGGTACTGCCAATAGAGGTTAAAATCATGTCTTTCTGAGTTTTATCTAAAGTAAAGCTGGATGAGGCAGAGTGGGTACAAGCCCGGTTTGACCAGTTAAATCTTATCGAGGAAAAGAGGCTAAAAGCTATTTGTCACAGCCAAATGTACCAAAAAAGAATAATGTGGGTTTATGACAAGAAAGTTAGGCCTAGAGAATTTCGAGAGGGTGATATAGTGCTGAAAAAGATCTTGCAAATACATCAAGATTTCCGTGGGAAATAGATGCCTAACTGGCAGGGGCCCTATGTTGTAAAAAAGGCTTTCTCCGGAGGAGCGTTGATTTTAACTAAAATGGATGGTGAAGAGTTGCATAAACCAGTAAACTCTAATTTAGTTAAAAAAAATATTACGTCTGAAGAATAGAAAAAAAGATTGAAAAAAGAAAAAATGAAAGAAAAAGCGGAGTGAAAACCCAAAAAAGGCATTTCGCAAAATGAAAATATCTGTGGTGAAAACCTAAAAGGGCGTCATTGATATCAAAAATGGAGAAATGAAAAAGAAAAGGGGGTTCAAGATGAAAACTCGTAAATAGCAGCTTGAAAGCAAAGGAGGATCTGAGTTGAAAACTCGCAAAGGGCGGCTCAGATGTGTTGAGATTAGGCATTTGACAATTAAAACCTCTCGGACACCCATTATTTTGGGAGGGATTTCACAACTGTAGACTTCTTGATAATGTTGAAGTCTGTTGGAAAAAGGCTCACGCTCTGAACTATATTCGGTCGATGGGGTTGTTGAATCCTTCATACTATGGATGTCGTGGATCTGACTTTGTTTCTTGATTTTGTTGTTTCAGTTTGCCATGACTTTTCAAATTCCCTTGTATTTTTGCTTATAAACATCAATAAAATTCATGAATTCTCTTCCAAGCTTTCTTTTATTTCTAAAGCATCATGCAAGTAGACTAGCATAATTCATTAAGAAAACATATAATTTCTTGGTATTACTATGTTTTGAAGAATACATGTGAGCTTTAACACTATGGGTTATTGAAGAGGAGTGTATAAAGAAAAGAGTGAGTTGAAGGTTGTACTAGCAAAAACAAGGAAAATAAAGAAATCATGAAGAGCTTGAGCCAAACATTACACGAACAAATTGAAAGGAAAGACGAATGACAAGGAAAATGTTGTAAAAAAGGTGAAAACCCGAAAGGGCACCTAAAAAGGCAAAAAAAAGAAAAGAAAAAAGAAACAAAAAGAAAAGAAAAAGGAAAAAAAAAAGAGAAAAGAACCGAGGTGAAAACCTAAAAGGGCGCCTTGAGAAAAAGAGAAAAACCAAAGTGAAAACCTGAAAGGGCGCATTGAGAAAAGCAATCTAAAGTGAAAACCCAAAATGGCGCTTTGGAGCAAAGGTCAAAAAAGAAAAAAAATGAGGTTTTAAAGGTTAATCCCAAATGTGAGATGAAGTATCAATGCAGACCGAGAATCAGTAAAGAAGCATAGAGAAGAAAAACTAGATTGGTCTCCCAGAAAGCATAAGTTGTTTGATTGATCCCAATGTGCCATGGTTCATGTATCATACATAGAAACTAGGGTCATACTAACCCTCATTCAAGCATTTTAATTTTTTTTGACAGGAATTTAACAACGAATGCAGAACTCCTAATGAGAAGAGTTCACCACAGAACTCCTAATGATAAGAGTTCACTACAAAGCTCCTAATAAGAAGAGTTCGCCACAAAGTTCCTAATGAGAAGAACTCGCCCAGCAAAGAATATAGAGGCCCTAAAGAGAAGAACTCGTCCAGCAAAGAGTATAGAGTTCCTAATGAGAAGAACTTGCCTAACAAAGAATATAGAGTTCCTAATGAGAAGAACTCGTCTAGCAAAGAATAAAGAGTTCCTAATGAGAAGAACTCGTCCAACAAAGAATGAAGAGCTCCTAATGAGAAAAGTTCGCCTTTTTGAAAAATAAGAAATTTTCTAATGAAAAGAGCTTGCTTATTCAATGCCTTTTTAGAGAGGCAGATCTATGTTTTCAAGAAGAATGAAGAGTTCCTAATAAGAAGAGCTCACTTGTTTGATACCATTGTAGAGTGGTTGTAATACCCTAATAGTTGGTTAGTGACTAATTTGCAAAATTAAAAGTTGGTGGTTATAGTTCAGTTACTAAAATGTAAAATGTTAAAGTTTGGTGACCAAAGTGTAAAATTAAGAAAAGTTTAGGGACCAACATGGTAATTTTCCCAATAATTATTTTATTTCATAAATAAATAGATCACCTAAGGGTGTGAATAGAATATAAAATTGTTCATTCGATCCGAGGTTTTTATTATTGGGAAATTGTAGTTAAAGTTTAAATGGATTTCGGGTAACCGTATGAACTCGGAATGTGATGAAATTTTGAAAGGAGTTGTAGGAAGACTTGAAGGACATGACATTTCATTTTGGAATCGTTTTTAATTGATTTAGATTTGATTGAAGGCAGTATTTTTATTATAGTGCACAAATGGCATTTTTGTGAATACATGGATTCATTAATGGCATTTTAATCATTTTGCCCATGCTTTTTAATTAAAAATGATTATGGAAAAGTGATAAGATTAGGTGTCAACACCTAATTGGTCATAATTAAGGGGCAAAATGGTAATTTTACTATTGATGAAGATTTTTATATTAGGAATTAAAGATTAAATGCCATTTGTCTTGATTATTAATTGAAGAAAAGCCTAGAATTTTTTCATCTTCATCCTCTCTTGGCCGAAACACCATAGCAAGGTAAGAAAAAAATTTGATTCCATTTTAAGCTTGATTCGATTAGTTTTTGGGTTGAAACATGAAATAGATAATTAATCTCTATTGAATTCTCTTTCATTTGGTATATTTTTTGAGTGGTTTCCATGCTTATATGTTGAGATTGGAGATTAGGGTTTATGAAGAGCAAGTTTGGATTTTAGGTTTTATGGATTAAATTGATTGAATATGAGGTTGTGATGATGTTTAATGCTTGTTAGAGTGAAAATTTCCTTGAATTTTGTTGTAGGTTGTTTTTGAGAAAATAAAAAAATTAGGGGAAACTCTTGAAAATTTTTTATTTGAAGTGGAAATGATGTTAGAAGCTTGAATATGATGTTTGGAGGTTGAATTTGTGCTTGAATCAAGTTGGGAAATTTGGTCAAAGTGACCTTTCAAATTTGGCTAGTAGGGGAAAAATAAGGGAAAATTATGGAAAATTTTTCCTAAGGTTAGAAATGGTGTAAGGATGGTTTTGTAAGTTTTGGAATGTTAATTGGACTAGTTTGGAAGTTTGTAATATGTTAAGGACTAAATTGTAAAGTTGGAGAAATATGTGATTAAAGTGGAAATTGATTTGGAAATTGAAGTTGTGTGATAAAGGACTATTTTGAAAGATTTAGAAGTTTTGAAGTTAACATTGATATTGTAATATGAAGTTTGTAATAAAAGAATTATTGGGAATATTATTCCTAATATGTACTAATGTTAGTATAATACTAACATGTACTTTGAATGGTATGTGTTGTTAAATGTTGTGTAGATCGTAATCGGGATCAAAATCGAGATACTAGCTAGGCTATCGATAAAGGAAAAACACAAGAGTAGAGTTGGAAGTAATAGTACAGTTTAGTGAGGCAACATGTGAGTGCATTCTTACTTATTTTATTATGATACGAGGAAGACCTGTGATAAGTCAACCTCGAGTGTTGAAAAAAAAGGATTTGAATCGTAAATTATATACATATTAAATGGTTTCTAATGATTTATAAATGATTTTGGGTATGAACTTCCCAAAGTGTTTTTCTTATATATGTTATAGTGATATGTCTTTATTTATTGATATTATGGAATAAGTGAATAGATTATAACAGTGAATTGGTTAAAAGCCCATTGTATGATTATTGAGATTCTTGGTATAATTGGCATGCCAATGAGGTGGAGTATAATGATATAGTGATATAGTGACGCTGTGTTCTACAGCTATGACCTAGTGATACAGTGATGCTGTTAAATTACAACAGTGGTATAGTGATACAGTGATTTATTATGACACAACATATTTGTTGATGCCGCACATGTGCATACTCAACAGTGACTCGCATACCATTTATTCTTATTTACTTTACATTGGGCTATAATTATATTAAGAGTGAAAGTGCAAAGAATGACCCTAGTGAAATGAATCTTCAATGAAGAATTGCTTTGGTATAACTTGTTTTATACATATTTGAATTTTGAGACTTTACAGGTTGCCTAATAGTGGAACGACTTTGACAAGTCAGATTTACGATTTTATAATCCTATATATATATTGTATTATGTTTGCTTATGTCACTTTCTTATAGTGAATTGTTTAAATTATTTTATGTTGCCTCACTAAGTGTATTCTTAGCGTATGAATGTTTTAAGCGTAGGTAAAAGGCGTAACGAGCAGCAGTAGAAGACATCATCTATTTTGGAAGCGTAACATCATTATCAGTATGGCATCTTCGATGTTACTTTTGATATTATTAGTTGGCATGTAAATTATAAATGTTTTGAGCTGCTCTGATATGAATGTTTCATAAAGAGATAATTTAATCATATTTTATTTGATAGTTAAATTTTACTTGAAATCTAGGTTCGAATTTAACTTGAAACCTAGTTGCTCCTCAAATCTAGGTTCGAATTTAACTTGAAAATATTAAGTTTAAATTTTACGCGATTAAATATTAATTCAATTAAAGAGTTAATTGTTTAAATTTTTAAAGAAATAAAATTTCATCGATTTTTGAAATGAGAATTATTGTACAAATGTCATGTGACATTTATAACTTGTATTCAGTGATGGATGAAGGTGAGGGGTGTTATAGAGGTAGACCAAAATGACCAAGATGAATGAATGGGTTCCTAATGAGAAGAACTAGTTCAGACTTTGCAGTTACCCTTGATAGAAGGATTGGGAGTGTAACGCCCCGGTTTTAGGGCTTAGCGGTTTAAAGGGTTTATTAGACGGTCCGGTGGACCGGAGTAGAGATTCGAGTCGGTTTCGGGATCGTATATTTTTTGTGTTGGAAAAATTATGGAAAAATGCTTAAAAATCATTATTAATTATATATTTAATAATGGTGGAATCAAATTTGAAAAACAGGTTTTGGAAGATGGACATTTTTGGTTAGTGACCAAAATGAAAGTTTTGAAAACTGTGATTTTCTAGTGACTAAAATGAAAATGGTCAAATACTTAGAATCCTTAAGGAGCTATTTTACCAATTGGTTTCTGATGATTTCTCCCTTGATTTAACTGATTTTAACATGTGATTTAATTAATAATTAAAGTAGATTTTGTTAAAAAGTTAGTTAGCTTTTCTAAAACAAAAATCACATCATTTTCTCTCAACTTTTTCCTCTCCATTCTCTCCTCATCCAAAAACACAGATTTCATCAAATTTTCAGAGGCGAGGTGGTTTTTAACTTGATTTTATTGTTTTAAATTGTTTTATAAATATTGATTACACAAAATCTTACATTAATCTTGTATTTTTTTAGCTATTCACAAACCAATTGAGGGAGAAACTTCACAATAGGGGTAAGGTCCGAGATCTCCTCTATTGTATGGTTCTTTATTGAAATTCCCAAGCATTTGATCCTTGTTTTTGTGTTTCTAATCTGGTTTTGATGATTTTCCAATGTTTAATTGAGTTATTTGGGAAAAATGAGTTGATTCGCGAATTGGATCTGATTTCCAGTAAGTAAGGTTGCTTTGATTCATATTTTGGATTTTTAATAATGTTGATAAGTGATTTTTATCAATGGAATCCCAAAACTTAAGAATCTCTATTTGTTTAGGTTGTTAGTTTTGAGGTTTTGTGGTGTTTTGTGGTTGTAAAGTTGCTGGAGGTAGTAGCTTGTTTTGGATCTATTTTTAGATGTGTTTTGATGTTGGAAATGATGCTAGGTTGATAGTTTTTGGCTGGGTTGTGAATTGAAGTGTTTTGGTTATGTTTTCGGTTGTTGTGGAGGGTTAATTGTGGAGATTTTGTGAGAATCCGAGAAGGATTGTGGTTGCTGTGTTTGGAATGCATTATGATGCATTAATTCTCTGTTGTTTTGTGGTAAAAATAGGGGAGGTTGATCCAGAAGTGATTGGAGAAGCGTAGAAAGCTTCGGATACTTGATTTCGCGTCGGCGAATCGAGGTTTTGCATATCGGTGAGTGAAAACGTGGTTTAAATCATTTTGATAATAGAGTTTTGGGAGTTATGGTAGAGCTTGAAACGCTTACCTAGACTCGGAAGTAAGTATAAAGTGGATTTCTCTCTCGGACGTGCTAGTTTGAAATGGTTTTATGCACTTTTTTTAATTTACATGTTACCTACTGTTTAAGCATGTTTTAAAGTATTTGATATACCGTTTTTAAGCATGAATTGCTGAAGGATGCACATGGTAAGTGATCCTTGTAAGTATGGTTTATACTTGTGGTTTAAAGCATGGTTGTTGCTTTGGAAAAGTGTTTTGGTTAATGCTTGTTTAAAACAGTGAGGTAAATGTTATTTGGTTAATTATATTGGCAAGTGATGTATTTTAAAATTGTTATCAGATATAGTTGGCCGGCCATAGGATTGAGTGCACTGTAAATAAGTCGCCTTGGATGTTGAGGGGTTTATATTGTGTACCGAATACTCTATCCAAGTACCCTAACGGTAGAGGGTTTAACGGTACCGAATACTTCCGTTAGTGGGTTAAGCATCTAACCGATGATAGGGATGGGTATCCCTGTGGGTTGTGACTGTACCCGGTTGTTAATGTACCGCGATTGTGATTGTATCGCTATTCTGGTTGAGATGTCTTGAAGTGTTGGGCTAACACTTGTTGAATCCGTGTATCTAATGAACTCTTTTGTTATTGAACATGTTAATGATCACTTGAAAGCCAATATAAGTGTTAATGTATCATTGAAACGTTTATGTTGTATAATGTGGTTTATACATGTTTCTCCTTAAGCTTTGCATTTGGTAGTAATGCATGGGAAGGCTTAAGTGGAGGGTTAGCAATGTGATTTGCTGTTGTTTAATGATACATGTAGCATATGGTTTAATATGCTGGTTTTAAATGATGTAAAGTGCATGTTTAAAAAGGGGCATGATGATGATGATGATGATGTTTTAAAGGATGATGTTATGTAAATGGTTTTAAATGCATTGGTGGTGATTGTTTAGAGCACTCTTTACTATGCCTTGTGTGCTTACTCTCTCGTTGTCCATCAATGCAAATAATTGAGGTCTTGGAAGGCAGCAAGAAGCAATGGGATCTTGGCAAGACTTGTTTCCAAAGTATGTTAGAGACTAGGCTATAATGAATAAGGCCAATGGGGTACTTGTTGTGTTTTGGGAGGTGTTTTGTGGAACTCCCAGTTTGAGCATGTTTTTTTAGTTGCTCTTGGGTTGTAAATGGCCTTTAAGGATTGTTTTTGATGTTGTTTTAACATTTGATATGTTGGTTGGATGCATTAGGAAGCATGCCTATAGATTTCCGCTTTGATGCATGAATCCTTGTTGTGTTGTTAGAATTGTGTTGCTAGTTGGCATGAGATTTGTTTGACATGTTAGTATTGTGTTTAAAGCATGTTAGAATGGTTTGAGTATGCTTTTGGGATGAAAAATCAGCCAAATATGACATTACAGGCCCAAGCGTACCGATACGCGAGGGACCGTATCGATACGACTAGGCAATTTCAGGCTTGTGGGATCGGTACGGGTCTGGTGCGTTTTGATACGCCTAGGAAAATTTGGCTTGGCGTACTGGTATGGGGTTGGGTGTTTCGATACGAGTTTTAACCTCTAGATTTCACTTTTGTAACTCGAACCCGCGTATCAAAACACCTAAGGAACCGTATCGGCACGGTTGTAAATATTTCAATAGTTTGGTATTTTAGTTAGGTGTATCAAAACGGCTTGGTGGTGTATCGAAATGGTGTGTTTCAAACCATATCGGTACGGGCTTACCCATTTCGATACGGATGGCCGTTTTTCCTGTTAATGTCATTTTTGGGCAGTTTTGCTTTCTTTGCTTTTTAGTCCCTGAATCTTGCCGATGCAATTATATGTGGTAGAATGATCAGATTGAGCTGAAATTTGAGATGAAGGTTTGGAATTTGACTAATTAAAGATTGGTAACATAAAAATGATTTTTAATCCTGAAATTTTCTATATTTGCAATTTGGTCCATATTTTGCGAATGTGATCAATTGGATGTCAAATTGATGCCCAATTGAGTTGGGGTTGCACCTGATGTCTGTATGAACATGTAGGGTTAATAATTGGCATCTAGATAGGATAAAAGAAAAAAATGGACCGGGTTTGGTTGTAACTCTTTGGTTTGCTACGACAAACCTAATGTAGCCTTCTAGGTTCAGTTGGGCGTCTAGGCCGGGTCAAGGGGGTTACAGGGAGGTTCCTAATGAGAAGACCTTGTTCAAGATTTTTAGAGAGCAAGAAGAGTGAAATTGCAACGATCAGACGCTTGGAGACAAATTTGTGTATTTTCAGTCTTTGCCCTATTCTTGTTCCACATTAATGAGCAAAGAGGGGCAGCTGTAACACCCGAATTTTACCCAGGTATGGGTATATACTATATTCTCTTAGTAAATAAAATAAATAAATAAGTGAACCAAATAATAATAATAATAATAATAATAATAATAATAATAATATAGTCTATAAATAAAACCCAAATGTCCATACAATAGTCCATGAACATAATATCCATACAGGGCCCTTTTTTCCTTTACAAAGCCCAAACCTCAATTTCTATAACTTTATTATAGCCTATTTCTAACATCTCCAGCCCAACAAACACAAAATTTCGTCTAAAACCCTTTTCCTGCCCAAAAATGGTCACGTGGCAGTATCTCATTAGTTTAATCCGTTCCACGTGGATTTGTGTTTCTTTGAGCACATCTGGAACCAGCTAGTTGCTGACATCAGCAATGACCTCTAAACATGCCCCACTATAAATACTGAAGAGAGAGTGAGTGTGGAAATCATGGGATAATAATTTCTACAAGTAAGAACAATTAATTGAGGAGAGAGAGGGAAAGCTAAAGAGTTACCTGGAGATACCAAAGGCCGCTGGAAAAGACAAGAGTCACCAGAGAAGACGACCGAAGCTGCCATAACTTCATCGGAGTCCGTCAGAATGTATACTTTTCTTCTTCTTTTATTTCCAGCAATACAAGTACAAAGTAAACATAAGATCTAGGATTTTAAGTATAAAACAATAGCTAAAAATTGTCGTCGGAGCTTATCTTCGACCGAAGTGCTTAGGTTAACGGCGGAGTTAAAAATTGGGAAGTTTTCGGGTAGTTCTATGGGTGAAGTTGGGTGATCCTGTCAGATCGGGTAGTTTTAAGAGGTTTAGAAGGAAAAATTGAAGGTTTTAGGAGATTTTAAGGTTCCGACGCGGTGGCCAGAAATCGCCTCACGACGACCGGTTGGGACCAGACGATGGCTGGGAGTTGTAGTGGTGATCAGAGAAGTGATGAAGATGATTGGAGTAGGGAAGAAGCTGACCAAAAGTAATCGGTGGTGGCCGACGTTGCCTACGGCGGCCGGCCGAAGGTGGTCAATGGCCAAGTAACATGTTTAGATGGTCAAAGTTTGGGGATATGAATCGAATAAAAGAAAAGGGGAAGAGCTTAAATCGAATTCTTAAAAAATATTGGTGTTTGATCAAAAAAAACATGAAAAGGAAGGAGTTTGGTGTTTGGGGTGGATCAAAATGAGGAAAGATGGATGAACATGGATGAATTTTGTGTTGAATTGGGGTGTTTGATCTGTTTTTTGGCTTAAAATTTGGGTGTTTAGAGGTTTGAGTTGAGAGAGTTTTAAGGAGTGAGAGAGGGTAGAGAGAGGCGTTAAGTGAGAAATGGCGAGTCAGCCTGAGTTGGGGCTTTTATACCTGAGTCAAAATGGTGCTGTTTTGGCACCGGGTCGAGGAGGGTTTGCGTCGTTTTATCGGGTCGGGTATAAAT
Organism: Hibiscus mutabilis; assembly: GCA_019671005.1. Lineage (NCBI taxonomy): Eukaryota > Viridiplantae > Streptophyta > Magnoliopsida > Malvales > Malvaceae > Hibiscus > Hibiscus mutabilis. The sequence continues at coordinate 27,273,807 of CM033747.1, forward strand.
ATCCGTGTGTTTTTTAAAATAAGGGATTAATTGCTCACCGTGTCCTTCCTACTTTGAAGTGTAATTCATTTTAGTCACCTTTTGTAATAAAATTTAGTTTAAAGCTTTAAATTTGTTCAAATTAGTCCCTAATTTCAATTGTTTAATTTATTTTAATTGTTTATTTATATGAGTGATTGCACGATTTAAATTACGCATACAGTCTTATTTGCTAGATAATTAAATCACTTAGGAACCATTTAGGAATGCGTTTAGAATGGGATTTTGGTCAAAATATTGGTTTGAAACTAAAAATCAATGCTAAACAACCAGCTTTTAAAAAAACGTGTTTGAAAAGTGCTTTTGAAAGCCAAATTACAATTTTAACCTTCATTTACTATTGTGTTTATTTATAATTTATACATTTATAATTTTTTACGAAGACATAATTATATAATTAATAAATTATTTTTATTTTAAAAATTATATATATTTATTCATGCCAAGTTTTTTAAATAAAATATTTTAAATTTATTATATTTTTATGGAACACGTACAAATGTTAAAACAATATGTATTTATTAATAAAAATATTTTTATATTTTTATGATAATTTAAGCTGATATATTTCATATATTGTAACATTAAAGAATTTAGATATAAATTATATATATATAACTTACAATATCATGTCCAAAATGGTCATTTACCTTTTTAAAATCATTTTTTCAGTAATACTAAACACTTAAATGTCAAATTTAAAAAATCCAAAAGTACTTCTAAAAATTACTTCTTAAAAGTTCTTTTCCACCGCACTTTTCAAAAGCAATGCTAAACTGGCCCTTAGCCTTTAATATAAATTGCTGGAGCCTTAGTTCTATTTTTTGTTGGGATTAAATAACTAAAATATGAGAGATAATTGTAAAAATAAATGACTATTAAAAGGGAAGCTTTGGAGTTCTAATTTGAATAGTGTCTCATTGCAATAAGATGTTATTCAATGGGCTTTTAAATAGAACATTTGATACTCATTTAAACCTAGAACATGATAATTAACCTAGTTAATTAGATTAAAGTTTTAATTAGGACTAGTATTTAAATAATTAGATTCACCAATTAAATTAGGAATATTATTTAATTTAGGGTTTTAATATGAATAGTGCTCAAGCAATTGGGTGTTATCTCATAAATACCTTAAATTTAATAATATTCATAGTTTTTAAACAATTTAATTAACTAGAGCCTTTTTAAGTTAGAATTTAAAATAAACAAGATAATAACGGGTCATGCATTAAAACCTTTTATGTTGGGATATATTTTTGAATATGAATCGAAGTGCCCAAAAGTAACTGGGGCGCTTCCCATCTCATATTCGTTCCTAAAATATATTTCCTTATAAAAGGATATCTTCATTTGGAACTTAAATCCAGTCAATAATTAAGGGTTAAATTAAATTCGAATTACTATTCTCAAAAATGTCAAAATGCCACATAAAATTAAAAGGTACCGATAACGGGCGTTTGTGGGTGCTAATCATTCCCCACACGTAACCGACTTCTGAACCCAAATTTTAAGAAAATGAATCTCTGGTTGTTTTTATGGTATTCGGTCTACCTCGAAGTGACCGGTGGCGACTCCAAAATGTTTCAAGATTAAATAAAAGAAAAATCCAATTTAACATGAAAAACCTAATTTTTCAAGATTAAATAAATAAAATGCAAAACCCTAATGTTAAAGATCGATCGCCGAGCTATTTTTACACCCGATAAAAAATGGTCACGACAATCACCCCCACTTTTTTGTTCTGAATGAAAATCAAACTGAAAATCTGAAGATTTGAAGGTCGTGTGTTCAGTCCACACCGCTCAAATTGTTGGCTAGTAGGATGAACAGTGTTCTTGGACGGCGAAAGAAGGTTACTCATATGATGGAAATGAAGAGTCTTTGGTTGCTTCAAAGGTTTTTGGTTTGATTAGGTCGAAGAAGAATGAGTATGTCCTTTACTCCCTATTACATGGCTCCTTAAAAGAGTTTGGATAGGTGTCGATAGCGAGTTGTCGTGGCATGAGTATTGATCAAACATCTTAAGATGTGATGGCCTAGATCAATTTATCATTAAGGAGGACCACGTGTGTCGCCACGTGGTCCAAGATAACACGCTTTAACTCGTTGGGTTCTTACGACTGACAAGCTTTCACCAATAATCGTCCGTATGTTATGATCACAAGAAGTCGCAGGTGGCCGTCCGCACGCCTAAAGATTCCCACAGTGAAAATTCACTGAGAGGTTTGTATAGTGAAAGTTCACAAGGGCTAAAAAATATCTATTCGAATCATCACAATTTTTTTATATGTAACTATTAAAACATTACAAATATTCTGAAAATGTTCGGTATCAAGTAGTACCCTATCGCCTATCGGTTCATACCAGTTCGATGCAAATAGAAATGATATGAAAATTTTGCAACTTAAATTTATTTGATTCAAATGACCCTGACGTGTCCAATTGACATGTCTATTTGACAATGGATTTCATCTCATGATGCTCATCATTTTCATAATAACTGGGGAAACTGCTTAAACGAAGACACAGCATTCGTCGGTGTTTTTGAAGAAATGGTCGGATACCATGGCCTGAAAAGCTAGCCTGCGTTTATGCTGCCAAGTGCCAACCGAGTCCGGATATGTTTGATTCTTTGTACCTGTTCTAAGCAACATCGTCGTTATTAGAGGATGATTCCGCCGTTGATTTCCTAGTACGATCAAGCGTAAACCGACAGTAATTGATCGCTTCCTCCACCGACAAGTGGAAGGCTTGTCTCCCAAGAACATCCACGAATTTCGCCAACGTCATTTTCTCCAAAACTTCGATCCTGGGGTTCACTATTCCTAACTGCCAAACACGAAACACGACCGCGTATAAATTCATGCATTATCAGTGAATCATATAAAGGCACGTCGTTAAGAAGGTCGAAGTTTTACCTTAATATTCTTCCCTTTCAACACTCTACCTAGTTCAATGAATGTTTCAATGCCCGACATGTCAATGGATGAAACACCCGACAAATCTAGCAAAAGATGCTCAACTTCAGTTCCTAAAGCAGCATTTTCTTCGTAAATGTACCTTAAAATCCTGCTCAATATCCAACCAATTATGTTCTAACCTTGTACATTGTCGATTTTCCAAAGAATATATATAATGTATGTATACCTTTCTCTTATGTAAGTGCAGTTTGCAAAATAAATAGGGGAACCGAGTTGAAGAACGAGGATTCCTTCCAACGATGTCGTCTCTGGGTACTGCTCCGTGTCACGAAATAAACTCGTGTCCGGAAGTTTACCAAGCTTACAAGGTGCAGGCCTTGCCACATATAAAAGTGCTCTAAGTAAGGCCAATCCCACCTGAAATTGTAACAGATAAGATAGGGGTTTTCCCGCGATGCAACTCGAGACCGGATGATATATACAAAGTTTGCGAAGGGGATGATTACCGAGAGCAAGAGGCCGACGTCCATGCTTTTGAAACTGACGCCGAAGAAGGCGGCCATGCAAATGAGGAAATCGAATTTATCGACTTTGTAGAGGTGGTACATCTCCTCGTAGTTGATGAGTCCGAGCATGGCGGACATGATGATGGCGGCTAAAGCTACCAAAGGGGTGTAACTGAAGACCGGAGCCAAGAACAACAGTGTTAACATCATGCAAATTCCTTGTACCACGTTCGACACTGGTGTCTTGCACCCTGCACTCACATTCACTGCTGTTTTTGAGAATGGCCCTGCAAAGTTTCAATCATTTTCAAAAACATTACTATTTTTCTTATAAGTTTCTTGATAAAATTAAATAAAGTTTATAATGTTAGAGTTCCTGTACTATTCTAAAATTCAAAATTTAATCATATACTTTAGTTTTGTGACATTGAGTCTTTATAATACTATTTTTTATCTTAAAATCTCGACTCCTCCCCTAACGGTTGATCTAACAACTATACAAAAACAAAATAACTTTTTAGTCCTTTATGTTTTCAATTTTTTATCAATTTAACCCTTAATCTTTCAGAAATACATAGAAAATTCATTGAACAATACAATTTTTAATCATTTCAAATTGAAAAAACTATAAATACAAAACTAAAAAAATTCAGAACTTAATGTCACAAAATTCAAATGTTAAAATTAAATTTTAAATAACAATTAAAAGGAAAGACTAGATTTTGTACCAGTTGTTAAGTAGCATGAAGTGAAAGATCCAATTATGTTCATGAACCCAAAGGCTATTATCTCTTTGTTGCCATCAACTTGTTCATTTTTAATGATGCAAAGCTTCGTCCTATTGCTATTCCTTCCTGAAAGTTCCATTTCGGAAAATGAATCAGTTTTTATTAGTAAAAAAATTGAAAAAATAATTAAAAAATAAAGTAATAACTTTTATTTTTTCAATTTAATATTTTTTAATTTGACCCTGACCTCTCTAAGTAGGATTAAGATTAAAATTAGGATTTGTCAGAAAAACAACAACAAAAACGTTTATTTTTAAAGACAAGTGACATTAATTAATTGATTATAGGCAATATGTTAATGAAAAATTAAGCAAGTTAAGTTTTTAGATTAATGAATGTGCAATGACTTCTAAGTTTGAATGAAAAGGAGGCCGGAAAAAAATTCAAGTACTAAATAGGTTTAAAACAAGTTTTGGTACCGACTAGATACTTAAAGGTAAATTCAGAGGTATTTTTAAGAATATTTTTATCTATTGATTGGTTAGGGGTGACATGTCAATAAAATTTACATTTTTGCATTTAGGATAGAAATCTTCCTTCCTTTTTCGGTGCTCTTTTCCATGCCCTTATATTTAAAATAGGTTTAGGGTTTATGTTCAAGGTTTAAGGTTAGGGTTTAAAAATTATGAGTAGAGTGTATTTTTAGGGTTTATGGTTTAAGATTTAAAATTTAGGGTTATGGCTTAGAATTTATTTTTTTAGGGTTGAGGCATAGAAAAGGGCAAAGGATTTTTGTCCATGTATGTGATGGTTTTTAAGTTTAGATGCTAAATAGAAATCTTATGCCCCTTTTCGGTGCCCCTATTTATGCCCTACATTAAAAAACTAGGTTTAGAGTTTGGGATTGAAGTTTAAGGTTAAGATTTAGCGAATTATGGGCAAGGTGTATTTTTTTGAGTTTATGATTTATGATTTAGAATATAAGGTTAGGACTTAGAATTTAATTTTTTTTAGTGTTGAGGTATAGAAAGGGCATCAAAACTATGTACCTAAGGCAAGTTCAGAGGCTAAATGTGTAAAAAATTCAGAGATTAAATAAGTACTCAAAATAAAGTTGAGGGAAAAATATACATCATCCCTAATTTTTATTTCAATTTCATTAGGTCTTTGTACTATATGTTGATGATAAATTTAATTCATATATATTTAATTTTGAAGTAATAAGGAAAATTTTAAACATTTATTTTAACTAATTTAACCGGGAAAAAAATACTTACAACCATTGCAATAAGCCCAGTGACGATACCGGCTCTAATAGTCACCGGAAGATAACGTCTATCAAAGTTCAAATAATGAATTGATACCGGATTTAATCCCTTCTTCAAGTCAACCAAATTCATACACAAGAAATTAAAATAAATTCGCGATATATAATTTTATACATTATTGATAAAATAAATGATGTCCGTATCGTAAAAATGAACTTACGATGGCGATTCCATGCTGTTCACCCCTTCCGAAATATGCGTAAAGGCAACCAGCCACAACAACTGCCATGGGAGATATAGCTGATACCCAGAACAACTTTGGTTTTCTTTGCCTCTTCATCAATACATGGTAAGAAAGATTTTTCAATCATAAAATAAAGTTAGATTATTTTTGGGTTTGGGTTTGAATTGATTAGCTTCAATTTTTTAATTATTAAAAGTTTTGATCGATTATTCTAAGTTTAATTATAAAATAAGTGTTCAAATTATATATTTTTTTGCAATAAATACTTAAAGTATTTTTGTTGTTGTTAAAATACGTGGCTAACGTTTCATTTTGGCCCGTTTTGCAATAAATGCATGTGTTTTATTTTTTTATTTTAAAAACAAACTAAAAAGAAAATAAATTAAAAATATTCTAAAATTTTCAAAAAACACAAATAGTCTCAAATACCTAAAACCTCAAATCCTAAATTAGCACAATTGTTGCCACCGATTGCCTCGTCGGACCCCACCAACACTGTCTCCAGAGGCCCCGTTCATTTCCTCCAACCACTCATCGTCTATAATCGGCCGGAGATGTGTCAAACGAAGAGGGAACGACAAACATGAAAGACTCCAATCGTTCGACAGTCAATTGACTTGCCTCCTGTCAGTTTGCGGCGATGGGTAGTTGAGAAAAATAGGTAGGAGCCTTCGACGATGGTGGTGGCAGGGTCCGACAAGGCAATCGGCGACGATGATGGCATCAATTTTTTTATGAATTTGGGACTTCTTTTTGGAGATTTTTAGTGTTTTTTAATTATTTTAATTTTTTTCCGTTCTTTTAAAAAAGAATTAAATTAAAAAAATTGTTAAATTTTGATTGGTGATAATTTTTTTATAACGTTACTTTAAAACAATAACGAAATAAAATTTTAAACGCATATTTCATACAAAAATATATTAAGTATCTATTTCAATCAAAAAATATTTTGTGCACTTATTACAAAATAAAATATAATTTGAGCATCTATTATATAATTAAGCTATTATTTTATAGACTACACTCAAAAACTTGATCGGAACGAAATAGAGATACCTCAAGGAGCAAATGCTCACCACATATCGAGCCGTTTGCAGGAAACAAAGGAAGGCTAAGCCAGCAACAGCACTTTGCCACTTGCACTGCACAATCCAACAAACTAATTTCCACCTCATAATAAATTTATATAAATAATTAAATGGTTAATTTGCTCATCAAATTATACTTATATATATATATATATATATATAATCACCTCATTTTTATATCGGAAAACTGCTTTTATAACCGAAACGACGTCAGTCTCGGTGGTGAAATGTTTTAAACAAAGCAAGCCTTTCAATTGTTGCTGGCAAATTATTATGGCAGTCCCTCCCATGAAACCAGTGATCGTCGAATGTGATAAGAAATCTACCAAAATTCCCAGCCTGAACAACATAAGAACATAAATCATGATTAATTTTCTATTTATTGGACTCGCGTATTAATATAATTGTACGTAGAATTCTACGTATAACTAATAGTATTACATGCGTGATGACGGACCTCGAAAAGCCTAAAGCAATCTGAAAAGTCCCGGTGAAGAAAGTCGTAGTGTAAATCAAGTGAAGATACAATGTGGGATCATCTTTCGACGAAGCCGCAGCTCCGATGGTTTCATGAATGAGCAATGAGCATGCCGCCAATGTACCCGCCGCCAACGTACCCGCCGCCAAGTTCTTCGAACTCCCGAAGAGAGCGTAAATAAAAGGCGGTACGAAACTCGAATCTGCAATGAATAATAATATGACACACGTTTTCGGGGACATGAAAACATCATCATCGAAACGAAAACATGTTTTTTTTTTTTTTTTGTTAGGAAGGTTGAAGCTTACATAGGCCAATGATTGGTGGAAGATCAGCGAGTTTGGCATAGCTGATCCCTTGAGGGATTGCGAGTGTTGTAATGGTGATGCCGGCGAGTAAATCGTATCTAAGTAAACGGAAATCGTATCTCGGTAACCATTCAAACATGGGGATGAAGTATTGGATCGTTTTCTTGAACTTTTGCAACGGTTTATCTTGTCGGAACTTGCGAAACGGATCGTCGGGGAAGAATGTTTCTTTACAATCTTTTTTGAATGTACTGATGAATTTTCTTGGGGCAGCGAAATTCACCGTATGGCTCAAATATGCCATTAGAAGAAAAAAAAAGTCGATTAAATCAGATCGGATCTGATTATGGAGTAGAAGAAAAAGAAGTTGGGAGTGAGATATATATAGAGGTCGATTCGTACTGAAATAGTGCCGAAAGAGTGGACAACATCGAAAATTTGACAAAGCTAAAGTAAAAATTCGGACAACGTTATCCAAGGAAATACTGTCTTGAAAAGCTAATATGACTCTATGTACGCCAGGTTGTCTTAAAAATAAATGAAATTAGTTGGATGGAAATTAAATTAGTGAAGTCTATTAGTTTGAGTCCGGATTATTCTAATTGGGTTTAATATAAAAATAAGTATCTAAATTATATCTATCGAGACTTTTAGGTGTCTTAATTATTTTTTTGACAAAAATAAGTGTCAAATGTTTTATTTCGCTAATTTTAGCTGTCTGATTATTAATTGTTGTTAAAAAATTCATTAGCCAATCAAAATATGACATGTGGCATCTTTATTTTATTTTCTAAAATAAAAAACCTAAAACAATATTTTTACCCAAAATTTTTAAATTTTCAAAAAATCTTGAAATTTTCTGAATTTTACAAAACAATCCTCAAATCTCTAAATTTTCCAAACCTAGACCCCAAATCGTCGCCGCTTTCGCCGCCCCTAAACACACCCATTTGGTCGTCAAACCTAACTGGTCATTTCCCTCAATATGGTGTCGCTGAAAATGACATACGACCTGCCAGGCGAATGTTGAACGCGAAATCGATGTTCGGCTGGCACGCCATTCATCATTTCCAGCGACACCATATTGAGAGAAATGACTGACTAGGTCCGACGACTTAAGAGGATGCTCAGGGGCGGCGAGAGCATCTACGATTGGGGGTTTGAGTTTGGAAAATTTTAGGGATTTGGGGACTGTTTTGTAAAATTTGGAGAATTTCAGGATTTTTTGAAAAATAAAAAAATAGACTTTTTAAAAAAATAAAAAAATCAAATTATTGTCACGTGTAATACCTGAATTTTGACCGGTTATAATAATAAATAAATAAATAAATACAGTATCATATAAAAACCAAATAAAATAAAGTCCATAGTCCATATACAAAGCTTAGACATTTCAGAATCCAAATTATAAGGCCCATTACATCCTTAAAATCTAAAATTCTCGTTCAAATACATAAGTGGCCAAAGAAACACAGTTTGCCCGTCAAAAATAGACGCGTGGCACACTGCTATTTTCCCATTGGTGTTTTACCCGGATTAAGCCCTGTTGGAAGCCAGCTATCCACAGGTCATTCGTCTTTGACGCCAGCTATCATTTCAGCTATAAATACCCTGCAGAGAGAGAAAAAAATAATTAATGATGTCAGTAATAATTACACAATTAGTACAATAATAATTGAGGAGAGAAGGGGAGCTGAGGAGTTACCTGGGAGTTCGAACGTCGCTGGAGAAGACAGATCGTCACCGGAGCTACGCCGTCACTGGATCTACGCCATTAATATTAGAAGGTAGTTTTCCGTCTTAATCTTTATTCCTACAATAAAAACAACATTTAAGTGTTAGAATTAGTTTTTTTTTAAAAAAAACTAAAAACAATAATGAAAATAGGAAAGATATCAGAACTTAGCTTTATTTTTGTCTGAGATTTGACTCAGATGGTCATCGGAGTGAAGTTAGGTTGCGGTTGGAGTCGAAAATCATAGGTGTGGTTAGGTTTTGGGTAGATTTAGGGGGAGTTGGGAGATCTTGTTGGATCGGGTAGGTTAGGTGAAAAAATCAGAGGTTTTTTAGCATTTTTTTGGTTTTCGGCACGGTGGCTGAAAATCGGCTCACGGCAGCCAGAATTAGGTTACGGTGGTCGAAAAAAGGTCAGGGGTGATCGGAGTTGTAGGATTGATCGAAATAGGTTAAGGTTGATCAGAGACGATGACCGGAGGTGGTCGACATCGCCTCCGGCGGCCGGTAAACATGTCGGAAGGGCTAGGGACAGTAGTCCTAGATCTAAGGGCGGTGGTTAAGGTAGAGTTTGGCCGGAGGTTTAGGGTTTCGCTTAGTTTAGGATGAACATATAAGAACTTGGATGGGAACTTGGGTTTTTTATTTTAGAAAACAAGTTTATGGATGTGTTTTGGTGTTTTTAGAGATCGAATGAAGGGTTTATGAAGAACAAAGGTTGAATTTTGGGGAAAATTGTGTGTTTGATCGATGGGAAACAGGAATGAAAGTGTTTTGGGCGTTTAGGAAGGATTAAATGAAGTTTTTGGATGGTTTTGAGCAAGAACAAAGATGAACAAGGGCTTTGATCAAGAAGAATGGAGGTTTTCTAGGTTTTAGAGTGTTAGAGTTGAGAGAATTGGGTGAAAGGGGGAGAGAAGAGAGAGTGTGTGATCATAGGAAATGGCCGGGTTGACTCGTACTTGGGCCATTTATAGGCTGAGTCATACGACACCATTTTGGTGCCGGGTTAATAGTGACCAGCGTGTTTTCATTTGGATCGAGTTTCGCCCGTGCATTTCCAAATGCATACCATTTGGTTTTTGCCCTTAGTTTTGTTTTTTACTCAATTTTGTTATTTTCCCTCTTAATTTGACACATAGGTTTCGCATTCAATTCAATTTGGTCCCTGAATTTCTTATTTGTTCTCTCCAATTTGTATTCCCTTTCAATTAGGTCATTGGGGCTTTGTAATTGGACATCATATTTTGTAATAGTTTCAATTAGGTCCCTATATTAATAAAAATCATTTTAATGTTTAATTTGTTTTATTTGTTTTATTTATTTAATTGTTTTATTATAAATGTTATTAAATTATATGTTTGTTGCCTATTTTAAAATGAGCATATAGTATTTTGTTTAAACAATTTAAACACTTAGTTTAATGAATAATTAGAGCCTTTAGTCTAGGTCTCTCTAATTAGGGTTCAATAATTAAATAGAGTAGATAATTGTAGCAATTAGATATGTATTAAATATAATTTTTGAATCCAAATTTGGATGGTGTTCCATTGTTTACAATGGGGTGTTATCACAATACGGATTTCACTAAATTATATTTAATATATATTTCACTTAAAATTGAATACAAATTTAGTCTTTAGTTAAAATTAAACAATTAATTAAGACACATTGTAGTTAATTAAATGTATATCGAATAGAATCTTTGAGGTTCAAATCTGGATGGTGTTCCATTGTTTACAATGGGGTGTTATCTCAGTATTGGTCATAAAGGTGTATATTCAATATACATTTTTACTTATAACATTGAATAATAAATTGTTAGAGCCTTAATTAGAATTAGAACTTTAATTAAAGAGGATTAATTAATTAGGAATATGATTAATTTAAGGGCTTTAAGTATATAGAAGGTGTTCAAGAAATTGACATTTTCACATGAAAGCCATTAAATTAATTAATATTCATAGATTTAAACAATTAATTAAATAGAGCCTTTTAGCATAGTACTTAAAATCAACAAGACAATAATTGGTCATTCATAAAAGCCTTTTATGTTTGGAAATTCATTTTTAAATACGAATAGGAGTGCCACCTAACGGGGTGCTTTTAATCTCGTATTCAAACAAAATGAATTTCCTTATAAAAGGATATATGCATTTAGAATTTAAATTCAATTAATAATTATGGACAAATTAAATTCAAATAATTGTTCGAAATGCCAAAATGCCACGTAAAATTAAAGGTACCGATAATGGGCGTTCATAGGGTGCTAACCCTTCCCTACACGTAACTGACTCCTGAACCCAATTTTAAGACAGAATCTCTAGTTTGTTTTTTCGGTGTCCGGTCTACCTCGAAGTGATCAGTGGCGACTCCAAAAAAAATTTTAAAGAAAAATAAAGGAAAATTCGAATTAATATGAAAAACCCTAAATTTTCAAGATTAAATTAAAAATGGCCTGAAAACCCTAATTTTTCCAAAAAAAACGATCGTCAGGCTATTTTTCACACCTCACGATTTCAAAAATGGTCGCGACAACTTGGCGACTCCGCTGGGGATTTAAAAACCGAGAGTCTAGCCTAATTAATTTTACGTGGCATTTTGGACAGTAATTTGAATTTAATTTTTCTATAATTATTGGATGAATTTTCTGGAACAATGCAGGTAACTTTTTCTTGTGTGATATAAACTGTCATTCATGCATAAGCCTTCTACCCGGGCTTTTCACCTTTAAGTGGGAGTGAGGCATGATCTTACGTGAGTTATTCAGCTTTGTGATCGGGCTTTGTCCTCCTTCTGGTATACCAACCTTATATACCGTGAGGTTATGCCTCTGCTATAAGGGGTCGTATACTCTCGAATCGATGTCTTACTAGTCCGGTAACGACAGTTCGAGTACCTAGAGTCTAGACCGAAACCCACATCCTGTAATAGAGGCCTACCCCATTAGAGCCGGACATGGACCTAGGACAGGGTGCTGCTGATTTAAATTCACTTCTCTGCTTATTCTTGTGTGCAAAATAAATTGTTCTCTGGTTAATTTTATGCAACATAAAATGTGATGAATTTTTCCTGCATCACATTTACTTAAAAAGAGAGAGGATGATACCGCAAGTAAGAAGAAGAAGAGCTTCGAGAAGAAGAAAAAGCTCAACGCTCATGTGGCTAATTGGAGAGATGAAGACTCATCCGATGAGGAAAAGCAAGAGGTGTACAACCTATGTCTCATAAAACTTGAAAAAGATCCTATGGAGGAGCATTGCTACAAGGCCCAAAACACAAGCTTAAATTCTTAGTACCTTGATAGTGGATGTTCGAGACACATGACCGGTAATAAGAGTCGATTCATAAAGCTAAAGCAAAAAAAAGTGGAGTAGTGAGATTTGGTGACAAATCTAAAGGTCACATTGAAGGAATTTATTCCATTGGTAATCACTCTTCTATACTTATTGAGAATGTTTTGTATGTCAACGGTCTAAAGCATAATTTGTTAAGCATAATCCAACTTTGTGATAAAGGACTCAATGTCATGTTTGTTTCTACTGGTCTAAAATATTTGACATTGCATCTAACAAAATTGTGCTTATAAGTCATAGAATAGGAAATATTTATACGGTGCATCTAGATGACATTCATATTTCCAGTGCATGCTTTGTTGCTAAATATGAGTATGATTCTTTGTTATGGCATAGGAAACTAGTACATACTAGCATAAGTGTTTTAGAAAAATTAATTTCTATTGATCCAATTAAGGTTTTCCTAAACTCAAATTTTCTCTTGATAAAATTTGTGATGCATGTGCTAAAGGCAAACATAAAAGAGTTTCTTTTAAATCCATTAATGATGCATCAACAAGTAGGATATTACAATTGATTCATATAGATCTTTTTGGCCCTATTAGAACTATGAGCTTGGGTGGAAACAATATGCTTTTGTGCTTGTTGATGATTACTCTAGATTTACTTGGGGTTCTCTTTTTAAGTACAAAAGATGAAGCTTTAGAAAAATTCATCACATTTTCAAAAGCAAACCAAAATGATGTTGGTTACTCTATTTCACATGTCATGAGTGGCCATGGAACTGAATTTCAAAAAAATGAAGCTTTAGAAAAATTCATCACATTTACTTCACCGTACTAATATAGTTTTTTTTTGTTTTTTTCTGCATCATAATTGTATTCATAGGGGTATTAAGTTCGAAGTTAATTGAATAGGAAATGTCTCATACAGTTGAAGGGTCCGATAGACAGAGAGAGGATGATACCGCAGTCTGGTCATGGTCTGAGGAAACCCAGTTCGTCAAGGGAGAAAGTATCATGGGAGATTATGTATCACGAACTAAGTAAATTGCTAGAATAAATTCAGGAAAAAATAGTTGTTTATCGGAACTCAAGAAGATATGGGAACAATGGGACGAAACTATAAAGAAAGATTTCCACTTAGAGTTCGGAGATATAGTAATGTTGTTGGATGTTCTAGTTGACCGAGGATTAATTAGGGCTATGACGCAGTATTGGAATCCAACTTATAATTGTTTCACATTCGGAGAAGTGGATATGACACCGACGCTGGAAGAATACGAGGCTTTACTACATTGCTCGAAATTTGAAAATGACAATATTTATACAATACCCTTTAACAACTCAACCTTTAAAAGAAAGTTGAAAATAGTCACCGAGAAAGATGAGATTTGGTTTAATGGAAAATTAAAGCAAAAAGGAAATGATGAAATAACCAAGGATAATGAACGCATTCACTGGAAGGTAATTCGAGAATTAATCTTAACAAGTGATAAACTAGAGAGAAAGAGAAGTTTGTATGCCTTGTGTATTTACGGGTTGGTGTTATTTCCAATGACTCCAGATTATATTGACCCATCAATTCTAGGACTATTTGAGCGCTTAAAGAACAAAGTAAATTCGGTGCCAGCTATTTTTGCAGAAACCTATAAAACCCTAACTGCTTGCAGAAGGTTAGGAGAAGAAAGATTTTGGGGTTGTGCTCAACTGCTAGAGGTATGGTTTCGAGGTCACAGATGGGTTGCACCCTATAGGGCTCGTAGATTTTGTACTGATTATTCACTGATATAGGAGCATCTAACAGCTTGCCCGATTGAGAAAATGGCAGAAGAACAGTGGAAAGAGCATCTTTTGAGTATGAAAAATACGGAGATTGTTTGGAAAGCCCCTTGGTTGAATGTAGTGAGTTACCTGTACCGATGTGGAAAATTTGATTGGGTTTCTTTGCCGAAAGTTTGGGGAGGAACAACCTATTACCCATTGGTAGTGTCCCGACAATTTGAATCAAGACAATTTATTCCTGCTACTGCTAGCATGGAGGAATTCGAGTACATGTATAAGACAAAAGGTTATAAGACGAAAATAAAAGACATCGTAACAGCATGGGAAACACCGAGAAGAGTGAATCTTCAGGATGGATTAGAGGTCATGCAAAATTATACACAGTGGAAGACTCAAAGGGTTAATGATGTCATTTAACAGAATAGAGTCAGTAATATTCGTCTGATTAACGAACGTATGAGAGATGCACCTTCAGTAGTAGAGAAACTGAAACATGATTATGAGAAAGGGTTAAAGGGATACGAGAAGCAAATTGAAGAACTGAAAAAGAGGCAATCCATAGCATCGTTAGAGGTAGATGTACAAAAAGGTATAAAAAAAGAGTTTTATGAACATAATCAGAAACTCAGTCAAGAATTGAAAGATTTAAAGGAAACCCATTCAGAATGCAAGAAAATTCAAAAGGCAAATACAAGCCGGATGATCAGTGATTTGTCAGAATAGTTGGATAGGGCTGTGAAGGAGATGAATGATTTTAAGAGGATGTATGAAGATTATGCAAAATCCTCTAAGAAAAGGATCCAATATTTGAAGGAGTCATATGATCGTACTAAAAAGAAGCTAGAAGGGAAAGAGGTACGGAATTCAGAGTTGCTGGCTCAGAATACAGAACTGGAGGAACAAAATGAAGAATTGAGGGTTCAGATATCGCGGATGGAATAGGTGCTTATAGGACATTACAATGACGGAAGAGACGATGCAGATAAAGTAAAGAGAGAGTTGAATGGAAATGTGGCTGAATTAGAGAATATAGCTCAGGACTTAAAAGGAAAGCTTGCAAGCTTTGAAGGTGCGTTGTATCAAGAAAGCAGAGCATGGAAACATAAGTACGAAGCAGCTCAGTGTACAATTCAGGAACAAAATAATGAACTGGTTATCTTCAAAGAACGAGTAAAGGGCATTGCTCAATATGTCCAGATACTGTCAAAGGATGCTGCCAGTTTGCTGCAATGCCCAGACATTGATTTAGAGCTTGAAGAGAGGATAGTTCGTTTGTTGAACGAGATAGTCAATCTAGGAGTTATAGCTAGTAGTTGTCTGTAGTTGAGATTATCCATTTCCTGTATTCGACTTTTCCTAGTTAAATGGATGTTTTTCTAAAGATTTTGACTTTGAGCTTAATACCCATAATGCATTCATACATACATGCATAAACGCATTCATTCATATAACAACATATCATATTAATTTCTTATTAATAAAGGTTCTAATAAAAAAGGTTCTATGGCAGTTTATTTTTTTTGAACCGCATTCATACGAAACCTGTTTACGCTCTAAGGCCATGGATGTTGAAGATAGAGTTGTTAGTCTCAAAAATAATCGTGTTGAAGTACATAATACGTTCGACAGGATTGAGCAATCTATGAGGGATCACTTTGCTCAGACACAGAAGGACATTATCAGTCACTTGACTACATTGCTAGAACCAAAAGAATCTGGCAAAGGTAAAGTAAAGGGGGTTGCTGCTGACAATGAGAATGAGCAGATAGATACTATATCTCATATGAAGGAACAGCCCGAAAGACCATCTACTGTGAAGAATGTCCAAATTAATATGACCGGAGCAACTACTAGTCATTCGGTTCACATTGGAGCAAACTTTGGAATTGGTGACAAAGTCCCGGATCTAAATATGGTCAAAGAAGTCGAGAGGATTCACGCTGAAATCAAAATAAAGTATGAGGAACGCTGTAAGGCTTTAGAGGATAGGTTGCTGGAGATGCAGAAAGTGGAAAATCATGGAGCTAGTGCTGCAGATCTGAGTTTGGTTGATGATTTGATCCTCTCACCCAAATTCAAGGCACCCGATTTTAAAAAGTATGACGGGATGACCTGTCCTAAAGCGCATCTTACCATGTATTGTTGCAAAATGGCCGCTTATTTGAAGGATGGGAAATTGTTGATTCATTACTTTCTGGACAGTTTAACGGGCTCAGCATCACACTGATATGCACAATTAAGCTGGGTTAACATTAGGTCTTGGAAAGACCTTTCTGGTGCTTTTGAAGAGCAGTATAAACATATAACTAAAATGGTTCCTAACCGAGTCATGTTACAAGCCATGGAACAGAAACCGACTGAGAATTTCTGTCAATATGCACAGAGGTGGAGAGAACTGCAGCGTAAGTACAACCGGCATTAATAGAAAGTGAAGTGAATCATATATTCATAAACACTTTGAGAGGACCACTCTTTGAACGTTTGATTGGGAATGCAACTCATAACTTTGCTGATATGGTGATGATCGGAGAGTTGATCGAATCGGTATAAGATTGAAAATTGTACAGCATTCAAAAAAATGGTCCAAAATCTGGTGAACATTGGCGTGTTAAAGTTTGATGAGCCTAATATAGCGGCTAATCATTTGCCAAATCATGGAGGGCGAGGGGTGAATGTAATTGAGGAGGAGGATGAGGCTAAGCAGCTAAAGACGAATGTATCTGAAATCAGATCCCCTTGGAAATGGGTGTTTGAACAGTTATACAATGTTGAGATGATACAGATAGACGTAAAAGCTGGAAGGGAGATAGAATCAGATGTTTATTGTGAATATCACAAAGAAGCTGGTCATGAAATTTAACAGTGCGCTAAATTCATATGTTTGGTCCAAATGATGATGGATAATAAGGAGATCGAATTCTTTGAGAAAATAGGTAAAAGAAAAGAAGTAGAAGTGTGTACCTCTGAAAGTTTTAGAGGCAGGTATAGGGTGAACAGACTGTTGATTATTTTAGCCAGGCCTAAAGTTGAAAGTTCCCCTAGTAATGTAAAACCGGTAGCAACTCCTAAGGTTGTGATCTCTCCCCAACACCGTTTGCATTCAAGGACACCCGGAGGGTTCCCTAGAATTATGCGGCTAATGCGATAATACCTGGAAAGTCAAAGCTTCAGGAGGAGGTAAAAGGGCTGAAAGGTACAGAAAAAGTGGAAAAGTCTGATGGAGAAATGGTGAATGAAGTCAGGCATTTCACTAGAAGTGAGAGATGTTATTCTCCAGAAGTTACTAAAGAGTCAGAAAAAGATAAAGGGAAGGCTCCAGTAGTACCAGAGAGAATATTTGGGGAGGAGCCAACCCCGAAAATAAATGAGCCCGTTACTGAGGAACAAGCCCAGTAATTCTTGAAGCACAGTGAGTATAGTATAGTTGAGCAATTAAAGAGACAACAAGCTAGGATTTCTACCCTTGAACTATTGTTGAGTTCGGAAGGGCATCGCAACGTTTTGATTAAGGTGCTTAACAAAACTTTTATTCCGAATGATATATCGTGCATAAGTTGGATAGAATTGTGAATCATATAACTGATGATAACTATATTACCTTTAGTGATGATGAGATCCCAGAATGAGGGGTGGAGTCTATTAAAGCTTTAAACATCACAACTCATTGTAAGGGACATGTTCTTCCCGGAGTGTTGGTTGATAATGGATCAGCCCTGAATGTTTTACCCATGGCTACTTTGTAAAGGTTGCCAATTGACGATTCCCATATAAAGACCTACAAGAATACAGTGAGAGCTTTTGACGGAACAACTCGTGAGGTTTTGGGAAAGATTAAGGTACTGTTGTTAATTGGTCCATTGATTTACAATGTTGACTTTGTTGTTATGGACATAAAACTGACCTACAACTGTTTGCTGGGAAGGCCTTGGATATATTATGGTGGCGCAGTACCATCGTCCTTACACCAAAAGCTGAAATTTGTGATAGAAGGAAAGTTAGTGAGTATTGGAGCTAAAGAGGACATCATTGCTTCAGTGTCTACCGATGCACCATACATTGAGACAGATGGAAGTTCTTTGGAGTGTTTATTCCGTGCTTTAGAATTCATAAATGCAATTTTTGTCGCTGAAGGGAAACCGATTCCTTGTCCAAAATTGTCAAATTGTACCAAGATGATAGTTTGTGAGATACTTGGAAGGGGAGCGAAGGTTGAAAAAGAACTGGAAAGATTTACAGGGTTGTTGGCATCCCAAATCTGTTGAGATAAAGAAAGATCATTTTGGGCTTAGGTTTAAGCCAAATATTCAACAGAGGAAACAAGAGCTGAAGAGGAATGAAGATCGAATGAGGGCTCGTTTCATGGGAGCTAAGACTACATGGGAGCCCATGTTCTTTCCTAACTTGGCAAGTATCTGCAAGTCACGTGGGTTCGTCAATATGGAAAAGCAATTGGAGAAGGACAACCAGAAGACGCTGAGGCTCTAGAAAAATGAGATCTTTGGTGAAAACATAGGAAAATTGTGTATCAACAGCGTATTTGAAGGATCCCAGCCTGGCAAGTTTCTGGAGGGAATACGCCCATGCTTTCCTGGTGAAGCCTTGAACAACTGGACCTCTGAAGATCTACCTCTAGTCTTTAAGAATAAAACAGAGTAAATGTCAAGAACCACCTCATACTTTTGCCCGCGAGTATGATGGATTATCTGTAAAGGGCTATTATGAAAGTTTACTTTCAATAAAGATGTTTTCGTTGTGATTCTCAAATGGCAAACATGTTTTTTTCGCATCCTTTCCAAATATATTATTATTTTTCTTACAAATCTTCAACTATTAATTGCATGAATGATCCTAAACCCGATCCCAAACTAGACTTTGAACGGCCAGGGTGTTCAATGGAAGTTAACGAGGTCGAAGATGAGATAGAATATGAAATCTCTGATGAATTACTGAGGTTGGTAGAAAAGGAGGATAAATAGATCTTACCTCACAAAGAAGAGATAGAAATCATGAATCTGGGTACAGAAGAAGTTAAAAAAGAAAGTGAAGATTGGTGTTGCTTTCTCATCAAAGATAAAACAAAAGTTGGAAGATCTGTTGCGAAAATTCAAGGATGTTTTTGCCTGGTCTTATCAAGATATGCCAGGATTGGATACAGATATCGTGGTTCACAAATTACCAATAAGGCCAGAATGTAAACCGGTTCAACAGAAACTTAGAAGATTGAAACCAGAAATGGTACTAAAAATCAAAGAGGAGGTACAAAAATAGATTATCGCTGGTTTTCTGAAAGTGGCACAATATCCGAAATGGGTGGCAAATATAGTTTCAGTACCAAAGAAAGATGGTAAAGTGTGCATGTGTATTGACTACAGAGATTTGAATAGAGCAAGTCTAAAAGATAATTTCCCTTTGCCTCACATAGATATTCTGGTGGATAATACATCAGGACATTCTTGGTTATCCTTTATGGATGGCTTTTCTAGATATAATCAGATAAAGATGGATCCGAAAGACATGGACAAAATGACGTTCATAACCTTGTAGGGCACATATTGTTACAAGGTGATGTCTTTTGGACTAAAGAATGTTGGGGCAACATATTAGCGAGCCATGATGACTCCTTTTCATGACATGATGCACAAGAAAATTGAAGTGTATATGGATGACATGATTGCCAAGTCTTAGACTGAAGAGGAACATATTCAGAATTTGAGGAAACTGTTCCAAAGATTGAGTAAGTACTAATTGAAACTCAATCCGAACAAGTGCACTTTTGGGGTTATATCTGGGAAGCTCCTAGGCTTTGTGGTTAGCAGGAGATGAGTCAAAATTGATCCAAACAAAGTGAAGGCGATTCAAAATTTACCGCCCCTAAGTTCACAAAAAGAAGTTCAAGGATTCCTATGGAGATTGAATTACATGTCTCAGTTCATTTCTCAATTAACTAATAAATGTGATCCAATTTTCAAGCTGTTATGAAAGAACAATCCTTGTGAATGGGATGAAGAATGCCAAGAAACATTTGACAGTATAAAGAAATATTTGATAAATGATCTAATTCTGGTAGCACCAGTTCTAAACAGACCACTTATTCTCTATTTGACTGTTCACAAAAATTCGATGGGGTGTGTACTAGGGCAACATGATGATACATGAAGAAAAAAAAGAGCCATCTATTACCTAAGCAAGAAGTTCACAGAGTGTGAAGTACGGTACCCGCCAATTCAAAAGTTATGATGTGCTTTGGCTTGGGTAACTCGTAGATTTAGACAATACATGATGTACCACACTACTTGGTTGATATCCCATCTTAATCCATTGAAGTTCTTGATGGAAGCACCAGCTTTGACTGGAAGATTGGCTCGATGGCAAATGTTGTTATCAGAATTCGATATTGTGTATGTGAATCAGAAAGCAATAAAAGGAAGTGCAATAACAAATTTCTTGGCTTGTCGCGTTTCGAAAGACTATGAGCCCCTAAGTTTTGATTTCCCAGATGAAGATGTGATGAATATTTCTTCAGAGGAACAAGAAATTATAGAGAATGGTGCTTGGAAATTATATTTCGATGGAGCAGTTAATGCCATGGGACGTGGGGTTGGTTCAGTATTGATTTCTCTTGATAACACACATTATCATTTCACAAGTAAACTGGAATTCCTGTGCACTAATAATATGGCAGAATACGAAGCTTCTGCTATGGGTCTACGAGCTGCTATTGAAAGAAATATCGAGATTCTGAAAGTATATAGAGACTCTGCATTAGTGATTTATCAACTTCGTGGAGAATATGAAACAAAGGATGCAAAGTTGATTGAATATCAGAAATTGATTCTTGAGTTGATAAAAAAGTTTAAAGAAATTACTTTCACATATCTCCCCAGAGAAGATAATCAAATGGAGGATGCCTTGGCTACACTGGCTTCGGTGTTTTTAGCGAATAAACCAGGAGATATGGTACCAATTCAGATGCAGAGCTACGAGACTTACGCTCACTATTACAGTATAGAAGAAGAGGCAGATAAAAATCCGTGGTATTATGACATTACACGGTATATCAAATCCCAAATTTATCCTAATGGGTTAAATGATATTGATAAAAAGGACAATCATAAGAATGGCCGCAGGATATGTTCTTGACGGTGAAATCCTGTACAAAAGAAGCAAAGATCAGATATTGCTAAGATGTGTTGATGCTTGAGAAGCTAGAAGCATCTTAGCTGAAGTGCATGATGGAATATGTAGGACACATGCCAGTGGTTTTGCAATAGCCTGGAAAATTATGAAATATGGGTATTATTGGTCAACAATGGAAGGGGACTGCATTGAGTATGCTAAGAAATTTTACAAGTGCCAGATATACGCAGACAAAATTAATTCTCCTCCAGTACCTCTTCACACAATGAATTCACCATGCCCTTTTACAGTCTGGGGCATGGATGTCATTGGTCAGATTTATCCCAAAGCTTCTAATGGACATCGTTTTATCCTTATAGCCATTGATTACTTTACTAAGTGGGTAGAAGCAGCCTCATATGCCAATATCACAAGATCAACAGTCTGCAAGTTTTTGAAGAAATAGATCATTTGTCACTATGGATTATCTGAGAGAATCATTACTGATAACGCAACTAATTTCAATAATAAGGTGGTAATAGAGGCATGTGAGCAGTTTAAAATTCTGCATCACAATTCTGTAGCTTATCGTATAAAGATGAATGGTGCGGTAGAGGCAACAAATAAGAATATTAAGAAAATCATAGCGAAGACAACAAATACCTACCAAGATTGGCACGAGAAGTTGCCATTTGCATTGTTTGCATATCGAACTTCAGTGCGAACTTCTACCGGGGCAACGTCGTATTCTCTGGTCTATGGAATAGAGGCATTATTACCAATTGAGGTTGAAATTATATCTCTTCGAGTTTTGTCTGAAGCAAAATTAGATGAAGTAGAATGGGTACAGGCTCGGTATGATCAGTTAAATCTCATCGAAAAAAATAGGTTGAAAGCCATATGTCATAGTCAAATGTACCAAAAGAGAATGATGCGGGAGTATGATAAGAAAGTTTGGCCTAGAAAATTCTGAGAGGGTGATCTAGTGCTAAAAAAGATCTTGCCAATACATAAAGATTTTCGTGGGAAATGGATGCCTAATTGGGAAGGACCGTATATTGTCAAAAAGACCTTCTCCAGGGAAGCGTTGATCTTGATTGAAATTGATGGTGAAGAGTTGCACAAGCCAGTGAACTCCGATTCAGTTAAGAAATATTACGTCTGAAGAATAAAAAAGAGATTAAAAAAAGTAAAGTGAAACCCAAAAAGGGTGCTTCACAAAATGGAATAATCTTAGGTGAAAACCCGAAAAGGCACCAAAGATTAAAAAAGAAAAAGAAAAAAGAAAATGAGGGTTCAAGATGAAAACTCGTAAAGAGCGTCTTGAAACCAAATGAGGATCTAAGTTGAAAACCCGTAAAGGGCGGCTTAGAGGGATTGTGATTAGGCATCCGAGAATTAAGACCTCTCGGATACCCAGTATTTTGGAAGGGATTTCACATCTGTAAATATATCGACAATGTTGAAGTCTGCTGAACAAGGCTCCAGTTCAAGGCTACGATTGGTTGAAAGGGTTGCTGAATCGTTCATGCTATGGATACTCGAAGACTTGACTTTGTTTCTTGGTTTGTTGTTTCTGTTTGCCATGACTCTTTCAAATATCTTGTATTTCAATTGATAAGCTTCAATAAAATTCATGAATTCTCTTCCGAGCTTTCTGTTATTATTTCCAAAGCATCATAAAAGTAGATTAGCACGATTCATATAAAAGTAGATGATTTCTTGGTATTACTATGTTTTGAAGAATGCAGGTGAACCTTTGCACTCTAGGTTATTGAAGAGGAGTGTAAAAAGAAGATTGAGTGGAATGTTGTAACAACAAAAATGGAGATGAAAATAAAGAAGTGTTTGAATCAATCAACAGCTGAACAAGTGGAGATCGCAGAGAGAAACAAGAGGAAATGCGAAGATAAGGCGAAAACCTGAAAGGGAGCCTAAAAAGAGAAAAAGAGTAAGCAAAAAAAAGAAAAAAAGAGAAAAAGAAAAAAAAAAGAAAAAGGTGAAAACCTGAAAGGGCGCCTTAAAAAAACCAAAGTGAAAACCCGAAAAGGCGCTTTGAGAAAAACAACCTAAATTGAAAACCTGAAAGGGTGCTTTAGAGCACATGACCTGAAACACAGAAAGAGGGTCTGATGGCTAGTCCAGATTATGAGATAAAGTGTCAGAATAGGTCAAGGATTGACGAAGAAACGCAATCAAGCTGAGTCCGATGAGTTACCAAGAAAGTGGAAGTAGCTGCTTTTCGTTTCCTAATGGATCATTGTCCATGCATCATATGTAGAAATTAGGGTCAAACTAACCTTCATCAAAGCATCTTAATCTGTTTTGCCAGACATTTACTAAGATTAAAGAGCTCATAGTAAGAAGAGTTCGTTCTAGAGTTCCTAATGAGAAGAACTCACCCAACAAAAAATAAAGAGCTCTTAATGAGAAAAGTTTGTTTCGGGATTCCTAATGAGAAGAATCCGCTTAGCAAAGAATGAAGAACTCCTAATGAGAAGAGTTCGTCCCAGAGTTCCTAATGAGAAGAACTCGCCTAGTAAAGAAAGAAGAGCTCCTAATGAGAAGAGTTCGTCTTTTGAAGAATGAGAAGGTTCCTAATGAGAAGAGCTTGCTTATTCGACACCTTACAGAAAGGTGGATCAACAAAGAGTGAGGAATAAAGAATTTCATAATGAGAAGAATAGCTTCAAACCTCAGAAAGTAAGGAATTTCAGCGAGCAGATTCTATAGATTGGTAGAAGATTGAAGAATTTCATAATCAGAAGAACAGCTTCAAACTTCAGCCGATTAGAGGATGGATATATGTTTGAGAAAAATTCGTGTATTTTCAGTCTTTTCTCTATCCCTGTTCCACAACAATGAGCAAAGAGGGGCAGCTATAATACCCGAATTTTGATCGGGTATAATAATAAATAAATAATATAAATATTAAATAAATAAATATAGTATCATATAAAAACCAAATAAAATAAAGTCCATAGTCCATATACAAAGCTCAAACATTTCAGAATCCAAATTACAAGGCTCATTACATCCTTAAAATCTAAAATTCCTGCCCAAATACATAAGTGGCCCAAGAAGCACAGTTATGTTTCTTTTGCCCGCCAAAATAGACATGTGACACACTGCTATTTGCCCATTGGTGTTTCACCCGGATTAAGCCCTGTTGGAAGCCAGCTGTCCACATGTCATTCATCTCTAACGTCAGCCATCATTTCAGCTATAAATACCCCGCAGAGAGAGAAAAAACAATTAATGATGTCAGTAATAATTACACAATTATTACAATAATAATTGAGGAGAGAAGAGGAGCTGAGGAGTTACTTGGGAGTTCGAACATCACCGGAGAAGACATATCATCACCGGAGCTACACCGTTAATATTAGAAGGTAGTTTTTTGTCTTAATCTTTATTCCAACAACAAAAACAACATTTAAGTGTTATAATTAGGTTTTTAAAAAAAAAACTAAAAACAGTAATGAAAATAGGAAATATATCAGAACTTAGCTTTACTTTTGTCTGAGATTATACTCAGATGGCCGTCGGAGTGAAGTTAGGTTGCGGTTGGAGTCGAAAATGATAGGTGCAGTTAGGTTTTGGGTAGATTTAGGGGGAGTTGGGAGATCCTGTTGGATCGGGTAGGTTAGGCAAAAAAATCGAATGCTTTTGAGCATATTTTTGGTTTCTGGCACGATGGTCGAAAATCGCCTCACGGCAAAAGACAGTGGCCATAATTAGGGTTACGGTGGTCGAAAAAAGGTCAGGGTGATCGGAGTTGTAGGGTTGGTCAGAATAGGTTAAGGTTGATCGGAGACGATGACCGGAGGTGATCAGCATCGCCTTCAGCGGCCGGCAAACATGCCAGAAGGGCTAGGGACAGTAGTCCTAGATCTAAGGGCCATGGTTAGGGTAGAGTTTGGCCGGAGGCTTAGGGTTTCGCTTAGTTTAGGATGAACATATAAGAACTTGGATGGGAATTTGGGTTTTTGATTTTAGAAAACAAGTTTAGGGATGTGTTTTGGTGTTGTTAGAGATCGAATGAAGGGTTTATGAAGAACAAGGGTTGAATTTTGGGGAAAATTGTGTGTTTGATCGATGGGAAACAGGAATGAAAGTGTTTTGGGTGTTTAGGAAGGATTAAATGGAGTTTTTGGATGGTTTTGAGCAAGAACAAAGATGAACAATGGGCTTTGATCGAGAAGAATGAGGGTTTTCTGGGTTTTAGAGTGTTAGAGTTGAGAGAATTGGGTGAAAGAGGGAGAGAGAAAATAGAGTGTGATCATGGGATATGGCCAGGTTGACTCGTACTTGGGCCATTTATAGGTTGAGTCATACGACACCGTTTTGGTATCGGGTTAATAGTGACCCGCGTGTTTTCATTTGGATCAGGTTTGGCCCGCGCATTTCCAAATGGATACCATTTGGTTTTTTCCCCCAGTTTTGTTTTTTACTCAATTTCATCCTTTTCTCTCTTAATTTGACACTTAGGTTTCACATTTAATTCAATTTGGTCCCTGAATTTCTTATTTGTTCTCTCCAATTTTATTCCCTTTCAATTAGGTCACTAGGGCTTTGTAATTGGACATCAGATTTTGTAATAGTTTCAATTAGATCCTCGTATTAATAAAAATCAGTTTAATGTTTAATTTGTTTTATTTATTTAATTGTTTTATTTTAAATGTTATTAAATTATATGTTTGTTGCCTATTTTAAAATGAGCATATAGTATTTTAAAAAAAATTAAACACTTAGTTTAATGAATAATTAGAGCATTTAGTCTAGGTCTCTCTAATTAGAGTTCAATAATTAAATAGAGTAGATAATTGTAGCAATTAGATATATATTAAATATAATTTTGGAATCTAAATTTGGATGGTGTTCCATTGTTTACAATAGGGTGTTATCACAATACGGATTTCACTAAATTATATTTAATATATATATTTCACTTAAAATTGAATACAAATTTAGTCTTTAGTTAAAATTAAACAATTAAGACACATTGTAGTTAATTAAATGTATATCAAATATAATCTTTGAGGTTCAAATCTGGATGGTGTTCTATTGTTTACAATGGGGTGTTATCTCAGCCTTGGTCATAAAGGTGTTCAAGAAATATGATTAATTTAAGGGCTTTAAATATATGGAAGGTGTTCAAGAAATTGACATTTTCACATGAAAGCCATTAAATTAATTAATATTCTTAGATTTAAACAATTAATTAAATAGAGCCTTTTAGGATAGTACTTAAAATCAACAAGACAATAATTGGTCATTCATAAAAACCTTTATATTTGGAAATTCATTTTTAAATACGAATAGGGGTGCCACTTAACGGGGTGCTTTTAATCTCGTATTCAAACAAAATGAATTTCCTTATAAAAGGATATCTGCATTCGAAACTTAAATTCAATTAATAATTATAGACAAATTAAATTCAAATAATTATTCGAAATGACAAAATGCCACATAAAATTACAGGTACCGATAATGGGCGTTCGTAGGGGTGCTAACCCTTCCTTACACGTAACCGACTCCTGAACCCAATTTTAAGACGGAATCTCTAGTTTGTTTTTCCGGTGTCTGGTCTACCTCGAAGTGATCGATGGTGACTCTAAAATGTTTTTTTAAAGAAAAATAAAGGAAAATTCGAATTAATATGAAAAACCCTAAATTTTCAAGATTAAATTAAAAATGGCCAGAAAACCCTAATTTTCCAAAAGAATGATCGTCAGGCTATTTTTCACACCTCCCAATTTCAAAAATGGTCGCGACATCACGTTTCAAGCATTGATTGAATAATGGATTTTTTTAATTACCTCTTAACGACCATACACCTAAAATTATAATGGTATAAATGTTAGACACCTATTTTTACTAAAATATAGTTTAGGCACCTAAAATTCACAAGAGGTATAGTTTAGACACTTATTTATATATTAAGCCTTCTAATTTTGAATTAGTTTAGATTTAATTTATTTTGAGTTTAGTCCATTTAAAATTATCAGTTGATTTTTAGATTTAGTCATTTCTAGTTATTTATTAAGATCATTTCAAGTTTGACTTTTTCTGAAATCGGATAATTTTTAATGGGTTATATTTTGATACACAAACTATGTGAACTCTTATTTAAAATCTAAAATCTAAATCTTTAATCTTAAACACTAACCCTAAATCCTAAATTCTAAGTCCTACAAGTTAAACTCATAAACTATAAAAAACTATTAATCCCTAAATTTGACAAGCACATATAAATTTAATTTATACAAACTTGTGTATCGAATTAATTGAAAATTTTAAATTAAGTGAATTCGAAGTGCGGACTTCTTATGATAAAATCGGATTGCATGGAATCAAAACTTTGAGTTGAAGTTAAAATTTAGGGTGGACAACATTCATCACTAAACTATTCATGTTTTCCTGTTTCAGTCACCAAATTATTATTTTTTGGCAAAATCGACATTAACGTTGCATTTTTCTACTTTAGTCACCCGTCGTTAAAAAACTCACGAAAAATAATAGTTTGGTGACTAAAATAGGAAAGTAGAATATATTGGTGAACAAAATAGGAAAAAAATAATATTAGAGATAAAAATAGGAAAAAACTTAACGATAGTGATGATTTTGCACAAAATAATAGTTAATGACCAAAACAAGAAAACAAGAAGAGTTTAGTCACCAATGATGTTGTTTACCCTAAAATTTACTTGTTAAACCCAAGTAAGGCTCAAACTCAAAGATCTGATATATCCAAATTCGGGTTGTTTCACTCCACTCGACCCTAGTCCTCAATCTCGATTCTCGAAAGCGGACTAAAAATTAGGTGATTATAATGTAAGTTTTAAAAGTTTGGTAACCAAAATGAAAATATCCTAAATGTTTGATGACTCTTTATGTATTTTACCCTAAATTTAATTGTTAAAGTAAGGCCCAAGCTCAAAGATCCGAAATACCCAAGCTCGGGTTGATTTACATTTACTCTACTCGACCCTCGTCTTCAATCTCGATTCTCGAAAGCTTCCGATCCCTAGAATTCTCAATTTAGGGTTTTGTTCTTCCCACGAAGCCTTCTTACTGACCCCCAATTTCAAATTCCTTTCAACCGAATTCACTGAACTTCTCGAAACCAAAACCGTTTAAAAAAGAGGCCATAAAAGGGGAGATGGATGGTATGGAACCCTGCTCTTTTAATCGCCATCCTCAATATCCTCGTTCGACCAGAACTCGCCATGTATACAGTTACGGACCAGACGAAGAGCTCGACGAGGAAGAAGAAACGGAACTAGAAAACGACGACGTAGACGATGATGACCCAGATGTTTATTACCGTTGTGTCAAAGAAAGCGAGCGTTTTGAAAGGTACCCAAAGCGGCAAAAGCTGAGAACTTCAGCTCCCAGCTTCCAGTACACACCCGACCCTAGAGATAGCTTCAAAACTGCATATGATTGGTCCCAGAAAGAGATTTATGTTCTGTTAGAAGTTTGGGGGAATAGGTTTTTGCAATTGGGGAGGAGTTTGAGGGGTCAAGATTGGCTTGATGTAGCTGATAAAGTTAGTGATGCTTTGAAGAGTGTGAAAAATGAAGCCCAGTGTAGGCGTATGATCGACGGGTTGAAGAGGAAGTTTAAGAAGGAGAAGTCGAAAGCCGAGAGAATGGGGTTGGATTCGAGTAAATGGGTGTTTTTTAGGAAAATGGAGATGTTAATGGGGTTGGGTTCTTCTTCGTTTAGGCAACAAGAATCATGGTTGGCGTGTGGAGTGGATTCCGGGGAGTTTGTGTTTATGAATCCGCAGGTGTATTTGGATAGGTCCAATGGTGTTGATGAGATGAGGGATAGTCCCGCCGAGTCAGAGTTGGAGGAGGAGGAGGAGGAGGAGGATGGAGAAGAGGCTGATGGAGAGTCGAGGATGAAAGCCAATGAGCATTCCATGAGAATGTTGGCCGATTCGGTGCAGCGGTTTGGTAAGATACATGAGAAGATTGAGTCTAGTAAGAGGGAGCATATGAAGGAGTTGGAGAAGATGATAATGGATTTTCAGAAGGAATTGCAGGTACAAAAGAAGCAGATTTTGGAGAGGGCACAAGAAGAGATTGCAAAGTTGAATGAAGATGACGACAAGGACAATGAAAAATCCACGGAGAATATCAACGAATAGGTTTCTTGGTGTGTATCTTAGTTTCGGCATATCAAATTGCTCTAGTTATGTTATAGACCATTGATGTTTCATTTGTTTCTCATGGTTTTTATCTTGATTCTTGGCATGATAGTGTTTATGTGGAGAGTAAAGACTTGCCAAAACAAGAAAGATTGATAGCATCTGTTAATGTTCCTTGGTTTGAACTTAAAAAGAAGCATATATGATTAGCTTAGTTTAACTGATTTTCCCTTCGGTTAGAACTTAGTAGTGGATATACTCTTTTTCCTATAGTGGGGATTAGGAGTTATGCTGGTTTTCTTTACAAGGGAGACAAATTTGAAGAGCTCAAAAGGTCGGGAATATTTTTTTATTAAATAGAGATATTACATTCTCATATCGGGATTCGAATATGAGCATAGTAATTAGGCCAATTAGTGGATCTCAAAAAGTCGGGAATATTGTGCAAGTAGATGTTTAGGCAACAGAAAACAGAGTTGTGTTGTGTTTGATCCTAATGCCTTGCTTATTTTGGTAAGTGATAGAGGTAGGGATGCATCATCTTGCGCTTAAATCTTATTTTAAGCCATAGATTAGTAAAATTGAATTTTTTGGTTGCCCTCGGTTCTCCAGGGCTTTGTCTTGACTAATCTGAACCGACTCGCATTGTACGCTTGACTTTGGTGGGTTGGTCTCCCCCACGGAGATTTTTTGCATACAAAACTTCGAACTCGAGACTTGATTAAACGATACCAATCTATATATTAACAAAATTGATTCTTTTAATAATACAAAAAGTATATAATTGACTTTAAGTAATAAATTGCCGTTAATATTTCCAATTTCTAAAATTATATATAATCATCATTTCTTCTTCTTGATTGCCACAGCAGGTTTTGTTGTACAAAAATATAACAATACATTAAAGAGTTAATTGCACTCTAAGTCTCAAAACTATAATTTTAATTTTAAATTTGTTTTTAAACTTTTGAATGTTCACATTCTATTAAAGATTTTATTGTGGATTTTATTAACGATAGGTATGATTACAATATACTAAATATTAATAGATTGAGGATGAGATTAAAATATTTAAAAGTTTGAGGAATAATTTAAGATAAGAATCTTAATTTGAAGATGGAATCGGAAGTTGAAACATTCAAAAGGTTGAACAACAGAATTTAGTTTCAGTTGCGTAGGTGCTCCCGAAAGACAAATTGTGTAAGGAGTGGTTATTGTTTTAGATTGAGTTTGAACCGGAATGTTCGGAGGTTGAATGATCCTTCCAAAAGATTACAGGTTTAAATAAAAAATAAGCCCTTAAACTATGACATTGTTTGTTTTTAATTTTAAATTAATTTTTGGTCGAAAAAAATACATAAACTATTATTTTTGTCACTTTTATCCTTAAACCATTTTTTTGAAAAAATAAATTCTTAAATTATACATTTTTTTGCTTTTAGTCCTTAGACTACATATTGGTCAAAAAAATTTGTGACGTGTCAACATCTTATTGGTCGAAATATTTTTTTATTTAAATAACTACCAGACTTAAAGTAACCAAAAATAATAGTTTAGGTGCTTATTTTGACCAAAATAATTTAAAGGCTAAAAAGAACAAAATATAAAATTTAAGGGTTGATTTTTCATTTAAGCCAAGATTTTAATAGAAACTTTTATGAAACAATACTTGGTTTGGTTGGCAAGAAACTAAGATGATATACATGTTAACAGCTTAAGGGTAAATTATACAGATCATCACTCAACTATATTCTTATTCCTATTTTGCAACCCTCAGTAAACTTAGATATGGGAATATGCCCATAGTTATTGGAGAGATAGGTTGGCCTACAGATGGAGCGATCGATGCTAATCTCAGTGCCTCTAGGGTTTTCAATTCCTTCTCGAGCAGTCAGGCCTTGAGGGATTTGAAAGAGAAGCGAAAAATAGGTAGTTGGATGGAAATTCTAGTATACATCAGAACCAGGAGCTATAGGTGAGTGTGAGTGTGAGTGTGAGTGTGAGTGTGAGTGTGAGTGTGAGTATGGTCGGTGTGGGTACATGGAAGAGTGTTGGGGTATATGGATTGCGGATGGGATATAATTTGGAGTTTTATTTTTGGATAGTTTTGGGTAAATAATTCAAATGGATTAAATATTTGAGAAAATAGGGTACTTTAAGGGATATTTTAGAATTTACGATAAATTTTACAGTGCAGGGGAAAGTCGCTATATGCAGGTGGCGACTTAAGAGAAGACGTCATCTGCAGGTGGCGACTTTCCCTTGACTTGTAATAATTTAATATTTTTTCTTATCAATTTAAGACATAATTAGGGGAAAGTCGTTACCTGCATATGACGACTTCTCCCTGCACTGTAGAATTTGTCGTAGATTCTAAAGTATACCCCAACGTCCCTCAAAACTCAAAATATTGTTTGGGTTTACATTATTCTCCAAAATTAATTTTATTTTTGGGTAAATTAAATGATTAAATTACTTTTTATATTTAATAATAATATTAAAATGTTATTTTATTTTCATTTTAAATTATTTTTTTATATTTAATATGACATATCATACCAAAATATTAATAAAATAATTTAAAGTGACAAAAAATTTAATATATAAATTTTAGTTATTAAATTAAAAGTTTTTAAAGTTAAGTGAGCAAAATATGAGTGATGATATATGTAATTTACGCTTAGCTTAACTGCACTAAACGACGTCGCCTTCTGCTACTTTAACTAATGGGCTGACTTAGGCTTATAGTAAGAGTGTGGGTTTTAAAATAATTCGAGCAGACGATTAGACAAAAGCCCGGCTAAATTAATTTCTAAACATTTGAATGTTTTAATTTCATCCTCTAGACTATAATTTTTATTTTAAATCGGTCCCTGAACTTTTGAATATTTTAATTTCATCTCTAAATTATGACATTTATTCTAAATTGGTCCTTAGACTTTTTGGTCATTCTAATTTGATGATGGATTTAAAACGTTCAAAAGTTTGGGGATCAATTTAGAATGAGAGTCATAGTTTGAGCATGAAATTAGAACGTTCAAAAGTTTATGAGCCAATTTAGAATGAGGGTCATAATTTAAGGATGAAATTGAAATGTTCATGAGTTTGGGAAAATTTTAGAACATGGTCATAGTTTAAGGATGTTTGATGCAATTAACTCGTTTTTATATATTTCATTGAAATTGAACTAAGTTTCGAAATCAAACCAGACTTTTAATTCCTCATTGTTGGAACTCAGATCAAGTAGATTGCAAGACTTGTGGAATAGAAATCTTCTGCAACTGTGTAGTCCCGAACTAAAAAATTAGGCTTAGAGTTTATGAAATTAGGGGTTTGGTGTATTATCTAGAGTTTATGGTTTAGGATTTAGAATTTAGGGCTATAGGTTAGAATTTTATTTTTTTTGTGTTGGACATAGAAAGGGGCAGATGATTTTTGTCCAACCTCGAGTAGGGTGCTTTGTTTCAAGCTTATTTCACACTCGAAGATACGATGCTTATGTTTAACTACGGGTATCCTACTCATTGGTTGATTTATCCGAATCAGGTGCTACAGAGGCCCGTTATGAAGACGATTATCCGAACTCAATTTGCTCTATTCACAACGACAAGATTCAAACTTTCACACCAGTTAGCCAGAGACGATGCTTTATTTTGATTGTGCAGGATGTAATTTACTCTTTTCTTGCAAGTTGGAATAGATGGACAATCATTTTCAGTAGTTGATTGTGGTATATCTGATGCCTTAAATCCAACAACATTCGTATATTAGAATTACAGTAATATAATATAATTAAAATAATGTCTTTTTTTGTCCTACTTAATATGTTTTTTTTTTGTATTTTAAAATTGTCTAATTTAAAATGTCTAATTGAAAAATCAATAACTTTTAAAAGACATATTTTTTTATATCATTTTTTTAGTTTCCTAACAAAATAAAATTTAACTTTTTAAAGATAAAATTATTATTTTAATTATTTTACATCATCTTTCTTATATAAATTTTTTCTTTTCAAAACTAAGGGAAAAATCAATTTTTTTTTTGGTGGGAAGGGAGTATAATATAATATTTACATTGATTAAACGTTGGAATTGCAGCTGCAATTACAGACCTATTTACAGAGGAAAAAATATCAGGCACCTAGCTAGGCTGCAGGTTGGCTTAAAAAACCCCTGGAAGGATTAGCAAACCTCATGGAGAAGGATCTACAGAGGTTATCAGGCTCATCCCATGTAAACCCATGGTCGAAATTCTGAGAGTAAGTGTGAGGATTATAGGGTACTCGCTTCATCTTCATCTTCTCTTTCTTCAACTTCATCCACAGCACTTTCAGCTTCAGCTTTCTCGAGGTCTCAGATGGTGAGCTCGCCACTTGGTAGCCTCGGCCTGAGCACACTGTTTTGCACCCTGAGCTGCACCAGTTTCTGATGTCCATTGCGGTGGAAAAAAGAAACCCTTTCTCCCAACTAACCAAAGAGAAGGAAATATGAAAAGGGTTTATTGTAGAATATAATATAAGCACATGGATACGGATGGCTCTCAGAGAAGTAGTTGAAAGTTGAAACTTGGACGTCTTTTGAAGACCATAATGGTCGGTCCAACTGAAATCCTACTAATATGCATGTGATAAGGTCATGCGTTTTCAGCATCCAGGGGCTGCAAAACCGGTCCCATTCGGATGTGATGGAGCTTTCATAAAGGATTATGGTAATGGTGGCATACATTGTGCAGTCTCAATGGCATTTGTCTTCGTGATTTGCAAGCAACAGTCTCTTTTTACACTTTTCCTCCAAAAATGCTTTTAAGGATTCCATCGGCGGGGAATACTAAGGACCATTTCTGTGCTTCACTTTACAACATGTCCACCATTTGCACAAGCATCAATACCCTTTGATAAACTAGTGCGAATCGGGTGGGAAATATTCGAAAATTATGGGGTTCTAGACCGATGGAATGAGAAATAATCGAAATCTTCACCTATGGAGACAAGGACGTTGAAGTTTTATCATCGAAGTTCATGTAAGGATAGGGGTGGAGTTGCAATTTTCGAACCGTGAGAATAACCGAACCGTAATCACATAAATAACTGTAGGGTCCAAAAAATATCCGCAAGGATCCCGATATATTAAAAACTTTTAAAAATATATTCTAAACTCTCATTTACATATATACCTACCTATTTATTATCAATATTCTAATGCATCAAGATATTTATGCTTTTTGTTTAAACTTTATTAAATTTGAATGGCTTCTCTAATAATTTACCTTTTTAATTTCTGCTTAATTCTTATATTATTCATGCATATGAATCTATGATATTTACTTTTCATGTTATTTGATGTATATGACATTTACTTTTCATATTATAGGTTCATGACAAGAAGAATCAAAACAATAATACAAGAGCATCAAAGTACCACATGTTAGATTGATTTGACTACAAAAAATTCGTTATACGTTAAGTTATTATTATAGTTTTTAAATGATTTATTTATTGTTTGTAAAACTAAATTTATCATTTATGTTTGTATTTTGGAGATTTAATATTGAGTATTTGTTCTAATATTTTTTATCAGCAAGTATGATATTATAAAAGTAAAAAATATACAACTAGGATATGAATAATATATTAAGGTTCGGATTTTTTTTGACAAATCTTAAATCTAATTCTAATCCTACCTATAGGAGGGGAAGGGAGGACTTTAGGGGAAGGAAGGTGAGTGTTCTTAGTGGGTCTAGAACCCATGGCCTGAGGGAATACTATGAAACAAAGATGAGCAGCTTGGCCAACTGGCCAAATGTACTTGCTCAAGGTGTAGATATTTTTAAGTGTATTAAATATATGACTTGAAATTAAAATTGACAATATATTTTGATCAGTAAAGTAGTAAATTTTGTTTAATTTTTTTGGATGATGATTCTCTGAAATTTATGGGGATCTGGTGGGTATGAGGACGAAAAAAATTCTCGAAGTATGTAATGATGATTTTCAAAATCGTCACCGCAAGAGTTGGAAAATGAGTGAGAAATATAAAATCGTCCCCGTCCCGTCTAACTTCCACCCTAGATAAAACAGAACTTGAATTAATATAGTAAATATGAATATTCAGATTTCTCTTATTTATTAGTTTAACTTAGAGTTCTAAGATGGAGAACCATACCTCTCCATTTAGTTGATTAATTCGGATTGAATCCCGTATCGTGTAAGCATCATCAGCTTAACTCCTCAACCACCGCCACCCCATCACTTTGAGCTTCTCGTGGGCAAATAAGCGCACCTTACGTTACACTGAGCATCCCCTTTACCCACCAAGTTTCAAAGATTCTTATTCCTTCCTTTCCTTCCTCTAAACAATCACAGATTCTTTGCTTTTCAAGCTCTGCCACACAGCAACATAATAACAACCCCCGGAGTGAAAGGCAGGCAAAGAGAAGATAGGGTAAAATATGTGCTGTTCAAACATACCTTGTGCTGCCAAACGGGGCTTGGGAGTGCGACCAAGATGGCTGCTGAGCTTCATGCACCAAGAACTGGGGTGGCAAGAGAGACCGGTGCCGGGGCTGGTTCGATGAAGAAGCAGTGCCTTTGTTCACCTACGAAGCACCCCGGGTCGTTTCGGTGTAGGCACCACCATGCAGAATACGTGTGGGGTGGTCGATTCGTCGGCAAAAAGTGACTGCAACTGCCGTGCTGAGTTTAGAAAATGTAAGGCCTATGGTTAGGCAAACTAGATATGCTTTCTTAAATGGCTTGTCTTAATGTAAGAATCCAATATCAAACAATAAAAAATGTAGAAAATCATGGTAATGAATTGGCCAAAATGAAAGATTGGATTACTGCAAAACACAGCCATTTTATACTGTAAATTCACTTCTCATATAAACATTAGTATGCATCAAAATTATTGTCATTACAACAGTTTGGAAATACATTTATGATAATTATGAATACATTCTCTGCATTTGAATCCATAAAAACACAAAACAAAACAACTGAGAGCAAAAGCAAACTAAAACCAACTTACCAGTCTCATCTTAAACTTTGTTTGTCACTCAATGAAACCACCAATTTATAGTCATAGTTTGAGATGTGTGGTACAATTAACTTTATTTTTATTTGTAGGTTAATAAAACGAAAAGTGTTAATATAGTTTTATCTCTATTGGTATTGTTATTATTATTGTAACGTTTTGATAGTCACAAATTCAAATATATTTAAGTAGACCATAAATTTAAGTATGTGTTACGCACGCAATAACCTCTACTTTTGGAGTTTTAGTTTAGTTTAGGCATCATCTATCTGTATATGTAATATATAAAGGGTTATATTTTTGATACACAAACTATGTAAACCAAATTTACATAATCTTTTATATTTAAGTTATAGGCTTCACGTATCAGTGCAAAATGTTGTGTTGATGATGCGAAGATTGCAGTGTATGACTGAGTAAGAATTTTAGTAGAACTGAAATTCTTACTAACTGTGTAAAAATTTATGTAACTACATAAATTTTACTAATTAGGTAAGAATTTGAGTAGATTTTGCCTTAAGTAAGATTTTGTGTAACTACACAAATTCTTATGTTATAGCCTAAATTCTTACCATTTTGGTAAGAATTTGTGTAGATTTTGTCTTAAGTAAGAATTTATGTAACTACACAAATTATTAACCTGCACCTTAGGGGCCTCACCCTAGAACTAACTCTTTGACCGTTTGAGGCCATCTGCGTCTCCTTTAACACCTGACTTTCCCCTCTTTTTTTTCCTATTTTCTTTCGTCTTGTTTTTTTATTTCCTCTCAGCATCTTTTCTTTTTTTTCGCCTTGTTTGGTCGTTTTGACTTTCAATAATGTTCTTTGGCCAGTTCGTTGGGTCTTGCTGCTCCAATAACTTTGGTTCATGGTTAAATCTTCTCTCGCGAGACAAAAGTTGTTTCTCGCTGGTTGTAGGCGGAAGGAAAGATTTTTCTTCTCCCGCAACCTATAAAAAGATATACCTTGAACTTAAGTTTAGTTTAAGATATAACTGTTGGGGATTGCAAGTGCTTTTAAGTAGATAAAATGTCTGTTTTAAACATTATATTGTAAACTCCAAATTTGTTATCACACACATATATATATATATATAAAAGGTTCTTATTAAAAGAACATGGTAAGCATGCAATCTTAAAAGAAAGATGAAAGGAATCAAAGTACATAGCACTCAAAGACAAGCATCTAACAGAAAACTAATGCAAACATAAAAATGTCGCACAAAATAAATGCTTGCACACAACGCATAATCACCTAAACCTTTCTGTCGTTGAAAAATTTATAAGGGTTAATGTAACACCATCGACCCGGATCTCACAATTGGGCCTCAAGCCCAAATCGAAATCATAAAAATTTTGCAATTAGATTTAGCCCAACCCACTCATTGCATGAAAACCCGTTAAGTTTAAGTATTTCAAGGTAGGATAATAATAATTAAAGCATGACATGAGGAGCTCCATTTAAAATACATAGTTAAAAACATTCGACACTTAAGTTAAAATCCAAAATATTAGTTACAATACAATCATAGGGTCCTACTAATACATAGCCCATTATAATCTAAGTACTGTACTCGGACACAAGTCGATGCTGAAGTCCTACTCTGATGGTGCTCCAATGATGTATGCCAAACCTACTAATCTGCGAACTAAAACAATAATTTTGAACGTTGAGCTAACAAAGCTCAATGGATATACTTCCACTTAACCATGCTTTATGCGAATCATAAATATGAGTATACAACTAAAGGAATGATATCATGGCATAATGTAACAACATTGGCGCTACCTCTAGCTGTGTAAACACAAAGCAAAAAAAGGAAAGTATGAACCACTCACAACACGTAACACATTATACCAACAAACCTAGAGTGAGGCCCGATGCCACACAAATTTGGGAACGTACACTCATGGGTCAGGCCTGGTGCCACACCTCTTCGAGAACGTACACTCATGCTAAGAATCTCTCGTTGAGCATCTACGAATGAGACTTGGTGCCACACAGCTTTAGGAACGTACATTCGGCATATCTATAACCATGGTGTTGTAACACTTTCTCATTGGGTATCCGGACCCCACTAACAAGGTAACTCAACCATATACTTGCCCTTACGTGGCACACACACAATAATTATTCGATCCACCGAAGATCCTTATTGTTTCAATACAAACAACCTCCCAAGGTTTTATTAAGTTACTACTTATGATGTACGCATATGAGGTTAGATTCTCTTTTCTCAGTTTTACTATTTATTTTACCACTTTACAAGCCTATTGTGCCTTAGTCCTCTAATTATAGGTCCTTTGAACTAAAAATGAAATTTTTGGGTGGATATCCAGCGAGTACCGATACTCACTTAAGAGTACTGATACGCTCTAGTGGGTACTGATACCCACTTACGCGTATTGGTACTCAGCTTGCCATCTAGGGGTTTTAATTCTATCCACTGACTAACGTTTGGCAAACAATTGAAAAACTAATGTAAATATGCTAGTAAATAATGCTAAGTTTATGTCTTTTTGCGTGCAAGTATACACGGTCAGCAAGTAAGCTGAGTATTGTATCTATAAAGATTTTCCAAGAAATAAATGCCACTATATTTACTTGTGAATGAGAGCAAACGAGTTTGAATTGAAGTTCAAATTTTGATTAAGAAAAATGACTAAGGAAAATAAAATGAAAATTCAGGCGGTTTGGTAAACAAATGTATTTAGATGGATGGTTGGCGTAAACAAGAGATGCCTGGATTTACGCTTAGCGAAGACAACAAATGATAATTTCCAGACTTGGTTTTATTACCGAGCAGATTTTAAAGTTACTATTGCCTCTATCGATAGCAATACTCTAAGTTAATTACGATTAACCCTTATATGTCTATAGTGATGTTTTTCAATAATTAACTTTGGCAAAATTTCAATCTTTTACTCCTAAGGAGTAGGTTCACTTCCGACGTAAGCTTATCTACTTGAACATCTTCTTTTGAAGCTTCTCACCTTAATACCTAGCAAATAATAATTATCTCCTAATTCTGTTAAGATATTAAGGGATAATAGGCATGCAATGCCAACTATCGTATGACAAAGAATTTAAGAAAACAAAGCACTAGCAGAACAGACAAAAATACCAAAGCATTCAATTATTAAAAGTTGAAAATAAACTAAGCGTTCATCGCAAAAACATCTCCAGCTAACTTAAAATAGTTTGTTCAAGGCTGGGTAAACCATCAACAAAATATCATTTTGAAACATCACCATCATAACAGAATTAAAAACTAAAAGAAATGGACAAAGAAGGAGATTCGTCAATGCAGCCCTTCAATGGATCCAAAGCTCTCGGTCTTAGCCTGGTCAAACTACAGTTTACCCTCTACCCTCTTTTTTCACTACGGTACAGCCTCTTTAGTTCATCGATTAGCTTCTTTTATATAGGCACTCGTGGAAACCCTAGATTAGGTTTTGAATTTGAAAGTTTGTTACGCACCAAGATATGCACGTTATCTTTTTATCCTCTTTTTGAATTTTAGGGTTGACCTAGCTCTAATGGTTATTAATCGGGCATCGGGCATCCTTCTTTAGCCAACCGAGTCTGGCAATCTTCGTCTTGCTTTTGCCATCAGCACTGAGCATTTCTCTTCTGCTTCTTTTGCTTTCCGCCAACTGCTCATGTCCTGCTCTGCCAAACCTGCTCTTGTCCTGCCACAACAAGGAAAATACCCATTCACTCTGGCAATAAAAACATTCCTTAACTCCTAGATTCAAATGCATGAATCTTCTAACTAAATGCATAAATATGTACTCAAAGTCAAGCAAAAGCATAGCAATATATACATGAAAAATAGTATTTTTGAGGAGTTAACACTCCCCCAAACCTAGCTCATTACTTGTCCTCAAGTAATGCAACTAAAAGCTATAATAACAAAAAAATAAAGTAAAGTACCGGAAAACTTTTCCTGATTTACAACACAAGCTTGCAAGCAAATTCTAGTCTTAGTTCTGTCCTTAGATATCCCAAAGCAATAATGCCAACAAATCAACAAATTCAAGTGCAACAATATAACTCTAACCTAGGGTCATGATGTGTGGGTGATTTGCATCAAAAGTCCTTTAACTCCCTTAGCAAAACTTTATTGTCCAAACTCAGAATTTTTTTTAGATTATTTACCATGGGTATCTTTCTCTGGCATTAATTTTGGGGTCGTGTCATGTCGTTGTTTGGTGTAAATAAGATGGAGCATACCATGAATCTCCACGTTAATCTAGACTACATCACTAAGCTAACCCATTACACTCATACCCTATAGTTTTATTGGCTTGAGAACTAAGAGGGAGCAAACCACGAAGCCCCAAGTTACTTATTGTCTCTAAGGCAGATGAGTGTTCTAATTTTTTTTAGCCTGTGGCAAAACATTGTTGCCTTATTTTTTCACTTTTTACTCTAGCATTGTGTTTTTTTATACTGAGTGGGTTCAGTTCAAGAATCCTAAGTTTGTCTTGGGATTTAGATGCATACTACGTGTGTAAGTGAAACCAAATTGCCCAAAGCTAGAGATCAATTGCCTAGTTACCTGGTATTACTAATCTGCTAGCTCATGCTAACTAAAGATTCTAATTTTATCATTGGACATGGCATACTAATGCAAATTCTAACTATGCTAACAAAAAGTGTTGGAAAAATTATGAGGGTAAAAGCATGCAAAGGCAAATTTTTTAATGGTTTGGTATGCATCATGGTTATACCTAATCTATATGACAATAACTGATCTATATGGCAAAAACAATACGAAAACATAAACATAAAAGCGCATGAATGTCATGGCAATAAATGCGAGGCAACACACACCCCCCAAACCAAATATGTGCATTGTCCTCAATGCATGAAAACATATATATACAAATTTTATACATGAATAAAATGAAAAATACAGAGTTAAAGAGTTAAGGGGAAGAGGACTCCCCTTCGGATTGCTATAGACGAGATATACGGGTCTTCCTTTTGAGAAAGCTCCCTCGATTAGGTGACATGTGCTTTTTTTTAGTTGTGGCTTAGAGACAGTAGTAGAGGTCTTTATATCATGTAGGACCTCTTCAATTATTCGCATCAGCTTAGATACAGTAGGGGATACAAGAGCGGTAGAAGAAGCAGCTGCAACAATTGGCACATTGGTCTTGGTAGACACTTCATCATCAGACTCTTATGAAGTCTCGGTCTTGCCATATTTAACTTAGACAGTCAAAATAGGTACAGTGGCATCAATTGTAGGGTTAGAGTATGAACAGACTGAAGACTGGCTGGTATTCCTTTGGGGATCATAAAGCTTTGGTGGGAACTCTGGAAATGTTGCCAAAATATTGGAGGCGATGCCCTCAAGAGTTATCTTTAGGGCTCAGTTTCTGGCATTAGTATATTACCAGAGCACCAAATTTTGCTCCTCAACCTTCTCCAATTTTGTAGGATGAGTTTCTGTAGCTGATAAATTTGGGAAGATAATGCCAAGGCGTCAGCTGGAATCGGTGTGACAGGTTCTGCCCTAGGTGGCTTGACAATAGCACAGGCTCAGCAACTTTTTTTTTGCCATTCTCCCTCATTTCACAGACAATCAATTGTTGCTACAGAGCAAGAGTGATGGCCCCCTTACACTTCTAGACATTATTAGAGTCAAGCTTTGGCACCTTATGCTGTAAGCAAATTTAAGATATTAGTAAAGGAAAAATCAAACTACCACAACCCTTACCGGAACATTTGTAGGTCTCGTCCACAATTAGACGACCCACGTTAATTTTTCTTCTTACCACGATAGAGTGCAACAATGCCATTCTTTCCTCTGAACTATCTCATTATGTGTGGCCGACATAAGATTTACTTTTAAAAAGTGGTTGCATCCCCTCGGTTGTGGTTTTAATGCAAGCCGTTTCACAGTTCTCTTTCTCTTGGAAATAAAATGTTCCATTTTGTAACCTCTCGCATAAATCTTTTAGAAACAATTATCTTTTGATAGCATCCATGATTCCACAAATGTTGAATGCTCTTCCCCTGCGCCATCTAAACTAAACATACTGATAAGTGTTCAAAAGTACTATTTTTCTTACCCTTTTTACTCATATTATTGTTAGACTTAGGCTCATATTAGTTGCATAATTAGCTATTCATGCATGAATCCATGTTTCCTTCCATCGTTGAGCTTGATTACATAACTTGGTAGTTTTTGCGGGAAAAGATGTTGTTTTGGTGTGTTTTGTGTGTATGTGTAGGATCACTTACCAAAGCAAGGCTAGAGCTAGTTGCCAGGGCAATGCATGAAGGAGACGCCGAGCCAGTTGCCATGGCAATTGTCGACAAGAGTAAAGGTGATATGGTAGTCGAAATTGAGGACTAAACAAGCCCAAGATGACGTGGAGCAAAGCCCAAACCCAAAGGAATTTGATTGCCATGCAGAGATTAAAGAAGAATTAAATTCCAAGAAGATAGGAGAAGTTCTAGTAGGAATACAATTATAATAAAGATTTATATTCTTTAAAGATAATTTAATTCCAACTTAAACTCCTCCTCAAAGAAGGACTTTGGCCTAGCCCTATAAATAGCGAGGAGATTTCGACAATCCAAGGATGGAGAGCAATAGGGAAATTTCGACAAGTCCAAGTAGGGCAAGAGGAGAGAATTTTTGACAAGCATCAAGGGCAAGGAGGATTTCGACAAGCCTCCTCCTTCATCCTTTTCTTTCTTGTTCGATTGGGTTCATGCTAGGGATTGTTTCTTTTGTGTTTCTTTGGAACCTAGCTGTGAACTAAATTTACTTGGCTATGGTTATTGTGTTTTGTGGTTGTGAGAAACTATTGGTTTTTGTTTAGGTAATAAGAGTTTGCACTTTTCTATTTCAAGGTTTATTCATTCTTGGTTCTTATTCTTGTTTGCGAGTGAATTGGGAGAGGATCTCGTGATCTCATCTATTTATCTAATATCGGAGAGTTAGATTCAAGAAACGAATGAATATGATCTTTATTCAATCTAATGATGGTGAAGATTAATCCGGCTTAGGAATAAGTTAAGGATTTCAACGGCTAAGAGGAACGCAAGATTGGTTGTTGTTCACCCTTGATTCACGCAGGGATGTATTATCAAGGCATGCACAAATAGTTAGAGTTTCGACTTAGGGATAAGAAGAAACCATTGAAGAATGCTCTGTCGAACCTTGAAGGTTGCTGCCCAGACGCCTAAGTAGTTGCCCAACTAGTTGCCCAGGCAACCATCGATTAGTTGCCAAGGCAACCCCGCTGTGCAAGTTGCCACGGCAACTGAGTTACCCATGCACTCTTTTACCAAGACAATCCAATCGGCTATCACATCTCAACTCACGATAACCTGGCCTATCTCTCTCTCATTTGATCTCATTTGAATTCATCTTTTCTTTTACTTTATTGCTTTCTAGATTAGTCATTAGTTAAACTCCTATAATCTTTTACTTGTGTTTTTACTTTTACAGTGCAAGAGACTAGATTCTTGAAGTAGCACCAATCCCTGTGGAGACGATATCTTTTATACTATAACTTGCGACGTGTATACTTGCACATTTGCGTAGCACTTATTACGCGCAACAAGTTTTTGGTGCCGTTGCCGGGGATTGGCAATAGCAACTTTGTTTTTATTTTCTTGCACTTTCTTTTTATTTTTCTTGTTTAAAATTCAAAGGGCTAACAAACTTTGGTTTTGCATTGGTATATGACCAGGGCGAGACCAACTTCACCAGAATATCCCTTTGATCAAGAAATCGAACGAACCTTACACAGACTTAGACGAAGGATAAGAGAAGCAATGGAAAATCAAGATGGAAATATGAATCAAGATGTTCGAGTAGGAGGA
Source organism: Hibiscus mutabilis (assembly GCA_019671005.1). Classification (NCBI taxonomy): domain Eukaryota; kingdom Viridiplantae; phylum Streptophyta; class Magnoliopsida; order Malvales; family Malvaceae; genus Hibiscus; species Hibiscus mutabilis. The sequence goes on from CM033747.1 coordinate 27,318,366, forward strand.
GGAGTGATTCTTGCATGAAACAGAACTATTCGAGACTATCTTGAAGAAGATCTTGATGGACTTAATCCAGGAGTTGTCGCACCTGAAATTGAAGCCGACCACTTTGAGTTGAAACTGGTAATGTTTAATATGATCAACACAATAGGTCAATTTGGCGGCTCAGCAACTGAAGACGCACGACAACATCTGAAATCTTTCCTCGAGATTTGCAACTCGTTCAAGATACACGGAGTCACCCCCGATGTCCTACGATTAAGATTATTCCCCTATTCACTGAGGGATAGGGCGAAAGCATAGTTGAATAGCATTCCTGCCGGATCCATAGCATCATGGACTGATCTTTGTCGTGATTTCCTTGCTAGATTTAATCCTACAAATTTGACTGATAAGCTTCGTAACGACATTACTTCTTTTCGGCAGGCAGATGATGAATCCATGTACGAGGCTTGGGAGCGATATAGAGAACTTCTACGCAAATGCCCCCTACACGGATTCCCGATGTGGACTCAAGTAACAATGTTTTACAACGCCGTGAATACACCAACAAGGATGATGCTAGATGCCTTGGCAAACGGCATACTCCTAGATAAGTCGCCGGAGGAAGCGATGCAAATTTTAAACAGGCTGGCCAAGAATGACTATCAATTCCCATCTACTAGAAGAGGAGGAGTTAGACGCCAAGCCACAATACATGAACTAGGATCATCAGATTCAATTTCGGCACAATTGGCCACTTTAACCAAGATGGTCCAGAACATGCAAAAACCAAACAACACACATGAAGTCAAGGTAATGGATTCTTTTTGTGAGTTATGTGGTGATAACCATAATTCTTCCGAATGTATGCGAGAATCCGAATCCAAATTCTATGTGGGGAATTACAATCGAGCAATAACGTGATGTCCAATACATACAATCCAGCTTGGAAGAAGCACCCAAATTTTTCATGGAGTAATCCCAACAATGCTCTAAACCCGTAACAATCGAAATGCACAAGCATCGGGATTCCAAAGAGAATATGCCACGGCAATGATGATGCCGCAAAGAACAACCGACAACATCTAGTTCTTTGGAAAATTCTCTAAATGCTTTTATGATGAAAACTGAATCTTATATGGCCGAGAATAGTAATTTCATAAAAAGAACGATGCTTTTATTAACAGACCGAGATGAGATTGCAAAACCAAGAGGCGGCAATCAAATCATTGGAAAATCAAGTCGGACGGTTTGCTCAAAATCTGAATACTAGACCGCAAGGAGGTTTACCTAGCAATACTGAAGTCGCAAGAGGAACTGGCCATGAGCAATGTAAGGCGATCACCACTAGAAGTGGCCAACAACTGAGAGAGGCTCAAACCCGCCCATCAAACAAAACTCCACAAAAAGATCAAGATGAACCTAGCGGCAAAGCCTCAGATGCTGAACCAGGAATTGTCGCGGCAACCGGCAATAAGCATGCCTCGGCAACTGACGATGAGCATGCCTCGAAAACCACAGTTGATAACGCCTCGGCAACTCCAGATGTCCAGTAATGCCGTCAATCAGGTTTCAAACCAATGAAAGGATCGAAGATATCCGACTTCCACCACCATTCTCACAAAGGTTGAAGCGACAAAAGCAAGAGTATCAATTCAAGAAGTTTCTTGATATCCTAAAGCAAGTCCACATCAACTTGCCACTGGTGGAAGCAATTGAACAAATGCCAAACTATGCCAAGTTTCTTAAAGACATTGTGTCCAAGAGAACAAGGCTAGGAGAGTTTGAAATAGTTGCCGCAACAGAGGGATGCATGGCAATGTTGCACAATCGTATGCCACCTAAGTTGAAGGATCCCGGAAGTTTCACAATACCCTGTTCTATTGGAAATCACTATATCGGGAAAGCACTATGCGACCTTGGGGCTAGCATAAACTTGATGCCTAAATCGGTTTTCCAAAAACTAGGAATCGGGAAGGCAAGACCTACAACAGTTATGCTACAGCTAGCCGACAGATCCTATATGCATCCAGAGGGAAAAATCGAGGACATACTGGTAAAAGTTGATAAATTTATTTTTCCCGCTGACTTTATTGTTTTGGATTGTGAAGCAGATGAGCATGCACCTATCATTCTCGGGAGACCATTCCTAGCAACAGGGAGAACCTTGATCGACGTTGAAAAGGGAGAACTCACAATGAGGGTGAATGACCAGCAGGTCAAACTAAATGTGTTCCAAACACTACGGCATGCCGATGATCCAGAAGAATGTCAACTACTTCATGCCATGGCAGAGTTTAACTTCGATGAGGAATTTAGTTACCTCGGCAACTACATTACCGATCAAGAGGAACCTGATGAGTATGAAGAACCGGTCGATGAGGAACAACAAGAAGAGGCAAATTGGCTAGTCAACCGACCAGGTACATACTTTGAACCACTGGATTACTCAGGTAAGGAAGGTAAACTCGAAAAACCCTCTATTGAACAACCACCGATTCTTGAGTTGAAACAATTGCCATAGCAACTAAAATATGCATACTTAGGAACCGATAATACATTGCCTGTAATTATTTCTTCTAAGTTACAGCCTGAGCAGGAAAAGAAGCTGATCAAGATGTTGAAGCTACACAAAAAGGCAATAGGGTGGACAATTGCCGACTTGAAGGGAATTAGCCCGGCAGTGTGCATGCACAAGATTCTGTTGGAAGATGATCACAAACCTTTAATTGAGGCCCAGAGGAGACTGAATCATGCCATGAAAGGGGTTGTAATGAAAGAAATCATTAAGTGGCTTGACGCCGGCATTATATACCCTATCTCCGATAGTACATGGGTAAGTCCGGTACAATGTGTACCGAAAAAGGGAGGTATAACAGTGGTAAGCAATGAAAATAATGAACTTATCCCAACTAGGACTGTGATCGGTTGGAGGGTTTGTATGGACTATCGAAAGCTAAATAAAGCCACTAGGAAAGATCACTTCCCATTACCCTTTATTGATCAAATGCTTGACCGTCTTGCAGGTAAACCCTTTTATTGTTTTCTTGATGGTTATTCAGGTTACAATCAGATTGCCATAGCACCAGAAGATCAAGAAAAGACAACCTTCACATGCCCATACGGTACTTATGCCTTCCGAAGGATGCCTTTCGGATTGTGTAACGCCCCGGCAACCTTCCAAAGATGCATGATGGCACTCTTTTCAGACATGGTCGAAGACTTCCTTGAGATCTTCATGGATGAGTTTTTGGTTTTTGGTAATGACTTCAACGGCTGTCTCGGCAATTTAGAGAGGGTGTTAGCAAGATGCGAAGAAACGGATTTAGTCCTCAATTGGGAGAAATGCCATTTTATGGTAGATGAAGGAATAGTGCTCGGCCACAAGATTTCATCCAAGGGAATTGAAGTAGACAAAGCCAAGGTGGACGTGATTGAGAGATTACCCCCACCAAGTTCGGTTAAAGGAATTCGAAGTTTTCTCGGACATGCAGGTTTTTACAGGAGGTTCATTCATAATTTTTCTAAAATCACTAAACCCTTGTGTAATTTGCTTGAACAGGATAAAGTCTTCGATTTTGATGATTCTTGCACCCCAAGCATTCGAAAACCTAAAGAAAAAGCTTACCTCGGCACCCATTATCATTCCACCAGATTGGACGCAACCTTTTGAGCTCATGTGTGATGCAAGTGATTTCGCGGTAGGAGCAGTCCTAGGCCAACGCACATGTAAGACCTTCTATGTGATATACTACGCTAGTAAAACTCTTAATAGTGCTCAAAGGAATTACACAACAACGGAGAAAGAGTTACTAGCTGTAGTTTTCGCATTTGACAAGTTCCGATCCTATTTAATTGGTACAAAGGTAATTGTTCATACGGACCATTCGGCAATCAAATACTTATTTGCTAAAAAGGATGCTAAACCTCGTTTGATTCGTTGGATATTACTTTTACAAGAATTTGATATTGAAATTAAGGACAGGAAAAGAACAGTAAACCAAGTGGCCGATCACGCCTGGAACGCAATAGGGAAGAGGACGCGGATCTTGAGATATGCGATGCATTCCCGGATGAACAAATTTTAGTTGCCTCGGAAACCCTCGACGCCTCGGCAACCCACGACGCCTCGGCAACCCCCGACACCTCAGCAACCATTGATGCAAACGCCTCGGCAACCCTTGATGCCACAACAGCCTTTGACGCGCACGCCTCGGCAATTTTGGGAGCAGTCGCCACGGCAGCACATGCCTCGGCAATACCCTGGTACGCGGATTTAGTTAATTTCCTGGTTTGTGGTATTTTTCCTTATGGCATTACTCACCAAGGGAAGAAGCGGTTCCGCCATGATGCTAAGCATTACTTTTGGGACGAGCCTCTTTTGTTTAAACAATGTGCAGATCAGGTTATACGCCGATGTGTCCCTGAAGAAGAGCAACAGAATGTACTCCGGCAATGCCATTCTTCACCCTATGGAGGACATTTTAGAGGAACTCGTACCGCGGCCAAAGTTTTGCAATCCGGTTTGTATTGGCCAACATTGTACAAAGATGCCCAAGACTTTTACAAGCAATGTGATCGTTGCCAGAGGACGGGCAATATCTCTAGACGACATGAAATGCCGCTCCAGAACATCATCGAGGTGGAATTGTTCGATGTATGGGGGATCGAATTTATGGGACCTTTTCCATCTTCATTCGGCAACCTCTACATTCTACTTTCCGTCGACTACGTGTCTAAATGGGTTGAGGCAGATACAGTTCCCAACAACGATTCCAAGACCGTGCAAAGATTCTTGCAGAAAAACATATTTACACGGTTTGGGATGCTGAGAGCAATTATCAGCGATGAAGGCAAGCATTTTGACAACATACTAATTGCCAAGATGTTGCAACGCTTCGGCATATCACACAAGATCGCCACGGCATATCACCCACAAACCAACGGGCAAGCAGAAATTTCCAACAGGGAGTTGAAGGGAATACTCGAGAAAGTCGTAAATCCCTCAAGGAAAGATTGGTTATTAAGACTAGATGACGCACTTTGGGCATATCGCACTGCATTCAAAACACCCTTAGGTATGTCCCCATTCCGACTTGTCTATGGCAAAACATGTCATCTACCGGTGGAAATCGAGCACAAGGCATATTGGGCAATCAAGGCCGTGAATATGGATTGGGAAAGTGCCGGACAAAAGCGTTTGATGGATCTCAACGAGATAGAAGAATTCCGTGCACTCGCCTATAACAATGCACGAATCTACAAGGAGAAAACAAAGCGATGGCACGACAAGAAACTATTGCCGCGACAATTCACGATAGGGCAACTAGTTCTCCTATTCAATTCTCGGCTAAAACTTTTCCCGGGAAAGCTGAAATCAAGATGGTCGGGACCATTCGAAGTCATCAAACCATTCTCCCATGGTGCTGTGATAATCAAGTCCATCTCTGACAACCATGAATTCAAAGTTAATGGACAAAGATTGAAGCACTACAATGGTGCCCATGTGGAACGTAACAAGGAAGTGGTCAACTTAGGAGATGCATGAGCATGCTCTCCCTTTTGATATTTTTATTTTTATTTTTTATTTATTTTTATTTTTATTTTTCGATTAATTAGTTATTTTATATTTTGTCGATTTTTTTTATTTTTTTCCGATTATTAGTAGTTTTTAGGATAGATTTTTTTTATTTAAGTTTAAGAATCCTATTACACATCTTTATTTATTTTCTTTATTAGTTTATCTTTAATTTTAATCCTTATTTGATTTGTCTTTGAATTGTAGGAAAAGAAGTTCAAGATAAAGAGGAATTCTAAACCAAGTAGGAAAACATCTTCAACAAGGAAACTAATGGGCTGAATCTAAGGCTTATATAAAGCCTCCAATTCATCCTAACCAAAACCCCTTGTCGACAACTTCTACCAAACCCTAAACCCTTTTTCGTTTTCCCATAATCCCACCCACCTATATTTTCTATAAAACCCATCACCCTTAACCTATTCCTACTTTCTATCTTGCAACTTTGTAGTTTCTTTTCTTTTCTTTGTTTTTACTCACAACCAAGATCATCCATGGCATCCAAGATTAAACTTTTAGTTCATCCAAGTTCCTCCAAAGAACCAAGATACAAGAAGTTTGCTACACCGGTGGTTCAAGAAAGATTTCAATCCAAGTTTGAAAGCCGGAAGATTCATGAAGAACAAGGCTTTGAATACTTCAACTCTCATCAAGATTTCGGCCTTGAACCATTCATCTTCGAGAGGATTGCACATCAAAAGTGGCAAATCTTTTGCCATCAACCGGAACCGGGTAACATCTCATGGGCCATACTTATAAGTCCCGAAAGCATCAACACCTTTTACGGACTTTACATTGAGAAGGACGAGCATCAAGCCTTCGTTGACCAAATCAATCCCAAGCAACTCGACAAGGTGCTTCAAGAACTCACTCAACCAGGAACTCATTGGAACGACGGTAAATACAAGGGCACGGTAAATCACCTTCAGCTTAAACCCGAGGCAAAACTATGGAATAAGTTTGTTAAAACTTCTTTAATGCCCTCCACACACAATACTACCGTTGATATACCACGTCTTTTGCTCATACATTCTATTTTGCATAATCGCATCATTAACATTGGAAAAATTATTTGTGATGAGATTTTTGTATGCAGCTCAAGAGATAAGGGTTCTCTTTTCTTCCCTTGCTTAATTTCTAATCTTTGCAAGGAGATGCATGTCCCGAGTGAGTCCATCGATGAAAAGGCCCTACCCAAGTCCGGTTGGAATCAAGCACTAATCCGAAAGCTAATGGGAGAGGCACCGGGAGATTCTTCAAGGCCTCCAATTGCCACGGCAACTCCTGCCGCCACGGCAATCCCTAATGCCCAAGCACCTAACGCCAGGGCAACTCGGCCACCAACCCCGGGACACTTTGAAACACTTTTGCACCCATTGGCAAGCCGCCTAAGGCAAATTGAAGATCGGCAACTAATGTTCATGCGGTACATGAAGGAGCACAACAATGCCATCACCCAAGTCATCCTAGAAAAGTACCCGGACAATCGCGTGCCGTTCCCAATCTTTCCCGCTGAGATCCTTGCCCCGGCAACCAATGAAGCAGTCGCCACGGCAACCTACATCGTGCACGCACAAGATGATGCCACGGCAACCAACCCTGAAAATGCCACGGCAACCAAAGCTAAAGACATCCCGGCAACCACTGCAAAAGCCAAAGGTAAAGCACCTATGCCCGAATCAACTCCTACGGAATCATTTTCTGATTTTTCAGATTCGGACGAGTCCTCCATTGAACCAATAAAGACCGCACCAATTGAATCCTCCAAGTGAAAAGCCATTGACATTGATGAAGAGGACGATGAGGATAACCCCGTACGAGGATCGATTCCACCACCGGCAACAAGAAAACAACCATCGCGTTCAAGCAAGAGAATCAAGACACCGACTAGAAGGAAACTAATCATCTACGATGATGAACTCTCGGAGTAAGTCCTCGTATGCATTTTTATTTTTATTTTTCGTTATTTTTATGCATGCATTGAGGACAATGCCTCACTCGAGTTTGGGGGGGATTGTTATTTGTAGTTACCATGTTTAGTTACATTCATCTTAAAGTATTACATTTAGGATACATAAATTGCTTGCCATGCCTTTAATTGGAACAAGAATTGCTTAGATTTGATGAATATTCGATGATGACTTTGCCAATGCACTTAATTGATAGAATTTTTTTATTCTAGGATAACCATGGAAAAACTTAGAATTTTACTATGATGCTAAATTTGATGAAACACTGTTGTGGTTTGATTGATTTAAGGAATTCTAGTAAACTTAGGTTGATAATTAACAAATTGGGGGATTAGAATAAAAATTGGATGAATGCTAGAGGTGCCCGAAATTGGCTCTAGCATGTGCTAAAAATTCGATCACTAGAGGTGCCCGAAACTGGCTCTAGTATGTGTTAAAAAAAATTGATCGCTAGAGGTGCCCGAAACCGGCTCTAGTCGAATAAATTAACTTAATAGAACTAAAAACAAAACACTAGAGGTGCCCAAAACTGGCTCTAGTTAAAACATGTTAAAAAGAACCCAATAAAGTAATTTGAAAACCTCTTGTTTGCATAGAATTCGAAAAATCAACTTGCACACAACTCCGCACACACTCACAAGCATTATAGTTTGATTCCGAACAACTCTTAAGTTTTCCGAAAAATAAAAAGCCAATCATACTTTGTGCCCCGGTTCAGAGAATTGAAATCAAGTTCAAAGCTAAGTTGGTGAAAATTGAAGTCTTGGCAGGTAATTATGAGTTTGCATTGCTTGAGGACAAGCAATAGTTTGAGTTTGGGGGTGTGATAAGTGTTCAAAAGTACTATTTTCTTACCCTTTTTACTCAAATTATTGTTAGACTTAGGCTCATATTAGTTGCATAATTAGCTATTCATGCATGAATCCATGTTTCCTTCCATCGTTGAGCTTGATTACATAACTTGGTAGTTTTTGTGGGAAAAGATGCTGCTTTGGTGTGTTTTGTGTGTATGTGCAGGATCACTTACCAAAGCAAGGCTAGAGCTAGTTGCCAGGGCAATGCATGAAGGAGACGCCGAGCCAGTTGCCATGGCAATTGTCGACAAGAGTAAAGGTGATATGGTAGTCGAAATTGAGGACTAAACAAGCCCAAGATGACGTGGAGCAAAGCCCAAACCCAAAGGAATTTGATTGCCATGCAGAGATTAAAGAAGAATTAAATTCCAAGAAGATAGGAGAAGTTCTAGTAGGAATACAATTATAATAAAGAATTATATTCTTTAAAGATAATTTAATTCCAACTTAAACTCCTCCTCAAAGAAGGACTTTGGCCTAGCCCTATAAATAGCAAGGAGACTTCGACAATCCAAGGATGGAGAGCAATAGGGAAATTTCGACAAGTCCAAGTAGGGCAAGAGGAGAGAATTTTCGACAAGCATCAAGGGCAAGGAGGATTTCGACAAGCCTCCTCATTCATCCTTTTCTTTCTTGTTCGATTGGGTTCATGCTAGGGATTGTTTATCTTGTGTTTCTTTGGAACCTAGCCATGAACTAAATTTACTTGGCTATGGTTATTGTGTTTTGTGGTTGTGAGAAACTATTGGTTTTTGTTTAGGTAATAAGAGTTTGCACTTTTCTATTTCAAGGTTTATTCATTCTTGGTTCTTATTCTTGTTTGCGAGTGAATTGGGAGAGGATCTCGTGATCTCATCTATTTATCTAATATCGGGAGAGTTAGATTCAAGAAACGAATGAATATGATCTTTATTCAATCTAATGATGGTGAAGATTAATCCGGCTTAGGAATAAGTTAAGGATTTCAACGGCTAAGAGGAGCGCAAGATTGGTTGTTGTTCACCCTTGATTCACGCAGGGATGTATTATCAAGGCATGCACAAATAGCTAGAGTTTTGACTTAGGGATAAGAAGAAACCATTGAAGAACGCTCTGCCGAACCTTGAAGGTTGCTGCCCAGACGCCTAAGTAGTTGCCCAGGCAACCATCGATTAGTTGCCAAGGCAACCCCGTTGTGCAAGTTGCCACGGCAACTGAGTTACCCATGCACTCTTTTACCAAGACAATCCAATCGGCTATCACACCTCAACTCACGATAACCTGGCCTATCTCTCTCTCATTTGATCTCATTTGAATTCATCTTTTCTTTTACTTTATTGCTTTCTAGATTAGTCATTAGTTAAACTCCTATAATCCTTTACTTGTGTTTTTACTTTTACAGTGCAAGAGACTAGATTCTTGAAGTAGCACCAATCCCTGTGGAGACGATATCTTTTATACTATAACTTGTGACGTGTATACTTGAACATTTGCATAGCACTTATTACGCGCAACACATGCCATTAACATATCCTTCATCAAATCGAAAAAACAGAAAAGGTGAGTCATTGGTTGTGAGGTGGGTGTAGAATTCATGAACAATAGTGGAGTGGACCTCTCTTGGTTGTTGGAAAAATATTTCCTAATGATGATTCTTGACTATTTCCTTCATTTATGGAAAATAACCCAAGTTAGGTTCATTCTTGAACTCAAAACCTTTCTCGTAACAAAAGGTTCGGGCAGTATAATTTTCTTCATACTTTTTCTTGATCTCGTTATTAAAAAATATTTAAAAAGGTGTTGAAGAGGATGTCATTATAAAAGATCAGGGAAAAGAAGATGATGACGGAAAATATTGGTTCTTGATTTGCTTGTATTACGAGAGAATAAAAAGAAAGAAGGTTCATGCTTAGGGGAAAATAGGGGTTAAATAAATGTAAGAAAGACGGTTTGGGTGGTTTAATTGTGAAGTTAGTGGTGATAATGACGGGTGTGGCAGTTATGCGTGTATGGGGGAGTGGGCTAATGAGGGGTTTAAGATTTATGGGAGTTAATGGAGTGGGGAAATGGGTAAAAGCAATAGGGTAAAATTTCAATGTTTGAAAATTTTAACCTAGGTGGCTAAGGTTTCCAGCTCAGTAAAAAATTCACTCTCCCTTGGGCCTTATCTAGAAAATGGTCAACGTGTTACCACGCCCCGTGATGATGGGTGTCTAATTGTCAACCTGTTCTGGCATACTGGTTGGGCAAATTAACCTAAGCTAACACTCACAAAAACCTTTCAAAATAGAAAAAAGAAAAATTAAAATAAACAAACCAAAATATTTAGAATAAAATAACTAACCTAACTATTTGCAATGATCATACTGTGATGGAAAAATTACTCAATATCTTCCAAGAGAATGGTCTCTTTGGCATTCTTTTGACTTCCTTCCTAATAGTGCTTCAACCTCTGGCCATTCACTTTGAACGTTGTCCTAGTTTTCAAGTCCTTGATATCTAGCATAAGGCTTAACAACTTTAAAGGGTCCTTACAATCTGGTTTGAGTTTACCTAGAAATAATTTAAGCCTTGAATTTAACAATAGAACTTTTTGCCCTACTTCAAATTGTCTTAGCAAAATTTAGTTGTCATGCCACCTTTTTGTTCTTTCTTTATAAAGGCTGGCATTTTCATAGGCTTATGCTATGAATTCCTCCAACTCATTCAAGTCTAACAATCATTTCTTACCTGCAACCTTTGATTCTATGTTCAAATGCTTGGTTGCCCAATAAGCTCGGTGTTCTAACTCTACTGCAAATGGCACGACTTTCCAGTACAAGTTTATACGGGGAAGTTCCTAATGGAGCTTTGAAAGTTGTCTTGTATGCCCACAAGGAATCATCTAACCTCAAAGACCAGTCCTTCTGAGTTGGGTTCACAGTCTTCTCCAAAATATTCTTGATCTTATTGTTCAAAATTTTTGCTTGGCCATTTGTTTGAGGATGGTAGACAGTGGCAATTCTTTGTTGGATTTCATACCTGCACAGAGCTTTAGTGATTAAATGACATTTTAAATGAGTACCTCCATCATGTATGATGGCTCTGGGGCACTTAATCTGGTAAAGATGTACTTGTGTAGGAATTTGACAACTACCTTGGCATCATTTGTTGGGAGAGCAACAGCTTAAACCCATTTTGAGAAGTAGTCTACGGCCACAAGTATATATAAGTTGCCAAATAATGAGGGAAAATGACCCATAAAGTCTATCCCCTAAACATCAAATATTTCCACAAGCATGATATTCTGAAGTGGCAATTGATGTCTGTTGAAAATGTTTCCAATAGGCTGGCATTTGTCGCATGCCTTGGCAAAATAATGGGCGTCTTTGAATAGTGTAGGCCAGAAAAATCTTGACTGCGGTACTTTGGCTACTGTCTTTATGCCAGCAAAGTGTCCTCCAAATGGTGCTGCATGGCAAAGTTGAAGAATGTTTTGTTGCTCATCCTCTGGCACACAACGACGAATGATTTGGTTTGTACAATATTTGAATAAGAAATGCTCATTCCAATAATATTGTCGGATATCCCTTAAAAGTCACTTCATGACATTACTTGCCAAGTCCGGTGGCAAAATGTTACTGACCAGGTAGTCGACTATGCCAGCATACCATGGCATGGTATTGGTTGTAAGCAAATATTCATCAGGGAATTCATCTCTAATGGTAGCAGCATTGTCATCCTTATGGTGGTGCTCTAAATGAGACAAATAATCAGCCACCAAGTTTTCACTCCCTTTCTTATCTCGTATCTCGAGATCAAACTCTTATAATAAGAGTGTCCATCGAATCAGTCTGGGCTTGGCATTTTTCTTTTTCAGAAGGTATTTGAGTGTCGAGTGGTCTGTGTATACCATAACGTTACTACCCACCAGATAAGATCTGAATTTTTCAAATGCAAGGAACTCCTTTTTAGTTGTTGTATAGTTAAGCTGGGCCTCATTCAATGTGCGGTTGGCATAATAGATGGTATGGAAAATTTTGCCACACTTCTGTCCTAACACAGCTCTGAAGGCATAGTCACTAACATCGCACATGAACTTGAATGGCTCATTCCAATATGGTGCCACGACTATAGGGACATTAACTAACATGTCTTTCAATTCCTGAAAAGCTTTCAAACAAGAATCATCAAACTTAAAAGTGGTATTCTATTCCAAAAACAAGCATAAAAGTTTAAAACTTTTTGAGAAATCTTTAATAAAACGACGATAAAAACCTGCATGTCCTAAGAAACTTCTAATACCTTTAACACTTGTAAGTGGCGACAATTGTTTGATTACATCTACCTTTTCTTTGTCTACTTCCAGTCCATTCTTGGTCACTTTATTTCTGAGAACTATGCCCTCCTTCACCATAAAGTGGAGTTTTTCCCAATTCATGACCAGGTTAGTTTCAATACATCTTCGTAAAACAAGTTCCAAACTCTAAAGGCATTCCTCAAAACTTTTGCCAAAGACGAAAAAGTCATCCATGAAAACTTCTATGTTGTTTTCAATTATATTCGAGAAAATCAACATCGTGCAATGCTAAAACGTTGTTGTGGCGTTACACAATCTAATGGGCATTCTTTTAAAAGCGAATGTCCCATATGGACAAGTGAACACAATTTTCTCATGATCTTCTAGAGCAATGGCTAAATCATTATAGCCCGAGTAGCCATCTAGAAAGCAATAAAATATATTCTCTGCAATCTAACAAACATTTGATCGATGAACGGTAGTGGAAAGTGACCTTTCTGAGTGGCATTATTTAGCTTCCTATAGTCCATGCACACTCTTCATCCCGTCATAGTCCTCGAGGGGATCAGTTCATTTTTTTGTTCTGAACCATGGTTATTCCACCCTTTTTTGGCACACATTGTACCAGGCTGACCCATGAACTATTAGAGATTGGATAAATTATCCCTGCATCCAGCCACTTTATGACTTATTTCTTGACTACCTCCTTCATGCTAGGATTTAGTCTCCTCTTGGCCTCGATTGTTTTTCCATGATAATCTTCCAAAATAATTTTGTGCTTGTAGATTGTTGGGCTTATCTCTCGGATGTCAGCTAAGGTCCATCCCAAGGCTTACTTGTGATTTCCCAATGTTGAGTCATCACCCAAGTAAGCATATTTGAGGTGGCTTGGCAAATGATTCAGTTCTAGTTCTGGTGGCTCCTCAATAGATGGTTTAGGTGTCTTGATTTCTCTGCCAGCCAACTCAAGTGGCTCATGTCTACTGTAATAGCTCATCATTTTGTTTAACATGGTCGGTTCTTTAACTTTTTCGCTTATCATATCTTCATCATCTAGCTTCATGGCTTCATCATCTGTGTTTTGGCAAAAAGTTGTTATATCCACATTAAAAATAGACTCCATGAGCTCAACAGCTTGGCATTTTTTAGGTTTATCTGCACACTTAAGAGCTTGAAACACGTTAAACATAACATGTTGGTCATTCATACGCATAGTAAGCTCACCTTTTTTAACATCAATTAAGGCCCTACCCGTGGTAAGAAATAGTCTCCCTAAAATTATTGGGACGTTAACATCAGCATCATATTCTAAAATAATAAAATCAGTTGGGAATATAAATTTATCTACTTTTACAAACACATCCACAATCTTACCCTTAAGATGCGCATAAGATCGATCTGCTAGCTAGAGTGTTATAGTGGTAGGCTTTGCTTCAATACCAAGCTTCTTGAAAACTGACAATGGCATCAGATTGATGATGCCTTCCAAGTCGCATAGTGCTTTAATCATGAATCTATTGCCAATCATATAGGGAATAGTAAAACTTCCTGGATTTTTGAGTTTTGGTGTTAATCTATTGCTTATCATTGCATTGCATCCTTCAATGAGAGCAACAATCTCGAATTCACCCAACTTTCTCTTTTTGATCAAGATGTCCTTCATGAATTTGACATAGTTGGGCATTTGTTCGAGAGTTTCCACTAATGGTATATTGATCTAAAGTTGTTTAAGGAATTCCAAGAAGCGCTTAAATTGTTGGTCTTGCTTGTATTTTTGAAGCCTTTGGGGAAAAGGTGGTGGCGGGTAGCCAAATGCTGGATCTACTAATTTTTCCAAAATGTTGTTGGCATCTGATTGAGATCTGGCATTGTTAGTGCTCGCCTCTTTTTTCTCTGCTTCCTTAGATTAATTTTTTGCACCAACTTCTCGTCCTGACAAATAGTTGACTATTTGACAGATGCTTCATTCTCGCATTGTTTTCTACTATAAAGAGTGGCTGCTTAACATTGTTTTCTCTCTTTTGTCGAGCATCTTTCGTATCACTTGGAAAATTTCCCTAGGGTCTGTTACTGAGTGTGTTGGCAATCTCTCTTAGCTGGACCTCCAAGTTTCGCATAGATACTGCTAAACTCTGGTAGTTGCATCATTTCCCTCCATATATTTTGTTAGAGAGTTCCCATGGATAGAACTCTACACTAGATGAAAATTATTTTGTGCTTTTTGTGGCATCACATTCTGATTGAAGCCTGGCGTTACATTGTTGTTCTGACGTTGTGCATTAAATTGATTACCGCCTTGATTTACCCAAGAAAATTTTGTATGCTGCTTTCAACCTGCATTATAGGTATTGGCATGTGGGTTAAAATTACGATTGAAATTGCAAACAAAATTTATCAATTTAGGGTTTGATGGATATTCATCTACATCATGATCTTCTCCATAAATTGTGTAGAATGGTTCCAGTGCCTTCATTTCTCAGACTTCAATAGGTTGTTGTATTGACTTTACTATGTTAGTAAGGTTGGAAATTTGAGAATTGATAGATGACAATGCATCAAGTTCCAATTTTCTAGCGACTTTTGTCTCGGTTCCCAATCTGGTAGTAGGGTATTAGAAATCATTCGTGGCAATCCTTTTAAGGATGTCAAATGCCTCCGTATAATTCTTGTCTAACAATGATCTATTTACCGAAACATTAACCACAGTTTTGGCATAAGCATTGAGTCCATTATAAAAGGTATCTATCTGGGTCCAAGTAGGAAATCCATGCATGAGGCATCTTCTTAACAGGTTTTTAAAACGCTCACAAACATCATACAAAGTCTCATCATCAGTCTACCTAAAAGTAATAGTTTCACTTCGTAGCTTGGCATTAAGTTTAGGTGGTTAGAATCCCAGCAGAAACTTCTGGCATAGTTCTGCCCATAAATTAACTAAACCAGGTGGCAAAGAACTTAGCCACGTTTTTGCTCTGCCTTTCAAGGAAAATGAGAATAGTATTAACTTCACTATCTCTTCAGCTATACCAGGTTGCTAAAATAGTTGGCAAACCTCCATGAATTGCTTCAAGTGTTGCCTTGGGTCTCTAGTAGGCGATCCATCAAATTGACCTACATTCAATAACGCCTGAATCATTACCAGTTTAAGTTCAAAATTAGCTATATTTACCTCTGAACCAATTAGGCCTGGTATCATATTGTCCATGTTTGGTACTAAGTGTTCTCTAATAGGTCGTTCTTCAAGATTCTCTACAACGATAGTAGGAGCGGGTAGTATCCCATCATGTATTGTCAGATTTTCTTGATTGTTCAGGGCACCATCTACTCCACCATTTCTGTTTAGTTCTATTTCTCGAAGTTTTCTTCTTAACCTACGTAGGGTTCTTTTAACCTCTAGATCGTATAACAAGTATTTCTTCGTGGTGTGGCTCCTAGTCATACACCAAACAAAACAAAATAAGTAAAATAAACAAAAACAAGTAAAAATAAAAACAATAAATTCTGTTGCAATTCCCGGCAACGGCGCTAAAAACTTGTCGATTGACTAACGCTTGGCAAAAACTTAAAGAATTAATGTAAATATGCCAGTAAATAATGCCAAGTTTAGGTCTTTTTGCATACAAGTATACACAGTCAGCAAGTAATATAGCAGTAAGAAGAGTATCGTATCCACAAGGATTATCCAGGAATTAAATGCGATGATATTTACTTGTGAATGGGAACAAATGAGTTTGAATTGGATTTCAGATTTTGATTATGAAAAATGACTAAGGAAAATAAAATGAAAATTCAGGCGGTTTGACAAACAAATGCGTTCAGATGGATGGTTGGCGTTGGCAAGAGATGCTTGGATTTACGCTTAGAGAAGACAGTAAATAATAATTTCTAGCCTTGGTTTTATTGTCGAGCTGATTTTAAAGTTACTATTACCTCTGTCAATAGCGATACTCTAAGTTAATTACGATTAACTCGTATATGTCTATAGTGATATTTTTCAATAATTAACTTTGGCAAAGTTTCAATCTTTTACTCCTAAGGGGTAGATTCACTTCTGAAGTAAGCTCATCTACTTTAACATCTTCTGTCGAAGCTTTTCACCTTAGTACATGGCAATTAATCATTATCTTCTAAGTTCGTTAAGATATTAAAGGATAATATGCATGCAATGCCAACTATCGTATGGCAAATAATTTAAGAAAGCAAAGCACTAGCAGAATAGACAAAATGTCAAGGCATTCAATTATTAAAAGCTGAAAATAAACTAAGCGTTCACCGCAAAAACATCCCCAGCCAACTTAAAAGAATTAGTTCAGGGCTGAGTAAACCATCATCAAAAATATCATTTTGAAATATCACCATCATAATAGAATTAAAAACTAAGAGAAATGGAGAAAAAAGGAGATCTGTCGATGCAACCCTTCAATGGATCCAGAGCTTTCAGTCTTAGCCTGGTCAAACCACAGTTTGCCCTCTACCCTCTTTCTTCACCACGGTGAAGCCTCTTTAGCTCATCGATTAGCTTTCTTTATATAGGCAATCGTGGAAACCCTAGACTGAGTTTTGAATTTGAAGTTTGTTACGCACCAAGATAGGCACGTTATCTTCTTATCCTATTTTTGAATTTTAGGGCTAACTTGGCTCTAACGGTTATTGACCGGGCATCGTTCATCCTTCTTTTGCCAACTGAGTCTAGCAATCTTCATCCTACTTTTGCCATCGGCACTCGGCATTTCCCTTCTACTTCTCTTGCTTTCTACCAACTGCTTTTGTCCTACAACAATAAGGAAAATACCCTTTCACTCTGGCAATAAAAGCATTCCTTAAGTCCTAGATGCAAATGCATGAATCTACTAACTAAATGCACAAATATGTACTCAAAGTCAAGCAAAAACATGGCAATATATACACAAAAATAGTACTTTTGAGGAGTTAACAAACTCAGAACCCCGTACTGATACACGGGGCCATGTACCGAAACCCCAGATGTACCGATACACTCCCAAGTGTATTGATACCCAATTTGGCTACTAGTATGGATGTACATGAACTGAACGTTCAACGAACTGTTCGTGAACCATTCGACGAGAAGTTCGTTTATCTATTAAAAGAACGAACATGAACAAGATTTTTTTGTTCGTTTAATTAAATGAACAAACACGAACAAAGGGCTTGTTCGGTCATTTATGTTCGTGAACATTTGGTAATATGTTAATTTATGTTCGTTTATGTTTGTTTAAATTTATTCACATATATCTAGGGGTGAGCATTAGATCGAGTCAAGTTAAAAAATTTTGAGTTATTCGAGTTGACAAGTCCTATTTTATGACTCATTAAAAACTTCCTTCTTATCGGCTAGGGGTGTTCATTGTTCGGTTAAACCGAACTAATCGACTAAACCAAAACAAAATTGCTTAATCTGTAAGATAATTTTAGGTTTTGGTTAATGATTAAGAGTTTTTTTAAATTTCAATTATCGATTAATTTGGATTAATATCGGTTAATTAACTAAATTAATCGAACTAACCTAAAATATTAAATATTTAACATATCATTTATGTCAGTTTATGTTCATTTGTGTTCATTATGTTCGTTTATCATTTTAACGAATGAACATGAACGAACACGAACAAGCTACATTCTTTAATGAACGAAAACGAATAAGAAATTATGTGTTCGTTTATGTTCGTGTTCATTCATTTGTTCGGTTAAAGTTAAACGAACGAACATGAACACACCCTCGTTTGTGTTTGTTCGGTTCGTTTACAGGCCTAGCTACTAGAATTTGATGGAATAGTGGGTACTGATACCCTCTTAGGCGTACCGATACACCCTTCCAATTTGGCTTCATTTTAGCCAATTTAACTCAGGGTACCGATACGTGTTCAACCTATATCGGTACTCGAACCAAGAACTTACTTTCTAGAGTTCGAGAATCAACCCTCAAGCCTCCAAAACCCAAAGGCAAGACTCCAAAATGAACCTACAATTTATGGAAGGTAGTTTATGTGGTTTTCTGCCATTTTTAAGCCTTATTAACACCAAATTTAAGGTTTTCCATTAATGAAGACTCAAGCACTCAAACAACCAATTTTTCCATCTAGCAACAAGGAAATCCCATTGATGATTTCCAGAAATACAAGAGAGTTAGTAGTGTACTAACCTTGATGATAAGCTGCAAACGAAGCTCCAAGCCAACACCTCAAGCCTTCCTCTTCTTTTAAGCCTTGGAAGCTTCTCTCACCTCTTTCAGTACAAAGAGATGTTGTAAAACAAGTTACAATGTTACTGAAACATAAGATATGAAGAAGGAAAGATTCTACAACAAGAAATGGAGCCAAAAACCCCATTTTCGTTCTTCATCTTCAACCCCCACAAAACACTCATTTTCCAACCACCTCCAAAACTCACCATACTTACCTTGATAAATAGATCCTTGAGTGGTGAATAACCTTCTCTCAATGACAAATCTGAGATTCACACTTTAATTGACAAAGATCACACCTTTAGACTTGGTTCATGGGAGGGAGATGAGCTTGAATGAAGGGAGAAGACAAAGGGGGCATGGTGAGATCACCAAAATAACTTTTCTGTACATAAATAATAAATACCATCTCTTACACCCTCTTCAAAAAGAGGAATTTACCTCACCACCCCTCTATCGCTCTCCCAACCCATCACCCAACCAAAGCCTAAACCCAACAACCCAAAAACAAGCTCATAAAGGCTCGTAAGGCCCAAACGTGAAGCCCACGCTTCGAGTTAATCCGACCCTCAAATTCCATAATTCGGGTCGTTACATTTAAATTTGTCATTTCAATCTGAAACAAGATTTTCAATCCCAAAAACTAAAGAATATAGTTTTTCAATTCGAGTCCATAATCACTTTTGCAAAGTGATTTCTCTACCAAAATATCATTGTTTGGCATTGATTTTACTTAAAAAGTGATTATAGGTTGCTAGAAACAACAAAAAACGGTATCTTATTGAAACCTCATATTTTGTATATAAAAAAATGATTCGTCAGGTTTAAGATTGATTTCGAATAATAGGTCAGATTATACCAATAAAAATACATTTTATTCCATTTATTCCAACGCAAAGATTCAACAATCATTTAATCAATATCAAGAAACTATTCATACGCTTAGGGCCAGTTTAACATTGTTTTTTAGAAGTGCGGTGGAAAAGTGGTTTTGTGAAGTGCTTTTGATTTTTTTTGTTTGTTTGTTTGAGATATAAGTGTTTAGTATTGCCGTCAAAAGTACTTTTGATAAGACAAATGATCTTTTTAGACATGATGTTGTAAGTTAAAAATATATATTTAATAAATATTCAAACTCTTTAAGGTTATAACATAAACTTAAATTATGATAAAAATATAAAAATAATTTATTTATTAAATATAAAAATATTTTTATTAATAAAAAATAATACTTATCTAAAAATTTGACCAAAAAATATATAAAATATTTAAACTAATAAATAATCATATAATTATGTCTTTGGTAAAAAAATTATAAGTATATAAACTATAAGATAAACACAACATAAGATAGCGAATGAAGGTTAAAATTATAATTTGGCGCCCAAAAGCACCGACTTGCAGCTGTGAATTCAGGTTTTGCTGCCGTTTGTTCTTCCTGACTTCTCCCTCGACGACTCTAGCAATCTGATGAGCTCCCCCCAACTTTGTGTTCATATTGTCTGTGTTTTCTTTTTCTCTTTACCTTTACCTTTTTAGTCAAATTATGGTTTTGGTCCCTTTGATATTCTCATATTCGAGATATAATCTCTATTTTAATTTGGCGTAACTTGATCCCTCTAGTTCAAATAGTTAACACAGCTCAATTAAAATGCCAACATGAATTTTTCTTAAAGCACTGCATCTAACTTGTAGTATAATGATTAGATCTCAAAATTGCGTATAGTAGAGGGACCAAAACCAAAATTTAACCTTTTATATTTTAGTCCTCTTCCATTGATTTATGCTTGCAATGTCACCAGAACATAAGCCTTTTGTTTATGTGATGTCAATAACTTTCCAAAAACACCCATACAAGCAAATGAATACAAGAAAACACTTCTTCAAAGGTTAAACAACTAGAAGAGAAGGACTAATTTGTCAATGCTCACCATGAAAGAGAAGTGCATAGAGAAGCTGATGAAGAAGATGAAACACCATTGTTATAATGGAATCATTACCTGAGTTGCCAAAACACCTTGCATCTTTAAGTGAAACGGCACAAGCCTAAGCGGGTAGCCTCTTCATTGGACTCAACGGCGGTGTCAGTGGAGCTTCATCGTCACTTGAAGGCAATGTACCCGGAGTCATCTCAGGCCTGCCGATGCCGGCATTGTTGTCATAATAGGATTCGATATGTAAACCAAATTATCCACACAGCTCCCTGGAGCTGTACTGCAAGAACTCTCTCGAACAGGGTCCAGTGGTGAAGTCGCAAAGTAAATGGATGGGGATGCGAAATGTAAGATGCCAATTTGATGTGGGGTGTAACATTTTGTTGTTTGCATGGAAGTAGGAAGTTGCTTGGTGCATGAAGGACTCCTTGTGCATAGGCACTGGTAAGGGGGCCGATCGATTGGTTTTGGTTATCTTGAGGAGAAAAGGGAGCAGTTGTAGCATCGGTGGGAATGGTAATGCCGGAGGTGCTAACGGTGGAGCTGGCACTCCACCTGTGTAGTCTTCGAGCTGATGCCGGCATAGTAAGAGTGAACTATAGAGCTCAACGAGCAGCACTATGAATAAGACAAATCACAGTAGCCAAACTCGCCGCCATGACCAGTGTTGCACCCATGATTACCTTGGGGGTTCCCGTCATGTGTTTACTATACTTATTTCTCCCCTCCTATGGAGGAGGCAGTGAAAGATTGAAGGTAACAGGAGAGAGCATTTTTTTTTTGCGGGAAACGGTCCTTTTACCGTCCGACGGGAATGTAAGTTTCAATCTTTTGTTCCAACTCGGGAATCTAAAAAGTAATCCTAAATGATCTAAACAAACAACCCGAACTTGTAATGACTGGTTTGAAAAACCTGAACATCGGATCAAAACAATGAATCACAGGGTTTATAAATGCTAGTTGAGGCCATCTGCCATATAAATAGCAATACGAGTGCTATAAACACGTAATATATGTATATTCGAACTACTAAGCAATAGGCAATACCGGTCCTATCAATATATAGCTCAAGGTTTCCTAAAATGACGGTCCCATCACTAGATCAGCTGAGGGAATGCTACAAGTTGATGCATTAGAGTAAAAAATATCGTATAAGTAGGCTTAAAGAATTATCCCCCTTCCATTGCTGCAAAGTGAGGGGCCAAATCATAATAATCTGGTAACTTAGTTTGCACGTGCCGGGATGCATTTGACCAATCTGGCTGAAAGGAAGTAGCATGGGCATACACTTTAGTTCCTTCTGATTGAACTGTTTGCACACGAGGGAGATAAATTGATCAGACTGGACGAGGAATGGTCTCGGAGATATCATCCGATCTATCCCTGCTTGTTTTTTGTGGGACTTCCCCTGCATCATTTCTCATACGATGCACATGATGACTAAGAGATTTTCTTCTTAGTTGTCCGTCCTCGGAGGATGATGGTTTCTTACTGTAATGCATCAACACAGCCTATCAATTATCCTTTCCTCCTCGTCTTGAGTCATCCCTTCTCTTGCTTCTAAGTTTTCTCCTTGCAACTTCTGTATCATCCAATTTCAATATGACCCGATGCTGATTTCAAACGTCGCCCCCGGAACGACCTGCGTCTTGGGATAGGGGTATCACTTCCCTCATGACTATAGTAATAATCTGTTTCTCGACCCTGACCTCTCATAGGTGGAATTATCTGCCCCTCATCAGGTATGAAAGGATCACTAGAAACTCCATTGATGTCCGAACCAGCAAGTGAAGATCCTATACTAGCACCATGTCGACTGTCCTTTGATTTGATACTGGGAGTTTTAGCACAAGTAGAAGCATACCTTTGGGATCACGGGAGGTTTAGACATTCTTCGCTCAAAAGCTTTGGAATCCCATTTTATGGAAAACTCGGACGCTATATCATTCATTACCTTGACTTTCCTCTCCATTGTGGAAGGATTTCAACAAGCTACCATGAAAATTAACAGCATTGATCATAGACATGCAATGATGGAACCATAAATATTCTCCATTTGATTTGGATCATAATTAGAAATTCCAATCTTCTGTGTAGCAAACATTTCTTCGCACCTTTTACAAAAAAAAAAACAAAATTACTCAGGTAACATACTGGCAACTGGAACAGCAGAAAAACTTCTTAGAAATTCCAATCTAAGATACTTTACACGATTCTTATCCTTTAATAAGCCACCCGTTTTTGGCCTACAAGTGCTTTCTAAGCTCAACTTTTCATTAACATAAGCAACTGAAAAAATTGTAACCCCATTCGACCTCAAATCAAACTTTGCATAAAAACGAACAGTCTGTTGATACCATACAAGAAGCGGTACACAAAGAAGAATGACAACAAAATCCTGCAAAGGCATCAATTGAAGTCCAGAGAAGATGGATACAGCAGCATATTTTAGCACGTAAGCTTAATGCTATTGTCAACTGATAGCACCAGAGATGGCATTATCCACAAAAGAAGTGTTCATTTTAGAATCACTAGTTTTCACAACTAAAAAAATCCCTTTACTACTGATATTTTCGCAGAAATATACCGAAAGAAAAGCCTACCATGAGTAGCCAGTGGCGATCAATGTCATAACAACAGCAAAGCATCACAATTCAAGCTACCGTTATCAAAGAGAAACAAATAAAACAGCCACTCATACCTCAGCTTTTGCATGACCGAAACATGCTTCGACACGAAATCGCAACATTTCTCAGCAAAATCGTAGCAAGAAGAAAGGAGCAATTCAGCTATATATCCTTCCACCTGTTTTCACCACCACTCAGAAAATCAAAACAGAATTCATCTCTTATGTCCATAAAATTTACTAATCAGTAAAACAAAAGCATGAACATTTCACATATTCAAACAAGTCCACGGAAAAAATATGCAAATTAAAAAACTAAAACGATCACCCTGCCGTAAGCATTAATATCAAGGCCATTAGCGAGCAGATCAGCTATATCTTTCTTCAAAAACTTAGGCGTCGCACTCCTTTTTCTCCGTATCACATCAATTCGACTCTTGATCGCTTTAATCAATGATTTACTGCACAAAATAAAATAGTTCAAATCAATTCAATTATTCAAATAATTAAAACGCAATAAATTAATTTCGAGTGAATGTAAAATCATTTTGAGGCAAAACCACGGCCAAAGATTCCGTCCAGCATGTTCGATCACTGATTTATTCAACTCCGATGAACTATTCGACTCAAACAACTCGAAAACTACACCGTAAATTCAAAACACGAGTTGTGCCATTAAAGAATAAGAGGGAAAAAGGGAAAGACAGAACCGACGAGGGGAAGAGAGAGACACCAGCCAGCTACCGATCTTGTATCTGCATGGTCACTTTCGAGGGCACATAAGGAAAAGGGCGATGAAGATGATGCAGCAAGAAGACCACCTGAAATCAACGCATATGGATCTAAAATCGACGATGACTAGGAGGCGGGCGAAACAACGGGCGAAGTCAAGGCAACCGCCAAAATAGGCGGCGGATCAGAGAACCACCGCCAAAAGAGCCCGGCAGAACCATATGCCAAGCGCTGAACCCACTTCTCATCAGCATTCTTGACTTTCTCTCACCAAACAAAGACTCGAACAGGGTCCCGAACACCAGGAGAGACAGCTCCACAAACAAAATGACCAAGGATGATCGGAGAAACAAACGACAGAGAAGACGAAAGAGCAAAAAAAAAAAAGAAAGAGACGATGCAACAAGAAAAAACAAAGGAAAAAGAAGGTGGAGGAGGGGTGGCCACCGCTCAAGGCTCAGAGCGGCGCCACTCAAAGAAAGCTTTGATTTAGGGTTTGAGAAAGATAGAGAGAAGGGAGAGGATTTTAGAGAGAGACTATATTATTATGGCACTTAACATTGACACTTCCAAACACAATACTTATTTTTTTTAATCAAAACATTGTACTTATCGGCGTCGAAATTCAACATCAGTTATTGAATAATGAATCATATAATGTTTATTTTAGGAATTAGTCCGATCTCATTTGGAGCTTACTAGTGCCCCAAAGGCTTCGCCTATTCCTTTGGCTAGTTTGCAAGCAAAAAATAATGACAAACATGGAGCGATGCAACGTCTCTTGGCTTTGAACCCATCCTGCCCTCTCTGCAATGCTAGCGACGAATCAATCCTACATGTTTTAAGAGATTGTGCCGCTACACGGCTGGTATAGAACAAGTTTGTTCCTGTTTGCTTGTCTCGATCTTTCTTCTCTCTTCCCCTATATGAATGGCTGAAGCAAAAATTAAGCGCAAATGCAATGCTTACTGGCTGAAATACTCCCTGGCCCATTGTGTTCACTTCTTTTGTTTGGCAAACATGGAAGAACCGTAATGATGCCGTATTCAATCAGTCCAACATTACTCCTGACTTGGTTTTCTCCCAAAGTTTAATTTTGGCACATTATTATCAGGATGGTTGGTTGTCTAAAACCACAACCCCTATTTTACACGCGCCGATACAGAATCAATGGCAACGCCCGGATCCGGGATGGGTGTGTTTGAATGTCGACGGCTCGGTAATGCATGGCTCGAACACTGCTTTTATTTGAGGTCTACTTCGTGATCATAGAGGTAATTGGTTATTTGGTTTCTTTAAATCAATTGGCAAAACGGATATATTACATTCCGAACTTTGGGCTATCTATATCGGTCTTCAACTAGCGTGGTCTTATGGTGCCGAGGTATTGCAAATTCAATCTGATTGTAAGCAGGCTATTCATTTGCTTCATGACTCTGATGCTCGATCTAGTCCTTTGCCTCTTGTTCGGGCGATTCATGCTCTCAGTTCTCCGGGTTGGGTGACAGAATTCATTTGGACATCGCGAGAAGGAAATAAAACCGCAAACAAGCTAGCCAAGCTTACTGATCATTCATGTTTTTCCACGCAACTTCTTGACAGTCCTCCTGAACTTCTAGAGCCTCTCATTGCCATGGATGCTCTTTCATCAGTTTTGTAAGCCCTTTTGGGCCTCTTTTAAATTAAAAAAAAAAAAAAAACGGTTTTATCATAAACATTTTAATTTTAATATTTTTATAAGAATTGTGACCTCATTAGTCCTTATTATGTTCTGCCCTGATATTTATCTACCTACTTCTTAAAATAACACGAATGAAAAAACTTTCCGACAAAATAAATGTTTGACTATGAAATATGCTTTTTAATCAAAACACTGTATTTATAGGTGGTGAAATTCAACATTAATTATTGAATGACTTATTTAAAGTGTTCTAAATTTAAGGGATCAATAATGAATTATATATATTTTAGGATTAAAAATAATTTTATCATAAATATTTTAATTTTCCGACACTATAAAAAGATTTGGGTCCACAACAATTTCATAGTGATCTAATCCATGGCTTTCTCACTAGTTTTGGTCAGAACTTCAATTCGAAGCAGGTCTTTGTCAAAAAAATGTCTCTAATATTTAGTTGAATAATTATTAGTTTTTATTTTTTTTAAATATTTTAACAATCAACGTTTTATTTTGGGTTAAAAAAATATTAGTAAATTAACAGTAAATAACTTGAAATGGCATGGCAAACCTACATGGTAGTGCACGTTGACATAACAATGTCATATAAACAAATGTGTTGACTTTATATAATGACACATCAGTAAAAAAGTAATTTTATAAAATTGTATAAAATATACAATTTTTGTTTCTAATGGTGTTTTATTTTGTCAAATTATTTTTAAGCTGTTTATCGTTAGTGTACCGACAATTTTTATCCACGTATAAACTATTTTGGTAGGGAATTTGTTTCTTAACTCCATCAGCCTTTCTTATATTCTGGTCAACGTTTATTCTCCGAATGGGCCCAAAGAAAGGCAAATTGTCTTCAATAATATGAGGGATTCTATCTCCCAACTCAATGTGTCAATCATCATGGGAGGTGACTTTAATATTATCCGATCAGCTCAGAAGAGATTGGGTCTGAGTCAGAAAAGGGGAGAAATGAAGTTTTCTTCCGTTGAATGGTGGGAACTTCACATGGTCCAACCTTCGTGATAGGACGTCTATGAGCAGACTCGATCGATTTCTAATCTCACCAGAAGTGTTGGGTTCATGGCCAGACCTTGTGCAGTCTGTCATGCCAAAAAACATATCCGA
This sequence comes from Hibiscus mutabilis, assembly GCA_019671005.1. Lineage (NCBI taxonomy): Eukaryota > Viridiplantae > Streptophyta > Magnoliopsida > Malvales > Malvaceae > Hibiscus > Hibiscus mutabilis. Next base: position 27,345,314 of record CM033747.1, read on the forward strand.
TCATAATCCAATAGCCCTCTCCATGGTTAAACAGAAGTAGGGTGCCAAACCATTTAGATGGTTCGATCATTGGGTAGATGAAAATGATCTTTTAGAGAGTTTGCTCAATTCGTGTAACAACATGGAAGGTTCTGGTATTGGTTTCATGTTGCACGAGTGTAAAAAGACATCAAAAATCTGGTTACTTAGAAAACAAGCAAGCAAGGAGGACTCTATCTCTGGTTTGGAAAATAAGATCACCAAACTTGGGGGCGGAAATTGCTGGCGGCAACCCTGATCCTAGAATACAATCTGAGATGCAGACAGCTCGCGTTCAGCTTTGGAAAAAAAATCAGACAAGAAGAGCGTGAAAAAGTCGAGGCTAAGATGGTTTCAAGCTGGGGATAAAAATTCAAGATATTTTCACATTGTGGCATCTACTAGACGAAGAAATAATGCCATAGATCAGCTCAGAGTGGATAGTTCGGCTACCAAAGATCTAGAAAAGATCAAAAAGGTAGTGGAAAATCATTTTCAAAATATCTACAATGATGTTCATACCATTCAGGCTGCTCGTTTAGATTGCAACTTGAAATCGCTAAGCCTTGAAGCTGCTAATTCTTTAGAGGCAATGTTCACAAAGGAAGAAATAAGGTCTGCCCTTATGTCGATGGATGATGGTACGAGAGCCCCGGGCTCCGATGGATTTAACATGAATTTCCTTAAAAGATTTTGGTCTTTTCTAAAGGAAGAGATTTGTCATTTCTTCTAAAAATTCTATCATGGGAGGATTAACGACTATTCATTCAATCACTCATTCATTGTGTTAATACCGAATACAAACAATCCTGAGACAATAGAGGACTTTCGCCCCATCAGTCTAGTCGGTTGTGTATACAAACCATTAGCCAAAGTGCCCGCCTCTCGCCTTAGCAGAGTCTCAAATGAAGTAATAGGTGAATCTCAATTTGCCTTTTGTCCAGGGAAACAGATCTTGGACTATGCTTTAATTTCCAATGAGATCATAGAATACACCAAAAGAAGGGGCCTTTCAGGAGTGGTTTTTAAAGTTGACTTCCATAAAGCTTATGACTCAGTGGATTAAGACTTTTAATTTTTGTTATGAAGACACTACAACAATATAGACTTTTAGCGACAAATTGAAAGTGACTATGAGTAATTTTCTCATAAATATTAAAGTTTTGTAACAATTTTTTTGTGCGACACTATTAGTATAAGTAATTGTAATGTATTTTATTTGGTCACTATTATAGTAGTAATTGTGACGATTACATTTTTCACAACTAAATTCTCACTATAAGTCTATAACTGTGACACAAATTTCATTGTCACTAAAACTTTGACACATGATAGTGGCGATATATAAAGTGGTAACTATTATTTGATATTTGTTGTGACAATGAAATTGTTTGTCACTTAAAATTTTACTTTTTGTTGTGGTAATTTTTGTCACCAATGAAAAAATAAAATTAATGATAAATTAGATATTTTCACAATAATAAATTTATTTTTATAATAATAGTAATAATAACAATTATAAAAAAACTGAAATTACCATAAACTAGTTTGTCAAAAGGTAAAATAATTCTATTAGTCTCTATACTATGTGTATATTGTTGTTTTAGTCATTCTATTTTGATCAATTTTACACCCTATATTTTTTAAAATTTAAAATATCAATCCTAATCCAAACATGACAACAACAATATGACTAAATTACAATGACTAAAAATGATCAAATAAAAGAACAAATGGGCTAAAAACAAAATTTTACTTAACATATTTAAAGACTACCATTCATGTCAAGATTAAAATTTCAGAATTTAAAAAGTACATAAACTTAAAGTGGCAAAATTAAAGTAAAAAGACTAATATGTAATCTGGCATAAAAAATTTACACTTAAAATTTGTTTTAACTTTGCTTGTGGAGTTAACATTTGCATTGTAAGTATATACCAAATAATTTTTACATAAAGGATAATTCTATCAATAATTTGAATTCAATTAAATTAATTTATGTAAATATTTAAAATATAATATTTAATATTTTAGGTGTAAATCTTAATATTCATATGTTTATATTTCAAAACCAACTCAATTATTTTTATATATTTTCTTCATGAAACGTATTTCATAAAAGAAATCATAGAAAAATTAATTAAATTATTATTATAATAATTAGTGTCATAATTAATAAATATTTTTAAAATAAATAAAATTAATTTCAATTATAATTTAAACTAAATATTATTTTTCTTTTGAAATAATATTAAATTTCTTGCCTAGCCTAATGGATAGACATTGCACTCTCCCCTAAAGGTTCCAGGTTTGATCCTCCATGAAGTCATGCATTGTATTTATTTATTAAAAATTGACATCAGGGACATAAATAAGATGTTTACTACTAAAAATATATTTTTTTATGGAAAAACTTTGATACACAGGCCGTGTAAAATTTAGTTTACACGTGTCTTTTAGTTTTAGGGGTTAGGGTTTTAGTTTAGGGTTTAAGGTTTAGGGGTTTAGGTTGTAGGGTTTAGAATTTAAGATTAGTGTTTAGAATTTAGTGTTAGGGATTAAGGTTTAGGGTTTAGTTTTTTAGGGTTAGGGTTAGAAATTTAAGATTTGGGTTTTTATAGTATAAATACACAGGCTTGTGTAAAATTAATTTTACACAGCGTGTGTATCAAAGTTTTACCCTTTTTATTATTAAGAGCGACAATATATTTTTGACACTATTTCAATATGTATTTGTGAAATATTTGTAACTAATAAGAATAACATTAGTATCTAAATTTTAGTCACTATTATTAATCTATTGTGTTAAAAAATAGTCATAAAAATATAACTAACGTGACAGAATGCATAAAAATTGTCATTAATATAATAGTGAGGGAATTATTAGTGACGACTGGTGATGATTTAGAAATATAGTCACTGTAAATTTCAGTGACTAAATTTAATACTTTTAGTATCCATTTTCAATGTCATTAAAAATACATTTTCTTGTAGTGAGAAGATGGCGTTTGGTAATCTTTGGTGTTCATGCATAAAATCATGCATCTCTTCTGCTAAAATTTCGGTATTAATCAATGGTTCTCCAACAAAGGTTTTCCCCCATCATACGAGGGTTACGACAAGGCTGCCCATTGCCCCCTTTTCTATTCAACCTAGTAGCCGAGGCCCCCCTTCAAAAAAAATAGTGGCTGAGGCCCGCCCTCAGTTCTCTACTTCACAAGGCGATTTCAAATGGTTTCTTCAATGGGTTTCATATTGGAACAAGATGAAATGAGATCTCACATCTCCAATTCGCTGACGACCTCATTTTATTTTGCGATGACAGTAAAACCCAAAGTAGGAATGTTATTCGCATTTTAAGAGGATTTGAGCTTGTTTCTGGGCTCAAGCTAAACCTTCGTAAATCCAAGTTGCTTGGTATTAATGTAGATGAATCGTTGGTTGATAGATGGGCTTCTCTGTTTCATTGCAAAAGTGAAAATTTTCCTACCTTATATCTCGGGCTACCTCTGGGTCAACCGAAAACTCCAATCAAATTTAGAGTCCTATAATGGATAAAATTCAAGTCCAAATTTGCAGGCTGGAAATCAAAGATGCTCTCTTTCGGGGGACACATCACTTTAGTGAAATCTGTCCTATCCAATCTGTCGATGTACTATTTGTCTATATTTCCGATGCCTGTCTCAATTAGTTCTTATTTGTCGAAACTCATTGCTAAGTTCTTGTGGGGTTCGCTTGATCACTGGTCTATTCATTGGGTGAAATAGGAAATATTTTGTCTGCCAAACGAAGCTGGTGGGTTAGGCTTATTTGATTTTAAAACTAAGAGTACAGCTCATAGAAGCAATGGCTTTGGCGTTATGGTTCCGACTTCCGAGCCCAACTGTTTGTGGCGCAAAACCATTGCAGCTATCTATGAACCTAAATCCACTGCTGTTTTGCCTGAAAACCTCAACCCCTCAAACAAGTCCTGGATTTGGAGAAGCATCACTTCACAGCTATCCAATTGTGTGGGTAGGGAATTTTTCCCTAAAAGTTTCGTTTCCAAGAATCTTTGCCCTTGCTACAAAGAAATATGGAGTCATTGTTGAGTTTGGATCTTTCGATAATGGGGAATGGAGATGGAAGATTTCCCTTAGCAGAAGTGATTTTGACTGGGAGCGTGACGTGTGGGAAGCTTTTTTAACCCTCATCAACCCTGCATACCTGATAGCATTAAATGGAAAGCTTCCTCTAATGGTATTTACAGTGTTAAGTCTTATTGCAAGGAGGCCTCTAGCTGCCAGGGTCTTAAAGACGATGTTTGGAAGTTAGTGTGGAGTAGCTCAGCACCACCAAAAGTGGAATCGTTTGTGTGGAAAGCAGTTCACGATTCCTACTAGAGTAGAAAAAAAGGGACTAATCGAGAGTCTGCTCTAGTAGTCTTTGACAAGACTTAAGCATGAGTTGAGTATAGCTTCTATATGTTAGAATGCACAGAAGCGGTTTGTTATAGTGTGAAGAACTCCCCAGATGTGAGTCAGGAAGTAGAACCATACTGGGATGGTTTCTCATGTTATTGGCAGTTATGGCAAGGATGTAATCTTGTATTTCGTGGTTTTGTTTGATTAGTCTGTGTTATGATGGCTGTTGGGATCCTCAATTGTTCGAGCAATTACATTGTGCACTCTTTTTTATCTATTTAAATTTTAGGGAGGTTTTTTAACGAGATCAGTGTTCTTGCTTTCCATCAGCTTAATAATAAACAAAAAATGCTTCAAAAAATAATATAAACCAAAATAACACTATTAAGTGTATTTTTTTGCATTATACCTTTTTTATAATTACATGTATCTAATTTATTACCTATTAATTCAGATTGAGTATTGTTAAAATTTATTATGAAACAGTCTTTTAATGTGAATTATTCCATTTACAAAAGAATTGGATAGTGATTACTTCCAAATGATTACCGGTGTGATAAACGTTTTTATGAAGGGTTGGTAATTTTTGTCTAATTTTGGAAACATAAGTTTTTGTCAGAATATGTGAAGATCTTGAATGATTGCCCAAATTTTTAGAAGAATCATTTGGAAATGGAAATGGAAATTCTAATTAATTTTGGCTAATTTGAGACTCTTTTTTGAAGTTTCCATTTGTACATAGACTCTTTTATAGTAAGTCATATCTTGATAGTTGGGTTAATGGTTAACGGTTATTTTTTTCGGGAAATTCGGTTATCGGTTAATTCGGTTCGATATCGGTTAATTATCCGAATTAACCAAAATTATTATATATTAAATATATTTATTTTCGGTCATTGAACTTTTAAAAATTATAAAATGATCATTAAATTTTTTGATATATTATAAAATGGTTATTAAACTTTTATCAAATTAGCATAAAATGAAAGTTCGGTGACTAAAAAGATCATTTTAGCATAATTTAGTAATCAATTGTGTAATTTAAAAAAAAATTATAACATAATTCGGTTAATTCGAAACCTGACCGAATTAATCAAATTTTTTTCAGTTCGATTAAAAAAATTTGAAAAAAAAATCGGTTAATGAATTTTAGGTAATTCAGCTCGGTCTGTTAATCGAATTAACCGAATGCACACCACTACTTGATAGAAGCCTTATCTATTATGTTAGTGATTTTGATTGATCTTACCGAATTAATGTGATCTGTTGGAGACTGAGATTAATGATTGGAGATCGCCTTTTAATGTTATTAAAAACTTACGGTCATCAACAACCTCTAAAGCAAGTGATTAAAAGTTCTTGGTCATCAACTCAGTAAGAGCAATTTTCCCTTCCCTTCTCTTATGCAGAAATTGTTCAAAAAAAATCTTATAGTCAAATTGAAGACCGAAGCTTAGCATAAATAGGCATTGTCGTTTTATGATTTTGTAGAGAGTGAATAATTGTCGGCTTTGTTTAACCTATGACATAAGGTATACGTTACGGAACATTTAATGATTTTGATTAAATAAAGATTCTTTTAAAAATAACATACATATTAAATATGATAGCAACAACTTTGCATTTTCTATTCTCTTATTTAATACTTTAAACCCTAAATTCCAAAACCAAAAACCCTAAACACTTAAACACTAAACCATAAACATCAACCCTGAACTCTAAAACCCCTAAAACTCAAACCTTAAAAACCATAAACCCCTAAACATAAATACTAAATCATAAACCATAAACTCTTAAACATCAACTATAAACTCTAAAACCCCTAAAACTTGAACCATAAAAACCATAAAATCCTAAACCTAAATACCAATTCATAAACCCTAAAAGCCACTAAATCCTAAAACCTTATAAACCATAATCCTTAATCCTTACACTTTAAATCCCAACCTTAAACCCAAATAAAGAGATAATTTATTTTATTTAATAGGATTAATATTAGGGTTTTGTTATACGCAGCCCTATTGGCCGCATATAAAAACTAACAAGATTCCTATCATTAATGTTTATTTTAATTCTCAATAGAATCTAATCGAATGTAATTAATTACATTCTTAAAAAGTTGTATTACATTAATCTAGGGTATTTAATGTAATTAATACTTATCTAAAATATTTAGAATTTAGGACTTATGGTTTAGAATTTAGGACTTAGGATTTAGTGGTTTTATTGTTTATGGTTTAAAGTTTATGTTTATGTTTATGGTTTATGTTTAGGATTTTATGATTTAAGTTTACGTGGTTTTATGGGTTGGAGTTTATAATTTAGGGTTTAGGGTTTTACATTTAGGGTTTAGTTACATTAAACACTTTAAATTAATAGAGTACAATATTTTAAGATTGAAATTAATTACATCATAATAGAATTTATTGAAAAGTAAAAGAAACATCAATGATAGGAATCTTGTTGGTTATTATATACAGTCTTCGAGACCGGGTATAGAAAAACCCTTAGTATTAGTATTATTAACTACAATAATTGATAACTAAATTAAATGCTACCCTTTTAATGTGTATGTTATTTTGAAAGGAATTTTTTTATTAATCAAACATTAAATGTTCCTTAACTTATGCCTTGTGACATAGGTTAGATAAAACAATAATTGTTTTACACTGATTTTATTTAGGGAAAATTACATAAATAATACTCCACATATTCTCGTGTTACTGTTTTGGTACCCCAATTATTATTTTTGGCAAAATGGTACTTAATGTTACGCTTTTTTTCTATTCTGGTACCTTGACCGTTAAAAATTAACGGAGATGATAAGTAGCTTGGTATAATCACAGTTTAGTCAAAACACGTATATTTTATCAATTTAGTCCAAAATCCATCCATTTAAAATATCATCTTAATTTTAGGGATAAAATTACAAATTATCCAATTTTTTTCTTCCATTAAAGTCAATGGTTGTCGTTGAGAGAAACGGTAGCTAAACCGTTGGTGAACCATCAGAATCCCTCACCACCGATGTGCTCCGTGAGTGACACGACTTCTATCACTGTATTTCTCGTCTCGGTGCGAGCAAAACTGTAGTCATAACTTCACTTCGTCGTACACCGTTCGTGATTAACGACGTCAACTATGTTCGGCTTCCTTCGTTGTAGTCCAACTATTCGCTCCTCCATGTTAAGCAATTGGTAAGCCGAAAACCTTGTTTCCATTATCATTCGAAAGTGTTTGGTTACTGTTGTGAGAGTTTATGCGTTGTCCTCTATTTTTAGCTGTCGTCACGTCACACAAGTCTTTCCCTGCCAATTTACTACCGACGTCGTACTGTTCGGGTTCTAAAACCCTAATTCTAGTTCAATCATTGAGGGGAAGAAGAAGAAGAAAAAGTGGGTAATTTGCAATTTTATCCCCAAATGAAAATGATGTTTTAAATGGATAGGTTTCAGATTAAATTGATAAAATATATAAGTATTTTAGACTAAAAGTGTGATTATACTAAGCCACGTTATCATCTCCGTTAATTTATAACGGTAGGTACCAAAACAATGATGCGAGAATAGATGGGATAATATTTAGGTAGTTTTCCTTTTTATTTATTTAGAAACATTTTGTAAGTGTTTTTATCGAACCTTGTAAGCAGTTATTTGTTGCTTATACTTAGAGGTAGTCTTGATTTTTTTTGTACGGGTTTGCGCTTACTATACGTGAGAAGTGTGATTGGTGTTAAAATCAGAACCATTTCGGATATTTTTAGAGTCCTAAACGAAAACTAGAAATTTGACCATTATAGAACAAAAGTATATTTCATTACTTTGAACAATTAATTTAATATTTTATTAATATGAGACGGAGCTACATTGAGGCCTTTTTGGGCCCCGACCATTGTTGAAAATTTTAATATTCGATAAATTTTGATCTAATAGCATTTGGCCCTTAAAAATAAGTATTTAAATTAAAAAATACAAACATTTATTATATATTTAATCAAGTAAAGGCTAAACTAAAGAAAGATAGCACGTGCTCTCAAATTTTTTGGTCTAATAATAATTTAAGTCCCTATCAGGAATTTAAATTGTAGTTGTTTAGAGGAATAGTGGTTGTTATATAGCGGAAGCGACACTGTCCGAAACCGCTATTACAGAAAATAGCGGTGTGAAGCAGAATCACACCAATAAAGGTGGATCTCGGCTACAATTTAATAAGTAGCGGTCAATTGTGGTAACAACGGGTCGTTATTTCCATTGTTGTTATGTAACGGTATAATTTTTTTAAAAGAACAACTCCTTTAAAATAATTGTGCGAATTTTTTAAAAAAATCACTACCACGATACTTACAGTAACTACAATAGCGTTTGTTATGTCCACAATCTCGATTAATACAATGCGGTAGAAAACGTGGCCGCAACCGCAATTTGATTCCATGGTTCTTATAAGTTTAAATATTAGATAAATTAGACATTATTCCTTGAATTTTGAGTTTAAATATTTAATAATAATCCATTGTATTTTTAAATTTAATATTTTGGCCCTCTCAATATTCAATCTTGACCCAGTCCCTATATTAACAAACTATTATTTTCATTGTTTTGTTTAGAAAACTCCCTTAAATACAACTAAAACAATAAGGGGCAACTACAAACTCATAAGATTACCACTTAAGAATTTATTGAAATTGTAAAGATAGAAAGTAGGACCCTAAGTTGACCTTCATTGGTTAAAACATGACTTGTATTATAATTGTCTATCTTTAATAGGTTTATGTTTCTGTTCCTCTTGGTATAAAACATGTTTTGTGAATATCAAAGGTCAGGTCTTTTACAATGAAATAAAAAGTACATTTCTTCAAAAAAAATCAAACTAAAATGTGACTTTGAACAAAGTAACTAGACACTTAGCAAATTACCTCCTCAGAACAAACACCTTGTGCTCAACTATTGTAACAGACATTTTCTTTAAAGACATTCATTGTAAAAGACCTGACCTCTCCGATATTCACAAAACATAGTTATATATCAAGAGGAAGATAAACATAAACATATTAAAGATAGATGGTTGTAATACTATACTTACCAATTTTAAAGACGTATTCTAATATGAGTTATATTTTAAGATAAATAATTTGATCCAATTTACACAAGCCTTTTAATTATAAGGTTTAGGGTTTTAGGTTAGGGTTTAGGGGTTTAGTGTGTAGGGTGTAGAATTTAAGGATTATGGTTAAAATTTAGAGTTTAAGATTTAGGTTTTAGTGTATTATGGTTTGGGATTTAGATTTTAAATTTTATAGAAGGGTTGTGTAATTCTTTTAGCATAGCTTGTGTGTCAAAATATAACTCATATTTTAATACACAACCTATATAATTTTTTCACACAACTCAATCTAAAACCTAACCCTAACACCCTAAACAATAAGCCCTAAACCTTGATCCTGAATCTTAAATTATAATTTCATAATATAATGTTATGATTTAGTTGAGAAATTAGTTGATCTGACATATTTTGGAATTTTAAAGTACTTATTTTTCACAAATTTATATTTTTTAAAAATTATATTTATTAACAAATAGAATTTTTTTAATGGTATTGACGATTTAAGCTGAAACATAATATTAATAATAAATTACATCGAATTAAAATATAACAATTAAATAAAGATAATCATTCTTGGCTCGGAATCATTCCAATGTTCATAGGAATCCCCAAATTATATATTCAGATTGCATCTAAAACCCAGTTTTCGCCTGTCACTTTAATTAATCCTGCATGGGACAAAAAGGTTAACATTGACTATTTTCATGCATTATATTGGTTTACTGATTTTTGGCTATTTATTGTTCGAAATTTTATGTTTGAATTCTACCATTCAAGAAAATAATGATTTTATTATTATATTAAAAATCCTGCAGAATTAGCCTTAAAATTATTCAAAAGAGTCTTTAGTCATCACTTGAAAAATATGTACAAATAACTGCAGACCAACATTCCTAGCCCTCTCCACCAAATCATAGAGACAGTGCAGTGCTCAAGTCCATGAACTTGGGCGCCTCAGCCCTCCATTGAAGCTCAATATCTTCAGCCACCTTTTGAGCATCGAACGATGCACCGAGCAAGCCACGCCTCGTAAACCCTACGGCATATAGCCCGTCCTCTCCTTTCCATCCCTTTGGAATTGGCTCCCTTGGCATCCCGTCTTTCTCCGAAAACATATCTGCCCCCTGCACATTCGATCGTCCGATTACATCGCAATGCCGAGTTAGTCGGTTAAATGTCGTACATGTGGAGAAGGGAACGTAAGGGGAGTTACCTTCAACCATTGTGGTACATTGCTTTTGAAGCCAGTGGCAAGAATGATGGCGTCAAAGCTCTCCTTTCGTCCGTCCACAAACTCCGCCCCGAGGTACGTTATTCGTTTTATTCCCGGATAGACCTAACACATTATGTAACACGAAATTTAGTTCGATTAACATCACTATATTAATAGAATGCAGAATTTGTATAGTGAACCTTAATGTTTCCACTCTTGATCTTTGCTACTGTCCCAAGATCCAAAACCGGTGTCTTGCCGGATATGCTCTTGAGTTCCAGGGGACCGACTTTGGGACGACGGAAACCAAATTTCTCCGTGTCCCCAAGCACAAAACGCGATGCAAGAAGCAAAAACCTGTCGACGAGGCGAATGGGGAACCACTTGAGCATCCATATGAACAATCCAAACGTTGATATTCCTAGCATTTCATGAGGCAAGATGTGCACCTGCAATAAACGATGTCATGTTGCTTAAAAAAAAGGCTAAAAACAGATGGTTATGAGAAGAAAGAACGACAGAAGCAATGCTTGCCGAGTCTCGAACGACGAGTGATGTACGAGAATTGAAGTTGGCAAGATCCAAAGCAACCTCCATGCCCGAATTCCCACAGCCAACCACCAAAACATCCTTTCCGCCATACGATCTTCCGTTTCTGTAGGAGCTTGTGTGAAGTACAGCCCCACCAAAATCATCCATTCCTTCAATAAACGGCACCACTTCATCAGCATTCTCCCCAGTGGCCACAACAAGCCACTGTGAGACATACTCAATTTGTTCGTGTTCCGGCCCCGAGGTGATGACTCGCCAAACCCCGTGTCGATGATCGAATTCCGCACTCACAACAATCTTATTAAAAACTGGATCCAAACCAAAATGATTCTTATAGGACTCCAAATAATCCAAGAACTGATCTTTCGTCGGGTACGTAGGGAAATCCGCAGGGAATGGCATAAAGGGCAGCTCACAGAATCGCTTGGGAAGATGAAGGCGAAGACGATCGTAAGTTTTCAGCTTCCACAACGAAGCAATGCAATCATCCCTCTCGAGGATTAAACTAGGGATGCCTTTCCGTTTGAGACATGCAGCCGTGGCTAAACCGGAAGGGCCGGCGCCGATCACAATCGGACATGTCACCCATAAACAACTTGCTGACTTTGTCATTTTTTTCTCGTTAAAAATGGTGGTGGATGCTTTTTTGCTTCAAGTTCATACTCCATAAACAGCAAAACACCGAATATATGGTGTAAAAAAACGGATAAGAGATGAGAAAAAAATAGGGGTTTTGAATGTAGAACGAAGATTAGGGTGATGATGACATGGTTCTTAATCTTATGGATAACAAGATATACTGGAGAGAGAAAATGTTGCTGCAAATTCCTGGATTATTGGAGGGATGAGTTGAAACAGTCTATGGATATCTACAGACAGGTAGTTCATGGAATATTACAGGGCTTACTAATTAAGTAATTGGATTGGCCTAAGAGTAAAATATATTTATACAATATATTTATTTAAAGAAAAATATTTTATAAATTTATTTTTTATAAGTGAGTTCAATTTAGGGTTTAACCATTTATGGTTTAAGATTTACGAGTTTCAAAACAATAATCATTAAATTTATATATATATAGATTGTTTTTTTATGTGGTAGAGATATTCAATTTGTAATTTATACATGTATCTATAAATATATATATATATATATATATATATCGATAAACTACATTATTAATATTGATCTCTTATGGGGATTTTTTACTCTGATATTTAATTTTTAAACTTGGCTTATCTAAATATCTAGTTTTAAAGATTGTTAGGATTTGGTTATTACAATAAAATCGACAGTTTTATAAATGAAATTGGAAAAAGTCGTGTTATCCAGTAATATTGTTTGAAATACAGCTCGTAAAAGTATAGGTTGATTTTACAAAAAGAAAATCATATCTAAACTAATCTATTCAATTTATTTTATATATTTATCATTTTAATTTAATTCAATTTTTTAAATAAGTCGAATGAAATAAAATTCAAGTCAAGTTGAATAATTTTTTTGAATTAAATAAGAAAAATAAATCAAATTAAAACCTTATTAACAATATGACTAAATTCTGAGCTAGAACATATAAGTTTAATACCAAATAAATTTGAAAAGAAAATTCTACAACGCTCGACTAGCACCGCTGAATACCACTAACGATGAACACCATTAAATTAATTTATAAACATTAAAAATCTCAAGGACTCGAGATATAATTATAAATTATTTAAAATAAAATTTTATTATCCATATATATTATATTTTAATTTTTTTAAATAATTGGATCAAATATCAACTTTAGTCAATTTAAAAAATAAAAACCCTAAACCTTAAACCCAAAACCCAAAACCTAAAACCCTAAATTTGAACAATGGGTTTATAGTTTAGGGTTTTGAGTTTAAGGTTTATGGCTTATGGTTTAGTGTTTTGGGTTTTGAGTTTAGGGTTTAGGGGTTTAAGTTTATGATATATAGTTTATGGTTTATGGTTTAGTGTTTTGGGTTTAGGGTCTAAGGTTTTGGGTTTAGGGCTTTTTATTTTTTAAATTGACTAAGATTGATATTTGATTCAATTATTTAAAAAAAAGATTAAAAATATAATATATATATATATATGGAAAATAATTTAATTGAAATTTTATTTTAAATAATTTATAATTATACGTTGAATAACCGAAATCTTTACTCACGGGACAAAGAAATTTTATTACTAAAACTCAAATGCGGATAGAACGAAAATTACCATATATATTGTTTTTTATGTGATTAATATTCAATTTGTAATGTATACATTTATATATAATATATATTTACAAACTACATTATTAATATTGATCTCTCATGGAGCTTTTTTATCCGGATATTTAATTTTTAAACTTGGCTTATCTAAATATCTAGTTTCAAAGTTTGTCAGGATTTGGTTATTACAATAAACTCGACAATTTAATAATTAAAATGGGAAAAAAACTCACCTTATCCGGTAATATTGTTTGAAATATTTAAGCTCGTAAAATTATAACTTAACTTTACAAAAATGATTATATCTAAAACTAATATATTCAATTTATTGTTATAAGTCACGTTTTATCATTTTAATTTGATTTGATTTATTTTTAAGTGAATTGTTATAAAACTATTTCATTTTTTTAGGTGTCTAAACTATTTTGTCCTTTTTAAGTGCCTAAACTATCATTTTTTGTCAAAGTAGGTGTCTAAACTATCATTTCTTTGGTCAAAGTAAGTGCTTCATCTTGAACTTCAAAGGGGCAAAAACAAAGTTTAGACATCTAAAAGGGAAAAACGCGATATTTTAAGCACCGAAAAAGAAAAAAAATAGTTTAAGCACTTAAAAAATATGATAGTTTGGCCCAACTTTTGTTTTTACATTAAGCCTAAAAAACAAGATGCTTTCGTATGATAAATTAATTTGTTTAACGCCTATAATTTACCATTTTAGAGAAATTTAAAATTCATATAATTTGACATTTTATACAATGCACATTTATATAAGGTTTAAATCTACATTTGGTACATGAACTAGTCACATTCTTTCAAGTTGGTACTTAAAGAATTTTTACTTCCAAGTTGGTATCTGGATTAGACATTTTTTCCAAGTTGGTACCTAAAGAATTTTTTCTCTCAAGTTGGTAACCAAACTTTAATTTCATCCATTGTTTTGGAATTTTTATTAGCAATTTTATTCCTCAAGACTTATTCTTGCTATCAATTTGATCCTAATTCAAAATAATTCAATAAATTTAACCATTTATATTTAAAAATTACATCAATGTTAGTAAAAATATTTACGATGTTGTTAAACCAAGCGAGTTTATAGGATCACAGAAAAAATTAGACAACTATATTCTACGATAAAACAAGTTATTGTTAAAATTTTATTTTACCGGAAAAGTAATATAACATTCATAGGAGAATAACAAACAATTTAGGAGAATAAAAATAAAAAATAAATTGATAAAATTTTTAAATATAAATTTATTGATTTGTTTCGAATTAGGACCAAATTGATAGAATGTAAAAGTTTTGGTACCAATATGGGAGAATGTGTCTAGTTCAATTACCAAAGGTCTATATAAGCCTTTATATAATATATGTTAATTTTTATAATTTTTATAAATTTTGTGGATTTTTTGAATATTTTAAATTTTTATCGAGAGTGATCAATTTGCAAGTTTTCGAAACTAATAGGGACCTACGGGGTATTTACAAGAACTTATTATTTGGTTTATTCAAGTCATAAATTTTAACTCGACTCAAACTTGAAAATCAAACAACTCAATTAGAAAAATTGAATAATTGAAATTATTCAATTCGATTAACTTAATATTCAAAAAAATTTGAGTCAAGTTAAATTTTAGTTACCTTATAATCATGTAAGTTAGATTAATAATCAGTAAATAGAGAAATCTAGAACCTCATTTTACACATTGAACATATTCTGCTTTCCTTCTCTCTTCCTCTTCTATTTTACTCGGTGGTTTTGAGTAGGATGTAAATGAACAGAACGTTCGACGAACCGTTTGTGAACTGTTCGCATAACGCTCGTTTATTAAGCTAAATAAATGAGTATGAACAAAATTTTTATGTTCATTTAATAAACAAACGAACACGAACAGAGGTGTGTTCGGTTCGTTTATGTTAACGAACAAACTCGTTTAAGCTCATTTATAAGCTCGTTTATAAGTTCATTTAGAGGCTCGTTCATAGGCTCGTTTATAGGCTGTTTATAAGCTCGTTTATAGGATGAAAATGCTTGTGGATGTGTATAAATACTACTTTTTGTTGTTGCTAAGGATGTTATATAAGTTCATGTTGAACTGTAACTTTTATTTTGTTGCTTTTGTTTTATTTATTTATTGTTAATATAGTTAACATTTCTTAACATATAAATGAACATGTTCGCGGACGAATAAGCAAACACGTTCGCGAACACTAAACAAACGAGCACGAACACCTTCAAAAAATAAATAAACGAACACAATATTAAAAATTTAAACAAATATGAATAACTTTAAAAATAAACAAACGAACACGAATATAGTATTGTTCGTTCAAGCTCGATTCATTTATACCCTACGAGTTTTTAGCAACACAATTGAGTTTTACCTCTCATATATGGGTGTTGCAAATTGAGAGTTTTGTGTTAATATTGGAAAGTGATATCCATTTTTTTATCACACTAATCAACATGAAAAAAAAATAAGACAGTGATTTTATTCACAACACCATAAAGTTTATTTTTACTATAAATTTTTATTACCATTGTTAATTTTTTATTATCATCAAGAATAATGGAAGTTCTCTCCGATATATATTATATTAATATTTTTAGAAAAAAATATTTAAATATAGAGATTCTAATCACAAATTTTATTTTATGTATAAAATAATTTATTAACGGGTAACCTATAAGTTAACCATTAATCATCACTTTTAGCGGTTGGTTAACCGAAACCGTTTAACCTTAACGGTTAGGTTAATTAACATGTAAAATGTAACAGTTATACGATTAACGGTTATGATTTATTTTGCACACCCCTTGACCTCGGTAGAGAACCTATTTAAAATGGTCATCCATGCAATCACAGAATGCCTAGGATATGAAAACATGCCAAATTAAATTGTGCCCCTCTAGCAGCTATGTTATCATTCTTCCAAAAAAAAAAAAAACTTGAACATAATTGATCAAGTTTGAGTAGCATAATTCTAGAAAATATTAGTTACCAGATAAAAAATTTCTGCCTTTTTTGTACTCTAATATTAAAGACTTTTATCTTAAGTCCTAATTTTAAATTTTAAATTTTACACCTTAAAAAATATACAATACACTTAATACTCTAAATCTAACCATAAATTTTAACTTTAAACTCTAAATTTAATTTTTTTAATGATAGACATATTTAGAACATGTCAAATATATGATTATGACATAAATATTATGCCAATATAAACAAGGTAGACTCATCGCGAGTCTTCCTAATGATGTATAAAACATCCATGTATCATGTTATGTATGCATTGCACTCACCTTGGCCACTTAACACAATGCCTCACTAAGTCCTAGCTCGATCCTTTCTTTCATAGTACTTCGAACCTTCTTTGATTCGAACTTGACTTCATTAATCACATGAATAAAATAAAATATTTGTTAGATTCAAATCTAACAATACCTTAAACACGTTGCCTAATATAATCATTCGAATATAAAATTTCCAAATATTTTTCCTTTCTTCCTTGTATTGTTCAAAAACTCATTATGGTCATTAATGACCAATTTGAACTTCCATTAATTCTTCCGAGCTTGCTAACTAACATTTGAATACAAAATATTTCAAATTTCATTTTTTGACAGCTTGCGCTACCTTCAAATATTTACTTATACATGGCAGAATACATACTGAATCTTAATTTCCTTTATACTGGAGAAACTAGATTCGATAACGGTTCTAACGGTATAAGCCACTTAAATCAATAAAATCTAAAAAAATTATGAAAAATCACTGAATTCACGTCACAGACTGTCCAGGCAGAAAACTGCTCTATAATTTTTCTGACCTTCATTCGAATAAAAATTCGTATATTTTAAATCGGAATTCGAAATCAGTTTCCGTTTGTTAGAAACGAAACTAGACTAACAATTCTTTCCAATGGTATAAAATTCATCATCTAACTACTTTTGTAGAATTTATGGCATAATTTTAAACTTACTGCCATAATTCAATTCCAACATAACTTTCCATAAATAACTTCTAATTTACACCAATTTCTCCATATTTCTCTACTTGTCAATTTAGTCCCATCACTTTACTTCAAATGACCAGAATAAAGCTTGTATTCATATGTTCTATTTACATCCTTCATCAAAATAGGCTCAAACCTTTACTTCTCTAATTTCTCTTGATTTGTCGAGATGGTCACCAAATTTCAAATATAAAGATTCAAGCTTCTTAACTTTGCAAATTAGTCCTCCAATCAACATTACTACCTTAATTCCATCATTTTAACTAAAAAATCAGATTTACTCCTTCTACATATTCTCTTCGCCAAATAGACCATTCAAGTTTGACAATTTGTCAAAATGGTCACTAATGTGATTAATCGTCGGTTTAGCATTCTAAATTCATTTTCATGTCTCTAACATTATTAATAATATAAATACACATCAAATTCAATAAAAAATCAGATATGGTCCCTTAATTTTGAAGCTTGCCGAAATGGTCCCTATGCATTTAACTTAGGGTTTTGCTTCCAAACAACAAATCAAGCTTACTAGATCATTAATCCAACATCACAAACCCTAAGTTAGACTTGAATCCATAAACCCTAATCTTCTCTATGCAAACCGAAATATGTAGGGTTTAAATCCCAACTCAATAACATGATTCCAACATCATACAAGCATGATTCTAACTTAAAATCAACCATGGATTCATAAAATCATAAAAGCCTCAATTTGTTCATAAACCCTAATTTCTTTCACATATCAAATCTCATCAACCAAGCAAGTATTCTATAAATTATTTACAACAAAAAATAGAGCTCGAAGAGTAGAACATCTTTGTAGTTCGAAATATTACCTAAAAACTGAGATTTGATGCTTAAATCGAGCTTAGAAATTTCCCTCTTCTTTTTCCTCTTTCTCCATGGTTTATGGCTGGAAAAGATGAACATGTTTTCATCTTTTTACTATTAAATTACACTTGTAACTTTAAATGAATTTTAAATTCATTTAAATAGTGAAATTGTCAATTTAGCCTTTAAATCCAATGACTAATTTAATCTCATCCAAAATCAAGGGCCACGACGAAATCCATATATATTTCATCTTTCAAAAACGTCCTCAACATTTCAAAAATATTTCAAAATTGTCATCCTTACCAAATAATCAATTTATCCTCCAATTAGTCTTTATTTACTAATTTGTTTTAAAATTGACATTCCATTATAATAAAAGCACGGAAAAGTGACGGACTCTTGGTTTCCTACATACTCCAGCGATTCTGATGATGGCGCACCTTTATATAATGTAACAAACCATTTTGATCTGGGCCTCATTTCTCATTTTTCATTAGCATGACTCATGGGTAAAAAATAAAGCCCACGTGATTTTTATTTTAAATTAGTTTTTTTATGTAAAATTATATTTTTCTTTTCGCGTTTTTTATTGGATACTTCAATGGTTTTAAACCATCCATAAATTATTTATATTTTTTAAATTTTAAATCAAATGTTATTACATTGGAATATATTAGAAGGGTAAAGTACGAAAATAGTCACTAAGTTATTCCAAAAAAATACAAAATGATCATACTTTCAAAAGTCATATAATAAGCATTAGACTTTAGTTTTTATTGGAATAGTTTAGTGACGGAAAAATTTTGCTGCTAATGGGTTTAGAACCTACAACCTAAGGGAAGGGAATATATCAACTGAGAGCTTTTAACCATTTACTCTAGAATTCACAATCTTTAAAAGGTATCAATAGAACTAAAATTTAATGGGACAAAATCCTTTGCCCCTTTTCGGTACCCTTTCTATGACCAACAATAAAAAATTAAATTTTAAGCTGTAACCATAAATTCTAAATCCTAAACTATAAACCATAAACCTTAAAAAATACACCCTACCACTAATTCACTAAATCTTAACCTTAAACCTAATTTTTTTAATGAGGGGTATAAATAGAAACACTGAAAAGGATCAAAGAATTTCTATTCAATTTAATGACCCAATAATAGTACTATTATTAGATGGCTCAACTCAAAATCCATACCGAAGTGCATTTTAGTTGGAGAAAAAAAGAATATATTGGTTTAGCCATTGATACCCGACCATTACCTATGTCACTCCTCCCTGCCGATATAGGGATCCAAGGCAACCTCAAAGACATCAAACCCAACATGTCTCACAATCATGAATCCAATGGCATCGCCCGAGGGTATAAAGAGTAAACATGGAGCTAAAGTGCTAAACATAGCGAATCATGACTAAATCGTAATCAAGGGGAAAAGATCAAAGGTAGTAACAAAAGACTTGGAACCTCCATGAAAAATTCATCGACGATGCCGACATAGGCCGGATGTATACGTGAGGCGAGAATAGTAACGTAGAACCTCTTCGACGTCGAGAACACGATCCACGTTGCTCACATCCATCATCTCTGTCTCCTCCAGCTTCACACCCAATGTTGAAGAAAGACATGGAACTTCACATTCAAATCCCATGTTTATTCCAAGCTGTCTTTGGGAATGTACACATTCAGACAAGTAATTCTATGTTTTTCCCATTCCTAATGTACTTGTCAAACATTCAAACTTGTTTGGATATAGTTTATTCCATCATACTTTGGCGGACCAATGATTTTATGTTAGCGAGCAACCTATAAAATTCTAGTGGGACGAACTTATAAAATTTTAAGAGGACAAAAATGAATTTTCAATAAAAATTTTTAAATCGTATGCGAATTTCAATTTTCCAATAAGATGGCCGCCCCCTTCAATCCCTCGGTCTATCCCTTGCCAGCACAATTTACACATAATGTCAAACAGAAGCAACCCAAAGAGATAAAAGAGAAGCATTGCCAAAACAACATAGGATGATGGGCTTAGCTAATAAGGTTAAAGGGCTTCACCAATTTGTCCATGGGTCCCATCCATCACCAAAAAGTCTGGCTATACTTATAAAATATACTTTCGGATTTTCAAAGTTTAAAAAGAATGGTCAAATTATGGGGTTTTGCCCCTATAATGCTTTTAGAATTTAATCCATGTATGTTTTATACTTTTCATAAATTACCCATATCTCAGAACTCCAAACTAAATAAACCGGATGCTCAAGTGTTCTTAAACTCACAACCCATATTGATGCAACGATAACAATGTTAACCAAGCTATGACTCATTTAATTTAGTTCTCGTACTTTTTTTGACATAGTTTGGTCAGTCTACTTTTATAATAATCTTATTAATTAACTCGAATAATTACCATCGTTAACGATTCTGATTATAATGTTGTCATGGATTTTTTTTTAAAAATATCCCATTCAATTAGGGTCATAAACGATACGAGACGGATAGCGAGCTACTCGAGTCCGACTTGATCAAAGCTCGGTCAGCACTTGACTCGAGCTAAAATTTGACTTGAGTTCTTAACGAGCCTAACGAAGCCGAGCTACTCAATACCATACTTGAGAAGCTCATGAGCTACTAAAAAATATATTATACTAATTTTTAAAATTTAAAATGAAATAAAATGTATGTTGTTGGAAAATAATAATAATAATAATAATATTATTATTATTATTATCATTATCATTATCATTATCATTATCGTTATCGTTATTGTTGTTGTTGTTAGTATTATGAATAGGTTGTAAATTAGACGAGACAAATCAAGAGTTACTCAAGTCCTCAGTTAAAGCCCGGTCAACACTCGACTCGATTGGACTCAACTTGAGCTCGAACTCAGCTCGAGTTCTTAACGAGAAGATTCAAGCTCAGCATTATTGGGCTCAACTTGAGTTCAAACTCAACTCGAATTCTTACCAAGCCGAGTTAAGCTCAGCACTACTCTAACTCGACTCGGCCCATTTACGCCCCTACTTCCAAATGTCATCATTATAACTAAAATAGTTAATTAGGTTAAGCGTTGAACTAACTAAAGGCATTATAAAAAAAATAAAGGAATCGAAACTATATCAAATTTAGAATATAAACATAACAGAGGGAGTGAAACCAAAGTTTGACCAAAACCAAGCCATCTCTAAGTTGTTCACATGCTGATAAAATGGCAGAAAAAGAAAAAAGTTGGTTGCTTTTGGTTATGGGGGGAGTGGCTCAAGAACCCAGAAAAAATGCGACAATTAATGAGAATGTTAGGTTGGCAGCCCAATGAACAAATACATATACATATAGTGACTGCAAAAAATCAGGTAATCTAGTGCTGGAAAACCAACCTGCAGCGGAATTTAAACACTAAAAGGGTTGGGCGAAGGAGCTCATAAATGCAATGTCACATAGCTTTCGACAGAGAATGGTGCAGAATACAGACAGGGGTTCACATTCTCTATATTTTGTCTTCCTTCGAACCGCAAGCACCCGCTACTTTACCACTAACCTTTCTCTCTCTCTCTCTCTCTCCTTTCACTTTGTCAATTCTTGAAGTTTTAACCCCCCTGCAATTTAGGAATTTCTACTTAAATGTTTGGTAAATTACGTAAATTATTATTTAATTTTATTTTTAAAACTATTTTAGTCATTAAAATTTTAAAACGTTCAGTTTATTCACTGAAGTTTAGACATTGATTGTTTTTTGTTATTTCTCTGTTAATTTTTGGACGACATCCATTTACCAATGAAGGAGGAACTCTCTTAAGATCCGAACGGTAAAAAATTTCATCAGCACGAGAGTAACAATATACTAAAAAACGAGCTTCATTCAAGGCGAAGGAGGGAAGTTTACGATAGAGAAACTGAAAGGCTTTTACCCGACTCATGGATTTTGAGGCACTTTTCGATAAAATGATGGTCGGATTCGGACTCAGGGACTGAGACAAAAACGATTGATGAAATTTGGGACGGAACAGCCACCATCGAGGGTGGCGTCTGACGACGGTAGACGACGTCCATATCATAACGTTGTCAAAAAGCTAACGGATGAGTGACAAAAAATATTCAATGTCTAAGCTTCAATAAATAAATTGAACATTTTCAAACTTCAGTAACGAAAATAGATTTATGAGTAAAGTTCAGTGATGATTTTCATAATTTACCCGAAGTGTTTTTACAAACGTCAACTAAACAAAGACTCGATTAGTATGATAAAAATTTATATATGTAAAGATAATAAATTTTGATATATTTGTACTTTTAATCGTATTATATGGCCATGTTTGGTAAACAGCTTTTTGAGCAAAAATTAGAGGTTTGAAGCATTTTTAAAGGTTTAACCAGTCAAATTCGCTAACTTAGATGTTTGGTAAATAGCGAATTGAGGTGAAACCTCTCATTTTCAAAAAGCTCCTTTTAGGAGCTTTTTGAGTTAGAAGCTTGGATAAAAGACTATTTTGTCCTTGATAATTATAAAAAATTCCTCTAAATAATATAAATTTAAGCAACTAATGAAATTTAAAAAAAATCATAAATAAGAAATTAATATATACATATAAATTTAATAATTAATAAAATTATATTTAAAATTTAATTTCATAAATAGGAAATAATATATACAAAAAAGTAATAATTGTTAAAAAAAATTTACAAATAAAAAATAATATATTCATCTTCCATATATGCTTAGCAATGATATTAAAAAATATTTTTCATAATCTAATTAATATTAATAGACACAAAATATTAATAACTAATAAATTATTTAAACAAGTATTGAATGTAGTCATGTCCTTATATGTCATTTTGTTTGTTCAAATAATCAAGCAGCTATCTGTTATCAGTTAATTTTATCAAACACTTTTATACAATCAACTAATATAATCCGTTAATTATATCAGTTAATGCCATCAGTTATCCGCTAATTACTAAACAGGACCTATGTATTAGTTAATGTTATCAGTTATCCGCTAATTGTCAAACAAGACCTGTGTATATTGTGTTGTATTATCCACATGTTTGAAACGGATTTTTCCTTGTTCATGGAGAAATTTTTGGAGTACAAATGGCCTTGGTTGCCTGCACTCTTATTTCTTTTCCTTGTTAGTTTAGGTATTCACTTTTGAAAAGCAATGTTGCCTTGGTAATCATTAATGTCATTGACTTGGTATCCCTTTGTTTCCTTTTTATTACACATTGGCCGGAGGTTAATGTACATAAAGGCACACTTTCTTTTAAGTTTTTCTTATATTTCCTTACTACTTTTGGAAGTCCATTATATAAGGATTTAACTTTTCTATAATTATTGAGTGAGGTATTCAACTCTTGGGATGAACCGAAAAAGAAATTTTTATCGGTTTTATCTCTTATTTTTTATAAAAAAATAATTTTTTTTATTAAAGGATTAGAAAAAAATAGGCCTGGATCTTCTGCGATAATGATTTGAAAGATTCAAAACAAAAAATAATGATATTTGCTAGCAACAACATAATAGAGGCTGTCAATCAAGTTCAATGATGACTTTTATAATGATATTTGTTGATGGGTTGTTCTCGGTCAAATCTGTCTGCGAGGTATTAGTTAACAATAACTCTACTGCTGTAAACTAGAAGGGAGTTTTTAACAAGACCTCTTTGCTTATAAAAAAAAATGTCATATAGCCCTAATGGGTACATATAAAATGTATTGAATCGATTCTTTTAAATAAATAGATCTGATCGCAACCTTGAATATGAAATTCAAATGGATCAAATAGGAAATGATGCTCTGAGTCATAGAACTATAATGAAATATAGGATCCTCACTTTTGTTCTTGAAAAAAAAAACATATTATCATACATTGTCTTATGATTTAAAATGTTTGTTACTACTTAATTCAAGGGATAATCCTGGTGAAATAAATAAATAGTATATATTTTTTAAAAGATTTAAATTCGAATAACTTTATCTTACATTATTATATGTGAGTTGATGACCTATTAAAGAATTGATATTACAATAACATCCCATTAAAAATACTAGAAGAACTTTCTACTAATAAAAAGAAAATGAAAGCTTTAGTAGATTTTATTCCTTTGCGTTGTATTCTTTTGGTTGAATTTGCATTTTGTATGAAAAGAAGTGATTTCAAAAGTCAACAAAGGAGACTGTTTCAGTTCAGTTACACAGCTTTCATATGTTGGTGTCATAATTCCAACACATCTTCTTTCAAATCAAACCATTCCTGGCCTTTAAAACCCTCTCTTCCAAAAGAACCATTTGGTCTAATTGTTGTTTTAGTCCCTCAATCATGATTTAATCTAAGATTTAGTCCTTTTATTTTAATTTGAAATATTTGACCTTTCTAATTTTATAATTTGTTAGTGTATTCAAGTCGGTAGCAACGTTAGTTGCTGCTGCTAAAGTGATGACATATGAATAAGAATCTTATGTCATTTTTTATGCCCTAACGTTAAAAAAATATGTTTAGGGTTTATTATTTATAGAATTTTAGGTAAAATATATTTTTAGGGTTTAAAATTTAGATTTGATGCTTAAAATTTGATTTTTTTTAATTTAAAAAAAAGCACCGAAGAAAGATAAAATTTTGTCCGATGCATATAATATTTTTTTCTAAAATTCACTTGTACTACTAGAATAACTTGAAAATCCAATCAACAAATAATAAATTTACATTATGCCGAATGTTTAGTATTGTTTCAAAAATAAATTCATTATTACTTAACCACAACTAATGCTGTTATCAATTTAAACGTATTAATTACATTATAAAAATAAAAATTCAAGTAATGACAAATTAAAGTAGAGATTAAATATTAAGTTTTAACATAATAAAAGAACTAAAACCATTATTTTTTCTTTGCTGTCCCAGCTTAAATTGCCACTTAATTTGAAGGAAAATTCCGGTTTAAATTAGGGTTTTCATCGAAAAACTCAAATTCTCTTTTAAAAGAGGGAGTCAGGGATAGAAAAAAAAAACAGCCATATGCTGTGATCAGTGTTGTACAGGTCTATAAGCCGGCTACAGTTGTAGAGCAATGTGTCAAATTCTGTTTATAGTCCCTCTACTATACTAAAATTTAATCTTTTATAGTAGGTGTATTTTTTAAATAAGTAATCAAACTATGCTTTTTTTCTGTTTAGGTGTTTAAAGTTTTTTTTGTCAAAGCAAGTTTAATGTTTCATTGGTTTTCATTTCCAGATTTTTTTTTTCAAATAAAAAGTCTATTATGAGAAATCTTTTTAATTTAATTTACTTCGTCTATAATGTTATGATTCGAATCGTTGACTTTACT
The DNA here is from genome assembly GCA_019671005.1 of Hibiscus mutabilis. NCBI lineage: Eukaryota > Viridiplantae > Streptophyta > Magnoliopsida > Malvales > Malvaceae > Hibiscus > Hibiscus mutabilis. Next base: position 27,371,006 of record CM033747.1, read on the forward strand.
TAATAGTTCTTAACGACTCGTCTCGTTAGATTAAATTTCAATATTGTGAATCAACTAACATCATATTTTGACCCAAAGAAATAAGAATAAAAATCCATGTCCTTTTTGGTGCCCTATTTATGCTTAATACTAAAAAAATTAGGTTTAGTGTTTATGATTAAGATATAAAGTTAGAGTTTAGGATTAGGTTTTACGGAATTGAAGATATGGTGTACTTTTAAGGTTTATGATTTTGAACTTAGGGTTATGGCTTAAAATTTAATATTTTAATGTGAGGACATAGAAATGATACCGAAAAAAGAGAACAGAAAGGAGCAGGCGATTTTTGTTCGAGAAATCGAAACTCAAAAAGCTTATCCCATTAATTAACAACGTTAATTCGGAGTTAGAAGTCTAGAAGCCAATTAAAAGCAACTGCATTTCTTGAGAACATGCAGTAAAACAAGGAAAAGTAAAGACAAGTTTGCTTGTTTCTTCTACAATATCAAGACCAGTTACAGAACAATGTCTCCCAAATCTCTGTAAAAACCTCAACGATAATCCTATGATGGCGATGAGAGTTCAACGACAGAAAGCACTGCAACAGCTGTTCCAGATCCTCCGCATCAAACATCTGTCTCTCAACGATCATCTCCACCATTGATGTCCGAAAATCATTGTACGGGTCACTCGAACGTTTCACCACCGCAAAGCTGTCTCTCACTTTGCTATTATCATCATCGTTGTCGGCTGCTTCCAATGGTAATACCCCCATGTCGCAGCTCCGATTCTTGGCCCTTCTCCGGCGAGCATTGTTACACCTTTTCCGGTCAGAGAACCGCAGGTGGTGACGGCCGGTGAAGGACTGGGATGAATCCGACGAGAGGTCCCTCGAAGAGAAAAGAGTCCCGGTTTCATCTTCACTGCTAAACCACGGCCACCGCCCACTGTGATTATTACTGTAATAATTATTATTAGCACTTTCTTGAGAAGCTGAGCTGAAAAACGTGGCGACCCTTTTCTTTTTCTTCTTCGTTTTGTGTCTGGTGATGCTTTTTTTCTTCTCGTAGAACCCAAAGTCTTTACAATCGGAGAAAAGATTCAACGGCGACAAAGGGTTAGTACCGGTAGGGCATTTCCGGCCATCAAAACCAAGGGCTGAACCTGAACCTGAACCTGAAACAACAAACGGAGGGTAACGAGCCAACGCTTTACGTCGTGGGACAGTTTCTCTCGGTTTGATCATGACACAGTCATGGTTAATGGCGCTTTGGGTTGATTCATGGCGTTTGGGTCTACAAATGGAAGGGAAAGGTCGAGCCTTTGGTGGCGGTGATGGTGACGGTGAAGGGTTGAACAATGAGGAAGTGTCGTGGGTTTGTGGTGTGAAAACGGGTTTTTCGATGACGTCGGAGATTTTCCGGGTCCGGCAGGATCCGAATGAGGATCGGAACATGCGGGAGATTCGTAGTTTGAATCGATTTTCCATTTTTGGAGAGAAAAATGGAGAGAGTGAGAGAATGTGTGGGTTGTTTGTTTTTTGAAGGGAGAGAGTGGCGGTATATACAAGCAAGAGAAAACTTGTGTAAATACATGTAAAAGCGAAAGCTTAGGAGGGAGGACTTTTGTTTTGGATTAATTAATAATTACTGATATAAAATAAGTTGAAAGTTACATCCGTCAACTTATTTTATGTACTTAATTTTTAAATTTGTAAGTAAATAGATGATTAAGATTAATATTAGGAAATAAAAAAATTATCACAAGAAAAAAATGATAAGAGAATAATTTGAATCATTTATTTATTATCATCCAACGGTTTAAAAATGAGTAAAAATAATTGAGTTAAATATAGTCTAAGTATATCCTAACTCTTTATATATGTGTGGGATAGGATCCAGTTACACAGTGTAAATTTTTTTAACTTGTACATGTTTTTTGGATCGTTGGATGAGTGAAACAGATGGCTGAGATTAACAGTGGGTTATGAAGATTATCAATTGAAAAAAAAAGTAATGAGTTAATTTCAACCATCCGTTCCCCCCATCCAACAATCCAAAAAACATGTAAAACTAAGTTTTTACATTCAGTGTAAGTGGATCATATCCCTATATATATATCGTGCACTGTAAGTGGAAAAAAGATTTTCACAAGCATGTCTAACTTCACTTTTAAAGTTAAAATTTAAATCCTTAACCTTAAAACCCTAAATCTTAAACTCTATCCATTCAACTCTAAAATTTAAATTCTAACCACAAATTCTCAAACCTAAACCTATAAACTCTAACTCATAAACCCAAGGATGAAGCTAGGATGAAATATTAAGAGGAATAAGAGTCTACTAAGCCTTTAAATTTAAAAAATAGAGAGGGAAAATACCTTATTTGATTAATATTTAAACTAAAAATGACCTAAGGGACAAGGACCTCTCCTCAACACATACATAGCTTTGCCCTGCCTAAACTCTAAATTAAACCCATTTGTGAATTCTTTTTCATTTGTAAGTGCATGTAATATTTTATCTATCTATATATATATATATATAATTAAAATATTTTTGTTCACGCATATCACAAGTATAATAAAATGCAATATATTAAAATATTTTATTTTATGTATACTATTTTTTTGAAATAAAGTTCGAATTTTATGCTTTAAAGTAACAAGGGAAATTATAATTTGAAAAGGATTAAAGTTGCTCATTGTATTTTAATGTTATTCTCAAATACAACCGGTCAGTAATATTGTTCTTCGTAGAAAGTTCTGGGCGGAACAGTTTGGCATGTAAGGTACATGTTTATTAAAGATTAAAAATAAACTAATACTACAATAAGATCAGATAGAATGCTAAAAAAGTTTTTTTTGTTGCCTCCGGTTCTTCGAGACATTTTCTTAATTAATTCAGACTGATTTGTATTGTGCACTTAATTTTAGTTGGTGTCTTCCAATGGAAATTTTCTACATACACAAGGTCTCGAACTCTAGACTTACTTAAGCGATACCAAGCTGCTTATCATTTGGACCAATCCCATTGGTTGCTATATATATATATATATATATATATATATATATATTAGTTTGCTGCTAAACCATGAAATGTCATGCCAAAGAATTTGAAGGATAAAAGGGTTATATAATAATTGATAAAAAGGCTAGGTGGAATTGAATGTGAAGAAGCTTATAGGTTAGGAAAAAACAAAGGGTGGGTAATATAATGAATTGGGCAGATAAAAACCCTGATTTGGGAAATGAATTCCAGGTATGGTTTAGGCATGGTTAAAAATATAGTAATTGCCAAACCAACCCTATTTTAGTGAGGGAGAGGACTAGGGGACCAAACTATTGAACAAATTTAATTAAATGTTGAATGGATTTTGGGTTTTATTTGAATTTCAAGATATGGTATCCTAAGAATATATCTTTTAAAGGTAAAAAAATGGAATTTGTGTTGCTTAGGAAGATAAGGGTAGCGTACATTAATAGTTATTAAACTATAAAAGTTATTATTTTGGTCATTGATCTTCCAAAAACTACAAAATGGTAACTACAATTATCAAACGTTTATAAAACGGTAATTGCACGTTATAAAATAATGTAACATTTCTATTAATTGCATGATCATTTTTAACATTTTAATGAATTTATAAAATAATGGTAACTATTTTTTTCTGTGATTACTTGTGTAATCTACTCAGAAATAATTATAGAAAAGTTACCTGTTGACAATTATTGAATAATTGATTGGAGTTGTTCATGATTGGCTTATTGAGTAATTCTAGCTTTTGTTTTTATTTTGGGTAGTGGGGATATTTATTTGAGAAATTCTAGGGTGAGGTGCCTTAAAATAAGACTAAAATGAGGTGCAATCGAAATTCTTACAAAATCTGTAAGAATTTCGGTATTAATTTTTTGGTATATACCAAATTTCTTACAAAAAGTTTAAACTTTTTCGGTATATATCGAATTTCTTACAAAAAGTGTAAAAATTTTGGTATATATCGAAAAATCGATATCAAAGTTCTTACAAATTTTATAAGAATTTCGGTATCCACCTCATTTCAGCCTCATTTTAAAGCGCCTCATATTAGAAAAACCATTTTTAAAAAGTTTAAAAGATTGTTAAATAAAGTCGGGGAGATCCACTAGATTCCACCCACTGCCTCTATTATTAACACTTCTTTTATTTTAGGGCAAACTACACCGGTGACCGCTAAATTATTTGAGAATATTTATTTTGATTATCGAACTAGAAATTTGTCAATCAGACCACCAAATTTTTAAAGTGGTCCTATTTTGACCACCAACGTTAAAACACTAATGGAGGAATAACGGAGGAATGACGTAGCAGTTTACGAAAATTTGTAAAATTATACATTTGTTTCATATTATTTACTTATTATATCAATTTGGTCTTAATTTTAAATTAATTAAATAAAATTAATCAACCAATCAGATGATGACACATGTCATCACCCAATTAGATAAATTTACTCAAATTTTAATTTATTTTATTTAATATATTTTTTCTCCAATCAGATGGTGATACGTGTCACCACTTGGTTAAAAGAAAATTAAAGAAAAATATAATAGACTTAGAGTGGATCAAACTTGGGACTTATGAGAGTTTTACCAAAGCCTTTACCACTGCACTAACCTAATCTTGATAATAAGAATTGCACCCTTTTTATGTGCATATTTTATAATGCAGTTCTTTCTTGTTTGGCTCGAAAGAAAAGAATTTTCTTGAAGGAGCTGGAGATTGTTTCCCGCCACTCAGGTGTGTTAAAGCTTGTTGAATTCAGAATTCTTTTGATTTTTTTGGGGTTGCTGTTTTTCTTATTTATTTATTCACTGTTTTGATCATGTTCCTTGAACCCCACGTACCGTGGATTCGTGAAAAGTTCCTTTGGGATTTTTATACCTTTTGTCTTTGGGTTTTAAACCATAGAATTATGTTAAAAATTATGTGGGATTTTGGCCTTTTTTTGATCTGATTAATGAATTTCAAGATTTGGGTTTTGTCTTTTTCTGTGATTGGCTGTGGTGAGATTGGAAATTTTGGTTAAAAGATGGGGTTTTGAGTGATTGGATTGGTCATTTTATATAGGTTTCAGCTCTCTATCGTTAGTTTTTGTTTTTCACTTTGGTTGTTTGATTGTGATTTCTGGGTTTTGAGATGATTGTAGAAAGAGATGACTGAGTTGAAGATAGAAGAGAGCAAACAATTAACCACCGCGTCGAGTTCTTCTGTATCGGAAGGCGGTGGCAGTGCAAATGTGAATTGTGAAGTCCCCAGCTATATACAGTCCAGCACCAACATTACCGAATCATCCGTACTGCATTATAAGATACGTATATAAAATGGTATAATTTATATAATAAATTGGTGCAATGGTAAAGGCTTTAGTATAACTTCATAAGTACCAAGTTTGATCCCATAAATAAATAATATGGACTAAATGTATAATTTTACAAATTTTCGTTAACTGCCTCATCTTCATTTGTTTTTAAACGGTGGTGGTTAAAACATAATCAATTTAAATATTTAATGGTCTAATTGACATATTATCTAATTCGGTAATTAAAATAAATATCTTCAAATAATTCAATAATCATCTGTGTAGTTTATCCTTCATTTTATTTTAAAAATCGGCCCACTATTAGCAGCTTTTAAATTTAAGTGGTTCCTCTTAAATATTCTATAATAATTGTGAAAATACTTATTTTTTGGGACCCTTGAAATTTGAAATGCGCCGCAAAAGTCTTCATAGCCCACTCAAGATGATCATCTTTGCATTCTCCTACTACACCCACACAAATCTCTATGTAATTGATATTAAAATTCCATAGTTTAAAAATATAATTCTCTTTTGTCCTAACTAATTCTGGGTGACTCGTATTACACATTTAGTTTTGATATTTCGGAAGGCTTTGAATTCGAAGTTTACTTAAGTAATATTAAGCTACTTACCAGTTGGGCCAATACTATTAGTATAATTCTCTTAGCTTTAATTTAAAAGAAATAAAATATTGTCGATGAAGATTTAAGGTCGTTCACCATTTTTTATTTGTACGAAGAGTCGTATATAATAATAATATTAAATTTAAATACGATAAACGCTTTTTAGAGCAAAGATGCTGCTCTCGTTAGAGAAGATCAAGAAAGTCATGAGAATGTGAATGTGAATGTGAATGTGAATGTGAATGTGAAAGATCCCCATATTGTTCATACCATTAAGTGTAGGATGATCGAGAGGATGACCGATGAAAATTCTAGTAAATCATGCTCATGTGTATTTATTAGAAGTTTAACCTATATAAATATCTAGAACTCAAATTTAATGGGTCAAATATTATCTATTCTTTGTCAACAATTTCTAGAGCAAGGACTTACTCTTTAGATTTACAATAGTCCAACGCAGTTTGTCATCACAGGTAGTAACCACCCTGTGTACTCCACATAATAAGAGAATAAATTCCCATATTCTCTTTGACAAGGAATATTCGAAGAATAAATGGTTACGTGACTCGAAACTAGCTCCACACATTCGGCATGACTCATCAATAATGAATCCCACGCGTTGTAGTCTGTCTTTTGTGGATAGTCGATCAAGTATTGTCATCCAAGTGATGACGGCGTGCTTCGGGATCTGAAGGGGAAACCATACAATCTTGTGCCAAGCAACTCTAGTCTTTTGGTCTCTAATTTCATTCTAAATCCACCGTTTTTTGACTAGTCTCAAATCGGCAACATTAGCAAATAGAACCGCAGCCTCATCTCAGATCATGAGCATTTTTTTAACAAACCAGTTATAATGAGACTTGTAGGGAAGGTGCCAAAAATCCGAACAAAAAAGAAACATTTCACATGCATTGTTTAGGCATTTTTAGTATCACATTAAGTTAAAATAAAATAATTCAAAAACCCTACCTATGATATTTTTGTATAGTTTTTTTCTCTAAAAATAGTATTGCCATCCAAACCCATCAATGGAAGATGCTTTAAAGTGTATACCTATAAATATGTGGTTATGAATGAGCTATGAATATGGAGACATTGGCCCTATTTCCTAAGCTATGAGCTACATATGATAATACCTACTCCAAGCAAATAACTTCATAGTATGGTGTTATTAATGTTGGTAGATGGAATAGAGCTACATTATGTATTCTTTATAGACAATCTTTAGAGCAAGTGGTTAAAGCTCTCAATTGACACATTCTCCTTTTTCCCTTCCCTAAGTAAAATTTGTTCAAAAAATTTTGAAATTAAAAAAATAATAAAAAAGAACTAAATGGGATTATTATAGCAATCAAATCATATTGCAACAACCAAAATTCGACCTAACATTGAAGATTTAAAAATGCGATCTACTCTTCTTTCGGATTCCTCAATATTAGTTATGAAATATTATCACTATATATCTACCTACCTCCTCCACATTTACACAATATTATTATATCTACCACTACTATGCTAAAATTTGAGATTTAGTCCTTGTATTTTACTTGCACAGTTCGATCAACTTACTTTTTCTAATGTTATTAGTTAGTTAGGAGAGTTATGATTCACTTACATAGTGTTTGATGGTTGACTTATCTGAGTTTAATGGTTGATGTTAAAACTTTTTTATTGAAAATAATCTACTTTTATTTTTTTCTGTAAAAATCCCATCATTTTATACTGTTAATCTTATTTATTCATTTTCAATCATCCAATGATCTTAAAAACTGTGTAAATCTAAAAAATATTAGGTCAATTTAATTTAAAAAAATAATCAAGTTAGATCACAACCCCTCCATTTTTAGTTTTAAATTGATGGCTTAACAGTTACACTATGACCATCATTTTATTCATGTTTAAATTTGCCCCCTTATGTTCCATCTGGCTGTCCTTAGGGACCGAGCCTTGTAGTAAATGGGAGGGGCTCTTGCCCCCAAAATACAATTTTTTTACCAATTTATTTGTATGTAATTTTTTTTAAAAAATAGATTAATTATGAATTTGTCTATTCCTCTTAGACATTATATTTTGTCTTCCAACCTCTAACTCTGGCTTTGTTTCTGTCCGTCCTTGAGGAGAATCTAATTAAATATAGAATTTGAACATAATAGAGGGGCCAAAGGCATATTTAACCCAAAAAGTTAAGAAGAATTTTTTTTTTTTTTAATTTTTCACCCAAAATTGAAGCTTATAGTGGAAGCGTATTACGTGGATGAGTGCTTCCACCTCAAGCTAAAGGAAAGTATATTAAAAAAAAAGATGATTAGATTCAAAAGTGGAGGGACAAAGGCAATTTTGTCACCTTTTCCATGTTTGATTCAAAAAAGCTACACCCTTCACATCAAGTTTTAAATCAAAAGCTTGTCCACATGCTAACGTCTGGCTTGAACCTCGACGTTAAATGACAAACGAACAGGTTGAAGGCCTTGGCCAAACCAAGAAGTTGAATCTCATATTCTATGTATAATGTACATATCTTGCATTTCCCATACTCTTTGAATGCGCAGAAACAATGTGAAGGTATCTCACTGTCTAGGAAGCTTCCAAGCAGCAAAGATACATATAAAAAACCTGCATTTGAAATGCCACACCCAACTCCAAGAGCTACCTGACAGGACTTGTCAGTTGTTGAGCTCAGCTTTTTGAAGTTTGAGGTTTTATGTTGAATGAAGTAAACTAAATCATTCAAGTCTTTGGTCTGATATTTTATGTTAATCGGTTCATGTAATGTGTACACCAATCCTCCTCTTGTCACCGTTGTTATCTGTCATTATTATGAATGACCATCTCTGCGTTTCTGATATAGTAATATCATTGTTTATTACAACCTCCAGTCATGTCTTTTGCTTTATTGTTTTTTTAGTTCAACCTTTTTCATTGTAGATTGTTGATTTGCTCCATCATGACACAAGTTTTGATATGAGGCAATTAAGGGCTCGTTCAGCAGGGGTTTTTGAATATAAAATCTTTGCAATCGGACGTTTTTAAATAAGTTGAAAAAATCAGTTATCGAGAAACGCTTCTGTTGGGGCACAAAATCAGGTGAAAAAATGGGGCAACGCTCGTTCACTTGCCAATCAAGGCGGAGCCAGAAATTTATTTAAGAGGTATTATATTTTAACGATATTTAAGAGAAGTTAATTATTTATAAATGAGTTTCAATTTATATATAAAGTGGTATCAATTTATTTACGAAGGGGTGTCAATTATATATATATTTTTTAATTTTTTATATACAAATTATATAGTGTAGCAATGTCTTTCCCCTTTTACGCTAAAAAACGGGTTTTGGGGGTCTTTGGGTATTAAAAATATTTATTCCGTGAGGTTTTAGAAAAATTGTCTTTTATTTTAAAAAATAGAGTCGCCACCGGCCACTAAGGTAGGCCGGACAACGTAAAAACTAGAGATTTGAAAACTATCGGGTTCGGGAGTCGGTTACGGATGAGGAAGGATTAGCACCCCCACACCGCCCAAAATTGGTACTTTAATAATTACCGCTTTATTAATATTGAACTTTCCGGATTAAAATGACGATTAAATTAAAATTTGGTTATGAGTGCGAGTAGATTTTAAGGGCCCCGTTATTCGAGAGTAAACTGATAAACCGCCATCACTGTGCTTGATACTGGACACGTTTACGCTCGAATAAAAGGCACCACATTAACAAAATATATATCCGTTGTGCAACCTTAGAGAAATAAATAAAAACATACATCCATATTGACGTGATACTAAAAAACGTGAATATTACAATGTTAAACAAAAATAATGAAATACGTAAAAAACATAACATATTATAATGATAAGAAACAAATCATAAACTTGAACAAGAATAAATTGTGCTTCCAAAATTAAATAATTAAATCTAACATGCTTAAACATATTAAAATAAACTACAACAATAACACATGCATGACGTGAATAAAAATGATTCTATAATAATATTACCATAATACTACATTACAACTTATCATATGATACAATCTATGCATACTGTCATGGCCCGCACATTTGGGTCCGAGAGAGATGCGCAACAAGCAACCCAAGAGGTTCTGGGCTTGCCTAGAAGACCGTCTGACTTGGTCTAATCGTTGGAGACTAAAAGAAAGCCCAAATACATTGAGCCTGGTAAATTAATAGATGACATCTTACCAGGGAATATTCCAAGGGATAAGAATATCTCTCAATGTAAACACAAACTTAAGGAAATAATTTCATAGTGATAGAGTTTCCTTAGTTAGTGTAGATTGGGTAGGTGACTTTCGATCTGAGCCATTAGTGTGATTTGATCTCGTTTGTTCATTGTATATGGATTCAACTATAAATAGAGGCCTCCCCACCTCAATTGAAATCATCCATCATTTGAGTAATACACTTGACATTTACTCTAAAAACACTCTGTAGTGTTCTTCGCGTTCTTGAGCGTTCTTTCTTTTGTTCTTGTTGCATTTCTCTTTTGTTCATTTCCTCTTGGAACGATCTTGTGTTTGTGTGCCTTGGAAGAATTCGATCTCCCAGAGAAGGATTTCAGGCTTACTTAGTCGTTTGTCTAAGAACATTGACTAAGGTCGCACGTTGGGCTAGGTCGAAACTCTAGCCCCGTGACAGTTGGTATCATAGCGAGTGTTCGAGCGCAAACACTAATTGAAGATGGCAAATAAATAAGGGAATGTCGAAGCACAAAAGGGTGCAGAGACCCAGGCTGACGAAGGAAAGCGAGACAGTTCGAGTAACAATGTGCCTACGCTTGGAGAAAGGGTAGAAAAGCTCGAAAGATCCGTGAAGGATGCCTGAGAGGAGATTGGCGTTGTGAAAGTACGTCTTGACAAGTTGGAATCTTCGGGAGAGGAGCTCGAAAGCAGCGTGCAAGTTCTAAAGAACCACGTGCAAAACCTTGACCAGTGTGTCGACAGTGCGGAGCGATGTACTCGAAGCCAAGCTGAAGGCTTTGAAGGCGAAGATGATGGAGGAAATTAAGGGGCTCAAGGTAGAGCTTCAAGTTTACAAAGCTGCTGTGACTGGTATGTTAACCACGGCAACAATTGGACCAAAGTTGGACGTGCCAAAGCCGAAGGAGTTTAGTGGAACTAGATCGGCCCAGGACGTGGAGAACTTTGTGTGGAGCATGAAGCAATATTTTTGTGCTGCAGGCATCAGGGATGATGCGGATAAGGCAAACATTGCTTCTATTTACTTAACTGACGTTGCACTTTTATGGTGGCGACGCAGATGCTCTGGCGAGAAGATCAAGGATATTCCCATCGGGACATGGGAAGAGTTTCAGGCTGAGTTCAAAGAACAATTCTACCCAAAGAACGCCCAACATGAGGCTCAAGAGAAGCTGCACGAGCTCAAGCATGAAGGTTCTATCCTAGAGTATGTTAGACAGTTCACTGAACTCAAACTCCAAATCACGGACATCACTGAAGCAGAATGCCTCTTTGCCTTAAAAAACGGGCTTAAGTGATGGGCCAAAATGGAGCTGAAGAGAATGAGAGTCGAGGAACTCTCCAAGGCTATGGCCGCAACAGAATCCATAACAGAGTTTGAGATGGTGGAGTCCCTCAATCCCCGAGGCAAGGGCTATGGTGGGGGAGTCAAGAATAGGGAAGGTCTTGTCTGCTACATCTGCGGAGGGAAGCACATGATGAAAGATTGCCCCCAAAATGACCGTCTTAATGCTGTCAAAGGCGATGAGTCCGAGGAGTCAGAAGAAGAAGTGACAAGACTTGGTGCGATTGCGAGTGTCAAAGCGATCGAGCCGAGGGTAGAGAAGCAACTAAAGTGCTACCAATGTAAGGGGCCACACAAGTTGCGAGCATGCCCACATCGAGTCAAGCCATCCAAGGAGGTGGACAAGCCCAAACAAAGCGAGGCTGCGAGACTTGGTTTGATGATACTGAGTTCTGCTAAGACGAAAGGACGCAAGCAGAAAGGGTTGATGTTTGTCGACATCAACATTGCGGGACGATCGAGGAGTGCTCTAGTGGACTCCGGAGCTACCAATCTATTCATGTCCAAGAAGGCTGCCGACAAACTTGGTCTTAGAGTTGTGGGTTCAACTGGAAAGATTAAGACTGTGAATGCTAAAGAAGTTCCAATTGTTGGAAATGCACGGAAGGTTGAGCTGCAGATCGGTGAATGGAAGGGCAAGGAAGACTTCAAGGTAATCAATTTAGATGAATTTGATTTTGTTTTGGGACTAAGCTTCCTTGACCGTATATATGCTCTTATCGTTCCTTGTGCCGACGTCGTCTGTGTTTTAGATCGCAAACAACGCTGCGTTATGCCCACGTACCGAGACAAGGGTAAAGGAACCAAGACGCTGACTGCCATTCAGCTTGTCGAGAATGCTCCAAGCCAAGGAGACATCACTTTGGGGGCTACTGTTAGAGGGAATACTTTAGTGGGGCAAGAGCTGCCCAAGTCAGCTAGCGACATGAGGCTCATGGAAGAAGCACCTTTGGGCAAGGTGGAAGAAGCATTGAACTTCAAGTGTGAAGAAGGGTCAATGCGGGAAAAGTTGCCAATGGGAAACGAGGCACCAAACTTCACGAGAGAAGGGCTGATGACGGTTAGAGTGAATGCCACAAAAGAGGTGCATCTCAAACTTTATCGAGATATGTGTAATGATACGGAGCGATGAGAAGTTACATGGCGGAAGGAACCAAGGCGAGCAGTTTGTATGGGACGACAACCCAATCTGAGTCGAGCGCTCCTTATGAGGGGAGCCGTTCTTATGGGGGAACATCATTGCTCGATTTTGAGTTGGGAGCAAGCCAAGGTACCATGGAAGATCCAAGATCAACCAAGCGAAGTCCTTTCTAAGATATCAATGAGGGCATCGCCGGATTTGGTGGGGGAGAATGTCACAGCCCGCATATTTGGGTCTGAGAGAGATGTGCAACAAGCAACCCAAGAGGTTATGGGCTTGCCTAGAAGACCGCCTGACTTGGTCCGATCGTTGGAAACTAAAGGAAAACCCAAATACATTGAGCCTGGTAAATTAATAGATGACATCTTACCAGGGAATATTCTAAGGGATAAGAATATCTCTCAATGTAAACACAAACTTAAGGAAGGAATTTCATAGTGATAGAGTTTTCTTAGTTAGTGTAGATTGGGTAGGTGGCTTTCGATCTGAGTCGTTAGTGTGATTTGATCTCGTCCGTTCATTGTATGGGGATTCAACTATAAATAGAGGCCTCCCCACCTCAATTGGAATCATCCATCATTTGAGTAATACACTTGGCATTTACTTTAAAAACACTCTGTAGTGTTCTTCGTGTTCTTGAGCGTTCTTTCTTTTGTTCTTGTTGCCTTTCTCTTTTGTTCGTTTCCTCTTGGAACGATCTTGTGTTTGTGTGCCTTGGAAGAATTCGATCTTCTGGAGAAGGATTTCAGGCTTACTTAGTTGTTTGAATAAGAACATTGACTAAGGCCGCACGTTGGGCTAGGTCGAAACTCTAGCCCCGTGACAATACACTAAAACACCATGATATTTAAATGTAACAAATATAACCCAAGATGCAAAAACACGAAATACATGCTAGACATATAAACATGATAACATGAACAACAAAAGAAGCATCAGAGCATGATAATATACATGTGAAGACATAAATAGATATGACACACAAGCTAGACTAAAACATGACACTTAAAATAAACATGTACGATATGAACGAACAAATTAAGTAACCTAAAAAACATGATAGAACGCCTAAAAACGTAAATAAACATGACACAAACATTAATGTACAAAATTACCGCACCGAAAGGTTTACTAAAAAATGACATGGGCATGCAAATGACAATAACGAGACTAAACATGCTATAACTAGACATATGACATATCGTACGAACAAATACATAAAAAAACTAACATGTGAACCCAATATCCAAATTAAACTAAACATCACATATAAAAATGGATGTGCATGCAAATATGAACAAATATATTAAATGATACATAAGCATGATAAAACACATATTATAAAAACATGAATAAATTCCCATAAAATATCGACCTAAATACATCAAACATAAAAAAACCACATAAACAAGATGTACAAACGAAAACAAAGTATAAGGTACCAAACGAACATATGAGACACTAAAAAAATAAATTAAAACACAAAGAAAACATGATATCACAAATAAATACACATGATAAAAACATAAATAGACATGTGATGCAAAAAAAGTAAATATAAAAAGGAACATGTAACATAAAATGGCAATGTAATTATACAAAAAAACATAATAATTTAAATCAAACATAGGGACTAAAATAAAATAAAAACAAAAAAGAAAACCCAAATCAAAGACAATAAAAAAAATCGGGGACATGATTGCAAGCTGACTGAAACTTGAAAGGACCAATGCTGTAAAATACCCAAGGGGCAAGCCCAAAGTGCAAACTTCAAAAACGCGGGATGGCTGGAGAGGTAATTTGACCACTTACAATCTAAAATGGGTTAATTTAGGGGCTAAATTGAAAGGCTTTGAAAAGAAAGAGGGACCACGTCTGTAATTGGACCAAGGGGCGAGACATTTTTGAAAATATTAAAAACGCGGAAATCCTTATAAGGTAATTATACCATTTTTTAAACAAAAAAACGCTTATAAAAGAACCCAATCAGATCAACTTTCACCCTTTTGGCATTTTAAACCCTTGATCTAAAATAAAACAACATTTTTTTCCTTATTCTCTCTTCGGCCGAACCTTCTGATCCCAAAAATTTTCGGCCACCGTGCCTATCTGGTCTCGGCAAGGCTTGGCCGTACCGGCCACCACAAGCCGTCATCGACTAACCGTCTATCGGCTCCCCAAAAAAACACAAACGACCCCCTCTTTTGTAAAAACATTCTTTCATTTTCGAAAGGTGAAACCCTAATCATATATCGAAACGTATGGCCCTCATCGGTTCACCCGTTCATATCGGAGATCTTGGAGCTTTTCACCGGAAAGAAAGACCAAAAACTACCCAGGTAAACCCCAATCCTTTCTTTATTTATTTGCTATTTTTGTTGGTTTTCCGGGTGCATGCAAAGAGAAAGAAAAGTGAAGGAGAAATTACCAGTGAAACTCTATTTTTTTGTTATTATTTTGAATGTTCTCACTGAGTACAAAAATAGGGATACATTTGATATATAGACTGTCTTTTTTATTTTTGTTTCCTTGCCAGATTAAATAAAATGACATGATTTTTTAGTGATTCTGACTTGTACTCTTCTGGTTTTGCATGTCTGGTTTAGTGAGAGGCCGGTGAGGGTGGTTGTACGGCGTGTGAGGTGGTGGTGATCCCTTGGCAGATGTATCCTTGGCTGTTATATCAGATCTGATCCCACGCGGCCAGCTGGAGGGACGCCATGGTTTGATCTCGGCCATTGGATTTGGGTCCAATCCAATGGCCCTCCTTTAGTTGTACAAAGATATGAGATAGGGTTAGGGTTTCTGATGTGTATTAGAGTTTTGGGCCAAACGGACCTTGTAATTTATTATTGGGTTGTCTAATATTCATTGGACTTGGACTGTTACAATATATTTAGGTTTTATACTTTTTAGATCTTATTTAAAATAAGTCCAATAATAATATTAATATTAATAATAATAATAACAATAATGACAATAATACCGGTAATAATAATACATGTACACTCATACATAGACACGCCTACGTATATAACATACACATACATACACCTATATATAACATACGGGCACACATGCAAACTTTAATACATGTAACACATTATTAATTAACATAGCATACAAACACACATGCATATATAATCATACCCGTAATGTACACATACAAACAGTGCATACATAAAATGTAAACATACATATGACACATAAACCATAACAAATATTAACGCGTACACATACATAACATACACGCACTCACACATATCACACACACACACTTCATATATATTAATAACACGTACATACACACGTATATATGTAAACATGCATTAGTGACATCAATTAATTATTACACTAATATATTAATATGATATTTATAAACCAGATAAAAATGAGTGATTACAGTTGCCCCTTTTTGCTTGTTCTTGTGGAACGAGAACAAAGCAAAGATTATAAGCACTCATTTTTATCCGACTTCCCTGTTTAAAGCTTCAGAATCATGTGTTCTTCTAGAACTCTCCACTTTTCTTCAGTCAGATCCTCGAGCGGTATGCACCTGAATTTAGAAATCTTGATCTTAAGAAAGGCGATCCTTGCGAATGGATTAAACTAAGAAGTTGATTTTAAGAAAAATATCCTTATTAAGGAATTAATTTTTAGAAAAATATTCTTAGGAAATGATTAACTTAAGAAATTTGATTTTAAGAAAAATATCATTATGGAAGGATAAATTAAGGAATTAATTTTTAGAAAAATATCCTTAAGAAAGAATTGAATTTAGAAATTTGATTTTAAGAAAAATATCCTTATGGAATGATACATTAAGGAATTAATTTTTAGAAAAATATCCTTAATAAATGATCGAATTAAGAAATTTGATTTTAAGAAAAACATCTTTATGGAAGGATAAATTAAGGAATTAATTTTTAGAAAAATATCCTTAAGAAATGATTGAATTTGATTTTAAGAAAAACCGTCTAGACACCACTAGGAATCCATCCAAGGTGACAGCTCGAACACCTAGTGACATTTTTCTCTAATCAATATTTCTTATTCTTTCATTCCTTTTCTTCTTCATCCTTTTTTGTTTTTTCTTTCTTTTCTTCTCTCTCTTTTTTCTTTTCTTTTTTTTCCTTTTTTTTTACTTTCTTGGCTTTTCTTCTTCTTCTTTTTTCTTTTTTTTTCTTTCTGGGTAACCATCCTTATGAAAGGATCCAACTAAAGAAGTTGATTTTAAGAAGAGCATCCTTAAGCGAGGATCCACCTAAAGAAGTTGATTTTAAGAAAAGCATCCTTATGAAATGATGTCTTTAGAAAGTTTGGATTTTAGGAAAACCTTAAGTGGTACCTTGGCCTTATCCATCTAGAAATTTGTCAGAGTGGCGGCTCAAAAATGTTGACATTTTCTCTTGTCAACCGATCTTTTTTTCTTTTCTCTATTTTTTTCTTTTTCTTTCTTCTTTTGTATCTCTCTCTCTCTCTTTTGTGTTTTTTTTTTCATTTTTTCAGTTTTTTCTTTCAGGAAAGACGACACCAAAACACGTGTCTTCTGGATCAATACAAAGGTGCACGAAGTCTTTGTTTGAAGTCATCTTCTTGGAAACTATCTGTCCGCCTTCCTGTGTGAATGTTTTCCCATTTAGGATGATACATGAGCATACCTTATGATGTAAAGATGCATATGTTCATGTAAGATGCTATTCTCACAATTGCTGGGGATGCAAAGGTGCAACCTATTTATGTAGACTCATAAAGAAGCTATGATGCATGAATCCCTATCATAGTCTTCTTAGACATCTTAATACTCAAGTCACCACTTACCGGTTAGGTAAGCTTCGTCATGTGACTACAACCATTAATCATTCTGATGCTCCAACAGCTTTCACCCCCAAAACTTTGTTGTTCATTCCTTGTTCAACCTTTCAGGTCAAATGACCTCGGTCAACATCGTCTCTTTACTCGAGAAAGTCTTTTGTCTTCTTCATTAATCAAAATCTTTTGAATCATCTGACATCTCGAGTATATTCTAACTTGAATTCTTATAACTATCTTTGTTGTTTCACGGGCAATGGTGCCCCACTGATTTTGGACTCGGATTCTTTATTGTCTTTGACTCATCATGCTGAGTCTCTATCTGTCTCAACATCGGGGTGAGCTAAAATGCTCCAACTCCCCCAAACCCATCTCTGAGTTTAATCTATGTCTTTGGACTCCAGTAAAATACTCTAAGGGGAACCGAATCTATGTCTCTAGGCTTTAAAACCCCTTTTTAATGAAATATAAAGAGGCAAATTACTTGTGTTTCCTCTAAAAAGAAATTGGATTTTGAAATGAACGACAAAAATATTAAAAAACATTATTCTTTTTTCCCTCTTTTTTTGAATCAGAAAATCTTGACAGTCGTAGTGATACGTCAAATCGTATACCCTGAGTATCAAGTGCAAGAACGACATTGAGACAACTTATCGACGATTGCCCCCAAGCGTATCCTGTATATAGGGGACCTCAAAAGCTGAATTGTTATTTGAAAATGTGAAATACATTCCGAGTTATTCTGGTTGGTTCTTTTCCCTTTTTTTGATTTTTTTTTGTTTTTGGCTGGGTTAGGACCTTATCAGATAATTATCATTTTTGGCTCATTTCCTTTTTGTTTTGGGAATTCAACTCATCACATTCTTTTGGCTCGAGAATAATGATGGAGCAAACAACAATACCCCGAGTTACTCAGCATTGTCATGAGACGAAAATATTACCATCACACATGAAGCGATTTTTCTTCTCTCTTTTTTTTCTTCTTATTTTCTTTCATTCTTTTTTTTGTTAGATGGTGCCTTGCCATCTTATCGCTTCAGAAGAGTGCCCCAAATTTGCCACACTCTTATCCGAGACTTCAAACATGCATATTACCAGGCTTTGAATGTGCCTATTACTAGGCTTTGAACATTTGAGTGATTTTTCTTAGTATTTCTTTTCTCATTCATTTTAAACGTGTGAGATGCTTCTTTCCCTTTTTTAACAGTAAATTATGCTTAATGATTGACCAAAATAACTCAGAAGGTAATTACAAATTCATCTTCTCTGCAACCTTTGATTTCCAGTAGATACAGGTTGCTCAAAACCAATCACCTAGGTTAAAATGATGTCCCTCATGCAATTGATATACAGGGATACAATAGCGGATACATGTATTTTCTGTGCAAAAATATGAGTATTCACATAGAAAAACAAAACTAATCCCTACCGATGAGTGAAATGTTTTAACGAATCAAAGAATAAAAATCGCTTGCTAAACATGCACAATAATAATATGCAAAAAAAATTTCATTTTACAATACATATGCTCCTACAAAATGTCTTTACTACTTTTCGGGCCAAAAATAGTAAAGTTGACTTCACATTACCTTTGAAAAGCATGAAATCTAGTTAAACATCTAACTGGGGAGTTAGCACCTCCCAAAATTCATATATGTCATTGTCCTTAAAACTTCAGATGACCGGCTTCGATCAAACTTTGGACCTTATTTTTCAGAGCTCCACAGTTTTTAGTCGTGTGGCCTGTACTCCCCAAATGGTAATTACATACCATATTGACATCATACCCCTCCGGATATGGAGGATCTTTTGGCTTGGATTGGACAGGGGCTAGCGGCTTCTTTTTGATAAGCATCGGAAGCAACTCAGTGTAGGTTGTAGGAATGGGATGGAGTACATTTACAGGTTTTACGTATAATGAAGACTGCTTACGAGGACGACCCTAGGACTGACTGATTGGGCGAGCACTCACCATATGAACATGAGAATCTTCTTCCTTTTGAGGAACTGTACTATAGGGATCTCTTATTTTCCTCTTCTTAACTGCATCTTCAATGCGCTCTCCAACCATGACTAAGTCTGCAAAGTTTTCGGCATGGTGGCTTACCAGACGATCATACAACACCCCTTTCAAAGTATCCACAATCATGAGAGTAATTCCACTTTCCTGAATCGGGGGTTGAACATGAGATGCTATATCTCGCCATCATTGAGCATAATAACGAAAACTCTCATCAGGCCTCTACTTTAAACCTTGCAGCACGAATCAATTCGGGGTCAAATCTGTTATATGATTGTACTGTTCTATGAAGGCTTTTGAAAGATCCTTCCAGTACTTGATATGTACTCGGCTTAATTGATTGTACCACCGGATTGCTGCCCCAGTCAGACTATCCTGGAAGTAATGGATTAAAATCTTTTCGTCTTTTGCAAAAGCAGTCATCTTCCGGCAATACATGGTAATATGCGCTTAAGGACGCGGAGTTCCATCATACTTATCGAAATTAGAGGTCTTAAACTTCGGTGGTAAAACAAGGTCGGATACTAGGCTCAGATCACTGGCGTCATTCCCTGGCTCCTCTACAGTCTGCATGGCTTTAAATTTTTCCTCCATGAGATGAAACCTTTATTCCCATTTCTTTTACACTTCATTTTTAATTTTCTCGACCAAGTCCAGATCCGACACCTCTTCTTCGTAGAATGCCTCTGTATCCACGGGTGGGCTTTCGATTGCCCCTGCTTGATGACTATCAGATACTCCTAAAGGTTTAATATATATTCTCCTAGCGGGATTTGGCGCCTCTGGTTGAACCTTGCTGTGAGATGCGGTACATTCTGGCTCCTAGGCGACTTCGTCTTCAACCTTTTCTTTCCCAAGGCTTTTTGCCAGTAATGCGGTTATGTTGGGTACTATCGCAGCTTGCGATTGAGCGATCTGATCACTGAGGCTCTGTTTAGCTTCATCAAAATGTGCTTCCAAATTATTCTGCCCCTTTTCCAAACTGACTATTATGTCCTCCATTAGTTTGCCTTGAAACTGAGTAAAGTATGGATGCGAAATGGTTGCAGCTTATATTTTAGTTTCACACTGCTACAATATTTACACTATTAATATTATTGCAAAAATTGATGAATGCATGTATAATGATGCAAATGCCATGATGCAATGCAAAAATGTATGCAAATACAAGTATTGATTTTGCAGGTGATTTGTCCCTATAGAACATCTTTCACTCAGACCAAAAGCTTTCATTACATCAGGTATTAGGATTTTACAGATAGCGGTGAGCTCTAGCACCTAATTTCTTGACCTCGTTCAATAGTCCTGTCAACTTTCCTTCGCAGTCTAACGCTGGATTCATATTCTGGCTTATAGGTATTGCTGCATCAGCTAAGTCTGCTACCTGTTGGGCCACTTGTCGCGTTTGAGTCATAACAATCTTCATGTCTTGGTCTTTCTCATGTATTTTCTGCTCGGCCTTTCGTAGCTTGACAATTACTTTTTTAAAACTTTCATACCCGACCCGTTTGTACTCTTCAACACGAATCTCGCTGGTACGTAAAGATGTCTTGAGCCTTTCTATATGTTCTTTGAGTGTTGGTTTTCCATTTGAAGGGCTTGAGATTCTTCCCCTTCCTACTGCAGACTTGATTTCAGGATCTCATCCATAGCCTGGCTGCTTTCCAACTCACCTTGGAGGATATCGCGTTGGCTCTCAACTTCTTTTAGCTTTTGTGATAATGATATGCTTTATTTTTACTAGTCTTGCATTTCTGCTTCCAACGCTCCAAATCGTTCTTCAGCTGAATCATGCCATTAACCCATTCTTCAGAGGTGTCACCCAGACCGACATTCTTGAATTCAAAGTGTAACTTCTGGTACTCGTCTTGTATACCCTTTAGTATTTTGCCCGGATCAGACCTCTCATGCGTAAGCTGGCCGTACTCGAATGCAAGTTTATCTTCTAAGATGTTGTTACTCTCGGCTCCTGGATTTGTCTCATTTGAGTGATCCACTTCTGTGTTACCTGAACCTTGGACTGGGTAGTGACCCTTCTTCGACTTTGCCCCTCGGGCAAAGGCTGGCTGATTGTAGAATCGGGGTTGCCCATCTTTGAAACCCAAAACTCTTATTCTGATAAGATCTTGAACTCTATTATTCAGGGCTCCACAGTTCTCAGTGTGATGACCCGAATCCCCTATGTGGTAGTTGCACCAGATACGACTGTTGTAACCCTTCGAATAAGGAGGTCTCTTCGGTACAGACTTCACCGGTATGATAAGATTCCTTTCAATAAGCAACGAAAACAGCTCAGTGTATCATACATGTATAGGATTATACCTCTTTACATTATTTGATTCTCAGCATTCTCCTAGTTTTGCTTATATTTTCTAGGTCTCTGCCCCAGACGTACCACCTGTCTGTTTCTTGAGATTGATCACAAAAGGATTCAACTTATCATATTTAATGGTGTTATCTATCTTAACATTCTGACCATTCTGTTCTACATTCTGATCCTTGATCGATTCTTCTCTGAGTTTGGCAGGTTGCTTACCTTTCATCATAACATTTATCTGGTTCATCATCTCGGCCATTTGCTTCTTTAATTCTTGTACTCCACTGTTCTCACTACCAGGACTGACACCGCTTGCCAAATCTGATATGAAGGTTCTGAACGATCCTTCTTCTACTGTCTCCAATCTAGCCTCGAGATGGAACTCCAGAATTGAACCTTCTATTGCCTAGTCAAAGGACCCTTGGTCCATCACGAACGATCTTTATTATGGGAGAAACCACCCGGGAATCAATACCCTATGTGATGTGAATGCAAAAACAAAACAAAAACAAAAAAGAAAACAAGTCAGTACCGGTTAAAATCAATAAATACATAAATAAATGGCAAATTAAACACGATAAACAAACAAAACAACCCTATTTACGTCCCATCTAAACACCTAGGTTATCTGCATGACTCTAAAGGGTGGGTTTTCTATATTCTCTACATGCAGTTTTGGTGCTAAGAGGTACCCGAATTGTCCTTGCTGTCCTCTACTAGGAGTAGCAAGGCCCCCGGTCATCACCCATTATAGGCTCATTTCAACCGGGTTCAATTTAGGGGGACCCATTCGCTTATGCCCATAGGAACGATATCCTCACGAGAGCATAAGATACTCGAGCCCCGGAGGTACTTGCTAGGCCCATACGGAGGAACAATATCCTCACGAAAGCATTAGCGTTTTCCCCCCACTTAAAAAGATTGGTTTATATGCCAAGTTTTAAATGCGTTAAAATAAAACGCGCAATTATAACTGAATGTTACTTTAATAGTCACTTTAATCCGGGACTTCCGATATTAGTAAAGTGGTAATTATTTTGAAAAGCTTGACTCTCATTTGTTTTTGGAAAACAAAACAAAAAAATATCCCCAGCGGAGTCGCCATCTGTAGCGTCTTTCCCCTTTTACGCTAAAAAACGGGTTTCAAGGTATTTGGGGTCATTGGGTATTAAAAATATTTATTCTATGGGGTTTTAGAAAAATTGTCTTTTATTTTAAAAAAAATAGAGTCTCCACCGGCCACTAAGGTAGGCTGGACACCATAAAAACCAGAGATTTGAAAATTGTTGGGTTCGGGAGTCGATTACAGATGGGGAAGGATTAGCACCCCCACACCGCCCAAAATTGGTACTTTAATAATTACCGCTTTATTAATATTGAACTTTCTGGATTAAAATGACGATTAAATTAAAATTTGGTTATAAGTGCGAGTAGATTTTAAGGGCCCCGTTATTCGAGAGTAAACTAATAAATCGCCATCACTGCGCTTGATACTGGCCACGTTTATGCTCGAATAAAAGGCACCGCGTTAACAAAATATATATCAGTTGTGCAACCTTAGAGAAATAAATAAAAACATACATCCATATTGACATGATACTAAAAAACGTGAATATTACAATGTTAAACAAAAATAATGAAATACGTAAAAAACATAACATATTATAATGATAAAAAACAAATCATAAACTTGAACAAGAATAAATCATGCTTCCAAAATTAAATAATTAAATCTAACATGCTTAAACATATTAAAATGAACTACAACAATAACACATGCATGACGTGAATAAAAAATGATTCTATAATAATATTACCATAATACTACATTACAACTTATCATATGACACAATCTATGCATACACTAAAACACCATGATATTTAAATGTAACAAATATAACCCAAGATGCAAAAACACGAAATTCATGCTAGACATATAAACATGATATCATGAACAACAAAAGAAGCATCAGAGCATGATAATATACACGTGAAGACATAATTAGATATGACACACAAGCTAGACTAAAACATGACATTTAAAATAAACATGTATGATATGAACGAACAAATTAAGTAACCTAAAAATCATGATACAACGCCTAAAAACGTAAATAAACATGACACAAACATTAATGTACAAAATTACCACACCGAAAGGTTTACTAAAAAATGACATGGGCATGCAAGTGACATCAACGGGACTAAACATGCTATAACTTGACATATGACATATCGTACGAACAAATACATAAGAAACTAACATGTGAACCCAATATCCAAATTAAACTAAACATCACATATAAAAATGGATGTGCATGCAAATATGAACAAATATATTAAATGATACATAAGCATGGTAAAACACATATTATAAAAACATGAATAAATGCCTATAAAATATCGACCTAAATACATCAAACATAAAAAAACTACATAAACAAGATGTACAAACGAAAACAAAGTATAAGGTACCAAACGGACATATGTGACACGAACAAAATAAATTAAAACACAAAGAAAACATGATATCACAAATAAATACACATGATAAAAACATAAATGGACATGTAATGCAAGAAAAGTAAATATAAAAAGGAACATGTAACATAAAATAGCAGTGTAATTATACAAAAAAAAAACATAATAGTTTAAATCAGACATAGGGACTGAAATAAAATGAAAAGAAAAAAGAAAACCCAAATCAAAGACAATAAAAAACAAATCGGGGACAGGATTGCAAACTAACTGAAACTTGAAATGACCAATGCTGTAAAATACCCACAGGGCAAGCCCAAAGTGCAAACTTCAAAAACGCGAGATGGCTGGAGAGGTAATTTGACCACTTACAATTTGAAATGGGTTAATTTAGGGGATAAATTGAAAGGATTTGAAAAGAAAGAGGGACTACGTCTGTAATTGGACCAAGGGTCGAGACATTTTTGAAAATATTAAAAACGCGAAAATCCTTGTAAGGTAATTATACCATTTTTTAAACAAAAAAACGCTTATAAAAGAACCCAATCAGATCAACTTACACCTTTTTGGCATTTTAAACCCTTGATCTAAAATAAAACAACCCCTTTTTTCCTTATTCTCTCTTCGGACGAACCCTCTGATCCCAAAAACTTTCCGGTCGCCGTACCTCTCTGGTCTCGGCAAGGCTTGCCCGTACCGGCCACCATAAGCCGTCATCGACCAACCATCTATCAACTCCCCAAAAAAAACACAAACGACCCCCCTTCTTGTAAAAATATTCTTTTATTTTCGAAAGGTGAAACCCTTATCATATACCGAAACGTATGGCCCTCATCAGTTCACCCGTTCAGATCGGAGATCTGGGAGCTTTTCACCGAAAAGAAAGACCAAAAACTACCCAGGTAAACCCCAAACCTTTCTTTATTTATTTGCTATTTTTGTTGGTTTTCTGGGTGCATGCAAAAAGAAAGAAAAGTGAAGGAGAAATTACAAGTGAAACTCTATTTTTTTTGTTATTATTTCGAATGTTCTCACTGAGTACAAAAATAGGGATACATTTGATATATAGACTGTCTTTTTTATTTTTGTTTCCTTGCCAGATTAAACAAAATGACATGATTTTTTAGTGATCCTGACTTGTACTCTTCTGGTTTTGCATGTCTGGTTTGGTGAGAGGCCAGTGAGGGTGGTTGTACGGCGTGTGAGGTGGTGGTGATCCCTTGGCAGACGCATCATTGGCTGTTAGATCTGATCTGATCCAACGGCTAGGATTTCTTGAAGTTTGGATGGCCTGGATTCAATCTCGAAGGCAGTGGGATTGCATGAGATGGTGCCACGTGGCGCGTGGCAGTTAAAGGATCTGAAATATGGGATACACGCGCGCGTAGGAGGCTGAAAGGTCCGCGCGTGATCCCACGCGGCCATCTAGAGGGACGTCATGGTTTGATCTCAGCCGTTGGATTTGGATCCAATCCAATGGCCCTCCTTTAGCTGCTCAAAAAGATGAGATAGGGTTAAGGTTTCTGATGTGTATTAGGGTTTTGGGCCAAACGGGCCTGGTAATTTATTTTTGGGTTGTGTAATATTCATTGGACTTGGACTGTTACAATATATTTGGGTTTTATACTTTTTAAATCTTATTTAAAATAAGTCCAATAATAATAATAATAATAACAATAATGACAATAATACTGATAATAATAATACATGCACACTCATACATGGACACCTCTACGTATATAGCATACAATACATACACCTATATATAACATACGGGCACACATGCAAACTTTAATACACGTAACACATTCTTAATTAACATAACATACAAACACACATCCATATATAACCATACCCGTAATGTACACATACAAACATTGCATACATAAAATGTAAACACACATACGACACATAAACCATAACAAATATTAACACTTACACATACATAACATACATGCACTCACACATATCACACACATACACTTCATATATATTAATAACACGAACATACACACATATATATATGTAAACATGCATTAGTGACTTCAATTAATTATTACACTAATATATTAATATGATATTTACAAACCAGATAAAAATGAGTGATTACATATAGAAAAATACAATTTTTTAAAAATTTTGAGGTGTCAGCAGACACCCCACCTATGCATGTGGCTCCACCCATGCTGCCAATCATACATTGTTCAGTACTGCTTTTTCATTTAACGCCCCAACGCTCGTTGGAGAAGCTGTGCCGAACGCAGCCAAAGTATGAGATGCCATTCATTGAAGCTCTCAAGTTCAGTGGAAATCGTATGCTATTTTTGGTGCCCCTACTTATGCCCCATCATTAAAAAATTAGGTTTACAGTTTAAGTTATGGTTTAAAGTTAGGGTTTAAGGTTGAGGTTTAAAGTACCAGGTGAAGGATGTATTTTTAAGGTTTAAGGTTTAAAAAGTAGGGTTAGGGCTTGATTTTTTTTAATATTGGGACACAAAAAGCACAAAAAGGCAAAACAAAATTGTGTCCCTTTTTAGTTAGGGCCGATTTAGCATTATTTTTAAAAAGATAGTTGGAAAATTGTTTTTTTTAATACTTATTGTTTTGTTTAAAATAAAAATGTTTAATATTACTATTAAAAATATTTTTAAATATATAAAAGATCTATTTTAGACATTATTTTTAAAATATAAAAAATTAAAAATATAAACAAGAATATTTAAAAAATTAAAAATACAAACAAAAAAATAATAATAATGTGACATTTAAAAGTTTGATTATTTTGGTTTACTTGTTTATGTCTTTCAATTTTAGATTCTTTATGATTAAGGTCATTTCAAATTTCCATCATTTTAGTTGCATGTTATTTTGATTCAAATCATTTTTAGTTGAATATATTTCCGAATTTGGGTTCAATTTTTTTTAAATTGTTTTGAAAAAGAGCTTCTGAAAAGTAAAACCTTCCCAGCAATTATCAATGTACGGTTAGAACTTGGTTTCAATGCCACTGAAAGATTTCTTTTACATTTTCTTCTTCCCTAACACCAGCTATATCCGAATTCCGAAGTGTTCGCATTTAAGCAGGCATGAATACATATCGGTGTCGAATGTCGACCAAAACAATTTATCTAACCAAGACTCACATCACCTGTGCTTTATCCGCATATCGAGCAATCTCGGAAGCAATTTCAGGCATCCAGTTAACTGCAGTGCCACAAAAGAGTTCCAAAACCAGAGATCTAATGCGAGGACCGAAGAAAAGATGAGTAATGCCAATGTCTGGTAACGGTTCAAAGGCCACCCGGAAACTTCGGCCATTGTCTTCAAAAATGGAAGGGAACTGCTCAGAAATCTTGTTTCGTAATGGACCAAGCCGTTACCCATTGTACCCTGGAAGGAACTAGGTCGAACTCCTCCCTTAAGCGTCTCCCTAAGTCCGGCATGTGGCCGCTCCCATATAGTATCCCTATCTTATTATTACCATCATCAATCGCCCGTCTTAGTGCTTCTATAGCAGCCCTGTTCCTCTGGCCGATGATAACCGATCTCTCTTCCACATCGGCAGTCACTTGTGTGAACCTACACAACTAATATTTTTGCCTCATGTCAACAATGCTCGTCACATAATATATATGAACTTATGTTCAATTCGAAACTACCCAAATACAGAAAAGCATAGCTACGAACATCCAAAACACAGTAATGCGAAAAGAGGACTCCCAAGTTAAAAAAATAAGTTTCCTTTTCTAAAACCTACTCGGAGGTTAGTCGTTTAGCCAGGAAAACCTTCATGGCAGCACCAAAGTCGAGCCTCGATAAAGCTTCTAGCTCAGGATAATCAGATGTCTGGCATCCCACATCCGCACAAACACCACTAATAATGAAAAAACCTACAAGTGGCATAGGAAGCACACGAGGCCCATAGAAGCTTGGATCTTTATGGATCAAGGTCCTCTGGGATTGAAGCAGTCTGAACTAAAGCTTTTGTCGATTTAAGGGTCACATCTCGTGCAAACGAGAAGAAACTTTCACCTTTTTCAAGCTGGATAAAATAATATTCGGAACATTAGATGTACGAGCATGATGATAAAGCTGAACTAAGATTAAAAATCATGAAAGCATCCAACAATGTTAACTTACCTGAAGTAACTTGAAGGTCTCGTAGTCAAGATCCGCATGGTACCAATTATCAGCCTGGTAATCAAGACAATCTAATTGGAAATCGAGCATAAGTATCCGAGCCATCTGCCGCTGAATGCATCCCAAAATGTTAAAACCACATGACCTTGAACTTTTGAGCCTTATTGCTGCAGAAGGGTTCCTTCTATTTTCCAAACTCTCTCTGCTAGCCACCATCTCATAAAGAACACAATCATATGGTGCAAGCTCCTTCTGAAGGGTTTCAAAGTACCTGCAGCCAAGATTAGTCGTTCAACCAATTTAGCTAGAAAAATCCATGCAAGCATACATAGTAAAGTTGCTACAATTAACCGGACATTTTAGCCACGCTCGAAAAAACTCAATCCATTATACTCCCACGAAAGTTTCGATCGAAATATTAAGAAGAAAAACTCTAATCTTCAACACACTTCCATCATTCCTTACGTAGGAAAGCCAAACCAAAACCCAGATTTTCATCAGTAGAGTTACATTCTGTCCGTGCCATTTCCGATCCTTCGAGCATACAGGGTTACAGACTTACAGTCCAGATGATGCTCAACTTCATTCATTTTTCTTTTTATTTTTCCTTGAAATAGAACATCATTCAGTTTCATTCATTAACATATAATTGCTAGATTTATGCTTTCTCTTCATAAAGAAAGCATTCGATTATTATGTCTTCGAATCTGTTTTCTGGAAAATAAAAGAAAATAAGCTACAACCAGATAACCAAGGAACAACGCTGCATTCAAAACACATAACCATGGCCAACAAAACATAAATTACTTGTAATTTCGTAAAAAAAAAAAATCTACGTTTGAATTAGCCTAACATACGCTGTATCCGCTATATGAATCGTGGAGACCAAATCAACCTGAAACATCAATTAACAACAAAAAAAATCCCACAATTAGAACTCAGAAAACTAAATCTTCTTGAAATTATTCATAACTCGGAATCAAAGCTGGAGCGGTTGTATAAGTACCCGAAGAAAAGGGTAAAGAATAGACCAAGGGAACCTCTTACGATAACTGACGACAGCCGTCTACAACTCGCGGCTGCCGCTTTGACTCCCTCTCTTGAATCTCATGAAATCCGCTATCGAATTGCTGCAGAAGAACTGCTCCGGCGACCCATCTTCAACAGTGGAGGAACTACCCAAGAGTTTCAACGATGGGTATTTGAGCGGCTTTGAGAATCTGGGATTGGGTTTCCAAAAAGATGTAGAATTGGGAGATGAATCAAGGTTTGAAGTCGAAGGAAATGAAGATGTGGATGAGATAAGTGAGAGAGAACTCGAAACCATAGTTCAACAGAGTGAGAGAATCAAGGGAAAAGAGAAGGATTGAGCTTTCATTTCTTCCACTCAATAAAAATAACTTTGTTGACTTATTTTGCACGTTAAAGCTAAGTCCTAGTTTCTCGGAAGAAACTAAAACCAATTAGCCTCTCAATTATTCGGACAAGTCAAGGAACAATTCAAAACTAGCTGTCCAAATGAAATTTTTCGTAAACTGTTCATATAGTGTACGTTTATTAAGTTAAATAAATGAGTATGAATAAAATTTTTATGTACATTTAATAGGCTATAAACGAACATGTTATTTAATAGGCTGTAAACTGCCCAAATATTATTGAAAATATGGACTAAATTAAATACAATGTGAACTTTGGAGTTCAAACTGCGAAACCTAGGGAACTTAAAAATTAGTGGTGTAATTTCACCATTTTAGCTATAAACGAACATGTTGACAAACATGTTCCTGAACATTAAATGAATATGTTCTTGAATGTTAAATAAACAAACATGAACACTTTCAAAAATAAATAAACGAACACAAACATGCTATTAAAAATTTAAACGAACACGAACCGAACATAAACACCTTCAAAAATGAATAAACGAATACGAACAAAGTCTTATTTCGTTCAATCTCGGTTCATTTACACCCGTATTCAAAACCAAACGTAAGCATCTAATGGCACTACAGTGCTATAATTATTCACATACTTGTTAAAACAAATGAATACAACAAGAGATGTCTGAAAATGGAATTTATTACTGCACTGTTAAAACAAATGAATACTACTGCAACATGAAGAATGTCCCTCAAGGGAAAGAATGGATATGTATGAGTTAATCAATGTTTACAACAAAGGAATGAATTAAAGCAAGCAAAATGAAATGCAAGTTCTTCAAAGCATAAGCTACATGACAAATATAGCGCCATCGCCAGCATCCTAGTTTCCAGCAGCGATTGCAACCTACAAATATACTTGGAAGAAGATTGAATCAAACATACTAGCTTTGATTCGATGAGATCCCGCCACGGTCATGTATTGAAACCCGGTATCATTGTGTGAGAAGCCTAATGCCTGCTTCTAGATCTTCCAAGGTTATTGTGCGCAGTTCATCGGCATCTATACAACCGAAACTGAGCCGAAGATCAAGGTTCTCCCTAGCATTGACTAGCATCGGATCGATTAAGCCGCCATTCATCTCCTTACGCTGTTTTTCTGTTGTTTCTCTCTCTATTAGTCTTGCTATGGCATCTAAACTGCAAGAAATATGCAACTTAAACCCATACAACAAGCTCTGCTCTGTTTGATTATTCATCTTGATATGGAGTATGTTGGCTAGGTCTTCGGAGTTGAAATTACTAAAGTGAAAAAATTTCGTCACCCTTCGGCAGAATCCTTCATTAGAAGCAATTACACGCTTCATTGGTTCGCTATATCCAGCAAATATGACTACAATTTTTCCGCTGTCCATTACGGACATGATCTCTTCTAAAGCCTCCAATCCATAGTCTTTATCATCTGATTTTTGCATAGGTATTAACCTATATGATTCATCGACAAAAAGGATTCCACCCTCAGCTTCTTGAATCTGCAAACGAACAGTCCGTAGTTCATCAGGAAAAACATAAAACCCTCAACCAAAAAATTAAATAAATAAAACCATAGAGCACAAGGAAACACCTTTCTCCTTGTCTTTGGCCCTGTGTGTCCGACAAATTCACCAACCAAATCTGTCCTTTGTACTTCTGTTACCTTGTCAGTCGGTAGAATTCCAACCATATGAAGCAATTTCCCAAGAACACGAGCAATCATGGTCTTACCTTTTAAGACCAAACGCCATAAGAAATGTAAAAACTACAGGTTTTAAGTAGTGTTGCTAAAATATGGTAATAAATTTTGAGGCATACGATCCAATTGCATTTACCTGTTCCAGGATTACCAAGGAACGCCATATGAGGAGGTCTTCTAGTGCCAACTTTCAACCCTAGAGCCCTTCGCCTTTCATCCAAGAGCATCCCCTTTGCCCATTTCCGAAGCTGTACTTTGAGCTCGTGCAAGCCCACAATATTTTATAGCTCCTTCTCAAGTTCGTCCATCTTAGCCTTTGCCTCACTGCATGCCTCTAGTGCTCTTCTCTTTCGCTGCTCTTCAAGATGCCTAAGTAATAATTCCTGTAACTTCTCACTTCCAGGGCCTTTGGAGAGATGTTTTATAGGAGTCATACCCTCCTGTAGGTCAGGGGTATCAACTACCATGAGTTTGTAATAAAAGATAAATTAAGCATTAAGAAATACACCAAGTAATACGATGAAGATTACTTCGTCCTCAGCACTACAATCAGCATTGTAGTCAAGAAGCGTCTTGACAGTCGCATGGTTGTCAGATCGAATAGAGTCCCAAACAGCTAGGTGTAACGGTGTCATTCCATTCTGCATGAATAACATGGATGAAGAAAATCTTCAATAGAAGTCGAATTCTGCCATCTTATTCTAATAAAAAACCTTAATGATGAAAGGAAAATAAGGAGCTGAGGAAAGTCACATTAGCTTTGGCTTCAATGAAAGCACCGTGAGCGAGAAGCAACCACGCAGCTTCATTACATCCATTCTTGGCTGCCATATGCAACGGGGTTTCACCGTACTGCAAAAACAACAGATAGAACTTAAGAGGAGGAAACCAAAAGGTCTAAATCAAGGAGCACCATTAGATTTCAGAACAAAAATTAACCAAAAAAAGACTGAACTTTTTCTGTACCTACCATATTCTTGGCTTCCAATTCAACCTTTTCTGGCCCTTGCCAGTCGAGCAAAAATTTAACTATCTAGTCTCTGTCAGTTCCAGCAGCAACATGCAGTGGTGTCTGTGCCATCTGCATTTAAGCCAACTGAAAATTCTAAGAATACCGTGGAATAGAATTCATCCACATACATACATGTTAAGAATTTGATATGCGGTAAATAACCAAAGAGATAACAACATAAAATAAGACATGCACAAGAGACAATATTTAACGTGATTCGGTCTTGCCTACCTCAACGGATGAAAGAAGCGATGTATCCAA
Organism: Hibiscus mutabilis; assembly: GCA_019671005.1. Classification (NCBI taxonomy): domain Eukaryota; kingdom Viridiplantae; phylum Streptophyta; class Magnoliopsida; order Malvales; family Malvaceae; genus Hibiscus; species Hibiscus mutabilis. The sequence goes on from CM033747.1 coordinate 27,403,798, forward strand.
AATCCTCTCCCCAACTTCCCTACAATACACATCTCTACAACATAGCAGCTACAGTTGCAAAGATCCTAAAAGTGGTTAATCTCTCCAAAATAATTCTAAAGGTTAAACATAGTCTATATATATATATAGACCCAAAAACTTGATCACCAATAAATCTTATTCAATAAGATCTAATACCTAGTTACCAAACAATCAATATAACAATATAATATATCCATGGTAAACATCAAAATCAACCTCTGTAATTCTCTTGAGGAATTTCAGCAAGTAATCATATAAGCAGGCTCACAGTAAAAAGTTCAGTGTTAGAAGCTTAAAACAAGCAGCAGCTAGCATATGCCAATAAGTTGACATTTATATGAATTATGAATCAATAATTGGCTCAAACATGGTTTTCCTCAGTTAAGATCATGAGCTGATTCCCATTTCTAACACCCAAAATTCCAGAGCAGCCATCTTTGATTGATCCAAGCTAAAGACTAGAAATTTACCATAAATGCAATGAAATGATCAAAACATAACAAGAAATTATGGGTAAAAACGCTATGAAATTACCAAAGGAATGGAACTTACAACAGGGTTTCTCTCGTTGAGAAGAAAAGGCTTGTCAATAAGCAGCTTCTGGAGAGCAACAAGATCCCCAGACTGAACCAACCCATGAACTGTGATGGGCTTGGCAGATCTTGACCGTTGATCCTGACGCCTCTGCATCATTTCCCAGAAATAAAAATCGTTTCTTTCCTCCTCCTTTTTCTCTCTGCCAAGTCAAAGGAAGAAGGAAACAAAAGAAATGAAGAGGAAAAAGGAGAGGAATTGGATTTCGTGTTTTATAGAGGGATCGATTGGCCCCGAATCCGACTCTCGCGCCCTGAATCCAACACTGGTTTTTTTAGCACTTTCTCTTGTTATATATATTTTGTTAAAATTTCGTGGTTTGGATTTGGGCTAACCGGGGACCTTTACTCTACTGTGGGCGGCGGAGCTTCCCAGTTGCCACCGTCCATCAGATGGCCACCTATTTTTAGGCTGTCGACAATTAACCACTCAAAAATAGAGTTAATTCCATAAATTCCCTTCAAGTATCATTTAAATTCTAAATTGGTCCTTATTCAAAACATTCTAATTGAGTCCTGAAAATATAATAGTGTATCAATTATGTCCTTTCGTCTACAAATTTAACTGTTAATTTAGACGTTAAATATTCGTTTGAATTTGATAGGAGCATATTATAATACATGGATCAATTTGTAAATACATGTGGAGTTTTCTGGGAACAAGCTAAAAAAATTGTATTTAAAAGGTGGATAAAAAAACATTTAAAAATTGGGGCCAAAGCTAAAAGTTGTGTTAAGATATTTTGAATTTTTTTTTGGAATGGTCAAAATGTTATTTCTCCGCTTACAAGGTCACAATCAATACAAATACATAAAAGAATTATAAAAAATTTTTAAATTATATAAGAATTTTAAATTTTTGAAAGACAATTGCCCCCCCGAGTCAAGAGGGTCACAATGAATTATACGGTTTTAATAAAGGGGCTAAAATGTGATTCATTCGTTTTATCTATACGTGTTTGTATTCATCTTGTATATAATATATTTCAGTCTCATATACAGGGGCGGACCATAGATGAGGTTTTAGCGGCGTGAGTCCCTGCCAACTTTTTTTAATAATAATTTCATATTTTTTTAGAAAAAATATGAAATTAGTTTTGTAATACTTTCAATCTTTTTAAAATTTTATTATGACCCCTCAAAATTTAAATTTTATAATGGTCTCCTTTATAAATTTCTAATTTCTCCCATGCTCGTATAAAAAGAAAAACATTTGTAAAATTTTTTGTATGTAATAGAATTGCTAGTTGTATGTTGATTTTAAAACAAAAAACAATTTTGCGTATTTTAAGTTTTAGATAATTTATTCTAATGTTAAATAAATGAGAAAGTTGAACAATCATGAAAGACGAGTGTATGAATTATTGAATTTTATTTGATATATTTTTAGTCATTATTTTAATAGTTTTTGTAATAGTCTTGTATTTAATCATTTTAAACCTTGATTTATCGAAGTTTAATTTTATATGTTAGTTTTTATACGATTTATTTTAGACGTTTTGATTTTTCGGAATTTAATTTCAAGATCAAAATTTTCTGACTTTTCTCTAATTTTTAGTTATCCATGCAACAAGTAGACATATTTACAATTTGATCAGCATATTTTAAATATATTATAGGTAATTATACTATGCATCGTCGGTGAATTTTTTTGTTCCTACAAGCGCCAAATTTTTTGGGGTTAAAGGTCTAGTTTGGGGTTCATAGTTTAGGGGTGTATGTGTAACACCCTGATCCCGTCCCAGATTCGGAGCATCACATTCGGGTCGCCCAAACCGACCCATCAAAAATTCCATTTAAAACCACAAGTTGGCAACTCTCAAAACGATTCATTTCCATAAAATCCACATAGATATTAAGATTAAAAGGGTTTACAAAATATAAGTTCAAATTAAAATACACCGTTTGACCAAATAACAGTAATCAAAATAAAATACAAACTCGACTGTAATAATGTCCTATGAATACAAACAGTCCAAACTAAACATCAAGTATTGTACTCTAAAACTGGCTCGGTGCTGGGAAATCCTCCTCGATGTGCTCCTACAAAAGCAACATGTCAACCTACGCACGGAAAAACCACAGTTCCGCACGCTGAGCTAACAAAGCTCAGTGGTACATTTCTACTCTACCGCATTTCATGAATTTCATAAAACAAGCATGCATGATAATATAATAAAGAGTTCACATAAAGGCTTTTCAACATCTAAGGATCATCTTCTAGCCTATCCTAGCTAGAGCTTACAACTGTCTCAAGATACCACTATTATGTAAGAAGACTACCAAGCCATCCCAGGCTTACTATACTCGAGGCCACATCGTCCATCGAGTTACGTCTCATACCCTGATCACATAGCCCAAGGGTTATATAGCCCATACTCGAGGTCACATAGCCCATCGAGTTACTCAAGCTCACACAGCCCGTCGAGTAACAACTCTACCCTGATCATATAGCCCAAGGGTTAAATAGCCAACATCTATCAACCATACAACAACGTAAATAACATACATTCCTAATGGCTAACGAAGCTCTACTATTTTCCCGTGCTCACACAGTCGTCGGGTTACCCGTGATCACATAGTCGTCGGGTTAAGACTATATTCGGATCACTATAGCCACAGATACGTCCTAGATATACTTGGATCACAATAGCCACAAACAGTATTTTCCTGAGGTCACAAAGCCAAACAGGTTACTCAAGATCACATAGCCCTTCGAGTTACTCGAGCTCACACAGCCCCCGAGTTGTATTTCCATATCCTGATCACATAACCCAAGGATAAGTTTCTAACCGCATCCAGATCACATAGCCTGTGGGTACGTCAGATGTACTCGATCACATAGCCCGAAGTACCCATCCCATTATATAAGTGCCCTTGCAGTGACTCTAGGACATCCGGATCCTAACAATGACATATATGTTAACCCATGCTCCCCCGAGCATCAATATATCTCACCGAGAGATAAAAGGCATCCAGCCAACCATTACCAATGCCCCAAGGCATAACTTGTTTGTTACACTAATTAATATATGTCTTTACGATTTATTTACGCTTTTCTCGTTAAATTATCTTATTATTCGCAGCAACCAGCCTATATGGACATCCCTTCAGCACACAACTATTTATTTCACACGTGGGGTTTAACTCAATAATTACCAAGCCATTAGCTATTTATTTCACACGTGGGGTTTAACTCTACATTTCTCAACTTTAGTATTCATTTTACACCCTAACAGACCCCTAAGACCCCTTACCTCGAATTATAAAACCCCCGAATATGAGCTCAACTTTCTTGGGCAGATTGCTCTACGAGTATCGATACTCCTACATGGGTATCAGTACGCCTCACCAGGTACCGATACTCCTCCTCGAGTACCGATACTCAACTCAGGTTTGAAAGAATTAAACGTCTAGCTGTACCGACACACTCTTCCCCCATATCGACACTCAGCATCGGTACTTGAATTGCATTGTACTAATCCTAACTCGTACCGGTACCCCTACCCTAGTGTACCAATACGCGAAAGCCTCCCCAGGTAAGGGAATAATGGGTACTGATACGCCCATAGCGTACCGGTACGCGAATACACTACTAGAATCCTAATTAAGCGAGGGGTACCGATACAAGGGAAGGCGTACTGGTACGCCCCTCACGACCTTTCCCTTAATTTACAAAGGAGTATCGATACGCAACCACCCCGTACCGGTACTCGAGCTCAAATTTCGAAACCTAGAGCTCGAGATTTCACCAATCCCACCCTTAACCCCCTTGGTTAAGTCCCAAATCGATCCTACAAGTTATTTAGAGCATAATTGGTAGTTTTGTACCAAATTTACCCATTATTAACACATAATACATGATTTTCCATTAAAGGGGATTTAATCTCCTAAAACCACAACTATGCAACCCAAACTATAAACCACAGAAAACAATTATCTTATGAGGCTCATGAAATGTAGGAGTCAAGGATGTACTGACCTTTAGCAAGCAATTCACGAATTAAGGCAGCAACAAGCTTATTCCACATCTCTTCCTTGAACCAAGCTTTAAACCAAACTTCCACCAAAGCTGAAGATATTTACCTCGAATGGTAGATCTTTGCATGCTAAAACATTTCCTCTTGATGGCCAAAACGAGATTATCACCACAACTTCAAGGATTTCCTTATTTTCTTTGATTCTTGGTTAGAAGAGATGAGAGGATAGGGAAGAGGGGACAAAAGACCAAGATGATCTCACCACCCACTTTTCTGCAGAAATTATGAAGGCCTCACCAACCTTTGTCTCCTATTTGGGGTTTTACCATCATACCCTTCCTCAAAACCCTACTTAAGCAAGCCTAAAACCCTTAAATAAGCCCAATAACATATAGAGGTCCACAAGGCCCAATAATAAGGCCTAACATAACCCGAACATTTGACCCAACACGTCAGTCCAAGACCCGGGTCAACGCCCATTGTTGACTAAAAAATCTGAGTCGTTACAACTCTCATCTCCTTTAAGAATTTCCGTCCTCAGAATTTAGATGGATGAAATAGATGTAAATAGAACGAATCTAACCACCTCACCATTCAAACATGATCACCTTGATTAGGGAGAGTTCTCCCCAAACCTGCCTTAAACAGAACCATAGCATAAAACTACACGCTCTCAACACTTCTCTTGAGATTTCCCGTGACTCTTTTTCAGCAACCAACGACACTCATTGCAAACCGCTAAGCGTGGTAACATAATCAACCTCGACCCACTTTGTTCAAACATCAATTCCAAGGAAACTCAAGTCCATTAGGTGCTACCTTGAATATCGACTCTCTTAATTGGCGTCCATCAACCAAAAATCTGAACTTAGACTTTATCTTATCTAAAACACTGTATCACTTCTTCAAGGTACTGCCAGGAACGTATCATGCCAAACAACCATGTCCCGGTCAAACCATTAAAAGACAAGCAAAACCCTAACAACTGATCATTATCATCAATCTACCTTGAATCCAACAGCTCTTTTCCCCAGACTTAGGCCACCAAGATGAGATTTAAACTTAGAACTCACACAAGCAACCCAAAACTTAGTCATTCTACTTGCGAAGGTCTGAACACCTTCTTCCTAACCCTTTCCTCGGTCCCAACCATCAGATATAGAAAGCCATCTGATTGCTCTCAAGGATCGCCAACTAGTTCGTCTAAAAACATTTATTTGCAAGGCAACTATCTGGTTACCCTCAACACAGCTATTGATTCATATTTCCGCTGCGCCACTCTGATAACTTCTACACTGCTGCCTTAACCGACAACAACTTTGGTCGAACTCGATTGGGCAGTCCTCCAACTCTACGAGATCTAGTTCAATAGATGCGCAAGCCAAGCAAATATCCTCACGGTTCGCCCTTAGAACCCTAACCATGAACATCACAACTTTTATTTGACCTTGCTAATGGTACCTTTACTTCGACAAACAGCACACGAAGCTCTCACATTCTATGGCCAAAACAAGGTCGCCGATCTCACGAAACCGTCTGCAGTCTTCCACTATTGCATTACGGCTCAACACATCCAAAGCCACCTTACAAGCTATTCTCACGCAGACGCGATCTCGGTGAAGCACTTGACAACGACACCTAATTGGTTGCTTGCACAAGTGTGCCTCCAACAAAAAGTTCGTTAAGTACCATACTACGAAGTGATGGACACTAACAACGAACTCAACATTACCTTCATTGAGGTTATAAACCACAATCAACCGGTAAGATTGCTCATTCACCAAGGGTACCTTCATACCCTCAAAACACCCATAACACTAAGACCATGAACTCTTAATCCTCACGTCTACAACGTAAATTAAGAACACCTTGCAACCTATAGAACCTTCCTTGAGCTAGCACTATGGAGCACAACGTCCATCTTAGAGAGGTTAAGATCCTACACAACCAACACTAACAACTAGATTCAAGCAATCTAAAACTTTATAACTTCTCACTCACATCTTATGGCACACGTGTTCTCTCAACAACCATCTATGTTAAAACCTTATCTAGTAAAGGATACAATTCTATTTACCATCTAAAGCAACAACAAACCCAAGATTTACCAAGATGCACATCATAAAAACTGGTCCATTACACAACCGAATAGCTAAACGGCTAACGCAACATCTGAAACCAATACAAAACTTAATTACTTGACATATCCTCAATTGTAACGTTGTCAACTATAATCTGAGCAGCAGACTGCCTAATAATGCCTCGTGCGTAAACCCTGGCAGTAGGCCTCACATGACCTCTACCTCGATAGCCTAACGGTGCCCTAGCTCCGCCTTTAGCAAAACTCATATCGTGACGGTAAGAAGCCAACCTCTGAGACTGAACTGATGAATTCTCATCCATAACTGGGCAATTTTTTACCATATGCCCTGGTGTCCAGCACCGATAACAAACCCTCCGAAGCAACATACTTCCAAGTGATGTCGGCCACAATGCTCGCATGCTGATGAAAGCGATGCTCCAACAGAACCATCAGTACTCCCTTTTAGAGTAGAAATTAAAGAACCTCTACGAACCCTCGATCTAGATCCTGAGCTGACCCTCGGTAATTGGTCTGAGGTAACTCTCTTCAAACTCTTCAAAGTACAAAACCTTTTATGTAGAGAGGGAGAATGACCCATGATATTCTGGGTCTCCACATCACGGCCTCTAGAATCCTCGAACTGATTGGATGTTTAACTCTGAAGCATGCAACTGAAGGTTAACATTCAAACCTTGCATGAACCTCTTGCACCTTAACTCTTCTGTGGCAACCAACTTTGGAGCATAATGGCTCAAACATAAAAACTCTTGCTCATAAGCAAACACCGTTCGATCTCCCTATACCAAATGTAAAAATTGGTCTTTCATCTTATCCATGTGTACCTCACTAATGTACTTCTTCCAAAACTCATCCACAAAGATATCTCATGTCAAGAGCGCAAGCTGTAGACCCAACTCTACGGTCTCCCATCACTCGTGTGCATTACCCTTAAGAAGGGAAACAATACAATCAAGATCATTTTTCGAGCTTTCCTCCATCCGTTTTAAGATTCTCTATGTGTCGCGCAACCACTGGTCAGCCTTGATCGGGTCATCCTCACCCAAGCCTTCGAAATTTTTAGGCCTAAAATGATAAAGCCTCTCTACAGGGGTCTTGCGAGGCATCTCAGATTACCTTTGATACCACTAAATGTAACACCCCCAATCTCGTCCCAAATTCAGAGAATCACATTCAGGTTACCCAAACTGACCCATAAAAAATTCCCATTTAAAACCACAAGTTGGCAATTCTCAAAATGATCAATTTCCATAAAATCTACATAGATATTAAGATTAAAAGGGTTTACAAAATATAATTTCAAATTAAAATACACCGTTTAACCAAATAATAGTAAATAAAAATAAAATACAGACTCGACTGTGGTAAGGTCCTATGAATACAAACAGTCCAAACTAAACATCAAGTATTGTACTCTGAAACTGGCTCAGTGTTGGGAAATCCTCCTCGATGTGCTCCTCTAAAAGTAACCTATCAACATACGTACAAAAAAACCATAATTTCGCATGCTGAGCTAACAAAGCTTAGTGGTACATTTCTACTCTACCGTATTTCATGAATTTCATAAAGCAAACATGCATGATAATATACTCAAGAGTGCACAAAAAGACTTCTCAACATCTAAGGATCTTCTTCTAGCATATCCTAGCTAGAGCTTACAACTGTCTCAAGATACCACTATTATGTAAAAAGACTACCAAGCCATCCCAGGCTTATCATACTCGAGGCCACATCGTCCATCGAGTTACTCGATCTCACACAGCCTGTCGAGTAACAACCCTACCCTGATCACATAGCCTAAGGGTAAAATAGCCAACATCTATCATCCATACAACAACGTAAATAACATGCATTCTCTAATGGCCAATGAAACTCTACTATTTTTACATGCTCACACAACCGTCGGGTTACCCATGATCACATAGCCGTCAGGTTAGGATCATATCTGGATCACTATAGCCACATATACATCCTAGGCATACTTGGATCACAATAGCCACAAGTAGTCTTTTCTTGAGGTCACATAACCAAACAGGTTACTCGAGATCACATAGCCCTTCGAGTTACTCGAGCTCACACAGCCCCTAAGTTGTATTTCCATATCCTGATCACATAGCCCAATGATAGGTTTCGAACTGCATCTAGATCACATAGCCCATGGATAAGTCGGATGTACTCAATCACATAGCCCGGAGTACCCATCCCCTTATATAAGTTCCATTGCACTGACTCTGGGACATCTGAATTCCTAATCAAGGCACATACGTTAACCCATGCTCCCTCGAGCATCAATATATCTCACCAAGAAATAAAAGACATCCAGCCAACCATTACCAATGCCCCAAGGCATAACTTGTTTGTTACACTAATTAATATATGTCTTTAGGATTCATATACGCTTTTCTCGTTAAATTATCTTATTATTCGCGGCAACCAGCCTATATGAGTGTCCCTTCAATACACAGCAAGGACCTTAATCTTTCTCGTAACATTAACTAATCCACCACGGATCTCTATGGGCGATTAAACAAGCGATCCACTTAATAATTACCAAGCCATTAGCCATTTATTTCACAAACTCTACATTTCTCAACTTTAGTATTCATTTTACACCCTAATAGACCCTTAAGGCCCTTTACCTCGAATTATAGAACCCTCAAACGCGAACTCAACTTTCTTGGGCAAATTGCCCTACGAGTACCAATACTCCTACATGGGTATTAGTACGCCTCACCAGGTATCGGTTCTCCTCCTCGAGTACCGATACTAAACTCAGGTTCAAAAAAATTAAACGTCTAGCCTTACCGACACGCTCTTCCCCTATATCAGTACTCACCATCAGTACTCGAATTGCCCCTACCGATCCCAACCCGTATCGGTACCCCTACTCTAATGTACCAATAGCGAAAGCCTCCCCAAGCAAAGGATCAATGGGTACAAATATGCCCCTAGCATACCGGTACGCGAATACGTTACTAGAATCCTAATTAAGTGAGAGGTACCGATACATAAAAAGGCGTACTGGTATGCCCTTCACAACCATTCCCTCAATTTACAAAGGATTACCGATATGCAGCCACCTCGTACCGGTACTTGAGCTAGATTTTGAAACTTGGAGCTCGAGATTTCACCAATCCCACCCTTAACCCCCTTGGTTAAGTCCCAAACCGATCCTACAAGTTACTTAGAGCATAATAGGTGGTTTTCTACCAATTTTACCCATTATTAACACATAATACATGATTTGCCATTAAAGGGGATTTAAGCTCCTAAAACCACAACTATGCAACCCAAACTATAAACCATACAAAGCAATCATCTTATGAGGCTCATGAAATATAGTAGTCAGAGATATACTGACTTTTAGCAAGAAATTCGCGAATTAAGGCAGTAACAAGCTTCTTCCACCTCTCTTCCTTGAACCAAGCTTTAAACCAAACTTCCACCAAAGCTGAAGATATTTACCTTGAATGGTAGATCTTTGCATGCTGAAACATTTCCTCTTGATAGCCAAAACGAGATTCTCACCACAACTTCAAGGATTTCCTCATTTTCTTTGATTCTTGGTTAGAAGAGATAAGAGGATAGGGGAGATAGGACAAAAGACCAAGATGATCTCACCACCCATTTTTCTACAGAAATTATGAAGGCCTCACCAGCCTTTGTCTCCCATTTGGGGTTTTACCATCATACCCCTCCTCAAAACCCCACTTAAGCCAAGCCTAAAACCCCTAAACAAGCCCAACAACATATAGAAGGCCACAAGGCCCAACATAACCCGAACATTTGACCCAACGCGTCAGTCCAAGACCCGGGTCAACGCCCATTGTTGACTCAAAAATTCGAGTCGTTACAGTATGTTTATGTACTTAGAATTTAGGAGTTGTAGTTTGATTTTAGGGATTAAGGTTAGAATTTAGGGGTTTATAAATTAAAACCTAAATTCCTAAATATTACCATAAAACATAAAACCTTAAATTCTAATCATAATCCCTAAATTATAAACTCCTAAGTCTAAACCCATAAATTATAAACCCCAAATTAGATCTCTAACCCTTAAAATTAAGGCACTTATCGAAATAAAAAATTTCTACCGTCGGTGCATGATACTCACAATTCAATTAATATGATATTAATTAAACTAACATTTTAATGCTTATTAATTAAATTGATACTCACAATTCAATTAATATGATATTAATTAAACTAACATTTTAATGCTTATTAATTAAACTGATACTCACAATTAAATTAATATGATATTAATACTTTAAAACTTAATTAAAATATTTTAAAATTCAATGATGAAGTTAAAATTAGGTATGACAATTTTCCCCGAACTCGGCGGGTTTCGACCCTACCCGATTTGATAGGAGCGATTTTTTATTTTAAAATTCGAGTTCGGGGGTCGGGTTTAAAAAAATATAGTCGAGGTCGGGCGAGAGTCGTGTTTAGGGTGAAAATTTCTCGACCCGACCCAATTTATTTTAACTTTTTTATACATATTTATGAAATTGCCATTCAATATATATATTTATTAGGTCCAAATTTTTTAACCTTTCATTTTTCTCATCTTCTGCCGCCTCATTCTCATTCTCATTCATCCTCTCGTTTCAATTTGTTCTCTATTCCTCTGCACTTCTTTCATTCATTCCCTTTTCATATATATTTCTTTTATTATGTATATTTTTCTTGGACAATATCGATTATAAGAAAGAAATATTCTTGTGTAGTTGTGTGTATTTTTTTAGATTATTTTTTTCTGCATATTTTTAGATTATTTTTATGAGAATAAGTACTTTTTAACAACAATAAACATGAAAAAATATGTTTTTTTAATTTTGAGTATTTTCTAATGTTAATTTTTTGTATACATCCCATATTTTATTTTTACTTTTTTTTGTTTCCCGAGAAAATCTGAGATTCACAGGAAAATTTTAAAAAATCGAGTCCGGTCGAATCGGAGATAAATTTGAAGTTTAATTTTCGTGACGAGTTCGGGACGGGTGAAAATATTATATTTTTCGGGTTGGGTCAAGTCGAGATCAAATAAAAATTGTTATGTTTTGGGCCGAGACGATCAAAAACCTGACCCGCCCCAATGTCATCGCTAGTTAAAATTTGGGTAATAGATTGACTAACCAAAATAAACATTTATCCTTTTACGAGGAGATGAACGTGTAGGGTTTTATTTGTTTACCTTACTGTTTCTGTGTAATAGTTGAGAGAATATTAGCTCAATGTTTGGTTTGATGAGCTGGAGTTAGAGCTCATCTTCAATCATTTCCCATGTTCTTCAAGTAATTGGTGGAAATAATAACTGGAATTTATTAGTTATTGTAATTAGCTTTTTTTTTATAATATTTGATATTCGATTATTAATGGATTAATCTAAATTCAACTATGGAAAAAGATTTATTGTAAAATAATTTTATCGATTTAATTTACTTCATTTATTACATCATAATTTTAAATATTAAATGTTGTTTTAAAAAGGTATAAAACTGGAAAATATATCTAATATTTAATTGAATAATCATTTTATTTCCTTATTTTTAAGCAATTTAGCCATCATTTTTTTTTATTTTGAGTAAAAACAGTCCCTCTGCAAATGAAAATTATAGCCAACTAATGGTAAATGGCTTAAAATGGCATGATAAACCTATATGATAGTGCATAAGGTGTGCTTATCGAGCGAGTCGATCGAGAGCTGAGTAGTGCTCAACTCGTGCTCGTTAAAAAATCTTGTTGCTCGTTAAACTCGTTAAAAAATTTACCTCATTTTCTAAAATATAGGTAAAATCTAGTGATACTATTAGAGCTTAATATAAACATACTAATTTAGAACAAAGCGGGGACATGGGAGATAAAAAAACCAACTTGTCATGACTAAGTTAGAGACGAAGTCGATATTCGAGTGTGAAACTCTTTTTAGTTTCTCAATAATCTTTGATGAATAACAAAATAGATAATGCCTTGGGGATTTTAGGATTTTAACTTTCAATCATTTTTTATATGGGCACCGAAGACTTTTCGCTTTTCTATTTTTATACATAAAATAATAATAAAAATAAAATCTAATTATTATAATTTAATTTCTTATTAATATATAACTAATATTTTGAATTCTCGAAAAATAAAAATGTTTATGAAATTTGAAACCAAATATTTTATGGGTAAAATCTAGAGTTTTCAACTAGCATTTAAATTTCTTGGAACATAATTTTTTTAAGGTAGCAACCAAAAATCATAAAAAAATATAAGAAAATAACAGCTACTCGCAAACTTTTCGAGTCAAGTTGTGCCTTCTTGGACTCAACTCTCTAAGACCTCGAGTCGAGTATGGACCGATTCGAGCTCAAGCTGTTTGCTGGTTGCTCAACTCAATTAGCACTCCTAACAGTGCACCTTGACATGACAATGTCATATAAACAAATGTGTTGACTTGAAAGTAGGCCTGACAAACTTGACCCGAGACCCAAATCGATTTACTCGACCCGATATAGACCCAAACATGATGGTCTAAATTTAACCCGAATCCGAATCAATAACCGAACTGAACCAAAACCGATCCAAATTTAGTTAAACCGAAAATCAACCTGAATCAAAATTAACCGAAACTGAAAATAACAGAAATCGAAAACAACCCGAACCGAAAATCAACCGAACTGGAAGCAACTCGAACCGAAAATCAACCTGAACCGAAAGCAACCCGAATTTTATTTCCTCAAATATGTATGTTTTATTCTCATTTTGTATTAAATTTCTAATTTACAACTACCTTTAGTAATGGTTTAATATTATTTTTTTCCTTTAAAAGATCATCTTTGTATATTGACTCAAATTGTAAGCCGGCCAATCCGATATCGACCCGATCCGAAAAGCAACCCATCTGATATAGACCCAAACTGAAAAGTCAACTGATTCGATATAGACCTAACTCGAAAAGTCAACTGATCTGATATTGACTCAACCCAAAAAGCAAACGATCTGATATTAACTGACCTGATCCGAAATAAAATAGACCCCGAATGAGACCCGATCCGACCCGAATCGAGCCTAAACCTAAAATAACTCGAACCGAAAAATCAACCCGACCCGAAGTGTCCCTACCCGATTGCGACCACTACTTGAAAGAATATTACATAAATTAAAAACTAATTTTATAAAATTATATAAAATATAAGATATTTTTTACTGACGTGTTATTCTGTTAAATCATTTTCGAGCTATCTTTATTCCAATATTAGTTAATTGACGATACTTTGGTCTTCCTCTTGTCTTGCTAGTATTAGACTATTAGATATATGGATCTATTCGGGTTTAACTAATTGTTATTCTTTGAATACATGAGTCTTAACCATTCTCATTGGAAAAAAAAAACGATTTAGATTCGATTATTATATTTATAAAATAATGTGGGATAAAAGACTGTTAAAATTTGTGTTTTAAGACGTTTTTCGATATTTAACTCAATAAAAAACTATTATGAAATATAGTCAAAAATAGAAGGTTGAGCACACATAAAATATGAGTCTCAAGAAAAAAAGTCATGTTCATTATTTAATAATCAGTTATATTGACATACCGGTTTGTTTAGTGATCAGTTTATCAGTTGTATTGAACTCAACAAGTGGTTCAAGAAAAAATAACAGATTTTGTTCATTCTAAGAGACTCGGGTTCAATCGCAATATCTGCAAGGTTTGTATGCATTGTCAAAAGGTTAAAAATATTTATGAACAAATACTATCGTGTAATCACCTTTAATCTATTCAAAAAAATATATTAGTCTTACATTCTTAATTATGAATTGATTTTTTTAAAAGTTATACAACTAATATTTAATAACTACTTCGCCTCTCTCTAAAAGAGGTTAGGGTTTGTTCAGTTTTGAATGGCGCCGTTGTTTGCTCTAAGCACTCGACACTTTAACGAGTTCACCTTCGTTTTTCTTCTTCTTTTTTTTTTTGCCTTATTTTTTGTTTTTTGGATGGTTTGTTTTTCCTATCGGTCGACTCGTCGTAGAGGCTCTTTCTCGACGTCTTTGGTCCTGTTTGGGCCCTCTTGAGTAAGAGAGTTTTCTTTGTTCGTGATCGAGAAGAGGTCTTCTCCCAGTTTCGTCTTCTATTTTCAGGCGATAATTACTTCGGCGGTGCTTCTTTCGCCGTTCCTTCAGCCTTCGTGATGTTTCATATTTAATTAAGATGCTCGTTGATGATCTCTCAATACATCACCTTGAAGACCCCGTGCTTTTGCGACAACGTAAATGACCATGCAAATTGTGAGTGGTTGCTGGCTCTGTTTCTCTTTCGGTCCCCTTTGTTGGATTTCCTTGTTGCTACCTCTTTTTGTTTGTTGCGTGTTTCCCCTGTTATTGTTGTTTTTGTGTTGTTTCGATTTTGTGCGTTCATTGTTGTTTTTCTTCTCCTTCCCATGTATTATTATTATTATTATTATTATTATTATTATTATTATTATTATTATTATTATTATGTGATGTTCTTTGTCTTGCTAAAAGCTGGCTTTGTTAAAATAAATAATTTACTCTGTGATTCACAACCAGTCATGCTAAGTGCATGAAATCGGATACATTCTTTGGACCGTAACTTGAACTTTAGCAACACTCATATGTTGAAGTAAAACTTATAAATTTTAAATTGACTGAAATTGGCCATCACTACTGCCTAAATTAATATCGATGCCATTGATTATTCTTATAAAAATATGAATTCAACAAGATATAACATTATGCAAAATGTCATCTAAGCAACTAGTAGAACACTTGAATTCGAATAGTTTATTTGTACGGTGTATATATATTTTTCAAGGACTAAGAATTAAAAAAAAAAATACTAACATATAATCACACCGAAATATTAAAAAAACTTGTGTAGCGAAACTTACTTCATGTAAGATTAATCCAAGATTAACAAGCCAAATAATTATACCAATTGATTTAAGGGAAAACTACATATTTAATACCCCACATATTTTCGGATTACTATTTTGGTACCCGAACTATATTTTGGCAAAATAATACCTAAAGTTACATTTCGTTTATATTTTGGTACCCCGACGCTTAAAGTTAACGGTAATGGTGATGTGACTTATTTTTAATTGAGATAATAACAGTTGTAGTCCAAAACTTATACATTTCTATCAATTTAGTCCAAACTCTATCAATTTAATAATAATCTTAAATATTTGGATTAAAACTGCAAATTTTCCTATTTTTTCTTTCTTCTAGAGGAACAAGGCTGTTCCAAAACCCAAATCAGAGCAGTCATTCGGTCTCCACTGCGTTTGCTCTGTTTCGATGCCGAGAAAGACATGTATTTTTTTTCGTGATTTGAACTCCGCTGTCGCAACCACTGCTCATCCGGCCTCCGCCACTTTTTATTTGAATTGATTTACCTCCCTTGTTTTTTTTATGCTTATAAAAGGAGTTGCTTCTATTAATTTCAAAGAGTGTGCAAACGATATAATTTCTAATGAGAAAAAGAGGGGTTAGGGCTTTAGGGAAGAAGACAACAATAAAGGTGACATTTGCAGTTTGAACCAAAATATTTAAGGTAATGATTAAATTGATAGAGCTGTGACCAAATTGATAAAAATGTATAAATTTTAGGATTAAAATGGTTATTATCCCAATTAAAAATAAGCCACGTCATCATGTCCCGTTAGATTTTAACGGTGGAAATACCAAAATAAAAACGAAACGTAACGTTAGATACCATCTTGCAAAAAAATATAATTGGGGTACCAAAATAGTAATGCGGGTAGGGATGTCAATTGGGCGGAGAGGGTGCAAAAGGGTACTCTTCCCACACCTATCCCCGTAAAAAAAAATTCATCTTCATCCCCGCCCCACAACCCATTACGAATATAAAATCTAAAACCAACAATGCCTCACAACCCTCAAGACTAAAACCATCACCCCCATCACCTGCGTGGGTCCTGAGACTCACTTAATCCCCTCTTTATCTGTCTCATGACCTATTCATATAATATATTTATAAATATTAATTAAAAAATAGAAATCAAATTTGTTATGAAAAAGTATAAAATACCCGTCATTCAGACTCCCACCACATATGTGATATTATTCTAACTGACACCTTTTTTAAAAAATAATAATATCCCAAATTAAATTTTGTACAACAAAAAAAAATTGGACTAAAAGATACTAAAATATATTGTAAAGGACCGAAAATTGCACAAATAACATGTAAAATAATATTTCAATTCCTGTAACAAATAAACAATATAGAAAGAACTGCAAAAAAAAAATAACAATTTAAAAACAATCTTAAAAAATAAGAACAAATACCAATATAATCTAAATAACATACAATATTAAGAAATAAAATTAAAAAAGTAAAAGAAAACAAACCTACAGTGAGCACCGAAGAGAAGAAAATAGACCTTAAAAAGAAGGCTTAGCGGCAGACAATAGCAAAAAAAAAACTAATAAAATAAATGTTATATATATTCATAAATATTCCAAAATAAGACAATATAAATTATCTTAAATTTGACTCTGATTCAATCTGATAATTTTAAAAATATTTATATATTTGATATGATAAATCTCAAACTCAATTATATATATATATATATATATATATTAAATTTTCATTAATATCCCAAGACAAATTAATATGAATTACCTTAAATTTAACTATGATCTAAACTGATATTATGTAACATCTCCTATCCGATCTGGTAGAAGACCGGTTCAAAGATGCTATCAAAAACAATGTTTATGCGAGAATTTAATAATCAAGAACATAGTTCGTGAAATCTTATTCATTTTTACCCGATAGGCCATGTAAATAATTTCAATGTAACATTCGATGTTTGAATAACTACTTCAGTGACCAATTTACAATAATTACATAATTAAAGACCACTTCAATAAATCGTACAATACACATCCCAATTCAAGTTTCAATATCATAAACTCATAATTTATGTCTATAAGACTTGCATATCGAATTTTATTACACTTGGGTCACAATAGCCTTATCAGATTAAGCCTACGAGCACTAATTTGTAATCACCAGATTCTACATGTCACTAAATCAAAACAAGGTGTATAATATAAAATTCAATACATGACAATCATATATGCAAGTTTCCAGTATAGTCAGAGGTTAATAACATAATTAAGTTCTTTGACTTTTTAGGGATTAAAAGGTAAATCTCTTAAAATATTAATTCTTATTCAGAATTAAGATCATATTCATGAAATACTATCCATATTATACATATATGTAAGTTTTTATACTTATCAGGAATTTGTAACACCTTCGATCAAACTCTTATAGTTTCAGTGAATGTTTTGTAACAATTCAAAATTTATGTCTGGTTTTATTTGTCTTTAATCTTCGTTATCTAATCAATGTCAAACTTACATGCATTAATTTCAGTATGTTAAACTTCCTATAAGTCAAGTCTTAGTTCATTTAGACATGGAATGCATCAATCATTCAATTATGCACCATTTAATTCATTCAATGACATCGAAATGCTCATTCTTGTTTTAGACATACCTTACTTGCCTCTCTTTCACTTTTAACATACCTATTCAACATGTTCATGCCATGTTCCACCATTCTAGGAGTTATAGAGAAACAAAAACGTTACTCAGAAGCCTTGGAGTGTGACTTGCAACCTCGTACCACGATCGATCCTTGGAAGCCTTTATAACTTGAAATATATGACAATAAAATGAGTTAGGCTTACTTAGCCTATGTGAGGTAGTGGTCTTGAATAATAATATATTGATAGTTATGATTTGCATGAAATCAATGAAAACAAAGCATATGGTGACATCAATGCATATGTGTCATGTCTTGAGCATATCACACCTATACAATGCATAAACTTAAGATTATTTCTATAATTTATTCTTAATAATTTAAACTACTATTCTTATCTAAATTCAGTAACGTCTTTATTACTTTGTTTTCCCTTGGAGCACATTGAACATAGGTACCAATGGTTAATGGAGCACATAGCTCAAAGCACAAAGCAATGGCTAGTGTCGATGCTTCTTTCTCCATCATCCATCATCTCCCCCTAACCTCTACATCGCCAATATATTTAGTCGGTGCCATATATATACCATGTCAAGGTGTCCAAGGTTTCATTGTTGTCAATGTCTTATGTCAATAAATAAGTCTTATTCTCAATAATTTTTGTCGATAATCATAATTAGTACAAAGCTTCAAAGCAATGTATTTCGATGTATTAAGTAGTTTCGATATATTCAATGAATTTGATACTTAATCAATAATCTCATTGTAATGTCAATGCAGAATAAATATCATTCCACATTGTTATGATCAATGCCGAATGCAAACATCAATACAAAAAAATCTAAGAAGCTTACCATGCTATGGATGTTACCACCAAAAGTTCTTTATATGAGCCAAGGTATGTAATTATAGACAATTATAATAAACACATGAAAAACAATGATCAAAATGACATCTTGTCATCCGAGGATATAATAACCCGTTTTGACCTAAACCAAATTACAACCCAGTAACCCAAACCCAAATCCAAACCCGTTTACAACCCATGACCCGACCCAAACTTGTAACCCAATAGCCCAAACCTAAAACTAAACCCTAACCTTAACTCAACCTGCCACCGCCGCCGCTCTTTGCCACTGCGCCGCTCACCTTCCAGCCATCAACTCCGGTAACCCTTGTCAACCCCAAACTAATCCTGAAACCCTAACCAACCCCCCAAAAAATCAAACCCTAAAATAAAATAATAACTTACCCTCACCATATCTGCCAACTCTAAACTGTCAAACCCATACCCTAACTAATTCGAACCATCCCCCTACTCTGGCATCATCAATATCTCAACGAATATCCCTAAAAATCCGGCTCCATCCATCCAACTTCAGATCTGCTATAATAAAAATTTTTAGGGGTTAATGTGTGGGATTTGGTTAAAAAATCGAAACCAAAAATTTTCAAAAGTAGTTTCAGACGATGGCATAGAACGAGCGAAATTTTGGGGCATCCACCCAGATGAAGAGCTAGGTGATCGAAACCAAGAACAGGTTGGGGCACTGTTACATACAAAAGGCCAAGATCCTGACAAGACTAGTGAGGAGTCAGGGGAATCCCCTTGAGGGCCAGAAAAATCATATCACATTCATACATTTAGTTGCATTCATCTTGCATTAAATCATTTTTGCATACGTCATACATTTAGATTAAGTGCATACACCGAAGTTACCATGCATTTAGGCATGAAATTCATACATGCATTTCTTACAAACAGGTTCGAAGAAGAGATCGAACATCCTCAACATGGGGGCAACGACATTCATGGAAGAGGCCAAACAAAAGATGCTGAAATATCTAAAGAAAATGTACCAGTGACAAATTTTGTGAATATTTACTAATAAATATTTTTCTCCTTTTCAGGATTTGATTCCTCCGATGATGGTGTGACAGACGCCAATATTTTCCAGATCCTTACTAATGCCAACAGAGATAACTATTTCCAGATTATGCCCCCTGTCGATAAAGAAGTAGAGCAAATTTTCCAAAAAATTGTCTTGTTGGCAATGGCACAACAATCCAACATCTTGCGAATCATGCCTCCGTCAGTGGTGGTATGCCAACTTAGTATAGATCTTGCCTCAGCCGGTGGCGTTGTAGATCAAAATTTCTATCCAGATCATATCTCTTCGTTGGTGGTGTAGTGGATCTCATATTTTGCTGGTCTAATCTCTCTGTCAGTGGTATAGCAGATTAAATCCTATTCAGGTCTTGTCTCTTCAACGCTGTTGCAGCTAGACCACACTTTTCCTATAGCAAAAGAAGAGGGAAGAAAAAATAAAAAAGTAAAAAAAAACAAAAACAAAAATAAAAAAAAGAAAAAAGAAGGAAGAAATTCAGAAAAAAAAATAAAAATAATAATAATAAAGAAAAAGAAAAAAAAGAAAAAAAGGAAAAATTCAAAAAATTAAAAAAAAAGAAAAGAAAAAAGAAAAGAGAAGAAAAATTTTCAAGTGTTATCTGATCATGTCCCTCCGTTGATGGTGTGGCCGTGTTCAAATTGATGTCATCCGATTCTGCTTCTCCGTTGATGGTCTAGTGGAGTCCAAATGCTGAAATTCGATCTTATCTCTTCGATGATGGTGTGGATAGATCCAACAAATATAACTTTCAATTTTGCCTCTTCGTCGGTGATGTAGCTGAACCAAATTTGCCAAATTCTGATCCTATCTCTTCGTCAGAGTTATAGCTGGATCAAGTCTTTAGACATTGCCTCTTCGGCGGTGTTGTAGCCTGGTCAAATATAATTTTCGGTTCTGCCTCTTCATCGGTGATATAGCTGAACCAAATTTGCCAAATTTTGATCTCGTCTCTTCGTCAGAGTTGTAGCTGGATCAAGTCTTCAGACATTACCTCTTCGTCGGTGTTGTAGCCTGGTCAAATATAACTTTAGGTTCTGCTTCTTCGTCGGTGTTGTAGCTGAACCAAATTCACTAATGTTCAGTCTTGCCTCTTCGTTGGTGTCGTAGCTGGATCAACATTACTAACTTTAGACCATGCATCTTCGTAGGTGTTGTAGCTTGGTCAAAATTTACCAACTTTCAAGTTTTATCAATGTTGTATGTAAAAAAGAAAAATAAAAGAAAAATAAAAAAAGAAAAAAAGAAAAAAATGAGAAAAAATGAAAAAAAATGAAAAAATGAAGAAAAGAAAAAAAGAAAAAAAATAAAAAATATGGTCAAAATGAGCTTTCAATCTTTTGATCACGCCTCTTCATCAGAGTTGTAGCTGGATCAGACATCAGAACTTTCATCCATCGATCTTGCCTCTTCGTCGATGCTGCAGCGGAATCAAATTTTGTAGACCCTGTCTCTTCGTCAGTGTTGCAGCTGGGTCAAGGTTTCTTTAGGTATTAGCTTATCGTCAATAATGTAGCAAGTTGAACTCATTTTGTTTCCTCAACTGACAACCCCCATTCTAAAGATTTTGCTTCCCAAGAGTAACAAGGTGGATCAACCAAGACAAGAAAGAAGACCTGTATCAAAGATAATGAAGATCTACTGAAGAGAGAAGACATACGTCAAGAAGAGAGAAGCTCAACTGGACCGGACAAAACGGGTCATTTTTAGTCTTTGCTCTATTGTCGTTACACAACAATGAGCAAAGAGGGGCAACCGTAATAACCCGTTTTGACCTAAACCAAATTACAACCCAATAACCCAAACCTGAATCCAAACCCATTTACAACCCATAACCCGACCCAAACTTGTAATCCAATAGCCCAAACCTAAAACTAAGCCCTAACCCCAACTCAACCCGCCGCCGCCGCTCTTTGCTGCCACGCCGCTCACCTTCCGACCATCAACTCCGATAACCCCTATCAACCCCAAACTAATCCCGAAACCCTAACCAAACCCCCAAAACAATCAAACCCTAAAATAAAATAATAATTTACCCTCACCATATCTGCCAACTCTAAACTGTCAAACCCATACCCTAACTAATTCGAACCATCCCCTTACTCTGGCATCACCAATATCTCAACCAACATCCCTAAAAATCCGGCTCCATCCATCCAACTTCAGATCTACTACAATAAAAAATTTTAGGGTTAGTGTGTAGGATTTGGTTATAAAACCGAAACCAAAGATTGTAAAAGGGGGGTCTCTTTTTAGTTTTAAAAAATCCTTGTAACAGAAAAGGGGAAAGATCGAAAAAAAGGAATTTTGTTAGGGATTTCAGAACAAAAAATGTAAGATTTTAAACAATTTCGGAATCAAAAAATTTCAGAGTCCATCATGTTATTTAGAATCAAAAGCAAAGTTTGTTTAGTTTTTTAAATCGAAATACACTTTCGTTTTCAAAAATCAAAATCTTTTTATTTGTAAAACTCAAAACAAAAAGGGGAGAAAGTCAAGCTTACCTGTTATCGTCCTTTGAGCTTCGCTGTGAGGCCATTGAGGCCGAAGAACGGTGGTGGAACCAAGAGCGACACCGCTCTGGTTCGAGTTGAGAGAAAGAAATATTTGAAACTTTTTTAGGGTTTTTTGTTAGTCCGAAATGAAACAAAATAACCTAGTTATGCTTTAACCGGCCAAAGTTAAAACGATGGCGTATTGAACAGCCCCGACCTGCTTGTGACCCGGTAACCCAGAGAGGATCCGCGCGTTATTTAAGGGTCTAATTACCCGGGCGTTCCATTCTCTTCTTTTTCGTTCTCATTACTGTCATGGAATAATCACTCTTTTGGTCATTCTGGGTTTTCATGTAGGTTTAATATCACCATTTCTTTTTTTTAGCTTTTAATTCATGTTTTTTTTCATTTTGGTCTGTATGCTTTAGCCTTTAATTTCCAGCATATTATTTCTATTAGTTTACATTTATTTCCTTACATTTCACATTTGTTTCATGGTAGTCCTTTTTTATGTTGTTCTAGCCATGCATTTTAATATTTGTACATTTTAGCCCTTAACATCTAGTTTCATGATATATTTTATATTGTTCCATGCATCTTAATATGATTTATGCATATACTACTATTATTATTACTTATTATTATTATTATTATTATCATCCTTATTATTATTATTATCGTTATTATTATCATATTTTATGTGTTAGATTAATATTCATGTTTGTATGTTTTAGAGTAGTATCTTATTTATGTTAAGTTTGTTTTTTATGTGTTAGATTAGTATTTTATTAGTATTTATTTTTATCGTATTGTATGTTTGCCATGTTTTAAGTTACATTTGGAATATAAATTATCATCAATGCGATGCGGTGCCCTTTTATCCGAGCGTAAACGGGGCCAGTATCAAGCGTAGTGATGGTGGTTGGGCGTTTACTCTAGGATAACGGGACTTTTAAAATTTACTCGCACTTATAACTAAATTTTAATTCAATCGTCACATTAATCCGAAAAGTTTAATATTAATAAAGCGGTAATTATTAAAGTACCAATTTTTAGGCGGTGTGGGGTGCTAATCCTTCCCCATCCGTAACCGACTCCCGAACCCAACATTTCTAAAATCTTTGATTTTTATGGTGCCCGGCTTACCTTAGTGGCCGATGGCGACTTCATTTTTTTAAATAATACGGTTTTTTTCTAAAACCCCAATGAAACTTATTTTTTTTTAAAAAAAACACCCAAAAGAACCTAAACGCCACAAAACCCTCGTTTTTTTAGCGAAAAGAGATCGCTTCAGAGGCAATAAAACTATACTCACCTTAATCCAAGCTTAAAGACTCATTTTTTTTCTTATCCTTCAAATTTGTAATTTCTATCACTTCCATTTCCTGTAACTAAACATTAAGAAAAGCATAGCATTTAGTACATAGAAAGTCATGTTTAAAGAAATATTCTTATAAAATATTCTATAACTCAGAATTTAATTCCATTTGTTTTGTACGAAAATGGACTAAATAAGCTTTCTAGCCATATAAATTCCAGATTCTAAGTCTTCTCATGCGATTTTTAGTGAATTTTCAAAGTGGTTGTTCAAGCTGTTTTACAAACTGCTACTCTGTTTTCTAGACCTCTACTTACTCAAAAATTCATATCTTTTAATTTACAACACGAAATCAATCCCGTTTATTGCAAATAAAACTAGATTCATACACGGTTCTACACATATAAGTTTTATTCTCTAATTTGATCTATAAAATCTCTTATGATTTATTGAACTTACTGCCACTCCATACATCTTAAACAGACATCACTAAACTTGTACTTAAACTCATTAAATCACTTGAATGAATCAGATAATACATAGAACCTCTAATTTAGCCAAATTCCATATGAAACAATTCAAATTTCCTTTCGAAAAACAGAATCCGAATATAAGACATGAATTACAAACGGTGAAGGGCTGCAAGTTTCTCATTCTTAAACTCATAATTTGATACAAGTGGTATCAATTAATTATTCACCCTTTGTAAAATCAAGTCTTATAAATAGTACTACAAAATAACCAAAAAGAAAGACTTACCCATAAGTAATATTTGGTCGAAGAGGTAGTACTTAAATCACATAAAACTGAAATTCCAAGTTTTAAACTCTTTCAAGCTCTCATCAATGGAGTTTAATAGATTGGAAAAGATGACCCTAAGGTAGAAATTTCTGTCTCTTAGAATCCTCCCAATCGATATTAGCTAAAAATTAAGGTGGTGACACCTCACATGGTGAGTCACCCAAATAAGAGAAAATGCTTATAAGATAAGTTTACAATTTTCGGTGGAATGGCAGAAGCATCTGAAAGCTTATTTATTTTCAACCTTTTTGGTAAAATAAAGGATAAAGGCTTTCCTATTATTTGGCTTCCATCTTGGTCCTGATTGATACTCCGTTTCCCAATTGAAAAGAATTCAAAATTAACATTTGTCAGACCGAAAACCAAAAATTATGAGATTACTAGAAAACTTTCAGTTATTGCTTCGAACAATTTCCGAGTATCAAAATTAGGGTGTTATTACCCCTTTATTACACTTTGAAATTGATTTTTCATCCCTTCACTCTTGGCTTCAAATTAGTCATTTAGTCCTCCATAAACCTTTCCTTCCAAAGGTCATGGCTAAATTGCAATATTAAACATTGTATTCTTGAACTTTTATACAATAACTTTGCATCTTTGCAAATTAGTCACTAACTATGTTTCCAATTCTTTCAATTCAGTCACTGGGTGGTCTAATTCCACACCTAGTACTTGCACTCTTTTATGTCTTGGACTAAAGGCATTCTAAAACATCTTATCACATTTTAACCAAAAATCTCACACTTTCAAATTTTCTAATTTAGTCATAAATCATATATACATGTTAGGCCGATGACTACATAATTCATCACTTTTAGCCCTACAATCTATGTTTCAAGAATTTTTCTATCCGTCAGAATTAAATTTTCGATCATCGGAACTGAATTTCGACTAAGCCAGTTTTTGGGATGTTACATATTATATTTTTAATAATATTTATAATAACATGTTATAAGATATGTTGGGGCGGGTGGGGACGATGCGGGCGGGTGGGGTTTGGGTGGGTACAAAGGTATATTCACGCCTTTCCCACTACCCACGACGAACTAATTTTTATCTTCATCCCTGTCCCACAACCCGCGAAAATTGTAATTATCCCTGCCCAATTGAATGCGAAGTGGGGCGAATCCCTGCAAAACTGCCCCATTGACATCCATAAATTATGAGGGAATAGGTGAGGTATTAAATATGTAGTTTTCCCTTGATTCAAATTTGCAATGCAAATAGGGATTGTCATGGGTCGGGTTGGATCGTGCTTTTGGCTGCCCCCCGCACCCGACCTGAAATTTAACACATCCACCCGAACCCAACCTGACCCTAACTTTTATGATGCTCCGCCCGATCCGAACTTGACCCGAATTTTAGAGTAAAAACTCAAACCCAAACCCGACCCGGCCCAACATAAATAAAATTATTATTATTTCATTATTATTTGATAAAATAGGGAGTTAATTGAAAAAATATAATAGAGAGGGCCATTATAATAATTATTCTTTTTTATTAAACAAAATAGGGAGATAGTTAAATATATATATATAAATAAAGAGAGAGATATTATAACAATTATACTTAAATATTCGGAATAAAATTAAACTATTATTTTGGGCCGGATATTTTCACCTTAAACCCAAGCCCGACCCTGTCTGACTTCATCCTAAAAGAATCAGACATAAACTGGACCCGAACTCATTTTTTTTTTTAAAAATAACCCTATAAAATCGAATAGGGTTGAAACTAGTAAGTCCGGATAAAGTCACCATCTCTGAACGCAAATCTTGATATCGTCAACTCAAAATTATGTCTTAATTCTAACATGGAGAGCTTCCCATGTATGGTCGAAAACATCCTTCTCCGTCGCCCCAATTATAGACAAGTTGCCGGCGGCTTGCTTCTTCCTTCCTCCTCCGCACAATTATGATATATATATATATACAAATTAAAATTTCTTTTGAATCTTTGAAAGATCAAGCTTGATTGAATTTGGTTTTTATTTAATAATAAAAAGTGATATTTAAATATAATAATAAATAAATAAAGGGCACTTTATTTTGTAGGAAAAACGTCCCTCTCTTATCGTTTCAGATAAGCGTTGGATGTAAGAGGGCGTGCCTTTACTTGGAGTTGCAGCTACAACTAACAACCTTACTAGCCTTCAAAAAATGTCAATATATATTATATATTACATATATACATATTCTATTTTTTATAACTATATGTATCCAATCATTTGTGGATTAATTTAAATCAGTATTATAGAGTGATCTTCTCAATCTAATTTATTTTATTCACAACGTTAGAATTTGAATATTCAACTTTACTTGAAAGATCTAATATTTTATCCCATTAGACCAACGTAATGCTTATATATATATATCTAATATTTTATCCCATTAGACCAACGTAATGTTTATATATATATATATATATATATATATATTCTATTTAGGCATCACCTAATGCTTGGCATGCTTCTACCATTTTGGTTCTGGACAAAGAAAGGTGGTTTTGAAAGAAATGGAACAAAAGAATTTAGGATAATGGGAATCTCTCAACACTTTTTCAAAGTTTGTCTTATGAACCCCATTTCTTAAAGCTACTTACATGCAGGTCAATAATCTCTAAAATAAGTGGTTAAAAATTTTCGGTCAATATCATCCTATTTCTTTTAGGTTGTGAGTTCAATATTCATTAAGAGTAAAATTTCCTTTCCCCTACATAGGTATTGTTAAAAAAAATGATGGTGTAAACACATTTTTAAGTTAAAAGTAAAGGTTTAAACTATTTTTAGATGTTTTATCAGTCAAATTCGTTAATTTGGATGTTTGGTAAATAAAGAATTGTAACAACAGATTGGGTGAGGTTAAAACCTCTCAAATTAAAATACACCCTTTAGAAGCTTTTTGAGTTAGAGAATTGAATATAAGATGTGTAAAGACTCTTTTATCCTTGACAATTACAAAATATTTCTCTAAATAAGCTAAATTTTAATAATTAATAAATTTAAAAGATAATTTTAAAAATAATAAATTATTATATACATCTAAGTTTAATAAATAAAGACTTTTTATTAAAAATATAATTTCATAAATAAGAAATTAATATATATGTTACAAAAAAATTAATATATACATATAAATTTAATAATTAATGAAATTATATTAAAATATAATTTTATAAATAAGAATTTAATACATACATATTACCAAAAATTTAATATATACATCTGAATTTAATAACTAATAAAATTATATTAAAAATAATTCCAGAAATACGAAATTAATGTATATCCTTCAAATATGGTTAGTAGTGCTATATTAGAAAATAATTTTCATAATCTAATTAATATTAATAGATACAAAATATAGATAACTAATAAATTATTCAAGCAAGTATTGAATATAATTATGTCTCTATATTTTATTTTGCTTGTATACAAATATCAACTATCAGTTAATTTTACCAAACACTTTTATACAAGGAAAAATCTATAACGGGTGACGCACACCGCTGAACACCAATAACGCAATACACTGCTGAACACCATTAATTTTTAAATGATTTTTAAAATCTTAAATGCTCGACATGCAATTAATCATATTTCAAAATAAAATTAGAACTATCAATTAATTTTACCAAACACTTTTATACAAAAAAGTCTACAACGGGTGACGCACACCGTTGAACACAACTAACGCAATACACTAATGAACACCATTAATTTTTAAATGATTATTAAAAATTTCAAAAGCTCGACATGCAATTAATCATATTTCAAAACAAAATTAGAAGAAATTATTTCATGAAATATTCTCACCACTTCATTCATGCTCCTACCCAATTAAATAAAACTACGTCATCTTTATTTTTCATATAATATTTTCTTATAAATTAAAATTTACAAATCATCATCTTCCTCCTATCTCATATATTAATAAATAAAATCATTAAAGTAAAAAAAAAAAACAGTCCAAAAACTTAATCTACAAATCAAAAGAAACAAAAATAAAATAAATAATTTTATCTGTTAAAAACCCTGGGCATTAGAGGGTGTTCCTAAGTTGCTAGTCTACAATCACCCCAACAGTAATTCCTAAGCAAACCATGCAGAAGCAGCAAAGCAACTGCGGTGTCGGCCCTAAATTTACTTAGAATTTTAATTAAGTATTAAACTACACCATATGAACTTCTGCAGAAACTCCAACTTCCTTGGCCACGTCTCAACAAGTTTTACCCAATAATAATCTTAGGGTTTTCAACCTATTAAAATTAATTATTTTATTTTTGTCTATTTTGATTCGTGAGTTAAATTTTTGTTTTTCTTTAATTAAAGGATTTGATTCATTAACATATTATAATTAATATATGAGGTATGATAGAGGTGATGATTTGTAAATATTAATTTATAAGAAAATATTATGTGAAAAATAAAAATGATGTGGTTTTATTTAATTGGGTAGGACCACGGATGTGGTGGTGAGAATGCTTCATGGAATATTTTTTTTAATTTTATTTTGAAATATGATTAATTACATGTTGAACCTTTGAGATTTTTAATAATCATTTTAAAATTAATTGTGTTCGTCGTTGTATTACGTTAGTAGTGTTCAGCGGTATATATCGCTCATTCTAAACTCATTATTTATACAATTAACTAATATAATCTGTTAGTCAAATTAATTAATGCAATCTTACTCTATTCTAAAAATTATTCTTAAATGAGAGCACAATTGGTAAAAGGAGAGAGATGGTAATAATGAGGGCGTAATTTGGGAATTCAGCCATTGACGATGACATGATTTTGATCCATTTAGATTTACAAAACTCAATAGTTGACCACTGTGTTCTCCTAAAACATTGAATATTTGTCAAAATTTTATATTTTTAATAAAATATTTATATTTTTTAATTACTTATTATTTTCCTGTCGAAGTAAATCCAATTTCCCGCAATTTTTTAATGTTTCCCCAAACATTCCCTCTTTTAATAACACACTGAAAAAGGTTGTTGATTTGGTTTTTTCTTTTCCTTGTAAAACATAAAGAATGTCGTCATCCCCTTCACCGGGGACGACTCCGGCTCCATCATCGCCACCACCATCCACCAACGTTACATCCCCACCGCCTTCATCCTCCTCAGCTCCGCCGCCAGCTAGTCCTCCCTCCCCAGCAACTCCTCCTCCAACGACCACACCACCACCAACAGCATCAACTCCGCCGCCAACCACCACTCCCTCCACACCACCACCAACAGCAGCAACTCCGCCGCCAACCACTACTACTCCCTCCCCACCACCCGCTACCCAATCTCCACCTCCAGCTATTCCATCAGCTCCTCCGCCTTCAAGCACCACTCCTTCCCGTCCTCCTCTCTCCACTTCATCACCTCCACCAACATCATCCACCTCCCCTCCGCCTCCAGAAGCTTCAACTCCTCCCCCATCCTCGTCCAATCCTTCCCTTCCACCTCCTTCTACAACAACTCCATCGCCACCTACCCCGAGAACTCCAGCGACTCCATCGCCGCCATCTCCTAGGAATTCCGGAACCCCATCTCCTCCGACGCCACCTTCTTCTTCCGATTCGAGCAGTGAAATTTCAACCGGGCTGGTGGTGGGGTTAGCTATAGGGGGAGTGGCGATATTGTTGGTCTTGAGTTTGCTGTTTATATGTCTTCAAAAGAAGAGGAGAAGAAGAAGAGACGACGAAAGTTACTACACGCCGTCGCCACCTCCTGCTCCTCCTAAAGGTCAGAAAGTGGATTTAATTATGCATATATTTTATTGATATCATTAAATTTTTGGTGCAGATTGTTCCCTTTTATGTTTCCTTTTGGTTGCATGATTTTTCTGAAACAAAAATTCAGTTTTCCGGTTTGATCCTTGCTCGGAATGAAGTAAATATTATATGTTTTAATCATAGATTTGGTTTTTTCCGTACAGTGCATTTGGTTATGGTTTGATCATAGAGCTTGTTGATTTTTTCCTTCCAGAAAATCCTCATGCTGGCCAGCAGTCCCGGTGGCAACAAAATCCTCCCCCGGTAGTCAATCGATACGGTGCTATTCCGCCTAATCCAACTCCACCGATTACAGCATGGGAACCTCCATCTGCGGAAAGCTCTTCTACGCCTCTGCCACCGTTCATGAGCAGCAGCGGAGGTTCTGGCTCTGAAAACGCGCATCTTTCACCGTCTCCTGGTATTGCCCTTGGTTTCTCGAAGAGCAAATTTACTTATGAGGAATTAGCAAGGGTAACGGGTGGCTTCTCTGATGAAAACCTTCTTGGGCAAGGTGGCTTCGGGTATGTGCACAAAGGTGTTCTTCCGAATGGGATGGAAGTGGCAGTCAAGCAACTGAAGGCTGGAAGTGGGCAGGGGGAGAGAGAATTTCAAGCGGAAGTCGAGATTATCAGCCGTGTTCATCACAAACATCTTGTTTCATTGGTTGGATACTGTGTATCTGGGACGATACGGATGCTTGTTTATGAGTTTGTTCCGAACAACACTTTGGAGTTTCACTTGCACGGTAAGATTGTTTCAGGGTTTTGTGAATGCTAATAGATGTTTGATTCTTATGGAAAACTAATCTGAATATTGAATGCTAATTGCAGGAAAAGGGCAACCTACATTGGACTGGCCAACCAGGATGAGAATTGCTTTAGGATCTGCAAAAGGACTGGCTTATCTTCATGAGGATTGTATGTTCTCTGACTCTCTCCCGTGTATACTTGGTCAAGACGTAGGGTCTCAATTTCTTACTTTTGGTAACCATTACCATTGTTTTCAGGCAATCCTAAGATCATCCATCGTGATATTAAGGCGGCTAATATTCTTTTAGATTTCAAGTTCGAGGCGAAGGTATTGATTTCATTTTGATTTCTTGACATTGCTAAACATCGAACCTATGAAATGTTATCGTCTTGCTTCATTTGGTTGCTGAACATATATGTACTTTTTCTCATGCTACATTGTCGTTGAGATCTTCACAAACTTCTGTTTTCAGGTTGCTGATTTTGGACTAGCAAAATTCTTTTCTGATGTCAACACTCATGTCTCCACCAGAGTGATGGGTACTTTTGGGTAAGAAGACTTTATGCATTCATGTTGCTTGGTCCGTCGGATAAGTAATTGGAAGTATTTGTTAGTTGTTTTTATTCACTTGAATCTTATTCTCTAAGGTACTTGGCTCCCGAGTATGCTTCGAGTGGAAAACTCACGGAAAAATCAGACGTTTTCTCTTTCGGAGTCATGCTTCTGGAGTTGATTAGTGGACACAAACCGGTTGGCTCTTCTTATGCGGAGGACAGTTTGGTCGAATGGGTTAGTTATTACTTTGGTTTATAAATGGTCTGGGACTTGTTGCAGGCTGCTTGAATCTTTTTATCAAGTAAATCTGATTCGGTATTGTAGGCTAGGCCTTTGCTCTCGAGAGCCCTGGAGGATGGCAACTTTGACAGTTTGGTCGATCCAAAGTTACAAGACGAATATAACCAAAATGAGATGGCTCGCATGGTTGCTTGTGCTGCTGCTTCTGTGCGACATTCAGCACGACGTCGACCAAGAATGAGCCAGGTAATTGTTAAGCTGGCTTACCTGATGGTTCATGAGTTACTTTCTTTGTTCCACTTGTGATTTGATCCTGATCCTAAATTCGGAACCAAGCAGATAGTACGTGCTTTAGAAGGAGAATCATCCTTGTCGGATCTCAACGAAGGAATGAGACCCGGACAGAGCAATGTGTACAGCTCATATGGGAGCTCGGACTTTGATGCAAGCCAGTACAATGAAGACATGAAAAGGTTCAGGAGGGCATTAGGTTCACAGGAATACGGTGCTAGCAACGAGTACAGTGAGTCGACCAGCGAATACGGATTGCACCCTTCCGGCTCGAGCAATGAAGGCCAAACCACCCGGGAAATGGAGACGGGAAGGATGAAGAAGAACAGCCAAGATTATAGTGGAAACTCAACCTCTTGACCGTGGTATACCTCATCTTCTTTGTAAAGATCACATTCATATGCACATTGACTATTGGGCTATTTTTTTTTTGTTTAAATTTGATACACAGGCTATGTAAAATAAATTTTACACAAGCTTGTTTATATATATATATATATATATATATTATAAATCAAAATTAAACCTAAACCCTAAAAAACTAACCCAAATTCAAAACTCTAAGTTCTAAACACTAACTTTAAATTCTAAACCCTACAACTCAAACCCTAATTTAAACCCCTAAAACTAAAATGTTTAGTTTACAAAACTTGTCTATTGAAGTTTTTTTTATTTTTTATTTTAAAGTGCAAGTATTTATCATTTAACTTTTTAAATACAAATGACAATCCCAAATTTTACCAAAATACAAAGTGTTATCCAATTTTCCAAGATTCAATCTCCTTTTTGAATGAACTTTAAATTCAGCTAGTTTTATTGTTGGCACCTGTGCTATTGCAACATATACGAATCCTTGTTAAAAGAATTCAGTCGGTGTATGAGAAGAGGTGAAAATATTAATCTCACATTATAAAAGAAAAAGGATGTTATGGGATATAAAAGCGGTAGTATTACACATCTAATAAAAGCGGCAAGAATACTAATCCTACATCAAAAATGAAAAGAGATGTCTTAGATATATAACTCCGTGACAAATGATATTGACACAACTTTTTAACGGTCCAATTTCACACTAAGCATTCATGTCTAGGGATAGACGTCCAATTTCACACTAAGCATTTATGTCTAGGGATAGACAGGGTGGATAATTGTAATAATGCCCATCACGAGTCACGATTTCAAGATTGAGTGTGGGAAAGCTGTAATTTATACTTACATGACTTATAAGCAAAGGCCACAACACATGCTTAAAATTTGTTTTAGGGTGAACCGTGATGTATGATACAAACTATTGAGACCATTCTACACTTGAAAGCAAACAGTTTTACACCTATGGATACTCAAAGTTACAGATGCCACCAAAACCAGATACTACCATCAAATTTTCATAATCTAATTTTGAATCCTGCAATACTAACACAGATTGCGTGGCCGGTCTGGTGATCGAAATCCGAAGCTACAGAAAATGCAATGAATAATGAACAGCGAAAACTCTACAACTGTCACCTTCTATCTGCTTCCCCCAGGTCTACTTCTTGCCAAATGTGTATCTAGTGTTGAAAGGATCTGAGGCATGGACATTCCCCCGGATATAACGATTTCTGCCATGGAAGAACGAGTATGATATAAGTTAAAACTGGAAACAATATACATTATAACCACAGCAACAGGAAGAGTTACGACTTAGGATTAAGGCTGTAATTGAGCAGAGCCAAGCTCGATTTGAAACACGCTGCTCAAAACTCGACTCAAGCTCAACCCATCCCCACCTTTTTCCCTTTCGTTTGTAAATAACAGCACAGAAGAATTTGAATGCCTCACCAATTCCTTCACGAACTGAAAGATTAAGTCTGAAGACATCCTTGGTATTGACGAGGAATATATCACCAATGTAAAGATGATTTGTCGGAACAAAGACGCAGCATAGCTCTTCTTCACCTGAGTAGCTCTGCATTTGAAAACAAAATGAATAAAATGGCATCCTTGATTTTAAATTGCATGGTTTGTCCTAAATCCTACTTTTCCACTAAATATTTAAAAATGATTGCAACCTCATTTAGATGTTAAATGTCTATAGAACAGCAAAGTAGATGACGAGATGTCAAATACTGGGCACAAGCAGTGTTTTCGAACAAGAATCCCATAAAAATGAGAACCCAACTACTCGGAAGCAGGCAGTCTCAAGAGTTTCTTGGGAAGAAAAAGTCGTCCAGACATGCATGCGAATAAGATCATATGAAGCATGAACATTATGAATCAGGGAAATAACAAAAACAGGGAATGCACACCAGAATGAAAATTTAGGAAGAAAAACTTCATTTGCCTACCTGCAAAGTAACAGATGAAGTGATGAATCCAAATGCATATTCACCGACACGTGGATGCCTTATGATGGCTACTTCCTTGAAGGCCTGTGTGTTTTGATCTGAAATACGGTAAATATGTAAACAAAAAAAAAAAAAAAAACTGATGTACCACATACAGATTGTCACTACCAGAACCAATTTTCATAATATGATCGGGAAAACTAATTTACTTCACGTGGAAGAAAACCAGCAGAGTGGCATACCTGGTGATATAGCAGAACTAATCTGCTTGGAAGCATTGTAGATGTGACGAACAAATGGCATCCGCTTGATAAACCACTCACCAAGGCCCAGGACAGATGCTCCCAACCAAGATGACATGAATACCCCAACCAAGAAGATGAATGTAATAGAAGTTACAAATCCCAGACCTATCCAGGAAGAAAAAGGAGGTCAAAATATATATGTGAAAAGGGTAAACAATTTGCAAAGGTCACTGCCTGTAAAGCAATTTAGCTTTCTTTTAGAACATATCATGTGAAAGATGCATAAAACTAAAATCTAACTAAAGTTTTTCTTATGTTAAAAGGTACTGAACATATACATGTAATTTATTTCCATGCTATTAAAGTCTGATTCTATGGAAATTTCATATAAAGAATGCTAATAAGTATTAAGTAAGCTAAAGGCATAAGAGAAGTTTTGACAAAGATGAAGAACCACAAATAAAGATTCCTTCAGTCTTGAAGAATATATCACCCACACACTCATAATTATCATTCTCCAAAAGCCACAATCTTCTGAAATTCCAGGTAGAAAATATTATTCATTCATAAGCCTTAAGAAAAGAAAACACATTTACAAACTCCAAGATTCAATTAAAGGGTGAAAAAGCGCAGAGGCTTAACAATTACAAAATAGGTTCACCGGACTTCATGGGGGGGGGGGGGGTGGGGGTTAAGATTCTATCTGAATGAGATGCTCACCAAATATATTAATTCCAAGTTGAGCATAAATCGGAGAGAAAAAGCCATCCACAAAGTGAATAAACCACCATGTTATGTAGAAAGTGATTGCTATGGGAAACAGAATGACACTGCAAAAGAAATATATGATTCAGAATCTGCTATAACATCATGAATGACAACAGAAATTCTATTAGATTAAATATAAATATATGTTACATCCGTTTCGATTCTCATACTAAGATTCCAACATAACTCTCCCAATAAAGCGTTATGAATGAAGATACTTGTTATAAAGAGTAATGTCTGAATAATTATGAGGGGCAGCGAATTCATCACAGCTATTCGAGTGAAACACTTGGTTTCCACCAAGCACTTTTTTATGAAATAGCTTATAATTGTGATTTGTGAAACATTCAAGGTATTTAGATTTTTCTCTCATTCCAAGAATTAATAGTCTCTAAAGTTCTAAAATTTACTGTAATTATACATAAAAGGTAAAATCTAAAAAAACCATATTAGGCTCGATACATTAGGGAAAGCATTTTCACTCATGATCAAGGATATAAGAGAAGAAGCTGAACTGGAGGCATGTCTGTACCCTTTTTCTCTATAAGAAGATAATAATAGCACTATACAAATCATTATCATACAGATGAAAAAAGTACGAACGTCCATCATGAGTCCATAAAGCTAAAGAAAGGAGAAGAAAGAATGCCACATACCATCCTGTCATGAACTTCTTTGAAGCCCAGCTCTGGACAATTTTGTAAAAGGTCTGCATAAAACAAAGCTTGTCAACATTTCTTTTGAAAGATTTCATTGCTAACCCACTCCATCAACCAGAAAATGATAACGTCATAACATTGGGGTGACTTCAAATTCAAGCCTATAGTACTATACCCCATATTTGTTTGAGAACGTTAACATTTTTCACTCATCATTTTAAGATGGAAAATTAAATCATAGATACATAGAATTCCTCGAAAACGAAAACATGACCCTTCATTATTACAAATGTAGTATGTAACTCTATCAAGTCAGTCCAGTAACCAGTTATATCCTAAATGGTCTCATCTTCTAATCATAAAACAAAAACCAAGTCCTCTTCCTTAATAGCTCCAGTAAATTATGCAACATTCTACATCACAATACCAAGTCAAACACAATTAAAAACAGTTCAATTTCCAGACCTCTTCTAATATTCAATAACTTCCAGCTTAAAAATGAATTTGAAACATCTTATTTCTCTCTATTAACAACCAATTCGGTCACAGAAAGCCCTATAAAGCTCTATTACATGACTATTAATTTTATAAACTTCAAATCCTATCTTACAAATAGCAACCAGAAAAATCTGCAAACAAGTCAAATCTAATTCAAACACACTCGTAAAATCAAATTTAACAACAAAAAATCTGTATATAAAAATAAGTAAAAAAGAAGGAAATTAGAGAAAGGATACCTCACGGCCGGCGTGTTGCGAAGAAGATGAAGACGACGACGAAGAAGCTTTGGAGGAATCATCGCGTATGGAGTCAGCAACCGGAATTAGAAGCTCTCGATCTCCACTCGGCATCTGGACCGTCGATTTTTCATCTGCCATCAGCAAAGAACGCGCTACCAATATCCTTATCAAGAATCTCAAAAGTACTTAACTCGCTTTGACCTTTCAACTCAGTGTTTACCCCTCAAGAAGAAGAAACACAGAAGAAATTCAAAACTAACAGAAAATTCAATTTTGGCAATTTGAGATGAGAGACGACTCTTTTGAATTTGCTTCGTCAATCTGACATTTCTTCTTAGTTTAGTTTTGGTAAACATAGCCCATTGGTCACTAAACTATTCCCTCGTTTTAGTCATTAAACTATTATTTTATATAAAATTATATTAACATTACATTTTTTCTTTTATTTCAGTCACTAATGTTACTTTTTTCCTTCTTTTCTATTTTGATCACTAAACTATTTTCTCTTTTTTATTTTTCTTTGAATTTTTAATAGCGGATAGCTAAAAGAAAGAAAAACATTACATTAGTAATTATTTTTTTAAAAAAATAATAATTTGGTGATCAAAACAGGAAAAATAATGATATTTACACTTTAATTTTTTAAAATTGATTTTTATATAAAATATTAGGAGCCAGTTCGATTCGTCGGGTTGGACGGCTTGTTCGGATTAATCAAAGCTTAATTATGGATTAAAGACTTAATTCAATTAGCTTATATTTAACTTAACAAATTGGTATCTAAACCGTATCATAGAGATGCTGTCGTTGACTATCTAAACAAGTCTTATAATGTAAAGCAAAAACAAAATAATATATATAGTTTATGAAATTTGATTAAATTATGATTTCAATTATTATTGAATGAAATTATTTCATGTATTAACAATAAAATAAACTATTTATAAAAATAATTATATGATTATCATCGTTTTATACCATTAAAATCACTCCTTAAAAATATTATTTGTAATCACTCAAATTCGTGCGACACTCTTTTATTTCGTGTTTTAAAAATTCTTTTTTGATTATTTAATTTTGTTCAAACGCACGGTTTAAAAATTAAAAACACTCCTTAAAAATATTATTTGTAATCACCCAAATTCGTGCGACACTCTTTTATTTCGTGTTTTAAAAATTCTTTTTGATTATTTAATTTTGTTCAAACGCACGGTTTAAAAATTAAAAATATAGTCGCCACCGATCATTTTAAAAAGGTAAATCAGACACAAAATAAAATTAGAGATAAAAATTCGAGTCCGAGAGTCAATTACGGATGAAGAAGGATTAGCACCCACACCGCCCAAAATTGGTATCTAGTCTTGGTGTTAAAAATTATAAATTCTATTAAAATTTAAAATGCGATTCTTAAATGCTAAAAATGTTGAAAGAACCGCATCCCTATGCGCCCGGGACACGATTTCTCATTTTCTTAAAAAATTCAAGAAAACCCTATACGCCCAGATACAATTTATCGAGGTTTTAAAATTCGAAATTAATTTCTTTAAAAATGTAGTTTTTGATGATTTTGAAAACATACATGATGCAAATTATAAAATAACATGTATATATATATACACATACTTAAAAGTGTAATATTTAATGTAAAATATGTTTAATATTCATACTTATAAAAAACTATACATATATATTATGTTAGTAGTTTATATACACATATACTTCTATTACATAAATAAGTATTTATTTTTATATATATACACTTAAAATATATTATTTAAGGTAAAATATATTTGTATTTATATTTATCGAAAAATATACTTATATATATTAAGTTAGATATATATATATGTATTTACAAAAATAAATATTTATTATTATTTATATATATATTGTAATCAAACAAAATGTTTTGTATTATTTTAAAATGCATAAACCTTACATATACATATATAATATAAATATATATATATTATACATAAAGAATATAAATCATAGGTAAAAAAATATATATCTTATATATGATATTATAAAAATAAGGTACTTTATATAATAATAATAATAATAGTATATTATACACATAATAATAATAATAATAATAAAAATAAAAATAAAAACAGTGACTAAATTAAAAAGAAAAAGAAACTTGAAGAATAAAAAAGGAGGGACGAAAATGCAAAATGTTTAAAGCATTTAGGGACTGAGAAGTAATTAAACTATGCGGCAGACTCAATTTAAAAACACATTTGGGGCGGAGGGACTGTCCATATAATTTTACCATTTCGATTTTAGTTAACCGAAATAACATGGAACAAAAGAGGACCAAAATGAAAATATAAAAAGCTAAGGGGGAATATATGCGTGATTAGACCAAGGGGCAGGCCATTAGTGCAAAATGGTTTAAGGCGGAGGGGTCTACAAGGTAATTAAACTATTTTTATTTAGTTTATATCCTAACAAAACCTAAAACATATTCAATTTCGTTACACAGCCGGTCGCCCCCTTTCTCTACTTTTCAGTTTCCTTTGGAACCTCAAATCGAATAAAACACCATTGTTCATTCAAGTCACAATGTTTTTTTTTTTCAGATCAAAAGGATAAGGAGTTAATCTACATGCCACTTGAACCATTCATGGTTGGTTCTTCCTCAACCATGGACGACGGCAACGGTTCAGATTCGAACCAAGGTAAGCCTAATCGTCCGCTTTTTTTTAAAAAAAATTTGCTTGATTCGAATACAAAAGAATGAAAGATATACCTTTATTTTTTTGCACTTGATATGTTTGATCTGGAAAAATGAGATCTGGAAATTTCGTTTCTTTTTTCTTTTATTCGAATCCCCCTCTTTTTACAGATTTTTTTGATCTAAAGCTCCCTCTCAGATCTCTGATTTTTTTCTTTTTACCCCCTTCTTACACTGGTTTACATGGATATTTATAACCCGAAAAAACAAAAATAAAACACAAAATAATCCCACTTGTTTGCTTTTAATCTGAAGTGATATCCCCTTTTGGTTTTGCAGGTCTTGATGATGATGGGGTGCCGGATTTTGTGGGATTTCTGCCGAAACAGGGCGGCTGATATGGTTAGGGGTAGGGTTATTTTATTTTATTTTGGTTTTAGGGTTAATTAGGTTTGAAATTAGGGATTAGGGATTTTTAATTTAATTTGAGGTTTATTTTTTCGAAATAGTGGCCGGCAATGGCTTGGGACGGCGGCGGCTTGATGGCAACGGTGGTGGCCAGAGAAGACGGCGGCGTAAGCGGCGGCTGAAGGCAGATGCGGCGGCAAGGGCATTAGGGTCAGGGTATTTGGGTAATTGGGTCTGGGTTTGTAATGAGTTTAGTTAGGGTAATGGGTTTGGGTTGGTTTAGTTTGGGGGACAGATAGAAAACGGGTTATTACATTATTAAATTACTTTAATATATATATATATATATATGACTAACGTAATTGACTTGAAGTGCATAGCTGATTTTATTAAAAAAACGTTTAAAATATGGAAAAATAATATATACGTTAAATTTTATCATTAGTGTGTGTACTATGATTAAATTACAAATTTAGCCTATCCATTCTAACTTAGGTTTTGTTTTTGGCTGCTGAGGTGAACCGTTGGAGACTAAACATCGTTGTTAAAAGTTGAAAAATTCAGCTGTGAGTAAACGGACGTTTGAGCGGAGAATATAGTGGAAAATGCTCGTTGGGTACGTAATTGGCACCTGTTTGACACCAAAAAGACGACAGCAACAAGTGTTGAGTGAAAAAATTCAACCAAAAATAAAATTTTAGTCAATTTTAAGTCTAGTTTAGCATTGGTTTACAAAAGTACAAAAGAAAAGTGTTTTTGAAAAGTACTTTTGAAAAATACTTTTAAATTTTTTGATTTAAGATTAAAGTGTTTAATATTGTTGTCAAAAAATATTTTTAAATTTGAAAAAATAAATGACCATGTTAGATATGATATTATAAGTTAAAATATATATTTAAATGATTCGAAATTTTTTAATGTTATAATGTATAAAATATATCAACTTAAATTATGATAAAAATATAAAAATATTAATATTAATTAATAAATATTATTTTAACAATTGCACGTATTTTATGAAAATATATAAAATTTAAAATAATTTTGTAAAATATGATATGAAAAAATATATAATTTTTAAATTAATAAATAAATTATTAATCATATAATTTTATCTTGATAAAAAATATAAGTTCATAAACTATAAAATA
Source organism: Hibiscus mutabilis (assembly GCA_019671005.1). Lineage (NCBI taxonomy): Eukaryota > Viridiplantae > Streptophyta > Magnoliopsida > Malvales > Malvaceae > Hibiscus > Hibiscus mutabilis. The sequence goes on from CM033747.1 coordinate 27,445,149, forward strand.
AACACATAATAAGATAATAAATGAAGGTTAAAAATGTAATTTGGCTCTCAAAAATATTTTCCAATAGAAAAAACTAAAAATTTCAGCTTTTGCATTTGGATTGAAAAATACATTTCAAGCGTAATTTTTCTCTAAAATGTTACTTGTTTAGCATTGCTTCTCGCTCTAAAAGTGTTTTTAGTCCTAAAAGCACTTTTCAAAAGCAATAATAAACAGAACCTTAATCTTTATACTTTTTTAATTTTAAAATTTCAACTCAAAATTAGACGATATATGAACAATATAACTAATTTACAGACACTTAAAATGATCAAATTTGATAACAAAAACTACGTTAACAACTCATGTATGATACATGAATTAATATCAAATTTTGATTTATTTAATAACCACTTTTGGAGTAAAGACCTAAGTTCAAGGAGTATATAGATTGAAAATGATCAAATTAGTCGACTAATATTAAAGTAGGTGGGTAAATCTCTCGTTGACATTTTTTTTTCAAAATCTTAGGTGCAATAAGCATTTTTCTCTTTTCACTCTCGTAAGTTGTAGGTAATGATAAAAAAAGACTACATTAGAGGACCCCTAAATTCTTAATTTATGCATGAATAGGGACTAATATAATAATTTGACCAAAAATATATTGACCTAACAAAAAAAGGTGAAGAAGAGAAAAAAGGGGTTGGAATTACATGCAGGAAATCACAAAAAGTTCCTCTGATTCATATGCAATACATCATCGTTTTAACTTTCTCTTCTGGTTTCAGCTCTGTTTTCATATTTATAGGCTGCTCAAGGCAGAACAGAACATCAAATGATATAGCCAAAAGTTAAGGAACTGAATCCTTTTGTGTCTTAAAACAGTAGCAGAGATTAAGGAGATGTTGGAAGGCAAAGGCATGATAAAAGAAACAGACATGACAGATAAGATGCAGAGCCAAGCCATGGCTTATGCTTCTCAAGCACTTGATCTCTATGATGTTTCTGACTGCATCTCCATTGCTTCCCACATCAAGAAGGTTCTTTTCCTTCTCCTTTTTCATTACATATATCCTTTTTTAAGCACATTCCTTGGTTTTCAGACATGTTTTTGCAGGAATTTGACATGAAATATGGAGGTGGATGGCAATGTGTGGTGGGTTCAAACTTTGGGTGCTTCTTCACTCATGCAAAACAGACTTTTGTTTACTTTGCTCTGGGGACCCTCAATTTCCTTATCTTCAAGGCAGCATCTTCTTAGTATCATCACAACGATAACAAGAGTCCGAGAGTAGGCGAAATCGCAGCCGGGCCACTAGCCAGCCACTGGCCACTTTGAAGAACTTAGGCACAAATCTCCTTGATCAATCCACTTAATAGTTGCATCTCTATATCGTCCACGACTTGCATTGTGTCGTTCACAGAAAATCCGTTTCTTCAACCCGAGTCCCATATTTCATTTAGAACTTCTTTGTGCTTTGAATCTCTTTCCAGCATTGAGTTAAGACTACCGGTAGGATAGTTTTTGCCAGCAAGCTCACGATAGCAGCTCAATAGCGAAGATTTCAGTCCGGTCCCTCTCGTGAGATTTTGCTGTTGGCTCCAATTGGAATGATGGTGTCATCATCAGTGTCTCCGTACTCCGATAGATTTCCGGTTGTTTTGATCATCAGTATTCACCACGGTTACATCACAAACAGAACTCTCATTATTATCTATAAAAAAAGGGAAATAAGTTGTTAGGTAAGCAGCAACAGTTATGCACACACTTTTCTAAATATCAATTTAACAGTTCAACCTCTAAACATTCTACACACAGTTAAATCCGTAAATGCATGCATTTACGGATTTAATGCATTTACGGATTTAATGTGCGAATATGGCAGCTAACTGATGTCACATGCATCAAAGTGCTTTACTGAAATTTCTATCCTCTGTTACCTGCAATTAGAATATCAGTGTGTTATGTTCCCTCCTTTGTAGGAATCTGATCCGCGGTTTCAATGCTATATTATTCCGAAACATTATCGTTTTCCGATGCAAGATAAACGATCTTTCCTTCCAAAACCGTATCATTTCCAGAAATAACATCAATCTTCTTCCCATCTGAAACAATACCATCTCTTCTGTATTCTAATTTCTCAGTCTGCAAAGAAAGTAAACTGCATTTAATTTTCGATGCTTGTTTTAAGTTTTCATAGCTTAATGCTTGTAGCAGAGGCATTTCCAATCTCATATGTGAACATGATGTTTAATGAAAGTTAGAATTATAACCACAGAAAATAAGCTTAAAAGTACTCACAGTTACTTTAGCAGTTGTTCTAGCTTTGCCAACTGTTTTCTCCTTTTTCGTTGGAATCTTTTCCTGGTAACTGGTAGCACGAACTATAGTTTGCGGTCTGCGATTAGAGTTGGAGTTTGCGGTAGAGATTCGTTGGTAACACATTTTATCCTTTGTAACATTTCAAGCTTACTGGACATTGGAGGGGTAACCTTGGCTTCATATTTAGACCTCGGTAACTTCTTTGCTTTGACAACCTCCTTGTCAACCGGTTTCTGGCTGCTTATCACAGATTTCGGTATCTTTTCAATCTTCTTGCGAGTAGCCGTTTTTTTCACCGGTCCGGCTTCTTTCTCTTTGCTTTGTTTAGCACCTTCCCTCGAGCTAAGTCTCTTGACCGGAGTTTCATTGAAGTTCAAACCTCAAATGTTGGAGTTGATGGAAGGGGGCTCTTCTTTTACTTTCACTTCTGCAAGCATGGTTTGTCTTTAAGCTTTCCTCCTCCTCAAACAAAGGCACAAAGTTCACTTGTGGTTGCAAGCACAGGTCATGCCATTGATGTCAGGGATGTTACAAGTCATGCCATTGATGGGAATCATGCTTAATCTCTTTGATGAAGTTGGTCCTTTAAAATGCATGGTGTCAGGGATGTCCTTCATTGTCCTACTAATTTCGAATATATGCTTCTGTTGATCGAAAATCTTCTTACTCTCCAGCTCTTTCCGGGAACTTATCTGCAATGGTTTTGAAGGCATCTCTTCCAGTCCCATAGAGCTGCTAATGAGGTAGATGAATCCACGGAAGTAAAGTTGTTGGTTCGGACAGTCGAAGATTAGCTCGAGCTAGTCGATGGGATATCTGAAGCCGAGTCTGGAAATCTTCAAATGAAGCATCTTTTTTCTTCAACATTTATGTTAGCCAACAGATTTTCCCTAGCTAAGCTGTCTCCAATCACTTCCCTAAGCTCCTCAAGGCAATCTCTTGAAGAACTATCAGCTGAAAGGCGCGGACTTCGTCTTTCCATTCGAAAATTCTGCTCTCCGACTGGACTCGAATTCGTTCTCCGAATCACTTGATCATTCCTCACCCTATCCCATTTGTTCTTTTCTTTCTTCTTCAACTTAGCCATATAATGAGAAGCTTCTTGCAATTTTCCAAGCATATGCAAAGAGTCCTGCAAATCAAGTGCTCCTTTCAACAAATCTTCCGCCGCATCTTCCGAATTCCCGTCGTACCGAAGCCCTTCGCAGCATGAATCAGTAACATGGTTTACCTTGTGAGCTCTTCTTGAAACCTCCAAGAGCTGATCCTTTACGTTCGATTGCCAGCATTCATCATTCTTACGACGCTCCATCGCCTCGGAACCGGTTTCGGACCTTCTAATCGGCCTGCAGTCTACAACTCCCTTTGGATCATCACATGTAACCAATGATCTCAGACTGTCTTGAGGCATGTTGTGTGAACCAAAACAAATATTTATGAACTCAGATGCTTACAGAATACTCAAAAAAGGACCAAATCGACCAATACAAAAACATTTCTCACCAGATTATGCTTACATTCTCTTGATGTTTGTAATAAGTCTTTGACATGATCATCTAAAACCGACAAAACCAACACCTTGTTCGGACAACATGAGCAAAACCATCAAACAGTTGTTGCCTGCCGCCCTAACAAACAAAAGCAATGTCATTACAAGCAAAAGGATAATCTTTTATGAAAAATAACTTAGACGAGAGAATAATGCATGTAAATATGAAAAACATTAAAGACCCAAGAATTTTAGCAGGGAAAGGTGACCTGCTGCAAATGAAGTAGCAGAGACTGGGATCCAAAGCTAAACAAAAATAAGAGTTAATTGGTCCCTAAACTTCTAGATGTTTTAATTTCATCCCAAACCATGACCCTCATTCTAAATTGATCCCAAACTTTTTGAATATTCCAATTTCATTCTCAAATTACCGTCTATAATGCATCATATTATTACATAATACACATCAATGTTTCACGACAATTAACAATTTTTTATAACGGTTTTATTAACATAAGATATGATTAACATATACTGATAATTTCGGATGAAATTAGAACGCCCAAAAAGTTTGAGGACCAATTTAGAATGAGAGTCATAGTTTGAGGATGAAACTAGAATGCTCAAAAGTTTGGGAACCAATTTAAAATGAAACTCATAGTTTGAGAATGAAATTGAATGTATAAAAGCTTAGAGACCAATTTAGAATGAGTGTCGAGTTTGAGGAAGTGAGGTACAATTAACTCCAAAAATAATAATTACGGTGGGGGTTAACTGACTTTAAGACAAAAACTTTTTAGTAGATTGGTTTACTGGGGATAATGAAACGTTTAGTCCCTGTATTAAAAGTGAGAAAATTTTTGAACAATGCAAGCTTTAAATTTAAGGGTAAACTACTGGAATGGTCACTTATGTTTTTGCTGAGCACAGTTTTGGTCACTGATTTTTAAATTCGACCGATAAGGTCACTTACGTTTTCGATTTATAAACTTTTGGTCACTGAGATGTTTGTTGCCGTTAAACGTTAACGGGAGGCTATCTGGCACAATAAAAAGAATTATAAATTACTTAGATAATCCTTAAACTATTATTTCACTTCTATTTTAACTATCGAAATAAAAATAATTTGTATAATTACACATTTAATCTTTCATATTTACAAATTTTTTATTTTTTCTCCATCTAACTCAATCCCTAATTTTCTACAATATTAATCACCCATTCACACCATCTTCCATAGTAATCCCTAATTTTCTACTTTCCTTGATTTTCCAGCTCCTTGTGGAGTTTGTCCAACCAGCTTTCACACTATATTTTGGAAAGCTTCATTACTGATTCAGAAGTTAACACAGAATGAAGAGGTTAGTAAACAAAGCTATTGGTGCTTTCGGTTGTGACCAAGGGACTAAATTATCATTAGGCCAACGTCAAATATTCTGGGCACTACTGTCTGGGTTTGCATCGCCTTTTATTCCTTCCCAGGCCCCCCCTTACTTGGACTAAATTATCATTAGACCAGGCTCCCCCTTAATATGTTTCAAGCATATTATTACACACCTAAAAAGAGGCGGAGACATTAATCTCATATCAGAAAAAAAAAAGATCTTGAGATATATAAACGGTGGCGCTGCACATTCTATGAGACATGTCTTTTGGGAAGAAGGTAATAGTCCCGTGACAAGTAATATCAGAGCGATTCTTAAACTGCTCGATTTCACGCCAAGCGCCTGTGAGCAGGGTAGGCAGGGTGGACAACCGTGACAATTGACCCATTACGAGCGTGGTTGACTCGTGACGAAGTTGAGTGGGGAATGGTGGCGTTGTACATTCTATCAGACACCTCTTTTGGGAAGAAAGTAATACCCGGTGACAATATATTCAAAGCTTTAAATGCTGGATAGTTCTTTCAGTATCCTAATAATAATTTAGTCCTCAACGTTTATATCTTTTATTAATTTAATCCTAAATTTTTTTAGCTAAATTCGATCTAACATTTTAATCAGAATAATTAGTGCATAGTACACATGAATTGTCTTGTAAGAGCCGTTAAAAATTTAACATTCTAATAAGCAATTCAGTTAAAAACAGAAGTAAATCTTCTCTTTCCAGAAAGCTGGGATCAATTCTAACTTTTTTGTATCTGGTGTTTTTGCAGTAAAGTAAAAATTATCAAAGCTGAAAATTGAAGAATTTAAAAGCAGTCACAAGACTCTTGCTGAATGTGTGTGTCCATAAGCTCACGCTGGCTGTAAACGAACCGAACATTCAGCGTATCGTACAACGGGATATTCGTTTATTTATTAAACGAACGAATATAAACAAGGTTTTATGTTCGTTTAATTAAATGAACGAACATGAATAAAGGGCTCGTTCGTTCATTTATGTTCGTTTGTTTACGTTCATTTAAATTTATTCACATATGTCCATTTATATTTATTATTTTTTATAACAAAAGTATTATATTTTAAAAAATAAATCTATTCACATATATTCGTTCGTTTATGTTTATTTAAATTTATTCACATATGTTCGTTTATTTGCATTAGTTTATAATTTTAGTGAACGAGCACGAACAAGCTGCATACCTTCGTTCGTGTTCGTATGTTCATGTTCGTTCAGTTCGTTTACGAATCTACTGAGACATGAGACAAAGGAAACCTTTTTTTGGGTAAAGGTGACTCTCCAAGTCCTTGTACTATAGTTCAGATTGCATTTTGGTCATGTACTTTTTAAATGAGAAATAATGTCTTGCATGTTGGCTAAACGAACAAGATAATCATTTTTGTAATAGTTGAAAGCTTAATATCAAAATAAGTGTCTAAATTATCACTTTTTTTTGTAAGTGTTAAATTTTTTTGCCCCTTTTAGATGTTCAAACTATCATTTTTGATCAAAAATATTTGTTTCAGTTGACATTAAAAGGGGCACAAAATAATAGTTTGGGCACTTAAATAAGCATAAAAAATATTTAAACACCTAAAAAAACAAAATAATTTAAACACTTATTTTGATATTAAGCCTAATTGAAATGAAAGCGTTAGTTTTATGAGATGAACTTAATTAAATGACATGGCATTAGTTTAGAACATGACATGCAATGTTCACACCAGATACAAAAAAGTCTTGTCCTTAAGTGAGATCAAAGACGGTGCAAAAGAGTTTACAGAAGTCTTGTTTAGTCCCTTTAGAAATTACAATATTTAAAATTAATACATTAGTGTAATTATATTTTTGGCCCCCAAAATGATAACTTTATGACTTAGTCCCTTCCAAAATTATAAAAATAAATTAATATAATATTAAAAATTATGTTTTAGACTCTTGAAATGTTTTAATTCAACTTTGACCCTTAAAATATACAAAATATTACAAATCACACAAATTATCATAAGAAATATATAAATCATTAAAATTTCTATATTGTTTTATGTAATTACATAAAATATTACGATGTGAGCACATGGAAATGGCATAGCCACCACCCATACTATAAAATTTGACTCATTTGTAGTTTTTCGCTATGTGATTAGAGCACAATGTTTTTTTGTCTAACAAAGCTTCTAGTTATTGTACCCAAAAGTGCTTAATCAAATCATTAAAGAAAAAGGGGCCTAACTATAAGGCCGGAGTTCAAATCTCACTTATAAATGGAAAAATATTTCATGACCAATAGTTTGTTTTTTAGTGAGAGCATTCACAACGAGAGAATTAATCATTATTATCGATAATAGATATCTTAATTTTAATAAAAAGAAAGAAAGACCCATGCATAAATAGCACAAAGATCTTTAATTTTGATCAAATTCTTTTGGCGTCACTACTGTTCGTGTATGAATTACGTTATGTATTATATTTTCAAACACTGTTCGTGTATAAGTATTATCTGAGTCTGATTTTAAATCTGAGTAAACTCATGCGTACTTACAGATTAAACTGCTTAAATTTATGTTACCTAAATAGAACACGTTATCATTCGTCACTGCAACCCCTCTTTTATGTTCAATTTCAATTTTTTTTTTGACAAAAAGACTCTTTTCAATTGTGTTCAATAGAATTTTGTTCAATGAAATACATACACACAATAGAAGACTACATAAATATACACGTACACGTACGTATCTTGGTTGACTTAAATTAATTATGTTCAATGAAATACATACATGTACACATACGTATACTTGTTGAAAATATCTGGCTGTTTGATCTTTTGGCCATGTTTTTCTCCCAATCGCACAAGTTTATGAATCTACTTAGGATGAAAATACAAACCTTAAATTAAGACAAAATTTTGTGGAACATAAAGATTTGAAGACTATACTCTTATTATCATTATATATCTCTAAAGGCCTTATTGACAAACTGGCCCCTAAACTATACTCTCATTCCCATTTAGGTACTCAAACTATTATTGTTTCCTCAATTTATCCCCAAAAGAACACGGTTGGCAACGTGATACATAGTTTTCGACCGACATTGCTGGTCGTTTTTGAAACACCATTAATTTCTTGGGGAGCAAACTAGGAAAAATGATAATCTAGGGACCAATTTGTAAATAAAGCCTTCTCCAAAATATCCCTTGCCTGCTAAAGAACCATAGCAGTTAAATAAACAAAGCTCAGCTAGAATGGGGCTGCTGTAAGAGAAAAAAAGGGAGAGAATATAGTTAAACCAGTTAAGGCTTGTATGGTCTTCCCGAATATATGGGGCAAAGATTTGTCCTGTCTTAACAAACCACCATTTTTAGTCTTTTGTTTGTTTATAGTTTAATGTTTGCTAGCTGAACCTCAAATTCATGTCCCCAAAACATGTTCACTCATGATGAAACAGAAAACAACGTTAACCACTCTTCAGTACAGCACAAAACTGATAAATCCTTTTGGTTTCAATTGCTGGCCTCTCATTTCAATGGAGTAGTTTCGTATTTTTTATTTTATAATCGATTTTGGCTTCGTTTCTTCTTCAATCTTCCGCTGTGACAAAACGAGAAAACAAAAAAAGAACACGAAGAAGAAGAAGAAGCTAACTTGAAGATTGCACAATGGTTCGGACATTGACTCGTCGGTACAGCACTCACAACTCGGGGTCTTTCCGCATTGTGAGAATGATTGAGAGTCCTGGGAGGCACCACCAGCAGCAGCAAAATCCGATCCCGAGCGGTAATGATCACGCGGATTATGTCGATTCTAACCTGCAGGAAAAATCAATCGGTCACCAACAAATAGGAGATAGTTTGCCAGGAAATCCCCCAGAGAGGCCACCATCAGGTGCAATTCATGTTTTCATAATTTTCTCTCCTACCAAACAGACTCCGATCCATTTTCTTGCTGATGTTTTTTTCCTAATACATATGTTTTCTCGGGTTCGATATAGATATGGATCTGATGAAAGAAAAGTTTGCTAAGTTGCTTTTGGGCGAAGATATGTCAGGAGGAGGAAAAGGTGTTTCTTCAGCTCTGGCTCTGTCAAATGCAGTGACAAACCTAGCAGGTACAATATTCCTATCTAAAATCAAATTATCATATGCAGAAGTTTTCATTCAGATATATAAAATCGGGGAAACCGCCGAAATCCGGAAATTTTAGGTTCGGTTCCATCGATCTTCTAGCTTTTCCTTTCTGTTTCCATGATGAAAAACCTTGATAAGTTTTGAGCCTGTTGGCCAATGATACCACAGCATCCGTTTTTGGAGAACAAGTGAAATTAGGACCTATGGCTCCAGAAACGAAAGCACGATGGAGAAGAGAAATGGATTGGTTTCTATCAGTAACCGATCACATTGTCGAGTTCGTTCCATCGCAACAGAAAACGAAGAATGGAACAAGCATGGAGGTAACATATATCTCTCAGAAAAAGAATCATAATTGTTCAAACAATTACTACCATTTTACCATATTAACTTGTTTCACACGCAATAGATTATGGTCACTAGACAAAGGAACGATCTGCTCGTGAACATACCCGGCCTACGCAAACTCGACACGATGCTTATTGTAACTTCATCCTTTTAGTTTTTAACCTGAAAAGATCATTTCATAATAAAAGCAGAGATTGATCAAATTTATAATGAAAAACAGGAGACTCTGGACAGCTTTGGGCAAGAGCAAGAGTTTTGGTATGTATCCAAAAATGACGATCAAGATAACGAAAACTGCCACCGGGACAAAAAATGGTGGCATCCAACCGTTAAGGTGCCTGCTAATGGGTTGTCCGAAACATCACGAAAGTCGCTGCAGTGTCAAAAGGAGTCGGTGAATCAGGTTCTAAAAGCAGCTATGGCCATCAATGCCGAAGTCTTATCCGAAATGGAGGTCCCCGAAAGCTACATCGAATCCCTCCCCAAGGTAAAGAAATCCAAAAACTCCACATTAACTAATTAAAATCTTTTAATTGTTTTTTAGTTTCCTTGATTGTTCTTCTCCATCATGCCTATGTAGAATGGAAGATCGAGCCTCGGCGATTCGATCTATAAAGGCATCACCATAGAGTACTTTGATCCGTCGCAGTTCCTTGCAACCATGGACTTGTCAACAGAACACAAAGTTTTAGACCTTAAGAATAGGATTGAGGCCTCCATTATCATTTGGAAGAGGAAGTTGCACCATAAAGATGGAAGATCTTCATGGGGTTCGAGTGTCAGCTTGGAGAAGAGGGAAATCTTCGAAGAGAGGGCCGAGACTCTCTTAATCTTGCTAAAGCAACTCTTCCCGGGAATTCCACAGTCTACACTCGATATATCTAAGATCCAATATAACAGGGTAAAACAAGCAAAGAATTCAGTTTCTTTATTATCTTTTCTCAAACATATTCAAGGTTGATAAACTTAACTAGGTACTCGATTTCGCAGGATGTAGGACACGCTATTCTGGAGAGCTACTCAAGGACTCTAGAGAGCTTGGCATTCAATGTCATGTCGAGAATCGAGGATGTCCTTCATGCCGACTGCCTTACTCAAATATCATCACCGGCAAGATCCGAGGGGTCCTCTAGCTCCTCCGATGAAGATGCGGTCAAGACGAGTGCTACAGAAACGCCGACACTCTCGGATTTCATGGGATGGGGTATTGCTTCCAGAAGAAGAAACTCAACTGATCTAGAAATATACTTTAAGGGTGATACTGAAAATGACAAGAAACTTTCGAAGCCGGCATCAAAGAAATCTCAGTATCTAGAGAAGCTTGAAAGCTGTGGCATAAGAAGTCCAAATGCTCGAGATTGATATATATATATATATATATATATATATATATATATATATATATTTGTACTTATTTAGAAAGAGAGCTTACCTTATGTAACTAATGTCTAGAGCTTTGCACTGTTCTTCCTTCCGAATTTGGACAGGGAAGTGATTATGTGACTCGTTTAAGGTTTTATGTATTTGGGAACTGCTTCCTGCCTGGTCTAATCTCTGCTATGTGTCTTGTCAATTATCTGTTCTGCAAGTTATGTAAATGTTTGCCTTCAATGCACAATCAAAATTGTCCTTTCGAAAAGTTAGCTTTAGAAAGGCTATTATCAAAGAATGATGGCTTAACTGTCACAAAGGTGTGTGACGTTTGACTGAATAGTCACTTTGGTTTCTTTTTTTGAGTAATTCAATCCTCAACAATCTATTTTGGGTCAAAATGACCCCTTTAAGGATAAAAATTGTTAGAAAACTAACTGTAAACAGTTTGAAATGACTTGACAGAATGATAAGTCAACAGAAAAAATTATTTTATATTTTATATAATTTTATAAACATATTTTTCGACTGATGTAACGTCGTCGTTGAACCCCCACGACTGAAAACCACTACCACTGACCACCATTGTCTTCGTTGAACCCCACGACTGAAAATTCTATCATCTCATCGTCGAAAACCGACGAATGAACCGTCGATTGCTCCGTCAACGAACATCCAACAATGAAGAAAAAAGAGATCGATTGGTTTTCTGACTGACGACCAGAGGGTGGGAGATGTTGAACGGTGAGATACGCAATACTTGAGTGGTGAACAATGAACCACCAAGGTGAGGAGATGTCAAATAATGAGGGAGATGTGATTTGAGGGTTCGATCGATAAAAATTAAAACTTTTGGGTTTTTTTTTAAAAATTCATATTTAAAAAAAATCAGAAAATAAACAAATAAATAAACTCGACCACGTGTCATGTTATAATTGGATGATAGAATTTTTTAACGGCTGTTGATGGATAAACTTGATTTAAGTTACGAAAGAAAACGTTAGGCACTAAAGTAACTTATAATAGATATTTAGTACCAAACTAAAAAAAAAAAATAGGTTGGGCACTTTTCTACGGTGGAGCTAAGAGGGATTAATTGGTTCCCGATTTCTTAAAGCACAAAATGCACCAACGTAAATCGAATGATAAATCTTCAAACGAGATCATCAGCAAAGGATTAGCTTAAATAGTAGCAAAAGAACAAGCACATGAAGTTTCTATGGTACCTATTAGGAAAATTTAACCAAACTATCAGATACTTTAAGCAAATTAAATTGGTTTTTACAAACCTCTTGTTTTCGGCCTTCCCTTCTTCCAACACACAACTAAAAATGTTGTCCAAGCTGTTTCTTTTCTTTCATGTCCACAATGTACAGACATCGAAGAACTAGTTTCTTTCCTAGTATCCAAATCTGTAAACATTCTTCAAGATTCCTGGTCTTTGCTGTTGTTGTTGCTGTGGCTGCTGCTGCTGCTGCTGCTGCTGCGAAGGAGGCCATGTGTGTGGTTAGAACACCTTCCTTTCTTTTTGCCCTTGATGATATGTTGGTGAGTAGAACTCCACCCGATTAAAAAAAATGAATTTTTCGACTTGATTCGACATTAAAAAACTTTACCCACCTTCATTCGACTCGAAATTTTAAATAAAATTTGAGTTATAAAATGGAAATTCGTTGACTCAAAATTTTTATTAATTAGTGGTTTAATTTTTAAGCTTGATTCGAGTCCCTAAATTATGCCTCTTATATATATACCATGTATGAAAATATACGAAAATATCTATATATGGATTGTATATTGATATAGAAACATGTTTAAATTGGAATCAATTTGTATTATAATATTGTAAATAATTACAATTAAATTTGTACAGAAACTCGAAGACTCGAATCGAAAAATAGGATTTGTAAACTCAACTAACTCGAAATTAGGGTTTTTTTTTTCAATACTTGTTGTTTGTGGCTCAGTTTTTCAATACTTGTTATTAGTGGCTTAAATTTTTTTACCAATATTTGTTATTAGGGGCTTACTCTTAAAATTCATTTTAATATTTGTTATTAGGAGTCCAATTCTTTCAATACTTGTTATTTGAGGCACAATTTTTAAAATACTTGTTATTAGAGACTAATTTTTCCTGGTATTGTTATTAAGACATACTCTTAAAATTTATTTTTTTCAACATTTCTTATTAGGGTCTAAATTGTTCAATACTTGTTATTTTTGGTCAATTTTTTTTAATACTTGTTATTTGAGGTTCACATTTTTTAATACTTGTCATTAGAGGCTCATTTTTTCAAATATTTGTTATTAGAGACATACTCTTAAAATTATTATTTTTTCAATAACTATTATTAGGGGCCTGTCGCGACCATTTTTTTGAAAATCGGGACGTGTAAAATAGCCTGACGATCGATCTTTTGAAAAATTAGGGTTTTTAGCCATTTTTAATTTAATCCTGAAAATTTAGGGTTTTTCGTATTAAATCTGATTTTCCTTTATTTATCTTTAAAAACACTTTGGAGTCGCCACCAATCACTTTGAGGTAGACCGGACACCGAAAAAACAAACCAGAGATTTTGTCTTAAAAATTGGGTTCGAGAGTCGGTTACGTGTAGGGAAGGATTAGCACCCCTACGAACGCCCGTTATCGGTACCTTTAATTTTACGTGGCATTTTGGCATTTCGAATAATTATTTGAATTTAATTTATCCCATAATTATTAACTGAATTTAAATTCCGAATGCAGATATCCTTTTATAAGGAAATTCATTTTGTTCGAATACGAGATTAAAAGCACCCCGTTAAGTGGCACCCCTATTCGTATTTAAAAATAAATTTCCAACATAAAAGGTTTTTTAATGAATGATATTTTATTGTCTTGTCAATTTTAAGTACTAATCCTAAAAGTCTCTAATTAATTAGTTGTTTATGCTATGAATATTAATTAATTTAATGGCTTTCATGTGAAAATGCCAATTTTTTGAACATCTTCCATATATTTAAATCCCTTAAATTAATCGTATTCCTAATTAATTAATCTTTCTAATTAATTAAAGTTCTAGTCCTATTTAAGGCTCTAACAATTTATTATTCAATATTATAAGTGAAAATGTATATCGAATATACACCTTTATGACCAAGGCTGAGATAACACCTCATTGTAAACAATGGAATACCATCCAGATTTGAACCTCAAAGATTCTATTCGATATACATTTAATTAACTACAATGTATTTTTAATTATTTAATTTTACTAAAAAAAACTAAATTAATATTCAATTATATGTGATTTATATATTAAATATATTCACTAAAATCCATGTTGAGATAACACCCCATTGTAAACAATGGAACACCAGCCAAATTAGGATTTTAAAGTTTATATTTAATATATATTTAATTACTACAATTATCTTACCTAATTTAATTATTGAATCCTAATTAGAGAACCTAGGTTAAAGGCTCTAATAATTAATTAAAGATTAAGTGTATTTATTATCTCAGAAGATATACTGTAGGCTAATTTTAAAATATGCAACACACATATAAGTTAATTGCATTTAAATTAAACAAAATAATTAATTAATGACTAAATTAAAAACATATTAGAACATAAAGCTGCTTTTATTAATTCTAGTGACTAAATGGAAAGTATACAAAACTCTAAAGCCCAATTACAAAGACCCAAAGTGACCAAACTGAAAGGGTTACAAATCTGGAAACTCAATTACAAAGTAAAGAGGCCCAATCGAATGAATTGTAAAACTTGGGGGTTCAATTTAAAGGGAATAAGGACTAAAATGAGAAGATGTAGAATTTTGGGAAAAAACCAAATGCCACCCGAATCAAAGGACGCGGATCCTTTGCCCGACCCAGTTGACCCTCGCGGGTCTCCCGAACTCGACACCAAAACAGTGCCGTTTGGGAAGGGCTTTAAAAGCCCAAATTTCAGTTCTTTGGCTTCATTTTCAGCCAAGCTTCCTCTCTCTCCTTTCTCATATTCTCTCGTTTATAACACTCAAAACACCCAGAAACCTAACTTAAAGAAGATCGAAACCCCTGTTCGTCCAAAATTCAAAGTGTGTTCTTCAATTTTTGTCCCTTTAATCTGATACAAACATCAAAACACATCCATTTCCTGTTTTTTTTATTAAACGCATGGAAATCATATGAATTCAAACCGAATTCATAGTTTTTTTCCTCTTTGATCCATTACAAACTTCTAAATATTTTCACCTCTCGTTTTTTAAGATCAAACACACCAATCTTCCAAAACTCAACCCATGTTCTTCCATCTTTTCTCATTCAATCTTCCAAAACACACCATCTTCTGTTAACCGACCACCACATATGATGCCGGCCACCACCGGCAATACTCTGATCATCCTTGACCTTTCTCCGGCTACCGCCTGTAACTCCCGACCACTGCCTGGTTCTTCCGGTCACCGTGAGGCGATTTTCGGCCACTACGCTGGAACCCTAAAATACCCAAAAAATTCATCTTTTCATTCTAAACCTCAATCTAAGCCCAGATTCAACCGAATCCTTCCTAACTTCACCCGATCTAGACCTAAGCTACCCAACCCGAACCTCATCGACTCTACCGTGGTTTGAAAGAAAAACTCTGGCCACCTTTTTAATAATGTTCCAGCATCCAGATGAGTGTCAGATCCCATTTTTATTTATCGATTTCCACTATTTTGATTTTGATCTAACTTATTTCAGGTTTGTTTCACAGGTAATCAAAAAGAGTGAGGGAGGTTACCTTCCCGGTGATGTCTTCGGTGGAGTTGTACGATGGCTGACACCTTCTCCGACATCGACCAACTTTTCAGGCGTTCTTTCGGCTATCCGGTAACCCTCCATCCGGCGTCTTTCGATATTCCTGAGGTAAGCCCTCTCTCTCCTCATTATTAATACTTATTATTATTTATTATTTAATAGTTTAATTAATGGTTGTAATTATTAACTGACAAATTTCTCTTTCTTTATTTATAGGGGTCAGAGTGCTGACGTCATTGGGATGCCAGCTGGATCCAAATCAGGTTAAAGAAACATAGATCTGTGGCTATCCGTTTCGGCCAAAAAGGGAGTGCCACATGGCATCCTTGAGCGGGAAAACAGACTGATTTTGGATAATTTGTGTTTGTTGGGCTGACAGTGGGCTGTGAATGAGTTATAGTTGGGCTAGCTTGGGCGGGAAAAATGGATATCAGATTGGTTTTGCATTTTTCAACTGGGCTTCTAATTTGTATTTGGGCTTTGGGTTTTTTTTTAGAATGTAATTGGACATTTGAAAGAACTGTTAGACCATTTATTGGGTTTTATTTATATTTATTTATTGTATATTATTATTATCTATTTATTATTAAGCCCGATCAAAATTCGGGTATGATAGTTGCCCCTCTTTGCTCATTATTGTGGAACAGGGATAGAGAAAAGACTGAAAATACACGAATTTTGTTCAGACCTCTTGGTCACCTTCTGAAAGGTAGGTCTTTCATTACGAACAATGCTGAAGTTTGAAGTTGTTCTTCTCATTACAAAATTCTTCAATCTTCTGCCAAAATGTAGAATCTGAAGTTGTTCTTCTTATTACGAAATTCTTCATCTTCCGAGGTTTGAAGCTGTTCTTCTTATTATGAAATTATCCATTCCTCAAAAGGGCGAACTATTCTCATTAGGAGCTATTCTTTCTTCATCAGGTGAGTTCTTCTCATTAGAACTCAGTGGTGAATTCTTCTCATTAGGAATTCTGGAGCGAACTCTTCTCATTAGGAGTTCTGAAGTGAACTCTTCTCATTAGGAGTTCTTCATTCTTTTCTAGGCGAATTCTTCTCATTAGGAATTTTGGAACGATCTCTTCTCATTAGGAGCTCTTCAATCTTTGCTAGGCGAGTTCTTCTTGTTACGAACTCTGAATTATTTGTTGGTTGAGCTCTTCTTACTGAGAACTCTGGATTCTATAAATGTTGATTCTCATATTCTCTGGGGAACAATCATGCAAAAAGAAACATCATCAATTAATTCATATTCAATCTGAAATATCATGAAATATTTTCAATTTCTCGCTTCAAGCACTGAGTTCTTTGATGTCATTGCTTTTCTATCTAAGGTATCTTGATCTTTCTATCTGATGCTCATATGGGATCTCATCTCTTGTTTCTCTTTCTCTGTTGATCAACCTCTTTCTATACTTGCAAAAGTCGAATTTATCATTAATCTTCCAATATTGATTGTGAAAATGTACAATTTGGGTATATCATTGAGAAACTTCAAGTGCTTCAACAAAATCATTTGAGCCTGAAGTCGGTCTATCCTGCTTTCCAATCTGGCAACCTGAATCTTTTTTATTTTTCTTCTTTTTTCTTTCTTCTCTTTTTTCTCCTCTCTTTCTTTTCTCTTCCTTCTTTTTCTTCTTCTTTTTCTTTTTATTCTTTCTTTTTTTTTCTCTTTTTTCTTTTTCTTATTTTTTTCCTTTTCTATTTTCTCTTTTCTTTTTATCTTTTTTCTCTCTTTTTTCTCTCTTTTTTCTTTTTTCTTCTTTTTCCTTTTTTATTTTTTAAATTTTTTTCTTTTTTTGTTTTTCTTTTCTCTTTTTTTTGAAATCGAAGGCCCAAAGGATTAATATTTCTTCTGATATTATGCCCCACCGTCTTATTGAATAACATTCGGAAAGTTCTAATTATTTCTGAAGGTGTTGGTCCGACGGTCTTAACATCATGCTTATAGGACTAGCTGATGACATGATGAACTCAGGGTCGTAATGCATTTCCAAACGATCAGAGCCTTTGCTGAAATCTACTCTTCACATCTTGCTAAATATGGTTCTACAAACAGCATGTCATATTGAATTCTGCTTCTATAAATGCCTTAAACTGTTAAAAACCCTTGCTGAATATGCCTCTACAAACAGAATGTCTTGCTGAGATCTGCCTCTATAAACAGGATATTTGTTAGAATCCGTCTCTGCAAACGAAGCCTTCTGCTTAAACAAAATATCTCGTAGAAATCCACTTCTGTAGCAGAATATTGTTGAGATTCGCTTTTGCAAGTGAAGCCTCTTGTTGAAATTTGCCTCTATAAACAAAATGTCTTGCTGAGATCTGCCCCTTCAAGCTGGATATTTATGAAAATCTGCCTATACAAATGGAGCTTTTCGTTAACATCTATCTTCACAAACAGATTGTCTTGCAGAAATCCACTCCTGTAAGTGGGATATTTGTTGAAGTTAGCCTCTGCAAACGGAAAATCTTGCTGGAATCTGCTTCTACAAACATCATGTCACACTAAAATCTGCCTATATAAGCGAAATATTTTTTTGACATTTTCCTCTGCAAACTGAATATCTGGAGATTCGCATTTCTTCCAACAGAGCATCTTAAGATCTGCCTCTACCAACATAATAGCTTGAGAAAGCTGCCCTTATAAATGAGATGCCTTACTGAAATCCACTTCTACAAACGAAGCTTCTTGCTGAAACCTGTCTCTATAAGCGAAATATTTATTGAAATCCACTTCTGCAAATAGAATCTCTATAAGCGAGATATTTGTTGAAATTCGTCTTTGCAAATGGAATATCTTGAGATATGTCTCTATAAGCGAAATATCTTGAGCTGTGACTCTATGAACAGAATATCTTGAGATCCGCCACTGCAAACGAAGTTTTGTGTGTGGAGAAATCTGCCTTTGCACCCGGAATATCTTGCTATTTGCCTCTACCAACAGATTATTTTGAAAAAGTCCACCTCTATAAACGGAACATCCTTGCTAATCTATATTTGCAAACAAAAAATTCATGAATTAATATGTTTGTTTTCAATAAACACAACTGTAATTTTTGCTAGATCTATTTCTCAAAGATCTATTCTCGCTTGTTGTCAGATTTTCTCCTCCATGATTTATGTTCATTCATTGCTGTCCTCCTCAAGATCTTTATTCATTCTAGCTAAATCCTTTTCGAGATCTCTATTTGTTTCTTGATGGATCCTCCTTTTCAAGATCTTTATTCTTTCTTAACTGAATCCTTTTTCGAGATCTTTGCTCGTTCCTGCTTGGATCTTCTTTTTCAAAAACTTGAAGCTATAGATCGATTCTTGTTTTTCCTTGATTGAATCTGCAAATTCCTGCCAAAATATGCAAAAATGCTCTGAATGTATGAATTAGCATGCTCCTATTTATGGATGTCTGACTATATGATGTATGAATGTTGTCACTTAACGATCATTTTAACAAACTTTCATCTGTTGGGGAGCTCCAAATTTCTTCGCTTCGTCTTTTATTAAAACTTCTTATGCTGTCAATGTAACCCATCTCACACTCAAGTTCAATCTTTAGGATCTCTGTATGCTTTGCTCTAAAGCGCCTTTTCAGGTTTTCACTTTAGATTTTTCTTTTTCTTTTTTTCTTTTTCATCTCAAGGCGCCATTTCAGGTTTTCACCTTGGTTTTTCTCTCTCTTTTTTCTCTTTTTTTCTCTTTTTTTCTTTTTTGCAACATTGTTTCCTTTTGTTCATTCTGATGGAGCTTTCTTTGCCTCCATGAGTAGCACATGGACCTTTTTTGCAGCATCTCACCATGCATTTCTCACAATTTGAATACCGGAGATCATTCTTTTCTTAGAAAGCCATTCTTGATATATCTTCATTCAGCTTCTTTGACAAAATTCTTTCTCATAGTTCTAAAAGAGATCATGATTCATTGTTGTTCTAACTTGCAGATCTTGTTTGCCGGCATGTGATGT
The DNA here is from genome assembly GCA_019671005.1 of Hibiscus mutabilis. Taxonomy (NCBI): domain Eukaryota; kingdom Viridiplantae; phylum Streptophyta; class Magnoliopsida; order Malvales; family Malvaceae; genus Hibiscus; species Hibiscus mutabilis. Next base: position 27,464,908 of record CM033747.1, read on the forward strand.
TCTTCCGTAATGTTCTTTTTGCAATATTACCCAGCTCTAGCTTGACTTTGACTACTGTCTTTGCTCACATTTGCCTTGCTTCCTTGCTTTTGAATAGCAAAAACCCTCAACTGGTTGTTCCGGCTGCATCTTTGCTCTAAAAAATATAGCTTTTGCTCTCTCTTTTTGCCCCAGAATCACTTGTATCATTTCCTTGCAGCTTTGTTTGAATATTATTGACACTCAAAATTATGCCTTTTCCTCGCCATACTTTCCATCATTAAATAAGTATCCAGGCCACCTCATGTCCTATCTGCACTTAAAGGATTAGTACATCATAATAATACCCATGAAATCCTTTGCTTTTCTTGTATCTAATCAATTTATCTGCAAGATGCTTGTTGAAAATATAAGTTAATGGCTTAAAATATTATTTACTAGATTTAAGAGATTGGAATAGTTTAATAAGTCATGGCAAACATGAGAACAAAAATCAAGATTAGGCCCCTAAATATCAAGTGCAACAGAGCCTTTGAATCAAACTGCAAAGATCAACTCTAATTGACCCCTTCTAAATTATTAGGCTTCTGGGAGAAACATTTCCTGTATACTTAATTCTATCCCATTTAAGGTTGCAGTCTTCACCTCACTAACTCATCATGCCCAATCCTTCCTTCTTTTCTGATCTCAATCAAGCATTTAGAAGTCTAGATATCCATGAAGAAAGGTTAACCTTGGTAAGCGAGATGTATTCTGAAGACAAACTCATCTTGCTCCAATACCCGTATATGGTCAAAATGGTCTTTTGAAGCTTGTAATGTAGGCTATGGTTCATGGCTGCCAAAGAAAGGATATATAGGATCAAGTAAATATTTAAGGGTGATGAAACCAAGGATCATTTCTTCCAAGTGAAATATCATTTATGCACTAATCTGAATATATTCAGATGAAATACTCTTTCCTTTTTCTTTTCTTTTCTCTTTTTCTTTTCTTTTCCTTCTTTTTTGTGGATCGCTCTAGACTGCCCATTTTTGGGTTTTCACCCTAGAATTAATTTCCTTTCCTTGCAACCAATCTTCCACTGCTCATTTGGATAAATACTTGCTTGGACGGAAGCTCTCACATATATGCATTACTTTCCTTTTACACCTTTTATCTTTAGTGTTTTTTTGCTTCAACTTGATTCAGTTGACTTTTTTTTGAACACAAACTTCCACTGTGTCTCTTTTTTTGACTGAATTCAGAGCATTCTTTTTCATTCATCCTACTTTTCCGACTTTTGTGCTTGATATATTCACTTTTATTTCTTTTGCCACTAATTCGCAAGGCATTACTATCATATCATGATCAAAATCGAACACTTTTCAATTGCAAACAAACTTTTATCCTCTCTGCCCCCAGTGTAGGGGTGATCCTTGGTTTGGGTTGAATCGAAAGAAAATCATCAGGCTCAAAGGGGACAACAAATTATACTTTTTCTTATTTTCTTTATTTGTGAAGGGAAATGAAGGAATGTCAAATGTCCTCCTATACTTGGATATCTTCTAAGGAGAGCCATCTTTAGGTGGATGATGTTTTGGGTTATCACTTCACTCAAAGACCTTAGCCAACAATGCTTGAGAGGCAATTCACTCAAATTTTGCATTTGGGATTTTCTCGTGATTCTTGAACACTCGTTAATGTCTTCCCATTGGTCTAAATAAAGTAGAAGAAAGTCACATTTTGAAGTTAATCTCTGAATTTGATTCAAGGTCACTCTTACAATTAATATCTAGGGACTTGAGGAAAAAAATGTTAGTGAAGATATATAGATATATGTATGGGAGGACAAAAACTAACCTATAACAAAGAAAGAATGAAATACTAAAAGAATCAAATAATGTAAAATGTTTTCCATTTGAGAAATATGTAGGAAACAAGCATCATAAACAAATAAATTGAAATAGCCTCCCTTGCAAAGGACCACCAATGCTCGCGGGCAAAAGTGATTGGGATGATTCAGGGTATTACTCTGCTATGGTCCTAAAATTGCAGACAGATCTCCCGTAGTTTAACTGTCAACTATTAGTCAAGGAAGGCTTGAGCGGATTTTGGTCACTCTACTTCTATCATCAATTCTTTATTTTCATTCAACATTACAAGGGTATGCCCATTCTTGCTCATGCTCTGATGCTCTCAATCTTCCTGAACAGATTTTTTAAATCCTCCCAGATTCAGTTCCTCAATGTCACTCCACTGGTCTCTTGCCATATTGAGTTTGCCCTACTTTTATTATTTAGGGCGAACAAATACTCCAAGCCCTTGAATATTTTAAGACCCTGAACTTTCATCAAGTTCATCTTGAATTTTACAGGACTATCAGAACTCTGTGGGAAAACTTGCTAAGCCCTTGAACTGGATGGTATACATATTTCATCATCATCATCTCCATGATTTCTGATAAGCGATTTTCCTAAATAAAGAAATACCAACTAAAGATGATTGCCCCATACTCAGTTATATCCTCCCCATGAGTGATCAAACATTTGCGACCATGACCTTACACTTTGAAAATCTTCTCTAAAGCTATACAAGAAAATCTTTGGGCTTGAAGTAAAAAAGTTGATTTCTTATACTAATTCAGAGATAATTCTTGCAAGCTGTACCTCCTCGATGCATAGAGCATACCTGAAAGTGATTTTGTATAGAGCATACCTGACATTGGATATGAATAATTCTCTCTTTTCTAACTGAACTATTTGGCTTCTTCGTCTCGTATCTGTATTCTGCTCTTTTTGCAATCAATTCCCTTGTGAGTAAGCTTTAATTTCCAACTAACCCTAGCATTCATCGTTTTAGGAAAGACTATTATGCCCCTCATCTCTCTTAGGATCAGTATGTCTTCTGACTATCACTGAACCATCGATCGACAAAACTTTTCGGTTAGACTCCAGAATTTGAATTTGTTTAGTCTTTCTATGTCTGTCCACTGGGCTTCCTTCATTTTAGTAATTTCAAGATCCACCGGTAACTCTAAGTCGAGCATTCCACTGTTCTCATCATGGTCCAAACTCAGATCTTCTAGATTCTTCATAGATTCCCCCTATCTATATTGATTCGAACTTGCTCACCCTTTCTATTTGGCTTTTTATTTCCATCTCTCTCTTTTTTTTAACTTTTTCTTTCTTCTCTCTCTTTTTTTGACTTCTTTCTTTTTGACTTCTTTTTATTTTTTTGACTTTTTTGTATGAAGAGTCCTTTCAGACTGAACCCTTATATGAGATGAATTTCTATTTTGATCATTCTTGTCGATATTTCATTTGGCTTGTACTCCATCTCGTTCTTAGACTGGTCAACCTTTTGCTTCATTCGATCCAAATGGCCCCCAACAATCTTTGTAACTACTCATGCTTAACAAATTTGTTGTATACGCTTCTCAAAATGCAATGTTACTTTTTATACAAAATGCAATATTTTAAACAAAAGTGCAATATTTTTATTTTACATAATATTTTAAATGTTGTAATGCATGAATGCATGAGGTATCGGTTTCAAGAACTAGTCATCAGAACAACACCCATCTAACTAAAAGGTCAAATACAGAGCAAATGCAATATGTTCACTAGCTCAAGCTCCTTTGGTTGATCACTTGTTCATGTTTACCTTAATTGGGGTATCATTCGATAAATTTCATTATTTGTGAAACTTAGATATCGTCTCTGAGTTCAAAACTCTCCATTCTTTATTGGGTTATTTCCTGTCAACCACGGCCCCTGAATGCCCCTTCAATTTATCTATTATTTATCTTCTTTCTGGTTATCACTGTCTTTTTAGATACTGTGTCTTGTTTATCTTTGTAATTACCGCTAACTCTATCTTGAACCCTGAACTATTGTTGAACCTTGTATAAACCTTATCCTTTTGACCACTGGAGAAATGTAGCAAAGCCTCGTATTTCTCTATTGTTGGTGTTACATGTATCCTTATGAAAGGTGAACTATTATATCGGGCTTCATACATAGGTCACAGCCTTAAACAACTATCGATCCATTTGACTGTCTGACAACAATATTATAACCCATTAATCTACTGGAAATGACTCTTCATATTCCTATCCTATGGTTCTCAAATAAAACTGATTCTGGCAAAACTTCACTATGTTCAGTAATTTCCGGTACAACTTTGCATTAATGACATATGGACTCTACGGATACTGTCTTCGTTCTTGTATTGAATCTTCTTGAATCAGGTCCATATTGTCCTCCACTTGTCTATCAGACCCTTCAGTTCTTATGACCACTGCCTACTCGACTAATTCTCGAACCGATACCTCTCATGAATGCAATGTAACATGTAACAAACACAGAAAAACAAAACAATAATTGTGTCAGTATGGTGAAGTAATATTGTAAGCAAAAATAATTGTTACAGAAAAATAATTTATATTGCATAAAATTAACCAGAGAACAATTTATTTTGCACACAAAATAACCAGAGAAATGAATTTAAATCAACATCACCCTGTCTGGCTCTAGTGGGGTAGGTTTCTATTACAACATGTGGGTTTCGATCTAGACTCTGGGTACCTGAACTGTCATTACTGGACTAGTAAGACATCGATTCGGGAGTATACGGTCCCTTATAGCGGAGGCGTAACCTCATTGTGTATAAGGTTGGTATACCAGAAGGAGGACAAGATCCGATCACAGAGCTGAATAACTCACGTAAGATCATGCCTCACTCTCACTTAAGTGTGAAAAGCCCGGGTATAAGGCTTATGCATGAATGACAATTTATATCACACAAGAAAAAGCTACCTGCATTTTTCTAGAAAATTCATCCAATAATTATAGGAAAAATTAAATTCAAATTTCTGTCTAAAATGCCACGTAAAATTAATTAGGCCTGACCCTCGTTTTTAAAATCCCAGCAGAGTCGCCAAGCTGTCGCGACCATTTTTTTGAAAATCAAGACGTGTAAAAATAGCCTGACGATTGATCTTTTGAAAAATTAGGGTTTTTATCCATTTTTAATTTAATCTTGAAAATTTAGGGGTTTTCGTATTAAATCTGATTTTCCTTTATTTATCTTTAAAAACACTTTGGAGTCGCCACCGATCACTTCGAGGTAGACCGGACACCGGAAAAAAAACCATAGATTCTGTCTTAAAAATTGGGTTCGAGAGTCGGTTACCTGTAGGGAAGGATTAACACCCCTACGAATGACCGTTATCGGTACCTTTAATTTTACGTGGCATTTTGGCATTTCGAATAATTATTTGAATTTAATTTATCCCATAATTATTAAATGAATTTAAATTCCGAATGCAGATATCATTTTATAAGGAAATTCATTTTGTTCAAATACGAGATTAAAAGCACCTCGTTAAGTGGCACCCCTATTCGTATTTAAAAATAAATTTCCAACATAAAAGGTTTTTTAATGAATGATATTTTATTGTCTTGTCAATTTTAAGTACTAATCCTAAAAAGGCTCTAATTAATTAGCTGTTTATGCTATGAATATTAATTAATTTAATGGTTTTCATGTGAAAATGCCAATTTTTTGAACATCTTCCATATATTTAAAGCCCTTAAATTAATCATATTCCTAATTAACTAATCTTTCTAATTAATTAAAGTTCTAGTCCTAATTAAGGCTCTAACAATTTATTATTCAACATTATAAGTGAAAATGTATATCTAATATACACCTTTATGACCAAGGCTGAGATAACACCCCATTGTAAACAATGGAACACCATCCAGATTTGAACCTCGAAGATTCTATTCGATATACATTTAATTAACTACAATGTATTTTTAATTATTTAATTTTACTAAAAACGAAATTAATATTCATTTATATGTGATTTATATATTAAATATATTCACTAAAATCCATGTTGAGATAACACCCCATTGTAAACAATGGAACACCCTCCAAATTAGGATTTTAAACTTTATATTTAATTACTACAATTATCTTACCTAATTCAATTATTGAATCATAATTAGAGAACCTAGGTTAAAGGATCTAATAATTAATTAAAGACTAAGCGTATTTATTATCTCACAAGATATACTATATGCTAATTTTAAAATATGCAGCACACTTATAAGTTAATTGCATTTAAATTAAACAAAATAATTAATTAATGACTAAATTAAAAACATATTAGAACATAAAGCTGCTTTTATTAATTCTGCTGACTAAGTGGAAAGTATACAAAACTGTAAAGCCCAATTACAAAGACCCAAAGTGACCAAACTGAAAGGGTTACAAATTTGGAAATTCAATTACAAAGTAAAGGGGCCTAATCGAATGAATTGTAAAACTTGGGGGTTCAATTTAAAGGGAATATGACTAAAATGAGAAGATGCAGAATTTTGGGCAAAAACCAAATGCCACCCGAATAAAAGGACGCAGATCCTTTGCCCGACCCAATTGACCCTCACGAGTCTCCCAAACTCGGCACCAAAACGGTGTCGTTTGGGAAGGGCTTTAAAAGCCCAATTTTCAGCTCTTTGGCTTCATTTTCAGCCAAGCTTCCTCTCTCTATCCTATATCTCCTTTCTCATATTCTCTCATTTATAACACTCAAAACACCAGAAACCTAACCTAAAGAAGATCAAAACCCCTGTTCGTCCAAAATTCAAAGTGTGTTCTTCAATTTTCGTCCTTTTAATCCGATACAAACATCAAAACACATCCATTTCCTGTTTTTTTATTAAATGCATGGAAATTATATGAATTCAAACCGAATTCATATTTTTTTCCTCTTTGATCCATTACAAACTTCTAAATATTTTCACCTCCCGTTTTTAAGATCAAACACACCAATCTTCCAAAACTCAACCCATGTTCCTCCATCTTCTCTCATTCAATCCGAAACCACCATACACCGACCACCATCTTCTGTTAACCGACCACCACACACGATGCCAGCCACCACAGGCAATACTCTGATCATCCCTAATCTTTCTCCGGCCACCGCCTGTAACTCCCGACCAACGCCTGGTTCCTTCAGCCACCGCTTGGTTCCGGCCGGCCGCCGTGAGGCGATTTACGGCCGCCGCGCCAGAACCCTAAAATACCCAAAAAAATTCCCCCTTTCATTCTAAATCTCAATCTAAGCCTGGGTTCAACCGAATCCTCCCTAACTTCACCCAATCTAGACCTATGCTACCCAACCCGAACCTCCTCGACTCCACCGTGGTTCGAAAGAAAACTCCGGCCACCATTTTAACAATGTTTCAGCATCCAGATGAGTGTCAAATCCTATTTTTTTACTACTTTCCACTATTTTGATTTTGATCTAACTTATTTTGGGTTTGTTTTACAAGTAATCGAAAAGGGTGAGGGAGGTTACCTTCCCGATGATGTCTTCGGTGGAGTTGTACGATGGCTGACACCTTCTCCGACGTCGACCAACTTCCAGGCGTCCCTTCAACTGCCCGATGACCCTCCAGCCGGCGTCTTTTGGTATTCTCGAGGTAAGCCTTATCTCTCCTCATTATTAATACTTATTATTATTTATTATTTAATAGTTTAATTAATGGTTGTAATTATTAACTCGCAAATTTCTCTCTCTACTTATAGGGGTCAGAGTGCTGGCGTCATTGGGATGCCAGCTGGATCCATATCGGGTTAAAAAACACAGATCTGTGGCTATCCGTTTCGGCCAATGAGGGAGTGCCACATGGCATCCTTGGGCGGGAAAACAGACTGATTTTGGATAATTTGTGTTTGTTGGGCTGGCAGTGGGCTGTGAATGAGTTGTAGTTGGGCTAGTTTGGGCGAGAAAATGGATATAAAATTAGTTTTGTATTTTTCAACTGGGCTTCTAATTTGTATTTGGGCTTTGGGTTTTTTCTAGAATGTAATTGGACACTTGAAAGAACTGATGGATCATTTATTGGGTTTTATTTATATTTATTTATTATATATTATTATTATTATCTATTTATTATTAAGCCCGGTCAAAATTCGGGTATGATAGGGTCTACTCTTAAAATTTATTTTTTCAATATTTTTTATTAGGGGACAAAATTTTTCAATAATTGTTATTAGAGGCTCAATTTTTTCCCAATATTTATTATTAGGGGTTTATTCATAAAATTAAATTCTTTTAAATATTTGTTATTATGGGCATACTCTTAAATTTTATTATTTTTATTACTAGAGACATACTCCTAGAATTTAATTTTTTCAACACTTATTCTTAGGGCCTAATTTTTTAGTTTTCCCCGGGCTTCCAAAATCTCAGGACTAGTCCTGGGGAGATGATGAGAGAGAAATAAAAGTTTTTTTGTACGATTCATGTACTTCGAGGCATTTTTTGACGAAATGGAGGTTGATTTTGACTCAGGGGCGAGACGAAGCGCTGGTGAAATTTGGGGCCGAACGACCACCATCTACGGCCTTCGATGGTGAATGGTGGACGGCATCCACGTCATAATGATATCAAAAGGTTAACGGAGGAGTGACAAAAATATTTAATGTCTAAACTTTAATGAGTAAATTGGATATTTTAAAATTTTAATGACCAAAATAGATTTGGAAGTAATGTTCAATGATGATTCACGTAATATATTATATACACATTTTTAAGTCGGTTTAAAATCTGTTAGGTCCTTTTAATTTTAAACTAGACAAATTATACCTTTAAAAAGAAGTAATATAGGTCATGCCAATTTCAAAAATGAGAATCACAATGCTAATATTTTCTGTTAATTTTATTTTATTTGATTGATATGATTTAATTATTATTGGAATATCCCAATCTTCCACATGAGTAACAAAATCTAGACAACCTCTTGTACTTGAATTTTACAAATAACGTCTTATTCTATAGTCCTTTTAAATTAAAATTTATTTTGAGAGGATTTTCCACACGTAAGACCACTTTAATCTTGAAGAAGTCATTCTATCTATTTGGACCCAAAACTCTGATGGTATGGAATTGGTTCTTCGAGAGTTGCCTTAGGAGACCAATCTTTTAGGATAAGGTGTCTATCCTGGACAGGCCTATGCCGTGACGGATTTAAAATTTTTATTTTTGAGGATTGACATACATATATTAATAACTCAAAATTTTTTAAAGATAAAAATATTAATAATATTTTAATTATAATAAGAAGTCTTACAAACATATAATTAAAAATAAAATTTACAATTGTTCTATTCTATGCCTCGTTTTTTGATATCGTTGTATGATATTTTCATTATTTACATTATGAAACATATCCTTTATAATAAAAGTAAGAAATCATTCAACGATTTATCTCTCTTAGGTTGCGCAATCAAATCTTAATAAAGTGCAATACAGAGAATGTTCTTTCCACTGTTGTGATTGCAACTGGTAGAACCAGAGCCAATTTCAAAAGCAAATACACAAGTGTGTACATGACATACCATACTTTTTTGTCTCAACCATTTTTTCAGATAAATCAAAAAGTCCTTTTTAGATCACAAAATTTTTTATCTGAACAAACATCAACAATATAATTCTCAGCTGACAATCAAATAATATAAGGTGTCATGTAGAAAATTTATAAGGATAAAATTGGGGAAGGCGAATCAACTTTTTTTTATCAAAAGAAAGATACAAATCTCTTGGATTCAAGCAAGCCACACAAACAAACGCCTCTGTACTTGGAAGAAAAAAAAGATTATTATGTTATTGAAGTCGTTTATCAATCACTTGACAAAATAATTCAACATGAAAATGATGCAAATTTGAAACTTCGTGTACTTTTCTCCTATACCTTTTAAACAACAAATATATCTTCCATCTTTGAAACATCGATGTTATTCTTTTCACATAACAAAAAAACTTCTTCAAGTAAATGTTGTTATCCCACATCTCTCTTTATTTGTAATTGTTGCTTGGACACAATAACTAAATGCATATCATTCACAATGTCTTGATCTCTCTGTTGCAATGCTTGAGTTAATTCACTAGTAACCCTCTATATTTTTCATCAAGTGCAAATTAAACACAAACCAAAAGTCTGTAAAGAATTCAATTACATACAAGATTCGTTTCTTTGCTCTAAGTGTGTTCCATCTTCCTCAATAATTTCAAGTACATCCATCACAGAAGAAAATATAGTAATCAAGCTAACAACTGTTTTATAATGTGAACCCCAACGAATATCTCCAGTTCTCTTTATAACAGCTTCTTGATTTTATCCACGAATATAGATCTTCTACCCTTTTGGTGCCTATATCTATGTTCTAACATTAAAAAATACGGTTTAAGATTTAAGGTTTATAGTGTAGGATGTATAGTGTATGGTTTAATTTTTAAGGTTTAGAGTTTATGATTTGGAAATTGTGATTAAATTACATGGTTTAATTTTTTAGTGTTGGGGCATGGATAGGGTACCAAAAAGGTACATAGGATTTTTGTTCTTAATCCATGGCCATTGAAGATTTCACCAATTTCGGATGTTTCTCTTACCTTAATCATTTGACTAGATTGGAGATTTTCTTTCTTATATGAAATACCAACCACGTTAAATACACTAACTTAATTTTAGGGTGGGCACAAAATATTTTAAAATGGATACAAAGAATTTAAAAAAATATTCAACAAACCATTTTTTCAGTTTGAGCCCCTACCCACCATCACCTACATTTGCCACTGGACCAACGACCTTGAGACAAAAACTTACCGTTTGTCTATCTCGTTTTTAAGGCTTAATTGAAAAAACTTTCTAAATCATACATCATTTTTGATTCAGGTGTCTAACATCTATTCTATTACTATTTTAGTTACATAATGTTTTAAAGTCGATATATTAAAAAAATTGAGACACAACATTTTAAAGTCGATCCACTAAAAATTGACACCCAATTATTGTTTGACACTTAGCTTTGATTTTTTTTTATTTATAAAAATTTAAAATTTCAAAAAAACCCCTAAAAATTCATAATTTCTCACAACAACTCTAAATTCACAAATCCCAAAATCCCTAACGGTAAATCCTTCCGCCATGATCACCAATCGCAAGTCGTCATCACCAAATTGAAGTCTCCCTCTTTTGGTAACATCATTCGTTCGTTCATCGTTCATCGCTCGATTGAAAGCGTTCGACGTTCGATCGATACACTGTTCGTTAATTTTCGATGGCAAAAAAGTGGAGTTTTTGGTAGTGATGGTCCGATGATGAAACAATTGTTAACATCCAGACACCTAAAATGGTAATGATATAAACATTAAACATCTATTTTGACAAAAAAATACATTACACATCTAAAGTAAACGAAAATATACCAACAACCATTTGGTCTAGCGAGATGAGATACTAGGTCCCTTAAGCAAGACCACGAGTTCGAATTCTGGCGTTGTAAATGGTGAAAACTAAGTTGGGAGGATTGTCATGATATTGAACCCTACAAACCCGATCTTAATTAGTTGACTATTAAATCGAATACCAGTGATTAATTCAAAAAATAGATGAAAATATAGTTTGAGCATTTTATTTTTACAATTAAATCTGGTTCTAAACACAAGGGGGAATTCCTTTCAAAATTATGGCATTTAAAGTGTTCCATAACAAGTCAAGCCTTGTTTAACATTGCACACAAGAAAGATATTTTATATGTATGTTGGAGATGATCTTACCAACAAAAAAATATGATTTGATTATACCATTTTTTATTAAAATATAGAGTATTACATTTCTATATCGGAATTCGAACTCATACAAGAAGAGACAATAAGAACATCTTTAGTCATTAGGTTAACTAGTAGATCTCGAATTTAATTATAACATTGATATCATCACCATCTTCTAGGTCCAAATTATTAATGCATGTCATAACATCTCCGAACTTTTTTCCACCCACCATCAGTCATTCTTCTAGGTCCATATTAAAGGAGAAATTATTAAGACTAAGCTTACCACGTCATTCATGGCCCATCTAATAACATTCACCCAATTATTGTTTGGCACTTACCTTTGATTTTATTTTTTATTTTTAAAATTTAAAATTTCAAAAAAAAACCTAAAATTCATAATTTCTCACAACTACCCTACACTGCACCAAACTTGATATATAGCGGCACTTTTAGCGGCGTTTGAAAAAAACGCCGCTAATTTTAAACATATTACGTCGTTTACTAACAAAACGTCAGAAAAAATGAAAATCGCGGCATTTACGTGAAAGCGCCGCAATATTCATAAACCTCTAGCAGCGTTTTTCCAAAAAAAAAAACGTCACAAATATTCATACCTTAGTGGCGTTTTATTTCAAAACGCCGCAAGAGATATTACTTTATTGGCGTTTTTAATTAAAATGCCGCAATAGAGAATAGTTTAGCAGCGTTTGTTTTCACAAACGCTGCAATGGAGAATAAAACTCATTTGATTTTCAAGAAATACCTCTCCCAATCTCCTTCACCCGATCCCCAAATCAAACCCCCACACAATCCCTAATCTCGTCTCTCACCCCTTCATCTCAGTCGGCTCTCACCCCGCCCATTCGTCTCCAAGTTTTGCAGAAACTTGCTCATATCGAGCAAATGTGTTAGTATGAACAATCTTTCTCAGTACGAACAGACTCATGAATCGAACAAGGATGGAAGCAAGAACAACAAAGATCAAGGAGATGATAACCTCAACGCCGGTTACTCCTCCGCCGATGATGTCGTTCCTCACACCACCGGGAATCGCGAGCTCAAACAAGGTTTGTATGTAGATTTGATCTTTTCATTTTGTTTCTCTTTTGATTTTTAAGTTTCTGATTTTTTTGTGTGGATATTTTGAAAATGAAATTTAGGAGTGTCATGGACGGAGGAAGAGCACAAGTTGTTTCTGGTAGGACTGCAAAAAGTAGGAAAAGGGGATTGGAGAGGGATTTCTAGAAACTTCGTGAAAACTCGTACGCCGACACAAGTAGCGAGCCATGCAAAGAAATACTTTCTCCGGCGAAGCAATATCAACCGTCGCCGCCGTAGATCTAGCCTCTTCGATATCACCACCGATACAGTATTGGTCATTACTACTCCTTTTTCAACATTTCCCCCTTTGATTTGCTTGGAAAATTGACGAAACTAGAAATTTAAAAGAAAAAAGTCTGATCGGTTGAATCATAAGGCTTTAACTCTTAATATTTTACAAACAAAACCAATTATTTATGTATTTTCTCTTCTTTTTGGATAGTGTTCTTAGTTTTAGCTGTTGGATATATCTTTAAAGAAAATCAACTTAATGTAGATAAGATAATTATATTAATTTCTTCAAAAGGCCATTAATAATAAATTGATTTGGGTAACAAAAAAATTGAGCATATTCATATAGAACACTTGCTCATATCTTACACTTGCAATCTAATCAAATTTGCCTAACAAAAATTTAGAATGCTTCTTATTTTGGACTTCACATCATTAAGTAATCCAAATAAAGTAGCGTTTGGACTGGAATTTGTGCACATGTTTATGAAAGAATTGCAGTTCTGTAATTTCGTTTTGGTTGTGTTGACAAGGTTAATGCATAGGATCTCGAGTGTTCAAGTTTTTTCGTACATAAATATCATGTGTTGGTTCTTAATTCAGATTTATTATTTATAATTTCTGGTTTTTATTAAGCCTCCTACTTGCATATTGTCTGCGGTTACAGTGTAACTACTGAGAAAAGGTCTAAACTTGATGAACTTCACTCAAAGATTGAGAAGGAAAGGTAAACTAGCCTACTTCTAATCCAAACTTGAAGCAAAATTCTAATTAAATCTATCTTGTGTTTGTGTTATATTCATATATTTTTTACTTACTATAATTCTGTTCGAAGTATGATATATTTATATCCTGTGTTTGTGTTTGTGTTACAGGGGAGTGCTACTGATGTCGCAATGTGTGTCATGTTACAAATATCAAAGAATGAACGTCTGAGCTTGGTTGGAGGCTTCTTTTACAGGCATGCCTTTTATATTTTCATCTATATAAATTTCATTCTTTTAGGTAACAAATTTAGACTATGCTGTCTGATTCTTCTTTCCGGAACATTGTTACTTCTCTTATGGTTTTAATAGTCTTTGCATTCCATTACTTAGGTTACTAGTTTGATACAGCTCTTTCTAAAGTCATTGCTCTGCAAATTCTCTGAAAATAACATCTTTCGAAAAACAGGTTCACAATGAAGTAATCTTGGAAGGACCAAGTGAGTCAGCTGAGATTGCAAAAGCAATAGTTGTCGAGGGCACGTCAAAACCCTTTGGTGGAAAGAACATTCTTAAAGTTGACCTTGCTGTTGATGCCAAATGTGCCCAAAAATGGTATGCTGCCAAATAGTCAGCGGTTTAAGCTCCAAACATTTAAATTTTTTCTTGTTTCAAACACTTTCGAAGGTGTTTTCTCCCCGCTTGTCGTCCTTGACTGCTGTAGTAATTTAATGCCCTGTTCCTTAGGCATATTTCATCGATGTGGCCTTTGGGGTTCCTTGTGGGTTCAGGTCATATTTTGTGGCTTCAGTTGCATTTTAAGGGCTATGGGGATTGCAGCCCCCATATGTACAGAGATTATTGTTGCATTATTTAGTTCTTTGTAAAATTTTGATAACAGTTATTCTTTTTCTTCCCTCAAGTGAGAAATGAAGTTAAGCTTTGATTTTGTTTTCTTTTCTGTAATTCTTTCTATAGTTTTATAGACGTATTGTCTGGTTCAAAAATAAAAAGCAGTACAACATCCCTTGTTTGTAAAAAAGAAGGTAAAACTAGCTAAAAAACTGGCTGATTTAGCTTGCAAAAAAATACAACATATAGTGGCGTTTGTCGGAAAAATGCCACTAAAGAACATGTCGAATGACGCAAAGGGTCAAGAAATAGCGGCGTTTTGTATATCAAACGCCACTAAAGAATTGATTATTACCGGCGATTGTCTACAAGCGTCGCTATATCCCATATCCTTTAGCGGCAAACGCCGCTATATATCTTGACATCTTGCGGTGTTTTTTGCCTACAAACGCCGCGAATTATTGCGGTATTGCTTTCAACGGCACTTCTTGCGGCGCTTTTTTTAGTGTCGTGAGAGTTTTTAGCGGCGCTAAAAAACGACATTATAGGGCTAAAAAACGTCGCTAAAAACCCGTTTTGCTGTAGTGTAAATTCATAAATCCCAAAATCCCTAACAGTAAATCCTGTCGCCATGGTCACCAATCGCCAAGTCGTCGTCAAATTGAAGCCTCTTTTTTTTGGTAACATCATTCGTTCGTTCGTCGTTCATCGCTCGATTGAAAGCGTTCAACGTTCAATCGACACACTGTTCGTTGATTTTCGATGATAAAAAGATGGAGTTTTTGGTAGTGATGGTCCGATAATGAAAAGGGTGGACGATGGTTTGTTTGATGGTAACAATGGATGAATTTAGGATTCATGGATTTAGGTTAAGATCTTTAAGAAATAAGATTTTTTTAGGAATTTATTTTTTTAATTAAGGATTTATTTTTTAATTATAAATTAAAACCCGCCCCATGTCAACTAATAGATTTTTTAACAGTTGTTAACAACCATACACCTAAAATGGTAATGATATAAATATTAGACATCTATTTTCACAAAAAATACTTTACACATCTAAAGTAAACGAAAATATACCAACAATCATTTGGTCTAACGGGATGAGGCGCTAGGTCCCAAAAGCAAGACCACGAGTTCAAATTCTAGCGCTGTAAATGTTAAAAACTAAGTGGGGAGGACCGTCCCGATATTGAGCCTATACAAACTCGATCTTAATTAGTCAACTATTGAATCAAATACCAGTGATTAATTCAAAAAATAGAGGAAAATATAGTTTGAGCATTTTATTTTTACAATTAAATCTAGTTTTAAACAAAAAAAGGGGGAATTCCTTTCAACATTATGACATTTAAAGTGTTTCGTAACAAGTCAAGCCTGGTTTAACATTGCACACACGAAAGATATTTTACATGTATGTCACCAACAAAAAAATGTGATTTGATTATAAATTTTTTATTAAATAGAGAGAATTACATTCCTATATCAGAATTTGAACTCATACAAGATAAGACAATAAGAACATCATTAGTCATTAGGCCAATTAGTAGATCTCGAATTTGACTATAACATTGATATCATCACCATCTTCTAGGTCCAAATTATTAATGCATGTCATAAAATCTCTGAACTTTTTTCCACCTACCATCGGTCCGTCTTCCGGTCCATATTAAAGGAGAAATTATTAAGACTCAACTCACCACGTCATTCATGGTCCGTCTAATAACATTTACCCAATTATTGTTTGACACTTAGCTTTGCTTTTATTTTTTATTTTTAAAAATTTAAAATTTTCAAAAAACTAAAAATTCATAATTTCTCATAGCTGTAACCCCCTCGACCCGACCTAGTCGCTATACCGACCCGAACGAGCTACATTAGGTTTACCGAAGTAAACCGTAAAGAGACCAACCCGAAAAATGACCCATTTTTTATCTTATCTAAATGCAAATTAATTAACCTATGTGTACATACAGAGCTCTCGGGAAAACCCAGCTCAATCGGGCGTCAAAAAGACATCCAATTGTTCAAAGCTTAGAATTAGGGACCGAATTGCAAATTCTGAAAATTCCTCGTACTTAGCCCAATTTTAAGTTACCAACCTTTAATTAGACAGGTTTCATGCTTACACGTCAAAAATCAGATCCAAACAATCAACCAAACTCATTCAGTTACATCCGTAACATTCAGGGACCAAAACGCAAGAACACAGAACTTTATTTCCATGACATTAACCAAAATAACGGACACCTGTATCGATACGCTACCTACCGTATCGATACGGTGCTCAGAACCAATGTTCCTCGTTTCGGTACACCTAGCACCGTACCGGTACGCTTAACTAAAAATAACGGCAAGGTTAAAAATCTCTTTACAACCGTACCGATACGGGTTTAATGGTGTTTTGGTACGCAAGTCTAACCCCAAAAGTAAATTCCAGTGTTGATGAGCCGTACCGGTACACCCATGCCTGTACCGAAACGCCAAGCCTATTTATGCCCAATCGTACCGATACGGTCCCCTGCATTTTGGCACGCCTGGGCTTTTAATATCATTTTAGCTGGTTTTACATGCTTTCAGGGTCTCCAATCCACACTAACATGCCCTAACGATCACACATCAACTCTAAGAATCAAACCACATCCAAATATCACCATACCGACATCATATCATGGCACTAGCTTCAAAAGAGAAGTCTATAGGCATGCAACCTAAAAACCATTCAAGTAAAGCATAAAACTCCAAACCACGACCGAAACCAAACCACAAAGGCCATTTACAACTCTAGAGCAACCATACAAACTTGCTCAAACAGGGAGTTTATCAAAACATCTCCCAAAACAAAATGAGTACCCCATTGCCCTTATTACTTATAGTCTAACTCAAACATACTTTGTAAACAAGTCTTGCTAGGATCCCTTGCTCCTTGCTACCTGCAAATCCCTCAATTCTCTGCATTGATGAACAAATAAGAGCGTTAGCACACAAGGCTTAGTGAAGAGCGCTCACAAACAAAACACCATCAATGCATTTAAACCATCTTTCAACATTACATTGAAACCTATTTCAAACAACCTTTAAAACATTATCATGTCTTTGAAATCATGCACTTAACATTTTAAAACCATCATATTGACCAAATGCAACATGTATTACTAACCAACAACAAGTCCCATTGCTCAACCTCAATTTAAGCCTTCACATGCATAACTACCATATGCAAAGCTTAAAGAGTAAACATGTATAAATCACAACATACATCATAAACCCCTCAATGATACATTTACAATTATATTGGCTTCCAAGTGAACATTAAACAAGTCCATTAACAAAAGAGTTCATCGGATACACGAATTCAACAAGTGTTCAACCAACACTTCAAGCCATCTCAACCGGAATAGCGATACAATAAAAATCACGGTATATTACCGACCGGGTACACTTTTCAACCCACGGGAACACAAACCCCAATCATCGGTTAGACGTTTAATCCACTAACAGGAGTTTACAGTACTGTTAAACCCCTTAACAACAGTGCACTCAATCCTATGGTCGGCCAACTATATCTGATAACAATTTTAAAACCACATCACTTGCCAATATAATTAACCATTTTAACACTTACCTCACTGTTTTTAACAAGCATTAACCAAACCATTTTTCCAAAGCAACAACCATGCTTTAATTCACAAGTATAAACCATATACTTACAAGGATCACTTACCATGTGCAAACTTCAGCATTTCATGCTTAACAATAGTATGTTAAATACTTTAAACCATGCTTAAACAGTAGGCAGCATGTAAATCAAAACAAGTACATAAAACCATTTAACATTAGCACGACCGAGAGAGAAAATCCACTTTTTACTTACTTCCGATTTTAAACCAGCGTATCAAGCAAAGTTTAAACTCCCATAAACCACCTTTAAAACATTTCAATGCTAAAATCCACGTTCTCGCTCACCGATAAGCGAAGCCTTGATTTGTCGATGTAAAATCAAGCGTCTGAAGCCTCCAATGCTACACCGTTTGCTTCCAAAACAACCTCCCCTATTTAAACCACATAACAATAGAGGATTAATGCATCTCCACGCATTTACAACACTGCAACAACAGATCCACACGGATTCTTGCATTCACCTCATAATTACCCAACCACAACAACCGAAAACTTCAACTAATCATTTCCAAACACAACCCAGCCACAACCTAACAATCTAACACCACTTTTATCACCAATTAACATCTAGAAACAGAATCAAATCAACCTAACACCCTCAGCAACCACACAACAACCAAAACACCTCAAAAACACAAATCTAGCAACCTAAACAATTAGAGATTCAAGAGTTTCGGGATTCTATTGATAAAATCGACTTATCAACATCATTAAACATCCAAAATATGTTCAAAACAATTCATAACACTGGAAATCAGATTCAATTCGAATCTGTCATTATTTCATCAATTTTACCCAATTAAATCGATACAAAAACATAAAATCAGACCATAAACCATAAATCAAGGATCAAATGCTTAGGAATATCAATAAAGAACCATGCAATAGAGGAGATCACGGACCTTACCCTATTGTGTGATTTCTCCCTCAATTGACTTGTTTAAAGCTAGAAAACACAAGATTTCGATAAGATTTTAGTAAAACAATGATAAAGACACAATTACAAATCAAGAAATCAAGAACATAGGTTTCTCACCTCTGGAATTTGTTGAAAGCAAATGTGTTTGGCAGAAAAAAAGTGGAGGGAAAAGTTGACAGAAAAGTTACGTGAAATTGGTTTAAAAGAAATAACTAACTTTAATATCCAAAACCCTTTTCAATTAGCTTTTAAAACACATGTTAAAATGATTTAATTGAAGGGAGAAATCATCAGAAAAATCTTGGTAAAATAGCTCCTTAAGGATTCTAAGAATTTGACCCTTTTCATTTTAGTCACCACTAAAAACAGTTTTCAAAATTTACATTTTGGTCACTAGACAAAATGTCACATTTCCAAATTCCATTTTCCAAAATTGATTCCACCAAAAATCAATATATATTAAAATATTATTTTAACTATTTTTCCACATTTTTATCTTACCGAAAAATATACAGTCTCGAATCTGACTCAAATCTCTAACCCAGTCCACCGAACCATCTAATAAACCTCAAAATTGCTAGGCCCAAAACCGAGGTGTTATAACTCTCCCCCACTTAAGAAATTTCGTCCTTAAAATTTACCTGGAGAAAATAGATGCGGAAACTACTCCAGTATCTCCGACTTACGTTCCCACACGGCCTCCTCAACACCGCGATGACTCCACAACACCTTCGCAAGCTCAATCGTCTTGCCAAGAAAAACCTTACTGCTGGTATCAAGAACCTCTACTGGCTCCTCATCATAAGATAGGTCGGGTTTTAACTCAATATCTTTTGCTGGCATAACATGCGAAGGATCCGACCGATACCTCCGCAACATCGAAACATGAAACACATCATGAATCCTTTCCAACTCAGGAGGTAACCTCAAACAGTAAGCAACAGGACCCACACGCTCAACAATCTCATATGTCCCAATAAACCTCGGGCTAAGCTTCCCTTTCCGCCCAAAACGCATCACCTTTTTCCAAGGCGACACCTTCAAAAACATTCAGTCACCAACAACATACTCTATATCACTACGCCTCAAATCTGCATAGGATTTCTGACGGTCTGAAGCCGCTTTCAAGCACTCAGATATCAACTTTACTTTCTTATTCGTGCCTTTTAAAACATCAGGTAAGGAAAGATGCTTCTCCCCAACCTCAGCTCAGTACACGGGCATACGACACCTCCTTCCATACAATGCCTCAAACGGTGTCATCTATATGCTGGCCTGATAACGGTTATTATTAGTAAACTCCACCAATGGCAGTTACTTCTCCCACGTTCCCTAGAACTCTATAATGCAGCACCTCAACATATCCTCGAGAACCTGAATCACACGCTCCAACTGACCATCCGACTGAGGATGACACGAAGTGCTGAAATTCAGTCTTATTCCTAGAGCACGGTGCAAGCAAAACCAAAACGTTGCCATGAAATGTGGATCTCTATCTGAAACTATAGATTTAGGCACCCTATGCAAACACACAATCTCAGAGATGTAAAGCTCAGCCAACCGATCCAAAGTATATGTCGTATGCACATGCACAAAATGTGCACACTTCGTAAGCCGATCAACAATCACCCAAATGGAATCCTCCTTGGTCGGTGTCAAAGGCAACCCAGACACAAAATCTATGGTGATCCTTTCCCACTTCCATTCTGGTATTCTCAACGGTTGCAACAACCCGGAAGGAAACTGATGCTCAGCCTTAACCCGCTGACATACCATGCAACGAGAAACAAAATCAGCCACATCTTTCTTCAGCCCAACCCAATAGTACTCCTCCTTCAACCCACGATACATCTTAGTACTACCGGGATGCATAGCAAAAAGACTAGCATGCGCTTCGGTCAGAATAGTACGCCTCAACCCATTATCTTCAGGCACCACAATTCGACTTTTGAAACACAACACTCCATCGTCATTGAAATGAAAATCCGTAAAATTTCTATCCAAGATATCCTTCACATGCGGCACTAAACTCTCATCATGCAGTTGCCTCTCCTTGATCAACTGCGACAATGGCGGTTTCACTTGCAACTCAGCTGACAAACCACCATCACCCGTCAGGCTCAAATGAGCAAACATACTCTCAACTCCACAGCTGTTTTCCTACTCAAAGCATCCGCCACCACGTTGGCTTTTCCCGGATGATATTCAATGGTCAACTCGTAATCCTTAAGCAACTCAAGCCACCTCTGTTGCCTAAGATTTAGCTCATTCTGAGACATCAAATATTTCAAGCTCTTATGATCCGTATAAACCACACACTTCTTGCCATAAAGGTAATGCCTCCATATTTTCAAGGCAAACACAACTGCGGCAAGCTCAAGGTCATGAGTAGGTAATTACGCTCATGCACCTTCAGCTACCTTGATGCATACGCAACTACCTTACCTTTTTGCATCAACACGCAACCAAGCCCAACATACGATGCATCACTATAAACAATGAACTCTTTTCCTGATTCAGGTTGAACCAAGATTGGAGCTCGTGTCAAAGCTTCCTTCAACCTTTCGAAAGCTCACTGTCTATAATCCGTCCACTCAAACCGAACATTCTTCTGCAACAACTTGGTTAAAGGAGCCGCCAAACTAGAGAACCCTTCCACAAACCAAGAAAACTTTAGACTTCTATCACTGACTTAGGCACCTTCCAACTCATCACAGCCTTAACTTTATGCGGATCAACATGGATTCCCTCGGCTGACACAACATGCATGAGGAAAATAACCTTCCTAAGCCAAAACTCACACTTGCTTAACTTGGCATACAACTGATTAGCCAACAACGTCTGAAGCACAATCCGCAAATGTCTACCATGATCCTCCTTAATACGAGAGTACACTAGGATATAATTGATAAACATCATCACAAACCGATCCAAAAACTCATGGAACACCCGATTCATCATGTCCATAAAAGCAGCCAGTGCGTTGGTCAAACCAAACGGCATAACAAGAAACTCATAATGCCCGTACCTCGTACGAAAAGCTGTCTCGGGTGCATCCACATCCTTCACCTTCAACTGGTAGTACCCAGACCTCAAATCAATCTTAGAGAACACCGAAGCACCCCTGAATTGATAAAACAGATCATTTATCTGTGGCAACAGATATTTGTTCTTAATCGTCAACTTGTTCAACTGCCTATAATCTATACACATCCGCAACGTACCATCATTCTTCTTTACAAACAACACCAGTGCACCCCACAATGAAATACTTGGTCTAATAAACCCACGATCAAGCAACTTCTGCAATTGCATCTTCAACTCCTTCGGGGCCATGCGATACGGAGAAATAGACACCGGTGCTGTATATACATAGATTTTAATCCACAACTCTACCTCACAGTCAGGTGGCAACCCCGACAATTCCTTTAGAAAAATACTCGAAAACTCACATACGGTGCGAATATCCTGCACCCTCAACTCTTTTAAACCAGGATTCATCACATAGGCCAAGAAATCCTAACACCTGAAACCCAACATCTGACTCACTTTCAAAGCTGAAACTGCATTAGACAATAACTTGGCATTCTCGCCAACAACCACCACCTCAAAATCATCTGACAACCTCAAGGATATCCGTTTGGTCTCGAAATCCACCACGATTCGATGTTCGGTCAACCAATCTATGCCCAAAATAACATCAAAGTCATGGAATTGGCAACTCCATACGATCCACAGCAAAAACATGGCCTTAAACCATCAACGGGCACATACGATACAACTTTCTAACCACAACTATCTCCCCAAGAAAACTGGTTACTTTAACACCCATATTTAGAATTTCAACAGGTATATCAAGCAACTGGGCGTGCTTACACAATATGTATGAATGAGTAGAACCGAAATCAACCAACGAATACAAGGGAAAAGACTGTAAAGAGAAAGTACCTGCAGTCACATTGGTGTTATTGCGACCCTCGCGGAGTGCATACACCCTAGCCGGTCCACCTCCCTCAGGCTAGATAGCAACGGTATGAGCCACAGTCTGCTGCCCACTATCTCGATGCTAAAATGGCCTACGGCCACGACCACGACCTCGCTACGGAGTAACAACTGGTGCAGCACCCTACCCACCTCAAGCCAATAACGGTCAATCACGCCTCTGATGGTCGCTAGACCCACAACTTCAACAAGCATTGGCCACAACCAGCGCGGGTGCCTGACCCTCCCTGGCCAGACGCATACAATCTTACCTCAGATGATCTCGAGATCCACAAACCCAATAGGTGTTAAACGGTGCTCTAACCTGGGCCCTCTACCCCTCGACTTTGGGTGAAACCTCATCTCACGGTGTCTCTTAGCTTGACCACCGCTAGAACTAGAATCAACATATCTCTTACTCGAGCTAAAGCCTCGCGACCCAGAAGCCAAACCAAGATTCTGCTCCACATCCTTGGCCCGTGAAACCAACACATCAAAATCAGTGTAATCGGCAGCAAGCATGTATGTCTTAACTTTTTGTACGAGCCCGTAGCAGAAACGATCACATCGCTGGCGCTCATCAGGGACCAACTCAGGTGCGTACTGACTCGGCCTCACAAACTGTACCTCATACTCTGCTCTAGACATATTTCCCTACACCAAAGCCATGAACTCCCGCTTTCTATTGTTCTGATATCGGACTCCCAGATACTTCTTTCGAAAAGCTCCACAGAAGAACTCCTAGGTCACATCATTGGTCGCCATACCGGATATCGAGGTAGTCAATCATGTATAGGCATCACCCTACAATAGGGAAACAGCACAGCCCAACTTACGAGCATCGGTATACCCCATCTGGCCTAGTATCCTCTTAGTACTAGCCAACCAGCCCTCAGAAGCCTCAGGCGACAAACCCCGAAACTCAACTCTGCCCAAACTACGAAGACGCTCAAGCGGCAAACCCTACCCAACGACTATTGGTACCGACACCTGAACACCCGCAACTACTGCCTGAAAAGCACCGGTCATGGCCTGAATTAATGGTGCCATATCACCCATCCCTGGCCCAACTGGCGCAGGTGGTTCTTGCTCTACTCTCTCAGGGGAATAGGTGGGGGCAGTGGCAACCCTCTAGGAGGTACAAAATCTCCCTCAATATCTTGCCCAGTGGCAGCAACAATCGTACCAAATCGTAACTCTCTCCTCGATCCCATCGTACTAACAATATATCTAAGGCATGACAATCATTCAAATCCAAAACAATTAGGCCAGCTTCAAGCAAGGATCCAAGACTTTCATTTCAAAGTCATAACATTACAGACTATAATAATAAGGCAATGGGTTTCCCAAATTTCCCCCAACATGGCATAAAGCAGTCACCGTGCATATTATAATCACCGTGCATTTTAGCATCAGATAACGACTCACAATCACATTACAACAATCAAACCAACTCCCAACTATCACAAACCTAGCTCTGATACCACCAAATATAACCCCCTCGACCTGGCCTAGTCGCCAGACCGACTCGAGCGAGCTACATTAGGTTTACCGAAGTAAACCGTAAAGAGATCAGCCCAAAAGCTAACCTATTTTTTTATCTTATCTAAATGCAAATTAATTAGCCTATGTATACATACAGAGCTCTCGAGAAAACCCAGCTCAATTGGTCATCAAAAAGACATACAATTGTTCAAAGCTTAGGATTAGGGACCAAATTGCAAATTCTGAAAACTCCTCGGACTCAGCCCAGTTTTAAGTTACCAACCTTTAATTAGACAGGTTTCATGCTTACACGTCAAAAATTAGCTCCAAACAATCAACCAAACTCATTCAGTTACACCCGTAACATTCAGGGACAAAAACACAAGAACACAGAACTTTATTTCCATGACATTAACCAAATTAACGGACACCCGTATCGATACGCTACCTACCATATCGATACGATTCTCAGAACCAACGTTCCTCATTTCGGTACACCTAGCATCGTACCGGTACACTTAACTGAAAATAATGGCCAGGTTAAAAATCTCTTTATAACCGTACTGATACGGGTTTAATGGTGTTTCGGTACGCGGGTCTAACCCTAAAATTAAATTCTAGTGTTGATGAGCCGTACTGGTACACCCATGCCTGTACCGAAATGCCAAGCCTATTTATGCCCAGTCGTACCAATACGGTCCCATGCGTTTCGGTACGCCTGGGCCTGTAATGTTATTTTTAGCTGGTTTTACATGCTTTCAGGGTTGTTGTGCGTAATAAGTGCTACGCAAATGTGCAAGTATACACGTCGCAAGTTATAGTATAAAAGATATCGTCTCCACAGGGATTGGTGCCACTTCAAGAATCTAGTCTCTTGCACTGTAAAAAGTAAAAACACAAGTAAAGGATTATAGAAGTTTTAACTAATAACTAATCTAGAAAGCAATTAAGTAAATGAAAAGATGAATTCGAATGAGAGAGATAGGCTAGGTTATCGTGAGTTGAGGTGTGATAGCCGATTGGATTGTCTTGGTAAAAGAGTGCACGGGCAACTCAGTTGCCGTGGCGACTTGCACAACGGGGTTGCCTTGGCAACTAATTGATGGTTGCTTGGGCGACTAGTTGGGCAACTACTTGGGCAACTGGGCAGCAACTTCAAGGTTCGGCGGAGCGTTCTTCAATGGTTTCTTCTTATCCCTAAGTCGAAACTCTAGCTACTTGTGCATGCCTTGATAATACATCCCTGCGTGAATCAAGGGTGAACAACAACCAATCTTGCGCTCCTATTAGCCGTTGAAATCCTTAACTTATTCCTAAACCGGATTAATCTTCACCATCATTGGATTGAATAAAGATCATATTCATTCGTTTCTTGAATCTAACTCTCCCGATATTAGATAAATGGATGAAATCACGAGATCCTCTCCCAATTCACTCGCAAACAATAATAAGAATCAAGAATGAATAAACCTTGAAATAGAAAAAGTGCAAACTCTTATTACCTAAACAAAAACCAATAGTTTCTCACAACCACAAAACACAATAACCATAGCCAAGTAAATTTAGTTCATGGCTAGGTTCCAAAGAAACATAAGATAATTAATCCCTAGCATGAACCTAATCGAACAAGGAAGAAAAGATGAAGGAGGATGCTTGTCGAAAATTCTCTCCTCTTGCCGTACTTGGACTTGTCGAAATTTCCCTCTTGCTCTCTCTATTGGTCTTGTCGAAATTCCCTTGATATTTATAGGGCTAGGCCAAAGTCCTTCTTTGAGGAGGAGTTTGACTTGGAATTAAATTATCTTTAAAGAATATAATTCTTTATTATAATTTTATTCCTATTAGAACTTCTCCTATCTTCTTGGAATTTAATTCTTCTTTAATCTCTGCATGGCAATCAAATTCCTTTGGGCTTGGGCCTTGCTCCATGTCATCTTGGGCTTGTAAAATCATGAATTTCGACATCCCTATTGCATTTAGTTTTTGTCGACAAATGCCATGGCAACTGGCTCGGCGTCTCCTTCATGCATTGCCCTGGCATCTAGCTCGACATATCCTTCATGCATTGCCCTGGCAACTAGCTCGGCATTGCTTTGGCAAGTGATCCTGCACATACACACACAAAGCACACCAAAGCAGCATCTTTTCCACAAAAACTACCAATTTATGTAATCAAGCTCAACGATGGAAGGAAACATGGATTAATGCATGAATGGCTAACTATGCAACTAATATGAGCTTAAGTCTAACAATAATATGAGTAAAAAGGGTAAGAAAAATAGTACTTTTGAACACTTATCACACCCCCAAACTCGAACTATTGCTTGTCCTCAAGCAATGCAAACTCATAATTACCTGCCAAGACTTCGATTTTCACAAACTCAGCTTTGAACTTGATTTCAATTCTCTGAACCGGGGCACAAAGTATGATTGGCTTTTTATTTTTTTGGAAAACTGAGGAGTTACTCGGAATTAAACTATAATGCTTGTGAGTGTGTGCGGAGTTGTGTGCAAGTTGATTTTTCGGATTCTATGCAAACAATAGGTTTTCAAATTACTTCATTGGGTTCTTTTTAACATGTTTTAACTAGAGCCAATTTCGGGCACCTCTAGTGTTTTATTTTTAGTTTTCTTAAGTTAATTTAATCGACTAGAGCCGGTTTCGGGCACCTCTAGTTAAAAAATTTTTTTTTAACGCCTCCTAGAGCCAGTTTCGGGCACCTCTAGTGATCAATTTTTTTAGCATATGCTAGAGCCAATTTCGGGCATCTCTAACATTCATCCAATTTTTATTCTAATCCCCCAATTAGTTAATTATCAACCTAAGTTTACTAGAACTCCTTAAATCAATCAAACCACAACAGTGTTTCATCAAATTTAGCATCATAGTAAAATTCTAAGTTTTTCCATGGTTATCCTAGAATAAAAATTCTATCAATTAAGTGCATTGGCAAAGTCATCATTGAATATTCATCAAATCTAAGCAATTTTTGTTTCAATTAAAGGCATGGCAAGCAATTTATGTATCCTAAATGTAATACTTTAAATGAATGTAATTAAACATGGTAACTACTAATAACAATCCCCCCCCCAAACTCGAGTGAGGCATTGTCCTCAATGCATGCATAAAAATAACGAAAAATAAAAATAAAAATGCATACGAGGACTTACTCCGAGAGTTCGTCATCGTAGATGATTAGTTTCCTTCTAGTTGGCGTCTTGATTTTCTTGCTTGAACGCGATGGTTGTTTTCTTGTTGCCGGTGGTGGAATCGATCCTCGTATGGGGTTGTCCTCATCGTCCTCTTCATCAATATCAATGGCTTTTCGCTTGGAGGATTCAATTGGTGCGGTCTTTATTGGTTCAATGACTCGTCCGAATCTGAAAAATCAGAAAATGTTTCCGTAGGAGTTGATTCGGGCATAGGTGCTTTACCTTTGGCTTTTGCAGTGGTTGCCGGGATGTCTTTAGCTTTGGTTTCCGTGGCATCAGCTTCCTTGGTTGCCGTGGCAAGGATATCGGCGGGAAAGATTGGGAACGGCACGCGATTGTCCGGGTACTTTTCTAGGATGACTTGGGTGATGGCATTGTTGTGCTCCTTCATGTACCGCATGAACATTAGTTGCCGATCTTCAATTTGCCTTAGGCGGCTTGTCAATGGGTTCAAAAGTGCTTCAAAGTGTCCCGGGATTAATGGTCGAGTTGCCCTGGCGTTAGGTGCTTGGGCATTAGGGATTGCCGCGGCGGCAGGAGTTGCCGTGGTAATTGGAGGCCTTGAAGAATCTTCCGGTGCCTCTCCCATTAGCTTCCGGATTAATGCTTGATTCCAACCAGACTTGGGTAGGGCCTTTTCATCGGTGGACTCACTCGGGACATGCATCTCCTTGCAAAGATTAGAAATCAAGCAAGGGAAGAAAAGATAACCCTTATCTTTTGAGCTGCATACAAAAATCTTATCACAAATAATTTTTCCAATGTTAATGATGCGATTATGCAAAATAGAATGCATGAGCAAAAGACGTGGTATATCAACGGTAGTATTGTGTGTGGAGGGCATTAAAGAAGTTTTAACAAACTTATTCCATAGTTTTGCCTCGGGTTTAAGCCGAAGGCGATTTACCGTGCCCTTGTATTTACCGTCGTTCCAATGAGTTCCCGGTTGAGTGAGTTCTTGAAGCACATTGTCGAGTTGCTTGGGATTGATTTGGTCAACGAAGGCTTGATGCTCGTCCTTCTCAATGTAAAGTCCGTAAAAGGTGTTGATGCTTTCGGGACTTATAAGTATGGCCTTGTCACGAACAAAAACATAAGGATTATCCGGGTTAGGTGAGTGAGCATAGAATTCTCTTACCCATGAGATATTACCCAGTTCCGGTTGATGGCAAAAGATTTGCCACTTTTGATGTGCAATCCTCTTGAAGATGAATGGTTCAAGGCCGAAATCTTGATGAGAGTTGGAGTATTCAAAGCCTTGTTCTTCATGAATCTTCCGGCTTTCAAACTTGGATTGAAATCTTTCTTGAACCGCCGGTGTAGCAAACTTCTTGTATCTTGGTTCTTTGGAGGAACTTGGATGAACTAAAAGTTTAATCTTGGATGCCATGTATGATCTTGGTTGTGAGTAAAAACAAAGAAAAGAAAAGAAAATAAACTAAAAAGTTGCAAGATAGAAAGTAGGAATAGGTTAAGGGTGATGGGTTTTATAGAAAAGATAGGTGGTTGGGATTGGGGGAAATCGAAAAAGGGTTTAGGGTTTGGTAGGGATTTTCGACAAAGGGGTTTTGGTTAGGATGAATTGGAGGCTTTATATAAGCCTTAGATTCAGCCCATTAGTTTCCTTGTTGAAGATGTTTTCCTACTTGGTTTAGAATTCCTTCTTTCTCTTGAACTTCCTTTCCTACAATTAAAAAACAAATCAAATAAGGATTAAAATTAAAGATAAACTAATAAAGAAAATAAATAAAGATGTGTAATAGGATTCTTAGACTTGAATAAAAAAATCTATCCTAAAACTACTAATAATCGGCAAAATAAAAAAATAAAAAAAAATCGGAAAAAAAATAAAATAATGAAATAGTCGAAAAAAAATAAAAATAAAAATAAAAATAGAAAAATAAAAATATAAAAAGGGAGAGCATGCTCATGCATCTCCTAAATTGACCACTTCCTTGTTACGTTCCACATGGGCACCATTGTAGTGCTTCAATCTTTGTACATTAACTTTGAATTCATGGTTGTCAGAGATGGACTTGATTATCACGGCGCCATGGGAGAATGGTTTGACGACTTCAAATGGTCCCGACCATCTTGATTTCAGCTTTCCCGGGAAAACTTTTAGCCGAGAATTGAATAGGAGAACTAGTTGCCCTGGCGTGAATTGCCGTGGCAATAGTTTCTTGTCGTGCCATCGCTTTGTTTTCTCCTTGTAGATTCGTGCATTGTTATAGGCGAGTGCACGGAATTCTTCTATCTCATTAAGATCCATCAAACGCTTTTGTCCGGCACTTTCCCAATCCATATTCATGGTCTTGATTGCCCAGTACGCCTTGTGCTCGATTTCCACCGGTAGATGGCATGTTTTGCCATAGACAAGTCGGAAGGGGGACATACCTAAGGGTGTTTTGAATGCAGTGCGATATGCCCAAAGTGTGTCATCTAGTCTTAATGACCAATCCTTCCTTGAGGGATTTACAACTTTCTCGAGTATTCCCTTCAACTCCCGGTTGGAAATTTCTGCTTGCCCGTTGGTTTGTGGGTGATATGTCGTGGCGATCTTGTGTGATATGCCGAAGCGTTGCAACATCTTGGCAATTAGTCTGTTGTCAAAATGCTTGCCCCCGTCGCTGATACTTGCTCTCGGCATCCCAAACCGTGTAAATATGTTTTTCTGCAGGAATCGTTGCACGGTCTTGGAATCGTCGTTGGGAACTGCAGCTGCCTCTACCCATGTAGACACATAGTCGACGTCGAGTAAGATGTAGAGGTTGCCGAATGAAGATGGGAAAGGTCCCATAAAATCGATCCCCCATACATCGAACAGTTCCACCTCGATGATGTTCGGGTGGCATCTCATGTCGTCTAGAGATATTGCCCGTCCTCCGCAACGATCACATTGCTTGTAAAAGTCCTGGGCATCTTTGTACAATGTTGGCCAATACAAACCGGATTGCAAGACTTTGGCATGATACGAGTTCCTCCAAAATGTCCTCCATAGGGTGAAGAATGGCATTGCCCAGTACATTTTGTTGCTCTTCTTTAGGGGGACACATCGGCGTATAACCTGATCTGCACATTGTTTAAACAAAAGAGGCTCGTCCCAAAAGTAATGCTTAGCATCATAGCGGAACCGCTTCTTCCCTTGGTGAGTAATGCCATACGGAAAAATACCACAAACAAGGAAGTTAACTAAATCTGCGTACCAGGGTATTGCCGAGGCATGTCTTTGCCGTAGTGTTCGCTCCCGAATTGCCGCGGCGTGTCGTCAAAGACCGCGGCGGCGTCGAGTTGCCGAGGCGTGTGCATCCATGGTTGCCGAGGCGTCTAGGGTTGCTGAGGCGTCAAGGGTTGCTGAGGCGTCAAGGGTTGCCGATGCAATTAAAATTTGTTCATCCGGGAATGCATCGCATATCTCTAGATCCGCGTCCTCCTCCATATTGCGTTCCAAACGTGATAAGTGATCGGCCACTTGATTTTCTGTTCCTTTCCTGTCCTTAATTTCAATATCAAATTCTTGTAAAAGTAATATCTAACGAATCAAACGAGGTTTAGCATCCTTTTTAGCAAATAAGTATTTGATTGCCGAATGGTCCGTATGAACAATTACCTTTGTACCAATTAAATAGGATCGGAACTTGTCAAATGCGAAAACTACAGCTAGTAACTCTTTCTCCGTTGTTGTGTAATTCACTTGAGCACCATTAAGAGTTTTACTAGCGTAGTATATCACATGGAATGTCTTACCTGTGCGTTGGCCTAGGACTGCTCCTACTACTGAAATCACTTGCATCACACATGAGCTCAAAAGGTAGCGTCAATCTGTGGAACGACAATGGGTGCCGGGCAAGCTTTTTTTAGGGTTTCAATGCTTGAGTGCAAGAATCATCAAAATCGAAGACTTTATCCTGTTCAAGCAGATTACACAAAGGTTTAGTGATTTTAGAAAAATTATGAATGAACCTCCTGTAAAAACCTGCATGTCCGAGAAAACTTCGAATTCCTTGAACCGAATTTGGTGGGGGTAATCTCTCGATCACGTCCACCTTGGCTTTGTCTACTTCAATTCCCTTGGATGAAATCTTGTGGTCGAGCACTATTCCTTCATCTACCATAAAGTGGCATTTCTCCCAATTGAGGACTAAGTCTATTTCTTCGCATCTTGCTAACACCCTCTCTAAATTGCCGAGACAGCCGTCGAAGTCATTACCAAAAACTGAAAAATCATCCATGAAGATCTCAAGGAAGTCTTCGACCATGTCTGAAAAGAGTGCCATCATGCATCTTTGGAAGGTTGCCGGGGCGTTACACAATCCGAACGGCATCCTTCGGAAGGCATAAGTTCCGTATGGGCATGTGAAGGTTGTCTTTTCTTGATCTTCTGGTGCTATGGCAATCTGATTGTAACCTGAATAACCATCAAGAAAACAATAAAAGGGTTTACCTGCAAGACGGTCAAGCATTTGATCAATAAAGGGTAATGGGAAGTGATCTTTCCTAGTGGCTTTGTTTAGCTTTCGATAGTCCATACAAACCCTCCAACCGGTCACAGTCCTGGTTGGGATAAGTTCATTATTTTCATTGCTTACCACTACCATATACCTCCCTCCTTTTTCAGCACACATTGTACCGGACTTACCCACGTACTATCGGAGATAGGGTATATAATAATGCGGCGTCAAGCCACTTGATGATTTCTTTCATTACAACCCCTTTCATGGCATGATTCAGTCTCCTCTGGGCCTCAATTGAAGGTTTGTGATCATCTTCAAACAAGATCTTGTGCATGCACACTGCCGGGCTAATTCCCTTTAAGTCAGCAATTGTCCACCCTATTGCCTTTTTATGTAGCTTCAACATGTTGATCAGCTTCTTTTCCTGCTCAGGCTGTAACTTAGAGGAAATAATTACAGGTAATGTATTATCGGTCCATAAGTATACATATTTCAGTTGCTCTGGCAATTGTTTCAACTCAAGAATTGGTGGATTTTCGATAGAGGGTTTTTCGAGCTTACCTTCCTTACCTGAGTAGTCCAGTGGTTCAAAGTATGTACCTGGTCGATTGACTAGCCAATTTGCCTCTTCTGGTTGTTCCTCATCGACCGGTTCTTCATACTCCTCATGTTCCACGTGTTCGGCAATGTAGTTACCGAGGCAACTAAATTCCTCATCGAAGTTAAACTCTGCCGTGGCATGAAGTAGTTGGCATTCTTCTGGATCATCGGCATGCCTTAGTGTTTGGAACACATTTAGTTTTACCTGCTGGTCATTCACCCTCATTGTGAGTTCTCCCTTTTCAACGTCGATCAAGGTTCTCCCTGTCGCTAGGAATGGTCTCCCGAGAATGATAGGTGCATGCTCATATGCTTCACAATCCAAAACAATAAAGTCAGCGGGGAAAATAAATTTATCAACTTTTACCAGTATGTCCTCGATTTTTCCCTCTGGATGCACATAGGATCTGTCATTCTAGCTGCAGCATGATGACTTTGTAGGTCTTGCCTTCCCAATTCCTAGTTTTTGGAAAACCGATTTAGGCATCAAGTTTATGCTCGCCCCTAGGTCGCATAGTGCTTTCCCGACATAGTGATTTCCAATAGAACAGGTATTGTGAAACTTCCGGGATCCTTCAACTTAGGTGGCATACGATTGTAAACATTGCCATGCATCCCTCTCGTCAGCGGCAACTATTTCAAACTCTCATAGCCTTGTTCTTTTGGACACAATGTCTTTAAGGAACTTAGCATAGTTGGGCATTTGTTCAATTGCTTCCACCAAATGCAAGTTGATGTGGACTTGCTTTAGGATATCTAGAAACTTCTTGAATTGGTATTCTTGCTTTTGTCGCTTCAACCTTTGTGGGAATGGTGGTGGAAGTCGGATATCTTCGATCCTTTCATTGGTTTGAAACCTGATTGACGGCATTGCCGAGACATCTAGAGTTGCCGATGCGTTATCATCTGGGGTTGCCGAGGCATGCTTATCACAAGAAGCCGAGGCGTCATCGGTTGCCGAGGCATGTTTATTGCCGTTGCCGCAGCAATTCCTCGGTTCAAATCCGAGGCTTTACTTGCTAGGTTCGTCTTGATCTTTTTGTGGAGTTTTGTTTGACGAGCGGGTTTGAACCTCTCTAAGTTGTTGGCCACTTCTGGTGGTGATTGCCTTACATTGCTCATGGCCAGTTCCTCTTGCGACTTTAGTATCGCTAGGTAAACTTCCTTGTGGTCTAGTGTTCAGATTTTGAGCAAACTGTCCGACTTGATTTTCCAATGATTTGATTGCCGCCTCTTGGTTTTGCAATCTCATCTCGGTCCTGTTAATAAAAGCATCAGTTCTTTTTATGAAATTACTATTCTCAGCCATATAAGATTCAGTTTTCATCATAAAAGCATTTAGAGAATTTTTTAAAGAACTAGATGTCGTCGGTTGTTGCTGTGGCATCTGTTGCCGTGGCATATTCTGTTGGAATCCCGATGCTTGTGCATTCTGATTGTTCTGGGTTAGAGCATTGTTGGGATTACTCCATGAAAAATTCGGGTGCTTCTTCCAAGCTGGATTGTATGTATTTGACATCATGTTGTTGCTCCGATTGTAATTCCCCACATAGAAGCTAGATTCCGGATTCTGCATACATTCAGAAGAATTATGGTTATCGCCACATAACTCACAAAAAGAATCCATTACCTTGACTTCATGTGTGTTGTTTCGTTTTTGCATGTTCTGGACCATCTTGGTTAAAGCGGCCAATTGTGCCGAAATTGAATCTGATGATCCTAGTTCATGTATTGTGGCTTGGCGTCTAACTCCTCCTCTTCTAGTAGATGGGAATTGATAATCATTATTGACCAGCCTGTTTAAAATTTGCATTGCTTCTTCCGGCGACTTATCTAGGAGTATGTCGTTTGCCGAGGCATCTAGCATCATCCTTGTTGGTGTATTCACGGCGTTGTAAAACATTGTTACTTGAGTCCACACCGGGAATCCGTGTAAAGGGCATTTGTGTAGAAATTCTCTATATCGCTCCCAAGCCTCGTACATGGATTCATCATCCGCTGCCGAAAAGAAGTAATGTCGT
Source organism: Hibiscus mutabilis (assembly GCA_019671005.1). Lineage (NCBI taxonomy): Eukaryota > Viridiplantae > Streptophyta > Magnoliopsida > Malvales > Malvaceae > Hibiscus > Hibiscus mutabilis. The sequence goes on from CM033747.1 coordinate 27,499,740, forward strand.
TCTGAAGCTTATCACCAAATTTGTAGGATTAAATCTAGCAAGGAAATCACGACAAATATCAGTCCAAGATGCTATGGATCCGGCAGAATGCTATTCAGCCATGCTTTCGCCTATCCCTCAAAGTGAATAGGGAATAATCTTAATCGTAGGACATCGGGGTGACTCCGTGTATCTTGAATGAGTTGCAAATCTCGAGGAAAGATTTCAGATGTTGTCGTCGTCTTGATTCTTTGAGCCGCCAAATTGACCTATTGTGTTGATCATATTAAACATTACTGGTTTCAACTCAAAGTGGCGGCTTCAATTTCAGGTCGACAACTCTGGGTTAAGTCCATCAAGATCTTCTTCAAGATAGTCTCGAATAGTTCTGTTTAGTGCAAGAATCACTCCTCCTCCCGCCGAACATCTTGATTCATATTGTCGTCTTGATTTGCCATTGCTTCTCTTATCCTTCGTCTAAGTCTTTGTAAGGTTCGTTCGATTTACGGATCAAAGGGATATTCTGTGAAGTCGGTCTCATACTGGTCATATACCAATGCAAAACCAAAGTTTGTTAGCCCTTTGAATTTTAAACAAGAAAAATAAAAAGAAGTGCAAGAAAGTAAAAACAAAGTCGCTATTGCCAATCCCGACAACGGCGCCAAAAAACTTATTGCGCGTAATAAGTGCTACGCAAATGTGCAAGTATACACGTCGCAAGTTATAGTATAAAAGATATCGTCTCCACGAGGATTGGTGCCATTTCAAGAATCTAGTCTCTTGCACTGTAAAAACACACGTAAAGGATTATAGAAGTTTTAACTAATAACTAATCTAGAAAGCAATTAAGTAAATGAAAAGATGAATTCGAATGAGAGAGATAGGCTAGGTTATCGTGAGTTGAGGTGTGATAGCCGATTGGATTGTCTTGGTAAAAGAGTGCACGGGCAACTCAGTTGCCGTGGCGACTTGCACAACGGGGTTGCCTTGGCAACTAATTGATGGTTGCTTGGGCGACTGGGCAGCAACTTCAAGGTTCGGCGGAGCGTTCTTCAATGGTTTCTTCTTATCCCTAAGTCGAAACTCTAGCTACTTGTGCATGCCTTGATAATACATCCCTGCGTGAATCAAGGGTGAACAACAACCAATCTTGCGCTCCTATTAGCCGTTGAAATCCTTAACTTATTCCTAAACCGGATTAATCTTCACCATCATTGGATTGAATAAAGATCATATTCATTCGTTTCTTGAATCTAACTCTCCCGATATTAGATAAATGGATGAAATCACGAGATCCTCTCCCAATTCACTCGCAAACAATAATAAGAATCAAGAATGAATAAACCTTGAAATAGAAAAAGTGCAAACTCTTATTACCTAAACAAAAACCAATAGTTTCTCACAACCACAAAACACAATAACCATAGCCAAGTAAATTTAGTTCATGGCTAGGTTCCAAAGAAACATAAGATAATTAATCCCTAGCATGAACCCAATCGAACAAGGAAGAAAAGATGAAGGAGGATGCTTGTCGAAAATTCTCTCCACTTGCCCTACTTGGACTTGTCGAAATTTCCCTCTTGCTCTCTCTATTGGTCTTGTCGAAATTCCCTTGATATTTATAGGGCTAGGCCAAAGTCCTTCTTTGAGGAGGAGTTTGAGTTGGAATTAAATTATCTTTAAAGAATATAATTCTTTATTATAATTTTATTCCTATTAGAACTTCTCCTATCTTCTTGGAATTTAATTCTTCTTTATCTCTGCATGGCAATCAAATTCCTTTGGGCTTGGGCCTTGCTCCATGTCATCTTGGGCTTGTAAAATCATGAGTTTCGACATCCCTATTGCATTTAGTTTTTGTCGACAAATGCCATGGCAACTGGCTCGGCGTCTCCTTCATGCATTGCCCTGGCATCTAGCTCGGCATATCCTTCATGCATTGCCCTGGGAACTAGCTCGGCATTGCTTTGGCAAGTGATCCTGCACATACACACACAAAGCACACCAAAGCAGCATCTTTTCCACAAAAACTACCAATTTATGTAATCAAGTTCAACGATGGAAGGAAACATGGATTAATGCATGAATGGATAACTATGCAACTAATATGAGCCTAAGTCTAACAATAATATGAGTAAAAAGGGTAAGAAAAATAGCACTTTTGAACACTTATCAAGGGTCTCCAATCCACACTAACATGCCCATAACGATCACACATCAACTCTAAGCATCAAACCGCATCCAAATATCACTATACCGATATCATGTCATGGCACTAGCCTCAAAAAAGAAGTCTATAGCCTTGATTTGCCAACGAGAAATCAAGCGTCCGAAGACTCCAATGCTACACAGTTTGCTTCCAAAACAACCTCCCCTGTTTAAACCACATAACAACAGAGGATTAATGCATCTTCATGCATTTACAACACTGCAACAACAAATCCTCACGGATTCTTGCATTCACCTCACAATTACCCACCCACAACCTAACAATCTAACACAACTTTTATCACCAATTAACATCTAGAAATATAATCAAATCAACCTAACACCCTCAGCAACCACACAACCACCAAAACACCTCAAAAACAAAAATCTAGCAACCTAAACAATTAGAGATTCAAGAGTTTTGGGATTCCATTGATAAAATCGACTTATCAACATCATTAAACATCCAAAATATGTTAAAAAATAATTCATAACACTGGAAATCAGATTCAATTCAAATATTTCATCATTTCATCAATTTTACCCAATTAAATCAATACAAAAACATAAAATTAGACCATAAACCATAAATCAAGGATCAAATGCTTGGGAATATCTATAAAGAACCATGCAATAGAGGATATCACGGACCTTACCCCTATTGTGTGATTTCTCCCTCAATTGACTTGTTTAAAGCTAGAGAACACAAGATTTCAATAAGATTTTGGTAAAACAATGATAAAGACACAATTACAAATCAAGAATATAGGTCTCTCACCTCTGAAATTTGTTGAAAGCAAATGTGTTTGGCAGAAAAGAAGTGGAGGGAAAAGTTGAGAGAAAAGTTACGTGAAATTGGTTTAAAAGAAATAACTAACTTTAATATCCAAAACCCTTTTTCAATTAGCTTTTAAAACACATGTTAAAATGATTTAATTGAAGGGAGAAATCATCATAAAAATCTTGTTAAAATAGCTCCTTAAGGATTCTAAGAATTTGACCCCTTTCATTTTAGTCACCACTAAAAACAGTTTTCAAAATTTACATTTTGGTCACTAGCCAAAATGTCACATTTCCAAATTCCATTTTCCAAAATTGATTCCACCAAAAATCAATATATATTAAAAAGATGATTTTTAACTATTTTTCCAAATTTTTATCTTACCAAAAAATATACGGTCCTGAATCTAACTTGAATATCTAACCCGATCCACCGGACCATCTAATAAACCTCAAAACCGGGGTGTTACAACAGTAACTCTAAATTCACAAATCCCAAAATCTCTAACAGTAAATCCTTTCACCCTGGTCATCAATCTCCAAGTCGTCATCGTCAAATTGAAGTCTCCTTTTTTGGTAACATCATTCGTTCGTCGTTCATCGCTCAATTGAAAGCGTTCAATGTTCAATCGACACACTATTCGTTGATTTTCAATGATAAAAAAGTGGAGTTTTTGAAAGTGATGGTCCGATGATGAAAAGACTGGACGATGGTTGGTTTGTTGGTGACAATGGATGAATTTAGGGATTCATGGATTTTGGTTAAGATCTTTTTTAGGATTTTAGTTTTTTTAATTAAGGATTTGTTTTTTAATTATAAATTGAAACCAGCCCCATGTAAACTAATAGATTTTTTTAACAGTTGTTAACAGCCAAACATCTAAAATGATAATGATATAAACATTAGACATCTATTTTTCACAAAAAATACTTTACACATCTAAAGTAAACGAAAATATACCAACAATCATTTGGTCTAGCGGGATGAGGCGCTAGGTCCCTTAAGAAAGACCACGAGTTTGAATTCTAGCGTTGTAAATGGTAAAAACTAAGTTGGGAGGATCGTCCCGATATTGAGCCTATACAAACCTGATCTTAATTAGTTAACTATTGAATCGAATACGAGTGATTAATTCAAAAAATAGGGAAAATATAGTTTGAGCATTTTATTTTTACAATTAAATTTGGGTTTAAATACAAACAGGGGAATTCCTTTCAATATTATGGCATTTAAATTTTTCTGTAACAAGTGAAGCCTGGTTTAACATTGCACACAAGAAAGATATTTTATATGTACGTTGGAGATGATCTTACCAACAAAAAATGTGATTTGATTATAACATTTTTTCATTAAATAGAGAGTATTACATTCTTATATAAGAATTCAAACTCATAAAAGATAAGACAATAAGAACATCATTAGACATTAGGCCAATTAGTAGATATCGAATTTGATTATAACATTGATATCATCACCATCTTCTAGGTCCAAATTATTAATGCATGTTATAAAATCTCCGAACTTTTTTCCACCCACCATCGGTTCGTCTTTTGGGTCCATATTAAAGGAGAAATTATTAAGACTCAACTCACCACGTCATTCATGGTCCATCTAATAATATTTACCCAATTATTGTTTGACACTTAGCTTAGCTTAGCTTAGCTTAGCTTTGATTTTATTTTTTATTTTTAAAAATTTAAAATTTTCAAAAAAAAACCATAAAAATTCATAATTTCTTACAGCAACTCTAAATTCACAAATCCCAAAATCCCTAACAGTAAATCCTTTCACCATGGTCTTCAATCTCCAAGTCGTCATCGTCGAATTGAAGTCTCATTTTTTTGGTAACATCATTTGTTTGTTCGTCGCTCGATTGAAAGCGTTCAATGTTCAAACGACATAATGTTCGTTCATTTTCGATGATAAAAAAGTTTAGTTTTAGGTAGTAATGGTCCGATGATGAAAAAGGGTGGATGATGGTTTGTTTGATGGTGACAATGGATGAATTTAGGGATTCAAGGATTTAGGTTAAGATTTTTTAGAAATATTTTTTTAGGAATTTAGTTTCTTAATTAAGGATTTGTTTTTTAATTAGAAATTAAAACCCGCCCATGTCAACTAATAGATTTTTTTAAAGTTGTTAACAGCCAGACACCTAAAATGGTAATGATATAAACATTAAACGTCTATTTTCACACAAAAAATACTTTACACATCTAAAGTAAACGAAAATATACCAACAATCATTTGGTCTAGCGAGATGAGGCGCTAGGTCCCTTAAGCCAGACCACGAGTTCGAATTCTAGCGTTGTAAACGGTAAAAACTAAGTTTGGAGGATTATCCCGATATCGAGCCTATACAAACCTGATCTTAATTAGTCAACTATTGAATCAAATACCAGTGACTAATTTAAAAAATAGAGGAAAATATAGTTTGAGCATTTTATTTTTACAATTAAATCTGGTTTTAAACACAAGGGGGAAATTCCATTCAACATTATGGCATTTAAAGTGTTCCGAAACAAGTGAAGCCTGGTTTAACAATGCACGAAAGAAAGATATTTTATATGTATGTTGGAGATGATCTTACCAACAAAAAAATGTGATTTGATTATAACATTTTTTTATTAAATAGAGAGTATTACATTCATATATCAGAATTCGAACTCATACAAGATTAGACAATAAGAATATCATTAGTCATTAGACCAATTAGTAGATCTCGAATTTGATTATAACATTGATATCATCACCATCTTCTAGGTCCAAATTATTACTGCATGTCATAAAATCTCCGAATTTTTTCCACCCACCATCGGTCCGTCTTCTGGGTCTATATTAAAGGAGAAATTATTAAGACTCAACTCACTACGCCATTCATGGTCCATCTAATAACATTTACCCAATTATTGTTTGACACTTAGCTTAGCTTTGATTTTATTTTTTATTTTTAAAAATTTAAAATTTAAAATTTTCAAAAAAAAAAACTGAAAATTCATAATTTCTCACATCAACTCTAAATTCACAAATCCCAAACAGTAAATCCTTTCGCCATGGTCATCAATCTCCAAGCCGTCATCTTCGAATTGAAGTCTTCTTTTTTTGGTAACATCATTCATTCGTTCGTCGCTCATCGCTCGATTGAAATTGTTCAACGTTCAATCGACACACTGTTCATTGATTTTTGACGATAAAAAAATGGAGTTTGTGGTAGTGATGGTCCGATGATGAAAAGGGTGGAAGATGGTGGGTTTGATGGTGACAATGGATGAATTTAAGGATTCGTGGATTTAGGTTAAGATTTTTTAGAAATAAGATTTTTTTAGGAATTTAGTTTTTTAATTAAGGATTTTTTATTATAAATTAAAACCCATCCCACGTCATCTAATAGATTTTTTTAATAGTCGTTAACAGCCAAACACCTAAAATGGTAATGATATAAACATTAGATATCTATTTTCACAAAAAAAAATACTTTACGCATCTAAAGTAAAAGAAAATATACCAACAATCATTTGCTCTAGTGGGATAAGGCGCTAGGTCCCTTAGGCAAGACCATGAGTTCGAATTCTAGCGTTGTAAATGGTAAAAACTAAGTTGGGAGGATCGTCCCGATATTGAGCCTATATAAACCCGATCTTAATTAGTCGACTCTTGAATCGAATACCAATGATTAATTCAAAAAATAGAGGAAAATATAGTTTGAGCATTTTATTTTTACAATTAAATATGGTTTTGAACACAAATATGAGGGGGATTCCTTTCAACATTATGGCATTTAAAGTCTTCTTTTTTTGGTAACATCATTCATTCGTTCGTCGCTCATCGCTCGATTGAAATCGTTCAACGTTCAATCGACACACTGTTCATTCATTTTCGTTGATAAAAAAAGTGGAGTTTGTGGTAATGATGGTTCGATGATGAAAAGGGTGGACGATGGTTGGTTTGATGGTGACAATGGATGAATTTAAGGATTCATGGATTTAGGTTAAGATTTTTTAGAAATAAGATTTTTTTAGGAATTTAGTTTTTTAATTAAGGATTTGTTTATTTATTATAAATTAAAACCCGCCCCATGTCATCAAATAGATTTTTTAACAGTTGTTAACAACCAGACACCTAAAATGGTAATGATATAAACACTAGACATCTATTTTCACAAAACAATACTTTACGCATCTAAAGTAAATGAAAAAATACCAACAATCATTTGGTCTAGTGGGATGAGGCGCTAGGTCCCTTAAGCAAGACCATGAGTTTGAATTCTAGCGTTGTAAATGGTAAAAACTAAGTTGGGAAGATCGTCTCGATATTGTGCCTATACAATCCCGATCTTAATTAGTCGACTATTGAATCGAATACTAGTGATTAATTCAAAAATAGAGGAAAATATAGTTTGAGGATTTTATTTTTACAATTAAATCTAGTTTTAAACACAAGTGGGGAATTCCTTTCAACATTATGGCATTTAAAGTGTTCCATAACAAGTGAAGCCTGGTTTAACATTGCACACAAGAAAGATATTTTATAGGTATGTTGGAGATGATCTTACCAACAAAAAAATGTGATTTGATTATAACATTTTTTTATTAAATAGAGAGTCTTACATTCCTATATCGGAATTTGAACTCATACAAGATAAGACAATAAGAATATCCTTAGTCACTAGGCCAATTAGTAGACATCGAATTTGATTATTAGTAGACATCGAATTTGATTATAACATTGATATCATCACCATCTTCTAGGTCCAAATTATTAATGCATGTCTTAAAATCTTCGAAATTTTTTCCACCCACCATCGGTCCGTCTTCCGGGTCCATATTAAAGGAGAAATTATTAAGACTCGACTCACCACGTCATTAATGGTCCCTCTAATAACATTTACCTAATTATTGTTTGACACTTAGCCTTGCTTTTATTTTTTATTTTTTAAAATTTAAAATTTTCAAAAAAACCCTTAAAATTCATAAGTTCTAACTAAATTCACAAATCCCAAAATCCCTAACAGTAAATCCTTTTGCCATGGTCACCAATCTCCAAGTCATCATCGTCGAATTGAAGTCTCAATTTTTTGGTAACATCATTCGTTCGTTCGTTGGTCATCGCTCGATTGAAAGCTTTCAACGTTCAATCGACACATCGTTCATTGATTTTTGATGGTAAAAAAGTAGAGTTTTTGGTAGTGATAGTCCGATGATGAAAAGGGTGGACGATGGTTGGTTTGATGGTGACAATGGATGAATTTAGGTTAATATTTTTTAGAAATAATTTTTTTAGGAATTTAGATTTTTAATTAAGGATTTGTTTTTTAATTATAAATTAAAACCCGCCTCATGTCAACTAATAGATTTTTTTAACAGTTGTTAACAGTCTGACACCTAAAATGATAATGATATAAACATTAGACATCTATTTTCACAAAAAATACTTTACACATCTAAAATAAACAAAAATATACCAACAATCATTTGGTCTAGCGGGATGAGGCGCTAGGTCCCTTAAGCAAGACCACGAGTTCAAATTCTAGTGTTGTAAATGGTAAAAACTAAGTTGGGAGGATCGTCCCGATATTGAGCCTATACAAACCCGATCTTAATTAGTGCCTCGCGAGAGATAGTCGAAGGCCTGGGTATGGCCCTTACAATTCGATGAATGGCACAGTGCATATGAGAGAAATAATTGGCTCATCCTCCTCTATCTTTTGACATCTCTTCTGTGCCAAGAACGTATTCCTCATCATAGCTTCCTTCCTAGGAGCCTCAACTCTCCTTACGGTCTTGTTCCCTCTATTTGACATAATTACCTTTCTGCACAAGCAAACAAATAAGGTTACACCATCGAATACTCAGTTTAAGAAAGTACAACTTTGACTTATGGGCAATGTATTCGCTAGACACCTACACAACACTCTAAGCACCCATGCAATTTCCTACAATCGGCTAAACCTAGGCTATGATACCACAATTGTAACACCCCTGACCCGGATGTCACAAATTGGGTCTCAAGCCCAACCTAAAACTATAAGAGTTTCGTAACTAGATTTATCCCAAAATACAGTCATTCATAAAAATTCATTAAGTTTGAATATTTCAGAATAGATAATCGATTTAAAACGTTATATGGGAGCTCCACTTGAAAATACATAATTAAAGTATTCGAATCACAAGTTAAAATACCAAAATAAAAGCTACTATACAACATAGTGTCTTCAGAATACATAGCCCAAATAATCTAAGTATTGTACTCGGACAATAAGTCGATGCTGAGGTCTTACTCTGATGGTGCTCCAAGATGCACGTCAACCTTTTAACCTACAAACGGAAACAACAATTCTGAACGCTAAGCTAACAAAGCTCAGTGGATACACTTCTACTCAACCACGCTTCATGCAAATCATGAATAAGAGTATGTAGCTAAAAGAATGATATCATGGCATAATATAAACATTAGCGCTACCCCTAGCTACATAAACACATAGCAAGCAATGAAAAAGATATTAATCTCACACGGCACATAGTCATCATACCAACAAACCTAGAATGAGGCCCGGTGCTGCACAAATTTGAAAATGTACACTCAATAGGTGAGGCCCAGTGCCACACAACTTCAAGAATGTACACCCATGCTCGAAATATCTCGTCGAGCATCTTCGAATAAGACTCGATGCTATACAGCTTCGAGAATATACATTTGATACAATAATAGTCACGATGTTGTAACACACTCTAACTTTTATTGGGTATCCGAATCCCACCAATCAAAGTAATCCAACCACACATGTGCCTTTACATAGCACGTATTCGCACACAATCCACCAAGGATCACTATGGTTGCTATTATAAATAAGCTACCTAATATTTACCGAGTTATTACCCATTATGTTCATAATAGAGGTTAAATTCTTAGTTTCTCAGTTTTAGTATTCATTTTACCATATTAGGGGCCCATTGGGCCTTAGTCCTCGAATTATAGGTCATTCAAACTCAAATCATAAATTTTGGGCAAATTGCCCAATGAGTATCAATACTCAATCAAGGGTATCGATATGCTCATGTGGGTACCGATACCCACTTATGCGTATCGATACTCGGCTTTACACACTAAAGAGGTTTAACCTAACCCCGTACCGATACACGGGGTCATATATCGATACCCCTTCGATACCGATACACCCCTAAGTGTACCGATACCCAAATTCACTACTAGAATTTGGATGGAACAGAGGGTGTCGATACCCATAAAGGTGTACTTATACGCCCTTCAAACTCTGTTTGAGTTAGCCATCCAAAACAAATAGGGTACTGATACCAGTTCATCCAGTATTGGTACACGAGCCTAGAATTCAAATTCTGGAGCTCATGAATCACTCTTAATATCCTCAAATCTTGATGATAAATCCGCAACTTAAACCTACAAGTTATGGAAGGTAGTTTAAGTGGTTTCCTATCATTTTTACACCATTTTAACAACAAATTTGGATTTAGCCATTAATGTGGTTTCAATCTTTCAACCAACCAAGACATTAAACCAAGCAACAAGCAACAAGCAATCTAGTTTTATGATTTCCAGGAATACAAGGGAGTTAGTAGTGTACTAACCTTGGTGATAAGCTACAAATAAAGCTCCAAGCCAAACCCTTCAAGCCCTCCTCTTCTCTTGAGCCTTAGAAGTTTCTCCTGCCTCTTTCACTACAAAAAGACATTGTGAGATGAGTTACAACGTTGCTGGAAGATTAAAAGAGATTAAAGGTATGATTCTACAACAAGAAATGAAGTCAAAACTCCTATTCCTGAACCCTTGTTCAATCCCTACCAAAACTCATCCTCCACCAAACTTGATGAAACTTACCTCAAAATATAGATCCTTGAAAGCTAAACAACTCTCCTCAAACCTTGATTTTAAGATTCCCACTCAAAAAAGACAAAGCTTCAACTTTAACTTTGGGCTTAAGGGTTGGAGGAAGGAGATAGGAAAAAGATTTGAGAGACAAGGGTGATCTCACCATCTTCAAAATGCAAAAAAATTAAAGGGGAAACATCCTTTCTCTTCTTGGAGGGTAATTTACCTTATTACCCTTCCCTTTTTCCTCCCCAACCAACCACAAACCCAACACCCAAGCCCAACAACACATGAAAGCCCACCAGAACACCCATGGAGCCCTTCACGGCCTAACACCCGAGGCCTACGACTCAGTTTAAACCAACCCTCGGATTCTAAAATTTGGGTCACAACGCGATGGTTGGTTTGATGGTGACAATGGATGAATTTAGGGATTCGTGGATTTAAGTTAAGATTTTTTAGAAATAGTATTTTTTTAGGAATTTAGTTTTTTTAATTATAAATTAAAACCCATCCAATGTCAACTAACATATTTTTTAACAGTTTTAACAGCCATACACCTAAAATGGTAATGATATAAACATTAGACATCTATTTTGACAAAAATATACCAACAATTATTTGGTCTAGCGGGATGAGGCGCTAGGTCCCTTAAGCAATACCACGAGTTCAAATTCTAGCGTTGTAAATGGTAAAAACTAAGTTGGGAGGACCGTCCTGATATTGAGCCTATACAAACCCGGTCTTAATTAGTTAACTATTGAATTGAATACCAATGATTAATTCAAAAATAGAGAAAAATATAGTTTGAGCATTTTATTTTTACAATTAAATCCAGTTTTAAACACAAGGGGGAATTCCTTTCAACATTATGGCATTTAAAGTTTTCTGTAACAAGTCAAGCCTGGTTTAACATTGCACACAAGAAAGATGTTTTATACGTATGTTGGAGATGATCCTACCAACAAAAAAATGTGATTTGATTATAACAATTTTTTATTAAATAAAGAGTATTACATTCCTATATCGGAATTTGAACTCATACAAGATGAGCCAATAAGAACATCCTTAGTCATTAGGCCAATTAGTAGATCTCGAATTTGATTATAACATTGATATCATCGCCATCTTCTAGGTCCAAATTATTAATGCATGTCATAACATCTCCGAACTTTTTTCCACCCATCATCGGTCCTTGTGAGTCCATATTAAAGGAGAAATTATTAGACGGACCAAGCTCACCACGTCATCTATGGTCCTTCCAATAACATTCACCTATTTTAGTGTAACTTTTAAGTAACTATCCACTTCTTAGTTGCACGTAGAAAAGAGATGAATATTCACCTTGGAAAAAATGAGCTAAAAAATTTCATTGGATGAGACCATGGATGACGTGGTAAGCTAGACCCATCTAATAAATTTTCATATTAAAGAGAGCAAAGTCCTTGAATCCGTATGACAAAGCAAAAACAAAGAACTATCCAAGTATGGTTACGCCAAAAAATTTACAGTACAACAGCTTAATCTATGGCTAAAAACGACAAGTTTCGAAATTTATCAAAACAACCTAAAATGTTATACTTTTTTTATAGCATTTTAGGTTGATTTTTTGAAAAGTTTTGAAACTCTTTTTTGTTTTTTAGGTTGGTGTTTTTTCGACAAGTTTTGAAACTTGTCGAAAAAAACCTAAAATGTTATCGAAAAGTATAACAATTTAGGTTGTTTGGACAAATTTTGAAACTTGCCGTTTTTAGCCTTAAATTAGGTTGTTGTACCGCAGACTCACCCATGATTACGCTTCTCCACAATAAAGCATATTTACTTAGAATTATTATCTATCCACAGGCAGTGGAAACTTTTTGTTTTCACAAGTGCCCCAAATTTAGGGTTTAGAGTTTATGGGTTTTAGTGTAGGGGTTTAGAATTTAGGCTTCATGGTTAGAATTTAAGATTTATGGTTAGGGTTTATATTTTAGGGTAATATGGTTAAGGATTTAGGTTTTAACCTACAAACCCTAAATTTTAACCCTAAACTCAAAATTTTATCAACAACCCCTAAATTCAAAACTACTACACTTTAACCTATAAACCCTAAATAAAATCTTTAAACCCTAAAACTAAGGCGCTTGTGCAAAAAAAATTTCCACAAATATTTGTGCATGGAATAATTACCCATTTACTTACTACTATGGACGCCTGGGGATTTTCCCTTCAATCAGTGGGAATCCAAAGTAAAAATCAGTGTTAATGTCTTTCGTTGATTTTATGTAATTTTAGTTGACATAATAATAAATTTTTTCTCTTTTGTTTTAATTCTAAAATCTTTTTGTTCAATTTTTTTATATATTTAACATATTTAGCTTGAATATCTATAAAATGTGTCAATTATGTGTTGGCGTTTTCTAGAATCATTATTAAGTTAAGATAATGCGTAAATATTAAAAATTAAATTTATTATTATGTCAATCAAAATTTTATAAAATCGACAGAAAATATTAAAATAATGATTAATCGTCCTTGATTACTTACTTTCGAAATTAACATAACTAACTTGTTTCTTCTTCTAAAAATGACAAATTTGTACGAGTTTGAAATTAATAGGGACCTGAGAGAATTTTTTACCATTTTTAAGTCAATCATAAATATATTTTTAAGTCCATATTAAAAAATTCCAAAATTTCTCCACTCAACGGCTATATAAATAAACCCAAAGGAAATAGCACTTGAACTCAGATTCCATCTTCGTTGGGGAAATCGACAGAGAAAACGAAGGCAAATAAAGAGCCAAAGGAGTGATGTCGCAAGTACGAGTGACGATGGAGGTCGGAAACGACGCCGTTGCAGTTATCACCATCTTCAATCCTCCCGTGAACGCCATTGCTGTTCCCGGTAAAGCTCTGCAAGCTTAATCGCTTATGTTTCTCTTTTTCTTTTTAGTTCTTCATTTTTGATGCGGTGATTTGATTTGTTGTTTTTTTTCAACCGTTGCAGTAATTGCGGGATTGATGGAGAAATTTGATAAGGCGTCGAGGAGAAACGATGTCAAAGCGGTTGTTTTAACTGGTGAGTTCTCATTCATTTCAATCGAATCTATTTTTTATGATTTATCTCATGTTAAATTTGTATTATAGGAGTAGGTTTCTATTTATTTGTTTGATTTTGTTGATTAAGGCAATAGAGGAAAGTTTTCCGGTGGTTTTGATATCAACGTTTTCCAGAAAGTTCACGGAACCGGTATGACTTCTGAATTTATTAATTAGTTAGATTCTTTGCAGTTCTTTTTGTTCGGTTGATTTTTCTAATTTAGAATTTAATGAGTGGAAATTTACATAATGGTGCTTAAACAGGTGATGTATCTGTCATGCCTGATGTTTCCGTTGATCTTGTCCTTAATGCCATTGAAGGTCTTTCCTCATCCTTTTACTTATTGGAAGTGTTTATTTTCATTGTTGTTTATGGCTCATCTTATGTTGTTCCTTTTCAAATCCTCTCAGAATGCAAGAAGCCTGTTGTGGCAGCCCTTGAAGGATTGGCTCTTGGAGGCGGCTTAGAATTGGCAATTGTTTGTTTCTTTTCCCCCCCTCTTTTGATGAATATTTTTCACCATTTTGATTCTTAATTTGCTTAGTTGTCTAATCCATGTTATTCTTATGCAGGCTTGCCATGGATGGATTGCTGCCCCTAAAGCTCAACTTGGTTTGCCGGAATTGTCGCTTGGAGTGATTCCCGGATTTGGAGGTATGGCCACCAGTGTATTTTAGTGAAAATAAACATGTTCAGATGTGGAATTATTTTGAGTTTGAAATGATAACCAACTTCACAAGCTTTGACTAACTTGCTATACTATGGCACTTACAAAAGGCACACAACGTCTTCCGAGGCTCATCGGGCTGCCAAAGGCTATTGAAATTATGCTGGTAATGCTTGCTGTCTGGGATGCTTTCCGAAAATTCTAATGGCTTGTAATTAATTCTTCATTGTTATCTATCCTGTTCGTCACTATGTGTATAATCCTATTGCAGTCATCAAAACCAATCATGTCTGAAGAAGGAAAGAAACTGGGTCTTGTTGATGCTATTGCCCCTCCAGAAGAGTTGCTGAAAGTTTCTCGCAGGTGGGCGTTAGACATTGCAGAGAAACGTAAACCATGGGTGAATTCTCTTCACAGAACGAACAAGATCGGATCCGTCTCCGAAGCAAAGGAGGTGATACAAATTGCAAGACAACAAGCCAGAAGGACTGCCCCGAATTTGCCTCAGCATCAGGCCTGCCTAGATGTAATTGAGGAGGGGATTGTCCATGGGGGATATGCTGGAATTTTAAAGGTAGTTTTTTAGGATCCCTTGCATTTATCTTATCTGTGATGATGTCTAGTCTCATAAGAATCTCTACTCTGTTGCACCTAAAGATTTAGTTTGCTATATCTATTCATTCATGTTTTCACAATGGGATTTATATATGCAGGAGGTCATAGTTATGAAGGAGTTAGTCCTTCAAGACACTGCAAAAGGTCTTGTCCACACGTTCTTCGCGCAGCGTGCTACCTCAAAGGTAATTGCTCCAGCAATAATTAAGCCAATTGGGATCTTCCATTGTAATTTCCCCCCTGAAGTTTTGCTTTTGCAGGTGCCAAATGTTACTGACCTTGGTCTAAAACCTAGGCAAATAAAGAAAGTTGCCATTATTGGTGGAGGCCTAATGGGATCGGGAATATCGACTGCTCTTATGGTGAGCAATATATTTGTCCTTCTCAAGGAAGTTAACTCTGAGTACCTCCAGAAGGGAATAAAAACGATTCAAGGTGATTATAAATAGTTTCTCATTCTTTTAATAGCCAGTGAAAAGTCATTCTGATTCTGGTTTTTAAATAGGCCTAATGACATTTTTGGCCCTTGAAATTTTCAAAATATATCATTTTAGCCCTTCAACTTTTTTTTCGGCCTCTTATGTCCCTCAACTTTCTTTTTTTTTTGTCAAATTAAACCAACTGAAGGATATGCTTTTCTTTTTACCATTTCCCATATTTTTCCTGATTTTTTTTATAATTTTTAATAATTTAAATATATTTTATATTTTTAATATTATTTTTGAGTTTTTTTGCACAAATGACAAAATAACTGACATTAGTATTGGTAAAAAGATAAAATAGTTGACATCGGCTTAACGTGTTCGTTTCTTTTTTCGTCAATTGGTTCAAATTGACAAAAAATAAAATAGAAGTTCAAGAACAAAAGAGGCGAAAAAGTTTAAGGGCCAAAATGATTTTTTTGAAAAGTTTGAGGGCCAGAAATGTCATTGTTCCTTTTAAATATAAAATTAATAATATGTTGCATATGGAACTATTTACGTGTTATAGAGATGTAATACTATCATTTTTTTCTTATTATTCTTTATTTTTGTTGGCAGCAAATGTTCGAGCTTTAGTGACTAGAGGAAAATTGACAAAGGATAAGGCGGAAAATGCTCTCTCAATGCTTAAAGGAGTTTTGGATTACTCTGAGTTTAAAGATGTAGACATGGTCATTGAGGTGAGCTATGTTATGGAATTTATAACATGTCTTTTCTCATAATTTGTCAATCTCTACTTACAATTTTGTTTTCTGTGATGTTGAGCACATGCGAATGAAATTGTAAATTATAATTGTATTTAAGAGATAGAGTTTTATTATGTAAATAGAGTTTTATCTTGTAAATGTAACTAGAGTTCTAGACAAAGTTTTATCTTAAGCTTAGAGATAAGAAGTAGAATTTGAATCTAGGATAAACTCCTAATTGTAGTTGAACTCATTCACCTAAGTCTTTAAATAGACTTTGTACAACATTGTTTTAAATATCATTAACTGAGAACTTTTTACTTGTTCATCAGATTCTACATTTCTTTAACGCAGAAACTTAAATTATATTTTCTTCACTGCATTATTCTGTTTTTCCCCTAAAGCTGGAAAGTTGCTTTTCTGCATGGTATCAATCTAGGAATTGATCCCTCAATCAAAATCGATGGCTTTTCCTTCCGCATCTTCTGGCGCTAATTCATCGGCAGATCCACTTAAAACTGTTGGTGATTTTCCAGAACTCTCAGGTGAAGCAATCACTTGCCATCGATTTGAAGGCCAGAATTCGCTTCCTGGTTTTTTAGCTACACCGGATAATCCAGCATGGATTATTGACTCCGGAGCCTCTGACCATATGACTGATAATAGGGGTTCATTTTCTACATTTGAATCTTCCTGTTCTCAACAATCTATTAAAACTGCAGATGGATCCTTATGCCCTATACAATGGGCTGGTTCTGTTCTTCTTAATAAGAGTATAATGCTTATTGGTGTGCTTTTTGTATCGAATTTGAAATCCAACCTACTATCTGTAAGTAAGCTTTCTAAGGATTTACAGTGTTCTATGAAGTTTAATGATGATAGTTGTATCTTAAAGGCAATGGACTCGAAGAAGATAATTGACAAGGCTAGATTGAAAAATAGGCTCTATACCTTTTTTGGCAACCCACCCTTCCGATCTCAAGCTCTTTCTAGTTCTACCTCTTCTTTAAAACAATATGATGAAATAATGGTATGTCATTTTTAGTTAGTCCACCCAAATTTCTATTATCTTGCAAAGCTTTTTCCTCATTTGTTCATTAATCAAAAACCACAGTTGTTCAAATGCCATGTTTGTTCCCTTGCTAAACAAACTAAAGTTTCTTATTACCATATTCTTATAAAGCTTCTAAACCATTCTCTTTGATTCACAGTGAAATTTGGGGTCCTTCTAGAGTGAAGAGTATTAATGGATATAGGTGGTTCATTTCTTTCATCGATGACCATAGCAGAACAACATGGACTTACCTAATGAGAGAAAAGTCTGAGGTTGAGTATATTTTAAGAGGTTTTATAACATGATAGAAAATCAGTTTGACAGTAGAGTTCAGATGTTTCGGTCTGATAATGAGAGAGAGTATTTTACTACTTCCTTGGGGGAATTTTTTAAAGAAAAAGGGATTATCCAAATTAGCTCTTGTGTGGATTCACCACAACAGAATAGGGTTGCTGAGAGAAAGAATAGACATTTACTAGAGGTCACTAGATCCTTATTGTTTTCTAGTAATGTCCCAAATTACTTGTAGGGTAAAGCTTTATTGACTGCCACTTATCTCATAAACAAGATGCCTAGTAAAGTGCTTAAGTTTCACACACCTCGGTTCGTTTGTGCATAATATTGATCCTTCTCGGTCAAAATTGGATCCTAGGTCCTTGAAGTGTATTTTAGTGGGTTATTCTTCACTTAAAAAGGGCTACAAATGTTACTATCCTCCTACAAAACGATTTTTTGTCTCTTTGGATGTGACCTTTGAACAGGAACCTTATTTCCCAAAGGCTACAATTCAGGGGGGGACTTTGAAAGAATTTCAGCCTTTTCGTATTCCATAGGTATATTCACCCCTAATTTCTTTTATACCTTCAGAATTTTACAGCTTGCCTTGATAAAGAAGAAATCCCTACAAATATAGAAGATGCACTGAAGGATCCAAGATGGAAGCAAACTATTGAAGAGGAAATGAATGCTCTTGAGAAGAATGGCACTTGGACTATCACAAACTTACCAAAAGGAAAGAAAGCTATTGGTAGCAAGTGGGTTTTTGCCACTAAATACAAGTCAGATGGGAGCATAGAGAGATTTAAGGCCAGACTTGTGGCCAAGGATTTTTCACAAACTATGGTATTGACTACAAGGAGACTTTTGCTCTTGTAGCAAAGTTGAACAAAGTTAGAGTGCTATTGAGTGTTGCTGTGAACAAAGATTGGGGTCTTCAGCAGTTAGACATAAAAAATGCCTTTCTAAATGGTAAGTTGGAAGAAGAAGTCTACATGAAGATGTCACTTGGGATGGAGCCCAAGTTGGACTGTCAGAAAGTTTGCAGGCTTGAAAAGTCCCTTTATGGCCTTAAGCAGTCACCAAGGGCTTGGTTTGATAGGTTCACTAAAGTCCTTGTATAGAATGAGTACAAACAGTGTCAAGCAAATCACACACTGTTTGTAAAGGTAACGTCTAATGATAGAAGAGTCATCTTAATTGTTTATGTTAATGACATTGTGATAACAAGGGATGACGAAGATGAAATCAAAAGTTTGAAGAACTTATTGAGCAGGAATTTCGAGACTAAGGACTTAGGAAAACTAAGGTATTTTCTAGGTATGGAAGTTGCCAGATCCAGTAAAGGCCTAGTGATAAACCAGCGGAAGTATGTGTTAGATTTACTCTCTGAAACTGGTATGTTGGGGTGTAAATCAGTTGAAACTCCAATGGCAACTGATCTAAAGTTAAGAGGAGAAGAGGTGGGGGCTTAAGTTGATAAAAATCGGTTTCAAAGGCTGGTAGGGAAACTTATCTACTTGTCCCTAACCAAACCTGATATCTCTTTTCCCGTAAATGTAATTAGTCAACACATGATTAATCCAAAAGAAGGCCACTTAGAAGCTGCATACAGAATTCTGAGATATTTGAAAGGTACACCAGGCCATGGTTTAATCTTTAAGAAAACTGAAGAAATAACAGTCAAAGTCTATACAGACTCAAGTTGGGCTAGTAAACTTACTGAAAGAAAGTCAACTAGTGATTATTGTTCGTTTGTATGGGGCAATCTAGTGACATGGAGAAGCAAGAAACAAACAGTTGTTGCAAGGAGCAGTGCAGAGGCAAAATATAGAGCCCTAGCATTAGGAATCTGTGAAGGAACGTGGCTGCTTAGACTACTAAAGGATTTAGAAATGAAACAAGATAAGAAGTTTCAAATTTTTCGTGACAACCAACCTGCCATCCAAATTGCTAAGAATCCAGTCCATCATGACTGAACTAAGCATGTGGAAATCGACAGACACTTTATTGCTGAGGAGGTGAATGGTGGAATAACAAGCTTGAGTTATGTTCCTACAGAACAACAACTTGCTGATGTGCTTACTAAAGCACTCTCCAAACAGGTTTTTGATAAGTTTATATCCAAGTTGGGTATATACAATGTATTCACACCAGCTTAAGGGGAGTGTAAGTTATAATTGTATTTAAGAGATAGAGTTTTATTATGTAAATAGAGTTTTATCTTGTAAATGTAACTAGAGTTCTAGATAAAATCTTATCCTAAGCTTAGAGATAAGAAGTAGAATTTGAATCTAGGATAAACTCCTAATTGTATTTGAACTCATTCAAATAGACTTTGTACAACCTTGTTTTAAATATCAATAACTGAGAACTTTTTACTTGTTCATCAGATTCTACATTTCTTTAACGCAGAAACTTAAATTATATTTTCTTCACTGCATTATTTTGTTTTTCCCCTAAAGCTGGAAAGTTGCTTTTCTACATAAATATCTCTATTGTTGTTCCTCTTTGCAGGCCGTCATTGAAAATGTTCCTCTAAAGTAAAAAATATTCAGTGAAATAGAGAAGGTCTGCCCTCCTCACTACATTCTAGCGACAAACACATCCGCTATTGACCTCAATTTAATTGCAGCAAAAATCAAATCACCAGATCATGTTGTAGGAGCTCACTTTTTCAGGTGATCAAATTCATATTCCGTTTTTATAAATAATTAGTTGCTCCAACCTTTTTTTATCTGCATATTTGATTTGGCTCTCTCATTTGCCAGCCCTGCCCATGTGATGCCTCTTTTGGAGATTGTACGTACACAAAAAACTTCCCCACAAGTCATTCTTGATCTTATGGCAATTGGTTAAGTCATAAAGAAAGTTCCTGTTGTGGTCGGTAATTGCACTGGCTTTGCAGTCAACCGAACATTCTTCCCCTATTCACAAGGTGCACATTTGTTGGTCAATTTAGGTGTCGACTTGTTCAGAATTGACCGGGTGATCAGCAATTTTGGCATCCCTATAGGTCCTTTCCAGTAAGCTTCTTTCCTTAGCTTGGATAGCATTTTCATGAACTGAGTACGTATGTTTCCGATTTAGATTATCTTGGAACTAAGTTACTCGGACTCGGATGTGAGATTTGGATACAATGTTAGATAAATAATACATATGAACTTATATGTCGGGTCTATTCTAAATGGATGGTGATAAGTTAATGCTTCTCTTTTGCTATATACTTGCAGGCTTCAAGACGTATCAGGCTACGGAGTGTTCTTGGCAGTTTGGAAAGAATTTTCGAAGTCGTTCCCAGATCGAGTATTCATATCTCCATTGGTTGAACTTTTGATGAAAAATGAACGAAATGGTAAAGAAAACTATATTTTTGTTCCTTTGACATTCTTTTACCGGAGTTTTTCAATGGATGCTCCTTAGTTGTCGAGGCATTTTATGAACTTTTCGTAATTTGCAAGGAAAATCAACGGGAAGGGATATTATAGTTATGAGAAGGGGAGCAAGCCGAAACCTGATCCTTCGATATTACCTATTATTCAGGAGTGTCAACAGCAAACTAAAATTATGCCCGGGGGAAAGGTAGGTTCACTTACCTTCAAAATGATTCTAATTGAACCTTGAGCCCCAAACTTTTTTATATAAATACTCTTTAGGTCCCTAGTAATTTCTAAAATAGACAAACTGAGTCTTAGGCCCCCAATGAATGTTATTGCATCTTGTTTAATTCTATCACTACTTATATTTGTCTCTCAATGTTTTATCTTGGCTCCGTATCTAGCCTAAACTTAAGACGACTTCAATCTAAAATAACACGAACTCAAAAATGATCAGAATATGAAATTGATCCAAGCTGAAACGATTTGAAAATCCGAATTGATCTGATTCATGTTGATCAGATCTAAAATCCAACCAACCCGTGCAAATGTCATGTATTATCCTATGGCCATCAAATCTGGCAATTGACAAAATTAGCTAATGAAGTGTTATTGGAATTGTTTGACAGCCTATAACAGTTACTGATAAAGAAATCCTGGAGATGGTATTATTCCCAGTAGTCAACGAGGCATGTCGGGTTCTGGATGAAGGAGTCGTGGTTCGAGAATCTGTCCTTGGAATGAGCTTCCCATCTTACCGGTAAGTCTGTGTTTCTTCTTTTATTTTATCTTATTTATAGCTAATTTGGTAAGTCCTTAACAGATTTTATGTCATTTTTGGCTGTGGTGGTATAGTGCTTTGAGCAGATACAGTGAGAGCAAATCATGTGTATAAGAGTCTAAAGAAATGGTTAGAAATGTACGGCAGCTTCTATAAACCATCAAAGTATTTGGAAGAAAGAGCCATTAAGGGCATCCCATTGGAAAGAACCTTATCCCCCTTTTTTGTTTCTATTTTCCTTTGCCCAGTGTTTCCTTATAGATCACTGCTCAGTTTCCTTTTCACCCACTTCCAAAACATCTCCCTATGGCTAAGTTTAGCGGCGAGTCTAAAAACGGCATCTTAATTTATGGCTAAAAGTTGACAACTTTCGAAATTTGTTTAAACAATTTAAAATATTATATTTTTTATAATATTTTAAGTTGATTGGACAAGTTTCGGAATTTATCCTTTTTTAGCCTTAAATTAAGATATACCACAAACCTATCCCTAAGTTTAGTCCAAAATCTCACTTACTATTCATTTAACCAAAAACATTTTTTTGGTATAAATATCGGTATTCAACCTATTAGTTGATTAATCTAGATCTTAAATTGTAGTGGCCTATTATGGAGGTGAACTTCACAATCTAATTTGTTTCATTCGACTTTCAAAAGAATTTATTCCGTACACAATGTAAGGATTTAAACCCCTGATCATGCTTAAGAGATCCAGTGTCTCATCTTATTAGACCAACTGAATGTTGGTAAAATAATTTTTTTATTATATATACATTATTATGAAATAATGTTTTGATTTTTTAAACAATAATATGACTTTTAAAGTTTAAACTCAATGTGACTTTGGCTTAAACTAGTAATTATATCTTAGTCTGTATTCTTCATGATTCTGAAATAATGTCTGCGTTTTAATTCCAAGAATTTAGTCCCTATATCTGTTTAATCACCCCAATAATTGTATTATGTTAAATTTAAATATAGGGTAAACAATACCATTGGTCACTAAACTATTCACCCTTTCTTGTTTTGGTCACCCAGCTATTATTTTTAGCAAAACCATCGCTAGCGTTACGTTTTTTCCTATTTTGGTCACTAATATTATTTTTTTTCTGTTTTGGTCACAAATCTATTACTTCTTTCCTGTTTTAGTCACTAAATTATTGTTTTTCCGTGAGTTTTTTAATGGAGGGGATCAAAATAGTAAAATACGGAACTCTAGTGATGATTTTGTCGAAAATAATAGTTCGGTGATCAAAATATGAAAGCAAGAATAATTTAATGACCAATGAATGATGTTATATACCCTCAAATATATATAATTAGTTGAATTTTCATTTTTTTATCAAACATTTAAAGTTTCATTGATAGTGTCATCGTTGAACACTTGAAAATGTTTAAACCAAACAAGTAAATTTATCGAAGTTTTGAAATTAAAAGTAGATGGATTAAATTTAAAATCCCAAAAATTACACTCACTCACCTTTTGTGTATCCGCAGAGTGCAGCAGCAACTTCATCTACATCATCGAAGTCGAGCCTTTAAGGCTAATAATAAAGTAGACGCCGCAAAGTCATTAAGCTTTAGTGTGATTGAGGAGTGTTGTGATAAAAGCAATAAGCTCTTGTTTTAAAGAACCAACGTTGTGATGGGGAAATGGTAATCAAATATCACACTAATTCCGACTGTACAAATCTTAAATCGATACCAATTAGTCTAACTTTGTTTTTTTTTTTTTTCAAAAATTTGATATGTTTCAACTGTTTAGATACGTTTCCGGCATTTTGATCGAGAGTTATATTTTGATATACAGTCCGCGCAATTTTTTTTATACAATCCTTTTAAAAATTTAAAACCTAAAACTTCTCTAAACCCTAATTCTAACCCATAAATTCTAAACTCTAACCCTAAATCTTAAATTTTAAACCGTACAACCTAAACCTCTAATTCCCAAGTTAAACTCCTATCCCTTGTGTTTGAAGTTTTTCTCTTTGATTAATATCAATCAATATTGATGTGTACTGCCCTATACAGATTACTACAATATTTTAAATTAATTTTTAATCTTAACTTTTTTAATTTACTTTTATTTTTAATTAATTTAAATATAATAAAAACAAGTCATAATAATTAAAGGGTAATTATTCCATGCACAAACACTTGTGGAAATTATTTCCATAATTATCTTAGTTTTAGTGTTTAGAGATTTTGTTTAGGGTCTAACATTTAGGAGTTTTAGCGGATGGGTTTTAAATTTAAGGTGTGTGGTTAGAAATTAGGGTTTAGGGTTAAATTTTCGGGTTTATAGGTTAAAACCTAAATCCTAACTATATTACCAAATAGCTTATTTTCATCCGACCTTTACCTTTTTATTCGAATACCACAAATTAATAAATCCCATTAAAATCATAATTCAAAACAATATAATCCATAGATCCAAATGTCCAATTTACAAAACCCAATCACAAAAACCAAATATTACATTTCTGCCCATCTTACAAGCCCAAATAAATATAACTAGTTACACCCAAACCGGCCCACTTCCTAAACCGGTTTACCCTACCCGATTCGACCCGGATCCTATTTAACCCGAATACCTTAAACTCAATTGAAACCCTAATTTTCTAAATCACCAGCCCCCACCTTGCCCTTCTAATCTTCTGAAAGCTTTCAGTGACCCTTGACCTTTCAGTTTTTGGCCACGTCGACGTCACGTCGGTAGCCATCTCAACTGTCACCTCAACACTACCACACTGCCACGTCAACGCCATTTCAACATCCTCTGCGCCACACCATGTTGGTCCCCTCCTTAGCCGTACCATACACATGTAAACAAAAAAAAAAACACAACAACAGTGCATGCAACTTAGACAAAATTCATAATTTCATACGCATCCAATAGACTTTTTAGGATTTTCCATTTTTTTAAATCCATGAAAATATTCGGTTATAAAAATCGAACAAAAAAAATATAACCCTAGACGGGTATTTTCAAAATCAATACAACAAAAATACAAAAACATCATCTTTTTTTTTTACTTTGAGTATACAAAAAAAGAACAAAAAAATCAAAAAGTTTTAGGTTACCTTTGGGAGGCGGTTATCCATCGCCGCCGGTGCTTTTTCGCCGTTAGGACTCTCGATCTTTTCAAGCCTTCAAAAGTTTTTTTAAAAAAGGAGGGAGAATTTTTAAAGGGTTTAGCATTTGATTTCGAAAGGTTTAAGGGAGCGGGTTTGCGTTTTGAAAACCAAGTTTGGTTTTAAGTACAAAAAAAGAATTTTTACGGTCGTCAGTCACACGCTAGCGAGGGCCAAGGCGGGGGCACGCGACGAAAAAGGTGGCCGATTTCTGAAAACGAAGAGGGGTTGCTCTTTTTCTTTTCTTTTTTTTTTGGTTTAAAAATCGAATGGGATAAATGAAAGTTTCAGGCATTTTTTGCCTTGTGGGTATATATATATATGATCAGCCATACGACGCTGTTTTGGCACGCGAGGATCCGCGTGGTGACTCGATCTGGGGAAGGATCCGCATGTTTCTAATCTTAGACAAATTACCATTTTGGTCCTCGAGCATTTTACCGCTTTTAAATCGACCATGGGTTAATACCCATCTTAGCCCCTCTCCTTTATTTTAACGGATTTCAGTCTTTTAAATTCTTTTTTGTGTTTTAATTTTGACCACCTATTTTGTTTTTCTTTCCTTTCAGTCCTTAATTTATATATTATATTTATATGTTATTATGTTATACATATATATTGTATCACCTCATATATTAAATACTATACGTATTATATGTGTGTGATTATATATTATATATATTAAATCCTTTTTACATTTTATATTATATAGTATATATATTATTTATATATTATATAGTATTTATTATGTGTATATATGGTATTTTATCTTATATATATATGTTTATATGTCACGTATTATATATATTATATAGTATTATGTGTATTATATTATAGTATAATATTTATTTATATATATTGTTTATTTATTTTTTGTTCGAATCGGCCCCGCAACAAGGGATGACCTGTATTACTATGACCCGTTTACTGTAGCCTTTTAATTTTTGCATTTACTTTCCGCACTTACTTTCCGCAATTTAAATTACCACATTTGATTTCCGCACTTTATTTTACGTATCTTATCTTTTGCTCGATTCGGTCATTTTTCCGGATATTTCCATTTCTACTTTTCTTTTATCTTTTGCTTGATCTGATCTTTTTTCCGAATTTTTCAATTTTCGCATTTATTTATTTTGTTCGTCTTTAATTTTTCGCATTTATCCTTGTTGTCTTTATTTACTCATTTTTTTTACGTGTATTTTCTTGACATTCATTAAACTCTTAATTCAATTGCATATTCACATCGTTAATTAATTAATTAACTTATAAAAAAGATATATTTATTAACTCGATTATTTTAGTCTTAATCTTGGCTTAATGGATATAAATCAAACATTCGAATTAATTTTTATCGTATGAAGGTAAATATTAAAATGGGTAAAATTTTGACAACTCATAACATCATTTTAAACTATTTACATCATGCATAAATGTGATGTACTCGATTCAAACCATAAATTAACACAACAGTCAATCTTATTCGATGTTGGTTTAATCCATGGTTCGATATACAGTCACCCTTATTAATTAAACGAATAATTAATTCGAACCCACTAAATTGTTAAAGCCCGTCCAATTAAAGTTTATATTCGATTAAAAATAGTCAATTAAATCAGTTTTAAATTCCAATAATTTCTATCAAATAAAAACAACATATGATTTGGTACCGATTTTCGGGCGTGATGGGGTACTAATCATTCCCCACATGTAACCAACTCCCGAACCCGTTTTCAAAAGAATTTCTAATTTTACTGTGCCCGACCTACCCTAGTCACCAACGGCGACTCCAACCCTTCATTTTCAAAACAAAATAAATTTTTAAAATCAAATTCCCCAATCTTCAAAGCTTTTCAAAAAATAACAAAAAAATTCAAAACAAGCAATTAGCCAAAAGAAACAAAACACAAAAAAATAAAAAATATTTTTTATTCTAGCAATCCCGAATCCTAAATTTTCTAAAAGAGGTCGTTACATACCTTAACAACTAAACCCTAAAACTACGGCAATTATAAAAAAAAATTGTTTCTATAGCCAGAACATGAAATATTTTTCCAAAATTAAATTATTTTTTATTTATAATTTAAGATTTATACATAATATAATCGATGTTTATTTACATTAAACACAATATATAATATATAATCGATGTTTATTTTTATCATAATAATTCTTTTAAAAAGAAAAATGTTTCAAATGCCTAAAATTCTTACTTTAAACTGCATAACTTAACCAAACTTTGAGTCTTCGGTAGCCAATTTACTACGATTAGACATTAACGGGCAGCTTAAAAGAATCCAACCCAATACAAATGCACTAATTGACATTTTTGTCTACTCGTCACAGAGGCAATGATAGTCATTTACAATGTTCCGGTCCTAACTGACATGAATTCTCAGGTTCAAACTAT
Source organism: Hibiscus mutabilis (assembly GCA_019671005.1). Lineage (NCBI taxonomy): Eukaryota > Viridiplantae > Streptophyta > Magnoliopsida > Malvales > Malvaceae > Hibiscus > Hibiscus mutabilis. Next base: position 27,527,113 of record CM033747.1, read on the forward strand.
ATTACTCTCTACATTATTATTTTTTTGAACAATTTCTATCTAAGGGGAAGGGAGTGAGAATTTGCTCCTAATAAGTTTCGAATCCTCAACCTACGGGAAAAGCGAGAGTGTTAACTGAAAGTTTTAAACGCTTGCTCCAGAGATTATTGACTAAGCTTGATGATTATTAAAAAATAATAAATGAGCTTGGATCTATTGTTATTTTAGAAATGATTACACTTGTTACATGCATATATATATATAGATGGGAGAGCCGAGAGGTATCTACTTATACGATTGGTATTTTAACAATCCAACTGCATGCCAAATTTTGAGAAAAATGAAAATTTATATGTATATATATTGATAAAATTCAACCATAGAACTTGTGAAGTTTTGTGAGTTAGTATAGGCGGATCCCCCATATATACAAAACAAATTTTCTCAAAATATATTAAATGATGGTTGAAGAGGAAGAATTCTAATGAACAAAACAGACATACAAAACAGACTTGATGCTTTGGAAGAATGCACATGCACATGCACATGCACATGCACATGCACATGCACATGCAGCCATAGTACTATAAGAAAGAGCATAAAAGATTTTCATTTCAATGAAGAAACAATATACACATAAACATTAAGAACATCAATGGTTGAGGCAAATATCATGGATACTACAATACCGCGACTCACCGATTAAAGCGGTAGTTAGCATTTTCTGTTGGATACAACTCTAAGCTACAAACTACATCAAGAATTATAAAATTCCTCTATGTTTTTGCTAAAAATAAGAATGGATTAATGAGAGGGCATGGTATGAACTCAAGCCATTGAGGCAGAAAACCGATAAATAATTAAAACATGGGAGAAATTAATTCGAGCACTGGTCAGTGTCAAGAATGATGTCCACAATCGGTTTGATATTGCATCAAAGCAGAAGGTGGAGAGAATGGTTGGATGCAATGGTGCAGAGAAAATGTGGTATCATACCTTGGACTGATCGTCAGCATTTCGGATCTTTACATTTGTTTTTTTGGTTTTTGATTTAGCATCCCCATTTTCAGGATGGGATGGACCTCTAGCGAGATCATTATTGCTGGTGGTGACCACCGCAGAAGCCATCTGAGATGTATTGACTGTGGGTGGACTGACATTTTTTGCAGCTCCATTGGTGACAGATCCTTGTTGATTCCCCGTCTCGGTTCTGGCCATTTCGGTTACATTGCTTGGGGTACCTCTTCGACTACCTATCTCTGTTCCTGCTAATGACAAACATTGCGTTTCTGTGATCAAAATAGAACAGCATTGTCATTCCCAATAGTTTATGCGTTATGGAAAAGATAATACACCATAAAAAGATAACATATAAATTGAAGTTCTTCACTCTCTGCCACTCCACACTCACTTCAGCACTCTGCCTCTCCATGATGTATTAATCGGTCGTTAGAAAGTTAGGGATAGTTTCATCATTTGAATCTCATTTGATATTCAGAATATAATCAGTTATGAATCAAATTTTCGGAAAAGGAAAATGGAAACTTGCCCTTTATCTCTCCGAAAGTGATAAGCCTATTGAGACAATCTCGGAACTTTGTCAAAACAATTCTTTCCTGCTCAGCATAAATCTCAGTCATGCCCTGTCCATAAGGCAATTGTGAAGATGTGCTGCAGCCATGGCCCATGCTCCTATTAGGAGACACAGTGGCCATGAACATTGTATCTTGTTCATCACACATCAATGCCAAAGTTCCCGGAGACATAGGCCTTCCCTTTGGCATATCAGCACCATCCGAGCTAGATTCTTCATGGCCAGCTTTATCAGCCTGGTTTGCACTTGAACAATCATCAGCCATGGTTTTCTTGGCATCAGAGTCCTTCTGGCTTTGCAGCCTGTCTTGAGTGGATGACGCAATGGAAGTTTCTGCATGATCTTCTGTCCGTTTTTCAGTCAAAATTCTCTGATCTGAATGTATACAGAAATTGAACGAAGACCATAAAATATATTAGTGGCAAATCCATTAACCTATTCTGACTCACTCAAAAGTTAATTGCTAAAAACAAATTCAAAACTGACATACAAGAAATTCATTTAGTGGCATCAAGTGTCCAACTATTATTTCTTACAGTACGGGCAAGAATGGTCTAACATAAAAGAATATTTATGGAAACGACATCAATGCCAATATTTAAAACAGCTATAATACATTATTCACTGACAAAAGAAGTATAAACTCTAACCTTAAACACTGATACTACGTATTCATTTGTACGAAAGAAAGCCGTACCATTACTTTATTCAAACCATCAATCTTTCTTCAACAAGTACAAGCAGAAGGTTTCAAAAAAACATCACAATATAAAAATTGTTTCTATGAACTGCTAGGGATGAACACCATGGCAAAGCAAGCATAAGTTGATCATCATACATGATAATACTTGCTGTTTAAGCACTAAACTAACACAGGATTAGACACTACAAGTTCAGACCGGTTATTTCAATGGTTTCCCATTTACCTGATAGTGTTTTGGCAGCTTCTCCCGATAGAACTACCAAAACAGAGCAAAGCTCCTTCAAGTCCTGCTTTTGAATAATGTCAGCCAACAGAGACCTTCCACCATAATGCACAAGTTAGTTTCCTGAACGATCAGACTACAAACATCTTTTGATAAAGACTCCATTTACCTATATGTAAATTTTGAAGGGCCTACTGCAGCAGTTGTACTAGCACGGGAAACTGGTGGAGAAGACAGGGAAGAGGAGGGTGCAGAAGCTCTGATATGGTGTGGCTGATTAACAAATAAAAGTAGTAAATGTAAGTTCTCAGAGCATAAATAAAAGTAATTGTGTGAAAGTTTTAATGTAACAAGTGAAGCAAGAATATTGAAACAATAGTAAAGTGCAAATGAAACAACATTCACGAAGTTTCTGCCATGAATTGTAAATAAATATTCATGGATAAGATGATTTACCCGAGGAAAGCTTCCAAGCCTCGGAACAGATGGATCCTTGGCGGTTGACCCAAAGAACAGTTCCTGACCTTTTCTCTTTTTAGACACCGGAGTGGATGCATAACCAGAGGACCCAATAGCTCCGGTTATGGCAGCATTTGCTGCCTGCTGAATATATGCCATATTGTTGGCATGATCACCATGAAATAGAGCCTGTCTCTCTTCACTTCCCTCAAAATTTTTGCAGTCCAGGCATTTACAGTTTTCAGAGCAAAGAATATTGGCTTGGAAACACTCACAATACTTTTTAAGGCACCCAGATTTCTTACAATGACATCCTTTATTGTGCTTTCCCAAAACCAAAACTTCCCCAACCTCTTCCTAAAATTAATTCAATACTAATTACTATGAGAATGCAATTGCAGCAAACTCTATCAAATAACATCCATGCAAAACTTAGAATTTCCTATTTTGATAATATAAGTTTTCAGAAGGGCAAGGATCCTCCCCACATCACCACCGAGTAATACACTTCCAACTAAATCTACTGTAGAAATTATAATGGTTTTAAATTAACGAAGGTAAATGAAAGTTAATTAAAAAGGAAAAATGAATAGAATAAATATTAAGCTTAGATTTAGTTGAAATTTGAAAGTGTATTACTCACCCTTGGATCTTTTCCTTTGCAAGAATCTAAACAGATAGAGTTCAGTAAAAAGGATATCAACTGTGTGCAAAAATCAAATGTGTAGCCATACATTTAAATAGAAGAATAACATTTTAAAAGGTTCTGTATATTCCAAAGGCCCATCAATGAGTAAAGGCAACTCAAAATATTACCCTAGCTAGACATTTTCATGGAGCCGGCCACGTGAACATTGGTATCTCCATGATAAAAATTAGCTAAAAAAATTATGGCTTTTTGTTGAATCAATATTGTGTGAAATCAGCAATGTAAAATATGAATTAAAATGAAAAAAAAAAAGTCTGGCTAGCATACCCTGCTATCCCGTGTGCCATGAGGGCTGCTTGCAATTTTTGGTCTGAATGCATTTGGATTTCGCTCCAAAGTTGCTTCAATAGCTTCTCGTCTTGCAGTTTCATTCTCAACATTGTTATAACAATTAACACAGTTGCACCCATCACAATATATGCCAGATGCAAAGCATTCACAGTACCTGGTCACGGCATTGCATAATTAATTTTCTATATCTTATATCATCAAACAAATTGATTACAGTTCACATACAAAAATGACTCACGGAAAAAATCATACACAAGAAAGAATAAGGGAAAATAAATAGCACTACAGTACTATCTAAAATTCCCAGGAAAAAATGGCTTACGTAAAGTTGCATGTAAGGAAGAAAACCAGTTTCATATCTTGAACATGAAACAAATTAAATGTATTATGTATACAAAATCTATAACAGGGAAAAGAGCTCAATGCAGACAAGTCTGTAAGAAATTTGCTACTAGCCAACAAGGAAAATAAAAAAATAGCTGTTAATAAGACATCAAGAGTTGAGCAGCATTGAATCATGGAAGAATTCATTATGCCAAAAAAGCATAGAAGTCAATGTACTTACAATTTCAGGCACCGAGAATGTTTACAGTTACACTGCTTCTGTTTCTTTGGAGTGCCATCTTTTAGTTCATTTGATCTTGGTTTTGCCTTTGGGGATTCTGGTTTCCTGAAGTGAGCAAGAAATAAAGAAAAAGAATAAAGCTAGAGGACAGGTAACTAACTTCAATATATTTTTTTAAAAAAAACTGATATATTTTAAAAGCAATCCTGCTGTTTATTGAACCGTTAACTCCTGCAGTTGTTTAAACCATTTAAGTTTTCATAAATTATCTTCCATAAATGTCAAACACATTATCGGTAAGGGTGTAAGAACAGAAAGAAAAATTGAATGAGAATAAAACAAGTTTCATTGCAATTAAAAGGTAAGAAAGGGGAAAAATGACCAATACGGTAATGTCCAAGAAACACAACGTTCACATCCTAGCACTACTCTAGACAGAAATCATGGGAAGCAATCAGTAAAGAGCCCAAGAAGCTGTTGATACTTATTTTTGGTTGTTAACATGTCATGCAGGAAAAATTGGTTAGACAGGAAGTACGGTAGCATCGCTTCCTCATGAAAACACTTTTACTAGCAGCGCTCATGAATGGCAGCGATCCAGTGCTCCAGCACTCTGGAGCTCCAACATTCCAATGATTTAACTCCAACACTTCACTCCTCCAGCACTTCAGTGCTTCAACACCCTAGAACTTCAGTGTTTCAGCACTCCATTGCTCTAGCACTCCAGGGCCCTAGTGCACCAAGAGTTTGCTGCTTCAGTGCTACAAAGCACTGCTCTAGAACTCCAGTCTTCCAATACTGCAACATTTCATTCCCTAGTAGCGTAGCAACATAAAAAAAATTGTAGTGTTGTACATAACTACAACAGAAAGAGCAGTAGAGCTAACCCTGGAATCAGTGGCAGGATTTTTGGGTTTACTTCACCAATGGGATTTTCTGAGAGTGCCTCTTAAGTGGAGATTATTAAGAAGCCTCCTTCTTAACCTTATTTCTTCCCTTTTGGAATGCAACTTTCTCTATAAAATATTCTAACTACCATACTTTTTATCTTCCCGAGTCAATTTTTTTTGTCAATTGCCAGCATTTGTTCTTCAAAATCTACACCAATCTTCCTCTCCGCCATTTCTCCCAACATTCTACATTACTAGTTTGCATAATTTTCTCACCCTATCAAAATAAACCCTCTATAGAAGCTATATAAGGTGAAACATAAAGCTTAGAGAAAACCAATTTCCCAAAAAAATCAATTGATTCATACCTTAAATCAAAAACAATTTTCAGTGACGAAATCAAAGGAAAAAAATTATTTTTTTGGAGAGAAGGATACAAAAGCACCAATTAACCTCAAAATGATAGATTCCCAAAAGAAACTCCACTATTCTGTTAAAGAAAAAAAAAATCATTAACTTTCCTAAAATCGTATTTCTTACAAAGGGAAAGAAAAAAACAGATGCAAACATAACAGAGACAATAGAGTTAGTGTTGAAGCATACGAATATAAAATGTCAATCAGGAAAAGAAACACGAACTAATTCAAATGGCAGACACCAAAAAAGTAATAATAATTACAGCAAACCAAAAGGAAAAAAAAAACAAATTTTTTATCGGAAAAGCTTACACTCTGGTCGAGGCAGTAGTAAGAGGAGGAGGTTGCGCAGCGATAACAGGGGTGGTCGCCACCACCGGCGGCTTTATATTTTGCTGCTGCGGCTGCTGTTGATGTTGCACAGTAACTGCAGCCGAAGACGAAGACACACCTAACCTTTGGGTGGATTGCGGGTGTTCCGGCAAATTAACACCTCCAGAAGAAACCCCGCCAAAACCGGCCGTGAAATCGAGCTGCCTTGCTAGCTTCTTCGCAGGAAAATCCGCCGCATCCGATTGCACATTTTTTGGAGGGATTTCACCTCCTCCTTCTTCCCCCATCCAATTCCAACTCCCCCCCTAAATTTCAAAAAAAAATAAAAAAATATTCACCACACAGCCACAGCTCAAAAATCCACCAAACAATCACCTTAAATCAACTCAAATTCACACACTTTTAGGTCCAAATCCCAATCTACAATCTCAAAATCCTCAAATTACTAAAATAACCGCGACTCCTCCAAGCTCAAGATTTCCAAGCTTCCAGCATGAACTTCCAAAATAAAATCGAGAAGATTTAGAACCCGGTCGATGCATAGGGAGAGATAGAAACTAAAGAACACTGCAGAGAGCAATACTAAGAGTTAGGGTTTGTAAAGCAGTGATTTTTTAAGAAGGGAAAAAAGAGAAGCAAAAGTGTCTGCTTCTTCTCTTCTTCTCTTCTTCCTTAGTTTTTCCTCCCTCTCTCTTGCTGAGTTTTTGAAATTTCAATTTCTTTTTTTTCTTTTTGGGTCAATTGGATGGTGGAGATTTGTGTTGGTTTGGATCCGACGGTTCATGTTGAAAAGATTAATCTGACGGGTTAAATTCATAGGTGTAAGTATGAAGTGTTGCTGAACGTTGGATCTAAATTAAAATTAACTTTTGGACTCGATCCTCTGTGGTTTTCCGCAAGAGCGATTTCGTGTGGGTTAAATATGGGTCAAATTTAGACCCTTTAGACAAGATATTATATTATAAGGAAAATTATCTGGGTAACCACCTAATTATTGGATACGACCTATTTTGACTATTGAATTATAAAAATTAAAAATTTGACCAACTATTTAATTGGTCTTATTTTGACCAACAACGGTTGAAATCTAACGGAGAGGTGACGTGGTAGTTAAAGTTCTCTTTAATTTTCCTTTAACCGGTGGTGACATGTGTCACCCCTAATTGGTTGATTAATTTTATTTAATTAAATTAAAATTAGAACCAAATTGATATAATTGGTAACTAATAGGGACCAAATGCGTAATTATACAAATTTTACTTTAATTGCCATGTCACATCTCCGTTAGATTTTAACTGCCAATGGTCAAAATATGACCAATTAAATAGTTCGGTGCTCAAATTTTTAGTTTTTATAGTTCGATGGTCAAAATAGATCGAACCCAATAGTTAGATGGTCACCCATATAGTTTATCTTATATTATATTATTTCTTTGAGCAATTGTATAAAGTAAAAATTAAATCTATAATAATATAAATGTTAATATTGGTGTAAAGCATCTCTATTCCAACTCCACAAAAATGATATTTAAATTTTAAACTTTAAACTCTAATTTTTAAACCTTAAATGTACTATAAATATTATACAAGAGTTAAATTATTTAATTTTAAATTTTAACAAAAAGAAATATAAAAATTATTAAATTAAAAATTATATAAATATTTTAAAAAATAAAAAATAATATAGGTAAACTAAAAATGAACTTAGATTAGTTATTTACTAATATCAACAGATTTAGATAAATATTTTCGGGTGAGGACATGACTTGAACAACCATGAAGATGTTAATATTATATATACTCAGTCGGTTCTGTTCATAAACATATCTAGTTCAACCAAGATCATTTTGAGTTCGAAACATTTTCAGAACATTTTGGATTTTGATCCTTGAATTCAGATTATTTTAAATTCGAGTTATACACTGAACTTTTTTGGATAAAATCATTTCAGATTTCGAGTTAGTTTAAGTTTGAACTATTTTAAATTATTTTAAAATAATCAAATTAAAACATAAAGACGAATTTCATTTTTACCGGAGAAATTACGCAAATATTGCTTGTAACTTTTTTTTCACAATATGGCACAAGCTAAATTATTTTCACTAATATTGCACTTTCTACAGTGAAAGTGAAGATAATAGGAATTCCCACCGTCTATGAATAGTGTTTTGATATTTCGAATAAAAAAAACAAAGTTGATTGTAGTATATATCAACTATGAACACTGAAAATCTTGAAGATGATGAGAATAAGCTCTGTCTTCATCAAGGCCACGTGGCGCGTATGTAGCCCCGTAACTGTTCATAGACGGAACCTTCTCCTTTCATCTTCAGCATTTATGTTGGGATGGTGGCAGCCAGTGCGGTGGGTGGCAATGGCGGGACAACATTGCAGGGGTGCAGAAAAAAATTTTGGCTAGGTGGGGTGGTGGTGGTAAATTAATTAATGCGGTTGGAGTATTAATGGGATGAGTGGTTTGAATTTTTATGTTAAATAGGGGATGATGTAACACACTCGACCCAGATGTCACATTTGGGTCTCATGCCCAAACTAAAATCCATAAAATTTCTCAAACTGAGTTTAGCCCAACAAGGTATTTCTCAAAAGCATTTAAAGACAACAATTGAGAATATAGATAAATAATCAAAACGATACAAATGAGCTCCAATTTAAATTTAAAACATTTGAACATTCGATTTGATTAATATAATTTCAAGAATTACAGACTCTATCACGTAAGGTCCTATGAATACATAGCACACCAAACACAAGTATTGTACTCTGGAAAACACCACATGCTGGAATCATGTACTAACAGTGCTCCTCGATCCCACGATCCAACGATCAATCTATGCACGAAAACAACGATTCCGAGCGCTGAGCTTATAAAGCCCAGTGGTATACATCTACTTTACTATATTTCATGCTAATCATAAACATAAGCATGAAAGCTAGTATGAGCAAAAAGGAGAGATAAATAAACATGTGGCGCTACCTCTAGTCTCCTAAACACATGCTAACATCACAACAATCATACATGGCTCACAATGCCCAACCGTACCTGAGATCTCATCAGATCATCTAGGCAAAGCACACAAAGTTTCAACCACAAATAGTGGTAATCAAACCAGTTTAGACCAGGATCACCTAGACATCAGGCTAGTCACATATGTACTCGTGATCACCTAGACATCGAGTACCCACCCTCACTAAATACTCAGAATAACCTAGACATTAGGTATGAGTGGGGTCATCTATTCGGGATCGCCTAGACATCAGGTAGAGAATATCTCATACTCGATAACAACTAGCCATCGAGTAGCGAGTGCACTCGGGATCACCTAGACATCGAGCGCGCGTGAAGAATAGAACAAGTACTACAATACAAACCTTGGGTATCCGAATCCCATCAATCAAATCATAAAATCAATCAAATGCCTGCCCGACATACGAGCAACGCGATCCCAAGGATCTCTCTATTGTTGCTAATTATTAACACATCATTAATTTTACGTTACCGAGTTGTTAATACATTATAGAATAATATAGAATTAATCTTATTTATTATCTCTATTAATCCACATTTTTACTTTAATTAATACATTAATCAAACAATTAATCTTCCACCTCGATTTGCATCTTTAACTAGCATTGTAGGTTATTCAGTTTAGTGGGCATCGGTACTTGAACAAGAGTATCGATATGGTACTCCTAGGTATTGATACTCACACGCGTACCGATACTGATATTGCTTACTGAAAATCCTAGATTTCTACAAGTACCAGTACGGGTCGACCCATACTGATATGGCCCCCAAACGCGTACCGGTACGGCCAAATCTTGTAACCCCCTAGACCCAGCCTAGTCGCAAGACCGAACCGAGTGAGCTACATTAGGTTTATCGAAGTAAACTGTAAAGGTTTAAGCCCGAAACTCGACCATTTTTTTCTTTTTTTATCTTATCTAGATGCAAAATAGTTGTCATATATGTGCATACTGATTTTTGGTGAAAACCCAAGTCAGTCGGGCGTCGAATTGACATCCAATTGGTCATATATACGATTTAGGGACCAAATTGCAAATTTTGAAAATTACGAGAACTTAGCCCAATTTTAAGTTACCATCCTTTAATTAGACAGGTTACATGCTTACACGTCAAATATCAGCTCAAAAAGATCATCTGAACTTATTAAATTGCATCCACATTATTCAGGAACCAAAACGCAAAAGACCAGGAACTGAAATCCATGACATTACCTGTAAAACGACCACTAGTACCGATATGATCGCAGCCGTACCGATACGGAGTAGCCACCCATACCGGTACACAGTGTGTTGTATCGGTACACCATGTCAGCTTGCAAAAATAATAAAGCTGTACCAATACGAGCCCTCGGTGTTCCGGTACATGGGGTTTTCCCAAAAAGTAACTTTCCAATAACGAGTTCCCGTACCGATACACCTTACCCTGTATCGGTACGCCAAGCTTGAATTGCTTAACCGTATCGGTGCGTGCATACCCGTACTGATGCTGAACGTCTTGTTTTGCCTATCCGTACCAATACTGTCCCTTTCGTACCGGTACGCGTAGGCCTGTAATGTCATTTTCTATTGGTTTAACATGCTTTCAACCTTACCAAAACATTCTAACATGCTCCTAAAACACAACCAACACAATTTAGAATCAGACCACAACATAACATCATAGATTCAACATCAATTTACGATATCTTGCATCAAATGCAAATCTATAGGCATGCAACCTAGAAAACCATTCGAGTAAGACATGAAACTCCAAACCATCACCAAAATCAAACCATAAAGGCCATTTACAACTCAAGAATAGCTAGACAAACTTGCTCAAACAGGGAGTCCAACAAAACATCTCCCAAATAACAACGGAAACCCTCATTGCCCTTATTACTTATAATATAACTCAAAATATACTTTGGTTACTAAGTCTTGTACCGATCCCTTGCTTTCTGCTGCCTTCCAAGCTTTTAATTCTCTGCATTGATGGACAAAAAGAGCGTAAGCATACTAGGCATAGTGAGGAGTGCTGAAGAACAACACACCATCAATGCATTAAAACCATTTTTCAACAATATATTGAAATCTCATTTCAAACATCCTTTAAAACATTACCATGCCTTTAAAACATGCACTTAACATCTTTAAAACCATCATATTAAACCATATGCAACATGTATCATTAACCAACAGCAAGTCCCATTGCTAGCCTCAATTTAAGCCTTCCCATATGCAAAGCTTAAAGAGTAAACATGTATAAATCACATTATACAACATAAACCTTTCAACGATACATCAACAATTATATTGGCTCACAAGTGATATTAACCAAGTTTCATTTACCAAAATAGTTCATCGGATACACGGATTCAACAAGTGTTTACACAACACTTCAAGCCATCTCAACAGGAAAATAGCGATACAATCACAATCGCGGTACCTAACAACCTGGTACACTTTCAACCCACGAGAACACCAGCCCTTTACCTCGGTTAGATGCTTAATCCACTAATGGGAGTTTATGGTACTGTATAACCCCTCTACCGTTAGGGTATTTGGATGGATTTTTCGGTACACAGATCTAAACCCCTCAACATCCAATGCGACTTATTATAGTGCACTATCAATCCTATGGCCGACCAACTATATCTAATAATAATTTTAAAACCACATCACTTGCCAATATAATTAACCATTTACCATTTACCTCACTGTTTTTAACAAGCATTAAGCCGAACCTTTTTCCAAAGCAACAACCATGCTTTAAACCACAAGTATAAACCATATACTTTCAAGGATCACTTACCATGTGCATCCTTCAGCATTCATGCTTAAAAACAGTATCTCAAATACTTTAAATCATGCTTAAACATTATGTACAATGTAAATCAAAACAAGTGCATAAAACCATTCAAACTTAGCACAACCGAGAGAGAAAAACCACATTTACTTACTTTCGAGTTTAAACCAGCGTATCAAGCTAAGTTTAAACTCCCATAAACCACCTTTAAATTATTTTATAGCTGGAATCCATATTCTCACTCACTGATACGCGAAACCTCAATTTGCCGATGCAAAATCAAGCGTCTGAAGCCTCCAAAGCTTCACCGATCACTTTCGGATCAACCTCCCCTATTTTAACCACATTACAACAGAGGATTAATTCATCTCAATGCATTAAAAACACTGCAACAACAATTCCTCATGGGCTTCCACAATCCTCTCAAAATTACCCAACCACAACAACCAGAATCATCACCTAATCCTTTCCAAACACAACCCAGCCACAATCTAACACTCCCATAATCATCAATTAACACTCAAAAATAAGATTAATTTATTCATATACTTCCAACAATTAAACAACCACCACAACTCCACAAAAGCACCAATCTAATAACCTAAACAACTAGGGATTCAAGAGTTTCGGGATTCCATTGTTAAAGAAAACTTATCAACATAATAATACATCCAAAATATGATTAAAACAAATCTCCAACGTTAGAAAATAGATCCAAAATGAAACTTTCACTATTTTATCAATTTCACCCAATTAAATCAATTAATTCAATATAAAAACACAAAATCAGATTAGAAACCATAAATCAAGGATAAAACACTTGAGAATATCAATAAAGAACCATTCAATAGAGGAGATCACGGACCTTACCCCTATTGTGTGATTTCTCCCTCAATTGGCTTGTTTAAAGCTAAGAAAACACAAGATTTCAATGATGTTTTATAAATCAAAGTTAAAGAATCAATTACAAATCAATAAACTGAGTAAAATGATTTCTCACCTCTGATTTTTGATAAAAACTTAAGTGTTTGGCATAAGAAAAGTGAAGAGAAAAGTTACGTTAATTTTCTTGAAAATGATAACTAACTTTTTAATAACCAAATCCCCTTTTAATTAACTTTTAAAACACATGTTAAAAAGGTTTAATTGATAGGAGAAATCACCAGCAAAAACTTGGTAAAATAGCTCCTTAAGGATTCTAAGAGTTTGATCCCTTTCATTTTAATCACATTTAAAAACCAATTTTCAAAAATTGCATTTTGGCCACTAACCAAAATGTCACACTTCCAAAACCCATATTCTAAAATTGTTTTCGCCAATATTAACCATATATTAAAATATGATTTTTAACCATTTTCCACATTTTTATCTTACCGAAAAAATATTTGCTCCCAAATCTGACTCGAATCCCTAACCCGGTCCACTATACCGTCTAACAAGCCACAAAACCGTTAGGCCCAAAATCGGAGCGTTACAACTCTCCCCCACTTAAGAAATTTCATCCTCCAAATTTTACCTGAAGGAAATAGGTGCGGAAACTGTTCCAACATATCCGACTTACGTTCCCATGTGGCATTCTCAATATCGCGGTGCCTCCACAACACCTTAACAAGCTTGACTGTCTTGCCACGCAGAACCTTACTACTAGAATCAATAACCTCTACTGGTTCTTCATCATAAGATAGATCCGGTCTCAACTCAATATCCTCCACTGGCATAACATGCGAGGGATCCAACCGATACCTCCGCAACATTGAAATATGAAACACATCATAAATTCTCTCCAACTCAGGAGGTAACCTCAAACGGTAAGCAATAGGATCCACATGCTCAAAAACGTCGTATGGTCTAATAAACGTCGAGCTAAGTTTTCCTTTCTGCCTGAAACATGTCACCTTCTTCCAAGGCGATACCTTTAAAAACACTCGGTCACCAACATCATACTCAACATCCCTATGCTTCAAATCCGCGTAGGATTTCTGACGATCCGAAGATGCTTTCAAGCGCTTACATATCAACTTTACTTTCTCGTTTGTGCCCTTCAAAACATTAGGCAAGGAAATATGCTTCTCCCCAACTTCAGCCCAACACACAGGCGTACGCCACTTTCTACCATACAACGCCTCATACGGTGCCATCTGTATACTAGCCTGATAACTGTTATTATAAGCAAACTCCACTAATGGCAATTGCTTCTCTCACGTTCCTTGGAACTCAATAATACAACATCTCAACATATCTTCGAGAACTTGAATCACGTGCTCCGATTGACCATCCGTCTGAGGATGATACGAAGTGCTGAAATTCAGCCGAGTTCCTAGAGTACGATGCAAGCACACCCAAAACCTTACCGTGAAATACATATATCTATCTAAAACTATAGACTTAGACACCCCATGCAATGCATAATCTCGGAGATGTACATATCAGCCAACCTATCTAAGGTATACGTAGTATGTACTGGCATAAAATGTGTACACTTTGTAAATCGATCAACAATCACCCAAATAGAATCCTTTTTGGTCGGTGTTAATGGTAACCAGACACGAAATCCATGGTGATTATTTCCCACTTCTATTCCAGTATCCTCAACGATTGCAACATGTAACACCCATGTCTCAGATGTCACATTAGGGCCTCACGCCTGAAACCCAACCAAACAATTTTGACCTAGTTTAGCCCAATCCAAAAATCTATTATGAAAATCCATTTAATTACAACCAATAAAACATAATAAATATTCGAAAACATATACAATGGAGCTCCTTTTAAAATTACATTATAAACCTTTAACTCGATCGTTCGAAAATCCAAATACGATTTACAATATACAATAGCTTCCTACGAATACATAGCCCAATAACCTAAGTACTGTACTATGAAGAGACGAGGCGCTGGAATCCTTCCCTGATGGTGCTCCTCCAAGAACGAGCCAAACCTATTAACCTGCGAACGGAAACAACGATTCCGAATGCTGAGCTAACAAAGCTCAGTGGATACACTGCCACTTAACCATGCTTCATGCAAATCATAAATAAAGCAATGCAACATGAATGATATCATGGCAAGATAACAATGGCGCTACCATATCTGCCTAAACACATAGCATTATGAATGTATGATCACGCACACAGCTCACACAAGTACCCTATACGTTTACATAGCATCACACAGATAACACCAACGATATTAAGTGAGGTCTGCGTCCACAAAGCATCGTAATCCTACACTTGAGTGAGGCCCGTGTCCACAAAGCATCGAGATCCTACACTACGAGTAAGGCCCGCGTCCACAGAGCATCGGGATCCTATACTCTGAGCAAGGTCCGCGTCTACAAAGCATCGGGATCCTATACTCAAGGGGATGTGGCCTGCGTCCACAAAGTATCAGGATCCTACACCCATGCTCAAAATCTCTCATCAAGCATCTTTGAATGAGGCCTGCATCCACAAAGCATCGGGATCCTACATTCGAGAGTCTTCAAGGTGTTACAACACACTTAGGGTATACAAATCCCAACAATAATGGATGACTCGACTATCTATGTAACACCCTTAACGTATACTCGTAGACCGAATATACATTAAAAGTGTTACGAAATCATTGGAAGAAATCTTGACTTGTAAATATTTTTTATACCAAAATTTAATTTGTAGTTTAACCCTTTCTCGATTTTAAATTTAAAACTATGTCGTCTAGGTGCAGCTAGTTTTGACCCTAAATTGGTTTACAAAATTTATAATTGAATTACTGAAATAAAGAAAATATAATTTAGGTGAAAACTCCGTAAGCTGTCTAGACCCTTTCTTGATTTTAAATTTTTTTACGCGATTAGGGCTTAACAACATTTTAACCATACCAAAGATTTTTCTATTGTTAACAATTCGTAATTCTAAACATATCCATCCATAAAAAGCATATAATTACGTTGTAAACTTATGTTATATATAGTTCAACTTTAAAATACGTACATGCCCACTACTCATCAAATTATGGTAAAGACGTACTTACTGAACTTATTTTAGTAACTTGATTTTTCCCAAGTTTCTGCTCCTCCTCGCTAGACAAATCCGGATAACCTACGTGTGACATAAGACACATGCTAAGTACGAACTTAGTGAGGCAGTTAAACTTATTTGTTTTTAAAAACATGAAATAATGTAATACAGTATGTCATATATAAAAGTGCATTCCGTTTTCTCTATAACATGGCAAGTATATCACAATGTAGATATGTCATGTATCATAACTATCATATAAATCATATTATTATTGCATAATATATTCTCTATCATAGACATGCTTTCATCATGTAATCATTTACATATCATGTACTCTATCATGGTCATGCTTTCATTATGCAATCATTTGCATATCATGTGCTCTATCATGGTCATGCTTTCTTTATGCCATCATTTGTATAACATGTATTCTATCATGGTCATGTTTTCATTATTCCATCATTTGCATAACATGTATTCTATCATGGTCATGTTTTCATTATGCCATTATTTGCATAACATGTATTCTATCATGGTTATGTTTTCATTATGCCAACATTTGCATAACATGTATTCTATCATGGTTATGTTTTCATTATGCCATCATTTGCATATCATGTATTCTATCATGTATGCCATGTGCTTCTCGGTCATGTGACATGTAACTTCTTATTCATGTAATCATGTAACATTTTATCATGTATCATATAACATATGTAGCAAGTAACATGTAACATCTGAATCATGTATCATCTTGTTATTATTATCATCGTGTCTGGCTAGATGCCCATGGAAACCCCGTAGCCTATCTGCACCGTAGTGCCATGTAGAGTACGTACTCGAGATGACGCTCTTTGCTCCTTATATAAGGATGATCTTTGCTCCTTATATAAACACCTCGTTAGTGCATTTTGCACTATGGGCTTGGATTCCCAGGGTGTATCTTGTTTCATTTTAATCTTGTCATTTTCTTATATGAACATGATTCATCATTATTTATGCAAATAGCAGTACATACCTTGTACTCCGTCAAGCTTGCCATGTTGAATCATGCATCATATCACGTATTATGAAGAAATGCAATGTAAAATTTAAATTAGGGTCAACTTATCTCAAGTCTTCCCTTTTTCAACATAATGCAAACATATACAAATGCACTCACCTGGGCCATGTAATAGTATGCCTCACTAAATTCTACTCGATCCTTTCCTTTATAGTATCTCGAATCCTCTTTGATTCGTATTCGCCTTCATTAACCACATGAATGTAAATACCATTTGTCAGATTCATTTTTAACGATATTTTAATCAAATTGTCTAATCATTCAGCATAAAAAAAATTCTAAAATTTTTCCTTTCTTCTTTATACTGTCCCACAAACTCATTTTGATCTTTAATACCCATTTTGAACTTCAAATAATTCTTTCTAGCTTGTTAACCAACATTTATATACAAAATGTATCATATTTTGTTTTCTTACAACTTGTCCTATCTTCAAAGATTTACTTCTACAGAGCAGAATACATATCGGATCTTAATATCCTTCATACTGCAAGAACTAGATTTGATAACAGTTCTAACGGTATAAGCCACATAAATTAGAAAAATCTACAAAAATTATGAAAATTCTTCAAACTTCGGTTACAGAACTGTCTTAACATAAACTGCTCTGTAAACTTTCTGACCTTTATTCGATTAAAAATTCATATCTTTTAACTCGGAACTCAGAATCAGTTTCCGTTTGTTGGAAACGAAACTAAACAACCATATCTTTATGTTGGTATAAATTTCATCATCTAACCATTTTTATATAATTTATGGCAATTTATTAAACTCACTGCCATAATTCAAATCCAACATAACTTCCATAATTAACTTCTATCTTTCTCTAACTTCTCTTAATTATTTTTCTCCCTTGTATTTATCACATGTTCATTATGGTCCTTAGTGACCATTTTGAACATTAAACAATTGTTCAACCTCAATTTGAACAATTTCACTACTACTTGCTCTCTTTGAAATATTATCCTTTTTATCCTTAACTTTATGAAAGTGACATTTTAGTCACAACATCACATTTGTACATTAAATTTATGTACAAATAAAACATTCACTTATTTCTAACATTCTTAGAAATTTTCCTTTAACTTCCAAACTTTATTCAATTTAGTCCTTAATTAAACTTTCTTTACGAATTTGGTCCCTCATGTTTCCTTTCTTGACATTTCAATCCTTCAACTTTCATAACATGCTTAAATCTTCAATTCTATTAACTTTCCATAAATTCAAGACCAATCCCTAATTTTTACTAAATTGCCGAATTGGTCATTGACTTTTCCAAAAATTTTCATAAATCAATCAATTTCATCCTTAATTTAGATTCCTAATCAAATCCCTAAATTTTAGGGTTAGGGTTTATAATCTCTAACATGAAATTTATCCAATTTCAACCTTAATTCCATGTTTAAATCATCAATTTAACTATCTACAAGTCTAATTCCATCGTCAACTTCAATTTCCACAATCAATCTTCACCCATAATATAACTCATACTTGACTTTTATCATGCAAAAATACTATCAAAATAAAGAGAATCAAGTGTAGAACAATTTACCTAAATTATTTTTGCTTGAAACTAGTGTTGAATCTCCAAATTTGAGCTTGAAAGTTTGCAAATTTTCTTTCCCCTTTCTTCTCTAATGTTTCAAACAGCCCTTATATGATGAAGATGATTTTTGTTCATCTTTTATTTATTTAATCCACATGTGTATAGTGAAATGAATTCTAGTGAAATTACTAATTTGCCCTTATAATCCAATGACCAAGATTCAATCTCATCAAAAATCAATGGCCATGATCTATTCCAAGTGTTATTCACCTTTCAAAATTACCCTCAAAGTTTCAAAATATTTCAAAAATGCCATCCATGGCAAATGTCCAATTTGCCCTCCAACTAGACTTTATTTACTAACAAGACTTGAAAATTGACATTCCCTTAAAATCTAACTAAATCTAGTTAGAATCAAACTAAATATAATAAAATATTCATAAAATAATATTTTATGAATTTTCCATAATTCCTTAGAGCTGTCTTTAAAATTTCAGTTCGATCCGATATACCGATAATTACTGGGAAATTTTATCGGATACATTTCCTCTTAGAAATCTTATCTCCACAATCCATTTCGAATATTATTAACTTAAAATGAATCCTTTTTATCAGTCAAAATATTGAATATGAGACCTTCCCAGTAGGTCACCCATCCCTGTACTGCTCTGGTTTGAACACGCTTAATAATTTTCATTCGATCCAAAAATTCTAATAATACAAGTCTCGTATGAAAAATCCGGGTAACACGAAAATGCCACTCTCGGGGGTGAACTATTCATTTACGTGGTTAACTTACACAACTTTTAGAAATTACACTTTAGTCCCTAAATTTTTTCAAAGTTCACACTTTAACCCTTTAAACTTTCAAAAATTACAATTTGGTCACTAGTCCAAAAATTGGGATATTACAATTCTCCCCCTCTTAAGAAAATTCATCATCGAATTTTTAATGTTTACCCGTTTCAAACAATTTCAGGTATTACTCATGCATTCTCTCTTCAGTTTCCCATGTGACTTATTCCACTTTATGATTTCTCCAAAGGACTTTAACCAGTGGTATTTCCTTGTTCCTTAACTCTTTAACTTCATATGCCAAGACTTTCACTGATCGTTACTCATATGTAGAACTAACGTCAGTTGATAAACCACTAGTTCAACTCCTTTTAGAATCTTGTATGGCCCAATAATTTTGGGACTAAGCTTTCCATTTTGACTAAAACGTAACACCTTCTTCTAAGGTGAAACCTTTAAAAACACGTTGTCCTCAACTTCGTACTTAACATCCTTCTCTTCTTGTCTGCATAAGCCTTTTTGTCTATCCGCGACAGTCTTGAGATTATATTAATTAATTGTTACTTTATTCATATATTTCTCGTGTCAAATCAACCCCTCCAACTTTTGGGTTATACCAAATATTTTGATCATGCAGCTCAAACCAATAATGAAGAGTTTGGCATATTCTTCCATACAGTATTTCAAATGGTGTCATCTTAATATTTGTCTGATAACTATTGTTACTGGTAATCCTATTACAAATTCCATTGTCACTCGTTCTCACTTCCATTGGGGAATAAAAATAGGCTGAATCAATCCAGAAGGTACTTGATGTTTGGCTTTTACTTGTTAGCATGTCAAGTACTTTGTCATAAATTCCAAAATTGTTATTTTTCATTTCTGGCCACCAATACCGAGTCTTTAAATCGTAATACATTTTGCTACTTCTAGAGTACATAGTCAATGGACTATGACAAATTTCAATTAAAACTTCTTTCTTCAAATCACCATCATCAGGAAAGTAAACTTTTTCTTGATAATATAAGCAACCATTTGACTTAATTTCATAGTCTTGTGTTTCTCTTTTTTTCAACTTACTTATTTTCTTTTTTTTCTTCTTTTTATGAGTTTTGAGCTGCCTTGATGCATAGGCTACTACATTAATCTTCTCGAAATGATAATCTGTAGCTACATTGTAGTCTCTTAGGAACTCAACCTATCTTTGTTACCGTAGGTTCAATTCTTTTTGCATCATTAGTTGCTTTAAACCTTTGTGATCAGTGTAACTAGGACACTCCTTACCATTCAAATGGAATACCTTTTTACGATAGTTGAATAAGTAGCAGAGTAATAATAGATAAATTCTACACAAAACATTTATAATATCTAGCTAATTTTCAAGAAACTCCGAGCTTTAGAGACATTTTTCGGTGCCTCCTAATCAAGAAGAAATTGTACTTCCTTGGAATTCAACTCTCATTCCTTCAGTCGATACTACATGTCTAAGGAAAATTACTTCTGATAACCAAAATTTATATTTAGAAAACCTTACATAAAGCTGCTTATCTCTTAATGTTTGTAATACCACTCAAAAATGGTAATCATGTTCAGCTTCTATCTTTAAGTATACTAGAATATTGTCCATGAAGACTACTACTACAAACTGGTCTAAGTAGTGGAATACCATATTTATCAAATCCATGAACACAACATGGGCATTTGTAAGTCCAAATAGCATTACCAAGAATTCGTAATGTCCATAACGAGCCCTGAATGCTGTCTTTGATACATCTTCTTCTTTGACCTTGAGTTGATAATAACCCGATCGAAGATCTATCTTTGAGAACACTGTTGCACCTCTAAGCTGATCAAACAGATCTTCAATCCTTAGTAGTGGATACTTATTTTTAATAGTTACTTTATTCAACTACCGATAATCTATACATAATTGTAGATAACCCTCTTTCTTCTCTACAAATAATACCAGAGTACCCCATGGTGATACACTCGGTCAAGTGTAATCCCAGTCTACCAGTTCTTGCAATTGAGCTTTCAGCTTTCTTAGCTCAATTAACACCATCCTATATGGTGCTATCAATACCGGTTCAATTCTAAGATAGAAATCAATCCCAAACTGTACCTCTCTATCCGGAGGTAATCCTAATAACTCATCCGAAAACACATTTGAAATTTCCCCACAATCGGGATATCTTTAATCTTCTTGGGTGACATTTGTATAATCACCACATAAATTAAACACGCCTTCCATCCATTTACTTAACAAACTTTTAGATGTTGCCGTAGAAATCACTGACTCTAAACAATTAATTCTTTCTTTCACATTTACTTCAGAACCATCAGGTTCTTGAAGCACTAACCCTTTTTTTGACACATCACTTCTGCATCATATGCAGATATCCAATTCATTCCAAGGATAACTTCAAATTCATGAAATGGAAGTTCCATTAAATTCGCTGGGAACTTAGTCCATTGAATTACTAATGGACATTTCTTATATATTCTAGTCACCCATACACTATGTCCAAATGGATTACTAAAAATTACATCACTAGAAATAGTTTCCTTAAAAATCTTTCTTTGTACCATTATCTTAGTACTAATGTATGAGTGAGTCAAATCCGGATCAATCAAAGTAAATACAGGCTCTCTCCATAGCCTTTGCTTTATTTAAAGAATTCTGATAAACCGATAAACTCATACCTAACAACATCTCTTTATTAAACTGATCGCTCATATATTTGGTTTTAAACACTTTTTAAAAGATTTTCCAAATCACTTCCTTAACAGGTACTAACTCCGTGGCATTAGACCACTAAATACTAACATGTTCACTTAACAGGATACAACTTCTTCTAACTTCTTAGTATATATGCAGTTTAATTCCTCTATAGCATGACTTTAACATCTTTATGCCACAAATTGGCAATTTTCGGACCATTTTTTCTATTAAATTCAGGAGCTCCTAACTTTTAAGCTCCTTAACAATCGACATCCTTACTGGTGCAGGTACCAGGCTGGTGCAGGTACAAGGGTCTTAATTCTATTGACCACAACCTTTAAGGCTTATACTAAGGTTTAGAGTTCTATGCTATACAAGTGGTGGCTCTACTGAGGTAAGAACTAGAGATGGAACATTTTGTATTTCATTACTTGTACTTTGGACCTCCTTTTGGTTTCAATTATCAGATGTCTAACACAGTCCAACAATACTTGACATTACTTATTTCTACTATAGCTTATTCATGTTATTGAGGAGCATAATTCAACTTACACAACAGTACGTCAGTAACATGACATCCTAGGGGCATGTATTTAACATCAAATCATATTAAACTTGGTTTAGCCTCCAGAATCGGCTAAACCTGTAGCTCTGATAACAATAAATGTAACACCCTTAACGTATACTCGTAGACCGAATATGCATTAAAGATGTTAAGAAATCATTGGAAAACTATTGACTTGTAAATATTTTTTTATACCAAAATTTAATTTGTAGTTTAACCCTTTCTCGGTTTTAAATTTAAAACTATGGCGTCTAGGTGCAGCTAGCTTTGACCCTGAATTGATTTACAAAATTTATAATTGAATTATTGAAATAAAGAAAATATAATTCAGGGTGAAAACTATGCAAGCTGCCTAGGCCCTTTCTTGATTTTAAATTTTTTTACGCGATTAGGGCTAAACAACATTTTAACCATACCAAAGATTTTTCTATTGTTAACAATTCGTATTTCTAAACTTATCCATCCATAAAAGCATATAATTACTATAACCCCCTCGACCTGGCCTAGTCGCAAGACTGAACCGAGCGAGCTACATTAGGTTCACCGAAGTAAATCGAAAGGATTTAACCAAAAGCACGCCCTTATTTTTTTCTTGTTTCCCTTTTATCTTGCCTAGATGGATTTAAGCTTTCCTATATGTTCACGCTGTTTACAATAAGCACTCATCTTAATCGGGCATCATAAAGACATCCAATTGGCCGCTAACACAGATTTGGGACCATAACGTAAATTCATCAAATCAACGAGATTTTTCTAATTTTTAAGTTACCAACCTTTAATTAAGTACATTTCATGCTTGCATATCAAAAATCAGCTTCAAACAGTCATCCATACTTAAGTAATTGGCAAAACAAGAATCATGGACTAAAATGGAAGAAAACAGAATTGCCTTTCCAGGACATTAACAGAAATAACGACCCTCGTATCGAAACGGTATGTCCCGTATCGATACAGTTGTGAACTTAACGTTTCGATATGGCTGGTCCCGTACCGGTACACCTTTTCGAGTATAAAATATATTTTTAGAAATTCTTAAAAACTGTACCGATACGGTTCAATTGGTGTTTCGGTTACATACCGTATCGATACGGACCCGTGGTGTTTTGGTACACGGGCTCCTTCTCTAGAAAACAAGATTCCAGTAACCAAATGTCGTATCGAAACGCCTCTAACTGTACCGATACACCCTGGCAAATATGCCTAGCCGTACCGATACGGTCCCTCGCGTATCGATACGTCTGGGCCTGTAATGTCCAAATTAGCAGGTTTTCACACAATTCTAGATGCAATTGGTCCCTAACAACTTGCAAATATACATATCAACCTTTGATTATACATAATCTATCACTTATACCAAAAGTTAGGCAACCAAAACAACATCATGCTTCCAAAGGACCACCCTAGAGACTCGCTTCCTAAACCATTTTGCCAAACATACCAAAATGCACAATTAGACCATTCTCAGCATAAGCAACATGCCAACACACTTAACATAGCATACTAAACTTGGTCTAACCAGCACGACATTGCAACCCACAAGGAAACTCTAAATGCATACCTACACATCCATTCAACCTCAACCATGGGCAAGTAATAACATCAAGCTAAACAACAAATAACCCTCATCAAAAACCAACATAGGGACATATTAAAAATCCACAAGGAAATAGATTTACAACACTTAAAATCCATGGAAAACACATTGCCTTATTAACCGTAACATAAACCGAGTGCATACTTAAAAGTAGTTCATCCCATGGATCCTTTCAAACCTTGCCTTTGCTGTCCCGAACTTTAATGCTCTGTATCATTTGGAAAAAGAGAGGGTAAACACACATGCTTAGTGAGGATGCTCATAAAATAATGATGCAATAAAACCATTTAAAAACCACATGCTCGTTTTCCTTAAGCATGCTTACGACCTAAGCATTTTTCCATGATTCCCACCGAAAAAGCAAAATATCCCTTGCATAACCTCATATACAATCCATGCTTGAAACGCAAAGCATTTTACCAAACCATGCTTAAAATCTCAATGCATTATAAACCAGGTTCAGCACATGAACTTTTACATATATTGGCATTTATAGTGACCCGGATAGACTACCTCTATCCTATACACATATCGGATACACGGATCTCTCATACCATGCCTAGTTAAACTGCATGATATTCCAAACCTTGCCTAGTTAAACCGCAAGATTTGACACCCTCGCCTAGTTAAACTGTGAGATTTCACCCTTACCTGGTTAAACCACAAGAGTATCGACCTTGCCTAGTTAAAACACAAGATCACCATCAATTTGGGTTGCCTAGTTAAACCGCATGCCCCAAATGATGTCCCAACAGTATGAGTGGCCTCGTTAAACCGCCATACCTCAAGGACCCATGGCCACGATCGATTTTGTTCGTATTTTATAGTGCACTTTTAATCCTATGCCATGCCAACTATATCCGATTATTTTCTCACCTTGTTACATAGCCAATATATCATTTACAAAACTATTTACTTACTGTTTTACAATGCATTTCATAAAACACCACATATGTAAATCTCATTGCCAATGCAATAACACCATTCCCAACCGGAATGAAAACCAATGCTCAATAGCATTTAATTTACTTTCAAACCCCTACATATGTACTCAAAATCATGCATTACCAGTAAGTAAATCATACCATGTTTATCACCAAAACATGCAAACAGCATGCACATATCCAAGCCGATATTCAAGAGCAAAATAAGAGAAACTTACTTCCGAACTTAGGTAAGCGTCTCATGCTTACCCTAAACTCCCAACAACCTTTACAAACCTTTGTAAAGCATTTAAAACCAGTTTCCACTCACCGATACACCTCGCATTCCTTGCCAACGCGAAACAAGCTCCCAGCAAGTAACCAAACAACGTCAATCTTCGACGCCTTTATTATCCTCTATTTTAAACACATAAAACTAGAGGATAAATGCATTAAAATGCATTCAAACCATTTCCTAACAGAAATCTCCCGCAACTCCCCATTTGCCCACTCAAAAACTATCCGAAACACACCGAAAACATCATCAAACACTTTCGAAACTTAACACAACCATAAAACAACAATTCAACCCATCAATCAACACCTAATATCATCCAAAAACCCTTTCCTAACATGCTTTTACCTTCAGCAAAGATAAAACTCAATTAACTCCACAATAACTCAAAACTAGCAACCTAGATCTTTAGAGATTCAAGAGTTTCGGGATTCTATTGATAAAAACAACTTGTCAACATTAAAAACACATCCAAAACATGTATTAAATCAACCTCAATTATTGGAAATCAGATCCACTTCGAAAATCACCATGTTTCACCAATATTTCCAAAAAAAACTCAATTAAACATTGATTAACCATTAAAATTACATTATAACTTATAAATTAAGGATCAAATACTTGGGAATATCAATAAAGAACCATTTAACAGAGGAGATCACAGACCTTACCCCTGTTATTGATTTCTCCCTCAATTGGTTTGTTTAAAGCTAAGAAAACATTAAATTCCAATAAGATTTTGCAAAACAAAGTTGAGAAATCAAATTAAAATCAATAATCTGAGTGAAAAGAGTTCCTTACCTCTGGATTTTGATGAAATTCTAGGTGTTTGGAAGAAAGGAAGTTGAGAGAAAAGTTTTAGGAAAAGTTACGTGAAATTCTTTTAAAAGCTAATAACTAACTTAAGATATTTAATCCTTATTAACAACCTTTTAAAACACATGTTTTAAATGATTTAATTGAAGGGAGAAACCGCCAACAAACACTTGGTGGATTAGCTCCTTAAGGATTCTAAGGATTTTACCCTTTTGATTTTAGTCACCTTAAAACAGTTTCCAAAAATTGGAATTTGTTCACTAACCCAAAATGTCGTATTTCCAAATTCCTTTTTCTAAAATTGATTCCAGCAAAAATCAATATATAATAAAAGATGATTTTTAAGTATTTTTCCATATTTTTATCTTACCGAAAAATATAGGGTCCCAAATCTGACTCGAATCTCTAACCCGGTCTACCGAACCATCTAATAACCTCAAAATCGCTAGACCCAAAACCAGGGTGTTACAACTCTCCCCCCACTTAAGAAATTTCATCCCCAAAATTACCTGGAGGAAACAAATGCTGAAATTGCTCCTTCATATCCGCATTGCTTTCCCAAGTGGCTTCCTCAAGACCTCGGTGTCGCCACAAGACCTTCACAAGCTCAATCGTCTTACCGCGAATAATTTTACTGCTGGAACCAAGGATCTCTACCGGTTCCTCATCGTAGGAAAAATCGGCCTTAACTCTATATGCTCCACCGGCATAACATGCGAAGGATCCGACCAATGCCTCCGTAACATAGATACATAGAACACATCATGAATCTTCTCTAACTCATGAGGCAACCTTAACCGATATGCCACAGGACCCACATGCTTAATAACCTCGTATGGTCCAATAAACCTTGGACTAAGCTTACCCTTTCATCCGAATCTCATTACCTTTTTCCGTGACACCTTCAAGAACACGCGATCGCCCACCGCATATTCAACCTCCTTACGCCTCAAATCCATGTAAGATTTCTGCCGATCCGTAGCCACTTTCAACCGGTCGCACACAAGCTTAACCTTCTCATCTGTGTCTTTCAACACATTCGATAGGGTAACATGCTTTTCCCCTACCTCGACCCAACACAAGGGCGCATGACACCTCCGGCCATACAACACCTCATAAGGTGCCATCCGTATGCTCGCCTGATAACTGTTATTGTAAGCAAACTCAACTAAAGGAATTTGCTTCTCCCAGGTTCCTTGGAACTCAATAATACAACATCTCAGCATATCCTTCAAAGCTTGAATAATCCGCTCAGGCTGCTCATCTGACTGGGGATGATACGCAGTGCTAAAACTCAACCTAGAACCCAAGGCCTGGTGCAAACTCCTCCAAAACCTTGTCGTAAAACTCGGATCCCTATCCGAAATGATGGATTTAGGTACACCATGCAAGCACACAATCTCCACTATATACAAATCTGCCAACTTGTCCAAGGTGTACGTTGTATGCACTGGCAGGAAATGTGCACACTTTGTGAAACGGTCAAAAAGAGTCCTTCTTAGCCGGTGTCAATGGCAAACATGTTACAAAATCCACGGTGATTCTCTCTAATTTCCACTCTGGAATTTTTAGCGGTTGCAACAACCCAGATGGAAATTGATGTTCAGCCTTGACCCGCTGACATACCATGCACTTGGACACAAACTCAACCACATCCTTTTTCAACCTAACCCAGTAGTATGCCTCTTTCAAATCACGATACATCTTAACACTACCAGGAAACATAGCAAAAGGACTAGAGTGTGCCTCCAACAAGATAGTGCGCCTCAACTCTGAATCACTCGGCACCACTATTCGACCCTTGAAACATAAAACCCTATCATCATCAAAATAGAATTCCGTCGGATTACCATCCGCTATATCCTGAACATGACCAACCAACAAATCATCATACAGTTGCTTAGCTTTAATCAACTGTGATAACATAGGCTTGACTTGCAATTCATCCAACAAACCGCCCTCCCGCGTCACACTCAACCTGGCAAACATGGCTCGAAGCTCAACCACAACCTTACGACTTAATGCATCTGCCACTACATTGGCTTTACCAGGATGATACTCAATGGTCAAGTCGTAATCCTTAAGCAACTCCAACCATATACGTTGCCTAATATTCAAATCTTTCTGCGATATCAAGTACTTCAAGCTCTTGTGATCCGTAAAGATCACACACTTTTCACCATATAGGTAATGTCGCCAGATTCTTAAAGTGAAAACCACAGCCGCAAGCTCCAAATCATGAGTTGGATAATTGCGCTCATGAACTTTCGAATGCCTCGATGCATAGGAAGCAACCTTCCTATCCTGCATCAACACACAACCTAAGCCAACATACGACGCATCACTATAAACCACAAACTCCTTCCAGATTCAGGCTGAATCAATACAAGAGCATGTGTCAGCGCTTCCTTCAACTTCTTAAAATTGTGCTGCTGCTTCTCCGTCTATACATAAAGAATATTCTTATGCAACAACTTAGACAACGGTGCTGCAATACTCGAGAACCCCTCAACAAAGCGGTGATAATAACTAGCCAACCAAGAAAACTACGCACCTCCAATACAGACTTAGGTGGTTTCTAATTGAGAATAGCTTCAATATTCTGTAGATCAACGCGAATACCCTCCATAGAAACCACATGACCAAGGAATGTCACTTCCTTGAACCAGAACTCGCACTTGCTCAACTTAGCGTACAACTTATTATCTTTCAACACTTGCAACACAATCCGCAAATGTTGAACATGCTCTTCCTCGGTACGGGAGTACACGAGAATATCATCTATGAACACCACCACGAACTGATCAAGATACTCATGGAACACTCTATTCATCATGTCCATAAACGCAGCCGGGGTATTTCTCAAGCCAAAAGGCATAACCAAAAACTCATAATGCCCATACCTCGTATGGAACGCAGTTTTATGCAATCCACATCCTTAACCTTTAACTGGTAATACCCCGACCTTAAATCTATCTTGGAAAACACCGTCGCTCTATAAAACTGATCGAGCAAGTCATCGATTCGAGGCAATGGGTACCTGTTCTTTACCGTCAACTTGTTCAACTGACGATAATCAATGCACATATGCATCGTACCATCATTCTTTTTCACGAAGAGAATATGAGCACCGCACGAAGAAATACTTGGTCGAATGAGCCCATGGTCCAACAACTCCTAAAGCTATGACTTCAACTCCTTTAATTCTTTCGGTGCCATCTTATAAGGAGCAATAAAAACCGGTGTTGTACCCTCATATGCCTCAATACGAAATTTCACCTTCCTATCCGGAGGTAAACCCAACAACTCCTTAGGAAAAACCTCAGGGAAGTCACAAACGGTCTGAATGTTCTGCACCTGAACACCCTTGACTTTCGAATTCATAACAATAGACAAATAAGCTTGGCAGGCCTCAACCATCATCTTCCCCGCTCTAACAGCTGAACCACATTAGATAGAAACTTAACATTTTTGCCAACCACCACAACTTCATAATCGTCGGCAATCCTCAAGAAAATCCTCTTGAATTCACAATCCACAACTGCTCTATGCTCACTCAACCAATCCATACCCAAAATGATATCAAAACCATAGAATGACAATTCCATCAGATCTGTGACAAACTTATGACCTTGCACCACTAAAGGACAATGGCGGTAAAACCTTCTTGTTGTAACCATCTCCCTAAAGAAATTTGTGATTAACATGCCAACATCTAAGATCTCAACAGAAACATTCAGCAAAGATGCATGATCACTCAAGATATATGAATGCAACAGACCCCGAATCAATCAAAGATAACAATGACAAGAATTGCAAAGTAAAAGTACCTACGATCACATCAGTGTCATTACTACCCACCACCTTCCGGTCTCACCACTGCAGTATGAGCCATACCCCTATGACCATTCTCGCACCTCTGGAAATTACCCCTGCCACGACCTCGACCCCTAGCAGGTGCAACAACTTGTGCTGGTGCATCTCTCGCAGCCCGTGGACAATCACGCTTCAAGTGATCAAAAGAACCACAAATCCAATAAGCTCCAGTATTACCCCAACACATGCCCGCATGGCGCCTATCGCATCGCTCACATTCCAGTGTAACACGAGCCCCCTAAGCACCCTGGCCAACTCCACCACTTCGCATGTGATCAGGCTTATACCTCTTGTCCCTGAACCTCCTATTCTGCCTCCCAGAGTAGCTAGATTCAGCCACTCTCTTACCCAAGCTCGCACCTGCAGCATGAACTGGTGCACCCAAGGACTGCTCGATATCCTTGGCCCTATTGACCAACACATCGAAATCTGTGTAATCTACAGCCAAAAGATACATCTTGATGTTCTTAACCAGACCATAACGAAACCTGTCACATCTTTGCTGGTCATTTGGAACTAACTCCGGAGCATACTGACTCAGCCGGACAAACTTCACCTCATACTCCGTAACAGACATGCCTCCCTAAGATAGCGATATAAACTCGCACTTCTTCATATCCAAATACTGGGTACAAGATACTTCCTCTTGAAAGCCCTCCGAAAGAGCTCCCAAGTAACGACCGCCTCAGGAACACTAGCAATTGTGGTCACACACCAGTGGTCGCATCCCCCTGCAGCAGATATACAGTGCAACCCAACTTGTGCTATTCGCTACACCCCATCTGATTCATGATACGAACCGTCTTTTCCAGCCAACCTTCGGCTGTCTCAGGGCTCAAACCTTGAGACTCCTCACCTCCCAAACTCCTTAAACGTTTCAAGGGTAGACCTTGATTTGCCACAATAGCAGGTGTCGGTGCCTGAGCCTGCACTCCAGCCATCACTGCTTGAAAAGCTCCCGTTATCGTCTGAACCAACGGAGTCAAATCACTATATACTGGCACTTGGTGAACCTGAGGTGCTTCACCCACCCCAACATCAATTGGAGGAACCACTGGAAGGGGATGAGGTAAAACATGAGGGAGATTCTCTTCGTCTCATTATTCTGCACAACCTCGGCAGTATTAGCCATAGACCGTGTCTCACGTCGAGCTGATAAGTGTTCAAAAGTACTATTTTTATTACCTTTTTTACTCATATTATTGTTAGACTTAAGCTCATAATAGTTGCATAATTAGTCATTCATGCATTAATTCATGTTTCTTTCCATCGTTGAGCTTGATTACATAACTTGGTGATTTTTGTGGAAAAAGATGCTGCTTTGGTGTGTTTTTGTGTGTGTATGTGCAGGATCACTTGCCAAAGCAATGCCGAGCTAGTTGCCAGGGCAATGCATGAAGGATATGCCGAGCTAGTTGCCAGGGCAATGCATGAAGGAGACGCCGAGCCAGTTGCCATGGCATTTGTCGACAAAGACAAAATGCAATAGGGATGTCGAAATTAATGACTTTACAAGCCCAAGATGATATGGAGCAAGGCCCAAGCCCAAAGGAATTTGATTGCCATGCAGAGATTAAAGAAGAATTAAATTCCAAGAAGATAGGAGAAGTTCTAATAGGAATAAAATTATAATAAAGAATTATATTCTTTAAAGATAATTTAATTCCAACTCAAACTCCTCCTCAAAGAAGGACTTTGGCCTAGCCCTATAAATATCAAGGAGATTTCGACAATTCCATAAGGAGGGAGCAAGAGTAATTTCGACAACTCCAAGAGAGAAAAATAGAGAAATTTCGACAAGAGAGCATTAGGGGAAATTTCGACTTCTTCTTCTTCTTTGCTTCCATTAGATTCATGGTTTGGGGATTATTCTTTGTATATCTTTTGAACCCAACCATGAACTAACTTGATCGGTTGGGGTTATTGTGTTTTGTTGTTGTGAGAAACAATTGGATTTTGTTTAGGTAATAAGAGTTTGCACTTTTCTATTCAATGTTTACGCATTCTTGGCTTTTATTCTTGTTTGCGAGTGAATTGGGAGAGGATCTCGTAACTTCATCTATTTATCTAATATCGGGAGAGTTAGATTCAAGAAACGAATGAGTATGGTCTTTATTCAATCTATTGATGGTGAAGATTAATCCGGCTTAGGAATAAGTTAAGGATTTCAACGGCTAAGAGGAGCGCAAGATTGGTTGTTGTTCACCCTTGATTCACGCAGGGATGTATTATCAAGGCATGCACAAGTAGCTAGAGTTTTGACTTAGGGATAAGAAGAAACCATTGAAGAACGCTCCGCGAACCTTGAAGTTGCTGCCCGGCGCCCAAGTAGTTGTTGCGAGCCGTTGCCCGGCAACCATCGATTAGTTGCCAAGGCAACCCACAGTAAAGTTGCCACGGCAACCGAGTTGCCCTTGCACTCTTTTACCAAAACGATCCAATCGGCTATCACACCTCAACTCACGATAACCTGGCCTATCTCTCTCTTTTTCTTTCATCTATTCTTTTAGTTTATTGCTTTTACTTTTCTCGTTAATTAAAACCTCTATTATCAATTGTGTTTTTATTTTCACAAAGGTCTGATAACTCAAGCAAAGTGGCCCAAACCAATCCCTGTGGAGACGATATTCGATACTCATATCACTTTATTACTTGCGACGTGTATACTTGCACATTTGCGTAGCACTTATCACACGCAACAAGTTTTTGGCGCCGTTGCCGGGGATTGGCAATTGGTGTTAGTTGTTTTTGTTATTGCATTTTTTCTATTAGTTTTACTAACTTTTCTTTTTGTTTGTTTTATCAAAAAAAAAAAAAAATTAGGTGCGCTACAAGTTAAGGGACGCCAACATGTCGGGAAATAAAAGCCAATCTATTCGAGAGATGATGTTGGAAGATATGAATCAATCCAATCAAGAGTTTCTTGCACCCTTTGATGATTACCTATACCAACCGAGAAAAGCCCAAAGAACTTATACCGTGGAAAAATCTTGTGCTATGTGTGGAGAACATCATGTGTTTGAAAATTGCCCTCACATTTTCGGTGCATATAACTACATGGAGGACCATAGAGGGAACCAGCAGCAAAACTCTTCATGGTATGGTCAAAAAGCTCAAAATTTTTTTTACCATAACAATTTTGCCGCAGCAACAGATATGCCATGGCAATGTAGTCATTTTCAAGAGCATTCCAATTCCTTGGAGGAAACGTTACTAGCTTCCTTGGCTAGACTTGACGGATCAATTGAAGAGATTCGAGAACTATCAAAATCTATGGATACGAGGATAGATCAGTGGGATGCAACCTTAGGGGATTCAGAAGATCAATTGGGGAGATCCACATATGTCATGGATAACATGCACCAACAATTCATTCCTAGGGATACTGACGTCCCAAGGCAAGAAATCTCTCCGATGTGTGAGGAACAACTAGAACCTCAAAGTCAAGAGGATGCCAATGAGAGAGACTGCCCAACACATGATGAGCTTGAACAACAAATTGGCTCGGCAATGATTGAGGAGCCTGAACAGAGCAATGCCGTGACAACACTCAGTGAAGCTGAGAACAACAATACTACAGCAAATTCTGAGGAACCTAATGCCCAGAAGGTTACAACGTTGATGATGAAGCGAGAATCGATGGGTTGCTCTCATCTACAATTGCCACGGCAATTACACGACCACACATGCAAGATCAACGAGATAATAATACTTTGCCAATGGAATATGAGCGGGTAATAGTTGAACCTTTTGAATTCTTTAAAAACTCATCTCGTCCCATTGCGGTATATCTTGAGGAACCGAGGTTGGTAGATTTGAAGCCATTGAAATCTCTACGATGGAGATGTTTGAGAGGCCAAAAGAAAACGGTGTTTGGATTCGTAAAGCTTTTGAAAAATTGGTTCTTCCCTTGACTTACAGCAAATTTTGGCAATCGATTGCCACGGCAATTGGCTTGAGCAAAGAATTGCCACGACAACAAAGGATACATCCAATCATGATAGAAGTCGACAAGAATGAGGTAATTGAATGGTTTGGAATGGATATAATTTTTCCTATTAATATATTTGTGCCTTCAGGAATAGTAGCAAGGTGGAGAGTATACATGGACTACAAGCGAACAAAGAAGAAAGACACCTCCACCATGGTAACGCAAAAGGGAGTAGTGGCAAGCACATTTGCCAAACTCTTTTTGGGCAATATTATCACCCGATGGAGGGTGCAGATGGACTATAAGAAGTATCGAAAACGGCAACCTTCAACACCGCAACAACTCCCGATACGCGCCTCTGCAACCATGGACGCCACGCGCCTCGGCAACCCCGACGCCTCGGCAACCATGGATGTGCATGCCTCGGCAACCCTCGACGCCACGGCAACTACTGATACATTTATTTTTATTTTTATTTTTTGAGCTATTTTGTTCTATTATTTTTTGTTATTTTTTCTCTTTATTTTTTTTTAGGATATATTTTATTTTTCTTCATTATCTTTAGTTTCCAGGTTTTCTTTATTTTCTTTTCCACAACAAGACTCACAACCACCATGATAAGGAAATTTATCACCGACTACTCGCCACAAAGAACCACAACGGAAATCAAGCGATGCCCAGTGCAACAACAATGGCTTCGGCAACTATCGATGCACATGCAAGTAAACCTGCATCGGCAAACATGGACCAAATCAAGGCAATGCTATTCACGCGGTACCAGCCAAGCATTCAACCACCGACCGGAAATTGAATCAAGCAAACAAAGACGAAGAAACTCATCACTCGAGGTGACGACCTCTCTCGACTAACTCATTTCATTTAGTTTCTTTTAAATTTTGTTTCACTTTTACATGCATTGAGGACAATGCTTCTCTCGAGTTTGGGGGTGTTGGTTTCTAGTTAGTTTCATGTTTAGTTGCATTCATCTTTAGCAATCACATATAGGTTGCATATGTTACTTGCCATGCCTTTAATTTGATTTAATTGCTTAAGACTTGTTGAATATCCAATGATGAATTTTTGCCACTGCACTTAATTGAAATAACCTTTAATTTTAGGATTGCATGAAAAGAACTTAGAGTTTTACTATGATGCTGAATTTTTTACACGTTGTGGGTTGTTGATTCAAAGAAACTTAGTGAACTTAGGTTGCTTAAAATTTGGGTAAATTTAAAATTGAAAATTAAAAGTTAATTTCTTGCTAGAGGTGCCCAAAAACTGCTTCTAGTAGTAAATACACTTTCTTGCTAGAGGTGCCCAAACTGGCTCTAGTAGTTAATGCACATTAAAGAATCACTAGAGGTGCCCAAATTGGCTCTAGTCGACTAAAATAAAATGAGAAATTGCTTACTTTACTAGAGGTGCCCGAAATTGGCTCTAGTGAAAATTAAAATAAATGCCCCAAGAATTAAATTGATAAAAGCCTACTATTCACATAGAATCTTGAAAATCAACTTGTACACAACTACGCACACACATTGTCACGAGCATTATAGTTTTGTTCCGGGAAATTTTTGTGCTATCCGAAAAATTTAAAAGGTGATCATACTTTGTGCCACGGTTCTGAGGTTTGAATTCAAGTTTAAAGCATGTCTTTGATGATTAAAGTCTTGGCAGGTAATTGTTAGTTTGCATTGCTTGAGGACAAGCAATAGTTCGAGTTTGGGGGCGTGATAAGTGTTCAAAAGTATTATTTTTATTACCCTTTTTACTCATATTATTGTTAGACTTAAGCTCATAATAGTTGCATAATTAGTCATTCATGCATTAATTCATGTTTCTTTCCACCGTTGAGCTTGATTACATAACTTGGTGATTTTTGTGGAAAAAGATGCTGCTTTGGTGTGTTTTTTTGTGTGTGTATGTGCAGGATCACTTGCCAAAGCAATGCCGAGCTAGTTGCCGTGGCAATGCATGAAGGATATGCCGAGCTAGTTGCCAGGGCAATGCATGAAGGAGACGCCGAGCCAGTTGCCATGGCATTTGTCGACAAAGACAAAATGCAATAGGGATGTCGAAATTAATGACTTTACAAGCCCAAGATGATATGGAGCAAGGCCCAAGCCCAGAGGAATTTGATTGCCATGCAGAGATTAAAGAAGAATTAAATTCCAAGAAGATAGGAGAAGTTCTAATAGGAATAAAATTATAATAAAGAATTATATTCTTTAAAGATAATTTAATTCCAACTCAAACTCCTCCTCAAAGAAGGACTTTGGCCTAGCCCTATAAATATCAAGGAGATTTCGACAATTCCATAAGGAGGGAGCAAGAGTAATTTCGACAACTCCAAGAGAGAAAAATAGAGAAATTTCGACAAGAGAGCATTAGGGGAAATTTCGACTTCTTCTTCTTCTTTCCTTCCATTAGATTCATGGTTTGGGGATTATTCTTTGTATATCTTTTGAACCCAACCATGAACTAACTTGATCGGTTGGGGTTATTGTGTTTTGTTGTTGTGAGAAACAATTGGATTTTGTTTAGGTAATCAGAGTTTGCACTTTTCTATTCAATGTTTACTCATTCTTGGCTTTTATTCTTGTTTGCGAGTGAATTGGGAGAGGATCTCGTAACTTCATCTATTTATCTAATATCGGGAGAGTTAGATTCAAGAAACGAATGAGTATAGTCTTTATTCAATCTATTGATGGTGAAGATTAATCCGGCTTAGGAATAAGTTAAGGATTTCAACGGCTAAGAGGGGCGCAAGATTGGTTGTTGTTCACCCTTGATTCACGCAGGGATGTATTATCAAGGCATGCACAAGTAGCTAGAGTTTTGACTTAGGGATAAGAAGAAACCATTGAAGAACGCTCCGCCGAACCTTGAAGTTGCTGCCCAGGCGCCCAAGTAGTTGCCGAGCCAGTTGCCCAGGCAACCATCGATTAGTTGCCAAGGCAACCCCGCTGTGCAAGTTGCCACGACAACTGAGTTGCCCTTGCACACTTTTACCAAAACGATCCAATCGGCTATCACACCTCAACTCACGATAACCTGGCCTATCTCTCTCTTTTTCTTTCATCTATTCTTTTAGTTTATTGCTTTTACTTTTCTCGTTAATTAAAACCTCTATTATCAATTGTGTTTTTATTTTCACAGTGCAGTAACTTAAGCAAAGTGGCCCAAACCAATCCCTGTGGAGACGATACTCGATACTCATATCACTTTATTACTTGCGACGTGTATACTTGCACATTTGCGTAGCACTTATCACACGCAACACGAGCCATGCTAACAAAAGCATCAAAACACATTAGAGTTAGGGTAGCGTCAGGAAAATGATCCAAGTTAACTTTAAAATGCATTTAAAACCCTCAGTAATAGGCAATGTGTTCCCTGGATATACCTCAACATAACATTAATCAATCACTGATCATATACACAATCACCGTGTAGTTCAAACAACATTAGCTAATCAAACAACAACATCCCAACTTTTCTAACATGGCTTTGATACCAACAAATGTTACCCCCTCGACCCGGTCTAGTCGCAAGACCGAACCGAGTTAGCTACATTAGGTTCACTGAAGTGAACCGGAAGGATTAAGCCAAAAGTATGCCTTTATTTTTTTTATTTTTCCCTTTTATCTTGCCTAGATGCATTTAAGCTTTCCTATATGTTCATGCTATTTACAGTGCGCACTTATTTCAATCGGGCATCATAAAGACATCCAATTGGCCGCTAACACAGTTTAGGGACCAAAACGTAAATTCAACAAATCAACGAGACTTTTTTAATTTTTAAGTTACCAACCTTTAATTAAGTACATTTCATGCTTGCATATCAAAAATCAGTCTCAAACAATCATCCATACTTAAGTAATTGGCAAAACAAGAATCAGGGACTAAAATGGAAGAAAACAGAATTGCCTTTCCAGGACATTAACGGAAATAATGACCTGTATCGAAATGGTATGTACCGTATCAATACGGTTGTGAACTTGTCATTTCGATATGGCTGGTCCCATACTGGTACACCTTTTCGAGTATAAAATATGTTTTTAGAAATTCTCACACACTATACCGATACGGTTCAATTGGTGTTTCAGCACGAAGCGTTTTTACATACCGTATCGATATGGACCCCTGGTGTTTTGGTACACGGGCTCCTTCTCTAGAAAACAAGATTCCAGTAACCAAATGTCGTGTCAAAATGCCCATGCCTGTACCGATACACCCTGGCCAAATATGCCTAGCTGTACCGATACGGTCCCTCGCGTATTGGTACGCTTGGGCCTGTAATGTCCAAATTAGCTAGTTTTTCACACAATTCTAGATTCAATTGGTCCCTAACAACTTGCAAACATACATATCAACCTTTGATTATACATAATCTATCACTTATACCAAAAGTTAGGCAACCAAAAGAACATCATGCTTCCAAAGGACCACCCTAGAGACTCACTTCCTGCACCACTTTGCCAAACATACCAAAATGCACGATTAGACCATTCTCAGCATAAGCAACATGCCAACACACTTAACATAGCATACTAAACTTGGTCTAACCAGCACACCATTGCAACCCACAAGAAAACTCTAAATGCATACCTACACATCCATTCAACCTCAACCATGGGCAAGTAATAACATCAAGCTAAACAACAAATAACCCTTATCAAAAACCAACATAGGGACATATTAAAAATCCACAAGGAAACAGATAGAAATTTTCCTTTAACTTCCAAACTTTATTAAATTTAGTCCTTAATTAAACTTTCTTTTCGAATTTGGTCCCCCATGTTTCCTTTCTTGACATTTTAATCCTTCAACTTTCGTAACATGCTTAAATCTTCAATTCTATCATCTTTCCATAAATTTAAGTCCAATCCCTAAGTTTTACTAAATTGCCAAATTGGTCCTTAAATTTTCCAAAAATTTGCATTTTGGTCCCTAATCACCAATTCAAGCTATTTTCACCATAATTCAATGATTCCAATGCTAAAATAAAATTTATAATAATTTCCTCTAATTTTCCAAATTTTCGAAATAGTCCCTAAATATACAACTTTGGAAATTAACATATCATCAAAATAGGTCTCTTAACATCATAATTCAATCAATTTCATCCTTAATTTAGCATCCTAACCAAAATCCTCAGATTTTAGGTTAGGGTTTATAATCTCAAACATGGGATTTATCCAATTTCAACCTTAATTACATGTTTAAATCATCAATTTAACTATCTACAAGTCTAATTCCATTGTCAACTTCAATTTTCACAATCAATCTTCACCTATAACATAACTCATACTTGACTTTTATCATGCAAAAATACTATCAAAATGAAGAGAATCAAGTGTAGAACAATTTACCTAAATTAATTTTGCTTGAAACTAGTCTTGAATCTCCAAATTTGAGCTTGAAAGTTTGAAAATTTTCTTTCCCCTTTCTTCTCTAATGTTTCGAACAGCCATTAGATGATGAAGATGATTTTTGTTCATCTTTTATTTATTTAATCCACATGTGTAAAGTTAAATGAATTTTAAATTCATTTAAGTAGTGAAATTACTAATTTGCCCTTTTAATCCAATGGCCAAGATTCAATCTCATCAAAAATCAATGGCCATGATCTATTCCAAGTGTTATTAATTACCCTCAAAGTTTCAAAATATTTCAAAAATGTCATCCATGGCAAATGTCCAATTTGCCCTTCAACTAGACTTTATTTACTAACAAGACTTGAAAATTGCCATTCTTTTAAAATCTAACTAAATCTAGTTAGAATCAACAAATATAATTAAATATTAATAAAATAATATTTTATGAATTTTCCATAATTCCTTGGAACTGTCTTTAAAATTTTAGTTCGATTCGATATACCAATAATTACCGGGAAATTTTATCGGATACATTTCCTCTTAGAAATCTTATCTCCACAATCCATTTCGAATATTATTGAATTAAAATGAATCTTTTTATCAGTCAAAATATTGAAAATGAGACCTTCCCAGTAGGTCACCAATCCCTGTACTGCTTTGGTTTGAGCACGCTTAACAATTTTCATTCGATCCAAAAATTCTAATAATATAAGCCTCGTATGAAAAATTCATGTAACACGAAAATGTCACTCTCGGGGGTAAACTAGTCATTTACGGGGTTAACTTACACAACTTTTAGAAATTACACTTTGGTTCCTGAACTTTTTCAAAGTTCACACTTTAACCCCTAAACTTTCAAAAATTACAATTTGGTCACTAGTCCAAAAAATTGGGATATTACAATCTAGGCGTCCCATTAGCACACAGCAAAGACCCTAACCCCACACAGTACTCAACCTCGACACAAGGGTCTTACCGCACACAGCTCTAACACACTTACCATCGCCCTATAATTTCTATCAATTGTTATACCACCCTATTGAGCTTATCTATATATTAGTATGTTATGAAGGTACACATTAGTCGTTCTCATTAACTTATCTTATTATTCAATAAGACTTAACCTTATAGGCGCCCCTTCCGCACACAGCAAAGGCCCAGATTAACACACAGCATCAATCGTTCCACCTAGAATCCCTATGGGTTACCACCTCACATAGCTTACCCAATATATATAACGAGTCATTAGCCATTTATTTCATACACGGGGTTTAAAACTCCATTTCTCAGTTTTAATATTCATTTCATACCTTAACTGACCACCAGGGCGCTTTGCCTCGAATTATAGAACCCCCGACATAAACTCAACTCTCTTGGGCACATTGCCCAGCGAGTACCGATACTTCTATATGGGTATCGGTATGCCCCTATAGGTACCGGTACTCCCCCATGAGTAACGATACTCAAATTAGACTCGAAAGGTCTGGTACAAAAATTTGTACCGATACGTTAAACCATCGTATCGATACTCAATTTAGGTTCGAAAGAATTGGACCCTCAAGCCATACCGATATGCCCCACCCCGTATCGATACGTATCATCGGTACTCGGATCTCCCCGTACCGATCCAACCCATACTAGTACTCCTACACTAGCGTACCGATAAACTAAGCCTCTAAACACTCACTCCCGCTCTTCTTCTTCCACCCCCTCAAGACACCCTTCATCTCCATTCTCAACAATATTTACCTTGGATTAAAGATTCTTTGATGCTGATCAAACTTCCTCCTCAAGCAAAATGAGATTCTTTTCACAAATCTCAAAGATTCAACCTTTTGGTTTGATTTTGGGATAGGGAATGGGTTTTGATGAAAGAAGAAGACAAGTAAACATTATGAGATCACTCCCCTCATTTTTGCAGAGAAATAAATTCATAACACATCCCATTTTCCATCATCTACTTATGAAATTACTATTTTACCCTCATGAAATTCTCTTAGCCCAACTCCAAACCACATAAGCAAGCCCAACAACTAAAACCAAGCCTAAAAAGGGTCTCGAAAGCCCAAACACACGGCCTACACACGAAGCCCGTGTTTGGTTTGACCCAACCTTCTAATTCTAAAATCTGGGTCATTACAACTCTCCCCTCCTAAAAGAAAATTTCATCCCCAAAATTTAGACAATAGAAGGAAAGCAACTGCCAACGCTCCAACCAATCTCCTGATGAAAAAAGTCTATGTGGCTCTTAGGTTCACCCAAAAACTTTCCTAACCAAAACTCTCAACACAAATTCTCCACTTTCTACAAGCCTCTTCAACAAGACATTCCCAACGTCCAGAACAACACTCATATTAAACTTGGAGACGGATCAACCAACGATAATCTCAACAGCATTATCAAACATCGGCACTCTGAACTCACTTCGGATGAGTCACAACTCGGTGAACAAACCTTTCTACCAATACTAGCATTTCCGCACTCCTGAACCCAACCCTCATTTGCGTCCATAACGCGACACTTCTTCAAGGTATACCATAGGGCACCTCCTCATATAATCACCATAACCCACGTGTTCAGGAATAACGAACCCTATCAATCATGTTCTATCATCCATCTAACATGAAAATACAACATTCTTTCATGACTTGATTAAGTAATACAAGACTTAACACCTCATTCACTTGAACCTACTAGATATAAGCAAATGCGGATCCACGATCAAGCGATTCTACTAGCCAAGAAGCTTTGGTTCCAAAAGAAAATTGTTACCACAACCAAGCTCTACTAGGGATCAAACCACCAAACTGTCCTCAAAGGTCTGAGCACTCTCTTTCACTCC
This sequence comes from Hibiscus mutabilis, assembly GCA_019671005.1. Classification (NCBI taxonomy): domain Eukaryota; kingdom Viridiplantae; phylum Streptophyta; class Magnoliopsida; order Malvales; family Malvaceae; genus Hibiscus; species Hibiscus mutabilis. The sequence continues at coordinate 27,569,452 of CM033747.1, forward strand.
CAACCACCAAATTCTGACTAGCGTTGGTGCTAAAACTTTAGCAAGTCCTTCAACATTTCTAATGGTTTTCCTAACACAACTTATTACAACACAAGAATCCGATTTCATACAAATTTAACCAAAACCCACATTTCTTTGAAGCCATTCGGAACATCTTTACACTGTCGCCATGCATGAAAACAATCCATCTCAAACCCAAATAAGAAACCCTTTATTCATCGAACTTAAGATTATCTTGACGCATTCGTAAGTCCGAAACACTTTTCAACTTGCCCTTAGAGTTCAAACATCGCATCAAACCCCAAAATTTAACACTAATTCTCCTTAACTTTTAACTTACGAGACCAACATCCCGAACGGTCTTACAGAAATCACAAACCTCTTCAAGATCATCAGCCTTGAAAAACAAATACTGACCTTTCATTGATATATATCAACTCACAACAGCTAACACCATTATATCTCGCTATACCAACCGAAGCACGTCCCAAGGTGAACCCATTGGCGACATCGCCCGTGTCCCCTCTTTAACTAAGGAGTCCTCACATAAAAGGTTCGGTAGATGTCAGACCACAAGGTGATGAACACTTAATACCGAACTCAACACATCCCTTATCATGGGTACTACTCCACAACCAAGGGGTTATCCCGTTCAACCCTCGAAGAGCACCTCGATAACCACTTGCACGTCTACCGCTCTAAACTGCAGACTCTCACCCTTGCATCAACAACACGAACTAAGAATGTCTTGCAACCTACAAGGTCCTCTTCAACTAGCATCACATGAGCACAACACATAAGCTGAAAGGATAGGATTTCTTCACGCACAATACCAACAAACTGGTTTATTCCAAACCTCAACTTGAGATTCTTGCTTGGAAACCAAGACACCCCTCGCATTCACGTGACCAACCTGTACCAAGGGTAAGTCTAACAAGTCCGTAGGGACTGCCACTCTAAACCATACACACCACCCACGTTGGAACCTTTACTTACCAATACTTACCAATCCATTAATTTACTAAGCCAATGAAAACCTCGAGGAAACTTATCACAGAATCCCGCTCAATAAAATCTTTGCCAAGGTAAGAACAAGAAATCAAAATGCCATCAAGAAACTGAAAACCACAATGGGACCAAACCATTTAACACCCTCTCGGTAAAAAGCTTGTCATTTCTGGCATAATCAACATATTGTCTAGCAAAAGCTAGTGCGATGACTCTAACTGTATATCTCACCTGACCTCCACCCTGATACTTCGACAACGACCCAACACCACTTCTTGAAGAACCTTGATTATGCCTAGAAGAAGTCAACCTCAAAGAATGAACCGGTAATTACTCATCCACGATCGAGCAGTCATTTGCCATGTGACCCGATGTCTGGCACTCATAGCAAATTCTCCAAGCAAGAAACATACCTCAAGGTGATGTCAACCACAAGGCTCACGAAACGGTGGAAAAGACGCTAGGGCCGAACCATCAACACTCTCCGTCGTAGAAGAAATCAATAAGCCCCCTACAAAACCTTCAATTTAGATTTATGACCAACCCACAACTGATCTAAAGTAACTCTTTTTGATCCGCTCAAAGCACAAACCCTCCCTGCTTCAGGATCTGAGAAGAATCTTATGATGTTTTGATTCCCCAAAATATGATCTACAGAATCCTCAATAATGTTGGCTCTAAGGTCATTCGAGTGCTTCGTACTAACTACTAGTTCTGAGAATATCCCGGGTAAAATTGTTGTCTCATGCATCAATATGTCAACTTTGAATCCACATCTAACCCTAAACACTTTTACTCTTTGATAGCAACAAACTTTGGGCATAACAGCTCAACCGTAGAAAAATCTTACTCATACCCAACACTGCTTAACACCCTAAACTGACTGCAAGAACTGATCCATCATCTTCTTCATAAGAGCTTCACTGGCATACCTTTTTCTTGACTCACCCAAGGAATATCCCATGTTGAGAAAACAGGTTGTGGTCCTAACCCTATGGTCTCTCACCATTCATATGCATTGCCCTTAATAAAAGACGGTACAGTCAGGATTCCCTTAAGACTATTCCATGTCGTCCTCAGATCCCTCTGAGTATTTCTTAACCATCAATCCGATTGATCAAGTCATCCTTTCTCAACCCCTTTACCATACTTAGATTTGTAACAATAATGTTCCTCCCATTAAAGGAACATGGCTCCCTTCACGACTCTCCTAGGTCAAACTCACGCCATCAACCCAACTGGTTTGAACCGCATTCAGAAGATGGTAGTTTGTCTTTCCCATTACCCTGGGTTTGGTTCCCTTAAAACCTCGAAGCTTCTAACACTACACTTTTCATCTCAAGCTGGCTCATAACCGAACAACAACCGGTGGCGATAATATCAATTCATTTAGAAGACAACTCCATTGTAATTGTCAACCACATATTCTCAAGCCTTACTTAAGCATCGCCTCGCGCAGAACCCACGATATCCTTCCAGCCACTACTATAAACAACCGCAACAAGCATACCTTGCTCGAGATCTCAGGGCATTTAGCTTACTAATAACGTACTTGGAAACTCACAACCAACATGTACCTCTCCATATTAGACGAAAATGCATATCTGCCAGGCGTGCTACATCCCCACCACATGGTACCCACTATTAAGGTTTACTTACTACGAATGATGGGACCCTCTATCGATACTCTACCACTAGTCAATCAAAAGTAAGTCCTCTCATCCGTTCCATAAGGGTCGTCTACCAACACGTAGAATCTCACCATGAACTCAAGGCTTTATGGTAACTTACGGCACATAACCATGATTACTTCTTAAGCAATGGGAAGAGGACACACCCTCAACTCCTACATTCCTTCATAAACCCAAGCTTAATGTCTGAATAACTCCGATCTCAGAATAATCCTTAAAGGAATCAGCCATCATCACGGTCCTCACGACCGCGATCAAAACTATCTTAATGTCGCAACCAGAGACACACGTTAACACAAGGCACACCATCCAGATTCTAGTCTTGGAGAGTACAACTTAGACACACGGGCTCGTATTCGCTAGACACTTATTCATGACTCCTAACCATCTCGGGGTTTTCTTAGAACCGGCTAAATCTAGGCTCTGATACCACTAAATGTAATACCCACGGCCCGGATATCATATTAGAGCCTCATGCCTGAAACCCAACCAAACAATTTTGACCTAGTTTAGCCCAATCCACAAATCCATTATGAAAATCCATATAACTACAACCCAATAAAACATAATAAATATTTGAAAACATATACAATAGAGCTTCTTTTCAAATTACATTATAAACCTTTGACTCGATCATTTGAAAATCCAAATATGATTTACAATATACAATAGGTTCCTACGAATACATAGCCCAACGACCTAAGTACTGTACTCTGAAGAGACGAGTCGCTGGAATCCTTCCCTGATGGTGCTCTTCCAAGAACGAGCCAAACTTACTAACCTACGAACGAAAACAACGATTTCGAACGCTGAGCTAACAAAGCTCAGTGGATACACCGCCACTCAACCATGCTTCATGCAAATCATAAATAAAGCAATGCAACATGAATGATATCATGGCAAGATAACAATGGTGCTATCATATCCGCCTAAACACATAGCATTATGAATGTATGATCATGCACACAGCTCATACAAGTACCTCATATGTTTATATAGCATCACACAGATAACACCAACGACATTAAGTGAGGTCCGCGTCCACAAAGCATTGGAATCCTACACTTGAGTGAGGTATGCGTCCATAAAGCATCGGAATCCTACACTACGAGTAAGGCTCGCGTCCACAAAGCAACATGATCCTATACTCTGAGCAAGGCCCGCGTCCACAAAGCATCGGGATGCTATACTCAAGGGGATGAGGCCCACGTCCATAAAGCATCGGGATCCTACACCCATGCTCAGAATCTCTCATCAAGCATCTTCGAATGAGGCTCGCGTCCACAAAGTATTAGGATCCTACATTCGGAAGTCTTCAAGGTGTTGCAACACAATTAGGGTATACAAATCCCAACAACAAGGGATGACTCAACTATCTAGGCGTCCCATCAGCACACAGCAAGGGCCCTAACCACCACACAGCACTCAAACTCGACACAAGGGTCTTACCGCACACAACTCTAACATACTTACCATCGCCCTATGGTTTCTATCAATTGTTATACCACCCTATTGAGCTTATCTATTTATTAGTATGTTATGAATGTACACATTAGCCGTTCTCATTAATTTATCTTATTATTAAATAAGACTTAACCTTATAGGCGTCTTTTTCGCAAACAGCAAAGGCCCAGATTAACACACAACATCAATCGATCCACCTAGGATCCGTATGGGTTACCACATCACATAGCTTACCCAATATATATAACGAGTCATTAGCCATTTATTTCATACACTGGGTTTAAAACTTCATTTATCAGTTGTAATATTCATTTTATACCTTAACTGACCTAGGGCCATTTGCCTCGAATTATAGAACCCCCGAACATAAACTCAACTCTCTTGGGCAGAATGCCCAGCGAGTACCGATACTCCTATATGGGTATCGGTACGCCCCTATAAGTACCAGTACTCCCCCATGAGTACTGATACTCGAATTAAACTCGAAAGGTCTGGTACAACAATCTGTACCGATACGCTAAACCCCCATATCAATATTCAATTTAGGTTCGAAAGAACTAGACCCTCAAGTCGTACCGATACGCCCTACCCCGTATCGATATGCATCATCGGTACTCAGATCGCCTCATACCAATCCAACCCGTACGGTACTCCTACACTAGCGTACCGATATGCTAAGCCTTTCTCAGGCAATATAACAGTGAGTACCGGTACGCAAAATAGCTATTAGAATTCTAAATAGGAAAGGGATACCGATACACGGGAAGGCGTACTGGTACGCCCCTCACAACACTCTTCTTATTTATACTAAGGCGTACCGATATACTGGCCCCAGTACCGGTACGCGAGTTTAATTTTTGAACTCTGGGTGCGAGTTTCACCTAGAAACCCTATTTAACCCCTATAGTTAAACCCCAAATCATTCCTACAAGTTATGGTGATAGTATTAGGTGGATTACTACCTAATTTAAGCCATAGCAGCATCAATCCCATGATTTACCATTAACAACCACTCAAGGTATAACCAAGCCAAAAACACCAATACATGCATCAAAGCTTAATTTCATGATTTCCAGGAAACTATGGGAGTTAGTAGTGTACTAACCTTGGATTAAAGCTGATAAAGAAACCTCTAAGCATCCACTCCCGCCCTTCTTCTTCCACCCCGTCAAGACACCCTTCTTCTCCATTCTCAACAATGTTTACCTTAGATTAAAGATCTTTTTATGCTGATTAAACTTCCCTCCTTAAGCAACTAAAACCACCTAAGCAAGCCTAACAACTAAAACCAAACCCAAAAAGGGTTCTCGAAAGCCCAAACACACGGCCTACACACGAAGCCCGCGTTTGGTTTGACCCGACCTTCTAATTCTAAAATCTGGGTCATTACACAACAACCTAGATGGAAACTGATACTCAGCTTTCACCCTCTAACATACCATGCATTGAGAAAAAAAATCAGCCACATCTTTCTTCAGGCCAACCCAATAGTAATCTTCATTCAAACCATGATACATCTTGGTACTACCGGGATGCATAGAAAAGGACTAGCATGCGCTTCGGTCAGAATGGTGCGCCTCAACTCATCATCTTCAAGCACCACAATTCAACCTTTAAAACACAACACCTCATCATTATTAAAATGAAAATATGTAGGATTCCCATCCATGATATCCTTCACATGCGGAACCAAACTCTCATCATGCGATTATCTCTCCTTAATCAAATGTGACAATGACAGTTTTACTTGCAACTCAGCTATCAACCCACCATCACACGTCACACTCAACCGAGCAAACATAGCTCTCAACTCCACATCAGCCTTCCTACTTAAAGTATCCGCCATGTTAGCTTTGTCCGGGTGATACTCAATAGACAAATCATAATCTTTAAGCAACTCTAACCACCCCCATTGCCTAAGATTTAGCTCCTTCTGGGAAATCAAATACTTCAGACTTTTGTGATCCGTAAAATCCACATGTTTCTCATCATAAAGGTAATGCCACCAGATTTTTAAAGAAAACACAACTACGGCAAGCTCAAGATCATGAGTAGGGTAATTACGTTCATGCACCTTCAACTGTCTAGATGCATACACAACTACCTTACCCTTCTACATCAACACGCAACCAAGCCCAACATATGACGCATCACTATAAACAACGAACTCCTTTCTCGATTCAGGTTGAACCAAGGCTGAAGCTCGTGTCAAGGCTTTCTTCAATCTTTCAAAAGCTCGTTGCCTACCATCCGTCCACTCAAACTGAACATTTTTTTGCAACAACATGGTTATATGAGCTGTCAAACTCGAGAACCCTTCCACGAACCTATGGTAATAACCAGCCAACCCAAGAAAACTCTAAACTTTTGTCATAGATTTATGCACCTTTCAACTCATCACAGCCTCAACCTTGTGCGAATCAACACGTATTCCCTCGGTCGACACAACATGCCCAAGGAAAAAAACCTTCCTAAGACAAAACTCACATTAGCTTAACTTGGCATACAACTGATTAGCCAACAACGTCTGAAGCACAATCCGCAAATGTCTATCATGATTCTCCTCGGTATGAGAGTACACAAGGTTATCATCGATAAACACAACCACAAACTGGTCTAAAAACTCATGGAACACACGATTCATCATGTCCATGAAAGCAGCCGGTGCATTAGTCAAACCAAACGGCATCACCAAAAACTCACAATGCCCGTACCTCGTACGAAAAGCTGTCTTGGGCACATCTACATCCTTCATTTTCAACTGATAGTACCCAGACCTTATATCTATCTTAGAAAACACCGAGGCACCCCTGAATTGATCAAACAAATTATCGATCTATGGCAAGGGATACTTGTTCTTTATCATCAACTTGTTCAATTTCCAATAGTATACACATTCGCAACGTACTATCCTTCTTTTTTACAAACAACACTAGTGCTCCCCACGGTGAAATACTAGGTCTAATAAAACCTCGATCAAGCAACTCATACAGTTGTATCTTCAACTCTTTTAACTCTTTCGGAGCCATGCTATACAGAGCAATGGACACTAGTGCCGTATCTGCAAAGACCTTGATGCCAAACTCAACCTCGAGGCATGGTGGCAACCCTACAACTCTTCTGGAAAAACACCCAAAAACTCACATACGGTGCGAATATCCTACACCCTCAACTCTTTTGAACTAGGATTCATAACGTAGTCCAAGAAAGCCTGACATCCAGAGTCTAACATTCTACTTGATTCCAAAGCCGAAACAACATTAGACAAAAACTTAGCATTTTCACCAACAACTACTACCTTAAAATCATCCGATAACCTCAAGGATATTTGTTTGGTCTCAAAATCCACCACAGCCCTATGTTCGGTTAACCAATCCCTGCCCAAAATCATATCAAAACCATGGAATGGCAACTCCATCAAGTCCACGGCAAACTCATGTCCTTGAACCATCAGCGGACACCTACGATACAACCTCCTAACCACGACTGTCTCCCCAAGAGAACAAGTCAGTCTAACACCCACATTAAGAATTTCAACAGATATATCAGGCAATTGTGTATGCTCACTCAAGATGTATGAATGGGTAAAACCATAATCAACCAACGAATACAACGACAAAGATTATAAGGTAAAAGTACCTGCAATCACATCGGTGTCATTGGACCCTCTCGGTGCGCATACACTCTAGCCGGTCTACCTCCATCAGGCTGGATAGCAACAGTATGAGCCACACTCATCTGCCCACTATCTTTGTGCTAAAACAGTCTACGGACATGATCACGACCTCTCTGCGGAGCAACAATAGGTGCAACGCCCTGTCCACCTCTAGCCAATAAAAGACAATCACGTCTTAAATGGTCGCCAGACCCACAACTCCAACAAGCATTCGCCACAACAGGCGCGGGGGCCTGACCCTCACTGGCCAAACGCGGACAATCTCACCTCAGATGATCTCAGGATCCACAAACCTAATAGGTGTTAAACGAAGATATAACATGGGCACCCTGCCCCTAGACTCCACGTATAACAACACCTCAGCTCTGGGCGAAACTTTCGATCACAGTGTCTCTTGGCTTGACCACCGCCACTACTAGAATCAACCGCCTTCTTACCAGAGCTAAAGCCCCGAGACCCAGAAGCCATACTTAGATTCTGTTCAATATCTTTAGCTTGCGAAACTAACACATCAAAATATGTATAATCAGCAGCAAGCATGTATGTCTTAACCTTCTGCACAAGCCCATAGCGAAAACGATAACATCACGTACGCTCATCAAGAACTAACTCAGGTGCATACTGACTCAACCTTACGAACTGTACCTCGTACTCCGCATTAGACATATTGCCCTGCACCAAAGCCATAAACTCACGCTTCCTATCGTCCTGATATCAGACTCCCATATACTTCTTCCAAAAAGCACCATAAAAGAACTCACAGGTCACATCCTTAGTCACCATACTGATATCGTGGTAGTCTACTATGTATACGCATCACCCTGTAACAGAGACACAACACAACCCAGCTTACGAGTATCAGAACAGCCTATCTGGCCTAGTATCCTCTCAGTACTGGCCAACCATCCCTCATAAGCCTTAGGTGACAAACGTCGAAACTCAACTCCGCCCAAACTACGAAGGAACTCTAGCGACAAACCCTGCCCAACTACTGGTGGTGCCAGCACATGAACACCTGCAACTGCTGCAAAAATAATAAAATCGTACCGATACGAGGCCTCGGTATTTCGATACATGGGTTTTTCTCAAAAAGTAACTTTCCAGTCGAGTTCCCGTACCGATACACCTTATCTCGTACCAGTATGCCAAGCTTGAATTGCTTAACCATACCGGTACGCGTATACTCGTACCGATGCTGAACGTCATGTTTTGTCTATCCGTACCGATATGGTCCCTTGCGTACCGGTACGCGTAGGCCTGTAATGTCATTTTCTACTGGTTTAACATGCTTTCAACCTTACCAAAACATTCTAACACGCTCCTAAAACACAACTAACACAATTTAGAATCAGACCACAACATAACATCACAAATTCAACATAAATTTATGACATCTTGCATCATATGCAAATCTATAGGCATGCAACCTAGAAAACCATTCGAGTAAAGCATGAAATTCCAAACCATCACCAAAATCAAACCATAAAGGCCATTTACAACTCAATAATAGCTAGACAAACTTGCTCAAACAGGGAGTCCAACAAAACATCTCCCAAATAACAACGGAAACCCTCATTGCCCTTATTACTTATAGTCTAACTTAAAACATACTTTGGTTACGAAGTCTTGTACCGATCCCTTGCTTCCCGCTGCCTTCCAAGCTTTTAATTCTCTGCATTGATGGACAAAAAGAGCGTAAGCATACTAGGCTTAGTGGGGAGTGCTCAAGAACAACACACCATCAATGCATTAAAACCATTTTTCAACAATATATTGAAATCTCATTTCAAACATCCTTTAAAACATTATCATCCCTTTAAAGCGTGCACTTAACATCTTTAAAACCAGCATATTAAACCATATGCAACATGTATCATTAACCAACACCAAGTTCCATTGCTAGCCTCAATTTAAGCCTTCCCATGCATAACAACCATATGCAAAGCTTAAAGAGTATATGTATAAATCACATCATACAACATAAACATTTCAATGATACATCAACAATTATATTGGCTCACAAGTGATAATTAACCAAGTTCTATTTACCAAAATAGTTCATCAGATACACATATTCAACAAGTGTTTACCCAACAATTCAAGCCATCTCAATCAGAAAATAGCGATACAATCACAATCGCGGTACCTAACAACCAGGTACACTTTCAACCCATGGGGACACCAGCCTCTTACCTCGGTTAGATGCTTAATCTGCTAACGGGAGTTTATGGTACTGTATAACCCCTCTACCGTTAGGGTACTTGGATGAAGTTTTTGGTACACAGATCTAAACCCCTTAAAATCCAAGGCAACTTATTATAGTGCACTATCAATCCTATGGCCGGCCAACTATATCTGATAACAATTTTAAAACCACATCACTTGCCAATATAATTAACCATTTACCATCTACCTCATTGTTTCTAACAAGCATTAAACCGAACCTTTTTCCAAAGCAATAATCATGCTTTAAACCACAAGTATAAACCATATACTTTCAAAGATCAATTACCATGTGCATCTTTCAGCATTTCATGCTTAAAAATAGTATCTCAAATACTCTAAATCATGCTTAAACAGTAGGTACAATGTAAATCAAAACAAGTGCATAAAACCATTCAAACTTAGCACGACCGAGAGAGAAAAACCATATTTACTTACTTTCGAGTTTAAACCAGCGTATCAAGCTAAGTTTAAACTCCCATAAACCACATTTAAAACATTCCATAGCTGAAATTCATGTTCTCACTCATCGATACGCGAAACCTCGATTCGCCGATGTGAAATCAAGCGTCTGAAGCCTCCAAAGCTTCACCGATCACTTCCGGATCAACCTCCCCTGTCTTAACCACATTACAACAGAAGATTAATGCATCTCAATGCATTCAAAACACTACAACAACAATTCCTCACGGACTTCCACAATCCTCTCAAAATTACCCAACCACAACAACCGAAATCATCACCTAATCCTTTCCAAACACAACACAACCAAAATATAACAATCCAACACTCCCATAATCATCAATTAACACTCAAAAATAGTATTAGTTCATTCATATACTTCCAGCAATTAAGCAGCCACCACAACTCCACAAAAGCACCAATCGAACAACCTAAACAACTAGGGATTCAAGAGTTTCAGGATTCCATTGTTAAAGACAACTTATCAACATAATTATACACCCAAAATATGATTAAAACCAATCTCAAACATTAGAAAACAGATCTAAAATGAAACCTTCACTATTTCATCAATTTCACGCAATTAAATCAATTAATTCAATATAAAAAAATCAGATTAGAAACCATAAATCAAGGATCAAACACTTGGGAATATCAATAAAGAACCATTCAATAGAGGAGATCAGGGACCTTACCCCTATTGTGTGATTTCTCCCTCAATTGGTTTGTTTAGAGCTAAGAAAACACAAGATTTCAATGAGGTTTTGTAAATCAAAGTTAAAGAATCAATTACAAATCAATAAACTGAATAAAATGATCTCTCACCTCTGATTTTTGATGAAAACTTGAGTGTTTGGCAGAAGAAAGGTGGAGAGAAAAGTTACGTCAATTTTCTTTAAAATGATAACTAACTTTTTAATAACCAAATCCCCTTTTAATTAACTTTTAAAACACATGTTAAAAAGGTTTAATTGATAGGAGAAATCACCAGCAAAAACTTGGTAAAATAGCTCATTAAGGATTCTAAGAGTTCGATCCTTTTCATTTTAATCACCTTTAAAAACTAGTTTTCAAAAATTGCATTTTGGTCACTAACCAAAATGTCACACTTCCAAAACCCATTTTCCAAAATTGTTTTCACCAATATTAACCATATATTAATATATGATTTTTAACCATTTTCCATATTTTTATCTTACCAAAAAATATTTGCTCCCAAATTCAACTCGAATCCCTAACCCGATCCACTGGACTGTCTCACAAGCCACAAAACTGCTAGGCCCAAAATCGGGGCGTTACAAAGCTCGTACCAATACCCTATTTATGGATTTGTACCATTTCCTCAAATTACGATATTATCACACTTTATTCGATCCCTAAAGCTTATAAAAGTCATTAAGGTTTGTTTACTAACGCGTTCAGTCAATAAATATTAATTATTAGCTTCATAATCATTTAAATAGAGTATTTATCCCTTAGGCATAATTCTCGTCGAAACACGTTAATTCATTTCGAGTAAACATACAAGGTGTCACAATTATATCAATCAATCATCCAATCATAAAGTAATCATGCGGGTACCTTAAACGACCCTAACATTCTCTAAAGCTTATACGAGTCTCATCATATTCACAACGTCATTATGCCTCACACAGATATCACAACCCATACAGTCGGTCTCCAAACATGCATATTCATGATCTACCTAATTACATATACTAACAAGCAAAGTAGTCACATTTATGATGCTCATGAAGCAATAAGAGTTCGAGGTGTACTAACCTTAAGTGAAAACGATAAATACTCATCCAAGCTCCTTCAATAATCTCTTTAATTTTAATACTCAAGTTCACCAATTTCTCGTATAAAACAAATATGACTGCATAAGCTATTTCACACTATCAAACTACTTTAGGGGATAAAACGAGTAAAAAAAAACTTACCGGGTTTGAATTTGGCAAAATAGACTACGTTGAGAAACCCCCAAGTAGGGTCCCTCCAAAAAACTCAACAGCTCAGTTAATGATCAACGGCTCAGTCAACTACTCAAACAGCTCGGTCAAATGGCTCAAACGGCTAGTCTGATTTGATCAGCCAGCTCACTAGTTCGGCCCAATCGGCCTGGTGAACCAGGCCAAGCCTAGAGCAGCTATGGGGGTACGCCCACGCACAGGCGACGGCGCATGTGGCATGTGCGGTAACCTCTGATGGCCAAACATGTACGGTGAGCTCCAGATCAGTACTCTAGGCGGCGACGATCACAGTGGTGGCAACGGCTTACGGAGGTGAGCACTAAAAGGTCACTTTCCAACCATTTTAAAACCTTTTGAGCTCCTCCTCAGCGAGTGGCAGTGACGACAGCTACGAGGTAACCACCAACGAATGCAAAATCTACCCGATAGTAGAGGTAGTGAGAGTCACAATGGTCTGGACGGTAACGAACAAGGCTTGAAAGTTTATCTCCCTTATTTTTCCTCTCTCCAACACGATCCCACCTTTTTCTTTTTCTCTATCTTCATCAAACTTTATATCTTTTTTCCAACCACCCACACATATTTAAAATTCATATAACCCTCTCATTCCAAAATAATGGGCCTAAACTCAAATACTCATAACTTAGGCTCATAAATTAATAGCCCGTAACCGGGGTTCAAGACTCGATTCACTAACCCAAAAATTAGGTCGTTACCTATAAAGTAGTGAAAATTTGTAGGAATTTTTTTGAAATTTTAGTTGGGAAGAAGAAGAAGAAGAAATTGCCCAGATTATTTTAGATTGAATCCCTGCTTGTGTTTGCCACTCTCGATTCTCGGTCTCTCTAAATGGAAGTCTTACTGGTTTTTTTAAAGGACAAAGGGGAGTGAAGCAAGGTGACCCTCTCTCACCTTACTCTTCCTGCTTATGATGAATGTCCTTTCAAAATTATTAGACATTGCAACTGCTAAAGGGGTTCTCTAATACCATCCGAAATGCAAGAGAATCAAGCTTACTCACATTTGCTTCATTGGCGATCTTTTGATCTTCTGTAAAGGTAATCTTGAATCAATTATAGGGGTCCATATTGTATTAGAGAAATTCTATGAATTCTCTGGGTTGAAACTCAATGCTGAAAGTCTAAACTATTTTCATCTAGCGTATGGGCCAATACATTACATCATATACATGTCCTTACAGGTTTCAAGCATGGTGAACTCCCAGTCAAATACTTAGGGATTTATCGGTTACAAAGAAGCTGAGTGAGAAGGAATGTGCTGACCTACTTGTTAAAGTTAGAGAGAAATTTGCTCACTGGTCAAAAAGAAATCTCAGTTATGGTGGTAAACGCCAATTGATTCGGGCTGTGATTTTTAGCGTCATGAATTACTGGTGCAAGCATTTTCTTTTGCAGAAAGCAGTCATCAAGAAAATTGATTAAATATGCTATCGATTCTTCTGGAAAGGTAACGACACGACAACTAAGAGAGCAAGAGTTAGATGGGCTTGTATTTGTTGTTTAAAGTTCGAGGCAAGCCTCGGCTTAAAAAATTTAGAAGCTTGGAACAAGTCGTGCATCCTCATGTTAATGAACATTATTCTAGCTGGTGACGGTTCTTTATGGGTCGTCTAGTAAAGAAATACGCACTCAAAGGTGTTGATTTTAGGGAAGCCAAAAGCAAACTAGACCATAGTTGGATTGTAACGTCCCAGTTTTAGGGCTTAGCGTTTTAGAGGGTTATTAGACGGTTCGGTGGACTATAGTAGAGATTCGAGTTGTTTTTGGGATAGTATATTTTTGGTGTTGAAAAAATTATGGAAAAATTCTTAAAAATCATTATTAATTATGTATTTAATAATGGTGGAATCAATTTTGAAAAATGGGTTTTGGAATATGGACATTTTGATTAGTGACCAAAATGAAAGTTTTGAAAATTGTGATTTTTTAGTGACTAAAATAAAAAGGGTCAAATACTTAGAATTTTAAGGAGCTAATTTACCAAATGGTTTCTGATGATTTCTCCCTTTATTTGACTTATTTAACATGTGGTTTAATTAATAATTAAAGAGGATTTTGTTAAAAAGTTCGTTATCTTTTCCAAAACAAAAATCACGTCATTTTCTCAACTTTTCTCTCTCCATTCTCTCCTCAGCCAAACACTCCATTTTTCATCAAATTTCTAGAGGTGGGGTGGTTTCTAACTTGACTAAAATAAAAAGCTTACCACCTGCGCCAGCTGGGCCATGGATGGGTGATATGGCACCGTTGATACAAGCCATGACTGGTACATTTTAGGTAGCAGTTGCGGGTGTTTGTATGCCAGCACCACCGGTTGAGGGGCAAGGTTTACCGTTTGAGCGTCTTCGTAGTTTGGCAGAGTTGAGTTCTAAGGGTTGTCGCCTGAGGCTTCTGAGGGTTGGTTGGCCAGTACTGAGAGAATACTGAGCCAGATGGGGTGTACCGATGCTCGTAAGCTGGGCTGTACTATTTTCCTGCTGCAGGGTAATGCTTATACATGGTGGATTACTAAGATATTCGGTATGGCGACGGATGATGTGACCTGGGAGTTCTTCTGTGAAACATTCCGGAAGAAGTTTTTGGGAGTTCGATATCAGGACGAGAAGAAGCATGAGTTTATGGCTTTGGTGCATGGCAGTATGTCTGTTGCAGAGTATGAGGTGCAGTTCATGAGGTTGAGTCAGTATGCACCTGAGTTGGTTCCTGACGAGTGTACTCGATGTGATCGTTTCTGATATGGGCTTGTGCAAGATGATAAGACATATATGCTTGCTACTGATTACACCGACTTTGATGTGTTGGTTTCGCAAGCTAAGGATGTGGAGCAAAATTTGGGCTTGGCATATAGATTGAGAGGTTTTAGCTCGGGTAAGAGAGCTATTGATTCGGGTTATAGCGGTGGTCAAGCCAAGAGACACCGTGACAGGAGGTTTCGCCCAGAGCCGAGGCATGATGGAAGTGTTGTGGGACGTAGAGTCCAGGGGCAGGGTACCCAGGTTAGAGCACCGTTTCGCACTTGTTGAGTTTGTGGATCTCGAGATCATTTGAGGTGAGATTGCCCACGTTTGGCCATGGAGGGTCAGGCACTCGCGCTTGTGGTGGCTAATGCTTGTTGGAGTTGTGGGTCAGGCGACCATCAAAGGCGTGATTGTCCGTCGTTGGCTCGAGGTAGGCAGGGTGTTGCACCTGTTATTGCTCTGCAACATGGTCGTGGTCGCGGACCGTTTCAGCGTCGAGATGGTGGACAGAGGACTATAGCTCATACTGTTGCTATCCAGCCTGAGCGAGGTGGACCGACTAGGGTGTATGTGTACTGTGAGGGTCGCAATGACATCGATGTGATTGCAGGTACTTTTACCCTGCAGTCTTTGTCATTGTATTTGTTGGTTGATTCTGGTTCTACTCATTCATACATTTTGAGTGAGCAGGCTGAGATGCTTGATATATCTGTTGAAATTCTTATTGTGGGTATTATAGTGACAAGTTCTCTTGGGGAGACAGTTTTGGTTAGGAGGTTGTATTGTAGGTGTCCACTGATGGTATAGGGATATTTGTTTGTCGTGGACTTGATGGAGTTACCATTCTATGGTTTTGATGTGATTTTGGGTATACATTGGTTGACCGAACATCGGGCTGTGGTGGATTTTGAGACCAAACGGATATCTTTGAGGTTGTCGGATGATTATGAGGTGGTGGTTGTTGGCGAGAATGCCAAGTTTTTGTCTAGTGTTGTTTCAGCTTTGGAAGCAAGACGAATGTTGGATTCAGGATGTCAGGCTTATTTGGCCTATGTTATGAACCCTGGATCAAAGGAGTTGAGGGTACAGGATGTTCGCACTGTATGTGAGTTTTTAGGTGTTTTTCTGGAGGAATTACTACGGTTGTCACCTGATCGTGAGGTAGAGTTTGGCATCGAGGTCTTTGCGGGTACGGTACTGGTATCTATTGCTCCGTACCGTATGGCCTCGAAGGAATTGAAGGAGCTAAAAACACAGTTGCAGGAGTTGCATGATTGTGGGTTCATTAGACCTAGTATTTCACCGTAGGGAGCGCTAGTGCTTTTTGTCAAAAAGAAAGATGGTGCGTTGCGGATGTGTATAGATTACCGATAGCTGAATAAGTTGACAATAAAAAACAAGTATCCCTTACCGCAGATAGATGACATGTTTGACCAGTTCAGGGGAGCTTCGGTGTTCTCCAAGATAGATTTGAGGTCAGGGTACTACCAGTTAGAGGTGAAGGAGGTAGATGTGCCCAAAACAGCCTTTCGTACGAGGTACGAGCATTACGAGTTCCTTGTGATGCCGTTCGATTTGACCAATGCTCCAGCTGCTTTTATGGACATGATGAACCGTGTGTTTTATGAGTTTTTGGATCAGTTTGTGGTTGTGTTTATCAATGATATCCTCGTGTACTCTCGCACCGAGGAGGATCATGATAGACATTTGAGAATTGTGCTTCAGACGCTAATGGCTAATCAGTTGTATGCTAAGTTAAGCAAATGTGAGTTCTGGCTCAAGGAAGTTGTGTTTCTCAGACATGTTGTGTCGGCCGAAGGAATCCGTGTTGATCCGTATAAGTTTGAGGCTGTAATGAGTTGGAAAGAGCCCAAGTCTGTGACGGAGGTTAGGAGTTTCCTTGGTTTGGCGGGTTACTACCAGAGGTTTGTGGAAGGGTTCTCCAGTTTGGCGGCTCCGTTAACAAAGTTGTTACAGAAGAATGTTCGGTTTGAGTGGACAGAGGATAGACAGCAAGCTTTTGAAAGGTTGAAGGAAGCTTTGACGCGAGCTCTGGTCTTGCTTCAACTAGAATCGGGAAATGAGTTTGTTGTATATAGTGATGCGTCGTATGTTGGGATTGGTTGTGTGTTGATGCAGGAGAGTAAGGTAGTGGCGTATGCATCTAGGCAATTGAAGGTACATGAACGTAACTACCCTACTCACGATCTTGAGCTGGCCGCGGTTGTATTTGCCTTGAAGATCTGGAGGCATTATCTTTATGGTGAGAAATGTGTGGTTTATACGGATCATAAGAGTTTGAAATATTTGATGTCGTGGAAGGAGATGAATCTTAGGCAACGTAGATGGTTGGAGTTGCTTAAGGATTATGATCTGACCATTGAGTATCATCCGGGGAAAGCCAATGTTGTGGCGGATGCTTTGAGCAGAAAAGCGGCTGTGGAGCTGAGAGCCATGTTTGCTCGGTTGAGTGTGATGAATGACAGAGGTTTGTGGGCTGAGTTGCAAGTGAAGTCGTCCTTGTTGCAGATGATTAAGGAGAAACAACTGTATGATGGGAGTTTGGTATCTCATGTGGAAGATATCAGGGATAGAAATCCTACGGAATTTTATTTCAACGATGATGGGGTATTGTGTTTCAAAGGTCGAATAGTGGTTCCTGAGGACGTAGAGTTAAGGCGTACTATTTTGACTGAGGCACACGCTAGTCCTTTTGCTATGCATCTCGATAGTACTAAGATGTATCGGAGGTTGAAGGAGGAGTACTATTGGGTTAGATTAAAGAGGGACGTGGCTGATTTCGTTGCTCGGTGTATGGTTTGTCAGCGGGTAAAGGCTGAGCATCAGTTCCCTTCCGGGTTGTTGCAACCATTGAGGATACCGGAATGGAAGTGGGAAAGAATCACTATGGATTTTGTGTCTGGGCTGCCTTTGACGCCAACCAAAAAAGATTCCATTTGGGTGATTGTGGATCAGTTTACGAAGTGTGTGCATTTTGTGCCTGTGCATACTACGTATACCTTGGACATGTTGGCTGAGTTGTACATCTCTGAGATAGTGCGTTTGCACGGGGTACCCAAATCTATAGTTTCGGATAGGGATCCGTGGTTCACTGCAAGGTTTTGGGTGAGTTTACATCGTGCTTTGGGAACCTGGTTGAGTTTCAGTACCTCGTACCTTCCTCAGTCGGATGGTCAGTCGGAGCGTGTGATTTAGGTTCTCCATGATATGCTAAGGTGTTGTGTTATTGAGTACCAGGGAACGTGGGAGAAGCAGTTGTCGCTGGTGGAGTTTGCTTACAATAACAATTATCATGCTAGGATACAGATGGCACCTTGTGAGGCGTTGTATGGCAGGAAATGTCGTACGCCCGTATGTTGGGCAGAAGCGGGGGAAAAGTTTGTGTCGATGCCCAATGTTTTGAAAGGCACAACCGAAAAGGTAAAGTTGATATGTGAGCGCTTAAAAGCGGCTGCAGATCGCCAGAAATCCTATGTGGATTTAAAGCGTAGGGATATAGAGTAAACTGTGGGTGATAAAGTGTTTTTGAAAGTGTCGCCCTGGAAAAAGGTGTTGCGTTTTGGGCGGAAAGGGAAGCTTAGCCCGAGGTTCATCGAACCATATGAGGTTGTCGATCATGTGGGTCCTGTTATATACCGTTTGAGGTTACCTCTGAAGTTGGGAAAGATTCATGATGTGTTCCATGTTTCGCTGTTGCGGAGGTATAGGTCGGATCCATCGCATGTTATGCCGGTGGAGGAGATCAAGTTGAGACCAGACCTATCTTACGATGAAGAACCAATAGAGATTATTGATACCAGCAGTAAGGTGCTACGTGGAAAAATAGTCGAGCTGGTTAAGGTGTTGTGGAAGCACCGCGGGGTTGAGGAGGCCACGTGGGAACGCAAGTCGGATATGGTGAAGCAGTTTCCGCACCTGTTTCCTCCAGGTAAATTTCAAGGATGAAATTTCTTAAGTGGGAGAGAGTTTTAATGCCCCGGGTTTAGGGCTTAGCGTTATAGAGGGTTATTAGACGGTCTAGTGGACTAGAATAGAGATTCGAGTCGACTTCGGGATCGTATATTTTTTGTGTTGGAAAAATTATGGAAAATGCTTAAAAATCATTATTATTTATTTATTTAATAATGGTGGAATCAATTTTGAAAAATGGGTTTTGGAAGATGGACATTTTGGTTAGTGACCAAAATGAAAGTTTTAAAAACTGTGATTTTCTAGTGACTAAAATGAAAAGGGTCAAATACTTAGAATCTTTAAGTATCTAATTTACCAAATGGTTTCTGACGATTTCTCCCTTTATTTGACTTATTTTAACATGTGGTTTCATTAATAATTAAAGAGGATTTTGTTAAAAAGTTAGTTATCTTTTCCAAAACAAAAATCACGTCATTTTCTCTCAAATTTTTCTCTCCATTCTCTCCTCAACCAAACACTCAGTTTTCAATCAAATTTCCAAAGGTGGGGTGGTTTCTAACTTGATTTTATTTTTTCGAATTGTTTTATAAAGATTGATTATACAAAATCTTACAATAATCTTGTGTTTTCTTAGCTTTTCACAAATCAATTGAGGGAGAAACTTCACAATAGGGTAAGGTCCGAGATCTCCTCTATTGCATGGTTCTTTATTGAAATTACCAAGCATTTGATCCTTGTTTTTGTGGTTCTAATATGATTTTGATGATTTCATAATGTTTAATTGAGTTATTTGGGGAAAATGAGTTGATTCGCGAATTGGATCTGATTTCCAGTAAGTAAGGTTGCTTTGATTCATATTTTGGATGTTTAATAATGTTGATAAGTGATTTTTATCAATGTAATCTCGAAACTTAAGAATCTCTATTTGTTTAGGTTGTTAGTTTTGAGGTTTTGTGGTGTTTATATGGTTGTAAGGTTGCTGGAGGTGGTAGGTTGTTTTGAATATGCTTTTGGATGTGTTTTGGTGTTAAGAGTGATGTTAGTTTGATAGATGTTGGCTGGGTTGCAAATCGAAGTGTTTTGGTTATGTTTTCGGTTGTTGTAGAGGGTTAATTGTGAAGGTTATGTGGGAATCTGAGAAGGATTGTAGTTGCTATGTTTGGAATGCATTATGATGCATTAATCCTCTGTTGTTTTGTGGTAAAAATAGGGGAGGTTGATCCGGAAGTGATTGGAGAAGCGTTAAAGGCTTCAGATTCTTGATTTCGCGTCATAGGATTGAGTGCATTGTAAATAAGTCGCCTTGGATGTTGAGAGGTTTATACGGTGTACCGAATACTTCATCCAAGTACCCTGACGTAGAGGGGTTAAACAGTACCGAATACTCCCGTTAGTGGATTAAACGTCTAACCGATGATTGGGTGGGTGTCCCCGTGGGTTGTTATGGTACCCGGTTGTTATTGTACCCAGTTGTTAATGTACTGGGAATGTGATTGTATCGCTATTCCGATTAAGATGGCTTGATTTGACATGTTTTCTTTCTTGCTTACGAACAACCTTTCATCCTCTTTGCCCCCCAGTGTGAGGGTGATCCTTGGTTGGGGTTCAATCACAAAAAAATATATACGGCTCAAAATGGGACTACAAAGGATTTTTCTTATTCGTGAAGGGAAATGAAGGAATGCCAAATGTCATTTCACACACAATTATCATCAAAGAGAAGCAGTCTCCAGTTGGTAGATGTTTTAGAGTTATCACTTTATTCAAAGACCTTAACAACAATGTTTGAGAGGAAAGTTCACTCAAAATAGGATTTTCCCATTAATCATGAACACACTTTATTGCCCTTCTATCTCGGGATTAGATCCAAGAATCATTCATACAATCAATAATATGGGCTTTGCCAATAGGATACATTTTGGAAGGGAAAGATAAAGATGAAATGCGTAGGAAAAATAAAATGTTTGCCACTTGAGAAAAATTAAAGGCAATGCATCTTTTACACAAGTAGAATAACATAGAGGCCCTTACAAAAGATCCCTAATGCTCGCGGGCAAAAGCAAAATGGTTGGTTCTAAGTATGACTCCACCATTTTCCAGGAAAATCATTTATCATTATTCCGGTAAAGCATGGGTAAATTCTAGCAAAGCTCGACCAGTCTACTTGCTGAAGAGATTCTACTGCTGAAGTTGTTCAGGCTACATGATACTCTTCATATTTCTTTCCTTGATTCCCAGAGTGAGCTTAGGCAATTCATAGCAGGGCTTCGATGCCATCATTTGATTTCTCTTTATATAGGCTACATGATTTCTCTTTATACTGCTATCTGGGTAACAACAAGCTCGCGTATTCTTGTGTTCAGTTCTAAAGCTGATGACATGTCTTCAATGACCATTGCTTGGGTATTGTGTTTATGCAAAACTTTTTTTTTTAAATTTTACCATAATTAATTCTTTTATTATGTATGCAATAATGTAAAAAACATTAACCAATGCAAATAAACGATAAACAAACAAAATGCAAATGCATGAATGCAGACGAAGGGTCATCGATTCCATTAAGATAATTGCTCTAGAAATAGCTCTTATTGGATGCCAAAAGTCCTTATTATAAAAGATTTTGACTTTTTCTATGAGTACATCTCAGCCCGAGTGACCAGCTCCTTTATTTCTTCAATTAGCCACAAGAGTCTTGGCCCCACTTCCTTCACTGGCCTAATGTACTAGCGAAGGGCTATAGCTTCAGTAGCTAGCATCCTTACATGCTTAGCTACGTCTTGAATTTGGGTCATGATGCTTTTGTTAAATTCATCTCGTTCTTGAAACCTTCTAGCATTATCCTTAACCCGAGTAAACCAATAGTCATTGCCCCCTTCATTGATATCTCCGAGAACCTGGATCTTCGTCATGTACTCCTGAATAATGCCTTCCATAGCTTTCACTTGCTTTTTCAATGTATCATTCTCACTCAGACTAGCCTGGAGTTCAATATAAGTATGATGATTCTGGAACCTGTACAACGAATGATTCAAGTCTGTTATCTTGGCTTGTAACTCAGCAACGAAGGCTTGGCTCTGTTTTAGCTTCTTATTGGTCTCATCATATACTGTCTGTAACTTAAACGAACGTATCTTGTTGTCATGGGCCTTCCTCTTCCATGCAACTATATTTTCTTTTT
Source organism: Hibiscus mutabilis (assembly GCA_019671005.1). Taxonomy (NCBI): domain Eukaryota; kingdom Viridiplantae; phylum Streptophyta; class Magnoliopsida; order Malvales; family Malvaceae; genus Hibiscus; species Hibiscus mutabilis. The sequence continues at coordinate 27,591,818 of CM033747.1, forward strand.
CTTTTTCGAAGACCTATTTGTTATTTTCATTATTGACCACTTGTTTCCCCATCTTCTTCTCATCCATCAGTAATTGTTTGTATTTTCAACTTCTCTCTTGTCACACACTCTTTATTTTCACACAGCTTGCTAAATTTCTTGTCTCCACTGCTCTGTAGTCTTCCTCAAATCAGCATTTCGGAGCGTAGCTTGAAATTTGAGAAAATCCATCCTCTGAATCTTAAATTTTTCTTCTAGGTCCTTATACATCTTTACTACCCGATATGTCTCTCCCTTATACTTGTCCATATCTAGGCTTGCCTCGAATAAGTCCTTCGTGCGCTAGCTTTGCAAGTTTTCAATCTCAGCCTTGGCTCTCTTTAATTCAGCTCTTAGAATATCAGCCTCAGACAGGACCACCTTTAGATGTTCCTCTAAGGATTTAGCTTACCCCGGAGTAAGTGGTAAAATTTTATCATTCACCTTGACATGCCTCTATACATCATAATCGGGGGTAAACATACACTTACTATTGTGCTCTATTTCCATGAGATAGCAATGCTTCCATGAATCATTGATGGTTTGGATCTTTTCCCTGAACTCCCATTGGAACTCGAATTCTGACAAATCAAGACCCGTAGTGAAGGGGACAAACTGTCGAGACACTAGTAAGGGGGCACAACCAATTCTACCCCATATGCCTAACAACATCATATAATCTTAATCCCCACACCTGTACAAAACCTTGGTGTGGCCCATCCACAGAACTCTCCATACGATGTCCTGATCACAGTGATCCCGGAAGATATCAACCCACTTGTTCCTTTTAGCTACCGGCCACTTTTTTGCCAGAAATTCTCAGAGTGGAGAAAAGTTTGGGGAGTGTATGTTAGGCAACGCTAGGGTTGGACACTTCCAGAAATGGCTAAGGGCCCAAACCTAGAGCAAAGGTGCACACCCTCTGAAACGCACACCTTCTAGCTTTTGGCACGTATTTAGAGAAATAAAGGCTTCAGCTAGTACAGCTGGTACTAGATTAGTTTCCCTTTTCAACTGCTCAAAGAAATCTAACATAGCCACATCGATATTGCCCAATACCCTTGGAAAGATGACCAAGCCGTAAATTGCTATAGCCAAGAGATCCACTCTCTTTTCCTTATCTGGATGAGTGGGAATTATGTTTCGGATGCTCCACCAAGGGAATGAAAACCTGCCTCCTCTTTTCTGTATCAATCCTTTTACCCAACCATCCCTCATGCCAGCAAAAGATTTGAGCCTCAAGTGAGCATTCTTGTTCTTAAGAGGTTTAGCATAGACTCAGTCCTTCTTCACCTTGCGTAGGTTGAAAAGTGCAAAATACTCCTCAAATGTAGGCATCATATCTTCACTATTAAAAGTAAAACATCAGTACCCAGGATTCCAGAACTGAATCAATGCTTTGAGGAGTGGTTCATCCACCTCTACATGTAGCAGATATGCTATATCGCCGTAAGTATCAAAGAACAATTGCTTTGTTGCATAGTCAAAACGGCCCAATATCTCTCGTAACTCATGTACACTGTTTTGTTTGACACTTATATGGGCATACTCGGATGTCTCTATCTTGTGATCAACTGTCAAACTATCCCCGTGTGCTCGCTGGTTGACCTCAGACCAGTGACGTACATCCACATTGTCTTTTTCCTTTTTTAGGTACCTCCTATCCATGTCAAAAGTTGTTTTCTAATCGAGAAAATGTCTTGAGAATCAACCCCTTCTAGATATGGAATGAGGATGCAAACATGTAAAACAAAGACAAGGCAGGAAAAGCAAATGATTAGTACTTTGAAAGAAACACAAAAAAGGTCCAGAATAATTTCATTGTACAAATAGTAACTGGGCAGCGCATTCCAACACTTGTGGACATGTCTCCACGGACTATTCCTACGAAATAATTTTGACCAAAATCAAAGCCTAGGGTTTTACACATGGCTCTAATGAGGTAGGCTTCTAAACACTCACACATGTTGGGTTCTAAAAGGGTTCCCGAATTGTCCTTGTTATCCCCTACTAAGGGTAGCAAGACCCCTGATTCTCACCCATTATAGGCTTCAAACGAATCAGGTTCAACTTAGGGGGACCTACTCCTATGCCCATACGGAGGATCAATATCCACAAGGGGACATAGAGCGTGGGCCCCAGAGGTACTTGCTAGGCCCATACAGAGAATCAATATTCCCACAAGAGCAATAGTGTTTCCCCCTACTTAAACGATCGGGACAAAGCTCGGGCTTAGAGCTTGGATTTAAGTCTTAAATGCGTAAAATAGAATTAAACTTATAAACGGGCAATTAAGTTAAGCTTTACTTAAATTCGCAGATTCCGACATTAAAACAAGATGTAACCGACTTGTGGCCTGACTCTCTTTTTTGTAAAAAAATAAAAAAAAATGTCCCCAGCGGAGTCGCCAAGCTGTCGCAACCCTTTTTCAAGTGGTCCCGACGTTTTAAAATCAAAAACAAAGGAGTCGCCACCAATCTTTAATGAAGGTGTGATTGGATCACCTAAAACGGGTTAATTTAATAAAATCATTTAATTTTATTAAAGCAACATTTTTGGTCTGCGAAAACTCAAAAACATGTTCGGGAGTCGGTTACGCGTGGGGAAGGGTTAGCACCCCCACAACGCCCAAAAATTGGTGCCTAGCCGATTATAAAAAAAATTAAAGTCGGATTTTGTGAATCGATGTAAAGCTTAAATTATTGTTCGTTTATAAGTTTAATTTTATTTTAACGGTCTTACTATTCGAAAATGAACTCTAATCACTGCCAACACTTCTGGCGCTAACCCGTCATTTCCGCTTGGTAAGACACCACATTACTTTAATTTCACTTTTTTAACAAACAAAGAAACTTGATTTGTTGAAGATTTTTACTTATTTTAAGTTAAAATTTATTAATCCTAAAAAAACAAGTGTTTTTCCTATTTGAGGGTTTACATTTTATTAAGCGTGTTTTATTTCTTTTTTGTGAAGGAAATTTTATTACAACGAAGTCTCTATTTAAGGTTTGAAGAACCAATTCCTAAGGCTAACTTAATACTAAAGCGAACGAAAGCAAAACAAGAGAAATAGAATTCAAAGTTTTTTAATGGGCTTGGTTCAGTTTTATTTAGAAATTTTTATTATTATTTAAGTTTATTTGAAGAGAGGTTTTTGTTTGTTTTGTATTCTTTTTATATTCGAGGAGTTTTTTTCCCACTTTCTTTTTGATAAATTGAAAAGGTTTTATTTTTTATTTTTTATTTTTTTTTGTTCTAAAACTTTTAAAATATTTTTTTATTCTTTTTATTTTTTAAAGTTTTTATTCAAAATGTTATTTACCTTTTTGTACTTTAAAGCTTTTTATTCTTTTTTTGTTTTAAACATTTTTGTTATTTTTAAGCTTTTTGAATAGAATCTTATTTTAGAAATGGGTGTTTATTATCTTGTTTTTCTCAGAAAAAGTTAGTTTGTTATAATAATTTGAAAATATTTTTTTGTGTGTTTAAAAGTTTTTTAATTAAAATATTTTTTCTTTTTGTTTTTTAAAACTTTTATTTGTTAGTTTTTTTAAAAGTTTTTTTTTTATTTTAAGAAATTTTAATTGAAAGATTTTTTTTATGTTTTAAAGTTTTTTTTATTTTAAAGCTTTTATTTAAAAAAATTTATTCTTTTTATGTTTTAAAGTTTTTTTATTTATTTGAAAGCTTTTATTTGAAAGTTTTTTATTTATGTTTTAAAGTTTTTTATTTATTTTAAAGCTTTTAATTGAAATGTTCTTTTTTATGTTTTTATGTTTTAAAGTTTTTTTGTTTTGTTTTTCTTTTGAAAATTTTAAAACCTTTTTTTAAGAATAAGAATTCTTTATGTTTTTTTAAAAAAACCTTTTTAAGAAAATTTATTTGCAAGTTTGAAAACCCCTTTTTTGATTTTAAAGAAACTCTTTTTTTAATGTTTTATTTTTTGTATTTATTTATTTCTTTAAACTAAAAAAATAAAATTTTTATAACAACATCATTTTTTCATTTTTTTAGAAATCAAATGGACCAAACATCACTTTTATTGTTTTCAAAAAAAAAACTTTCTTATTTCAACATCATTTTTTTAGTTTTTTTTAGAAGTCAAATGAAACAAACATCACTTTTATTCCTACTATTCCTTTTTATAATTATTTTTTTTAGATTTAAAACAAAGAAATATCACAAATAAAGATTAATTCGAACAAACACATACTAATATATACGAACGAAACATGTAGAAAAGAAAGCATATTAAAATGCACAAATAATGAAAAATGAAATTTAAAATAACAAAAGAATAGGGAAGAAATTATACCGATGAGACAACGAATTGCCTACTTCTTCTCCTTGCGAAAATTCGAACCAATGTTGTGCAAAACTCCAAAAATCCAAGCAATTTCCCAAAAATATTTTAGAGTATTTTTCTTGGTATTTTCGGACCAATTTTTCAGTATTTTTTTTATGCTTCTTGTGTGTCAACAATGGAGAATGGAGCACTATTTATAGGGTTTGGGGGGATTGGGATTCAAGGCAAAAATCAGATTTTTATCCCTAAATTTGAGTCAAAATCAGATAAAGGACTTGATTTTCGGTTGAATTCCAGCAAATAATCCAATTTGGCTCGGATTTGGGGATGAATTTATTCCTAATACCGAGCTAGGGTTTGACTCTTTTTCCTTCCAATCTGAAGGTGAACGGCGACGGCAAGGGGCGGGGACGACGGTGTTGGACGCCGACGGAGGCGAGTCGACCGGCACCAACCACTGCGGCCGCTGTGACCCAATGACGGCGGGGAAGCAATGGCAGCCATGCTGCGTGCGAACAGGGGAGGGTTGGGGGAGATGATCCCGCGCGCGTGGCTGCGCGGGATCCACCCCTTTTCCCTTTTTTTCTTTATTCGATCCAAACCATCAATAATTTCAACCCCAGATCTGACGATCTTGAATAAACCTGAAGAAAAAAAAAGATAAATAGGTTATTTTTTGGCCTCTTTAAAAATAAAATGGGTTCTTTATTTATTATTTTTCTAGTGGGTTTTTACTTTTATATTTTTTTGAGGTTTCTAATAAATTAAAATGAACTACTTATTTTGGGTGGGTTCTATTTAAAAATAGAGTTTCTATTTAAAATTCACACAACAAAATAAAATAAACAAATAACATATGAGAATCGAGTGACAACTCCCGTAACCTATATCCCTACGCCACCTTTCACACCTTACACGCATGCAATCCTATATGCAAAGCAGCATGCTGAATACGTTAGGTGCTCACACGTCTTTGAGCAGTAACCAGCCTACATGCGTGCCACGTGCCTATGATGAAGACGAAATGTAAGTATATCGTCTTCTATATTGGACTGTTTGAATTCGATATCTAAATATTCCGTCTTTAATTTTTTTATTCTGAAAATTTTAATCATTGTTTAAAGTCGATAGGTATACATCTCATCTTTACTTTTACTATAACAAATGCAATATTTGTAAAAATAATCTAACTTGTATCATATTTGTGGGAAAACAAGTTGAGTGTAATATTATGATAATTCCTCCAATTTTATTAGTTCCCTGCATACTTATTTCATATTTCATGCTTGCTCGACGGTGATATCGGTCTTAATATTAGTTGTTGACAGCTAATATTTATTATTTCCTTTACTTTTTTATATTTAGTTTTTTGTTTTTCTTGAATTTACTCAATTTTCATTTGATGTTGGTATAGAAATCCTCACAACTCTTGTTTTTTGATTTGGGTCTGTAAGTGGTCATAAAAAGTATGACTCCTTTAGTGGTTGTTTACCGATGTAATCACATCAGTGTAGTAGAACAATTTACCTGATAGTTTAGTTCGCTCGCCACTTCTTTTATACCTTTGAGTTTCATGTTTTATTTTAGTATAAATTTTTTAAAAGGCATAGTCTTCAATTTTTTTTTCTTTTTGGTGCGTTATACTTGTGATACTTTCTACTGTTTTTTAATAAAATCCAGTTGTTATTGTTCAAAAAAAATCTTCAATTTAGACATAGTAGATTAATAACTAAATTTGACCCATAATTAAAATGAAATAGTAGGTAGACTGCACGATCCATGTAATGAATTCTTATTATATAAAAAATCTCACATGATTATCACTCTTTCAAGCTTGCTCATTTCAAGCCTCTTGAGTAATCCATTTTTTGGGAGCTTCACATACAGCAATACAAAATCAAGTTTTATCCTCAATAAAACTAGTAGGTTCTCACAGATTCATGATTTTCATCTCTAATTTCAGGTTTTAACTTTAAGACTACACCTCAACCAAAATGGAACACATAATTTAAGCATTCAATATACCTCGATATAGAGCAAGCTCAAGAGAATTGTATGGAAAAGCCACTGCCTGTGGTCTCGACCTTATAATGGCCGAAGTCACCGAAATCAGAGTCGGAATCTATGTCATCACAATCATTCCACCCACCGGGTGAATCCTCGTCGTGGCCATTCTTTGTGAGAGGTACATGCAGCTCAGAGACGGGAAGTGGAAGAGGTTCTTCGTCGAAATACTTGTCATTCAGCAACTCCATTGCAGTAGCTCTAGTAGCTGGGTTATAACAAACAAGTCTTTTCACAATGGAGATTTCATCTGGTGACCTATTGGGTAGGCAGGCTTCTAAACCGATCGGATTTTCGATCTTGGTGAAAGAAATTATTTTGTAATCAGGAAGTTTAGAACAGCTTGCCCAGACTTCTTCAGTCAGATTTCCCAAAACGTTGATGATTCTGCCGAGCTGATCGATGTCAGAAATCCCAGGAAAAAGCGGCTCAAGGGTTAGCAGCTCTGAGAAAATGCAACCCAATGACCACAAATCTACCTCCAGTCCATAGTCCGTTGATCCATAGAGTAGTTCCGGGGCTCTGAACCAACGAGTACCAACACAAGATGTGAGAGCACCGTTTCTGTCATCCCCACCCTCTTCAGCCTCGTATGAGTAAGAACTCTTGAGAGGATCATCGTCAATGTCACTTATGGTACCTGTTGCAAGACAAGATGAGTATTCATCGTTGGTAATTGTTTCTTTGTCAATTTCATCCACGGCATGTCGTTTAGCCTTGAGCTCAACTAACTGTCTAAGATATTCTTCTCTGTTCGTATCTTCCTTATTAAATCCTTGATCTGGCAAACTGTGAGCATCGGGGACAACATCTAATGGTGGAGTTACATTTTCCTGATATCCCATGTTTTGCTCAACCGGCAGGTTATCATTAACACCATCGAATCCAGGCTCCATGAGTATCTTTGCCTGGAAACAAAGCCAAACAGACGTATGACACATGGAAGCTGACAAGTAAAACAAATTTACACGGTTCTTCTTACACTAAAACTCAGATAGTACTTTGCATTCTTGAGAAACAGGCCATAACATGCTAGGAAGCCTGTTTCAAACTCGTCAACCCTAACTAGTACTACTCGAACTAAGCAGTTGGAAAGCTCTAGCAGCTAAGGAGCCATTGGTACATTAATGGCGACAAATTTTCCTCTCTTTTGACCGTACCTAGTTTGAAACAGGAAAACATGAATGAAATACTAAAAATGTGGCCCAACACCAAATCCACGAAATCTAAATCACTGAAATCATGTTATATTACTCAAAAAAGAAACAAGTAACGTTGCTGCCAAATCTTTACAGCCTGTCCCTGCAGTAACTGTTTCTTGACACCAAAATGAACTATCATTTTCTGATAATGCATGGGCCAATAAGATGATATTTCTCGTAATTATCAGGGAACCAACAGGGCTTCCAAATGAAATTGTTGAAATTCAAACAAAAAAGCAATAGTCTAATAGAATTCAGCATCAACACGTCTAACTGATGCAAATGTTATCACCTTATCTATGACTAAAAATGTGGCATTTGGATGAAAAAAAAAACACCCATAGTGCAGTAATTAGAAGAATCCCATCAACCTGATACCTCTCCTAGTTAAGAATGGCTCTACCCGAGAGCAACCAATGCAAACATTTAGGAGGTACAAGCCGTCCTACTAACATGGCTTTAAGAAGATTATCATTGGAAGGGACTCCTATCAAGCAATCTCAAAGTTCAATAGTTTGGCCGATGATTTTACTTTCTTAGGCTTGTTAGTCGATTCAAATAGATCTTTATGTAATCATTTGGAAGGCCTTTCTTTTCACTATGTACCGTGTTCCGCGAATAAGGTAACTGATGCACTTACGCACTATGGCATTGAATGTACCGATCACCTAGAATTTGGCATGGACTACCCGAGTTGCATCCATGACCTTCTTGTTGTAGACTATGGCTAAAGTTTGAAATGAAGTTTTCTCTTTTTCTTTCAAAAAAAAAAAAAAACAAGAATCCCACAACCTAAAGCATCTAATTTTTCACAATGGCCCTGTTTGGCAATTAACTGATAGCATTAGCTGATTTGACTAACGACGGATTATATACAAGTGTTTAGTAAAATTAACTGATAGCTTATAGTTATTTGATTATTTGAACAAGCAAAATGACATATAAGGACATAATTATATTCAAGCATTAGTTTTCTCTTTTTCTTATTTTATGAAATTGTTTTTTTAAGTTTATTAGTTATTCAAATTTATGTTATTTAGTCTGTACAATTCTTTTATTCAAACTTCTAACTAAAAAAAGTTAATTTTTTCAAATTGAGAAGTTTCACCCCAATCCGCTATCACAATCCTTTATCTACTAAACATCTAAATTAGCGGATTTAACTGGTCAACCCTCTAAAAGCGGTTCAAACATCTAATTTTATCACAATCCTTTGTCTACTAAACATCTAAATTAGCGGATTTAACTGGTCAACCTCTAAAAATGGTTCAAACATCTAATTTTAAGTTGTTTACCAAATAGGACCAATAACTTCAGTGGCTTATGAATTAGATCACATGATTAGAAGCATCTGCTACATAGTTCAAGAACAAAAAAAAACCACTTATAGTGAAGTTTAAAAACTCAACCAGCTGGTTTAGACACTTGCTACATGTTCATTGATCTATATAAGTTAACTTGATCATCGAGCTATTATCTTCAACACTTAGAAATTCCAAGCGAAATTATTAGCAAGCTCCAAATGTAACTTTCCAATTGAAATAAACTTAATCCAAGATCACCGCATTTCACTTATCAAAGCTTCACATTCAACTAACTATATGATAAGATGCAAAAAATCTCATTAGCTCAAAAACCGAAGTCAAATTAAAGCTAAGAACATCCAATAAAATATACCTGGCCGAAATCGGCTAACTTAAGAACTCCGTCATCGGAAATCAACAAATTCCCAGGCTTTAAATCCCGGTGAACGATCATATTCCGATGACAAGCGTCGACCCCGCACAAAATCTGGAGCATCCACCTCTTAACCTCACCGACTCGGACCCCGCCTTCCTTCTTTTTCGCGTCGCCGATAACCGCCGCCAAATCGGTCCTCAAGAACTCCAAGACGAGCACGGCGTCCTCGTCTTCCCTCCAGAAGTACTCGTGCAGAAGGACGATGTTGGGGCAGTTTTGAAGCATTTGCAAGGCCTCGATTTCCCTGAACGCCGATTGGTAGTCGTGGACTTCCTTCAGGGCGACTGTGAGGTTGTCAGAAAGCCGACGCGCCCTGTAGACGTCGGAGTAGGCGCCTGAACCCACGCGCTCCAGGATCTTGTACTTGGCAATGATCTCGGGTCGGGTGTGGATGCTCCAGCTCTTTGGTAGCGGCTGCTCCATTTTGTTCCTTTGTCTAATGATTCTGTGAGGTTCTTTTGAGGTTCAGTCTTTTCCGAATTCAATGAAAAAAAAGCGAGTAGGAGGAACGGAGAGAGACGACGTCGTTTTCGAAGCGGATAGCGCTTTAAATAATTGCTAAGGAGAGCCTACAGCTATGGGCCCAAAATTCAAGCCTAAAACAGTTATAAAACCATGAGAATACAATCAAAATATAGATAGTACTGGGACCGTCTGTTCGGTTAACGAACCGAACATAAATACCTAAAATCGGATTAATTAAACTCTTAAAGTTTTTAATTATTAATCGAATTATTTTTTCTTTAAATTATTAACTGAATCGAATGAATTTTTAGGCCTGTAAACGAACCGAACAAACACGAACGAGGGTATATTCATATTCGTCGTTTAATTTTAACCAAACAAATAAACGAACAAAAACAACTAAACGAACATAATTTCTTGTTTGTGTTCGTATGTTAAGGAATGTAGCTTGTTTGTGTTCGTTCATGTTCGTTCGTTAAAGTGATAAACGAACGAACATAAAATGACATATTGTAAATATCTTTAAACAAACATAAACGAGTGAACATATGTGAATAATTTTTTTTAAAAAAATATAATACTTTTGTTAAAAAAATAATAAATATAAATAGACATATGTGAATAAATTTAAACGAACGAATTACGGAATGTTAACAAACGTAAATGATCGAACGGTCCCTTTGTTCGTATTTGTTCCTTTAATTAAACGAACAGAAAATCTTGTTCATGTTCGCTCATTTAATAAATAAATAAATGAACATCCGGCCGGACCGTTCACTAAATGTTTGGTTCGTTTACAGCCCTACTATTTTTGATTAATTCACCTGGTTCTCGAATTAACCAAAACTTTTAATATTTTTTTAGTTTTGATTCAAAATGGCAATTTAAGTAGCGATAAATTGAAAATATGTTTTCGTTAGATATTTTATTTTTAAAATTTATTTTTATTCCTTTTTAGATTCAACTTAAAATTGGAATTAAAATATAAATATTGAGTTTTATATATTATGGGCGATTCTTGAATTTGGGCTTAAAATAAAAGGTACAGATATGATCTTTCATACTATGTAAAACTTTTTAGTTTTACACTAATTTAGGACTATTAATTACTTTACACTCATTTAATTGTCTTAAATTTGTGTAAAACTTCAAGGGTTTTACATAGTGTGATTGGATCCTAACCCTTAAAAATTAACTGATAATTGGGCTTTGAACTTAAATAAAGGAACATAAATGAACTTCCCGCCGAACCGTTCACTAAATGTTTGGTTCGTTTACAGCCCTATTAATTACCAAACTCGACGTATCTCCTATCACGGGTTCTAATTCACGACCAGGAGGATAACGCACTCATCCATAAAGGGCATACCAATTTATTTTTACACATCCACCATTCTAAAACCGCAGACTCTCAACCTGGCATTAACTACGCGAAATAAGAACATTTTGCAGTCCACGAGGCTCATCTTAAACTATCATCACAGGAACATGGCACACAAGCTAGAGAGATAAAGATTTTTCACGCACATCACCAACAACTGATTTATTCCAGCCCCAACATCGAGACTCTTGCTTGAAAACTAAGGCACCCCTCGCACTCATGTGACTAACCCGTACCAAGGGTAACTCTAACAAGTCTATAGGGATTGTTACTCTAAACCATACACACCACCCACGGTGGAACCTTTACTTACCAATCCATTAATTTACCAAACCAATATCAACTTCGAGGAAACTTATCACTGAACCCGCTCAATAAAATCTCTGCCAAGGTAAGAACATGAAATCAACTGCTATCAAGAACCTAAAAACCATAATGTGACCGAATCATTTAACGCATTCTCGGTAACAAACTTGTCATTTCTGGCATGAACAACACACTATCTAACAAAAGCTCGTGCGATAACTCTAAAGGTAGATCTTACATGACCTCTAACCTGATACTTCGGCAGTGACCCAACACCTCATCTCGAAGAACCCTGACTATGCCCAGAAGAAATCTATCTCAAAAACTGAATCGGTAAATACTCATCCATGATTAGGCAGTCATTTGCCATGTGACCCGATGTCTGACATTCATGACAAATTCCCCGAGCAAGAAACATACCCTAAGGTGATGTCAACCACAAGGCTCACGAACCAGTGGGAAAGACGCTAGGGCCGAACCATCAACACTCTCCGATATAGCAAAAATTAAGAAGCCACCAATAAAACCCTCAATTAAATTTTTGACCAACCCCCAACTAATCTTAAGCAACTTTTTTTATGTACTCCAAGCACAAACCCTCCCCTCTTCATGGCTAGAGAAGAACCTTATGATGTTTTGTTTCCCTAAAACATGGTCTACAAAATCCTTAACTGACTCAATATTGGCTCTAAGGTCATTCGAGTGCTTCGTACTAACGACTAACTCAAAGAATATCCCAGGTAAAAGTGTTATCCCGTGCATCAATATGTCAAATTTGAAGCCACATCTAACCTCAACCACCTTTACTCTTCGATAAAACAAACTTTGGGCATAACAGCTCAACCGTAGAAAAATCTTACTCTTACCTAACACTTCTTGACACCTTAAACCGTCTGCAAGAACTGATCCCTCATCTTCTTCATAAGAGCTTCACTGACATACCTTTTTTCCTTACTCACCCAGAGAACACCCCATGTTGAGAAAACAGGATGTGGTCCTAACTCTACGGTCTCCCACCATTCATATGCATTACCTTTAAGAAAAAGATGATACAGTTAGGATTTCCTTAAGACTATTCCACGTTGTCCTTAGACCCCTCTGAGTGTTTCTTAACCATGAATCTGATTGTTCAGGTCATCCTTTCTTGACCCCTCCACTATTCTTGGATTCTTAACAATGATACTCTGCCCATTAAGAAACGTGACTCTTTTCGCAACTTTTATGGTCGTTTCTCGGGCCACCAGACACGAACTAATCTGAACCGCATAAAAAAGGTAGTTCATCATTCTCAAATAAGGGTTCGGTTCTCTACGAACCTTAAGCTTCCAATACGACGCTTGACATCTCAAGCTAGCTCGTCTGAACAAATAACCAATGACTAAGATCATAACAACTCTCTAAAAAGATAACTTCACAGAGTCTATTAAACACTCATCCTCGAGCCTACTCGAGTATGGCTTTGCACAATTTCGACGATGTCCATCCCACCATTATTGTAATCAATTTGTAGCAAGCACACGTCTCTCGAATCTCCAAGCATTCGGCTTACTAAGAGTGTACTTGGAATCTCATAACCATCAAGTACCTCTTTACATTAAACAGAAACATATGTCTATCAGCTGTATCACATCCCCACCACATGGTACCCTACCATCAAAGACCTTTTTCTATGGATGGAGGGACCCTCGGTTGACATTCCACCACTGGTCGATCAAAAGCAAGTCATCTTAACTCTGTCTTATAAGGGTCATCCACCAACACGTGGAATCTGGCCACTGAAGGTTTTCACTATGAACTCAAGGCTCTAAGGTAGATTACGACACATTGCTACGATTATTACTCGATGATGAAAGGAGGACACATCCCCAACTCTTACATCCCTTATGTAATCCAAAGCTCAGCGTCTGAGACCACCCTGGTCTCTGAATTATCTTCTAAGAGATTAGCCATTAATACGATCCTCATTACCATGATTAAAATTATCTCAACGTCGCACACAGCAATGCAAGAACATAGAGCACACTATCCAGATTCCAGTCTTGAAAGAGTAAAACTTAAACACAAGGGCTCGTATTCGCTAGACACCTATCCACGACTCCTAACCACCCTAGGGTTTTCCTAGAATCGGCTAAACCTAAGCTTTGATGCCACTAAATGTAACACCCTCGACCCGGATGTCATATTTGGGCCTTAAGCCCGAACCATTATCAAAATTCCAAAATCCATTTGATTTTAATCTAATAAAATATAAATAATAAATGAAACATGTACAATGGAGCTCCTTTAAAGATTACATAAATAAAATATTTGACTCGATTATTTTAAAATCCAAATACAAGTCACAAAATATAATAGGTTCCTACGAATACATAGCCTAAAGACCTAAGTACTGTACTCTGTGGAGACGAGGCACTGGAATCTGTCACTGATGGTGCACTTTCAAGCAGACAAGCCAAACCTACAAACCTGCGAACGGAAACAACGATTCTGAACGCTGAGATAACAAAGCTCAGTGGATATACTGCCACTCAACCATGCTTCATGCAAATTACAAATAAGAACAATACAACATGTAATAATGTCATGGCAGGATAACGATGGCGCTACCATAACCGCCTAAACACATAGCATTATGAATGTATGATTACGCACACAGCTCATACAAGCACCTCATAAGTTACATAGCATCACACAGATAACTCTAACAACATTAAGTAAGGTCCGCGTTCACGAAGCATCGAAATCCTACACTTGAGAGAGGCCCGCGTCCACAAAATATCAGGATCCTACACTACGAGTAAGGCCCGCGTCCACAAAGCATCGGGATCCTATACATTGAGCAAGGCCCGCATCCATAAAGCATCAGGATTCTATACTCAAGGGAATGAGTCCCGCATCCACAAAGCATCGGGATTCTACATCCATGCTCAGAATCTCTCATCAAGTATCTTCGAATGAGGCTCGCGTCTACAAAGCACCGGGATCTTACATTTGTGAGTCTTCAAGGTGTTGCAACATGCTTTTAGGGTATACAAATCCTAACAACAAGGGATGACTCGACAATATAGGCATCCCATCAGCATATAGCAAGGACCCTAGTCACCACACAACACTCAACCTCGACACAAGGGTCTTACCGCACACAGCTCTAATACACTTACTATTACCTTATGGTTTCTATCAATTGTTATACCACCCTATTGAGCTTATCTATTTATTAGTATGTTATAAAGGTACACATCAGTCGTTCTCATTAATTTATCTTATTATTTAATATGACTTAACCTTATAGGTGCCCCTTCTGCATACAATAAGGACCCTAATTACCACACAACAACAATCGTTCCACCTAGGATCCCTATGGGTTACCACCTCACACAGCTTACCTAAAATGTACGGAGTCGTTAGCCATTTATTTCATATACGAGATTTAAAACATCAATTTCTTAGTTTTACTATTCATTTTATACCTTAGAGAACCCCTTGGACCCTTTATCTCGAATTATATAACCCTTGAACTCAAAGTCTAATTTATTGGGCAGATTGCTTTGCGCGTACTAATACTCCTATACGGGTATCAGTATGACCCTTTTAGTACCAGTACTCATCCACGAGTATCGATACTCAAATTATATTTGAAAGAAAAGTTGAACAGCCCGTACCGATAAACTTTATCACGTATCGGTACCCTAGTAACGGTACGCTTACCCTCGTACCGATCCCAAACCTCAATAGAACAGTGATACCGATACACCCCCTTGTGTACCGGTACGCCAACTAGCTACTGGAATTTCAAACACAACAAGGGTATTGATACACCGAAAGTCATACGGGTACGCCCTGTATAAAAACTGATCCTTTCCTAGGGAATATTACTGGTACGCTTACCCTCGTACCGGTACTCAAACCTATAACTCCGGGTCTAGAGTTCAAAAATCTCATCTTTAACCCCCAATTCAAATTAGTAAACCTCCAAACTCAACCTACAATTTATGAAAGGTGTTTAGGGTCGATTTCTACCAATTTTAAGCCTTATTAACATCAAATCTTGAAATTGCCATTAAAGAGCAACCAAGGTTTTATCTCAACCAAAACACCATAAACATGCAACAATGTCTATTTTTATGATTTCTAGGAAACTATAGGAGTTAGTAGTGTACTAACCTTAGATTAAAACTGATGAAGAGGCATTCAAGAACCCAATCCCTTTCTTCCTCTTTAACCCAGCAAAACATCTTCCCCCACCATTCTAAATGAATCTTTCCTTGGATAAAAGATCTTGAGATGCTGAACAAACTTCCATTCTTGCCTCAAGCGAGATTCTTACTCAAACTCTCAAATATTTGACCTTGAACTTTGGGTTCTTGGTAAGGAAATGAGAGTAGAAAGAGAGGGGGGACAAGAGGACCAAGATGATCTCATAAGGTTCACTTTTCTGCAGAGAAGATTAAACACCACCGACCTCTTTGTCATCTATTTATGAAATTACCGTATCACCCCTCACAATTCCCATTCTAAACCAAGCCCACTAAGCGAGCCCAATCACAATAGCAAGCCTAAAAAGGCTCCCAGAAGCCTAACACTCGGCCCAAAGGTGAGACCCACACCTCAGGTTAACCCGACTCTCAGACTCCAAAATTCGGGTTGTTACAAATAGTTTGAATTTTGATTTCGTGAATAAAACAAATTACATTAGGATAGTCGTCCTCATAATAAATCTCGATAATATTTGAACCAAATTTATCAACCAATAAATTAAATACAGTGATTATATAAAAATTAGATAACTTTCAAGGTAGATGAGTTGGACTATTA